>CAWUFW010003839.1:0-1207500 GCA_963921515.1 Calotriton arnoldi | reverse complement strand
CGACCCCCTACACTACACAAGCACCACTGCACTACCCTAAACCCTAAAACACTACCCCCAGCACGACCCCCTACACTGCCCGAACACCACTGCACTGCCCTAAACCCTGAAACACCAGCCCCTGCATGACCCCCTACACTGCCCGAACACCACTGCACTGCCCTAAACCCTGAAACACCACCCCTAGCACGACCCCCTACACTGCCCGAACACCACTGCACTGCCCTAAACCCTGAAACACCACCCCCTTCACGACCCCCTACACTGCCCGAACACCACTGCACTGCCCTAAACCCTGAAACACCACCCCCAGCATGACCCCCTACACTGCCCAAACACCACTGCACTGCCCTAAACCCTGAAACACTACCCCCAGCAAGACCCCCTACACTGCCCGAATACCACTGCACTGCCCTAAACCCTGAAACATCACCCCCAGCAAGACCCCCTACACTGCCCGAATACTACTGCACTGCCCTAAACCCTGAAACATCACCCCCAGCAAGACCCCCTACACTGCCCGAACACCACTGACCTAAACCCTGAAACACCACCCCCAGCACGACCCCCTACACTGCCCGAACACCACTGCACTGCCCTAAACCCTGAAACACTACCCCCAGCATGACCCCCTACACTGCCCGAACACCACTGCTCTGCCCAAAACCCTGAAACACCAGCCCCAGCACGACCCCCTACACTGCCCGAACACCACTGCACTGCCCTAAACCTTGAAACACCAGCCCCTGCACGGCCCCCTACACTGCCCGAACACCACTGCACTACCCTAAACCCTGAAACATCACCCCCAGCACCACCCCCTACACTGCCCGTGCACAAATGCACTGCCCTAAACCCTGAAACACCAGCCCCAGCACGACCCCCTACACTGCCCGAACACCACTGCACTGCCCTAAACCCTGAAACACCAGCCCCAGCACGACCGCCTACACTGCCCGAACACCACTGCACTGCCCTAAACCCTGAAACACCAGCCCCAGCACGACCCCCTACACTGCCCGAACACCACTGCACTGCCCTAAACCGTGAAACACCAGCCTCAGCACGACCCCCTACACTGCCTGAACACCACTGCACCGCCCTGAACCCTGAAACACCAGCCCCAGCACAACACCGTACACTGACCGAACACCACTGCACTGCCCTAAACCCTGAAACACCATCCCCAGCACGACCCCCTATACTGCTCGAACACTACTGCACTGCCCTAAACCCAGAAACACCATCCCCAGCACGACCCCCTATACTGCACGAACACCACTGCACTGCCCTAAACCCTGAAACACTACCCCCAGCAAGACCCCCTATACTGCACGAACACCACTGCACTGCCCTAAACCCTAAAACACTACCCCCAGCAAGATTCCCTTCACTGCTCGAACACCACTGCACTGCCCTAAACCCTGAAACATCACCCCCAGCACGACCCCCTACACTGCCCGAACACCACTGCACTGCCCTAAACCCTGAAACACCAGCCCCAGCAAGACCCCTACACTGCCCGAACACCACTGCACTGCCCTAAACCCTGAAACACCACCCCTGCACGACCCCCTACACTGCCCGAACACCACTGCCCTAAACCCTGAAACACCACCCCCAGAAAGACCCCCTACAGTGCCCAAACACCACTGCACTGCCCTAAACCCTGAAACACCACCCCCAGCATGACCCCCTACACTGCCCGAACACCACTGCACTGCCCTAAACCCTGAAACACCACCCCCTGCACGACCCCCTACACTGCCCGAACACCACTGTACTGCCCTAAACCCTGAAACCCCACCCCCAGCATGACCCCCTACACTGCCAGAACACCACTGCACTGCCCTTAACCCTGAAACACCACCCCTGCACGACCCCCTACACTGCCCGAACACTACTGCACTGACCTAAACCCTGAAACACCACCCCCAGCACGACCCCCTACACTGCATGAACACCACTGCACCGCCCTAAACCCTGAAACACTACCCCCAGCAAGACCCCCTACACTGCCCGAACACCACTGCACTGCCCTAAACACTGAAACATCATCCCAGCAAGACCCCCTACACTGCCCGAACACCACTGCCCTAAACCCTGAAACACCACCCCCAGCAAGACCACCTACACTGCCCGAACACCACTGCACTGCCCTAATCCCTGAAACACCACCCCCAGCAAGACCCCCTACACTGCCCGAACACCACTGCACTGCCCTAAACCCTGAAACACCACCCCCAGCACGACCCCCTACACTGCCCGAACACCACTGCACTGCCCTAAACCCTGAAACACCAGCCCCAGCACGACCCCCTACACTGCCCGAACACCACTGCACTGCCCTAAACCCTGAAACACCACCCCCAGCACGACCCCCTACACTGCCCGAACACCACTGCACTGCCCTAAACCCTGAAACACCAGCCCCAGCACAACCCCGTACACTGCCCGCACACCACTGCACTGCCCTAAACCCTGAAACACCAGCCCCAGCACAACCCGTACACTGCCCGAACACCACTGCACTGCCCTAAACCCTGAAACACCAGCCCCAGCACGACCGCCTACACTGCCCGAAAACTACTGCACTGCCCTAAACCCTGAAACACCACCCCCAGCAAGACTACCTACACTGGCCGAACACCACTGCACTGCCCTAAACCCTGAAACACCACCCCATGCACGACCCCCTACACTGCCCAAACACTACTGCACTGCCCTAAACCCTGAAACACCACCCCTCAGCACGACACCCTACACTGCCCGAACACCACTGCACTGCCCTAAACCCTGAAACACCACCCCAGCATGACCCCCTACACTGCCCGAACACCACTGCACTAAACCCTGAAACACCACCCCCTGCACGACCCCCTACACTGCCGGAACACCACTGCACTGCCCTAAACCCTGAAACACCACCCCCAGCACGACCCCCTACACTGCCCTAACACCACTGCACTGC
Organism: Calotriton arnoldi; assembly: GCA_963921515.1. NCBI lineage: Eukaryota > Metazoa > Chordata > Amphibia > Caudata > Salamandridae > Calotriton > Calotriton arnoldi. The sequence goes on along the minus strand of CAWUFW010003839.1, from coordinate 1,204,529 downwards.
CCTAAACCCTGAAACATCACCCCCAGCACAACCCCCTACACTGCCTGAGCACCATTGCTCTGCCCTAAACCCTGAAACACTAGCCCCAGCACGACCCCCTACACTGCCCGAACACCACTACACTGCCCTAAACCCTGAAACACCACCCCCAGCATGACCCCCTACACTGCCCGAACACGACTGCACTGCCCTAAACCCTGAAACACCAGCCCCAGCAAGACCCCCTACACTGCCCGAACACCACTGCATTGCCCTAGACTCTGAAACACCAGCCCCAGCAAGACCCCCTACACTGCCCGAACACCACTGCACTGCCCTAAACCCTGAAACACCAGCCCCAGCACGACCCCCTACACTGCCCGAACACCACTGCACTGCCCTAAACCCTGAAACACCAGCCCCAGCACGACCCCCTACACTGCCCGAACACCACTGCACTACCCTAAACCCTGAAACACCAGCCCCAGCACGACCCCCTACATTGCCCGAACACCACTGCACTGCCCTAAACCCTGAAACACCAGCCCCAGCACCACCCCCTACAATGCCCGAACACCACTGTACTGCCCTAAACCCTGAAACACCACCCCCTGCACCGCCCCCTACACTGCCCGAACACCACTGCACTGCCCTAAACCCTGAAACACCACCCCCTGCACGACCCCCTACACTGCCCGAACACCACTGCACTGCCCTAAACCCTGAAACACCACCCCCTGCACCACCCCCTACACTGTCCGAACACCACTGCACTGCCCTAAACCCTGAAACACCACCCCCTGCACCGCCCCCTACACTGCCCGAACACCACTGCACTGCCCTAAACCCTGAAACACCACCCCCAGCATGACCCCTTTACTGCTCGAACACCACTGCACTGCCCCAAACCCTGAAACACCACCCCCAGCATGACACCCTACACTGCCCGAACACCACTGCCCTAAACCCTGAAACACCACCCCTGCATGACCCCCTACACTGCCCGAACACCACTGCACTGCCCTAAACCCTGAAACACCACCCCCTGCATGACCCCCTACACTGCCCGAACACCACTGCACTGCCCTAAACCCTGAAACACCACCCCCAGCACGACCCTCTACACTGCCCGAACACCACTGCACTGCCCTAAACCCTAAAACACCACCCCCAGCACGACCCCATAAACTGCCCGAACACCACTGCACTGCCCTAAACCCTAGAACACTACCCCCAGCATGACCCCCTACACTACCCGAACACCACTGCACTACCCTAAACCCTAAAATACTCCCCCAGCACGACCCCCTACACTACCCGAACACGACTGCACTGCCCTAAACCCTAAAACACTCCCCCAGCACGACCCCCTACACTACCCGAACACCACTGCACTGCCCTAAACCCTAAAACACTCCCCCAGCACGACCCCCTACACTACCTAAACACCACTGCACTGCCCTAAACCCTAAAACACTACCCCTGCATGACCCCCTACACTACCCAAATACCAATGCACTACCCTAATCCCTAAAACACTACCCCCACACAACCCCCTACACTACCCAAAGACCACTGCACTACCCTAAACCCTAAAACACGACCTCCTACACTACACAAACACCACTGCACTACCCTAAACCCTAAAAAACTACCCCCAGCACGAACCCCTACACTACCCAAACACCACTGCACTACCCTAAACCATAAAACACTACCCCCAGCAGTACCCCCTATGCTACCCAAACACCACTGCACTACCCTAAACCCTAAAACACTACCCCCAGCAGTATCCCCTACACTACCCAAACACCACTGCACTACCCTAAACCCTAAAACCCTAAAACACTAACCCCAGCACGACCCCCTACACTACCCAAACACCAATGTACTACCCTAAACCCTAAAACACTCCCCCCAGCACAACTCCCTACACTACCCAAACACCACTGCACTACCCTAAACCCTAAATCTACCCCCAGCATGACACCCTACACTACACAAACACCACTGCACTACCCTAAACCCTAAAACACTACCCCCAGCACGACCCTCTTCACTACCTAAACACAACTGCACAATTTGTTACAGGCATTGCAACACAGGCCTGTGGTGCTTACTGGAAGTACCTGGTGGGCTAGTTGGGCCCCAGGGACTCTCAGGATTCAAGGTGACCTAATCCCCCAACTTAAAACGCGCCACGGGGCGCGTTTGCACAGTGGTGAAAGGAGGGCGGGGCCTCAGGTGACATGTGCGCAAACACGCCCTGTGGTGCGTTTTAAGTTGGGGAGTTAATTCCCTTTGAATCCTGGGGGCCAACTAGCCCACCAGGTACCTTCAGTAAGCACAACAGAGTTGCGTTGCAGAGAGGTGAAAAAAGGTGCGTGGCCTCGGAACGCCTCTCTGCAACTCAGCTCTGTGGTCCTAACTATAGGTACCTGGGGGATAGTTGGGCCCCAGGGACCCTCAGGATTCAAGGGGACTTAATCCCGCAACTTAAAACGCGCCACGGGGCGCGTTTGCACACATGTCACCTCAGGCCCCCTCCCTTCACCACTGTGCAAACGCGCACTGGCTCTGGTTAGTCAGAGTCAGTTACCACCAGTACCCGTCTGAAAAAGTTGTGGGCACAGGATGATTTTGCAACAAGGCCTCTTTCTGCTCCTCTGTTGGTTCTTTCTGCACATCTTTTGCTTCTTTCTGTGCGTTTTTTCTTCTTTCTTCACGTCCTACCTCTGTTGGCATAGTTAGAAATTAGCATTTAAAAAACCTTTGAAATTCACTGAAAAAATCATAGGTTTCAGGCACGTTATAGTTGGAAATTAGCATTTAAAAAACCTTTGAAATTCACTGAAAAAACCATAGGTTTCAGGCACGTTATAGTTAGAAATTAGCATTTAAAAAACCTTTGAAATTCACTGAAAAAAACCATAGGTTTTAGGGACAGTTATAGTTAGTTGGACATTGCACTCGTACAAAACCCGTGAAATTCCCCTGTTATAGTTAGTTCAGCTAACTATAACTCGCGCCCCCGCAATGCACTGCTGATGACGTCACATATTACATCACTCATGACATGGTCAGTGACATCACTGATGACATCACTGATGACATCTCAAATGACATCACTGATGACATCATCCATGTGATAATTTCATGCATCTTCTCACACCCTAATATAACTTTTGATACACCCACTCTAAATTACAGACTGCCATTCTCAAAACCATAGACACTCCAACACCAAAAACTACATACCCACTCACTGATTCTTAGGTCTACACAGACATCCACTCACTCACCTGTACAGTCACTCATACTTACAGTCACTCAGTACAGGACTATCATATGCACTCATACACCTATATAAATACTCACACACCGCCACTCATCCATAGAGGTACTCACACACCTAGTCAGTCATGCAAAAAATTAATCACACACCCATTTACTCACCTATACAGTTACACACACACCAGCTCACTTACTCATACAAATACTAGCACATTCTTACGCTCTTATACAATAACTGATACAAGCACACACGCATCCATATAGCCACTCTCACAATAACACACTCTCACTTATAGCCATTTAAATACTCTAACGCACATATATTCTGCCTTTTACATATGTAGTTACTCGCACATGTACCACTGAGATATACATTCACTCACTAACACCCCCATACACACACTCACCCACCCAAGCAGTCCATCACAGATGCACTCTTGAAATCATGCACCCAGTGAATCACCCACTCACACATCTATGTATAGAGTCACACACACCCCACCCACACAAACACTCAGGCAGCCATACAGATACTCAGAGAACCAATCAATAACCCATATAGACACTCATGTAGCTATTCGCAAATCCATGCATCCACTTACACACCAACAAACAGACGGATACAGACATTCACACAGTTTAGTCACTAACCCATGCATTCAGTAAGATACGTTTAATCACTCACTTGTAGAGTCAGTCACTCACGTACTAAATCATCCATTCAGACACTTATACACCCACTCATTCTTCAATACGCCTTTCCCTATATATATTAAACATATTTAAACTTTACAGAAACACACAGTCACTGGATGATGTCATCAGTGATGTCATCAGTGATGTCATCAGTGATGTCATTTGAGATGTCATCAGTGATGTCATCAGTGATGTCACTGACCATGTCATGAGTGATGTAATATGTGACGTCATCAGCAGTGCATTGCGGGCGCGAGTTATAGTTAGCTGAACTAACTATAACAGGGGAATTTCACGGGTTTTGTACGAGTGCAATGTCCAACTAACTATAACTGTCCCTAAAACCTATGGTTTTTTTCAGTGAATATATATATGTGTGTGTATATATATATGTATGTGTATATATATATATATGTGTGTGTGTATATATATATATATATATGTGTGTGTATATATATATATGTGTGTGTGTATATGTGTGTGTATATGTGTGTCTATATATATATATGTATATGTGTGTGTGTGTGTATATATATATATATGTGTGGGTATATATATGTGTATATATGTATATTTATGTGTATATGTATATATATGTATGTATATGTGTATATATATATATATGTATATATATATAGTGTGTGAGTGTGCAGAAAAATGGGTATGTAATAGAAACAAATATTAAGAAACGATCGAAATCCATGAATAATATTTTGATCAAATAATATAATACATAGAAAAACAATATTATTGTAAAAGATTTGTTTGGAAAGAGGTGTTTGAAAAAGATTTTTTGGAAAACAATGTTATGACATAGAATCATATATCTGGGTACAAGATTTCACAACGTGATGTTACCTTCTCGAATAATATTTTAAAATTAGCTACTCAACTCATTTTCGTTTGTCTGAACTTCAGCAAGCTCAACCTGCTTTATTTACGTATGCCCTGGCAGTTAGTTCAGGGTTGAAACCCACCATCCTCCCAACCAGTTTTAGCATCATTTCTGGCATGTGCATTGTGACTGCAGGATAGATGTCTGATTTGTCAGATGCTGGGACTTTCAACAATGTTGCCAATTAACATGCACACTTTTGAGCATGATGCAAAAGGTCATTATGGGGTGCTAGCCTTGTCTAGAACTCTTACTCAGTGACCCACCGCAAAGATACTAAATAAGAAAAGGCCAGGTTATATCGCGTGCATTTACAACGCATGCCATTACAACACGGTCGTTACAACGACCGCGTTGTTACATCGCATAGCATTACAACGCAAGTCATTACAGCGACTTGCTGTAGGGGGGGCGCTGGATTTTGGAATAGTATAATTTACTATTCCAACTCCAGTCTGTGCAACAGTAGGGAAGGTGTTGGATTTTAAATCCAACACCTTTTGCCCCCCTACAGCAAGTCATTGTAACAACTTGCGTTGTAATGATATGTGATGTAACAACGCGGTCGTTGTGATGACCGCGTTATAATGGCATGCGTTGTATCGCATGCATGGTAAACAATGTTTACCTACTAATAACAATGATGAAGAGAAAAGATGAGCTTCTACCTGTGGTTGTCCATTTTTGTGTATCCCAGGTGGTACACCTATGACAGTACATCCAGTGGTAGAAAACTGTGAAGGTGCAAAAGTATAATAAGTTCTATTAGGCTACCTCTGATTGGTTGCTTTTGGCAATAGGTTTCGTAGCCATTTGTGAAATTCAACAGCCTTGTTAGGTTGGTACGTTGTAACTTTTAGTAACAGTGTTCAAAGACATCTGAACTAAGTTGGAGACCAAAGCTGGCGAGGTCTGAAAAGGACTTTGCTAAAATGTATACATCTGCACTTCTGAGTAGTCCATAGTGGATTTCATCAGCGGAAGATTTGTATTTTGCATTATTTGTCAGATTTATTCTGCATGCACTTACAGAAGTTATCTAGTGGCTGTCTGAGTGTTTTAAAGCTGAGCACTAATCTTTTGTTATGTCATCTTATGCTAGATGTGGTGTTTTCCTCAACAGTACACAACTGACTAGAAGCAGCTCCGAGAATTACTAATGCCATGGAGGGCCGGCCGTCCTTGCGCAAGTTGGGAGGGTCTTCAGAGTCCGTGTCCACCTTAAACAGTGAAGAGTTTGTCTTAGTGGCCCAGCAGGCTGATGGCTCTAATTCAAGCGTTGACGACAAGCCACAATTCAAGGTAAGGCTGTGCTAAATCCTACAGGGGTTACAGTAGGCAGGTACCAGACCTTTTCTTAATAGAGCTTGAGATCAGTTGAGAGGATCACACTTGATTTTTGTACCCCAAGAAGATAAATAACATTCAGATTGTTAATTCAATGTAATGTTCTCCTAAGTAATTGTGTTCGCCAACGAAGACCACACGACTAGTTAGGGTTTGTTCTCTTTTTTTTATTAGGGTTTCTGACTTTCCTGTGGCTATCCCAGTCAATAGGCTGCCTGGAATTGCTCTCTCCGCCTCTTCCTGAGTTCTCCCAGTTCTCTTCACCAAGGAGGTAGGAGTACCCTCGGAGCAAACCACATACATACAATTAGGAGCCTGCTTCTCCTGAGTCTAAACTTCTATGGTGCCACCACCACAGTTCCCCGTGAGTGTCTCCAGAGTTCCCAGTGTCTTCCCCTGCCAACCATCGCTCAGATTCTCCCTGTGAGTTGTATCTGTGCTGCCACTACCTCCACCAATGCGTGAATTGAAATATCGGCACTTGCCTGTGGCCACAACCCCATCCATGATCGTGGCAGTAGGGAACTTGGCGTCCTCCTTTCCCTCCTGGCCACTGGGTTAATGCGTGTTTGGTGACACCTTCTTGTTCTTCCCTTTTTCCCTGTACTGGTCTCGGCTTCCTTGGGGGTCACAAGAGGGAATTTCTCCTACGTCCCGTGCAGTCGCCATTCCCTGTAGATTCTCCTACTCAGGTTTCTGCTTGGCGTCTTCTTTTCGGCTCTCCTCATTGATTTCTCTGCGTTCCCCTCTCAGTACTGACTTCTGCTCCTCCAATAGCATGCTCCACATCTTCTCTCTGCCCACTTCAAGTTCCAACATGCCTCTTATCTCTGCAGGCTGCTACCTTGGCCACTAGATCGTGAGGCTCAGTACTACTGCGGAACACCCCAGCGGCCATCTTGGAATTCCCAGGCGATATATGCGAGTCCTTACAATAACCTTGCTCCCACACGTTCACATACTCATAATTTTTGTTTCTCTGTGACTGGAGAATTTCTTTTCATGCTTCATTTCAGTGGATGTTGTGGGATGTTGTGGGATGAAGCTGGAGTTACACTTATGCTTTTTTCACTAGAAAATATTCTTTCACTTAGTTACTTTCTTTGCAGATATAGTGGTTCTTGGCAGTTGCCTTCCATTTCTTACTGCAAGGTGATCACCATCAGAGTGAAGCTCTCTCTCACTACTGACTGTCAACAGGCCTGTGCTTGTTGCCTAGGGAATTTTGGCACATGCTAGTGATTGTTTTCCTTTGTTTCATTGTGAAAAATAATGTTGCCTTGTTTATTGCAGCAAATGCAAGTTAAATCTTGTTTACTTTAAGGCACAGGAAAGGTTGTTTCCTAAAGGCTTAGGACCACAAATTGTTTTGGGAACTGTGCACATAGCAATGTTGTGGTTTTGACGTCAGCTAAAATATCTAATGACAAAGGCTTAGCCTTTTCCTGCAAAGAGGACATGGCTCCAACTAGAGTAGTTAATTGGCAGTAAACCTTTGTGCAGTAAAGGCACATGTTTTAAAGACTATTACATCTGTTTCCGAGAAATTTGCTTGCTACAGATTTCATGTGTACATCTCTAGAACAGACTTTGGCTTTCATATGGCACTGATTAGCGCTCAAATTTGTCAGACTTGCGCCAAATCCCTGACGTTCTCACTTTTACATCTCTACTTACGAAAACATAAGAACTAACATAGAAACACAGCTTATGGATCCTCACTTATTAACACCTCCTGTACCATCCTTGGTGTAGAATTCCAACTCGGGCTTGATGAACCTGGCATCATCCGATGATACTGTGCTGGTTTTCTAGAGAAAGTGAAGAAGAGCTTCTACGCGGATTAACATGGTACTGTCTGTTGACACTGTACTGGCAAAGTGAATCTCAAACTCCACCTTCCCCCACTACCTATCTTTTTCCTCTTCCTTGATCACGGTTGAGAGGATACCAGTGGCCACGGGCTCAGGAAACCTGTTACAAATGAGTCCCTCAGAAACGAAATCCAGAAAGTTTGCACTCTTTCCTGCTTAAAGTGTTGTTTTTAATCATTTCTGAAGCGGACATATGCTCCTCGCTGGAACCTTGTTCGCAGCCAGTTATTGTAGTCTCTCCTCAACCTTTAGTAGATCGGGTGAAAACAGAGAAAGGACTTATGTCCTGAGAATCTAATCTATGAAAATGGAAAACATAATTATGAAGAAATTATGTCCTTAGAATCTTAGTAGGCTAAATGAAAACCATACTCAAAAATCCTTTGTCAAATCATTATTTGAGAATGCGCTGTGGCAATTAATACCTAAATTAATAAAGTAACCATGATCTAATCCCATTGCATACATCACTCAGTCGAGCTCAACAAGGCTAATTATCAAATAATATAAATACATAAAGAACTTGATTTAGCCCAGTGGCGGCTGCGGCCAATCAAAACCAGAGGGCTGGGGGTGAGGGGGGTGGGTTGTGGTGGCGGAACGGGATGAAGAGGAGGGGTTGGGAAATAAAAAAATAAAAATAATTAAAATCACTTACCTGCCACGCCACTTCGGCTGCCGGCCAGATCGTTGACCCTGCTCCTCCTCCTGAAGTGGATGGGCCTGGAGGCACGGGCTCCCCGCCCAATCCAGACGTAGCTCTCATAGCATGAGAGCAGCTTCTGGATTGGTCTGAGCGGCCTCATTTGCTGCTTGGACGGTACCTGGGAGCCTGCAGGGTTTCTCCAACCAGGCTGTGGCACACAGCTGGGTTGGAGAAACATAAGTGTGCATGTCTGTTTGGTCGGCCTCAGACGGCCAGCCCAACTGGCATGCGCACTTATAAGTGCACAGTACTTCTCCCTGCCATGGCCAGGCCCAGCCCCTCCTATCGGACATAAGTTGCCCAGACAGAGATAAATAAAACAATAATAACAATGTGTTATTGTCGTTTTATTTATCATCTGCTGGCAGTGAGGCGACGAGTGGGTAAATACCAATATGCTATATCCATTATATGTAATATTTTTCATATTCAATTGGTGATTCATTAGTTCCTGTATCAGAGAGATCCCCTGTAATAAAAGCAGTTTTAAAATACACGTTACACGTTCCTTCTCTGTTTTCACTTGATTCACTAAAAACTTAGTTAGACCTGGTAATTTGCTGTGAGCAATGTTCCAGTGAGGAACCACAACACGTAAGGATCTATGTCTGCTTTGATTGTTTGCGATAATTGCTGTTTACACTGAATGTGCGCCTTCTGGATTTTGTTCATGAGTTATATTATACAACCGAAAAACGAAAGCTTAAAGTGAAATTGTGGTTAGCTTTGGTTATAACACCTATACATAAGTATAAAAAAACCTCAGAAATTCAATGAAAAAAGAAAGCGCAATTCAGGTGCAGTTAGAGCAGTGGATAAAAATTGAAAAAGACTGTAATTCAAAAGTTATAGTTAAGGGTGCAATCCATGCCTCGCACACCAAAGGCAGTGCTCATGACTTCACCTCATCAGTGAGGTAGAGCTTGGATCCAGTGGTACAATGAGTAAAGGGACAATGTGTGGACATGCCCTTGGCCACTTCGGGCACTATATGTTGGGAGGAATTCTTGCAAATAGTCTAAACCACTGGCAATTGGTCTGGATAGTATTCCAACCCATTGCTTTTCAACCACTGTGTCACTCTAGAAAGAGGCCTACCTTATGCAAATCTGTACTGATCCTGCTCCTCATGGGAATAGTCCAGAGCGATGCAGCCCAGAGTCTCTGTGCCCAGTTGCTTTTTTTACCAACCTACAATGGTTGTTCTAGAGGACATTTGGGAAGAAGGGGCTTGTTTTGTATAACTCTCATGGTAGCTGTTCGAAGCCCCATCCATGCTGGCTCTACTCAGAAGTGCAAAAAGCATAAAAGCTGTTAAAAGTCTTCTGCGACACCAGGTACACATTATAATGCTGATTGTATTCTTTTTTGTTTAATATTCTTTTTTGTTTAAAATTTGGCATAAAAATGTTTAAAGGGACCCTTTTTACTGTGTTCTTTTAACACAATTCTGAGAGCTAATGGTTTTTATTTTTACTTTTAAATTGACGTACCCATATTAATATTATTGTTGTTATTGCAAGAAGAATCTGTTTCTTAGAAACTTTAATGCTCGTTTAAACAAATAATCACATCCAATCTTAAACATAGATATAGCTTGGGCTCCATTTGAGCTAATTGTCGGAAATAATAAATCAAGTGCCTCTTTTGCTAATTTGGCATCATTTTATACTGTGGATGTAAATACTTTTATCTTGCTCTTAAATGTGTAGAGCAAAACAAAAGCACGGGAGGACGATCCCTGGGGTGCCTTTTAGCACAGTTGTAAACCTTCAAAGAGATTACTTTATAAAGGTATGACCGGGCGGAAAGCCCAACCCCATCAAGGCACTCATTTTTGGATTAGTCCTTCTGGGACGCACCTTGTGTAACCACTACCTACCAATTGAGTTTTGTTTTACTTGAGAGAACATGTAGTTTGCTTCCCTTCCAAATTCTTAATGTCACTCTTAAGACCTCATTGTTTTCCTTTAGCTTCCTCTTATCAATTGAAATTGGTACAAAATGTAAGTTTCATATGGATCTTTTAGCTGTGAGTTTGTATTTACGCTTTCCTTTGTATAACCATAACATTTTGGTTTCTGTCCATATTGACTCAATGTTCATGATGGCTTGAAAGCAAAACCGACCAATAAAAGTTATGTTACAGAGAAAGCCTTCTAAGAAATTTCAAACTTAGGACCTCTGCCTTAAATACAAAGGAGCAAGGAAGGCAAAAGCATTTTTCCACCAACTTCCCTTGAACGACCGGAGGCCAACAAGGTGCCCCAGGATAAGAGCAATAGCACACTAGAAGGTATAAGTGATAGTTTTGTTAAGATTCCTTACCTAATGGTCTAATAGAATAGTTTCTGTATTGGAAGCCCTGCATAGCTGTAAGGGTATTATTACCTGTAGTCAGATCCCAATGATTTTCAAATAAGATGGCTCCTGAACAGCGCCCTCTTAATAAATATGTCGATCTACTAGAAACAGTTTAGATTCCACCATTCCCTATTTAAAGGGCACTATTTGTTCCCAAAAGCAGCTATTTAAGTGTTCATGTTATTTTGCTGTTGACCGGTCTCAAAGGCCAAGACTTAGACATTAGTATGGTGTTACGGGGGGGAGGGAGCACACTGCCTCTCATCCCAGCACAGTTCACCCCATTGCATCCTGGTAAATGCAGTACGCTTACTTTCAAAGTTTCTGTAGTCTTTCACCAAAGTTGGTGCAGGTAGTGCTGTTATCTCTAGACACGTGTTTCTGGGTTTAGCCCGTCATCAGTAGAGAGCAAAAGTTAATAAGAAGCAGAGAAAAGTCATCAGGGGTTGCTGAAATGGTGACCAAGTCTTCACAAGTCACAGTACCTCTCCACAGGCACACAGGTGCATCCCAGGAGAGCTCGTTGGCTCAAGGGAGCCTTTTAAACACAGGGGGGGAGGGAGCACACTGCCTCTCATCCCAGCACAGTTCACCCCATTGCATCCTGGTAAATGCAGTACGCTTACTTTCAAAGTTGCTGTAGTCTTTCACCAAAGTTGGTGCAGGTAGTTCACTCATTGTCAGTGAAATTGCTCTCCCACCCTCGCAGCTCCACCATTAAGTGAGGCCTGCCCCTGCCCCTGCACTCTCGAGTGTTGGTGATCGAGGCCCTCCTCCACCGGCAGGTTTCCCTGCGCCTCATCCCTGGTGGTCCAGTGGACCTCTGTCTCCTTCCTCTAACTCTGCTCTTTCACTCGTTTTTCTACCCTTTTTTATCTTTCACCTTTCTGCACTTTTCTGCATCTCTGCTCTTTTGTGCCTTATTTCTGCTCATTTTCCCTTCCTCTCGCTCTGCCCTTTCACTTGTTTTCACTCGTTTTTCTACCCTCTTTTATCTTTCACCATCTCTGCTCTTTTGTGCCTTATTTCTGCCTATTTTCCCTCTTTTCTTTATCCCTTATTTCCTCCCTTTACCTTTCCCCGCCGCTGCTGCCCCCGCGGCCTCTCCCCCCCAGCGTGACCGGCCCAATCCAGCTCCCCTCCCCGCCTCCCAGCTCTCCAGCCCTCCCTGATCCCTACTTAATGACGGCCACTGCGGGGACAGGCGAGCAAGACCACTGACTCATTGTCAGTGAAATTGCTCTCCCACCCTCGCAGCTCCACCATTAAGTGAGGGCTGCCCCTGCCCCTGCACTATCGAGTGTTGGTGATCGAGGCCCTCCTCCATCCGCAGGTTTCCCAGCGCCTCATCCCTGGTGGTCCAGTGGACCTCTGTCTCCTTCCTCTAACTCTGCTCTTTCACTCGTTTTTCTACCCTTTTTTATCTTTCACCTTTCTGCACTTTTCTGCATCTCTGCTCTTTTGAGCCTTATTTCTGCTCATTTTCCCTTCCTCTCGCTCTGCCCTTTCACTTGTTTTCACTCGTTTTTCTACCCTCTTTTATCTTTCACCTTTCTGCACTTTTCTGCATCTCTGCTCTTTTGTGCCTTATTTCTGCTCATTTTCCCTTCCTCTCGCTCTGCCCTCTCACTAGTTTTCACTCGTTTTTCTACCCTCTTATTTTTCACCTTTCTGCATCTCTGCTCTTTTGTGCCTTATTTCTGCCTATTTTCCCTCTTTTCTTTATCCCTTATTTCCTCCCTTTACCTTTCCCCGCCGCTGCTGCCCCCGTGGCCCCTCCCCCCCAGCGCGACCGGCCCAATCCAGCTCCCCTCCCCGCCTCCCAGCTGTCCAGCCCTCCCCGACCCCTACTTAATGGCGGCGCGGCCGTGGGCGCGACGCTGGCACGCCGAAGGCGCGTCAAAAGCAAGCCCGTCTGCGCCCGTCCGCGACCCGTCCGCGACCAGCGCCAGGAACCCTGGACCTCCGCCCCGCCAACGCTACGACCCAGCAGCACTCCACGCACTCAACCCAGGCCGCAACAACAACTGCAAGCTAGCATCACCAGCCGACTCCCAAGGACCCTTCAGCTGTCACCGCTGCCGGCACACCTGCAGCACCGCCAAGAACACGGATCCAGCACAACCCGCCCACAAGAACACAACCGAACCGAAGACCCTGCAATGCATCCTCCTCAACGTCCGATCCCTCCACAAACACGCCACAGAAATCTGGGACCTCCTCGACAGCACCACCCCAGACGTAGCGTTCTTCACCGAAACCTGGACCAACACCACCTCGGGACCGGACATCGCCATCGCCATCCCCCAAGGATACAAGATCTCCAGGAAGGAACGCCCCACCCGCCCAGGAGGAGGAATCGCCATCGTCCACAAATCCAGCCTCCGCCTGAGCACACTCCCTGACGAGCCCACAGAACTGATGGAACACCTTCACTTCAAAATACTGGCCAGCCCCACCGCCACCCTCCGAGGAACCCTCATCTACCGACCCCCTGGACCCCGCGGACCCTTCGCCAACTCCATCACGGACATTATCTCCCCGCAGGCCATCGCATCCACCAACTACACCCTGCTGGGAGACCTCAACTTCCACCTCGACAACCAACTGGACCCCAACACCACATCCCTCCTGGACAACCTCCACAACATTGGACTGCGCCAGATCGTGACCGAGCCCACGCACTCAGCAGGACACACCCTCGACCCCCTCTTCACTACAGGAAACTCCATCACCTTCAGCCACACCACCGAACTCCCATGGACCGACCATCGTTGCGTCCACTTCACCTTCAGAACACCCACCATCCACAGACACCAGCACCTGCTTCCACGAAGAAACTGGACCAAAATCACCGACGACCAGCTCACCTCCTCACTCAACAACTCCACCCCAACCATCGCGGAAAACGACGACCCCAACACCGCAGCCCGAACCCTGCATAGATGGATCTCGGACAGCACCAACACCATAGCCCCCTCAAGAAAAACAACAATACCCGCGCCAAGAAAGCCAGATGGTTTACCACCGAACCTCGAGAGTCCAGAAGCACATGCCGCCGCCTCGAAAAGGCCTGGAGGAACACCAAATCCACAGAAGTCCACGACAACTTCAGAGCCGCCACAAACGCCCACCATCAACTCATCAGAGAAACGAGGAAAAAAGCGATTGAAGACAGAATCTCCACCCACGCGCACAACAGCAAGGAACTCTTCAGCATCATCAAGGAGTTCGCCAAACCCACTAGCGAGTCTACTGACATCCCTCCATCACAAGACCTCTGCGACAAACTCAGCACCTTTTTCCACCACAAAATCAAGAGCATCTACGACAACTTCGACGAAGACAACCAACACACTGAACCCTCACCAACCACCCCCGACACCCGGAAACCAGCGATTGACGACTGGACAGCCCTCACCACCGAAGACACACTGAAGACAATGAAGTCAATCCACTCAGGGGCCCCCACGGACCCCTGCCCCCACCACATCTTCAACAGAGCCGCCGACACCATCGCACCCGTGCTCCGCCACACCATCAACCGCTCCCTGGCGACCGCCTCGTTCCCCGACGACTGGAAACACGCCGAGGTCAACCCCCTCCTAAAGAAACCCTCAGCGGACCCCACCGACCTCAAAAACTACAGACCCATCTCCCTGCTCCCGTTCCCAGCGAAAGTCATCGAGAAAGCCATCAACAGCCAACTCGCCACATTCATTGAAGAACACAACATCCTCGACTCCTCCCAATCCGGCTTCAGAAAAAACCACAGTACGGAAACCGCCCTCCTCGCCGCAACAGACGACATCCGCACTCTACTGGACAAAGGAGAAACAGTAGCCCTCATCCTCCTCGACCTATCAGCGGCGTTCGACACAGTCTCCCACCGCACCCTAATACGCAGACTCTACGACGCAGGAATCCAGGACAAGGCCCTCGACTGGATCCGCTCCTTCCTCTCCGGCAGGACGCAGCGGGTCAGACTCCCCCTTTCCTCTCGGACCCCACACCTACCACCTGCGGAGTCCCCCAGGGCTCCTCCCTCAGCCCGACGCTCTTCAACGTCTACATGGCTCCACTCGCCCCCATCGTCAGAACCTACGGACTCAACATCGTGTCATATGCAGATGACACCCAGCTCATCCTGTCCCTATCCAACGAGCCTAACACCCCCAGACGCAACTTTCGAGAAGGCATGGAAGCCGTCGCCAAATGGATGAAAAACAGCTGCCTACAACTAAACACCAACAAAACAGAAGTACTCATCATGGGCCCAAACCCCGATGCCTGGAGCGACACCTGGTGGCCCCCCGCCCTCGGAAACCCGCCAACCCCCACGGACCACGCACGCAACCTGGGAATCATCCTGGACTCCGAGCTCAAAATGGACTGCCAGATCAACTCTGTCTCGTCTTCCTGCTTCCACACCCTCCGCCTCCTTCGTAAGACCTTCAAATGGATCCCCCTCGAACACCGAAAGACCGTCACTCACGCCCTGGTCACCAGCAGACTCGACTACGGCAACGCACTCTACGCCGGAATAAACAAAAACCTCACCCGCAAGCTACAGAACATCCAGAACGCCGCCGCAAGACTGGTCCTCAACCTGCCAAAACACTGCCACATCTCCCAGCACCTGCGCACACTCCACTGGCTCCCTGTCGAGGCGAGAATCACCTTCAAGATGCTCACCCACGCACACAAGGCCCTCCACGGCACCGGACCAGCATACCTGAACAGCCGACTCAAATTCCACGCACCCCAAAGGACCCTACGATCAGCCCAGCTCTCCTACGCCGTGGTCCCCCGCACCAGAAAGACCAGATCGGGAGGCCGCTCCTTCTCCTTCCTCGCGGCCAAAGCATGGAGCGCCCTTCCGCTCCACCTCAGACAGACAACATCGCTCCCCATCTTCGCAAGAAACCTCAAAACCTGGCTCTTCGACAGACCCCTCCTTGATGGATGGAACCTGCACCCCCGCCCCCCCCCCTAGCGCCTTGAGACCCTTACGGGTGAGTAGTCGCGCTTTAACAAACCCCTGATTGATTGATTGATCTCTAGACACGTGTTTCTGGGTTTAGCCCGTCATCAGTAGAGAGCAAAAGTTAATAAGAAGCAGAGAAAAGTCATCAGGGGTTGCTGAAATGGTGCCCAAGTCTTCACAGGTCACAGTACCTCTCCACAGGCACACAGGTGCATCCCAGGAGAGCTCGTCAGCTCGTTGGCTCAAGGGAGCCTTTTAAACACAGGGGGGGAGGGAGCATACTGCCTCTCATCCCAGCACAGTTCACCCCATTGCATCCTGGTAAATGCAGTACGCTTACTTTCAAAGTTGCTGTTGTCTTTCACCAAAGTTGGTGCAGGTAGTGCTGTTATCTCTAGACACGTGTTTCTGGGTTTAGCCCGTCATCAGTAGAGAGCAAAAGTTAATAAGAAGCAGAGAAAAGTCATCAGGGGTTGCTGAAATGGTGCCCAAGTCTTCACAGGTCACAGTACCTCTCCACAGGCACACAGGTGCATCCCAGGAGAGCTCGTCAGCTCGTTGGCTCAAGGGAGCGCCTTGTGCCGCAGTTAACCTTTTCGCTGCTCAAATGGCAGAGTGTGCTTCATTTTTATTTGCGACGCGTGTAGTTTGCTGAGCGTCTTTGTGAAGCATTCCCAGATTTGTATGTAATCCATATTTGTCGGATATGAAAGTATGAGATTCAATGCCGATTCTGACAGGGATTCGATGTTATTTGCCGTGAATTTAATTCTCTTGTAGTCTGACGTATAGATGGTGCCCAGGACTGAGGCAAACTGGATACCAGAGGGAGCAGTTGCGGCTAAAGTTATTTCTTGTGGGCGATGATCACTATCTCCCTTGTCCCCCATTCTAAAGTTGATGATAGATGAAAACAACGAGAGACTAATAAAGGTATAGTCCAGTATAGAGGAAGTTGTTGCAGTATAATAACTGGCTACAGGAGGAGTATCACCTGCGAATCTTCCGTTAAGGGCCCTAAGATTGGAGTGTTCCAGGTCCTCAAGAAGGCTTCTGCTTGCCTTGTTGATTTTCCCGTGGATGAAGACGCCTTGTGTTGGTATATTGCAGTATGAAGTTTGGAATCTTGCTTCATGTTCGTCTGATGATCCCAATAAGTATTGATTCAAGTCCCCCGACAAAATGATATTTGATGTTTCAGTGCTGCCTATATAAGTAATTATTTGGCCAAATAGCTTCGCCGAATCTGTTGCTAACCGTTTAGGGTGGATATATGCGTTGACAATCATTACTTCTTTTTGTGCGCCGGCCAGAGAGAGAATGAGTTTGGTTGCTAAGGCAACCTCTGTTCCTGGATCGATTGTGGCTGCTGTAGGTATGACAGTTGTTGATATATAAGTTGCCAGCCCACCAGAACAATGACCGGTTTTTCCGCCTTTTATGGCTGGTATGGTGAAGCAGTGGAACCCGTGTATTTGTAACGGTTCAATCAGCCATGTTTCCTGCAACAGGATTACGTCGAACGTTTTAAGATATTGCAGAAAGGGAAGGAAATAGAAAAATGGAGTACGTTGTGACTCAGGTAACCATGATTCGTAATGGCATATGTTTAAATTACAAAAAATGAGATCCAGTGCTAAGTAGAGTTTCGACTATGTTGCGATCATAGAATGAGCACTACCGACTTTTGAGAATATAAAAAATAGATTGGATTGGCGATATCCATTATGTTAGAGTTTGTCCCAAGGAGAAGCAGATCGCAGATCAGGATTCCATTAAAATTGCACTTTTTTTTTTTTTTTTTATATTGTGCAATGTGTTTCCAAATGTTATATATACAAAGGCAAGAGACAACTTATGTATATGACCTACTTTTGAATCCTGGCACCATAGTCAGTGCCCATTGTACTTGGATATAAACCGGTTAGGTTAGCTGGTGTATAAAAAGCATGATGAAATATGAAATAATGCTCTCAGCTATATTTTACTTTGGTTACCCAAGTGCCTATCTAATCACATCACTCTCCCTCAGGGTTGTGAAGTTTTCTGGATGAATTATCTATAATCCATTTCAGTTTGCCTATTACTTTGTAGTGTATGCTATGCATTTGGCCTCCCTATAACCCGGAGACTGGACCCGTTTCGCATTATTGTAATTTGCTGTTGAAATGCTTGGTAGATCCTAGGTAGAGTTATGGCGTTCATTGAGATCTAAGATTTATATTACATAGACTCATTGATAAACACAAAATACAATGTATTTGGTTCACTTGATCATTCTGCTATCTTCCACATGTGTTTCCTCACCCACAGATCCCTTAACCAGACCTCCCTCTGACTTTCTGAGCCCCAGTGGGAAGAACCCCCTTACACAGTTTGCTAATTTTAGCAACCACATCCCAGCGGTTGGCGTCCCCATCTTACCTCATGTGTCCCTCTTTCAAAAGAGAAAGAAATAGGCAAATCTGTGATTTATCCTGATACCATTTCCCTCATTAACCAACATTTTATAGTGCTGCTAACTAACACCATTAAAAATTAAATGTTTGCCTCAAAGTTCTAGTTTCTTCTTCAGCTACAAATCTGTTTTTCTAATTTGGACAGAACAAAGCTGAACTTTTATGGCCTATTTTCAGCCTGGTGAGATCGTGCATTTGAATCTTTACGTTGGAATTCTGACACATAGTACAGATTTTGACTTTGCACCTGGTGTCCATTGCCTCCTTATTTATGCAAGGCATTGTTTAAATAAACAAAGTATTTTACTGGGTTGAGATGTGTCATACATGTAGCATCATGGATGTCTATGAAAGTCCCTCTGGGACCCTTTTTCTAAGACCAAGACGATAAATTCCCCCATATTGGACCCACTGAAATGCAAGGGAGTAGAAAATCTGATCACCTGACACAGTTTTCCAAATAATTTCACTTGGTTAGCATCCTATTTTTTTGTGCACTTCTATATATGGTTTCACCATGGCATCTTCTACTATATCCACCCCTTCTAAATGGCTCTGATTTTTAGGTCGAGCCTCGAGTAGCGCGCAAGCGCTGCTTAGAGGCGAAGACTTAATGTAAGCGAGTTTTCAAAGCAGTCCAAGAAACGCTCGTGCGTCGTGGCTGGCCTTTTTGAGATGGGTACGCGCGGCAAACATGTGTTTCCAATTATCGTGCCCAGACGCGGACGCGATAAGTGGAAACACATGTCTGCCGCGCGTACTCATCCAAAGGCCAGCCACGACGCACAGCGTTTCTTGGGACTGCTTTGCAGGCTGCCGCGCTCGCTCGCCCCGCTCCTCCGTGCTTGTTTAACATGAGGTTTGCCGTCGCATTCAGTTTTACTCGAACTACCCAAAGTACCTCATTCACGTAATTTTCCTGGGAGTTAATTTAATTACTGGCAAAAATGACACGACTGTGCACAACTTTAATGAGGCAAAAATGGTGTCATACATAAACATGAAACGCCCTTGAAATCACAGAGCGAGCGAGCACAACTGCCGTTATTGCAAAGGCTTCGCGATCAAAAATACAACAGGTACAGAGGCACCCAGGTCCTGGGAGGAAACCGCATCTCAATTGCGGTTGTCTTTTGGTACTCAGCAGAGGGTTGTGATTGGTTACATCGGAGCGCGTGGTTCCCGTGCTGCGCCACTGCTCCTGTGCCCGAGGACGGAAGGTGGGCCAGGGCTGCTGCAGGACATTCGTGGCGAGGAAAGCCCGCCCTTGTGCAGTCCCTCGCGCACCCCCCCAGGCACAGCAAAGAACATGTGTTGCGGTAACACATCAAGCTAGCGCTCCGTCGAGGGAAAGGTAGGGAAGGCCTGCGAGCGGAACTATGGTTACATAAATCACACACTGCACGTCCTTGTTCGGCGCGGATTGTTTTCTTTTCTTTAATTCGTTCAGCCGTGAATTCCCCCTTGGTCATTTCCAGTGCCATGACCCCAGCTTAACGTGCGTTCACGGCCTCCTCAACAAAGCTGTCATTTTGCTAGGCACCTCCCTTGAGAACTCGTTTTATGTTTTTCTGTATTATTATTTTATATAGTGGAGCAGGAAAAGCGGCGCTTTCAGCTCAGTTTGCCAGGAGTGTGGAGTGAACAGGCTTCGTGGTGGCCGGCTGAAGTGAGAATACGCCATATGCGTTTGTTCTATGTGTTCCTCTATAGGTCAAGCTAGTAATTCGGGTAGAAGTTGAGGGGCCTTGTTGTCTGAAGGACGTTGGCAAGAGACTTTAGGGAGATTCACGAATATGTCACAAAATGCACCAAACAAACTTTCTGCGCTGCATTGCGTCAGTCGGAGTGCATGACAGGGCCATATCTACAAATGGCGCTGTTTCTCTTGTCTTTCCTTCCATCATGAATATTTATAGATTTTCCTAAGGATTACCTACTTACCATCCTCATTTAATATTTACATTCATCAGGTAACTTCTGATTTTAATGTCGGTTTGGGCATTGACAAAACAGTCTAACGTTGACCATGGCAAATTATGGTTTTGTTTGATGGGTCACATGGCATAGCCAATAGGTCTCGCGTTTGGGACCTTATAAGTGTTTAGCCATGCAACGGTTGATATTGTTGCACCAAGGATATTGTGCTGCATAACTAAATACTTATAAGGTCCCAAAAGCGAGACCTATTGGCTATGCCAATGCTTGTTTTTTTAGCTCTAGTACAAAGCAGATCTAACAGCCTAGATGAAGTTAAAACTCTTTAAACACAGGTTAAGGAGACTTTTGTAGCTCCAAACCTCAAATAAATAACTAATGGGCAAGGTAAAGTCAGGAGAACTGGAAAGTTGAGAAAAGGAAGTTAGTAAGGGAACCATGATAGAGGAAGTGGATACTCTAATATCTTTTGTATAAGAATCAAATCCTGTGGGGAAATTAAATATTGTAGCAAGCAGAGGTATAGTCTGTAACGGAGAGCAACCTTTGGCAGAAATGCTCATGTTAGTTTCTCCAAATTTGAATGTCTCTGCAACATATCAAAAATGGTTCTCGGATTATAGTCTAGAATCTATTTTTTATGTCATAGTTGATTTATACAACACAAGCTGTACCCGAACTGAGTTTCAGAGCTTTGTTCAGTACATTGTAAGACATACAAGCATTTACAGTTTGTCTTAGAGTAAATACTATAACAGCACTGTACATTCGATAGATTTATCTGTTTACAGTCAAACTCATGGAAGAGTGACAAAAATAGTTCAGCTTAAAGAGATTTTAAATTTAAAGTGCTCCTAGCACATGATCACAAGGAGACTGCCAGTAGCAAGCGTGATAGGAGGTTATTTTCTGTTAAGCGTGCAATAGGGCAACTCACTTTTACTCTCTTTGGGTAACCTGATTGGCGTTAAGTTATTACCAGTTACAATTTACAGACCCAGACTATGGGGCTATTCTAAGGCTGACCACCTCCATATTGAGTAGATGTTTTTGCGCTGTTGGGCTGGTATTGCACGATCAGCGCTCAGCTTTTTTTTTTTACTCATCAGAAGCTTTTTTTTTCTCCAGTTTACAGAAGATAAAGTGAAATGTGCCCCTTTCCTCTTATGGTTATCAATTTAGATGAATAGCCCCACCGTACTTTACTAATGTAACTCATTACTTATGTGGCAAGGTGGTTCGGCAACCCTAATGTGACATAGTATTTGGAAAGATTAACAGTATGCGACTAGAAGAACATTCTCAGCTGTTCTTTGAGTGCCTGCGCCTACAAAGGGGACTCAGTAGAAGAAATAACGCCAACAGATAGCTTTCTGTTATTAGCAACAGTAAATGATAAGGAAACATATTTTTAATGAGTTATGGCAGAATGAAATTTACATAATTCAGATTGGGCTCTGTAGCTGGGTGGCTCAGATTCTCCAGAAGAAGGGCTTCTGACGCGAATGCTCACCTTTACCCATGTGACAAGACCTAAGTTCTGTAATTTCTATACTTGACGTACGAACACTATCACCACCCTTTATTAATTTCTCTAGGGCACAGGTCATGTTACCCAGATAATTTGGGTCTTGCACCTCTTGAATGTTCTACTCATTGCATTTGTGGTTAGTAATTTTGCGATGTTTTTTCAAAGAGTTCTCTAGGGGGTATCTGACTGTGGATTCACTGTTGTATTTGTGCTTTTTGTGCCCAATTTTGCTACTACATCATGATCACTTTCGTTGTGTTTTGTTTTAATGATATGTAATGCATATATTTGATGATGTGGTTGAACTGTGAATTTATATTGATATTTTATATCATATGTTTTTATGATTTTATATCATTTGTTTTTATGATTCTGTATGAGTCTAAATAAATTATTTTATTGATTGATTTATTATTTCTAAGGAAATTACACCAGGAAAATACTGGGGAATAAACATAAGCCAGTACAAGCAAATCCTTTATAGAATAAATGAAAACTAAAACGGAGTGATTTTTCAAGTATAATTGATTGTGGGAACTGTAGATCTGTAAAGACAGAATAGAGGAAAACTGAAACAGGTATAACAATGTAATTGCTAATTTTAAAGGAGTGGATAAGATTGATAGAAGTGTTTAAAGAGGTTGAGATTAGTAACGATATTCAGCAAAAGCCAATTTTCACCCAGCCAGACAAAAACATAATAAGATTATGAAAGAATTTCAAAGGATGACTAGTGTTGGTAATAGAAGCCTTATCAAGAAAAAGTATTTGTAGGAACTGAAAAACATTTGAAACAAGGAAAATGTCAAAAGGGCAGATAAGCAGAGTATGAGGACCACATTGGGTTTCAGTGCTAATGATTAATGTTATATTTTATTAGAACATTGGAATGTTGGGAGCTCCATTGAAAACAATGGAGTAGCTCCGGGCTTATAATGGCTGGTATAAGCCTGGAGCTCCAACATTCCAATGTTTCTTTGTTCACAGCTGTGGCTGTGAACAAAGGCTTCAGGGAGCCAGAGGGGATTTCAATCCCCTCGCGCTCCCTGAAGCTTTTATTTTATTTGTTAGAACATTCTGCCCTCTAGTGGCAGAATGTTCTAATAGCCTTATAGCCCTTCGTAGCTGGGCTATACCGGCTATTAAAGTCCCGCTCCCTTGTTAAAGGCCCTCGCCTTCGGCTCGGGCCTTTAACGCTGGAGCAGGCCTTTAATTGCCGGTATAGCCCGCTACGGCAGGCTATAAGGCTATATTAGAATATTGGAATGTGGAGCACTCTATTGAATACAATGGAGTGCTCAGTGCTTCTACGGGCCGGTAAAAGCCCGCAGAGCAACATTCCACGTTGCATTTGTTCACAGCTGTTGCTGTGAACAAAGGCCTCTCGAAACCCGAGGGATTTAAACCCCTCGGGCTCTGAGAGGCTGTTGTTTTATTTGTTAGAACATTCTGCCCTCTAGTGGCAGAATGTTCTAATAGCCTTATAGCCCTTCGTAGTAGTACAAGAGTATTGCAACAAAACGTTTCCAGATCCAGTTTGCCACCTGGGGCATATTCTAAAGGTGAGGAATCTACAGTTTGATAGGGTATAAGTAGGTTGTTGCTTCTCCCAAAACAATATAGAAACGTATGTCGTATCTTTCCCATATCAAATGCACATTGAAGTCCAGTCCCAGACAATTTGACGCAATCCCCCGTAACGAGGTCTGACCACACAACACTCAGGTCTGGATACAATATAACTAAAGGCATTATAGAAGGTACATAACTTGTTCTTTTTCATTAGGGATTCTCCATTTATTCTTCTTGTTTGCAAACATCCTATCTCTTTTATATAAAAGAGTAACACACCAAGGATTTAGGTGGTGTGTGGTAAGGGTGATGGTGTGATCATATATCATAATGAATGAAGGACCCGCTGCCTGACATAATATGGATCTTGCAAGCCACTTCTAGTTCCATGACTGTATAAAGGAATAGAGTATTGGCAATATAGTGGTGACTTGCGGTATCCTTACAATGTATGGCGGGGTACTTTATCTCATATATAGAGCATACTGTTACTCTAACAAGGCCTTCCTTGTACTAAAGAATGACATCTGGAGAAACGAGGAAAGGGTATTTATCTAGAGAACAGGTCAAACTTAAGATAAAGAGAATGAGAGCAGATTCCAGGATCTAGGACCTAAAAACGATAAAGCCCAACCACCTTTTTGGGCATAGCAAACTGGAGGATTGTCATTACTAGAGATTTTGAAAAGCAGAGAGTCTCAGGAGGTTTTAATGAGGCTGTTAGTAAACTTAAGAGCGATACTGGTTGTCTTGATGGCTTAGATCTACTCAAATTGTTTTCAGGATTAACTTTAGAAGTGGGTCGAAGAAATTCAGTCATAAGAGCATTGCATTTTCGGTGTTTCTTTGTCATCCATTAGTGACTGCGTTGCAGAGACATTTCTTTTCTTTGGTGGTAGTTTACCTTTTTTGGAACCACATAGATTGGGGTAAAAGCAACCGTGAGGGGTGGTACTTGCAGCCTCCATCGGAGTACTTGAGTCCAGGTTAGAGAAGCCTTTGGATAAAGATTCTCAAAGGTGCTATATGTGCACACATCACATTGGGTGCAATTTGTGCACTTAAATACACACAAAACATGAATTTACACTTGCAGTTTGATTTACTTGCACCTGTCAAGAACAGGAGTAAATCTGTTTACAGCATGAGAAAAGAAAGGTAACACCCCCCAACATTGATGCATCTGTGGGGAAAGCGTTTCTTAATAGAGAAAAATGTTTTGCCCATGGACAAATATAAATAAAAAATGTTTTAAGTGCATTTGCACTCTTGCAAAGTACACTTGCATGCAAAAATGCTGATGAAAAAATGCCTTTGCGTGGAAGGAACTTGGAATTCACAAAGCAGACCTCTTGCTGCAGCTTCCTGGGCTACTCCTGGAATCCCTCTAGAGTTCCCATCAGTCCGAAATGTATTCCAAATATAGGAGGAAATCCTCGGAGTAAATTTCTGACTTTAAGAATCGGGCCCATAAAAAGGTGCCATTGGTTGACGTTATGTCTTTGCTATAAATATTAGGAAAAGTTGACTGAGAATGTTCTACAATTATGATCTCTGAGTCAAGGAGGCCATCTTTTTTCGTAAATCAGCTTGGCTTATGTTGTTCTCTTGGTTTTTGCGATTTTTGATTGCATTTCGAAGTCAGGCCCGGCTCCAGGAATTTTTATTTGGGTGGGCCAATGGTGCATTTGGGTGGGCCACTGCGGGCTCGACTTGTCGCATATATGTCTAGGCAGGCCTGATTCAGGGCCCTCCTTTATCTCTTCTTAGTCTTACAAGGTCCAGTAAAACGCACTCTTTTCCAAATCTTTCTAAATATTATCACTCTGAAAAAGTGTTTTTTCCATGTAATGTTCCTTTGATGGGAAGAGGAGGTTTCTGAGGTGGGAGTATCAGGCAAGTGACACTACTCAGGCTCCCTCTGTGCGAGTCTTCAGGGAGAATCACTCTTCATTACTACCTCCACCTGACCCCGGACTCTGCAACGCACTCCTTTACAGGCTTGATTATCCACTACTCCTCTCCAGTGCACCTTATCTCACAGCTGACCTTGGGCCCCAGCCCCATATCAGGCACCATCGGGCTCCACTTTCAATTTCCCGGTAAAAACATTAGTAAAATCACCTTCAAACTTAAAACATTGAATATAGCGGTAAATATAATTAGCACGCACTTTAAAGTATGTTCCACAGTAGCCCTTATGACCCGACTGCTAATTAAATAAAGAAAAACAGAAAGGCCATGACAAGGCCGGCTTCAGTCTTTTTTGGCGCCGCACCAATAACCTCTTTCTCCGTAAATAACCTTTACTACCACCTTCCAACAGTGCCCCTCATCCCTCCATGGCCCCCCTATTGACCTCCTCCTCGGATTCCCTCACTGCCACCCTCCACTAGTGCCCCTCATCTCTTTGTAGCCCATCCCCTCATGACCTCCTCCTCAGACTCCCTCACTGCCACCCTCCAGCAGTGCCCCTCATCTCTCCCTAGCTCCCCCCTCCACTCCATGACCTCTTCCTCGGATTCCCTCACTGCCACCCTCCAACAGTGCCCCTCATCTTTACGTAGCCCCTCTCTCATATGCATTTCATTTGTTGTACAGCGCTACTCATATCAGTGTAGTGTGTGTGTCAGTACTTTACACCACGCACACATTATACGGAGACAACGAATCATACAAGTATGTAAATCAGTCTACAGGGAATGTCACATAAGCCAATGAGGATTACAAGGTGTATGAATCACATGTCATCCATACTGGTGGGCAGTATATTTTAAGAGGGTTTGGTCTGGGGAAACACAACCTTAGGATTTAAAGAGTATTCCATGGGGGTCAGCTTTACTGATAAAAATGTATATCTGCCCAAACATACTCATTTTAGCAACATTAGAATAATGAAAGACTGGGGAAGTTCTAACTATATCACAAAAAGAAAGCGAAGTTCTAACTATACCAATCAGGTTTGTATGCAGCTCTTTGATGACAGTTCATTGGTCACTGTCCTATGTTAGGATTGTAACTTCTGAACTGCAAGTAGCACAAGGATCTCTGTGACAAAGGCAGTAACCCACTGAGCTTCCACATAAAATACAGTTCATCTGCATTTAAAAACTACCAACAGAAACGATTGCTCTCCAGCAGGATCATTTATCACCAGCGATATCTGGGCATTTTGTATTGTCTTATTGTTGTCCTGCATCGGCCATGATAATGATAAAAACTGTTTAAATGAAGCACACACGAAGTATGTGTCCTGCTGGGCCTGTGCAGATTTTAAAAAGAAAAACAAATAGTAACACATTCTCTTACCTACTCCGTTAGTCAAACTTTGTGTCACAGCCTGATGTGATAAGCAGCTGCAGGGGTCAGGAAAGGTGAATAGGAATAAACAAACTTCTTTTCTCCTGCGCTGCATAGAAAAAGAAATATCCACGCAGCAGAACATTGTCGCCTTTGCCATGTGGAGATGAAGGGGTGAAAATATAAACAAAGCCTCGTTAACATGTAAATGGTCTTTTAAAGACCTGTGAAGTACTCGGGTGCGGCTGCGATAATCTCTAAAACTGTCTGTGTGTGTGCGCGCCCGGGAAGCTGTCTCGGCTGGGCTGACACACACGACGTGTGCTTTGCGCGCCTGCCTTCAAGCCCTCACTGCGAGGGCCAAGGCTCCTGTTTGGGTGGGCCAGGCTCATGTTTGGGTGGGCCTGGCCCACCCGCTAGAACCGGGCCTGTTCGAAGTAGGCCCAAATTCTGGCAACTGGGAAAAAAATCGAATGATTTACATTTTGCACCTTCTTTTGTGTTTGCTTTTGATGTTCTGCAGCATATCCAGGTAAATTAAATTGGTCACCTATTATATGCAGCACCCGCGCTAAATAAAGGCCTGTACAAATCACACACGTTGCTTCATTGTAGTTGGTTAAAATTTTGCTTATCTGATAAAAGACAGGTTAAAAATGTGCAATGCTTCCTTAGCTATGGCAGAAAATGCAAAGCTATGGGCTTCGGGCACACCTACAACAATATCGTATGTAAGTAAGTAAGTACGAGTCAAGGTTTGAAGTAGCTTTCTGGTCCCCATGTGCCTTCTTTTTCTTCCTCAGTCCTGCATCGCCATCTAGTGTACACGCTGCAGTATTTTCTGCATGGAGGCCCCTTGCACTCTGCTACATCCTCTGGTGAATGTCTCGCTAGCTGGGTGTTTTGTTGTTGAAGTGACTCTTCCTAGGTTCCGCCTGAGAAGACAGCCTTTAATTAAAAGTGTCACCTAGTCCGTTATTTCACCGACATGTGCACCGATTTTATTTGAAGGGTGGTTAAATTGAATAGTAACATCAGTTAAAATTGGTATTGCTCTGCTCAGTGCTTGAAATGAAAATATAGAAGCGCAGGTACTACTTGTTCCCGAGTCTCTGTTTGCTACTGGGTGAAGAAGTGCGGGTTCTGAACCTTACCTGATAGTGCTTTAAATGGACAGGTACTGACACGTAAGCCCTATCACGTAACTGGTAATGTAAATTTGTAAAGCGCGAACTACTCACCCTTACGGGTCTCAAGGCGCTGGGGGCCATGGTGGAAATTAAGTGAGCTATTGCCCAGAGTCACATGGTGTTGAGCTCAGCTGCCGCTGGAGCCGGGGATCGAACCGTGAGCCCTGTGCTCCAAAGTCAGCTGCCCTGGCCGCTGCACCACACCTCTCCACAATGACAAACATTCACAGACTTGTGAAAAACTGTTTAAATTACTTCTGAATCTGTTATAAAGCGACTGAGAGCTGACTGTATATGTTGAACACGACGAAGGAGATTTGCACCAATGCTTGTCCATTACAGAATAAAAAAAAGAACGTGGCACCCCATCCAATGTCCCACTCTTTACCTGCATGACTCAGTCTGAGGCTCATGGAATAGGAGACAATTGGGTTGGCTGTACCAGTACCCATCCCCAGGGGCGGAGCCCCCCTAATAAATGTATTTTCAGATCAATAGTTGGGTACAGGTGCTTTCAGTCGGGTATGGTGAGGTGTCTGTCGGATTTCACTTGTGATTTTTGCATGCACACATAGACAAAAATACACACACTTTCTCTCTCATCTCTGTTTTAAAAGCCCTAAAAATGTTTATTTTACAAAATATTGTGTTTCTCTTATTTAGTAATCTTATTAATCCGTATTTGTGAGAAGCTGGGTTTCTGTTGCAGTAACGCCCCACTTTTTGCCAGACTACTGATGCACTTTAACTTGATGTGCCCTGGGTCCCTGCTAATCCGGTTCCCAGGGCCTGTGTTCTTTCCCCAAAACGAACCCAAACCCAATTGGCATCTATGGCCACAGGTCAGCCCCTGGTAAATGGTACCACAGGTACCCAGGGCACTGTGACCAGGGAAGACCTCTAAGGGCTGCAGCACTTATTGCGCCACCCTTAGAGGCCCTGTACCTTTACACACACACACTGCCTTTGCAGCTGTGTGTTTTGGTGCAGAACAAAGTGAAGAGTCGACATGGCACACATCCCTGTGTGCCATGCCTACGACCCACTGCCCTGGCATAGATCAGCCACCCCTCTAGCTGGGTGCCCTATACCAGTGGTGAGGGTACAGGTGCATGAGCCCTGTACCCCCACAGTGTCTTAAGTCCATTCTTAGACATTGTAAGTGCAGTGCTGCCATTAAGAGTATATGGTGCTGGGAGTTTGTCATTACGAACTCCACAGCACCATAATGGCTACACTGAAAACTGTGAAGTTTGGTATCAAACTTCTCAGCACATTAAAACCACACTGATGCCAGTGTTCTTAGAGATGCCCCCTGAAAAACGACCAGCCTCTGGTGGGTTCCCTGACTGGTACACACCAGCCTGCCACCACGAGACATGTTTCTGGACCCCTAGAGTGGGAGCCTTCGCTCCCTGAGCCCAGAAACAAAGCCTTTCCTGGGCGGAGGTGTTCACACCTTCCCCAGGCCAGGAAAAGCCATCTGTGGCAGGGAAGCTTCAAAGGCCTGGCAGCCTTTGTAATGCGACCCCCAGCCTCTCCTGCTATCAGGAACAGGCCCCTTCCTGTCTCCCCTCCTTTTCGGCGGGAAGACAGGCGGGAAAAATTAACCAGCCCAGAAGGTGTGCCCACCTCTGCCAACCCCACCCCTCAGGTGGGAGATGCGAGGTGAAGCCCACTTGCCCGCCATCTTGCAGATGGCAGGCACTCCCCAATCAGGATTAGGGATTGTGCTCACTCCCCCACATGGGGTGAGCACACTAAGGGTGTAGTCACCCTAAGGTCAGTAGCTCATTGGCTACTGACATCGAGACCCCTAAAACGCCCCCTAAATACAGTATTTAGGGGGCAGCCCTGAACCAAAAAGGCAGACAAGAACCTGCAACAAGATAAGAAGAAGAAGGACCGAACAGCCGTGCCAAAGCTAACAAGAGGAAGACGCCCACTGACTTGGCCCCAGCCCTACCGGCCTGTCTCCACCTCGAACCTTCTCCTGCGAAATCCCTGTGTGTCCTGCAGCTAGCAACCTCGAAAACCCCGGAGGACCTGCCTGCCTTCAACCATAAAGACTGTGTCTCCCGTGAACACCGGATTTGTTCAAACAACAGACTACAGTTCCGCAAGGATCCGCGGGTCTGCACCACTCTGCACCCGACGCCCACGGCCCAAGTTCGAGTGGCCCAACACCAAGAGGAGGTCCCCCTGGCGATCCTGACCCGAGATACGGCGTCCCCTGACCTGCAACAAGCCTCCAGCTGACGCCTGCAGCCTCAAACCGGAAGGTCCCCCCAACCGCGACCAGGAGCTGGTAAGAAGATCCGACCCTAAAAGGCACCCCTGCACCGATGGTGCCTAACCAACCCCCAAGATCCCAACTTACCTCTCCAAGTGGTGGTCGCACCCAGAAGACCTTCGTCCCCGAGCCTGTAGTGCTTTTGCAAACCGGAGACTCCTCATTGAAAGCTACAGGGCTTCCAACGCCAAAACAGCACTCTGCACCCGGCCGCCCCCGTGCCGCTGAGGGTGCATCGTTTGTGCTGGCCTAAACCCTCATTTGCCCTGAGCTTAAGTCCAGGAGCTTTGCTCCCACAACCCAGCGGCCTGCCGTCAGCAGCCACCAACCGGAGGCCCCCTATCCCCCATTGGATAACATTGGGCATCAGCACTCTGCACCCGGCCACCCTAGTGCCGCTGAGGTTGTAACAAGAGTGAATCCTTGACCCTGGGGGACCCCTGAGTCTAACCCCAAAACACCAACTCCCACAACAAAGTACTTACCGTTAAACCGATAACACTATTTTCCTCCATAGGATAACATTGACTGTTTTTCTGTGAAAAGTTTCTAAGTGTGGAGTTGGGAAACCTAAAGAAATTCTTTAAAATTGCACTATCAAAAACGATTTTACTTACCTGTTTACAGGAAATGTCCCAGTGTACTACACTGTGTAAGAAAAGTAATCTCAAAAGTAACTTACTTGTAATTTTACTGAAAATCCAATACAAAGTATATGTACTGTATTTACAAAGCATTGCATTTCTCAGAAACAATACTCTGAGTCAAAACAAAGTCCATTTACAATTACAATCCAAACTGTATTACAACTGTATATTTACTGCAAAGTATTTATCACTTACCTGTGCCAGGCTTGCTTGGTTCTAGAAAATAAAATAACTAAAAGATTATTTTTATACAAAAACAATTGGTTTGAAGTTTAGTCTTTGAGTGTGTGAATTCATTTGCTGACTGAGTGTGTACAACAAATGCTTAACACTGTCCTCTGATAAAGCCTTACTGCTCGACCACACTACCACAAATAGAGAGTGAGGTGCTATCTAACTTTACCTCTGCCTACCTTTGGGATTCCACTGGACTCTGTGCACACTATACCTCACTTTGGTATAGTATATACAGAGCCAGCTTCCTACAGTATTCCTCTCCCTTTCCACTGCCTCTTAAGTCCCTCTCATGCGCCCTGCTTGTCATATAATGTATTTTAACATTATATGTCGGAAAATCTGATGCTCAGACCCCTAAATCTTACTGACCAAGCTACGCCCCTGCCAATCCCGCCTTATTCCACCCTTTGACAGCAGAACACGCAAATTTACTGAATTGCATCAAAACCTCACCTCACCTCAATATGGGACTCTGCTTCCAATTTGCAGAACACACGCTCTGGCTTAAAGGACGTGCCTAGCCACACACTAGTCTCATGCTTGAACACTGCTGACCCACCACTCTCAACAATACTGTACCCCGCCCCATGATGAACTACACCCTGAAAGCTCTCTTAGTACAAAGATGAACAAAGGCTTGCACATGCATACACGACTTCGCCTTATCACTCATGCCTGCCTCACAAAAGATATCAAGCAACTAACTTATTAAACCTCCATGAAAGGCCCTATGGTAAATCTTCAAACCAGAAACATTGGAATCAATTCTGTTTTTATTCCCGCCAGCACAAGAATTAACAATCGCTGCTGGAATCACAGCTTGATATGTATAAATTGTCCAGGGTTGTGAGATCATCTAGATAATCAGAACTAGTAAAACATGTTGGGGGGGGGGGGTGGTTAGCTAATATTTATAACAAAATATTATCCTGCTCACTGGTAAAATACCCTCCCAGCCAGGACACCCCCCCTTCTTCCTGTAGATATTGATATAACAACACTCTCTAAGGCTAGAACACACATCATTTATTGTAATTGCATTTATTTAGTGCTTACTACCCCTGACGAGGTGTTGAAGCTCTTTTTCGGCGAGTAGCACTCTACTCCGGAACCTAAAAAGGATTAGTGGTGAATTAGTATAGGGAAATATGAAATTAATTTGAGCGGTGGACATGTTAGCCTGTTATTTGGATTGAAAAGGATAGTGGAGGGATAGAGGAGTGAAGGGTTTACATTTATATAGCGCTTGCTACCCCTGATGAGGTGTTGAAGCACTTTTCGGCAGGAAGCACGCTACTCCGGAACCCAAACAGGATTAGTGGGGAATTATTATAGGAAAATATGAAATTAATTTGAACGGTGGACATGTTAGTCTGTTATTTGGATTGAAAAGGAATAGTGGAGGGATAGAAAAGGGAAGGGTTTAGAATTTCTTTTACATTTTTTATGGGAGTTCATAGCAGTAGGAGGAGGTTTGGGATGAGTAAAGGGGAGATGGAGGGGGAAGAGTCAGGGTTTAGAAAGGTTTGTTTGGGAGATCTGAATAGTAAAAGAGGTATGAGATGATGCAAGGAGGGGCAGAGGAGGGAAGAGTCTAGAAAGGGTTATTTTGGGGATCATAGTAGTGGAATGGGGTTTGGGATGAGTGAGAGAGTGGAGGTAGAGGATATATTGAGAGAGGTATAGGGTCAGAAATAGGGCAGTGCATTGGAAAGAGTAGTAAAATGAGGTCTGAGATGATTTAGAGTTGAGGTAGAAGATATATTGAGGGAGGTATAGGATGAGAAATAGGGTAGTGCATTTCCGATGCTGAATTAGGAGCAAAGTAATAAATATAAAGATACATAAGTACACAGAAGCTATATATGTAGATTTAAGTTGCATTTAATAAACTCAGACTTTCAAGTGTTGCTGTACTTTAAGTTATTTTTTTGTTGTAATTCAATGTTGAAGCAATTATAGATAAATAGTTATGATAAAAGATTTAGGTTTTTTTGCAGTCACCTACATAGATATTAAACATAGAATAATATAACTATAAGTAATATGTACATTTATTAAGCAGAACTAACATATCTATATATTTAAAAACATAATTATTATATGTTTATACAAAGCAATAAGCATATCTAGGTACACATATGTAATCCAAATAAATGCATATATACAGAGGGGTATGCTGTATATTTATGTTTGAGCATTGTGGTTATATGGGGAAGAGCCAACTTTTGTGTTGTCTTCTGAAGATAAGGTGGTTATCCGTGGATCTTATGTTTTCTGGCGAGAATAACCTGTTTCTAAAAGAGGTTAGTGACAACTCTGCTTCTCTAAAACTATATGGACATCTTTTTCAGAGATTTTTACCTCCATTGGAAAAAACCAACAGACACTAACCCTGGGCAACTCAGATCTGTTCTCCAAGAGAATGAGCAAGCACTACATTACAGCTCTCCTGTACACACCAAAGATGCCACCCTTAATTTACTTATTCCCAAACCTCGTATACTTAACCCCATACATGCTGATTGGTCAGATCTCTTCTTATTCAATAGTCTTGACGATGTCTCTGCACAGTCAATCTAAAGAAGAAAACTACTGACCACGTTGGAAGAAGAAAGAGCACAGATCATAACAAATTAGGGTGTATAATCTACTCTCTTGCACTGGATAGCCCTCCCTTTACTGACTGCACTCAGCAATTCAATAAAAAGTCATCCAAAAAATGTAATAAACGTCCTTCAGCCTAAAGTAGGTTCAGATATCCAAAAAACAGAAAGCTTACTAGTTTAACAGAGAGCATAACAACCAGAAAAAATATCCTATGAGCCCCTCTTCCTCTCGATTCAAATTTACATCCCTCACTGAGCCACTGGATCCAACCTGCACTTGTGTGAAGCGGCCCAAATAGGCAGATGTCGGTCTCCGGTTGCTTGTGTTCCAGTTCAGAGAGGACCTGGTTGGCAGTTTGTGCTGGACTGTTCCTATTGGAGCAAGACCAAGGCTGATTTGCATATGGCTAATTACCAGTTGTTGAGATTAATTCGAGCATTCCACTCATCACTTTTTCTATTTTTCCTTGCCGAAGTCCAGCATGAATGTACAGATCTGTCAGAGCGCATATGTGTGTAATACATTTCAGTGATGGCTGGTGCAGGTAAGGGCGGCGGGGTGTAATGGGGGGAGGCAAGGGAGTCCACAGATGATGATGAGGGAAAATAAAAATAAAAGAAAACCACTTACCTTGCGCTGTCGACGCCCTGCCAACGCCCTGCAGCTCTTACCTGCACCGGCCATCACTGATACATTTGCATGCTCGGTAAAGGTAGTGCGCTGTCGACGCCCTGCCGCTATTACCTGCACCGGCCATCACTGATACATTTGCATGCTCAGTAAAGGTAGTAGGGCATGGCCAGATGGGGGGTAGCTTTAGCAGATGTAACAGACTGCGGATACCATTTGTCTGTTTTAGAGTAGCTGATGCTTATGGTGCTGATTTATGGCAGTATAGGGTGGACATAAGTATGATTGTATCCTTCTCTTTACTTCTGGTTGGCTTGTGTTTCTTTGGGCCAGCCCAACCTAATGATACACGTGAGTTGCTGAGCTGAAGCAGCAGATAGCCCAGACCACAAACAGATAAGGCAGCAGCAAAAAGACAAATAAGCCATGGGCCAGAAAGATTCAAAAGTAATACAGGCTCCCTCCTCTCCCCTTTAGTCAAGTGTTTTTAGGTCGAGCCTAGTGGCAGCGTGCATGCGCTGCTCGCTCTGCGAGGCATTCAGTAGGCGAGTATGCTGTGGAAGCCTCGCCTTCTCTCCCCCCATATTTTTGATTGGCTGGCGTCCTTGTCCTTGGTAAATGCTGGCTTCCAATTGATAATGAGGCTTGTTAGTCCCTCCTTGTTACCGCCCTGTCGCCATTTGTTACCTCCCATGAGGACTGGATCTTTTACTTGTGTCGTTACACGGTCTCCTTCATAAATCGGTAAGCACTATTTTTTATTTTATTTGCAGCGTGGTCGCTTTCACTTTAGCGGCCGCGCTTGTTTATTTAATTAATTTTCCACACGGGCCGAAAGGGAGCGTTTCTACTCACTAATCTAACAAGCATTTGCAATGCAATAGGTCTCGTATTTATGCGAGTTTGAGCTATTGACATTGCAAATAACAATGCCTTTTATTTTTGTTTTCGTTTTTAAAACATAAATAAAAGGCATTTACAATGCCAATAGCTTAAACTCGCGTAAATGCTGTTGCAAAACCTGTTGCATTGCAAATGCTTGTTATTTATCTTGGCCAGGCTTTTCTCAAGAGCTAAACAACGTCTTGCTACCAGGGAACACACTGTGATCAGAAGCAATCACTTATAGACACACAGATTAATTCACCTTCTGGCGAAGAACCTATCGGGGAACACCCATAGAAAATAAAACACAATGCACATTTGTTCATATAGCTTGTTTGTTTTTGTGTACCTCCAGTCTTGGCGAAATCCCAAAGTGCAAGAGCTCAGGCTGCTGATGAGAGTAATGCATAAAGATTATGCTTTAAGCGAAAATTCAGATAACTTCATATATATGAATAGAACCCCTTTATGACAATACAGGATCATATTAAAAGACTACCCATTTTGTGTACGCAACATAAACACAACCGCAAATGTGTTTTGAGTCCAATACTTTGATTTCAAGGATAAATGGAAGTTTTCAAGTGTAGAATGAGGACATACATTTAGGTATCCAAGATGGACACTGTACAGGTCCCTTATGTCATGGCAACCTATTCCTTCTTATAAACATGATTAAGATTGGGAGAAATGCATACTCCTTTTAAGCAGTCGTAAGGGCTGAAACACTCAGCGTAGGAAGCCTTGAAAAAGTAGCCTGTTCATGTAACACGGGTTGGGTGTTGAATTATGAAACACATGATAGTTGTAGTTCTGGAAATCATAGGCCACAGTAGAAGGATAAGCTGGGTTAGGAGTGTGCGCCTTCATATACTTTAGAGACTTACACATGTACTTTTAGACATCCTTAAATACCCAATTTGTCTGATTTTGAGAAATTACATCTTCTACATCACCAGGACAGGAGAACAAGTATACCCTATTGAAAAATGCACCCAACATTACTCATGGGCGGTGGCTGGAGCATGCAATTTGAGACTTGAAAGCTGAACCCTCCCCCAGAAGAACTGCTTGAATGTAGCCTTTTTTCGGATTAGGGAGCCGATCATCGAGGACCGTCCCACGCCTCCCCTACTGTGGCCCGCAGTGCGCCTCTGGAGTGCTCCCAGGAGTGTAGGTTGCTTCTGGCATAGGCATGGGGGTCTTCACTCAGTTACATAAAGATTGGTATTGAATATTATATGGCAAAATTGATTTTCTGCATCAGTGTGGCAGAGCACATATCCTCTTTTTCTTTCTTTTGAGCAGTTCTTCTCCATTCCACATCATTTCTATTTCCCCTCCTGCTCTTAACCTTTCTCTCCTGCATGTCCTGGAATAGCATTTGCACAGTTGTGTATGGAATTAGGGGTAGATGAAATCAGATATTTATTTTATGTAATATATGTAATTTTCCCTAAAATTACACTTATTATCCGGAATACTGGTGTCTTTGCTGGTATCATGAGTGATTTTTCTCAGCGAGGGGATACCTTGCGTAGACACCATCAGGGCTCTGGTTAGAACAGAAAAATATCTTGAGACCATGGCACCCAGTTGACGTGACACATTTTCTGCTCCGTACAGTCTTCTGCAGATGAAAATATGTGACATTTGATAACTGGCTTGGGAAAAAAGACTGCACAAAATGGGAATTGCAGAAGATTGTTTGTGTACAGAAAATTCCACATGGCCCCAAATTGAAGCAAGATGATTTGAAAAGTGCTCTGCATACTTTCTGTTGTAGCACTGTTTTTAAAGGGTTAATGCTGTTTTTGGATCGGATATACTTCTAAAAGTGATTTCAGATGTTTAGCAGGATAAAGATTGCCCAGAATTTCTAACTTGCCGGATGACTTGATCAGAAGGAAGGCCCAACCCTAACCAAGAGCACCTAACCTTATACCTTTGTTGTTTTTTATCTGCAGCCTCTGCTTTAATTTCTTTTACTGTTTTGGAATAGCTAATGTCCTTAAAGGTTTGTGATATGTCTCTCCAGCGAATAGGATCTTATTTCAAGCTCTCCTCTCAATACCCTCTATATAATTGGGTGTAGCTCTGACTGTATTGTTCCCTCCCTTGAGGAAGTATTCCGAGCAGCAGGATGTGGTTAGTGCTCCAAGTTATCAAAAGTAGGACATCAGGATAAAAACCGTAGAGGGCGTAATTCTGGCTTCTTGCAGTGAACCGCTAGCATCTTTGAAAACTACTGACTGAATGTATCTTGTGAAAATAATTAAATGAAGGACCTGGGAGGCCAAGCGTATCGTGGTTAGAGGTGGAGGTTGCATTGGTGGTGAAACTTTTTTTGTAACAGAGTAACTTTCCCTTTAAATGTAGCTTGGTGCCCTCTGAAATGTAGTTACTCAGTTTTCCTGTGTGGGCATTGTACTTAAGAGAAATTCTCCCGCCGTCGTGTGATTGCACCGGTAGCAGGGTTTAAAGTCTAGCAAGGATCAGGGAACGAAGAGTCAGCAGTGGATCGCAGGACATGTTACTTGGGTGCTCAGGACTTGGAGTGGGAGGTCGTATGTCCATATTTTTCAGCTTGTGGTAAACACTAAGCTCTCAGGGCTTTCCTGTGGAAGCAGTGTCTCATGTCTGTATATTTGTGGCTGGTATTTTAAGATGTCCTACTTTTCTTGTGGAAGCTGTGTTCTATGACTGAAGTACAGGGATGCTCTCTCTTACTTATTTTTATATGAGTTTTTAAAAGAATGATTGATGTTTAATATCTATTTTTCAGATCATGTCGAATGGGGATGAACAGTTAGAAAAAGCAATGGAGGAGATCCTGAACGATAACGAGAAGGGTCTGAACTCAAGCGAGACCTCAGATGTGTCCGTGGGAGATCTTCCCATCAGTCATGCCAGGAATCACCCTCTGCATCTGGTGCTGGACCCATCTGGTGCAGGTATAATTTATGATAAATATGTGAGAGGCCTGTTCTGTTTAAATGACAAGAGGTTGGTGGTGGTCCTTCCCTATACTGTGAATGAGCTGATTCTAGGTCAGGTTTGCATTTCTGCTTGATGGGTTATTGCCAGTTGATCACTTTCGTACTAAAACACTGGCCTGCAACACAACAACTAAATTCACGTTTTTTTGTGTAGCTAGTAAATACTGGTGCAATTTTACAGTGTGGAAAAGTAGGTCGGTTGTACTATAAAATACTTTGATAGTATAACTATTTTTTTAACCAGTTGGAATCTAACTAGACAGCATTGACAAAGAGTTTTGTGCATGCTGATTAACTTTGTGTTACCCCTAGCTGTGCAAAAATGAAAATCTGTCAATGAAGAAAACGTTTTGAGCTGTAACAATATAAAAACTGGGAGTAAAATCCATTTGCTAAACAGAATCCTTTAGGAGAGTTACTCTGTACTCTTAAAGAAGAACGTGAGGAGGAGGAGCCAGCCCATCATGGCCGCGTGGAGCTGATGCTCCGTGCTGAACCTTCTCCTTGACTTCTAGAGCGGGCATCCCGCCGCGCTGTTTTTCTCACCTAAACAGCGTTGGTGCAACCGGAATGCGGGCTGAATCCAAGTAGATCCTTAGCGCCCTTCTCCGATCTGACATCTCAGAGAAACGAGCCTTGATGTCCCCGCCGATGAAGAGGCCAAGATGGCGCCTGCCAAGCGGTGAGGTATTGCCCAGTGCCATGGGAGCTGCTCCGTGTGGCCGCCGGCTTCCGTGTTCGCCCATCTTTCAGTTCCCTCTCCCTGGGTCCACCCCTGGATCGGGGACTACTCACTGCGGTCAACTGCCCGCATGACGAGCGGACACCTGGAGGTTACACCGAGTCCTAACAGAGGTGAGATCTCCCCGGTGCCGGGGGAGGGGCGCGCTATCACCGTTCTGTCGCTGAAGTCTGGGCGATTTTGGTCAGTTGCGCTGATGCTGCCTGCTGGCTGTGAGGAGCGCTTCATTGTGAGGCCGTTTTAGTCTCCTCGACGATCTCCTCGGGGATGGTGCCTGACCCTAAAATGGCGGCGAAACGAGGACTTTTCAGAGCGTCTCATCCTCTCCTGGGGTGCTGCGCGAGGAGACCTGGGCATGCTGGACGATCGTTGCTGTGCCCGCTGATTGGAAGATGCCTATCATTGTGGGGCCGCTTTTGTCTCCAAGACGATCTTTATACGGCAAATGGCTCTAATTGTCTCTGCCCCAGTGTTTTCGACCGGATCTTAAGATGGCCGCCCTAACACTTCCCTTCTGGGTCATAGAGATTCATGGGGACTGACTGTATCCGAACTTGCAATGACTCGTACCCCCTGCCTGAGTTCTAGATAGCCGACTCAGTGAGACCCTCTGCGATGCTCTTTCCTCCCCTGCTCTTTAATCATTGATCACCGTCGGGACCTCAACCAGACCTCTCCCGTCCCTGTCCCCAGCCACCCACCAGGACCTTTACCCTGCTAACTTCCCTAGACAGCGGAGACCTAGCTATTTTTGTCTGATGCCCGATGGAGCTACCTCGCGAGCTAAAGGGAGATGGACTTTGGACTCCCTCCTTGACCATCACCTACCCAGCCGGACTTTGGGCAAATTATCCCGCGTCTCTCTGACCTTATCTCCCCCTCTCCCTTCCCCCACCCCTCACCCCTCTCCGCTCTTACTCTTTCCAGCTTCTGACCTTTGCCCTCACCTGCCCTTGCCATTTGTCCCCACCCTGTTTTTCTGTGAACTTCTTCCCTCGCCACTTGAGACCGAACTATTTTGTCTGATGCCCGATGGAGCTACCTGGTTTAGCTAAAGGGGAGACGGGCCGTGGATTCCCTCCTTGGACGTCACCTACCCAGTCGGTCTTTAGACAGACTTCCTTTCGTCTCTACTGTTGTCTCTTCCCTCATCCTCCCTTTTTCACCTCCCCTTCCCCCCTCTACTACTTTTCTCTCTCCTTTCTCTCCTCTCTTAATGTATTGCTTATTTTTTGACGTAATGTGTAATTGCTGATCTTTTTCTGTTACATTGTTGAACCTTATGTAAAGCGCTCTGATACCTTCGGGTCTAGCCAGCGCTATATAAAACTCTTTAAATAAATAAAATAAATAAATTAAATAAATAAAGAAGAGGAAATTAAGTTTGCATTGTTGGTGCAGAACTGGAAAGGCATGCACAAGAAAATATTGCATGGAAGATACTTTAGACCAGGGGTCTCCAACCTTTTCTGCAGAAAGAGCTACTTATGTTCAATGAAAATCATCCTGAGGGACTAATATTATTAGTGTCTAAATAGCAACCATATCAGACATTACATGTGAGGCCACGAAATACAAGATTACCAGCAGCGATCACCTTGGTGCAGGTTTGCCATTGGTAATGCAAAAAAGGCTGTCAATTTTGAATGCCTCTATGTGAAGAATACATAACAACCACAGCTTGAAACCTCTTGGCACCAAGGTAATACTGGTAATAAGTCTTCCCAAAGGCTGCATGATTTATTATTCAAATACCAGCTTTAAATGTCACTACGGATCCAAAACGTAGATTCAATCAGAATCTCCTCCCCCCCCTTCAGCGACTGAAGCGAGACATAGTGGGCTGGACAGCACTCCCGCTCTCGATGCTAGGTCGGGCAGCATTATTTAAAATGATGGCATTGCCCAGATTTCTGTATATATTGCAAAATACCTTAGACCCAGTCCCGGCGAGTTATTTCAGGGAAATAGAAAGTCTGCAGAGAAAGCTGCTATGGAATGGAAAGGCCCGAATAGCCCTTGCCAAACTTACACACACGTGGCACGATGGGGGAATCAGCCTGCCAGATCTCAAGCGCTACTACTGGGCTGCCCACCTGGCTGCCATAAATCACGGTACCTACAGGCGGGCTGACGACCCTGGATACTCCATGGACCGCTGGACGCTCCCCGGGGGAACTATAACAGGGCACTATACTCCAAGACTGGAGGGCACTTACTGACAGGACCGACCAGACACTCGGTGCGGGTGTGGAAGACAGCTAACCGTAGCATGGGATGGGAGAACAAACTTACATTAGCCACCCCCTGTGGGACTCTGAGATGCTGGGCAATCTATGGACTTCCAAAGGGTTCGACAGGTGGGACCTGATCGGGATCTCTAGAGTGGGAGACCTCTGGGCCAAGGGGAAATTAAATCCTTTAGTTCCCTGCAGAGGGAGTACGAATTAGCCAGTACGGAATACTTCAGGTACATGCAGGTGCGGCATGCCCTACAGACCCACATACTGAAGGGTGTCACTCCCCCGGACTCCTCCCCACTGGAGGATAGACTGCTGGACGGGCACTTACCTACTAAAACTATCTCCCTCATTTACAAAAAACTAATCAACCACATGAGTGACCCTCTCAACCGCACAAGAGAAAAATGGGAACGCGACGGTATAATACTAGGCGATGAAGACTGGACAGAGGCAGTGGCGTCCCCACGAGAGGTGGCCATATCAGCCAGGTTACGCCTAGTCCAGTTGAAAATTCTACACAGAGCGTACATAACAGGCCCCTGCCTGGTGAAAATGGGGAGGGCAGAGGGTGGGGAATGTAGGAGGAGGTGCGGACAGATGGGAACATTCCTACATATTCTGTGGGAATGTGACCTAATACTAACGATACTGGCGGGAGGTGCACGAAACCGCAGGTGCCGCACTGAACACGACTATCCGCCTAGAGGCCAAGAGATGCCTCCTTAATGTGTGGGAGCCCTCAGACCTTACCGCAGCACAGAAAACATGGGTAACATTGGGCTTAATGATAGCCAAGCGCAATATCGCACAACTTTGGGGCGCTGACCATGCCCCGGTAGTGGGGCCTGGATAAAGGACATGGATTGGTGCATGTTCAGAGAGAAAACGGTTTACCTGGCAAGGGGCTGTCCCCGGAAATGGGTCTCCATCTGGTCTGCTTGGAATGTGTATAGAGGAAATATCTGTACTCCCCAAACTGCCTGAAACTGATGTCCATGATTCACCGTAATATGTTACAAAGCTGAAATGTAATACTGTTGACTAACAACCCTACATGTGTATATCTGCATATCTTAAACACTTGAGGTACCTATGTAACTGTTCCAATGTTTAATAAAAAGAATTATAAATAAAAAAAAATACCAGCTTTAAATATTTTGGACATTCAACCATTTTTCTCCAAACATCAGCTCACAAGTTATGAAAACACACACATTTTGGTCCCAAATTCAAGCTTTCCAATTTTATTATAAATATATTAATTCAACGAAGCAAAAGCTTCTAATTTAATGGGCTAGCCTGAACACAGGAGAGCTACTTAAAAGTAGCTGGAGAGCTTCCAGCAGCTCTCGAGCTACTCATTGGAGAAGCCTGCTTTAGATGAAGAAACAATATTTTCATTGCATCTTTAAGAAAGTGTCAGTGTGCGGACGACTTTACTTTCTGAACAAAAAAAACGTACATATCAACTTCAACTTTTTATCATGACAGCAAAGTGAAACGAATGAGCCCACAAGAGAGTTTTGGGAATAGCACTGTTCCTTTTTGACAGACTAAGGCATCCAGACAGCAAGCACTACTTAAACAAAAAAGTCATAAGCTAGCAATTAAATTGTCATCATGTCAGCAGAGTAATTTTTTATTTAGATTTAAAGCATAATAATATTGCATACAAGTGAACATTAACATATCCCCAGACAGCAGGTGGCCATATAGGTCAACATTAACAAAGAGAATGTATATTCTCTGTCCCAGGTTCCACGATTATACCACTTTCCACTGATCGCCCAACTAACATAGAGAGGGCACCACTCCCCACCCCATTAGTCCACCTCACAGCAACAGAGACTATGCTGAGCCCATCTCATCCTCGGGTTCCGAGCTCTGCAGGGTGGGTCACCACTGGATTATCCCAATTCAGCCCCAGCAGCCTAGTCTTTAGGCCTAGAGCGGATTGGAGCTAGCTCCGAGTTGCCCTTGGCAGTAGGCTTTATCTCGTAGCCAGTTTTTTACACTGGGGGAGGGTCTTTGCCCCCAGCACATAGCCACTCTGCGGTTAGCCAGCAGGAGCAAGATTACAGTAAGTTTCCGCACTCCAGCAAGAACATCCTTAACACAACACAGGAGAGCCACCAAGGGTGCCTTGGGGACCAGAGAGCCAGTCACCTCGACCACAGCCCAGAATACCGATGTCCAAAAGGCCAAAAGTGGCGCGGTTTCAAGGGTTCAGGCAAATTGATGGGAGCCTGGTGAGAATCTGCCCGGACTATACCAATGGAGTACAGCTACAACGCAAAATGTTCCTCACTGTTAAAAAACACTTTCAACACCCCAACATGAAATATATCTTACTCTGGCTGGCCAAACCATTGTATGTGATGGGGGACAGTAGGGGATAATTGTTTAGAGAGGCCGACTCCGGAGATTCGACCAGCGAGCACAAGCTCTGTCCATAACACACTGTGACTCTTCTTTCCTACGGTCGGAAATATATAGTATACTCACAGGTGGCGACAGACATTTGAGCATTGGGGAACGGGTAGCGGTAAACTCGCCGCGCAAAGTGCTATGGTGGGGGACGTTCTGGAGGTGGGTTAATGTTTCTGCAACTGGTTTGTTCAGATACTACCTAAACGGTGTGAGTGGGTGTGGGTCTGTGAGGAAGGACAAGAA
Organism: Calotriton arnoldi; assembly: GCA_963921515.1. Taxonomy (NCBI): domain Eukaryota; kingdom Metazoa; phylum Chordata; class Amphibia; order Caudata; family Salamandridae; genus Calotriton; species Calotriton arnoldi. The sequence goes on along the minus strand of CAWUFW010003839.1, from coordinate 1,160,438 downwards.
GGTGCCCATATGTGACACAGGTAGGAACACACTGCATGGTTAGGGGGGCACCTCTCTGAGCCTCCTGTCATGGAATGTCCTGAGTCAGTGGTCCGGGGACCCCTTCGGGTCCATAAAGACTCCTCAGCAGGTCCGCCATTACTTAGAAAATTAAATAATATTAACAGATTAATAAAGGCTATATAAATAAAGAAGCTAAATGTACAATTGAAAATTTTAAAATGTCCTGTAAATGTGGAGGAATTTAAAATTGGAGACTAAAAATTAAATTAGTATCCTCAGATTGATTTGTGGGAGCAGTGCAAGAGCATCAAACACAATATAGTATGAATGGTGAGGGGCCTCAATTAGATTTAGAAAAGCTCAACCTCCAGAAGTCAAAAGTTTGAGAACCACTGGCCTGAGTAATACATTGAAGCAAGAAGTTGTGATGAGGTACCTAGCACATCACTTCCCTGACTTAATTCTATTACAGGAAACTCATTTGATGGGCAACAATTGTGGTAGAGGCAAGCACAAAACACTGGTGCATGCAGGCTTTTCTGGAGGCTCGAAGGGGGCAGGGATCTTTGTTTATAGATCCTTCCCATTCCAGGTGACAGACGTGGTCAGAGCCACTGGGATGCTGAGCGGCAGTGAAGGGCACATGGAATTGGGAGGAGTTGGTTGTATCATAATGGCACCTTCTGCCGAGGCTCCGGGGTGCAGGTTTGGGGAAACCAGAAAACTGGATAGCTGAGATTCCTGATGTGCTCCTTATTGTGGGAGGTGATGTTAGTCTAACCCTGCAAGGGGAGATGGATAGAATACTCAAAAGGGGGAGGCCAAGAGAGAATACCAGGATGAAGTCTTTCACAGAGGAACTGGCGTTGGTGGATCTATGGCGGGTCACCCACCCGGAGATCCGCCATTACTCCTACACATCATACGCATACCACTCTCTCTCCAGACTAGACTACTTTTTGGTGCCAGTGACTCAGCTGGGCAAATTTCAGAATACTTCCTGAGAGATTAGACCAGTGGGAGCTAACAGACCGGGGCCATGTGGAAGCATGTCCAGGAAGTGAAAGAAACATGCTTCACTTGAAATAAGGGATCAATCAGGCGTTTTGCCATATAGGTCTACAAGGCACAACTTCTGGCAGCTATTCAGCTGTCTGGTGAGGGGAGGGGTGGTGATGGAACCAGCAGTGCTCTAGGCGTGAAATACGGAGAAAGTGTTTGATTCCTTGGAATTGCCCAATCTAATGACGCTGCTCTGGCGGATGGGCTTTGGTCCTTCCTTTCTGACCTGGATATGTCTTCTCTATCGAAGGTTGACAGCCTGGGTCTGGGTCAACAGCAGCATCTCGGGGGAGTTCAAACTGGGCAGGAGCACACGACAGGGGTGTCCCTTATCTCCTCTGCTTTTTGTGGTAGCAACTGAGGCACTGGCTAACTGGTTTCATTGTGACACCGTGATCCGGGGACTTCACTGGGACTTTGAGTGGGAAGATGTTATTTTGCTGTATCCTGAAGACACCCTGTTCTCCAGTATTGTATCTTTAATAGATTCACATGCTTGAATCTTCCCTGCCGTCATGGTCGGAGTCCCACGGTAACAGTAATAAAAGCAGTGCTAAAGCATTAGCATTAAACGCCATTGAAAAAAACAATAGTAGTTAGTAGCGAATTCACATTGATTTAATACTCCCAAACTTCAGCCAATCATTGCTGAGACCCTGAAGCACTCACCCCCTGCAGAGCCACCATACCTCAGATTTCAAGCACAAGTGTAAATAAAGTAATAGAGGTATACAATTGGTGAGCTTTAACCGGGTGGAGGGAGGGTCACATGTGAATCTATAAAAGATATCAATACTGGAGAACCACAGAGTACAGGTAAATAACTTGTTTCTTCTCCAGTATTGTATCTTTCATAGATTTACATGCTAGAGTCAGACTAATCAGCAGTCTCCAATGAATAATGGCGGTGGGCAAAGCGGACCATCCCACCATGAGACAAACTTAAATACGATTAGTCAAACCCAAGACATTGAAATAGTACAATATCAAGAAAGATATAGCATAGCATTAAGGAACCATAATAAAAGTTCATAAACTGGTATTACGAACAGAATAATACAGAAGATTTGAGCTCTCGCAGAATAAAGCTTAGTTTAGGGCATCCCTGAGATAGTTTTAACATTTCATTTTTTGTTGTTCTGCTGCATGAATCCCAATATATATATTTTTTGTATTGTCTTCCCCCTTCCCTTTGCTCCATCCCAGGCGTTGGTCCACGCAGGGATGTTGTATCAGCCATATGATGAAGCATGCCACTATTAGTGGGTGAGGGCAATTTTCAGAAACCTTGTTTGTTTCCGAAGTGTTTCTTCTGTTCTTAGATAACACTCAAACTTCCTCCTTTTCCTCTGTTTGTGGATATAAGTGTTTAATTTAGGAGGATGGAAAAGGAGCTTACATCTCTCCCCTTACAGTTGTGTTTGGATACCCGTATCAAAACATGTAGGGTACACCTCAGGTTTTTCTACACCCATTACATTACTGAGTACGAGATCCTGCTCTCTGCTGGATTCTCATCTTTGCTTGGTACTGGATCAGGTAGATGGCCAATTTCAATGGTTCCTGGTACCTTCAATTGTGAAATTTGACACTGTTCCTTTGGAGCATCTGCAATAATTGCCCTCTAAACAGTCTCTTCGGTTTCCATATTCAGTTTAATTTTAATGTTTTTAAGGTTTAAACAGAGTTTGTTGGAACACAGTTTTGGGATATGAATTTTGACCCCACCACTGCCTCCAACTTTCAGAGTTTTTCCCACATCTTGAAGTGAAGGGACCACTACGTAGTATCAAATATGAAACTACATTTGTTCCAAAGAGACCAGGATTCTCGTTAGTGGTCTGAGAAAGAAAGTCGTGCCTTTGAGGCCTCCTGATTCTCCTGGACTTCCAGGGGTAGCTTGTTTGAGCAGTCCCAAACTAATCTTGAGCAGTGGTTAGAAGGTTGAATTAAATTAATTCTGTCAACATTCTTTCTTTCTATCTTTCTCTTTCACCCTTCTCCCTCCAGTCATAGATATTTTGTGAAAAGGAGTAACGTTTTAGTAACCACAATAATAATAAGTAAACAAAGGGCAAGGGAACCCTGTAAGTCAGAAGGTACCAAGGGTAGCAGTATGTTATTAGAGACAGTGGTCCCTATCAAGGAAAATATGCAGTCATAATCACAAAACTACAATTAGAGTTGTGTATGTTCATATCCAAATGGAAATAATTGTATTTATTTACACATTCAATAACCACGAAAAAGCATATAGTATAATGCAGTGAGCAGAAAGTGACGGGGTTATGGAAATCAACAGATTTCCTGACCTCAGGCATATAACTGCAGAGTGACTTTTTAGTGATACATAATTTACAGTAGTCACAATGAGAAAAACATCTTATGCTCCACATTAATCATAAGTAAAAGGTTGGAGTCGAGATGTGGTTGTCGACAACGTTTCGATACCCAACTGCGGTCATGGGATCATCACCAGGACGGAAGAATCAGAATGCCTGAGAGGTTGCTGCTGGTCCAAGCTGAGGACCGTGAGGTAGGGGGTGTGGCCTACCCGTGGAAACACAGGAACACAGATCGCGATGGGGCGGTTGAGTTGCCAAGCTTTGGCAGGGTCAGGAACCGGGGAGAACAATGTCTCATCCGTAGCGTCCTTTTCGGCGTAGCTCAGAATCGAGCGAAGGTTGGGTGGATTCCTCAGAGCTCCTGAGGTTAGTGATGACCTGGGAGTGCAGGAACGCCGATATCCATATTTAGTTTTTTCTAGGTTTGATTGCTGCAGTGTTTTTAGTGGGTTGTCTACTTCTACATTGGACACTTATAAGGCAGTGCTTCATTCCGTGGCCTCTTTGTTGTTTGGTAGGCATATTTGATCACTTCATCCATATTCCTTTGTACCTGCAATGGTTTCCACATGATTTTCTGGAGCCTATTAAGATAGGTTGTGTGCCTTTGAAGGCTGTCTAGCAGGTATGATATGTTGCAGGTAAGCTTCAGTTGATGGCTCTAGGGTTACCCGGGGCACTGCCTAAAAGCATTTGCCCCATCTCTTAGCTTAAGAGAGAGCAGAATGTTAAAAACAAGCCTTTTAAGGCAGCTGCTCCATAGCTCTTGAAGTATCTTCCACTGGAGCTACACCTTATTACCAGCCTTGTACTGTTACAAAAGGCTTTCAGTAAACTCCATTTCAGCTTGATTTTCCTGTTTAAAAAGGTCTTATTAGGTTTGTCAACTGTTTACTTCCCTCATCTGTGCCTTTACCGATTTTGCTGCTAATCTATGCCCAACTTTCTAGTTTTATATGAATTTTGAATTGCATTTTTATTATTTTGTTGGTCTTCCTTTATTTGGTGTTTTAATTATGTGCAGCACTCCTACTGCTTTTACTGGTTAGGACTGGGCTTTTCAAAATAAAAGAAAGTGACATTTGGCCCCAAAGAAGGAGCTGTTTAACATGCAACCTATCTGTAAAGCACTGTGAGGTCAGAGGATAGAAGCTAAAGTGTGATGTTTATAGCCTGTCTTTAACATGCTGTGAGATCAGATAGAAGGCCATGTTTAGTGTGTAATTTACTCGTAAGGTCCTGTCAGGTTGGTAGATATGCTTGGTGTACTGTCCGTTTTGACCATGAGCTATTCAGTGTGTTAACTGTCTGGTATGCACTTCTGTAACATGATTCCTTATTGCTGTCATATTTTCAGACATTTCAGCACCCAGGCCCCCCTCTCCTTGCAATGATCCCCCAGAGGAGCACAGTGTCTTGTTCAACAAGCTGATGTACCTGGGCTGCATGGGTGTCTCTGCTCCGCGGAATGAATTGGAGGCGCTCCGGGCCATGGCAGCCATGAGGACGCAGAGCTCGGCCCCTCTCGCCATCACTCTCTATGTGCCAAATGTTCCAGAAGGTTCAGTCAGGTGAGCTGCGAGGGGTACACATGATAATGGCCACAGGGACTAGGGTATTTGACAAACCCACCCTGGGCAGTTTTAAAGTACCTGGTTAAAGGTTTTCTCTTTGGGGAGGTTCTGGCCTGGTACTTCTGTGACTCAGATGACAAATACCAGGTGTACCAAATCACTTCACCAAGTCCAGTGATCCTCTTTTCTGACATCCGTGGAGCAACACCTAGCTGACACTTCCCAGAAATTCCATTTTAGGGCATTAGACACCAATTCGTATGTGTCAACATGTATGTCTACAGTACATGGATACATTACCTACAAACATGTTCATTTTCATATGTAGCATTTATCCAAAGAAAGTAGCAGGTCAGTGTTAAAACTCCAGATCACTTAATCAGATTCATTAGCAATGTGCCCTCCATTACCTGTCCGAGTCTGTCTTCCTTGTGCTCTCTCAGAATTCCCTCTGTCCCTGGCTGCTGGTAGACTGCTGTAGTATCTTCGGGTTGTTGCTCCAGCATTCCTTAAACCCCTAGCTTTCTGGCCTTATTATGTCTATTGAGTCCCAGATGTCCTGTGGTGGAGTATTTAAATTCATCTTTTCTCAGACAAGCACTTTGAGAATTTTCCTTCTCTGTTAAAGGTGGTCTTTGATGCTATTTCTTATCTTGTGATTCTCCTCCCACCCTCTGTGGTCCTCCTTCATCTATTCCTCTGCCCTCCCCTATGTGCAGGATCATCAACCAGGCCACCAGTGTGGAGGTAGCCTCGTTTCCCATCTACAAGGTGTTGTTTTGTGTCCGCGGGTGTGATGGGACCCCAGAGGGCAACTGCTTCGCCTTCACCGAGAGCTACCGGGGGTCTGAAGATTTCCAGATCCACGTCTTCAGCTGTGAGATTAAGGAAGCCGTAAGTTGAATATTTCTCGAATAATCCTTCCAGCAATGGCAGCTTAATGAACACGTGTACCTGCATGGGCCACATGGGGACTTGTCAGGGCTCTTCATGCACAAAATATCAGAGTTAATACTTATCCCATTGATAAGGCTGGGAGTAATGAAGTGCAGACTCTCTTCTAATATGGTTCTAATATGGACCACCAATAGCTATTATCCTTAAGCAAAGGTGGAAAAACTGTTGTAGTCGAGATTATTGTATTGCGTGCACTGTATGTATTGTTTAACTCTTCTCCAATCCATCACACATTTCTACTCTGACATGAACAAAAGAAAGGGAACATATTGAGAATGGCTATAAACGTATCCGTTCATACTAAGAGGTCAATCTTCTCAGGTTCCTTTGGCTTCTAGCTGCCTTTAGAGGTGGCAGAAATGAGTGTATCTGGATTCTGAGGACATCCATAGCATTGCAGGCGCCATCCTTGCTCTCTGGCGATGTGTCCTGAGCTCCTAACACTCTGCCTCAAAACACCTCTCACTCTTACAGTCCATGCACTTCACTTTCCGCACTATAGGTTACTGTGGCCCACGTGTGTGTGTTTATGTGCCTCAAGATTGTCTCATAAGCACCTCGTACTCGGTCCATGTGCCCCCACCTTCCCACACTCTGCTGTTGCGACTCAGCTCCACACACTAAACCATCATAGTAAGCTCCTGACACTTTTTATTTGCCAGAAGTTCCGAACACTGTTTGGACATGTGATACAAACTCCTTACTCTCTCCATTTGTCCTAAACTCTATAATCTCTCTTCTTGCCACCTACCTACTCAGATTATTTAATCTATCACACAGTCTACCCATGTGCCAACATCTCCTTGTATTGACTGATCATGTGCTCCAATCTTATCTCATGTTATCTAGGTGATCCAGTCCCTCACACTCTGTTCATGTGCAGAAAGGTCTTCACTCCCTGTCTCAAAGCTCTTCACACTCTATGTCCCTTTACACTTGTACTGTGTCTGTCTCTCTGCTCAGCTCTTCACTCTGTCTTTCCTTGTGCCTAAGCTCTTCACAACGTTTGTCCCTGTTTGCGACTCTCCATCATTTTTGGTCCTGTCAGCGAGTTCTCAACAATGTTTGTCCCTGTCCACATGCTTTCCACTTTGTATGTCACTGTCTGCAAGCTGTTCAGGGTTTGTACATGTGCCAATCCAATGCGATATGTGGAAGGAAAAAGAGATGTGTGATTTAGGAAGAATAAAATGATATGCATTTATTAGTGATCGCAAAAATGAGGAAATGCCCTCCCCTGGACAGGGAGTCCTCCCGTAGTTACCAAAAAGTCAAGCTTCCCGAGTGGTGGACTGGCCCAAATTTATACACTGCAAAGTGGGCATACCTAGGAGAGAAAGTTTCAATTGGAAAATAGAAAAACACATTATAGAAACTACTGTTCTAAGGGAGGGGATTTTGCTGTAGGTGATGGCCTTCAAAACGTTTTTCTTTTGCTTTCTCACAGCTTTCTTTTCACCTATGTCAGTTTTGCCCACTGATACTTTTGGCCCAATCATGTTGTTTTTCAAGCTCTTCGTAGTATCTGTGGGCCCAAGCTTCTCTCACAGTCCTGGTGCCTAAGCTCCTCTCACAGTTTGCTCCTGCGTGCCTCCAGCTGCTCAAACCATCAGCCCATGAGGGACAATGATATGTGTTCACTATAAGAACACTGGGTATCACTTCACAATTTCACATTTTAAATAGTAACAGCACACATGTTGACACTTTTAATGTCATGAAAGTGGTAACAGCCAACTTTCAATAAGGTATGGTGTGGAGGACACAAGCTTTGAAAGTCCAAATGGGAATTGGAGGGAATACTAAGCATAAAGGTAGCTAGATTGGCTCACTTGTATCTGGAGCCAGAGCGATACTGTACAGGGAACTGTCCTTCATGCAAAGCAAGAGCTGCAGTTGTGGGCAGCAGTTGGAAGGGTGGCTAACGTGGTGTGGTGTCCTCCAAGGCACTGGAAGCCAGAGAGAGAGACGGGGTGGCATGCCTAGGGCAGCATTTGAAAGGATAGCCAAAACTGGTTTGGTACAGTTCTGTGAAGCTAGTGCAGGAATGATAGTAAGCCAAGTGGATGGCCCACAGGTTAGGACATCACACATTCTGTTATACAATGATAAAACTGCTGAAAAGCTCAGAAACGTAGCAGTTGTAAAACTGTGTGACCCTCACCCCTTTAGATGTTACTATAGCTGTCTTGAAAACGCCGGAATGGCAGGGACATCTATGGTTATCCCCTGCTTCGGAACTTCCAAGAACAGAACCCTAAGATAGATTGAAATGAGTGGCACTAAGAGGAAAATTAAAAGAAATTGATCTGGAAATTAGAAATGTATAGACCTACACTCCAATAATACAAGAGAAATGATGGCAAGGTGGAATTATGGATAAAGCTATGCGGGTTAGGGCTTTTGAACATTCTGAACCAGTCACCTCCTTGTTGACCTGTCGAGGAAAGGAAAAAGGCTACTGCATTAGAAAGGAATGACTTTTCTACCAGAAATAAGGAAGGAAAAGGAGCCTACATCGCAGTAGCATAAGACATTCTCGTTTTAAGGCCCCGAGTTTGACATTTGGAAATCCTATACGGCTAAAAGAAAATGTATTTTTTTGGGAAGTCATTGAATCAAGAAATTAAGGAGCAGATCTTTAATAGACACATTTTAAAGGAACCAATTTAATGGCGAGGAACATTGATGTGAAATCTCAATGCAAGATGGAGTAATACCAGCATTCCTTGAGATCTGTTCATGCAAAACATTGATACCTGTCCTTAAATATGTGTAAAAGATACGATGCAAACAAAAAGACGAGGTAAACAGGAAATCATGTGGGAGAAGCATTGAACTAATGAAGTATTGTTCAAATGCTAAGTCCCTCATTACACAAGTATTGAGGTCCAGTGTGATCGGTCAATGATGCTAAATTCCAATTTTGTGGTGGTCCAATCGAACAATGTCTGTGCTACATTGTAAAAGGGTTTGATTCACTTCCCTCTTGAAGTAGACCTTTGGTCCTTTTAGAAATGAAGTAATACTTATTACAACTGATTTATGATTTCTGGAGCAAATCATCCAGAGGTGGACTCAGCTGAGTAGTATACTAAAGAAATGCTTTATCTAATGAATCCAATGTTGGACTTAATTCTGTGTTAAATGACAATTTGCTGTGCCATGCTGGAAGCTTAAATAATATGAAAAAAGTAACATATGCACTAGTGAGAAATTGCATCTTGTTACACATAGCATAGGCAAACAGACGTGGAAGTGGTATTTTGGCCTCCAAATAAGGAGATGGGTTTGATGTATTATACAAAAAAGTGTGTAGCTCAGGAGAAATTCAATTGTTCTGAATTTAATATATATATATATATATATATATATACACACCAATCGCTGTGATATTTATAGTGTGAATTTCACCCCAATCAGTTGTACATTCTCCAAAGTTAGGTCTGCTACTATCTCCTGCCATTAATATAAATTTATCATGCTTGTGTGTTACATTGTTCAAGAAACATTACAAAGAAAGAGGAGACATTTTATCAGCTCCTTATAGTTTAAATCTCTTGGCTGCGTAGACATTAAAAAATAGCACGCAGTGGGGACCCAATTTTTATGAGTTTGAGAGGGCTAAAATGGTACACGTCTGAGTTTAAAAGGGCTAAAATGAGAATCTTGTTTCATATATCAAGCATTGGGAGTGAGGAAAATTGCTAAAAGAAAATTTCAGGTGGAGATCGCGTTTCAACAAGTAGAGCAGTGAAACTATCCAAGTCATGGGAAGATATTGATTTGTCAGAATACTTAAAAAAAAAAAAAAAATCTTATTACTTTTTACAGATTCATTTGCAGGAATTATCAGATGCTACTGTTTATAAGGCACTTAGGTCAGGGTATTCATGTGCCTTACCTGTTGCAATTTGATCTTTCTTTAGAAAAGCAAGCAACATCAATTAGAAGAAATGTGCAAATGGAGATAATAAGTCCAGATTAACTGCCTGTGTTTTGTTTTTTCTGCGCAAAATATTAATTTGTGGTATTGAAGTTCAAGACATGACCCCGGTGCTAACAGCATATAAAGCATCGATGCTCACACAATGTCTGAATGGAGCAGAACTTCTATGTCTCAGCACTTATGTAAAGTGAGATAAATGTGAAGGTAAAAACGTGAAAAAATTGTTAGGGTTAACTAAAAGCTCTATGTGTTTGCCTATAGAACTAGAAGGGGATCTACATGCTTGGAATTTCCTTGCTTACAAATCTACTATACGCTTTTGGGATAAGCTTTGGGTTGCGGAGGAACAAAAATGTCAGTCCTCTGTGCCAAAGAAGTAGTTACTAGCACATTAAAATGGGCAATAAGGGTTAAAAATAGATTAGAAGCTATTGCAGCCAAACTGAATATTAGGTCATTTAAGGCTATGGAGCCATCCCATCTTTCGAAGGGGGACTTGAAACCTGCTTGTAAGAGGGAATCAAGGTTTGGAGGTTTACGCTTTTGATCTACAAAACCCTCAGCTTGTTATATGATGGAGTCCAGGGCTAATCAGCGGGTCTACCCGTATATATCATTGGCTAATCCCCATTTACGCTTGCTGCTATTAAAATTTAGGGTGGCTTTTAACCTTCAGTTCATAAACTATGAGAAATTTCTCACCCTTTCAGATATGGAAATTACTGTACTTGCGGGTTATGGTATAATAATATTAATGTTCATCTTTTACTTGATTATCTGCATTTTCACAGTATTAGATGTCAGATTCTTAAACCTCTGTTTTTTAAAAATACAGCATTTACCATCGTAATGAGGCGCTCTCCCTACTTTCGAACATGGAGTTTTTAGGTGTAACATGTGCTCTGACAAAAGTTTTCAAAACAAGTTTGGGGTAGGAATGGCTTGATCTTAAGATCATTCTACGTCTATTGATCTCCTGGTTGGTAGCATGCTCACTCATGTACAGTAGTAGAAATGTTTTAAAAAATTTCTCTGAGCTGTTTTGTATAAAGGGTTTTCTTTTAAGAATGTGCTGTATAGGATGAGGAAGGGTGGGGCCACGGGGTTTTGATATTGTATATGATGTGTGTTTATTGTTTCATAGACAAATGTCTAAATAATAAAGATTTTCTGAACTGAAGCTCAAGGCATGTGCACTGCAGTTAAATTCACCTTCTTGTATTACAGAGTTTGCTGTATAACACTGTAACAGAATTACAATATTCGGTACATAGAACACTATAAAATATTCAACAAAATCTTCATAGATTTATAGGGCAGCGTAAGATACCATACTGTCCGTCTTCATGCCCTGATATGGCAGTTGCACCAACATTATGTGAATAGTCAACTTCATTAGAGCAAATCATTGAAGGAGGGCTCGAGAGTTACACAGTCGTAATGTTAGGAGATCATGTGGACTCAAGAGAAACCAGGGTTCATTAGTACAAGACTATTTGGACATCACTAGGGGTTGCTACACGTTCAGCTTTTCCCTCTTCAGTCTGAACAATGTCTTTATGAGTAGGGGTTTTTCCAATGATTTACGAAAAAAGATTAATGATTTAGGATCACCTTAAATCTTAGATTAATTGGAACATAAACCTAATCAATCCCACTTAATTTAAGTGAGATAACAAAATCAGTCAGTAGAGTACATGTGCCTTTTTAAAAAAAAGTAAATATATTAATTGTTAAAATGTATATAACATAAATCCTAAAAGAACTTTAAAGTAGGTTAATTAAAACCATAATAATCAAGTACATTTTAAAGCTATTTCCTATCATAAATAACATAATATAAAATAGTACATTCAAACATAAGGAGTAAAAGTAATCATTCTCCACTGGCTAAAACTATGCAAATTGCTGGTACCTGATTTACAAAATCTAACACCCACAACACAGATCACTTAATGAGCCGTGTTTCCCCCTATGTTAGTGAAGGTGCCACAGCAAATATTTTAATTGATTTCCACATCATCTGGCTATCTTCCCAATCTAGACACAGCTCAGCAGTCACCACAACAAGTTTGTGTTTTAAGACTTAGAGTTGGACAAATCCAAAATCTACATTAAATTGGTAATGCTGGACAAGGGTTTAATAAATGAATGCAGAACTCATCCATGTATTCACATAAACAGCATCTTGACAAAGTAATTTGACCTGTTCACCAAGACATTTTTAGTATTGCTAGAGACAGCAAGTTGAATAGAATGCAAATAATATTTTGCCTGGTGCACGGAGAAATGTGTGAAAAGTCAATTGCAGATGAATCTGTTACATAGTCAAGGAGATTTGTTTGCAAGATCTCTGTCAAATCCAAAGAAGTTATGTTTCTTGGACTAAATTGTGACATGTCCCCTTTACACTTCCCAGTGAAGAACAGTCATCCTAAAACCCTTAATTTTTCAGCTCATCTCGAAAAGTTCACAAAGGAATCAGTAAGTGCACAGGATTACTGATGAACTGTTGGAAAAAAACCATAACATGAAATTCTTGATCTGACTTTTATCAAATACAATGTGTACCCTCATGTAATTGCCTCCTTTGCCTGTGTAACTATGTACAGAGTGCCAGCATCTAAATGACAGTGTCCTCCAAGCTGTTCAAGACCACGACCAAATAGGTAAAATAATTTGAAGGGTGGAAAGTGAACCCTTGTCCATAATATGTTGTATGTTACCGGACACTACATAAAAGTATGCATTCACAGAAAGTTGAATGTACTTACTCATATGTAATGTGTACAACCACAGACGTATTGAAAATAAATTAAGAAAAATAGATATCCTGTAAAATTAAAATGTCTACTACTAGAACTTAATCTCATCATCAAAGAAGATGATATTGCTGCAGTGTTAGAAATTAAGACAATTTTACTAGTAAATCCCTAGACTATTTCAACTGTGTTTTAAAGATTCGCTATCAGCATTAAGTAGCTCACGCCATTGTTCCTGAAAAATGACTCCTGAGTCTGTCGCTCATTTATGCCCTGCACCCGAAGTATCCACTTGGCAGTTCCTCACTCATCCTCGCTATACCCTCAGCCAATCTCCACCAGGCTCCATGTGCCTGCTGCTAGGCCTACATTCTCATCTATGTTTTGCGCATCCTTAGCTAGACAGTGTAAAACCCCAAACTCTCTCTGCACTATCCCCAGTTACGTTTGGGTGTGTATAACATACCTTCACTATGCATTGCATACAATAAACTATGTCTTAAACACTCCTTATACACCATGACTACGCCCTCTGCTCCTTAGGTAGGCTTTGCACATCCTTAGCCAGGCAATGCTCTGCGTACATAAACACAAAGTATGGAGGCGGTGCTTGAATGAATCTGGACCACTGGTAAATTCTGTCCGCTAATGTCATTCCATCATGTTTAGATCTTCTGCGCCATTACAAATCTGTTTTTTATTTCAATGTTTATTGTTTCCAGTTCTCCACATTTTATACAGAATTCACATTTCCAGGGTGTATTAGTCTACTTTGTACTATTTCATATTGTAGCTCATGTTACCACTCAGCTTTTTTTCATGAATTTCTTTGCTGATCTTTGTCTCATCAGAGCACATGAAAGTATACAGGTCACAATGCGATGTGGTTAGGGAATTGAAAAATAAATATGAAAACTTTGAGCCTGATGTAGAGTTTGGTGGATGGTCTACTCCGTCACAACGTGACGAATATCCCATGTTCCTTATTACAAGGGCCTAAGGATATAAGGCGGACGGGATATCCGTCACGTTGTGACGGAGTAACTGACCATCAAGCTGTAAATCAGGCACTTGGTCCTAACAAGAAATTAACCTGGGTCCTAAGCTTTCTCTGCACTATTTTGGTCCAGTGTGCACCCCCTTTTTTGTTTGTTTTGATAAAGCATAGCTCACTAGATGTCTCTTTAAGGTTGACATCAGTGCTCCACCCCATATATGTAGTCTGCATGACTCCCAAGAAGACAGGCTGTCAGTGCTGCTGTCATCTGCAAAGTTCCTTCTCCCTCTTCCTCCCCAAATTCAAAATCTGCCCTTAGAGTGTCCCACACTTTTGTGGTCGTTGCCACTGATCCCCTGAACCCTTTCAGCTTCTCCACATGTAGAGTTGCAACTTCCAGGCCACCCACTTAACTGTCTTATCACTGTGTTGATTTTTTTTTGTGGTAGGTATTTTTAGTGTGAACCTGTCCCAAGCGCATTAAATCGCTTTACACCACAACCAGGCTGTGTTACATATTTTTGCCCTTTTTAGGCACAGGAGCTTGCCCAGATTTGCCCAAAGTCGAGGGATGTTGAGCTGAGACTGGGATTCGAACATGGCTCCCCAAAGTCGACAGCTCTATCCTTCACATCAAGACAGTTGAAAACTAAAATAAAAAAGACATCCATAGCCAATCAAGCAGTCTGTCCTGTGTTTTACAGTAGGTTCTAGATCCATAAATCCAAACTTCCCTAATCTGTCCTTTCATTCCCCTCCCAGGTCAGTAGGATCTTGTACAGCTTTGCTACAGCATTCAAACGTTCATCAAAGCAAGTCACTGATGTCAAGGACTCCACCCTCCCAACACCGGACAGTGATGTGTTCACTTTCACTGTGTCTTTGGAGGTCAAGGAAGATGACAGCAAAGGAAACTTTAGGTGGGTAATGGTTTGGTGCACATTTTTTTTGTGCTTGCTCTTGACTTTGCTTGACTTGTTAAGCCAATTGTAGTGCTCTGTGCCTGCTAAGTTGCCCTGGCCAATGGCTGGGCTGGCGTGCTCTCAGGGGTGGGTGCAACTTAATGGGGACTTTGTTGTGTTCAATGTACTGTATTCCAAAGCGATTATGTTTACTTTATATTAAATAATGCTTAGTAGAGGTTGTGTAGCATTTGCCAGAAATTGCCACAGCTGTAGTTAGGAGCTTGGCTCAGCCCCACATAAGCGTTATTACGCTTCATAGTTGCTGCGCTCTTTGGTAGTTGTTTCTGACTGAGACGTCTATCCCCAGATTCCTTACTTTAGAATAATCCCCAGGCTTCAAACTGGATACAGAAACTTTTCGAGCAGTACCTTTGCATACTGGTAGGTGGCATCGCTGAGCTCTGCATTGGCGTCGTCTGTGCCAGAAGTGCCTCGCCTATATAGGTACCACCCCAGCGCGCTGACATGAGTTCTTTTCTTTCTGCGCAAGTCAGCGCAGATCCGGAGAGAGATACCTCAGTCAGATTTTGATTGACTTTTTTCAACATTTTGTCAAGCCTTTTTTTTCCGAGACTTTGTCTCCCAGTGTGGATAGGATGTCCCCCAAAAAACCAGTGGGGTTTAAGCCCTGTGGTGCCTGTCACAGACGACTCCCATCTGGTTTGCCGTTGGTGCTTGGAGAAAGACCACGACTCCAAGACTTGTGAGGACTGCTGCTCCATGAACCCCAAGGTGCTGAAGGAGCACTCCTAGTTGCCAGTCGCCTCCATGATACTCCAGGTTCTGGTTGCAAGGAAAGTCCTGGGTCCATTCGCAGAGTTGTTCCAGGTGCTTGTCATCATGGTTGAAGTCATTGGGTAAGTCCTACAAGAAGTCAAAGAAATTAAAGAGCTATTCAACTTCACCTCACCAGTCCAAATCTTCGGACGAGGTGCGGGAACAACGTCACTCTCGGCCTAGCTTCCACATGGAGCCTGACTCTGTGTCCACTCCACGCTTCGCTGAGTTTTCTGTAGCCAGAGCGACCCCCGCCCAACTCTGTGAATTTTATGAAGCCATGCACCTCGTTTTTGGGTGGGTCGACCCCTCTGGTGCGCCTTCGGGCCCCATGGGTAACGCAGGTGCTCCCACTGGATTTCCTCCAGTGCATCCGCCCTCAGTGCCAGTCATGACCCCTGGATCCGGAACAACTTTGGATGCAAGACCACCGTGATGCCTTTCCAAGCACTGTCGACTCCATATTCATAGCCTACTCTGATATGGAGCCGGATCTACGCCACCCGACGCCAACTTCGGCACTGGCTGGAAATTGATTTTCCAAGCCGGAGCCGTGGCTGCTTTTTTCGACAAGCCTTTAGAGGCGTATGATTGGGGAGGACATGAGGAGCCTTTTGGTTGCACCAACCACCTTGATGAGGCCAAAGACAATGGGTACAAGGAACTGTGGGATGCCAGTGGTCTGCACCTCCCCAGACATTGGCCTGTTCTCTCCTTCTAGTGTGGCTATGGAGGAAGGGGTTTAATTTGCTATGGTGGTGAGAAGGGCTACTGAAGTCCTGGACCTTACGCTGCTCTCGGTGCAAGTCAAGACGAATAACTTGACAGAGGTGCTTCGACCGGGAGTCGGCCCGTCAGACCTATCCTCTCTTTTAACAAAGCCCTCACTGATGTCCTTCTCAGGGCCTGTGCCAAGCCCTGCACAGGGGCCCCTGTGCACAGGATAATTAGCCGTCACCATCACCTGCTCCTGGGGACCCAGCTTTTCTCACCCAGCCCCACACCTCGTAGAGTCTGGTTATCCAGGCCTCCACATTCAAGGTCAACTCTGGTGCGTTCCCTACCACACCACTGAATAGGGAATCAAAGAGGCTTGGCGTCTTGGGCAAGCGGATGTTCTCTTCCGCCAGCCTTGCACTGCAGTCAGTAAACAATGTGTGCCTTTTGAGCCGATACACCCACATGGTTTGGTATTCAGTTGCGCAAGTGCTTCCCGTAGTCTGGGAGGAGGCCCGAGCCATATGACACAGGCTGTTGCCGATGGCTGAGACACAGTAAAGTTCACCATTCACTGTGGACTGGATATGACTGACACACTAGACAGAGCGATTGCGAGGTATTCAGACGCCGGGATGAGATCTACTGGCTCTTCAGGGGATGTTCAGCATCCCTTATGGACATGACCTTCGATGGCACCCGCCTCTTCAGCGACAAGTTAAATTCAGCGCTGCAGCGCTTTAAGGACGGCCGGGCCATTGGCAAGTCTTTGGGCCTCTCCATGGTCCCATACCAACCCCCATTCTGCCTTTTGCCCCTTCTGTGGCTATGGTAGGGGCTACCAACTGCATTCATTCCTGCCCAGTCATCAAGGCCAACAGGCTACCAAATACTTTCATGGCCATGGTTCCCACAATGCTTGTGGCACACACAGTCAGAGGTCTACCCAGTCCGCAAGGCCCCTTCCCACTGCCCGGCAGCACAGCATCAAAACTACTTTCGTTTGCCCCTGTACCATCACGAGCTCCCAGTTGGCAGCAGGATCCATCATCACCTGCCCTGCTGGCAATCTATAGCATCGGACAAGTGAAGACTACAAATTATTCAGCGGGGTTACTCCATCCCTTTCCTAAAAACACCACCACCCATGCCTCATCCTCAGACCAGCTGACAGAGAACCACCTCTCCCTGCTCCATCAGGAGGTTCAAGCTCCTTTGGCCAAAGGAGTTCTAGAGAGGGTGCCAACATCACGAGTAGGTTGTAGTTTTTATTCGAGCTAACCAGTGGGCGCAGCATCGGGGTAATCTCTCTGACCTGGTCTAGATATTGGAGGGAACTTCAAAAGACCTGCAGTGGTGGTTGAAGGACCGCGATAGGGTCGGCGGCAGACCCCTCTCCCTTCCGCACCCAGAGCTGACTGTAGTGACAGATGTGTCACTCCTGGGCTGGGGCGGTTATCTGGGAGAGGTGGAGATCAGAGTACTGAGGTCTCTGGAGGATTCTCAGCTCCACATAAACCTGTTGGAACTGAAAGCGTTCCTACTGGCATTGATAAACTTTCTTCCTTCCTCAAGGGAAGGCTAGTTCAGGTGTTCACAGACAATACCACCGCCATGTGGTATTGCAACAATCATGACCGGGTGGGATCATGGAGCCTGTGCCAGGAGGCTCTGCGTCTTTGGATATGGCTGAAATGTCAGGGCATTTCACTGGTGGTTCAACATGTGGCGGGATCTCTGAACGCCAGAGCGGACATACTCAGCCGTGGATGTCTAGCGGATCACAAATGGCAGCTCCATCTGGAGGTGGTGCAAGGTCGCTTCAGAGATTGGAAAGAACTTTGGTTTGATATATTCACCACTGCTGGGAATGCACACTGTCAGCACATCTGCAATCTGGAGTTTCCAAGGCGACGCTCATTCGGAGAAGCATTTAGTCTTGAGTGAAACTCAGGCCTCCTGTACTCCTTTCGGTCCAGAGTTCACAAGAAGATCAAGAACAACAGGGCCCATGTCATTATTGTGGCTCTGGTTTGGGCACAGAGAGTATGGTATCCCCAACTCCTGAGCATGAGCATTGGTCCAACGATCAGGCTGCCCTTTCAAGAGGATCTACTGTCATAGCAACAGGGCTCCGCCTTCATGTGTAGAGATTGAGCGGCGACAGTTGAAAGTTTGATCTAGTTCCAGAATGCTGTGATGTTGTTTTGATAGTCAGGCATCCCTCAACCAAGACAATATACATGTGCAGCTGGGACATATTTGTGGTTTAGTGTGCTTCCAAAAATGTTGATCTCTTTTCTGCATCCTGGTCTGAGGTTTTGTTGTTTTTTTCTCTCGCTAGCCCAGCAAGACTTTGCTCTGGGCACTGTTAAAGGGTATCTTTCGCCCATATCAGCATTCTTGCGACTGCTGGATCAGCCCCCCCCTGTTCAAGTCACCTGTTGTGACTCGTTTCCTCAAAGGACTGCAGCATATGTTCCCGCCAAAACTCTTCGTCATGCCCCAATGAGAACTGAACCTAGTTTTGACCGTCTTGATGCGCTCACCGTTTGAGCCCTTGCACAGTTGCTCTCTACGTTTGTTGACCATAAAAACAGCCTTTTTAGTGTCCATTACTTCACCCAGGAGGATTAGTGAACTGCAGGCACTTTCTGTGCATACTACTTTTTTCCAAGACAAGCTGGTTCTGAGAACATGTGCCTCTTTTCTGCCGAAAGTAGTAACATCTTTTCACATCGGCCAGCCCATCACATTGCCTACCTTCTTTGCTCAGCCTCACAATTCCAACGAGGAGGAGATATTAACTCTTCATTGGGTTTGTCAGGCCGAAGAAAGGAAAGGCCATGCAAAAACGGACCAGCTCACGATTGATAGTGATCTGCATTTAAATCTGCTGCACACTGGCAAAGAAGCAACCCCTGAGGGTTTGCAGACTCCTTCCACCAAACACTGTGTTAGCTCATGGAGTCCCTGTACTGGACATCTATCAGGCTGGAACGTGGCAATCTCTGCACATGTTTACCAAGCACTACTGCCTGGACATTCAGGTCTGTTGTGATGGGGCACTTTGCCCGTTCAGTCCACCAGGACTTCTAGGACTAAATCTGTTCGCAGACCCACCTCCAGGGAGGTATTGCTTGGGTATCTATTCTAAGGTAAGGAATCTGCAGCTAGAAGTCTTTATCAGATGAACAAATTACTTACCTTCAGTAACGCCTTATATGTTAGACCCTCTATCTAGCCGCAGATTCCTAGCCGACCCTCCCATACGCTGTGCTCCTGGTAAGTATTTCTCCATATGGGGTAACCCTTATGAGGTCTTTAGTGTCTGTACACTGTTACATCAGCAACATTCATGGCTATGAGCTTCTGGTGTGGAAAGGTCACAAAATGTAACTGATGACGACACTGACGCAGAGCCAAACCACACCACCTACTGGCACAAAGAGGTACTGCTCGAAAAGTTTCCGGATCCAGTCTGACACCTGGGGATTATTCTAAGGTAAGGAATCTTCAGCTAAATAGTCGCTACCAGGTAAGGTGTCGCTACCAGATAGGGTGTTACTGAAGGTAAGTAACTTGTTCGTAACTGTCCTCTAATGGTGGTGTAGGTGTGCTGTTGCTCTTTAGGGCTCTCTCACAAAAGGTGCTTTTCATAGTAGATGTTGTGCTGCTCCTATATTTCTAGAAACCCGAATGAAAAATGTATGGTGTGAGAGGGTTTTTTTAAAACTTTGCTAGAATGCTTGATCTTTCACTTCTTTCTCTGTTAGTGTGGAGGTGCATCTCCCTTTGGTGTCAGGCGCAGGCTTGCTTTGTTCCTTTTTAAGACTTCTATGCATTCACATGGCAACTTTGTTAGAATTTTTCCTTACTTTTGGGTAAAACTGCCCAGCCAGACGGTTAAACCCAAAATATCACTGGGCCAAATGATTCTGTATGTAGAAGGCTGTGTTGTTGGTCCACACTCATGTGGTCTCTCTGATTTTTCCCTTGCAGCCCGGTGCCAAAGGACCGAGATAAGTTCTATTTCAAATTGAAGCAGGGCATTGAGAAGAAGGTGGTGATCACGGTGCAGCAGGTATCCAACAAAGAGCTCGTCATTGAACGGTGAGTATGGCCTGCATTCACTGTGCATGTTGATAGCAGTCCGGGCCATGACCCAGCCATGCCAGTTAGAAACTGACCATAGATGGGAACTGCCATACTCAGTTAATATTGGAGTCATCTGTGTACTACTGTCATCTTTGACCCCTTGCCCGATTTCTGTCCCTACTATTCATCCTTATTAAATTTCAGTTGCAGTTTTGTCTCCGGACCAACCTGTGACCTAGATCAGAGAATCAACAACCTTGTTCTGTAGTAGAAGCTGCTTGTGTTCTCCATCTATCCCTGCACCTGTTCCATTTTCTGGAAATACCACACTTTCCGTGTTCATATTTTGCACAGGGGTAATTCCCCACTCACCCTTTTGCATAGTTTCTCAGGACTTCCTCTGCAGGTGTAATAACTCTGGGTAATGACTGCAGTTCGATTTACAGTGCAAAGTAAAATATACAAAGAGTTTTCAAACACTGTGCCCAAAAGATGACAAGCGGCAGGCAAATACCCCCCTGTGTCTGTTCCTACTCACAGGTTTTGCAGGACACTCATTAAGGGGTTGCCAGATTTACCAGCTGCTACCCCTGGATTGGCTTTTGGTACTCCTGATACTGTCCATGCTCTCCCTTACTCCTTTTCTACTGTTAGCCTTTCAGCAACAAATAACTGCCTATTGAGGACCTATGGGTAGAAAAAGTGGTTCCATCTGTGATATCTTTGGCTGTGAAAAAGTGCGTGATGGCACTTGTACTACCCTGCGATTTGGTGAATCGACGTTTATGTACTTTCGACTTGCTTTTCAGGGTCCAGTTTTTAAGAGCATTAGTAAAATACATGTTGGAGTAGTCAACTGGTGGTTAAGACATCATTCCTAATACTGGTCAAGGTATGCTGCAACACAGAGGCCAGCTCAGTTACAAGTACATGCTCGTGTGGCTTCATAATACAAAGGGCTTGATCCTGGTTCAAGGGCAGATTACACAACAATATTGTTGTTTGTTACACAAAGTAGATGCTGAGACGTAGACAGTTTGAATGGTAGTTAGTACTTGGCTATCAAAACACTCCCAGCATAACCATTTCATACCCTTTCATTTGCTCAGGAGTCTTATATCCTTTGTGTCTTTTGTACTCTACAGCTTGATGGCGGGATGAGAAGGAGTGAGAGGGAGGGATGGATTCTGGTTTGTTTTCTTTTGTTTCTGTTATACCTCTTTCTTTTCTCTGTCAGTTACCTTTCCCCTTAAACCAGCTTCAACGAAGATATCTTAGAATAGTTGTTAACTTTCTTACAGTTATAGGTCCCTTCATAAACTCACTGTCACTGAAGACGTTCTCACCTTCACATGCAACAATGTAAAGTTTTGTAGTCATTAGGGACAACAGATTTGCTGATCTTTTCTCACACTCAGTTTAGAAAACAGTCTTAAATGACAACCACACACTTAAATCTGGGACATGATCCCCATGAATGCAGTTAAATTCATCTTCCTAAATATGAAGGGAATGAATCATACAATAAAGAGGTCAAAAATCTCCAACTACATTTATAAATTAAAAGGAAATATATTACTTCTACAGGAAACAAAAATATGTCTCATGGACGCTGTATCATTACGTAGTAAATGGATATCAGACTTCCCATGTTCTCCCTCCAAGATGAAGAGGAACAGGGTCATTCCTCTGATCTACAAAAAATCTAGCATTTCTATTATCACAATACTACATGAAGTTGAAGGGAGATGGTCAATAGCTAGACTGTGCAAAAATGATATAGAATATTATGTTGCCAACATTTATACCTCTTATTCGGACGACCCGAATGCTTCGTTGGCTGTTGCCTTAAAGCTAAGCTTTGAGAGCCATGATCATTCTCGTAGGTGACTATAAGTTACTACAAGTTTGTATCCTTGATAGACATTCAACGCACAAATTTCACCCCTCCAAGGTACATAAAATTATGCCCAGCATCTGTATGGTTTTTACATTTGAGCTCACCCTTGAAGTTTGCAATGCCTTGACACTTGTGAATACATATTTATCTTCTTTCCACACCAGACATACTTAAGAATTGATTATCTATTTCTCTCGGAAAGTCATCTACATTTATTAGCAGATTCACATATGGAACCAATACTCATTTCAGACCATGCTAGCATTTCTATGACATTAGAGTGCAACATTACCATATCGAGCTAGAAATGCTGGAGGTTGAATGAGGAAATGCTTAACAATGTAAAAAATATTAAAATAATCTGGGAAAGTATTACTAATTTTTTCACTGATAACTCGAAAGATGACATTTCAACACAAACATTATGGTATTGCGTATAAATCTTCCAAAAGTGGGATATTAATAAGCTTGCAGGCCAAATATAAGAAAGTGATAAATATCTGCCTAGAGGAACTAAAAAAACATAGTAAACATTTAGATTTCTATTTCAGACAGACGTCAAGCGATTAATAGACCTCATATAGAAGAGTAAATATGAGTATAATAAGATTCTAAGTAAGAGGGCTTGGTTTTTTGTTGAAAAACAAGAAGCATTAAGATTTTGTGAGTTCAACAAAGTTGGAAAGGTATTAGCTAAATATTTAAAACAGTCCAAACAAAACATATCAGCAATTAAAGATAATAATTGGTTGATCCATACAAAACTGAACACAATCGCTGAAGTTTTCAAAGAATTTTATGTAAATCTGTACCTCTGAAATCAGCACTTCCGGCCCGAAAAAATTTCAATAGTACATTGACAACATTAACCTCCCCTCACTTTCCAAGGCTGAAGCATCAGTTCTAGATAAAACAATATGGAAGAAAGAAATAATCGGAGTAATTAAGAATCTAAAATGCAGCAAGTCTCCTGCTTTAAACAGCTTTATAAGCCTGATTTTATTAAATATTGTACGATCATCTATTATCACCTCTCCTAGATCTCTTACACAATTTTTGAGAAAATATGTAGAGTCCATGGTGCCAATATGGAAGTAGCAATAGTAGTGCTTGCTAATAAAGGGAAATACATCTCCATTACCAAAAACTACTGCCTCATATCCTTGATAAACATTGACTGTAAAATGTATGCCAAGATTCTTGCCAATAGATTAAATTATACTCTCCATCACAGACCGGTTTTATGAAAAACAAATTCTTGTGCGACAATATGAGATTCTTCTGCCACATCCTATAGAAAGCCAAACATTTAAACACGCCCACTACAGGCTATACATTTCTTGTCCATTTCTTAATGCAACTTTAGTTTAGGAAAAAACTTGATAAAAATCATCATGGCTTTTTACTCTAACACACTGTTTAAAGTGAGAATAGCAGGAGCAGCCTCCGAGCCTTATAAAATTAGAGCAATGTACATGGCTGCTGAAAAAAGGAAATCTGGACACTGAAGACCCGAACAGCTATAGGCCAATCTCCTGCTTGCCTCTGCCGGCCAAGATCGTGGAGAAGGCCATGAATATAGAGCTGACCCAGTTTATTAATGAGAATAAACTTCTGGATAGCTCTCAATATGGCTTTAGGAGTCTACGTAGCACAGAGCTGGCCTTGATCAATGTGTCGGAGGAAATAAGAGTGGTCGTGGATAAAGGCGGGAAGTCGGCCTTGATCCTGCTGGACCTATCGCCGGACTTCGACACGGTCAACCACAACCTTCTTCTAAACCGTCTTTTTTCCATGGGCATTAGGGGTAGGGCAGCTGGACTTACTGAAGTCTTTTCTCAGTGATAGAGAGCAACTGGAGGAGCTTGGGGGCTTCAAGTCCCCGCTGTTCTCTTTTCCCTGCGGGGTGCCACAGGGCTCCTCGCTGAGTCCGACCCTTTTTAACCTTTATGTATCTCCAATTTGCTCACTTATCAAATCCTTTGGCTTTAAGACAGTATCATACGTCGATGACACGCAAATCATGGCATCCTTTGCAGGGGATCCTACCAACACTGCGTCAAGATTCCAAGACTGTATGCGCGAAGTAGGCAATTGGATGTCCCAAAACTGCCTGAAGCTGAATTCAGTTAAAACAGAGGTGCTTCCTTCGGACGAGATAACTCCTTCTGGACACCAAGTTGGTGGCCACAGGAATTGGGAGAAATCCCTGAGTCAGTCACAAAGGTGAAAAACTTAGGAGTCTATTTTGACTCCAATCTGTCCTTTGGAGGACAAATCAATGCGTTCACCTCTTCCTGCTTCTTTATGATTAAAACCCTCAGGAAAATATTATCTTTCATTCCACCAGAGCTCCAGAAAGCTGTGGTCACAGCACTTATCCTGTCTTAAATCGATTACTGTAATGGGCCCTTTCTCAATATACAATCCCGGTATCTCAACAAACTGAAGGTCCTCCAAAATGCAGCAGCCCGTCTGCTGCTAGCTATTCCAGTCAGTGTCCTACGCCCTTCCATCTTTGCACTGGCTACCAGTTAAGAGACTTCAAATCCCTCTGTATTGCCTTTAAGGCGCTACATGGGCTTGGCCCTGATTACTCCTCAGAGTTTTAGATGGTATATCCCAGAGAGGCAGTTGTGGTCAATGGCCTCTTTCAATCTGGTAACTCCTAGGGCAAAAACTGCCTCTTGGGGGTTGGGGGGGGCGGGGGAGTTTTGTGGCAGGGACTGCTAGCCTGTGGAACTCTCTTCCTCTGACACTTAAGAAGGAAAGCAATCTTCTGGCATTCCGCAAACTCTTAAAAACTTCGCTCTTTAACAACTAGCCCAAACGTGCCTATCCCACATCCGCTCTCTGGTTAGCCAATTCTGCGGTATCTCTGCGCCTAGACACCCTTGGGTATTAGTGCGCGTTGCAAATCTTACTTTCATTTCATTTAATTTCATGGCCGCTTTGCCCGCTTTGCACTCTCCCTTCTAGCAATAGAACATTTGCTTCGATTAGTAAGGTCAACCGCTGCAATCAAAGGGGTAACTTTTTTTAAGTTCAAAAAGAAAATTTTATTAGTAGAAGTAAAGGTGTCAATACAGAGTTCATAGCATTAAATACATGTCATTACAATAAATTCTGCTACAGTAAAGAGTAAGAAACCGGACTTATGGGTAAATTTGGAAAGATCTAAACAATACGAATGAATCTTATAAGTAGTTAATTAATAGATATTGTAGGAACATATAGGGGGTTTAGGGGGTTTTAGAACTTCTTGCTGGGATGGTTGTAATTGGAAACATTGTTTGGCACAGACATCTAGGTATACTGTAACAGGTGACCACAGATCTAAACGTTTCGTTGCCAAGTGTATAGGATAAACAAGGGAAGTATCCAACCTGTGATTATGACAAACAGTGTACCACCATGCCTTATAGGAGATTTTAGAGAAATCCTTCCAATTTACGGTGATCTGTTGAAATGCAACCGCTAATAACAGGTCAATAATTTTAACATTAAGTGTAACATTCTCCCAACAAGGCGCAAGACTACCTAAGAAAACATGAATGAAGGAAAAAGAAAATCTAGTTCCAAAAATCAGATTAATTTGAAACCACACTTGCCTCCAGAATTTTTTTACAATCGGACATGAAAATATCATATGAAATAGGTCAGCATTTGAAGAGGAACATGTCCAACAAGCGTCTGACACAGTCGTAAATCTTTTGCTCAAGGCACTCGGTGTAAGTAAAAGTCTGTTGTACACAAAAAACAGCGTCTGTGTTGTGTTAGCTGCCCTGGATGATTTACGTAGTTTAAACCATATTTTATTCCAAAGAGAGACTGGCCATGTTGACGTGAGATCCCGTTCCCATGCCTCCTCTGTTTTAGATTTCTGCCTATTAACGTCCCCGCCCTGTAAATACTTATATATAGTAGAAGCTCTGGGTCTAGTTTTTAATAAAGTGCAAAGTATAGGAGAAGGGTCTGATGAAGTGAAGGTAGTGGGTGTGGCGGATACCTGAGTGTATCTGTCCATCACAGCAGTTTTAAGTAAACTATATTTATGAATGCTCGAGGCAGGTAAGTCGAATAATTGACTAAGAGAGGGAAAGGATAAAAGTTTGATTGTGAGAATAACTGATGAATCCAAATCAGACCCCTCTGTCGCCAAGTCTTCCAATAGAAAGGTTTACTCCGAATAGTTAGACCTTTGTTGTGCCAAATTGTGGAATTAAGGAATAGATCCATAGTATTGTGTGTAGAAGCAAGTGTGGGTTCCAAAAGCTTCGAGGTCAATTTGATTATGGGAGTAGACAAAACCTGTGGTTTACGTGAAAAGGAAAGGTATTCGTGAAAAGAGAAAGGGGATAAAAAGAAGTGCTCAATTGTAGTCCATAAAGGGCAATCGTCCACAGATTCGAGTAACCAAAGGGATGCTTGACGTAGGAGAAAAGCTGTCTGGTATGTCTGAAAATCTGGGAAGTTAACCCCACCTTCTGTCTTGGGACGAATTAATTTAAATAAAGACATTCGGGGTCTCTTGTTACTCCATAGGAAGGAAGAGAGTGTGGAATTGATTTTCTTATAAAAAATTTTAGGAATAGGGACTGGGATATTAGAGATGGTGTATAAAATTATAGGTGACAACATCATCTTTATAGTGTCTAAACGACCCCACCAAGATATATAAAGGGGATGCCATTTAGCGGCTAAATCCGAAACCTTTTGTATGCATTTGGTCATGCAGAGTGCCACCGTATCAGCTATTGAAGAGGTCACGTGTAGTCCTAAATATTTAATGTGGTGAGGACTCCAGGTAAAATTGGAAGCACAAAAGTCCGACTTGAAAGTATATTTAGTTAAGGGTAAAATCTCGCATTTATCATTATTCAATTTGTATCCAGAAATACTAGAGTAAGCCTGTACCTCCGCCAAAAAAGCAGGTATTGAGTCACCTGGTTTGGACATGAAAAGCAGAATATCATCAGCATATGCTGCGAGTTTAATATGGGAGTTAGACGATTGAAAGCCATATAAGTCAGGATTTTGACGTAATTTGGAGAGAAAAGGTTCTAAAGCCAGGTTGAAAAGGAAAGGAAAGGGGAGAGTGGGCATCCCTGACGCACTCCTCTCCCTAAATCAAAAAATGGTGAGATCAAGCCGTTGGCACATACTGCTGCACGAGGATTGGAGTATAGAAGAGAAATTAGGGAGGTAAACTTAGGACCAAAGCCAAACCACTTGAGAGTGATAAACAAAAAGGTCCATTCAACTCTGTCAAACGCCTTCTCAGCATCTAGTGCAATTGCTGCCAGGGGGTATTTTAAATGGGAGGATTTAGACAAAACGTTAAAAAGAAGTCTCGTATTGTCAGTAATAAATCTCCCCTTAACGAATCCAGATTGTTCTTTCCCCAATAAGTCAGGTAGGTATGAGTCTAATCGTATGGCTAATGCTTTGGAAAAAATGTTGTAGTCTATGTTAACCAGGGATATAGGCTTATAATTCTTGCAATATTTAAAATCCTTGCCCTCTTTGGGAATAAGGCAAATATGAGCTTCTGAGAAAGAACCCGAGGAACAACCTAATGTACTAAAGGAATTTAATAGAGAATGTAACTTGGGCATTATGAGTTTAGAGAAGTGTTGGTAAAATTCTACGGTGAAACCATCTGGTCCCGGTGCTTTGTCCCTTTTGAGATGTTGAAGAGCCTTTAACAATTCTTGATATGTTAAGTCAGACTCTAGGGAAGATAGGTTTGGCAAAGTGTTTTGAGGTTTTGGAATACCAGAGAAAAAGTGCTTAAGAGAATTTTCAGAGGGTTGTGTTTCAGAGGCATACAGGGACTTGTAAAAGAGAGAAAATTCATTCAAAATTTCATCATCTTTAAATTTTAGGTCTAATCTGTTGTCGTAAATAGACTCAATGTTCAGCTTATTTTGTTTAACTTTTAAATAATTAGCCAATAGTTTTCCAGCCTTATTTTTGCCCCCGTAAAATTTTGCACTGGATTTTAACAAATATAATGAAGCATCCTCCGTTGATTTCTTATTAAATTGCATTTTGGCATTTATAAGAGCTGTGAGACAATCTTTCGAGTGTGAAGTGTAGAAAGAATGCTCCAATCTTTTAATATCTTGAAGGAGATCCTTAGTTAATTTACGGAAAAGTTTTTGTTTTTTTGCAACAAAGCCAATTATGAAACCCGTCGCTGAGGCTTTGAAAGCATCCCATATAGTTGAACATGGTATGGAATCTGTTTGATTCATCTCGTAGAACTCATCAAAAAAAGTAGTAAACGAGGCAGTAAACTTTGGGTCTAGAAGGAGGGCATTATTGAAGCGCCATCTTTTGGGGCCTGTACCTTTAGGTATAATATCGAGGCCAATCGAGACAGGTGCGTGATCTGATAATAGGATGGGACCAATCTCTGCATTTGTAAGAGTTTGTGAGATGTTGTGAGAGACAAATATGTAATCAATCCTTGATTGAGTTTGATGGGAAGGGGAATAAAAAGAGTACTCTCTGGTAGTTGGGTTACAAAGACGCCACGCGTCCAAGAGTTTGTGTTGATTAATAGCATGCACAAAAGATCTATGGGGTTTGTTGGGAATGAAAGAAACTTTGGAATTCCTGTCAATAAATGGATCAAAGGTCTGATTGCAATCACCCGCCAAAATGAAATTATCTTCCATGTGTTGGGTAATTTGCTTAGCCAGTGTGGGCCAAAAGGAAGGTTCTCCGCATGTAGGGGCATAGACATTAAGAAGAGAGACTGGAACACCCTTCAAGGATAACTTAACGTTTAACCATCTACCATCAGCATCCGAGTCTTGGGACAAGACTGTGAACGAAAGGGATCTACGGCACATTATCACCACTCCATTACGTTTTCCATCCCCTGGGGAAAAGAAGACCTCCCCCACCCAGCCTCTTTTCAACTTTAATGATTCAACATCTGAGAGGTGGGTTTCTTGCAAGAATACAATATCGGCTTCTAATTTGGCTAAGTAGGTAAGGATTCTCTGCCTTTTGATGGGAGAGTTTAATCCCCTAACATTCCAAGTGATCAATTTTAATGACATAAGTAAATAAAAACAATTTGTACTGAAATTGTGAAACATAAGTCCATTTCATTGTAATAGCCATATGAAATAAGAGAGATACCAGACAGGAAAGGAGCAGTTTCTTCGACTTTAAAGTTAAGAAAAATAGGCAGATCATGTAACAGGAGCGTGAAATGTGAGCTGAAGACAAGAATAAGAGAAGAGAAAAATCTGGGAAGTGGGCGAAAGGGGAATGTAAGAATAGAAATAAGCAGAATTATAATGATCCAGAAAGTGATAGATACAAAGAAGTATGAAGAGTTAATAATACATGTGACACCAGCACGTGAAAGGATATAAACAACAAAAGAAAAAAGACAAAAAACGGAAGACATACCCAACACCAATCTTGAGGGAATGCGGGAAAAAAACATACCTACAAAGGAAGGGTCATGGATATACGGGAGGATGGATGGGACCACATGGGATAGGCAACGCAACCGGGATCAACAAAACGGAGGACCAAGGAAAAACCACGGTACACGAGTAGAAAAACCTGTGGAAACAATAACAATCAATGATTAGGAGATGCGTCAGAACATGTCCGTGAACCATTTATCTCATAAAACAGAAACAGGAGAACCAACTGTTAACACTAAACAACGTGACTCATTCTGTAACATCATAGTAACAGTATCAGATATATCACCAACTGTTAAAAAGCACTTCTAAGATGACGGAGTATAACTATTAAGCAAGCAAAGTCTAAGGAATTTGTGGGAGGAAGAAGAGAAGCAACACTCCGTCAAGCGTTAAATGAAGAGGAGGGTCCAGAGGAATCCATATCGACTGTCTTACAAGAGTTAATGAAGCTTTGTAAACGTATCGGATCTTCATACACCGTTGTTTTGTTGTTATACATGACTTTGAAGAGACAAGGATGGAAGAGACCGTATCTGGCCCCCAAGGAACGTAAATCCGCTCTCAAATTCAGGAAAGCTTTGCGTCTGTTGGCAGTAGCTTTAGCATAATCTTGTGCGAAGAATAAAGACGAGCCTGACCATGTTATTTTTGGAGAAGCTTAGACCGCCGCAAGCACCTTCAATAAATCTGTATATTCTAAGAAATATAAGATGACTCCTCTTGGTCTCTGTGGAGAACTAGTTTGAGATGGAATCCGACCTAACCTGTGAGCTCGCTGAATATTGAGTTGAGTCCCCTCTGGCATATGAAGTAGTTTAGGGAGAAAAGATTTAAAGAAAGCGAGAGAGTCCGAACCCTCAAGTCCTTCTCCCATACCGTAAATGCGTAGGTTGTTTCGTCTATTACGGTTCTCAAGCTCCTCGACTTGTTTCTGGAGTGTGAATACCTGAGATCGCAGCTGAGAAACACCTGCACATGTGTCTTTTAGGGAGGAAACAGTATTTTCCACTTCTGTAACTCTCGTGTCCAGTTGGGACCAGTTATCTGTTAAAATTTGCAGCTTGGTATTAGTCTCTTCCATAAAGGGTCGGAGGGCTCTGATTTCCTCAAGCAGCAACTCCATCGACACAGGTGAGGCTGACTTGGGTGGCGAGGAGGGTCCTTCTTGAGACGCTTGGTAAGAGATTTCCCAGTAGGGCCAGAGGAAGGATCCATAGTTGTTTCTAGTTGTCGAGGTGAGGATAACAAAGACTCCTCAAGCCTAGAGAATTCAGTGAAGATTCTGGAGTTTTTTATAAAAATGTTTTTCTTGGAGCTGGACGAACTGAGTACTTTTGTTCTGCCCATAAACCTCTGAACAAGCCCCCTCGCCGCCAGTCAACAGAACAATATGGGAGCAAAAGGAGCACTCCTTCTGAGGATCTTTTTTTAAAAACCTGAGGCCGGCACTAACAAGAAGCTCAGAGCATCCTCATCTACCCATTGCACCCCCAATCAACATATATCTGTTTGTCTTGAAGAAGAGCCAAACATTTGACAAAAGCTGAGTTATGCTGAGTGTATCCAAAAGACAGTCTGTGGATGTAGTGGTGAGCTCATCGGGCTTATTTCTCTACAGCAGCCTGTAGCGCGAAACCAATGCTCTCTGTGAAGGCTGACCCAAATATCTTAAAATGGCCGCCATGCATTTCTGCCGCGAACCTCTAAAAAAACTTTATG
Organism: Calotriton arnoldi; assembly: GCA_963921515.1. Lineage (NCBI taxonomy): Eukaryota > Metazoa > Chordata > Amphibia > Caudata > Salamandridae > Calotriton > Calotriton arnoldi. Next base: position 1,129,153 of record CAWUFW010003839.1, on the reverse strand, counting down.
CTCGCTGTAACTTCCTAATTCCGTTAGATGATGAGTCTTCCAGCAACTATTAGGTGGTGGGATATTCTGGGAACATCATTACAGGAGTTAATAGAGGTTCGGGATGCAAATCAGAAAAATCCGCAATCGCGGCAAAAATTCAAAATGGCGGCCGCGAGAGTACGGTTTTGACAGAGAACATATTACCGGTTTAAATATGCTTGCTGATCAGATTTGATGGTAGCGAAGGCTTCATGGTGCTCTCCCAACCTTCATCTACTTTCCGTCGTCCATTCCGAGTCACAACTCGGTCCTAGAAGTGGGTTATTCCGGGACTCCTCCGGGAGCTTCACCCGTGCGCCGCCATTCCCGCTGGGCGCCAAGCCACGCCCCAAAGGGGTAACTTTTAATGACTTATCTTACAAAGTGACTTCCTACACCAACAAAATACTAATTTTCATAGAAAAGGCTGATACTTCAATTCTGGCTTTAATCAAAACAATCGATAAATACACCGAAGTGTCATGATAAACACTTAATGAAGGTAACTCAGATGTGAGATTCTTAAACATCCATTGCACGAGGAAGGTGTTGGGGGACAGGGGTCTAATCTGGCATCCTAGTTTCAAAAATTACCTAGAAATAGGTTGAAATCTCCTCTGGCTCTGTGAGGCCTTTGTTCACAGCAAGAGCAGTGAACAAACATTGGAATGTTGATGCTCCGTCCTGGCTTCTACCGGCTATTAGAAGCCCGGAGCAACGCATTGTTTTCAATGGCGCTCCCAACATTCCAATGTTCTAATAAAACCTCAACACGCGCGTACCCACAACCTTTGACTTAGTGGTTCTCATAGACCCTTTCTAGGCTGCTCTGCCGCTGTCTGTGTTGTGCTGGCGTTGTTACTATTCTGTGCATATGAATGTGAAGGAAGCTTGCAGCGCTGCACATACTGTATCTGTGCTTTGTGTAAGCAAACAAGCACTGCTGCTCCCCACGTGGTTCCTATTCTGTGTGTGAGAAGAGATTTGCTGTGCTTGTTGTCGTCTCCTTTCCTGTAGGTACAATTGGTGAAGTTTACGCTGCGGCCGTAGGGTGACCAACCGTCCGTAAATTTCACGGACTGTCCGTAAATTAGCCCTTATGTCCGTTGTCCGTGATGAATGTCTTAACGGACAGCATTTGTCCGTAATTTTAGCTTGTCAGATAAATACCATAAGTCAATTTCCACAATTTAGATTCCCCAGCTGAAGTGCAAGGGAGTCTCCTGTGCTGCATTCCGGAGGGAGGGGCAGACGGCTGAAAGAAATAAGCCCAGGGTGTCTGCTTCCCCAAAGAAATGCAAATGTGTGTAAATGGTTACTTGGCAAATGTAAAGGCTGCTTGAGAGGCGCTAATTGTTGGAATCCTTGGAGCTTCCTGACGACAAGATATTTACAGAGTTCATGAACTCGAAAAACTATTGAAAAACCAAGAGATTAGGGCAGAGCAAGCCATGGAAGAGGAGTTCAAGACACACAGAGAAGCACACTGCAAACTTGAGAAAGAAAAGGGCACAGAGATCGAACAGCTTAAAACCAGGTGACGTGTAATTTATTTTCAACTGCTGTATGGCAAGCAGTGGGATAGCCACCTAGAAGTTTGGCAAAGAGCATATGGTTCTCTAACTGTATATTTTCTACTTTATGAAATAGTATGCAAAAGCGTGCTATATCACTGTAAACTATAAGATCACACAGTGAGTCAAATTCCCGTTGCTGACTTCCATATATCCTACAGCGCACAGGTCTGAATCCTGTCAGGGCTCGTTCAGCTATTCATCCTTCCAAGTCTGATAAACTGATTACAACTCAGTTGGGCTAAAATAAACCCGGTAAACAGGAAGTTATTCTTGTTATATGTTCCTTTGTCTTTAGCCACACTGTTGATAGAGAAACACTTGGTTTGATGCTAATGCCTCTTTCAGCCCAAGAAAAGAAGACCAGAAAAACTTCATGGCATTTGCATATATGGGACATAAGGTGCTTGGTTTCAAAAAGATTATTCTATCTGCATCTTGCCTGGCCTCCTGTAATAAGATTCCAGTACTTTAAACGTAGACTAATGGGTCTTTCTTGAAGTAGTTGCAAAAATTCTTAGAAGGTAAGTCACCTGAAAGCGAAATACGTGGGCATGATGATCAAAGCCAGCAACGAATCCCCACCGCATTTCGCCTTTTGTGTCCGTTTAATTTTGTTTAGTGTCAGACCTTAAGCCATATGCTAATGTCATGTCGAGGCACTTTTGACCAGAAGGTACTATGAGTTGCCAGATTTATATGAAACCCCTGGCCCAGAAGGTGATCCCAATTAAATAACTTTGGATTATCATATACAAAATGCTCAATGCAGATATTTTGGGGGATGATAAAAATTCAACAGCGAGATTGTTGCCCGGTAGCATTCATTGTTGAATGCATGTTGCTATAATTTGAAAATGGCTGGTTGCCACATCGTGTGGGTAATGAAATTTGGTTAATGTGGGCCTGGTAGCGGGAGAATTATCACAGTGTCAACACTCCACCCCCACAGGTTTCAGTCTCTAATGTTATATAATCATTGACAACCTGGCTTATACTTAAAAGAGAGTTCATGTATATTGCATACAATGAAATACAATATCATATATAATGATATGCCCTTTGTGGTGAGGGGTGATATGTCCTTTTTGTTGAAGGGTCATAAGCGGCACACAAATCCTAGCTGACTTAGGGTGGCACTCATCCTGAAAGGCTGCTATGGTCTCGCAGCACTCTCTGGCCTTTTCCTCATATGTCCTCTTTTATATCCCTCCCCTGGCATAGTCAGTGCTTCTCCAGACAGAAGTTCACAGTAGTTCACAAAGCTTTTCTATCCTGCCCTTTCAGCCGAATACTCACATTGAAAAAGATTTCTAAGGCTGCTGGAGCCTTAGAAATATGTGTGTGTTTTCGACAGCTCTTGTGGACCTTTGTCAAGCCCAGAATGGCAATAGGTTGGCCTGGGCGATCAAACCAGGAGTGCGCCCTGTGTCAGGCAAAACAACCATTGGGCTACAAAGACTTTAATTCCCTCTCTTGTCCCTCAGACGGAATCCATGGGCTGGTGATGCCATTCTGGAGTTCATCCTCATCTGAATTATTTACTGGTCCCTACTAAGGCCATTTACTTCTTGAGGAGGATCAGTTTATTCCTCTGATGGCCACTCTTCCCTCCAAATCAGTCCCCTTGCAAACTAAGCATACCCAAGGGACATATATCAAGGGTGAAAGACAAATGCACAGCAGGGGGACTCTGGATACTGTAACTAAAACAAGAGATACCAGGCTCTGGCTGGCATGACGAATAAAATATGATTGGGGTACTGCAATACATAGTGGACTGCTTGAGGTGGGACATAATAAACTTTTTTTGGTTGTCTACTTACTTTCTTAAATACTATTGCGCGACCTCCTCTGATGCGTCTGTAAAACGTACTTTTTGTCTCAAATTTTTGTCCTGAATTTTGACCTTCTGTCCTGAATTTGTGTCCTGAATTTTGTCCTGAATTTTTACTCTCACCATCCTGAATTTGCACCCATGCCAGTTGGTCACCCTATGCGGCCGCCTTTGCTGTTTATAGGTGAAGTTTGTGAACCTTGTTGAATTATAACTTTGTTTTCACTATTGAAAAAAGCTAGAACTACTGGCAACGTTTGTTTTGCCTCTCTACCGAGTCTTTGGCGTGTTCTCTATTGCAGAATATGCGCCATTTAATTGGCGTCCTTTTATGCTATCTTAAATGTCCAGCAGGTGGCGCTCGTGTAAAGATGGAGCCGGGCTTCTTCCTGGAAACTTAAAAGTTCATGCTCTTTGCAGGATTCTCTTGAGAGACTGCCAGACATGGTGTTGAGAAAACTGTTGTGCTGTTGACACTAGGTTCTTGAAATAACACAACTTGTGTTTCATAGGCTGTAGCGTAATTGAAGCTCTCAAATTAATACATATTGACGGAATAACATGTTGACGACAAGTAAAGACAAATCAGGCACGCTCAGTCTGCACATTCCCTTGTCAGTTGCAGAACCATAGCCTCAGTCCGGTGTTCGCCGGGTACCCCGAAATTTTAGACACCCCAAAATTGAGCTTAATCAGAATGCCCACATTTCGCTGGATCGGAGACGGTGTTAACCCTCAATTGCATGAGGTAATGTGTCCCAGTGTTAAGGCACCTCCCAATGCGTCAAAATCAGAAATACAATTTATTAAGTAATGGGACCACTCAATAACTCAGTTCTAGATCAAATAAAAGTTAAAGGGTTTTATTACAAATTTAAAAATAAGCTGTACAGAGACAATGCCATGAAGGCTCTGAATAGAAAAGTTATACAGAGAAATGTAAATTCAAGAAATTATTTTAAGTCCCAAGTGGGCAGCATAATCAGGAGATTAAAGACAGCATCTCTCGTAGAACAAGAAAGTCTTCTTGCCTTGCTCACCCCCTAAATCAAGAGTATTTATACATTATTTTTGCATATTAAATTACAGAATCTGCAGACTCACTGTGGTGTGAGTATGTGTCATTTCATCAACAACTCGGAGTGCATGAAAATTAAACATAATATTGCCTTAACACCTAAGTAGTACCCACTCCATGAATAATTATTCAATATTCTCTAGGCTCATGTCCTCCGGAGATGGTAGAACAAAACTAGATACATTGACAATAATGTGCTCTTGTGAATGAATAGAGCACAGTGTGCCAACTGAAGGACCTTGGGGTTGTTGTTGTAGTTTGTGACTGAGCCGAGGAAAGCTTATCAACAGCAGGATAACAATTACAGTGGAAATAAACCAGTACATCTCAGCTTGACTGTGTGCTGCAGACTTTGTGATGATAGAAGTGGGTGAGGGACATGAATGACAGAGGTGACTGCCATTTTAGAAAAGATTACATTTGTCCCTAAATTGTGGCCTAGCTGGATATAAAAGGAAAACACATTTCTACACATGACAGATAATTTGTTTGAAAAACAACAGTGCTGTATCAGTGTACTTGTGTAATCAAGTGTGAGAATACATTCTGCACATTGTTAATAAAGCATAAAAATATAAACCCACAAAAATCTTCTACAGTTTGATCTCCAGCTGGGTCTTTGTTCTCGCACTCCTGTATCTAAAACAGAAGCCATTTTGACACATCCAAGAAGAACTGGGTGGAGGTGCAAAACGTAGATTCCAAAACCCCAGTAGTCATAATACCAGCACCACATGGGCAAAAAATACTTCGGGAACCCATAAGTTGGGCTTCAAAGTGTGGCAGTGGAGAGGGCATGGAGTCACAAGCGGCAGACTAATGTAAAGCTGTGTCTGACAGGGAACTTTTATTTTATTTTTTTAAAGCTCTGTTGCAAACAAATTGACAACAATGGACCAATGTGACAGTAAATCTGTTCTGGCTTACTTAATTAGTATCATTTTAAAATATGTTACAAAGTTAATGCACCAGCTGCAGAGATCTTTGTGTCCAGCTGTTTTCAGGGGATAATCATGATGATAAGATGTCACTGGCGATTATTGCGCTCTGTCTTTTATTTAGTCACAGTTTTGACTTCTGAAGTAGCATTGTGAAGTAATGTGTCTTCTGCAAAGCACATAATTTACCATAAAAATCACAGATTTGAATTTTGTGCCGATAGCTCAGTTAGTTACTCCTTTTACCACGAAGATTCTTTTGTTACTTTCAGTTCATAAGTAGCAATTCTTCTAACATAGCACAGTGAACTATGAACCTGCATCAAATAACTGTATGCAAACTGTAATTCATGAATTTAGAACCTTATTGGTTTTTTTCTCAGGCAGTCATTGCTTAAAAGGGTTCATTTGGCTAGTAATACAATCTTACTAGTACAGACAACCCGAACTAATGTGTTACATTTTAAATCATGACCATGTGCTCTTAGTATATAATGCCTACTTGTATGGGTAATATGCAAATCCTACACCTTGTAACCCTCATTATCTTATGTAAAATGTGCTCTGTGTTGATTTACACACTTGTGTGACTTATTGTCTTTGTATAATGTGTGTGGTGTGAAGTGCTCCTGGACCCTACTTTAGGTTGATTTGTGATATCTTAGAACTTACATAAACAAATTAATTAGTAAGTGCTACTTAATTATTAGTGTAAATACTCATACAGATACACCTGACATTCTTAATGTTCATGCATATCTTTTACATAAAGGTGTGCAACAAAGTCAAAAACCTGACTCCAAATCAAAGTTTCTCTTAAGTACTTGTGATGTGATAATAAGCTGTGCACCTTTGTTTCAGTCCATTGCAGTGGCATCTAGCAGGTCTTTTGCCTCATTTAACGGCTTCGGAGGGACTCCATCCTGTGATTCTTGCAATTACCTTTGTTTACTTCAGACAGGTTTAGGTTTTCTTGAGCTGATTGGTACCAGCTTGTTGTCTACGTTGGCCATGGTATAATTGCGAATGTTTCCCATAGATTCTGGAAGTGAGGGGACCAAATTGTTTATCCTAACTGCTTTGTTGATGTTGTTGCATCTTTTAATGCTATTTTTTTTTATTGTCCAATTGAAAGTGAGTTTTGAAGGAATAACACTAGCACAGGAAATTCATCCAAAACATGGGTGTTGTAACCTGTTGGTTGGTGTCTCACCACCATGACAAGTTGGTGGTTTGTGTTGATGGTGCAGTGGACTGCCAAGCATTCAAACGCCCTGTTGTGTTTGGTGAATAGCTCAATACTGATTAGCTCGGCTGAGTAATTTGTTTCTGTTTTTGTTGCATTCTGGAGAAGCAACTTGTCAAATTTAATGCCCAAAAACATGTTCCTGTTAGCCAAACATTCTGGAATTTTTTGCTACTTAAGTTGTGCACAATAAAGGAATGTTTTTGGTCTGAGTAGAGGTTGTTGAGACTAACTTTTAGATGAGAGGATCAGTAGGCATTACTGGACATGATCTAATGGGTGACATGCCAATGCCCAGGTTGGTTAGGTTGGTTAGTGGAGGTGTCAGTGGAGGGTGCAAGGTGGAAATCTGATTTGAATAGTAAGTGGCTGGATGCGACTGGTGTTAGTCCCTTGGAAAGTCACTCAAGTAACTTGAGCGACTGATGCTTTCATGTTGGAGCTGCTTTTAGGCTGTCTATAGCTTTCAGATATGGGGTAGTTAGTTAGTTGCGGGCATCACACCAATTCGCCACCTACCTTGATCCTTGTAAGACTATGAAAGGTCGTTCTTCTAGGAGGCCCTTATGATTCAGTTGCTGGTTTCAATGGTTATATTGGCTTGCATGTAGACCTTGATAGTGTGTTTGTTCTCTGTGATAATGTGCTATGAGGATGATCTACCATCTGTCTGGTTGACTGTTATATGGTTACCTCTTTTCGATATAATGACTATATGTGATACGACTGCTGCTGTCTATAACATATCCAATCCATATTTAGAAGGGAAATGAGCTGCTTGGTAGTGTCATAAGCAAGTTGTTCACAGAAAGGATGGATAATTATCACTTTTCTTCCAGGTTCAAAGAAAGTTAGTCATAAATGATAATATAATTCAGAAAATCCAGAGGTCAGGCAGAAGGCTAAAAATGCATTTTTGGTAAGCAACAGCAAAACCAGAGACCAGAAGGGGTAACTGCAATAGAAAGCTACCCTTGTGCGCCTCACTGGTAGGCCTCTTCATCCTTCTTCCTGCTATTAGTATCTGGGTTAAGATAACCCTTGGTTCTCCTACTTGGGCACATGGTCAAGAACATTTCAAGTGTGCATCATTGGTTCGTGATTGGCAGAGGGTGGCAATGACTGTAAGTGGTTACTCTGTGGTAGCGGTTTGCACTTCTTCCTTGGTACCTTCAGCTGTGAAGACGCAGACTTCGAGTCTGGAGTTTCCTCCTGATCAGGGTTCTTCAGATATACAGTCATGGTAATGTCGGGGGAGGTTGTTCGCCCATTGCCCATGCTATTCCAGGTGTCTGGACCAATGCCTGTTTGTGCCTGTAAATGTCATGCTTATGCAAATTTTAACACAAGGCTGTCCGGCGATTTCAGGGCTCCTTTCTGTCACTGTTAAATATCAGGAAAATTCTTGCAGAGCAAGGTTTTGGTTTAAGAACAAATAATGAATAAATGTTAAAATTGCAGTTCTTTAGCCTATCGAGAGTAATGTCGTGTCTTCGAGCCAGGTGAAGGCAGCCCCCTCAGTTCAAAGTAGTCCTGAACCCATTTAAGTTGGGCATCATGGCCAGAAGGTGTTTGGCTCTTCCAGGGGATCGCGTGACTACGTTTAGGCCATGTACCTGATTAATTTGGGAAGCAGTACCGAGTTATTAGCAAGGTTGTGCCTTCTGCGTTGCCACTGTGGGAGGACAATTATTGACACCTTGTTAAGGGTGGATCAATTTTGGAAATATTCCTAGTTGGAATTTGTGACCTTCAAGTGTTTTTCACTTCAGCAGCACATAGATGGGGCTCCATCGCCTCATTTCCTGCCCCTCGCCCACCTTTCCTTCCTCGCTGCTGGTCTGTTGCTGTGCACTTCACCAAACAGGTTCTACCCCTCACTACTCCAACCTATGTCCTTTACGACTCTACTGACTTGCCATACCTCACGCCGGACTGGTTTCCCACCTCCTGCAACCTCCATGGCCAACCTGTGACTGACAACTTGCATGCATTCATATGTTTTTGTTGTATGTTTTGATGCAACTTTCGAGTCTGGTGAGGGCATTGTGAGCCCACTAGGTGATCTGCTTTACGGTTGTTGGGGGCGTATTTTCTATGCGAGCGCCCATTGTATGTACGCTGTATTGTATGCATTCTCTGCTTGGAAATTTAATAAAAAGATTCAAACACAACAGCACATCAGTATCCTCTCATCAATCTGCATAGCATCTACCCAGATCAAGGAAGCTTCCATTTACCACACCCACATGCACAAGGCATGGCATCAATGCCACATAATGGGCAAAGATGGCTCAACACAATACAGATACCCGAACCTGGACAACCATACACCCCAGCAGAACAAAACAGGCAGCAGTGTCTTCATGCACACCAGTCCATGCTCACAATGCGACAGGTATGGAGAATAGTATTTAGCTAGACATAATCAATACAATCCATCATTAAAGAACATACTACTCTACTGCAACCCTGCTAGCCACTATCCCATATGTCAGCTATAAACACAACCAAATGCAATATCAACACTCCACTTTGTTGACCCTGGTCAACTGGAATCCCAGAACCGTTGATACAAGTGCTTCAGGACCATTCAAATTATGGAAATGCGATGTAAAAATGCACATAACATAACTACTTAGCGACTTCCAAAGCCGAACTCCGCGTTATCATTAAGAAAGTTGATTGACCACTCAGAATGTATGATTACCAGCCTGCATCAGAATCTGTTGGAGCTGGCTAATCTATTAGCTAGTGGGATTTCTGAGCCGCCCTCTCTTGGTATCAACTTGCCTCAAATTCAGGTTGTGGAAATGAGAAGCTTTTATTTCTTGCACATGCGAACAGCTCCATGATAGCTTCTCGATTCGGTTCTTTTGTTCTTGTTGCTTGCTGTGCTCCTGCTTGTCAATGCCTAGTGAAAATTGCACTCAAAATAAGCGTGGAGTAGATGTTCACAGCTATTGATAACTATTGACAACTGCAGGCTGCTGCACAGTCACTGTTGGATGGTTTGGTAGCCGTAAGAGGGTCTTCACAGTAATGCTTTGTCTTGCCTCAGCAACCACCTCCTTTAGCGGTGTTGTTTCCTGTCCCTTTAGGCGACCATAGAGTGATGCACCCTGATTTATAGAACAAGAGTGTGTGTTTGGGCTTACTTGTCAGTGTCGCTGTATATAATCAATTATCATGCCTCCATTTTGTGCTGTAGCAGTTAGGAACTGCTTACTTAATCCGTTTTCATCCTCAATGGACCACAGACAAGCGCTTTGAGCGTACAAACTCTTCTTGTTGGGCAGTTGGACTATGTGGGAGAAGGTTGCGCACTCATTAAGAGGGTAGAATACTTAAAAGAAACCTTTCTGGAGGGGGGGGGGGGAAGAGGCCCAACCAGATGTCCAAGATCCACTTTGGTGCCACACAGCATACGCTAACATACCAGACCTCCCTCATCTGGGCATTCATGGCATCTACACGTATGTGGAGAGTAGAGCAGCGGGATCAGGCCGCACCGAGTTTCCCTGTGTTATTTCTCATGTTGGGCTTACTAGACCCCTCAATCCTGCGGCTGAAGTGAATGCATAAACCAGACTGGGCTGCCTAGTCCAGAATGCCATCTTCACATACTGCCTGGCAGGACGGCAGGAGCGGGCCCAGCATTCACCCATTAGGAAGTTAGTGGCCTTTCCAGGCCCCCAAGGCTTGAAGCCCCTATGTTCATCCTTAACATTTGTGCCCACTTGCTGCTCTCTTCCTGGAATCCAGTGAGCTCAGTGCTACTCAGTATCCTGAACGTGGTTTGGGCACTGGCCTCTGTAGCGGTCACCAATGTACCTTTAATTTTACTAAGGAACACCAGTCCATCCATCTGGTCAAACAGCGCTTTTTTATGTCGGAGGATAAGAAAAGTGTTATATCACTTTCGCTATGATGTCAAAATGGAACTGATAGTATTTGTTATTTACTATAAAATCATCACCAGACATCAATCATGCTGGTATCATAATATGCAGCTTTCCAAGAACAGGAAGCTCCCGGGCAGCTGATGCTTCAAGGGCAGTCACTCCTCGCCTTGTGCACTCCCAGAGCATCCGTTGTGATCCAATTATGTTGCACATGCCCTCCGGTTAACTTGATTAATACTGTCCAGGCGGGTCCAGGGGCAGGGCAGAGCTCTGCTCCGCACGTCCGTCTGCTGCTGCGCTCTGCACATGCACAACAAGGCATGGTCTGCACACGAGGGGATGGTGTGCGTGAGGAAAGTGACCTGGCACGCTGACCCACTTCCCTGCAGCGTCTGCCACTCAAGATTGGAGCTGACTTTCTGGAAGGCGGGAAAAATGTAATTAACCTAACGTAATGCTGCCAGATTCACAGGAAACTCATTCCTACCAGGATTCAGAAACGTTTTTGTCATGGTGTCACCCAGTGCTTAATTTATAAATAAATAAATCAATAGATAGATAAATAAAATAAAATAAATAAATAATAAATGGGGGCCCAAACATAATCTAAGGAGCTCATCGCTAGCACTGTTGAAGGCCGAGGTTGCTGCCCAATCTTCATTTTATCTCATGGGTCTTTCTTCCGCCAGCCAACACTTCCTGTCTTTTTTTTAATCTCACGTGTGTAGGGCGTTTTTCATTCCTGTTTTATCTCTGTCACTGTGTTCCTATCTTTCTCTTCCTCCTCCTAGCTTCATTGTCAGCCTCTTCCCCTCATGCTCCGGATCCAGGTCTGATGGTGAAAAATAACTCCTAGTCCCCAAAAATGAGTGCTGGTGCCCGCCACATAAAATCACGAGCACTCATTAATCACTGGGTGGCTCTCCTGGCGCCGTCTTCGACCATGAGGGAGGGGTAAATACTGCATAACACAAGAAGTCAGCTTATTCTCAAGCAATTTACACACTTCAGGCCTGATTAAAAGTTTGGTGGAGGGGTTATGATGTAAAATAACGTAGTACGCGATGAAGAATTTTTAAGGCTATTTATTCTCCAACCTTACACAACCTGAAGTCTCAGTAACTGACTCAACAGTCGTCCTGTGCTTAACATTCCAACACAGAACGTGCCAAGTGGGAAGGGAACAGGGAGTGAAGAAGGCCAACTATACAAATGATAAAGAAGCAATTACGGATATATTCCTAGTATAAATACAAAATACACAGTACATGAAAAACTCCAATTACACATAGCAAGCCATTACAACAGGTTACTTTGTCACAAACGTGACAGATATCTTGTCCGCCTTATTGCAAATGCACTATATCCTATGGCAGACTCGGTGTCCACATATGTGACGCCAATTCTAAATCAGGCCTTACGTTGTTGCGGATAGGGGCCTTCCAGGGTTGATATACTAGAAGGAGGCTGGTTCTAATGTCTGTCTCGCTTTGGGTTCCTGACGTCAACATCAGTCTAGAAGAACGATGTGGGGATGGACTGTCCCAGGTCATTCTGGTGCCCGCACCCCCACCGTGAAGGTCTCTGTGTTAAGGCAGGAAGTTGCCTATGCTTGCTCTAAGAGGAGCTAGCGGCAGCTGTACTGTTTCGGCGGATACACTCTTGGGTTCACTTAGACACTTTAGCAATGAATGGTCGCAAAAACCTCCCAGCACAGCTAACGTTAGCGCAAGACATTGGATGTATATTTGCACCCAATTATAACTGTGGTGGTAAATAGTGGGGAATAAAGTGACCAAAAGGTCTTGCACCTATTTTAATTCTGTTATTATTCCTTGCACAGTGTTTTGCATGTGTAATTACCACCAGCTGAAAATAAAACCAAATGCAAGCTCATTTTACGCTCAACTCCTGATCAGAGCAAGTGCTAAATTAGACGATGAAAGTGCTATTTGTGCCTTATTTTTTGTTTTGGGCAATTACTCCTCGGTCTAATTGACCCATTCTGTGACAGTAAGTTTACCTTCCAGCTCTGCCACTAACATGCTAGATGTACGTGGGTCTCTGTTACCTAATGGAATGTCCTGCAGCCTGACGGAACTGGTGTTCTCACAGCATTGGTCACCTGCTATCTGATATCAAACAGCCAAACTGTTATTATAGTTCTGTTACTAGTTCTAGTATAGGTGAGTAAAGTTCATGCATGCAAGGTATCCCCTGTTCCATGGTTTGGCTTGGGCTTGCCCTGCAGATTTCATGTGTTGTGCATGGATGCTCGGTTTTTAATATTTTCCTCAACTAAAGTGCTCAAGGTGTGCAAATTTCAAGCCATGGTCCTTTCTCCTTTTTGACTGTGTTGAAGGTCTCTCAGGGTGATTGTTTTTTTTATTAAAGAAATAGTTAGTATGTCCACAATCTGTGAACAGAGCAAGATGAAGTTTACCATCGAAAGCTGCCAAGACACAAATGCTCAATGAAGCATGTGGTACAAATTTGATGTTTTTATCTAAATCCTTCCTGACACCTGAGCATGCCTGTATATTTAATATTAGGACTCTAATTTCTAATCTCTTATATCTCCTTTAATTAATTGTCTTTTTACTCAATCCAGATGCTTTGGGATGCTTTTAAGCCCGGGACGAAATGTCAAGAACAGCGATATGCACTTACTGGATATGGTAATGACTTCATTGTGTTCAAATGCACTTTAATTTGCTCCTCACTTCCTTCATCTTTCTGATTCTTTGGGCTCACTGTGTTTCCTTTCCACCTCAGCGCTAGAAGAACTTGAGGTAGCAGGAAGGTGCAGTATCTTTCCAGATGGCATCCTTCCTATTGAGTTGGATGTTACTGCTTGCTGCCTAGTCACTGCCCTTACCTTTCTTTCAGTCTTCAGTGTAAATCCTTGAGTACATCTCTGTTTGGACAGGAAACAACATACTACAAGGACTTCCAGATGTAACTCATTAAATCTCAGCTAGTTATGCTTTTAAGCGTGCAAGAGCTGTCCCGCAATACATATTTTGATCTATGGCAGCTCTAAGGTTTGTGCTACTGTGCAAACAAGGGCGAGATTTTCAGGATGGAAGGGAGTAGGTGTAGCTTTTACAAATTAACAAATGTGAAAATTTAAGGACACACAGGGTAAATGGAAACTGATATTTCTTTGGTTAGTTGAATGGTAAAATGAATCATAAATCAGTGCTTATTCTTGCCTCTGCATTCACTGGCAAAAGGGTTGCTTTGCATTAAATCAACAGTTTTCAGTAAAATGAATCACCTAAGCAAAAACATAACCTCAATCCATGATTGTAGTTATTGTTTCCGTTGCAAAATGTTCGGCCCTGAAGAAGACCTTCTGAATCCCTGTTGAAGCTGAAACATTTGTGTTTTTATTTTAACTTTTGAATTATTATAGATTTAGTATTTTATTAATAGGTTGCAGTGATTGGGGGTATTCTTAATCTGTGCTATGCTGGATGGACATACTCACACACCCTGCTAAAATCAATAGAAATGTTCAAATTAGTATATAAAACATATTCACTCTTTCTGTAGATTACTAAGTTATGTCCATTATTTCGAAATTCCAGTTTAATCGACAAATAAAGTCACTATGCACATTTCCTATTTAATATGAATGTGATGGCCTGTAGCCTAGGTTTTCTGGAGGCCCCTCCCATCATGATAGCCTCCTTAAAATGGATGTGGCTACAACTTGGGAAGGATCATTGCATGTGCCAGAGTAGGCAGACATGATATGATGATATGTTCTCAAGCAGTCACAAATGGTGGAGTGGAATCTCTGGTGTTTCTTCCTCTGGGAGACTTTTCCAAAGCTGGTCTGAGTGTCATTATGTTCTAGTGGGGCATCCCAAATTCCCAACAACTAAGAGACAGTATTGGCTACTTGGTTGTTTCTCAGTTGATGCTGCTGCTATGTAAGGTGAGTTTGAAGAGTTATCACCATCTGTTTGAATTAGGTCGTTAAGTTTCAGTATATAAAATCCTGATGGCGTCAGTAAAGATTGCTTCCTATTAAATGCCTTATGGGAATAGAAGAATGCACAACAGTTTGTTCCTGAAGATTAAAATTGGTGGCTGAAAGGGCATTTTGGAAATTTTACTTCTGAACAAGCTCAGATAGCACATTTGCCGCCGGTTCACTCCTCTACCTGCAGGGAGACTCAGCAGAACAGGAGTCTTAGAAACAATGGAAACTGGGGACTGCTTTTGAACTGGAATATCCATCTAGGGAAGACAGAAGAGACTGAAACAAAAGGTATGCAATTAGGAGAAAAATAGTCTTGTAAGACTCATATTTCTGCAGGGCGAAAGCCAGATATACAGGTACTCACATGCACTGTGGCTTGGTCATTGGTATTGGAGGGATGAGTGCTCAATAGTGGACGTTGTTACACTGTAATCTCTTACTGATGTGGCTATCAAGCACCTCTTTCCATCCCATTGTCTGTTTCTTCTCAGGAGTCAATGGGTAAGAGCTGCGACGGCAGAGCCTACGTCATTACCGGCGTATGGGATCCAAATGCGCAGACCTTCCAAGTCCTCAACGAGGAGACCCCTAAAGGTAGCTCTTTGTTTTTGGATTTAGAAAACGTTTTCTTTGTTGAAGGTCTGATATTAATTTTGGGGCTTCCTCCACGCTCTCATCATTTTAATGTGAATTAAAACTATTTTTACTTTACAGTTTTTTAAATTGCAGTTTGTGTCTTGTGCTGATGCATGAGAAAGTGGTCTGCTGGGCTTTGCTCAACATCTTATCCACAGAGGTGCAGGACAGATAAGTGTGGCTTCACGCAAACAGACCAACATTAATAACTTTCACGTGTGTTTGTTGTATATATAAGTCCTTTCTTGGTTTCTGGTCTCGTAACATTGTGGATCTGTGGCTGAACGGATTACAGTTAATATGTCAGATCAAAATTGCACCTAGTGCATGGCTTAATAGGTCCAGTGTTGATTCTTGAGTTCCCATGCATTGGAATACAATGGTCTATGTTTTATTAACAGCAGAAGAACGAAGGGCTGAGTCAGTACCGTATGGCTTTAAACCCGTCACCAGCATCTTGCACAGAGAAATCTGCATTGGGCACAACAAAAGCTGAGCTGTTTTATGAGTAATAGCCAGGGCCAGTGGAATAATGCATTTTTGCAGGCCATGGCATTTTCTGCTTGATTATGGATCTGCCACATTTGCCATATGATCCATCATCTGCTTCATAATCTGCTGATTTTAACAAAACAATTGTTGCTAGCTGAAACGGATTAAAAGTTAATATAAATGCTGTGACACAAGGTGCCGCGTAGTGGAAGGTCCTTCACAAAAGTTGACTGGTCACCTTTTTGTTGCTTATTGCTGTATTTCGGTGTCAAACAGGACTAATGAGATGAAACCTGTGCCCATGTAGAGTTAACGTGTAAAAATGACAACATAATGAAGTAATACTATCACAAAATGTGCAGCGTTATTAGCATTTTCTTGCTGCATAATTTAGTCAACCCTGCCGCATAATTTGGTCCTCCCCTGCCCCATAACTCCTTTGGCCATGGTTATAGCAAAAAGAGCACTTAACCACAGTGACTGTAGCAAAATAGTTCAATAAAACCCAGTACACTTGGAATAAAAGGCTGTACAGGTTCTGCCCCCACCCC
The DNA here is from genome assembly GCA_963921515.1 of Calotriton arnoldi. Taxonomy (NCBI): domain Eukaryota; kingdom Metazoa; phylum Chordata; class Amphibia; order Caudata; family Salamandridae; genus Calotriton; species Calotriton arnoldi. The sequence goes on along the minus strand of CAWUFW010003839.1, from coordinate 1,112,881 downwards.
CGTAATCATAAACCATACCAGCTGGGGAGTTCTTTCCTATGGAGAGACTGTCCTTCACATATTAACCTATTCCTGGCCTGAAGGGGCACTGAACTGTCACAGCAGGGGACAGTAATTTCTCTGCTAATGTATAATGTATGCATGTGCTCTGAAAAGTTCTCTAAAAAATCATAAGTTGCCCTTTCCTGGTTGTCTTCTTTGAGTTGCATATTCTTTTTTATAACACATTTTATTAATTTTTTAAATGTAACCAAAGTAAGCGAATACAGTGTATGCAAGAATTATGCATACATTTCTCTGTTAACTAAATCACGCAAACGCCTTCAGAGTCTCATTGTATGATCTTACATTGTTCTTTTGTAGGAAGGTTAGGGTCACTTTGTGATTCTGGATGCTAGTGTGGACTAATGGATTATTAAATAATTTCATTTTATTTTAACTATCTGGATTTGACAGCCACTTCAATTTTAATCTCCATTGTCCTGATGATAGCTGGTGTTTCCGCTGTTTTTAGTGTTTTTGATGCATAATTTAACCTATTGGTTTGTACGTCTGGTTGAAGCCAGTACCTCTAACAACAAAGTAAGTTAACAGTTCACACAGATGGTCTAACACAATATCCTCAGCATAGTTTCCTCAAGGTTAAACCTCTTATTCACATTTTTTTTTGATACTCAATTTTATTGGGTTTTAACAAAAGAGAAAACCATTAGACACGACAGATGACATAAATAATGCATATCACACGGAGCGGTCCGCTCTTCCACTACTTTTGAGTGTCCCTACATCAAGAACATTGAAACAAGAAGTAGACCATTACACACCTCTCTTGCTTATGAACCCAACAGGCCCAGCCATTTGCCCCACATTCTTTCGGATTTAGTTGGACACCCACGTGCCACGTACACCGGCTGTTCTTGTGCGGCGCTCCAGTCCTCTGCACCACTGGGAAATTGGGTGAGAGAGGGGTCTGACTCTTCCATATGGTCACTATGTCCCTTTGGCCACCATGATGGCCCAGGAATGCTTTGTCGGCTCTGGAGCCTCTTATGCCCTCCATCACCCCCAGGAGCAAGGCTCTGGGAGTGAATGTGACTTCCCATCCCAGGACCCCACTCAATTTCTCAACCAACTCTGCCCAATACCTCGTTATGACGGTGCAGGACCAGGTCATGTGATAAAAGTCTGCAGGCATCTCTGCACACCGTGGACAACTTGGGTTCTGAAGGTACCCCTCTCGGTGAAGCCTGGCTTTGGGGCGTTCTGCGCAGTGGAGATAGAGTTGGATCAGCCTCAACCTGGCTGAGATAGTGATCACACGGTGGGCCATGAGGGCGTCCCGCCAATCTTCCTCTTCTAGGGGACCCAACCATTGTTCCCAGCGAGTCCGCAAGTGATCTAGTGTGGTGGGGGAGTTATTGACGTGGGACCTGTAGATCTGGGTCACCCCTCCTCCTCAAATCCCCATGAGGATTTTGGCTTCTAAGGTGCTGAATTCGGGAAGAATGGTGCCCGCGGAGAAGATTGGATTAATGGCATGTCGGAGCTGTAGGTATTTATAAAACTGTGTGGAGGTGAGGGAGTACAGGCCCTACAGGTCCTGAAAGGTACGAAGTTGACCTCCCGCCCAGACATCGCCAATCTGTGTGATACCAATAATATCCCATTTTTGGAACCTTTCTAACGCCACCACATCTCCCATGCATGTACCTTGCCACAAAGGTGTCTGGAGTGTGAGTTTGGCATTCCACCGGGTGTAGCGCAGCGCTGAACGCCAAGCTAGAAGGACAGCTCTAGCCATAGTGGGGGATTGGTGACACATAAAGCATTGCTTGGATCTATGAGAACCCCATATTCTCCAGTTCTAGTTGGTAAGCCGGTTCCGACCATCCCCCAGAGAACCAATCGTTAATCACCTTGAGGCGTGGTGCAATGTAATAGAGGAAGAGGTTGGTCATTCCCATCCCACCGTCATATGGAGCTTTTTGGCAGTGGGTCAGTGCCACTCTCGGTCTTAAGTTGCCCCAGAGGAACGATGTCGTCAGTTTGTCTAGGGTGTGAAACCATTGGCGCGGGAGATGGAGCCGAAGATTCTGCAGTACATAGAGGAAGCGAGGGAGTATCATCATTTTGTGCAAGGCAGCTTTCCCCAGCGGGTTCAGTGGGAGGACCTGTCATTTCTGAAGATAGTCTTTGAACTTCTTTAGTAATGGGGGAAGGTTGTAGGACCAATTTAGTTCTGGGTGGATTGCCACCCAGATCCCCAGGAAGAAAAAACTAAGGCGTCTAATGGGGATGTTCGTTTGCCACTCCACGCATTTCCGTGAAGTGTGTCAGGGAACCAATACTGATTTTACTGGGTTGAGTCTTAGACCTGATGCTTTCCCGAAGAGTTCTAAGATCCGAAGACAGCGGGGGCCTGTTTGAGCAGTGTCTACCATGAATAAGAGAACATCGTCGACATAGAGGGCGATGCGCTCTTCATGGGAGGTGTTCCAGCGCCACCCCTGGATTTGGGCATTGCATCTGATGCGTCGGGCTAGCGGCTCTATCGCTAGAGCAAAAAGCAGGGGGGTAAGGGGGCATCCCTGCCTCAATCCCCGATGGATCGTGAAGTCCTTTGAGAGAACCCCATTGATCAAGACTCGGGCTGGCGAGTTGGAATATAACACTCGTACAAGCCCCCTCAAATATGGGTCGAAGCCTGCCTGAACCAGCACAGCCTCCATGTAACGCCAGTCTACCCTGTCAAAGGCCTTCTCATAATATATTAATAGCAGCGACAGATATGGTGAAAGGAGATGGCGATGAGCCAGTGCCATGTGCAGGCGTCGCAGGCAGTGCCTTGTACTACGGCGGGGCATGAATCCTCATTGGTCAGGATTTATTAAGGTGGCGAGTACGTATTTGAGGCAGATGGCTAGGATCGTGGCATAGATTTGGACCTCCGTGTTAATGAGTGAGATCGGATGGTAGTCCGAGCAGGAAGTGGAGGTAGGGTTCGGTTTAGGAATGACCACGATCAAGGCCATATCAATGTCTCCCGTAAAGCCTCCTCTCTCCTCCGCCTCCACGTAGAGGGCCTGTAGCTGTAGTGCCAGGATCTCCCTGAATGCTGAGTAGTACTTCGCTGGATAGCCATCAGGGCCTGGGGTTTTACCTGTTGCTACCGCTGAAAAAGCCTATCTCCTCCCATGAGATGGGTTGGTCAAACATCTGAGGATCGGCCTCCGACAACCGCGAGAGCCAGACGTCCTGCAGGAACACTGTGCTTGGGGTCAGGGCATTGGAATAAAGGCGTTTGTAGTATACAGCAAATGTCTGGGATATTACCTCTGATGCCTGCTGAGTGCAACCATCTGCATCCACGACTTTGGGAATTATCCGATTCGCTAAAGGGCGAGATGCAAGCCAGTACAGGAGCTTACCGTTTTTGTCACCCCATCTGGAGACACGGGCTATGAAGTACCTCCACATTGGCTTGGCCGATTCTAGGGAGACATGGCAAATTTCTTCGCATATGAGCTCGAGCTGGCAGGACTCAGTGTCTCCCTCCGCTACGCCCATGGCGTGTTCCAGTTGGAGTGCGTGGGCTTCCACTCCTTACTTTGGAAGTTTTGCCGAAGCTCCTGTTTCAGTGCCTTTTTGCAGTTCTTGTGCTGGAGGAACCAGGCGTTAAGTCGCCAGATGGGGTGGAGAGCACTGGTGGGACCCCCCCCAAGCAAAGGAGTAGGGGCGAATGGTCAGAAATTCAGCAGGCAAGTGTTTGGATATTTGCTACCAAGCGACATTCGGGGTGGGAAAAACACAAGGTCAATGCGTGAGTGGGTGTGATGTGCGGCGGATGTATGAGTGTATTGGCGGAGTCTGGGATTCCATGTTCTCCACTCATCACATATCCCGAGCTGGGAGGCCCATTTCTCGCCTGTGCGCCGACGATGGGAGAAGAGAATTTAAAAATACCTGGCTAGTAGGAAAAAATTCTTTACTAGTACCTCTGTCTGGTATGGTTTAAAATATGGGGAAATGTGGGAACTTAAAGGGGACAATGTGCCTTAGTTCCGCTGGTACCTCATTTGGTTCCGATTCAAGCCACAGATGAAAAAGCAATGGAGAAAAAATTGGATAAAAAGAAGATTAAGCAATATGAATTGGATTCATTTGATTCATTCAGTCACGTGGCTGTGCGGCTTGAATCGGAACCAAATGAGGTTCCGTCGTGTTTGGTTACATTGTAGCGCAATGGGACGGAGCGCGGAGCAAGCATGCACGCCCATATAGTTCTGGATTGGTTTAAGCATTGAAAAACTGAGATTACACTGGTGTGCATCTTACCACCTCTGATGTTAGTTCCGCTGGTGGACATGTTTCTAGCCCTACCCCAAGGCTATTTCCTACTAGCCAGATATGTTTACATTCTTTCTCACCCCCCCCCCACTCACACCTTTAAACTTCATCCAAACATATTTTACCAACAATAAGTGCTCCCACATAACACATAGGTCGTAGCACGCCCATTCCGCTGTGGAACGAGAAGAATCCGATAATGAATCATGCCACCAAGGGGAAACCCTGGTGTGTAAGGGTTATCTAAAGAAAACTTACCGTTTTCCCAACAAACATCTGAGTGGAAAGAAAAAACCCTCTTCCAACAGAAGGGATCTCTGTGATTATAACGTGTTTACTTGGAGGTCAAGCCCTCTTGTTCCATTTTTCCTCTACCTCACCCTTTTTTGAGGCATATTTTATTGGACATCCAAAACGACAACCTTTGCCTCTTTTATTTCGGAGGGGGCATTCACAATGGTCTGAAACAAGGGTGAGTTTGCTACCGAATTGTACCAGTTGCCATAATATGAAGGAGAAGGCCTGTCTGCTCTACGTTCACCATAGATGTGTGATCTTGAGGTACCAGTGAAACTAACAGCCACAACTCAAGTTGGAATGTACAGTTCCCTTTTGGGCTGGTGATTGCTTCCAGAAATATGGTCAACATATACAAACACAAATGTACTACCAGGAAAGGGGAAGACATGATTTTTGAAGATGTTCTGCCACAACATTTAATTTTAAATATCATCTTCTCAAAATATCGACTCCATAATATCGACTACTACGATCTTTTGAAGGTAAGAATGTACAGTACTTTGAAAATGTCTATATTGTGAAGGTTTGTAGATATGGATTTAAGAATAGTGAATCTATACTTAACTATAAATTTACCTTCAACTTACTGTGAAGTCTGTATGATGACTGGGCTATATTTGTCACTCGCCACTGACATACAACTCTTTTTGGTGGACCTTGTTGGACCACACTTGTGTATCGGGGCACCTTACTGATCTTGCCCACTTCGTATGTCAATCCTGTACACCTTAAGTCCTGGCAGTGACGCAAAGGAGAACATCTCTTCACAAAGAAGTTGCTCAGTAGTCATGGCCTGCATCTTATTGGGGAAGGTGTATTTCACAGCCGTCCACTCTTGATAGCCTCGACTTTGCGTTTTCCCCCAGTCACTGCTGTTAAGGGCCCTTATCGCTGCAACTCGTTAAAATGCTTGCTTGGAAGGCATATAAAAGGCTGTGCTAGAGAGTGAGTTTTAGGTGGTTTTACACTGCATTGCCTCTTTAATATATTCATTTACCAGCTCTCTATGGTGATAAGAATAAAGGAAAACCAAACATATTGTTATTTTTAGATTTACTCTTTTTAAGTGTTAATGAAGTAGTCAAAATGCTGAGCTGTGTAGGATGCAGAAACGAGATTTGAGAAAGCAGGTCAGACTTGCTTCTTTTTTGCTTATTAATACGAAAGAAATAACACATCTCCCTCAGGATTTCAGTCTAGTGTTGGCACAGGCACATCTTGCCTCAGGTGCAACCCGAGGTATGGGAACGTTTGAATTGGAAATGGATGGTGCTGTAAGGTAGGCATCTACATGAAACTCGCTGCAGGCTTTTCGAGGTAGAAAGGAGGATGGAGAGTGTCTGATGGTCGCGAACACCTAGGCCATCCAGTAAACTGGCAGAGCTTATTTTAAGTGTATGCCATCAGTGCTTAATTTGAGCCAGTGGTTTCCGATGCTTGGCACTTAATCATCAACACCTGCGCTTTTCATGAGCACTAGTCAAGGACACATTCATTTATGGTAGGCATGGGGAGATAATGGGCCAGATGTACGACCATAGCATTTTGCGACTCGCAAATTGCGACAAATAAGTCGCAAAATGCTATGTACAACAGTGTCTGTGACACTGTTTGCGATTCCCAATGGAGTTGAAAATTGCATGCCTCATGAATATTAATGAGGCTGTCGCAATTTGCGACCCCATTGGGAATGGCTAGCACTCCCAGGGATGGTGGCCTGCTGGAGTCAGCAGACCACCATGTCTGGGACTGCTTTGTCAATAAAGCAGTTTAAAAAAAAAAAAAATGCAGCCCGTTTTCTTCAAAGGAAAACGGGATGCATTTAAAAAAAATAAAAATTAAACTTTTCAGTTTCATTTTTTAAGGGCAGGCAGTGGTCCCTGGGACCACTGCCTGCTCTTAAAAAATATTTGCGCATGCATTCCCAAAGGGAACGGTGTCCCCTGGGGACCCCTTCCCGTTTGCGAGTGCCTTATCACCTTTCTGAGAAGGGTGGTAAACTGCGAGTGTTTTGTGACCGCAATTGCGGTCGCAAAACATTCATACATGGGTTCAGGACTCACTATTAGGAAGGGACGCCCTTGGCACGCCGCTTCCTAATAGCGAGTCGCTAACCCTATTATGCGAGTCGCTAATGATTAGCGACTCGCAGAATAGGGTTGGTACATTGGCCACACGTTTTTTGCGGTCGCAAAGGGGTTTTAAGCCTGAGGGTTTTACATCTGGCCCTCAGTGATTTGCCCAGAATCAAAGGATGTTGAGCCGACACCGAGACTCGAACCTGGTTTTCCTGCTCCGAAGTCGGCAGCTCTGGCCATTGCGCCACTCCCTCCCCCCCTTTTCATGGTTAGTAGTTGGTTCAGTTTTAAGCGGCGCTAGCAGGAGAAATGGGCTGGTGCAAGCGACCTCCTGACAACAACCCCGGCACTTATGTTTTTTTTTACAAATTAACCACTGCATGCCATATTGGTGATCTGAACGTGATGCGCTGTTTTGTAGCTGAAGAACAATGGACCCTTCATGCTCATATGGTGAAAGATGCTAGAGAGCGAGAAAAGTAATCATGATAAAAAAATTGAAGCTGATGATAAGGGTTTTATCGTCAACTCTAACTGTTTCACTGTGGTCAGAAACTGAACACATAACTCACATCAACACTGAAAGCTGATTTAAAAAATATATATATTTATTGTTGGAGATATAGATATATTTGTGATAAACAGGTAGCAATCCCGCCTAGTGTTGTTAAGGTTCGATAAGAGTTTCCATTGAAAAGGCTTTTTTTGTTATTTTCTTAAAAAGTTTGGTGCTGTTCAACGAATCTGGAAAAAACTTCAATAAAAGAAGTTCATCGACTTTGGGTTTGGTGTCGCAATTTTTGTGCAGATTCGTCAAGCAGTGGCCAAAAAAAGGTGGTTAAAATATTTCCATTTCAGCTCCCATAGGATTCTTTGCTTCTCGATCCAGAAAAAGGGCTGAAATGAATTCTGCAAGCCTTGATATAAAAATAGATCTTTGCTCAAGGAAGTGCCCTTCCTTGGTTTGGAATAACTTTCAAGAAATTAGTGCTTGACGATTGTTTGAGTCTGGACATGAAAATGTTATACTATAGAGATATCTTGACAGTTGGAAAGGTGTTGTTTTGATTTGCATATAACTTGAGTGCAGTTTACTAATCTGCACAGAATGTGGCAGATGCGGAGCATGTTAGTTTACTCTTGATATTTTTAAGTTTGTGTAGATTCTTGAAGGTGGGCACAATAATAAAAAAGGGAGGGAGACAAGAAACTGCTAATTTGTGATAACTTTGGCATCATTTGGTGATTCTAGATGAAAGTTGGCAGACATTTAGCATGTCTGGTCTTCTGTGGCAGTGGCAAGTTTCTTACAGATCCATGGGGGGGGCAAATTTAAAAAGGGGGGCAAACGCGCTTTGATGTGCTAATACCTTTGGTGGCGTTTAATGAATCGGTTTGATATTTGGCTGGCTGTTAGCCTATTAAGCCCAATGCAAGAGTCTCGGGTTTTATGCATATTCGGGCTGGACTGTTCCCATGAGGCACAGGGTCAAGACTGATTTGCATATGGCCAGGTCTAAACTGGGGTGGCATGGTGAGCAAAAGAATGATGGATTTAACCCAGATCTCTTGACTGGGGGTGAATGTTTTGATTTGTTCTGCATTCCGTCCATCAATTGTGTGTCTTTTGCTTCCTCGCCCTAAGTGCGCCGGGTATGCCCAGACGTGGGTCCCGGGCTCACTGTGCCACTGGATTCAAGCTATCCTGGCTGAAGAGGGTGAAACCCCGAAACCGGTCCTAGGATGCTTGTTTCCGGTCCAGGGAGGACCTGGCTTAGCAGTTTGGGCTGGACTGTTCCCATGAGGCACAGGGTCAAGACTGATTTGCATATGGCCAGGTCTAAACTGGGGTGGCATGGTGAGCAAAAGAATGATGGATTTAACCAAGATCTCTTGACTGGGGGTGAATGTTATGATTTGTTCTGCATTCCACCCATCAATTGTGTGTCTTATGCAACATGGGTGGCAAAAATAAATGGGGGATCCAAAAATCAATTTGAAGCTAATAACTTTGATGCAGTTTTAGGGATCTGTGCAACACTTGCCAGATACTTACCATGTTTAACTTACTCTTGATATTGTGAGTTTCATGCAAATCTGTAAAGCTAAGGAACTCTCACTGTAGTGGTCACAAAGCAGCATTTCCATTTGTATTCTTTTATAGAAATCTATGCTCTGTGCTACAGAAAAACCCCTCAGCAGCATTACACCATACTTGGCTTTACTGCTTAGTTTGGTGTAACTCAGTTAAGTAGTTTTTGAAACATTAGTATTTCACAATTGTAATTGGACTTGAAAGTTAGAGATATCTGAACAGTTAATTTGCAGATAGTCCTCAAATCCATGTTTTTAAACTGTCTGTGGACCTAAATTTAAAAATAATATTCCCCAGTAGGCAAGGATGTTTTTTGCTTCCAACGTCCATTGCGGGTCTGGTGTACCAAATTTGGGTCCACAAACCCCAAAACAGGGCCCACAAACTTTTACAAATATGGGAAAAAAAAGAAACTTGGCCAGGCCACTGGTTGGGCCCTAGGGCCAACTCTTGCTACGCACAGTAAAAGGCTGTGTACAGCAGGGGTTGACAGGATACAGCATGTTGGGCACAGGGCCTGGCCAAAGACCAGACCCTTTGTCCAAATCTCCCTGCTCAATGTTCAGTCTGACAGGCGTCCCTCAGGGTCTGGCCCATACATGCTGTGCATAGCCGTTGGCCCTACAGGGCTTGGTCAGCCTACGCCCTAAGGACTAGAGATCCCTGTACTGGACTTAACATTCTTCCTGGCTGTCAAATTCAATGAAGCTTCATTAACCAGTGCCAATGCTACCCCCCTCCCCCCACCACCAGTGCACCTTTTTGATGGACTTGCATGAAACTCATTGTTAAGAATAAGTGAAACATGCTAAGAGACTGCCACGTTTTGTACCTGTCCGTGATATTAGCAAGTCGGCATTGTTGCACCTGCCCAACTTTGTCGCTCTTGTTACACTGAAACATGAGCATCCTGAACTGGGCTTTACCTGCTAACAGCCTTTCAACTACTGTGCAGATTCTTTACCAGCACCAAAATTATTGGCACCTTAACACTTTTTTACCGCTGTCCACCCTCTCATATAACCCCCTCGCTGCTAGGCCTTTTCCCCCCCCTGTGCTAAGCTATTTGGGATAGTTTGCGCTTAGGCCCATGTAACTTTTTGACCATATAAGGTATCCATGCCAAATGTGTGTCCTTTTCTACTAACATCATGAGGATTCTAAAGGTACCCAGGGTTTGTTGATTCCCCTGGAGGGGACCCAGAAATTAACCAAAATACATCTACATTTGTTTTGGGGGGGGGGGGCGGGGGGGATGGGAAAACAGTGCTGCAGATGAAAGTGTCTGGTTTTTTCCCTGCACATGGTATCAACAAAGGGTTTGTGGTGCTGAAATCACCATCTTCCCAGCTGTCAGTGACTGACAGACTTTTGTCAAAAAACCAACATTTTTTACACAGTTTTGGCATTTTACTGGGACATAGCCTATTTTTGCTATTTTTTGTGCTTTCAACTTCCTTCCAGTTAATAGTAGAAATGGGTATGAAAGCAATAATGGATCCGGGAAAGCTATACATTTCAGAAAAGTAGACACAATTCTGAATTCAGCAAGGGGTCATTTGTGTAGATCCTTCAAGGTTTTTTTTTATAGAAACGAACAGTTGAAAATAGGAAAAATTGAAAATGAGTTGAAAAAAACAGCCATTTGTGCTAACGTTTTCACCTATAACTTCCTCTAAGTATGACAGATTTTTTAAAGCAATATACCGTTACATCCACTGGACCCTTCTGGTTGTGGGAATATATATGACTTGTAGGTTCACCAAGAACCCGACGAACCCAGAGCCAGTAACTGAGCAGCGACTTGCAATGGTTTTTTATTGTGTACCAGGTATATAGCAATTCATTTGGGAAAATATAAACAGTGAAAAATCGGTATGAAATACACCTATGTATTTCTGAAATTGGAACAAAATATAGAGTTTAGAAACAGTATCTATTTGCACATCCCTGAAATTGTGGGTACCCATACTAGCATGTGAATTATAGGACATTTTTCAAAGGGACTTCTATTTTACACATTGTCTTACATTTGGAAGGCAGAAATGCATAGAAAGTCAATAGGTAATAACAGTTGCTCTACAATTCTGTGTTCCCCGAAGTCTCCCAATAAAAATGGTACCTCACTTGTGTGGGTAGGCCTAGTGCCCGCAACAGGAAACGGCCCAAAACGCAACGTGGACACTCCACATTTTTACAGTGAAAAGAGACCCTTTTTTTGCAAAGTGCCTAGCTGTGGATTTTGAACCTTAGCTCAGCCGGCACCTAGGGAAACCTAGCAAACCTATACATTTTTGAAAACTAGACACCCAGAGGAATCTAGGATGGCCTGACTTGAGTGGCTCTCACCAGGTTCTGTTACCCAGAATCCCTTGCAAACCTCAAACTTCATCAGAAAAACACATTTTCCTCACATTTCTGTGATGGAAAGTTCTGGAATCTGAGTGGATCCACAAAATTCCTCCCACCCTGCATTTTACACTGAAAACTAGCCCTTTTTTTGCAAAGTGCCTAGCTGTGGATTTTGAACCCTAGCTCAGCCAGCACCTAGGGAAACCTAGCAAACCTATACAGTTTTGAAAACTAGACACCCAGGGGAATCCAGGATGGGGTGACTTGTCTGGCTCTCACCAGGTTCTGTTACCCAGAATCCCTTGCAAACCTCAAACTTTGTAAAAAATAAAAGAAAAACACATTTTCCTCACATTTCTGTGATGGAAAGTTCTGCAATCTGTGTGGATCCACAAAATTCCACCCACCCCACATTCCCCAAAGTCTATGATAAAAATGGTACCTCACTTGTGTGGGTACTCCTAGTGCCTGCGACAGGAAACGGCCCAAAACGCAACGTGGACACACCACATTTTTACAGTAAAAACTGACCCTTTTTTTCAAAGTGCCTAGCTGTGGATTTTGAACCCTAGCTCTGCCGGCACCTAAGGAAACCTAGCAAACCTATACATTTTTGAAAACTAGACATCCAGGATGGGGTGACTTGTCTGGCTCTCATCAGGTTCTGTTACCCAAAATCCCTTGCAAACCTCAAACTTTGTCAAAAAACCACATTTACCTCACATTTCTGTGATGGAAAGTTCTGGAATCTGCGTGGATCCCCACAATTCCACCCTCCCCGCATTCCCCAAAGTCTTCCGATAAAATTGGTACCTCACTTGTGTGGGTAGGCCTTGTGCCCGCGACAGGAAACGGCCCAAAACGCAACGTGGACACACCACATTTTTACGGTGAAAACTGACCCCTTTTTTGCAAAGTGCCTAGCTGTAGTTTTGAACCCTACCTCTGCCGGCACCTATACATTTTTGAAAACTAGACACCCAGGGGAATCCAGGATGGGGTGACTTGTCTGGCTCTCACCAGGTTCTGTTACCCAGAATCCCTGGCAAACCTCAAACTTTGCAAAAAAAATAAAAACACATTTTCCCCACATTTCTGTGATGGAAAGTTCTGGAACCTGGGTGGGTCCACAAACTTCCACCCACCCTGCATTCTACAAAATCTCCCGATAAAAATGGTACCTCACTCGTGTGGGTGGGTCAAGTACCCGCGACAGGCAAGGGCCCTAAACGTATTGTGGAGACTTCAAAATTACCTATCATAAAGCGACCTGGTTTTGTGGGGGGGTTGCCCTGGGTTTTTGGCCCCGGGCTCAGCGGCCATCTAGGGAGACCTACCAAAACCACACATTTCTGAAAACTAGACACCCTGGGGAGTCCAGTGAGGTATGGTTTGCGTGTATCCCCCAACGTTTCCCTACCCAGAATCCCCTGCAAACCTCAAAATTTTCTGAAAAAATCAGATATTTCTCAAATTTTTGTGTGGGAAAGTTGTAGGATCACTGGGCTGGCACAAATGTCCTACCACCCAGCGTTCCCCCAGGTCTCACGATAGAAATGGTACATCACTTGTGTGGGTAGGCATAGTGGCCGCAACAGGAAATGGCCCAAATTGTATTGTGGAGACTTCAAAATTACCTATCATAAAATGACCTGGTTTTGCAGGGGGGGGGGGCACCTGGTTGTTTGGCCCCGGGCTCGCGGCCGTCTAGGGAAACCTACCAAACCCACATATTTCTGAAAACTAGACATCCTGGGGAGTCCAATGAGGTATGGCTTGCGTGGATCTTCCAACGTTTTACTACCCAGAATCCCCTGCAAACCTCAAATTCTTTTTTTTTTTTTTGGAAGTATCTTTATTGGTATTTTGCAGTTTTTATAACATTATTCAGACATGAAGGCCAGTAATCTTACATACAGATAATCCAATGGCAGCTACAATATAATATCAAAATGTATCGTTCAGCATCCATAAAATTGTTCAAAGAAGAAAGTTTGTTTAACAATATACATTACGTTGGACCCATTAGGGGCGTTGCATAACCATTACACCAGCAGAGATCTGCCACTTCCAGGTTTAGGCCAAGTTCCTCAGCACCTGCCTCACTATAGTTTGTGCGCAATGATACACAGCAAGTGAGTACCCACCAACAGATCAAGGTACCAATATAAGATCGTTGCTTTACTAAATGCTACTTCAATTGTCCAATAACCGTTCCAACAAAATGTACAAACAAGAAACCAATTAACCCGATTTAAACAAAAAAAAGAAAGGAAAAGAAGAAGCAAAAGAAAAAGAAAAAGAGGACCTTGTGCAGAGGGGGAAAGTATATTTGAGGCATCCGTACCAGCGCGTGGAGTGGGCACTATATAATAAAGTGACACAGGAGGAGGCAAGCATTATAACACGGAGAGGAGGTCCACAGCTTGCAGAGAAAGCAGTCTCATCTCGGCCATTAGCGGCCAGCAATCAATCCCCTATATGCTATTACTGTCAACAGGGGACACCCATTCCCGGAACTCGCCAAAGGTACAATAGGAGGTGCAATCTAAGTCCCCACTGGAGGTTGCCTGGGGCCTGAATCTGAGTCTGTACCCGTCTCACCCGACCCCTGTCCCTCAGGGTTCTCCCAATTCGCCAGTACTTCTCTCCACTGTCCGGCAATGGGGAGCTTCCTCATACCTTTAGATTCCTCCCAGCTGAGTGCTCTGCCTTCCGCCCCAGCCCACACAGTGACATCCCTGTGCCATGTCTCAATCTGCGGTCCCCTATTAGATTTCCATTCCATGGCAATGCGGCGTTTTGCTAATCCCAATGCCAGGTCCGTAAGCCTATTCCCTACCTTGCGCTTCGGCGGCCTGGGAAAAAGACCCAAAATGCACATCTGCAGTGTGAGAGGGAAATCTCTACCCAATACTGTTGCTAGCTTACCAAGCACTGCCTCCCAGAAAGGCCTCAGGGCTCCACAGTCCCAGACCATATGGCCGAAGTCCGCATCCGGATGGGAACATCGGGGACAGGAACGGACCTCTCCTCCATACGTCACATTGAGACGATGTGGAGTCATGTACGCCATATGTGTGTAGTTAAACTGTACATATTTAAGCCTGGAATTGCGGGAGATTTTTTTGGGGTAATGTAGGACCCTCCGCCATTCTGCATCAGTCAAAGCCCTGCCCCCAATCTCATCCCATTTGGCACGCAGCTGAACCAATGGACACACCAAGGCCTCTTGAAGGGCCACATAAAACCACTTCACCTAATGCCCCGCTGTCCCAAACGTGTACAAGGCATGTAGCACCGGGTGTGTCTCCGGTTTGTTTCTACCAGCACCCCATAACTGTGCGAAGGTACGAGTCAGGGCCTCATAATGCAAGAATTGACCTGGGGGCAGACCGCAATCCTCCATAAGATTGTCAAATGAGATTAGGGACTTGTCTAAAAAGCAGTCCCCGACAGTATCCAGCCCCGCATCCGACCAAGTGGCCAGCTGCTCAGCTGTGAAAACAGACTGAGGACTGCCAATTGGCAAACCGACAAGAGGCAACAGAGGCGTGTAGCTAACGATCTGTCGTCTCATACACTGGCATCGCCGCCAAGCCTGAAAAGCTGTCCGCTGCAACAAGGAACATAGCGGAACAGGCGTTTTTGGTATCAGCAATTTTGCCAGTACGAGTCTAGGGCGGGAGTCTGGGAATGACAAAAACGTACCGTCCGCATTCACTTCCTCTATCCATTGCGCCAACCACTGCAGTTGGCCCACCAACATATAATATTCGAAATTCGGCACTCCTAACCCGCCTTCAGCGACGGGACGCTGTAACGTTGTAAGGGACACCCTGGGGCATCCATCTCCCCACACCAGATCCCGCAACAGGGCATTCAGGGGGCGAAACCAACCGCTAGGCATAAGGACCGGAAGATTGACAAAGTAGTACAACAAGCGTGGGAGCATAACCATTTTAGTTAAAGAGACCGGGGACATTACCGGTAATTGCAGTGTGCGCCAAAATTGAACACATGCACGTAACGAGCGCATCGCTCTACCAAGGTTCCCTTCTTTCAAATCATCAAGCGAGTGAAAAATATGTATACCCAGGTACCTGAACGTATTCTGGGACCATACAATATCAGCCGTCAAAGCGTCCGGTCTAGGGAGGGGGCCCGCCACCGGAAACAGATACGTCTTTGCTCTGTTAACCCGCAGACCCGATAAACCCGCGAAGTCATCCAATATTTGCAAGGCCGTCGGTGTGCCCACTACAGCGTCCGACAGGAACAACAAAAGGTCATCTGCATAGAGGGAGACATGATGTATCCGCCCCCCAGAGTCCAGTCCAATCCCATCGCCGCCCCGACGGAGGCGCTCAGCAAGGGGCTCAATCGCCAAGGCAAAGAGCAGGGGTAAAGAGGGCACCCCTGCCGAGTCCCCCTAAACACCCCGCACTCCCTGGATATTATCCTACCCGTTCGGACCCTGGCAGTGGGCGCCGCATATAAAAGCTGCACCCATCGTATCCAGTCGTCCCCCAACCTCATACGCCGCATCACCTCAACCAGGTATCCCCACCCCACCGTATCAAAGGCCTTCTCCAGGTCGACGGAAAGCACCGCGGCCTGGAGACGAAGCGGAGTCTCAGCGTGATAAAGAATGGAGTAAAGCCTACGAAGATTGTATGAGGTGTTACGGGCGGGGATAAACCCCTTCTGATCAGGGTGTATTAATGCCTTCATGTGTGGGACCAACCTACCAGCCAGCACCTTGCTCAGAATCTTGAAATCTAAATTAAGCATGGATAGGGGCCTGTAATCCTTAACCGCCGCCCGTGGTGATTTGGTTTTCGGGAGGGGGATCACTAAAGCGCTCCGAGTGGTGCCCGGCAATTCCCCCGCCTCATAGGCATCCGCGTACAACCGGACCAGATGCGGCGCGAGTAGGTCCGAGAAACGCTGGTAAAACTCAGCCAGGAGACCATCCGGTCCCGGTGTCTTACCAGGTGCCAACGCATGAATGGCGGCCTTAATTTCGTGGAGGGTGATAGGGTCACCCAATTCCTCCTGATCCTCGTCCTCCAACACCCAAAGTGGTAGCGGTTCCAAAAACTCCCTCACCGCTGAGCAAGATGCCACAGTCGGGGCCGCATAGAGGCGTTCATAAAATGTTAAAAAGGAATCGTTAATCGCCTCCGGACTATACAGTACCTCACCGGTATCCAATCCAATTTGAGTGATGGGGGAGCCTCCCAGTTCAGGCTTAATTATCCTAGCCAAAAGACGGCCCGCCTTCCCTTCCTCTCTCTGTACCCTGTCGAGATACTCAGTATAATTATAACAACGCAAACGCCCAAGGGCCGCATTATACTTTGCTCGCGCCTCCTGCAACGCCACACGAGCCGCGACTCCCGTACCCTGGATGTTATCTAAACGGCGGATGCTCCCTTCTAGATCAAGTAGTTCCCGACGAAGTTCCCTGTAAACACCAGTCGCCTGACCCAGGCAGTGGCCCCGCACCACCACCTTGAACGCCTCCCATTCCACTTGAACCGAGGAAGCAAAATTGGCATTAATAGGAAAATATGTTTCTAAAAGTGTATATAGCGAAGCACAAAAGGGGGCGTCGTCCAGCATCGCCGGATTAAGCCTCCAGATGGGGACCGGGGGATGCCGTCCTAAGGGGTGATGAGTCATTATTAACGGGCTGTGGTCCGATAGTGTACGACCCAGGTACTCTGTATGTGCTATGGTGCTAGTAAAGGCAGGGGAACACAGGATCATATCAAGACGCGTATGGACTTGGTGTACCGGGGAAAAGAAGGAGTATTCCCTGCAGTTATCATGTTGCAGTCTCCATACGTCTTCGAGCCCCCAATGTGCAATCCAAGCGCGGAACCCCAAAGCAGTTCGACGCGTCGGAGATCCCATGAGGGGGGGATGAGACCGATCCTCCGCTACATCCACCACACAATTGAAGTCTCCCCCAAGGACCAGATCGCCCCGCAGGCCACCCGCCATTACAGCCGAGAATGAGTCCAGAAAGCCAACCTGGTCTTGGTTGGGAGCATAAATATTACCAAGGGTAACCTCGCGCCCCGCCAGTCTCCCCACCACCAGAGCATATCGACCCCCCTCGTCTAGCCACGATCTCTCAACTGCAAAAGGGACCCTTGGCTTCACCTAGATCAACACCCCCTTGGCAAAGGCTGAATAGGAGGTCGCAAAGACCTGGCCCCTCCAGCGACGCTTCAGTTTCCCAGCTTCCTCACTGTTTAGGTGTGTTTCCTGCAAGTACGCTATATGAATGTCCCTACGCCGCAAGTATGAATAAATGTTGTGTCGTTTCGCCAAGGACCCCATCCCCTAACATTCCACGTTAGGAACCGAATGACACCCTGGGCCCCTGCCATTCCTGTCGAATCATACCATGTAACATTCCTGAAAGCAGGCCCACCCCGCTCTTTCACTTTGCACATAACGTCCCACCCCTCTGCAAACATACCAGGTCATAAAAACAACAATCAAAAGACCCAAATGGTGGTCAACTCCCCGACCCCAGGGCAGTCCAACAACGGTCAGCCGCCCAAACATCCTGTGAAACAGTGTGTACCACGTGAGGCCTTAACCCAGTCCGGCACTCATAGGGGGTTGGCGAGGCAAGAAAAACAAAAGAAAGAGAAGGGGAACGCTCTTACCAAAGAGAGCGCACCAGCCCCTCATATGGAAAGGCAGTACGGGGCCAGAAGTAAGCAACTGTCAAACAGCGGCCCTCGGAGTAGCCCAGCCGCCCTAGCTTACCAGTCACATCAAATGATATCGTCTGCGGTGTTAGGCGTCACCACAAGCAACTTCACGCTGCCACTGTGGGAAGTGTCTGTTTCTACGCCATCTGTTTCTCTGGTGGAGCTGGCCACTGCCTCTGGAGCCGAGCTCTGACTCCGCATTAGTTCCGCCACTGCCTGGAGCGCCTCGGCCCTCTCCTTTTCAGTTTGTGATGGGGATGGTTTCTTGGAGGACCCCCTACGGGGGCGTCGTCTCGGGCGTTTTCCAAGTTCCATAGGCCTCCGTCCAGCGCCTCCAGAGCCCCCAGCCCCAGGAGTCTCGCCTTTGTAGGTCTCCAACCAATCCCACGCATCTCTGGGACAATCAAAATAATGAGTGATTCCCTCTAGTAGGATACGGAGCCGGGCCGGGAACATCAGAGAGTATTGCAGCCCCTCACCTCTCAATGCCCTCTTGACTTCTAAGTAGGATGCCCGTTTCCTCTGCACCTCCAGTGTATAGTCTGGGAAGAGAGAAACCTTACTATTATCAACAGCAAAGGGGCCATCTGCTCGCACCTTTTGCAGGAGAAGATCTCTGTCGCGGAAATGGAGCAGACGGGCCACCACCGGGCGCGGGGGTCTCCCAGGTGCCAAAGGCCTGGCCGGCACTCTATGGGCCCTCTCTAGTGTGTAGAAGGAAGATAGGCCCTCTGGCGCCACTACAGTCCGAAGTCAGTTCTCCAGGAAGGACACCATGTCACTACCTTCCGACCCTTCTGGGAGGCCCAGGACACGGATGTTGTTCCTCCTGTTTCGCCCTTCGGCATCCTCTGCTCTGCGCTCCAGCTGCTCCACTCTGTCCGTGAGAGCCCCCATTTGCTGTTCCATCGCCTTTTGGGCCGGTGTCAGCTCCGCCACATTGGACTCAGTCTCCTTGACCCTCTCTGCTAACTTTTTATGTTCTTCCCGCAGTAGGCCAAGTCCCACCGCAACTGTACTGATATCCTGGTGGAGAGTCGTTTTCGTATCCGCTATGGCCTCTAAGATTTTATTAAGTTGTTACTGGACTGGGTCATCTGGGCCAGAGTGTAACTGCTCTGGCGCACCGTCCTCCAGCTCCGGGGGGGCACCAATTTGACGACCTCTAGGCTTGCCCATGATGGCAATAGAACCCTAGGCAGGACCAGGGTTACCCACCGTCGACAGTCGTGAAGATCCGGGGCAGCAAGGGCTGTCCTCCGCAAGGAAGCTTGCACTTCAGTCCACCTGGTCGATTCCCTCTGCTCCCCCTCTCCCAGGAGCCACTGGCGAGACCTCGTTGCACGAGTATACAAACCCCAGACCACCAAGTTATCTAAGGTTCGTGTTGCATGCCGTGAGCCCAGTCCATCTCACACCCATCCGGCCCAGAAATCCAGGAGTCGGCCGCTCAAGTGGTCTCGGCCCAACCCAGTCGAAGCTGTCCAATTCCACAATCTCACACTCCGGGGGGGTCCCCACTTGGGCGACCGGCCCACCACTGTAGGGATAGCACGTGCTGGTAAATGAATAGGTGTTGCAGTCCAGAGGGTCAAAGAGCTCAGGGGTCACCCGGTAGTACCTCACCGATCATCCGGGTACTTCACCCACTTGTCCCCAAGTCCAGTCCACAGCGGCAGTGCAGTTCCCGGCTAGGCTGCCCCACCCTGCACGTAGAGCGCCAGCAGGGGGCGAGGTCGCAGATAGGGGCACTTCTATGCGTTCCGCTCCGGGGGGGGGGGGCTGCCGCTACTTTCCACTCCTGTGAACCCACCAGTTGTGCCCCTCTATGGCACCCCCGTCGCCAGGAGCCACTACAGGCACCCAAAGTTCTCTCCACGGCCCACCCGCGGGGGCTCACGCTGCAGGCCTCCCCGGCATATCTGCAGCCTTCAGATTCAGGTCCCCAAGCCGGGAATCGCCACCAGCTGAGCCAGTATTGCGCCCAGATACCTCTGCGTAGCCGCCAAGCAGTCCCGCATAGGCCCCCCGTTGCAGTCCACCACAGCCAAAGGTGCCGTGCCGGTTGAACCCCAGCCGGAGGAAGCCGCAGCCCCCGCAGCGCAGGTCCGTTCCAGTGCCGATCCGCAGATCACAGAATCACCCCACGTACCTCAGGGGAACGTCTGTGTGCCCCCAGTGTAGGCCCATTCACCAATGCGGGTCCTGGTAGGCTCGCTGATGCACTTCGCACGATGCAGCCAGTGTCCGCGCCCTGGGGCTCAGTGTCGCACCCCCCAGGACCAGCCAGAAAGCTCACCACGCAGGCGACGGCCCTGTCTCTCCGCCGTACTCCGCAACTCAGCAGTGTCGTCTACGGTCCTCCGATCACCACCAACGGCACTACAGCTCCCCGGTCTCTTCACAAGCGGGCCGCAACCTCCGCCGGTACCGCTTTCACCTCAGGCACCAGAGGTCTTCCTCCACACCGCAATCCCCTTGTAGCAGGCTGTGGGGGCCCCAGCGCCCCCGGATCCGGGTAGCAGCAGGACCGGGCCAGCAGGGATTCACGCCGCCGCCATGACACCGGCCGCGGCTACGCACTTTCGCGGCCGTTGGGCTGCCGCGCCGATCTCCCACACCGTCCAACTCCAAACTTCGCCACAAGGCGCCCCGCAGCTCACGGGACCGCCCAGGGGCCACCAAAGTCTTGTGTCACGGCCCCGGCTTCGTTATCTCCAAGGATAAAAGACAGGCTGGTGCGGAGCTCACAGCTCACGCGTCCGCCATGATCCTCAGCCAAGCCACCACGCCCTGCAAACCTCAAATTTAACTGTAAAAACCCCTTTTTCCACACATTTTTGTGTGGGATCACCGTGCCGGCAAAAATGTCCTACCACCTAGCGTTCCCCTTGGTCTCCCGAGTAAAATGATACCTCACTTGATGATGATGATAAAGCATAACAGATATTAACAAATCAAAGATTTGTTGACCCCCCCATAAATTTGCTCCCATTGATTCACCTGCATAAAAGTTATCAAAGCAACATGAAACTAAATATGCTAAAGGTTTGCCAAATTTCATGCGGATTTGTGAAACAGTATCACAGTTATCGGTAAATGAACACTTTTTTGCCCCCGCCCTTTTAAGTGTGATCCCCACCTTTAATTGTGCCACCCCACTGATGCATCAGCACAACTTTGAAAATACTAAGAGAAAACTGAACATGTTAAATGTCTACCATGTTTTGTGCAAAAATTAAGCAAACAGCACTAAAGTTATAGGCAAATCAATATGCATATATATATTCCACAGGCAGTGACAGCGCCTGTGTAGTTATGGTTTGTCAGACTTTCAATTGAAGAGATATTTTTGTTTTGCTGATAACTTTTACCCCATTCAACGAATCTGCTCTAAACTTTCCAAAAAAGTCCACTTCGCGGAGTTCATGGTAAGTTTCATGCAGAACCATCAAGCAGGAGCCAAAAAAGGGGTTGAGGGTCCCAACATTGACATTCCTCTTTTCAACTCTCATATGATTGTTACAGTACAGAAAAAACTGTTTAACGAAATTGCACCAAACTTGGCATGTAAGTTGAACTTTCTACAAGGATGTGCTTTTGCTTAGTTTGGTGTAAATCAGTCCAGTTGTTTTTGAGAATTTAGCATTAAAAAAGTACCCCGGGCTGAACATGAAGAGGTTAACTTTTAGAGCTATCAGGACCACTAATCCACAGAGTTCCGTGAACCCGGTTTCGTGGACATCTACAAATCTGAATATTATTAAAATCTGCAAATCTTATTGAACAACAACACATAAAGAAATGATTGTGCAGTCACTGATTAACCTTTGCTCTCATTCCATGAACTTAGCTACCCATTCATTGAAATGCCAACACTCACCCAGACGCTTATTCGTTCTCTTGTTGACATAAGCATTCAACCTCTCAAAAGTTATGGTGCGATGGGAGTTGTAGTTATGTTACTATTTTTATTGGTGTATTTCCTTTTAAGGTTTTGTGTTGTAGCTACTGTTGTTCTGTCTTTAATCTTATTGAACTTGAGCTAGTTTTTCAGTGAATATATGTACTCATATATTTAATGACAAGACGGTTAACATGAAAGTTTGGTTAGCTTTATGGTTTTAGTTTATAAGACCTTTACATATGTTTAAAAAAAACACAGTTAAAGTGAAGTTTTGGGTACAATTCTATACCTAAAAACCACTGAAATTCATCAGTTATTTTAATGGTAAACTAATCATAACTATTGCCTCTCTCATGCACTGCGAATGTCCTCATATATGGCATCACTCATGACATGCTAAATGACTTCTCGAATGATATCACTGATGACAGCATCCAGAAGTACCGATATTTAGCCTTGGACCATGCAAAGTTGGTGTTAGGTGATGAACTAAAATCTACCTTTACCTTAACCTGGTGAAATCTGTTGGGATCATAAAGATGGACTTCTTTGAATGCCAATCTGCCGATTTCCCAACAAAGTGGAACTAAGGAAATTGAGTCCAAAAACAGTGCCAAAAAAGAGGATTTCCAGTTTCTCCAGCAGCCGATAAGAGATGCAAAAAATACAGCACCTAAGGAAGGGAAAAAGCAGAGCTTACAAAAAACTCTACAAGCAACCAAAAAATGGAACAAGAACAAAACGTTCAACAAACACAAGAAACATGTAGAACAGAAAAGGACCTGACAAAAAATAAGCAAGTGGAACGCGATGACAACGAGCTACTCGAAGTGTTGCGATGCACCCCATAAACGTCTTACTCACCTTTTATATGATACTTAATCTCAGCTTCCTGTGTGATCCAGGATATGGTTCCAGTCGCCATGTTACTTTAGGAAAACATACCATAAATAACAGATTCCCAACAATAGGGAAAATGTACAAGACTGAATTGTGTCCATTAGATTAGATGGAGCCAGTGTGCAGTTAGAAAGTAGGAGTCAGCATTTAGCTGCTGCACAAAGGCACAGGTCTCTTGTTGGGAAATCTACTCCATAAACCCCATCTATCCATCACTCACTTTGTGCATAAAACAGCACCACCACGGCACCCAAACCCCTTCCTACCACAACAGTCAGGACAGGATGGAAATAGAGTGGATCTAGCAGAGACTCACCACGCAGCCTCAGGACAGTAGAACCATGCAGCTTCCAAAACACCATCCAAGCCCCCCAGGGATGAGCAGGGAAAGAGGAGATGCAGCGAAGGGTGTGATGGGACTGATACTTTGAGGCAAGGGCACACTGTGACAGTATCCCCTCCCTCGAAAGGCCATAAAGTCCCAGGGTACGACAAACAAAGGCACAAACTACCTGATGTAGCAATGTAGAATTTCGGGAATGAAAAAAGCTTATAAGAAAGTAGAAACATTATTAAAAGGAGCAGGATCCCAGGAGGGGTCAGCCACAATGTAACCCTTACAATGAATCAAAAATTGCAACTGACATTGATGAATATGATAGACACAACTTTCTTCTACTTTGAAAAAAAAAAAGAAAAAGGTGGTGGAGATAAAACTACTCTATTGGAAAAATGACTAGAAGTGACATGCATCAGTTGCGATACATGGAAACCAGGATGAATCTTCCAAGAAGCCTTTAGTTGAAGGCGTACTGCCACAGAATTGATTATTTCAGTGATGGAAAAAGGCGCCCAAATAACATGGCCTTAGCTTTTCGAAGCTCTCCGAGTGTGCCTAAATTTAGATGATTACCATAACTGTTTCCCCGGGCTATAATTAGGAGCAATGCCATTTCTTTTTTACTGATGCTTGCTTTTTAACAGTCTTATCAGCTACATTTTGTCCAATTCCAGACGTGTCTTCTGTAGAAAAGAACGAAAAATCAGAAACAGCTGGTACTTGGTCACCAGCTATAATCTCCATTGTGAATACTCTATGAAGAACATCATATAGGAGAAACAATGGCAAATATCCAGTGAAGGAAGGAACAGCATTATTGTATGTAAATTTAGCAGAAGACAAAAGAGACTCCCAGTTTGACTGTTGAGCATTAATAAAGCATCTTAAATACTGCTCAAGGACATGGCTTACCTATTCCTTTTGGCCATTTGTCTGTGGATGGAAACCTGAGGAAGGAGCTCTTTCAATTCCAAGACCTTTACTTATTGTTTTCCAAAAAGATGATCAAACTTGAAGTCCATGATCGAAATAATCTTTCTTGGAGGCCCGTGTTAATTTTCTCGTAAAAAAACAGTAGCCATTTCAGGCACTAAGAGCAGCCTACATTAAGGGCTAAAATGTATCCTCTTGGTAAACGATGTTGACAGTACAATTCTCAGATTCTTGAAGAATAGAAATTAAACTAGTAGAGACAGACAACAAGGAACTTTTAGCAACCTCAAAAGGTCTTACCAGACCGGCTGGATAGGTGCGTGAAGTTCTAGCTTAGGCACACGCTGTGCAGGAATAAACAACGGCAGCTATATCTATCTTGGAAGAACGCCATCAGAAATGCTTTGTTATTAACTCAGTTGAGGTCTGCGCCACAAAGCATGTGGAGGGAAAGAGGTGAGGAAGCGAAGGGCATGGTGCAGCCGAGGCCTTGAGGCAAGGACCCTCAGTGACACTTAGCTTCAGGACTAGGACCTGTGCCCAGTCCTCTGTTAGCAACCAGGCCACACTGTAGATGGCCTCAGGGTGTTCACAGCTGTGTATGGCCGCAAGGCTTTGGCTTCAACAATGCTCTGCAGGCGACCAGCACCCGCTGTGTATTACCTTCTGCTGTGTACAATTGGGACAGGTTACAGGGCCTGATTAAAGGCCTGGCCCTGAGCCCAATTCTCCATTAGTATCCAGCCCCTCTTGCAAGGATTATTTGCAGCTTTTCACAAGGCTCTGTGCCCAAGCCTTATCAGGTGACTAACCCCCACTACTCTATTGTGCGCAGCGGAGGTTACCCACACGGTCAAACCTATGGCTAGGCCATGCACCCAACCCTTCAAGCGCAGCCAATACCCACTTCAAACAACCTTTCGAATGTATGGATTGAGGGCTGGCTGCAGGGCCTGGCTTTGAACCAGAGAAGTGCATCAAAAGATTTTTGAATAGTCAACCCTCTCTGCACATGGCCTTCATCCCTGCACAGAGCATGCTAGGTGGAGGGCCTGGAATACAGTCAGGCCCTGCACCAAGCCTTCTGCGGGCACCCAACCCTTAGTTGTTTGTGTTGTTAAGTGTTATTTCCTGAAAATGCATGACAAATAGTGACGTGATCCATAAGTTTGTTTGTTTGCCTATCTCATTTTATCTTATGCCAATAAATGTTCTTAGCATGACAATGTATAATTTTAGTTTTGGAACTGTATGGTAGTGTACTTCTTTGAACATTAGTGATAGCAAAGATGAGGTAATGCAATATTATATGTGAGAAATAATTTGTCAGATTGTAAAAGTGCATGTTTGGGGGTGGGAGTTAATTTGTGTTACTGATGATTTCCGGTATTTATAGTTTACAAGCGTCAATATTGGTGCCAGGCAGTAGTGAACATCAATAGCTCTATTCAGTAATGAGCATCAATTGCCACAGACAGTAAGAAACTTATTTCACGCCAAGATCTACAGCAACTTCGACACCCAACTAAATCTCAAGGACTTCCTCGACGGAAAGTATTCCACACTCACGAACGACCCCACCTCAAGCCCACCCTTGTCTGATCACCTGGAGCCTTCTCACCACACAGGAAACCATCACCATCATGAAATCAATCCACTCGGGCCCCTTTCTAACCCCTGCCCCCACCACATCTTCATGCTAGGAGCAACCCTGATTGGCCACCAACTCGCCATCCTACTCAACACCTCAATGGACACAGCAACTTTCCGTGAAGAATGGAAACACGCCGAAGTCAAGCAAGTGAACTGAGCAACTACAGACCCCTCTCGCTGCTCCCCTTCCTAGCCAAAGTCACTGAGAAAGCAATAAACCAACAACTATCCAGCCACCTTGAACAGCACCACCTCCTGGACATCTTTCAGTCAGGCTTCTGCAGCAACCATGTTCCCATGAGGCACAGGGTCAAAACTGATTTGCATATGGCTGGGTCTAAACTGGGGTGGCATGGTGAGCAAAAGAATGATGGATTTAACCCAGATCTCTTGACTGGGGTGAATGTTTGATGTGCTCTGCATTCCGTCCATCATCTGTGTGTCTTTTGCTTTCTCGCCCTAAGTGCGCCGGGTATGTCCAGAAGTGGGTCCCGGGCTCACCGAGCCACTGGATTCAAGCTAGCGTGGCTGATATGGGGTGATGCCCCGAAACCGGTCCCAGGATGCTTGTTTCTGGTCCAGGGAGGACCTGGCTTGGCAGTTCAGGCTGGACTGTTCCCATGAGGCACAGGGACAAGACTGATTTGCATAGGGCTGGGTCTAAACTGGGGTGGCATGGTGAGCAAAAGAACGATGGATTTAGCCCAAATCTCTTGACTGGGGGTGAATGTTTGATTTGCTCTGCATTCCGTCCATCATCTGTGTGGCTTCTGCTCTGCAGCAACCACAGCGCTGAGACAACTCTGATCGCAGCCACCAACGACATCCTGACATTTCTCGACCAGGGGGAAACAGTTGTCCTCATCCTCCTTGACCTCTCAGCAGCCTTCGACACAGTCTCTCACTAACACGCTCATTGCAAGACTGCACCACATAGGCATCCAAGGACCTGCCCTTGAAAGGATCACATCCTTCCTCACCAACAGAACGCAACGAATCTGCATCCCAGCCTACACCTCCGAACCCAAACCCACCATCTGCGGCATGCCACAAGGAGCATCTCTCAGCTCCACCCTCCTCAATGTCTAAATGACGCCCCTGGCAGACCTCGTCAGATCCCACGGTCCCAATGTCATCTCATACGCTGACGAGACACAGCTCATCCTCTCCCTCTCCGACAACTCCACCTCTACAAGAACAAACTTCCACAACTGCATGACCAGCATCACTGACTGGATGAGAACCAACTGCCTCAAACTCAACACAGACACCAAAGAATCCCCATGGGATGCCTCATGGTAGCCCAACGAACTCGGACCCACTCCAACCCAGACTGAAAACGCCAGGAACCTCTGCATCATCCTGGAAAGCAAACTCACCAAGAAATCTCAAGTCAACGCCATAGCCTCTGCCTGCTTTCACATCCTACGTATGCTACGCAAGATCTTCAAGTGGCTCCCCCAAAGCAACAGAGGCACCATCACCCAAGCCTTCATCACCAGCCATCTGAACTACAGAAATGCACTCTATGTAGGAATCGACCCACACCTCATCAAAAGACTCCAGACCATCCAGAACGCCGCAGCAAGACTCATCCTAGTCCTCCCTCATCACACCCACATCACCCCCACCTCACAGAGCTGTACATCTGCTCCTCCATCCTCACGTTGGCCCACCCCCCCCACAGCAGACCGGAAGGATGTGTTTCTCCTACGTTACGTCACTGCAAAGAAATGAAACAACCTTTCCCTGCACCGGAGGACCTCCCCATCCCTTCAAGATTTCCAAAGAACGCTGACGACCTGGCTGTTGAGCTGACCCCTTGGTCCCTGCCAGTGCCTGGATACCCTCACTGGTGATAAGCTGCACTCTATAAATTGACTGATTGATTGAGTGGCCAGATGTGAGAAAAACGAGATGACTGCCCTCTAAAATGTTTCAGAAGGATTTCATCCTATCATATTTGCTCCTGTTTAAAACTTTAGCATAATTCAGCCAATCAGAAGGTGTATGTGCAGCCCTTGCAGTTTTTGAATATTTTTGATGTTTTCAAGCTAACTAAAATATATGTGTATACCTCCATGAAGTAGAGCTCTTCGTACCTTCCAAATTTGGTAGATTTTAATTTTTTGAGGTATGGGAATTCCAATTGTAAACATGAAGAATACTTTTCCTAAATTCCCCTAATTACTTTTCCATCCCTTAATCAATTGGCACCAAATTTTGCAGTATCACAGACGGTACTTATTTTGTCACAATTTGCTGAATTTGATTCAGTAGCTCAAGGACGTTAGTGATGCAACAGAGCTTCTCCTGTGGAGTGTTCTGTAGACATTTATTTAGTAAGAGTCGCCAATGCTGCTTCTGTAACGTGTGTATATGTATGTCTTCCTACTAAGGCAGGGAGCAGCTGCTCCCTATAAGGCTCTTACCCGAACTCCTCTAACAGAGAAGCAATCTTTGATTGGGGCTTTGGGACTGGGTGCCACTGTCTGGTGAAGGTCTTGTGCACCTTTGAACCTTCATGAACCAGTCAGCCTGCCAAAAAACATTTCCCTCACAATTCAAAGGTGCACTGTTTACAATTTGTGGATAATTGAAATTGTTGCAGGTTCACCTCCTTTTACAGTTGCTTTAATTGTAATTTTAGTGTTCATAACTCTGTTTCTGTGGTTTGCTTTCAATTTCAGTTGTGTTTTAATCAATTTCTTTCCCTTTTACCCATCTGGTTTTCAGTTACTTTCACCCTGGCTATGACAACCCTCTGACTCGCTTGTCTGGTAATGGTCTTTCTGTGAAGTCAGTCGACGACTGCAAGCCCTCCAAGGATCCTCCCTTGAGTCCCTGCAAACTTCCCTTCAGGGCAGTCAGGCCAGACAAATGGCAGAGAGCATAAAGGCATCATCCATGTTTGGGCCAGAATCCTGCCTTGCCCAGCACCCCTGTTTGCCTTCCCACTACCATGCCAGACCTCTCGCTATTGCTGTTCTTGCTTCATCCCCCCCGCCCACATAATTTAAAGTAATTCCTCAAGCAGGTGTCCACTAACTGATTCACACTTGTAGGTGCACCTCCTCTCTTTTGGCAGCACCATAGACCTCCTCAGAGGTGCCAGCTTAAGCAGTACACCCACTATTGTGGTGTGTACTTTGCCTTCCTGGTTGCATCTTCCTCGGTCTTGGGTTGGCCCTCGCAAGCCTATTATGGTTGTATTCTTTAAGTCTTCAGTGTTATGCTTCTACTATGTCCGGGATGGCACCATAGAGGCACTACTACCAAGTCTATAACTCTTGGGAGTACCAATTACCCTTTATGGTGCTGCCAGGAGCTCAGTCACTGGCCAACCCATAGAGCAACTGCACTGACTGTCTCCAGCTTAGGCCTGTGAATTGTGCCTCTGTCGGTCTATTGTTCGTTGTTCAGAACATTTACTCTATCTTCCTGCCTTCAGTCGATGCCTGTGGGTTGCTTGGATTTCTCTCCTGAATGGCATTTATCCTGATTGCTTGTACCTGGAGCATGCCATAGACCACTCCTCTGTTGCTGCTGTATGGACCCTATGAAGCAAACGCAAGGAGATGATGGATGGAGCGCTGAAACCTTTCAGACACTCACCCCCAGTCACAGATCTGGGTTGAATCCATCATCATTCTTTAGCTCACTTCGCCACCTCAGTTCAGACCCAGCCATATGCAAATCAGTCTTGACCCTGTGCCTCCAGGGAACAGTCCAGTCCGAACTGCCAAGCCAGGTCTTTCCTGAACTGGAAACAAGCATCCTGGGACCGGTTTCTGGGTAACACCCATCATCAGCCAGGCTAGCTTGAATCCAGTGGCAAAGTGAGCAAGGGACCCACGTCTGGGCATACCCTGCCAACTTAGGGCGAACAAAGCAAACACACTTTGCCACTAGATTCAAGCTAGCCTGGCTGATGAGGGCTGTTAGCCCGAAACCGGTCCCAGGATGCATGTTTCCAGTCCAGGGAAGACATGGCTTGGCAGTTCGGGCTGGACTGTTACCATGAGGCACAGGGTCAAGACTGATTTGCATATAGCTGTGTCTGAACTGGGGTGGCGAAGTGAGCTAAAGAACGATGATGGATTCAACCCAGATCTGTGACTGGGGGTGAGTGTCTGAAAAGTTTCAGCGCTCCGTCCATCATCTGTTTAGTGTTTGCTTTGTTCGCCCTAAGTTGGCAGGGTATGCCCAGACGTGGGTCCCTTGCTCACTTTGCCACTGGATTCAAGCTAGCCTGGCTGATGAGGGCTGTTAGCCCGAAACCGGTCCCAGGATGCTTGTTTCCGGTCCAGGGAAGACATGGCTTGGCAGTTCGGGCTGGACTGTTCCCATGAGGCACAGGGTCAGGACTGATTTGCATATAGCTGTGTCTGAACTGGGGTGGCAAAGTGAGCTAAGGAACGATGATGGATTCACCCAGATCTGTGACTGGGGGTGAGTGTCTGAAAAGTTTCAGCGCTCCGTCCATCATTTCTTTAGTGTTTGTATGGACCCTATGAGGCATTTATCCCAGCTGCTTGGAACTATCCTATGTCGCCCCTGTGTAGACCGTAGCAAATCAAGTCATATGACAAAGGATTAACTATGTGTACTAACGTGGCTTTTGGCCATATCCTTCCTGATTTGTGACTTGCCACATTTGTTTGTCTTATCAAGATTCTTTGTGGATCTGCAGTCCTGATTGTGACCTGTGTCTCTGCAACAAGTGCTTGCCTGCAGATTGTCCCTACATCACTTCTGGGTAGTCCTAAAGAGCATTACCTTTGGTTGCATTTTTTCTGTGCTTGCTTGTAGGTAACTTTTCGTAACTCCTGAACAGATCCTATAGATCATGTATGATGGCTGTCAGTATCCAATGCTGGCTGTGGGCTGTCCCTATGGGGCACAAATGAATTAACTCTATAAATCTTTTATGATGGCTGCCTGTTTGCACTGCATCCTGTATGTTGCTCCTCTTTCGCTCTTGTCCGGACCACACAGAGCTTTCACTCTGGCCTCTCTGTTACTCCTGGGTAGTCCCTATGGAAATGTTACTATTGCTGTATTCCCCTGTGCATATCTATGGGTTATTCCTCAACCGTTCCTGATGGCCTCCTGAGATCACTAACCATGGCTGGCTGTATAGAGTGCATGCCTGCAGGTTACTCACCGGTTGCTTCGAGGGATAGATTGAGCATCTGCCCTGATTGCTTGTATTCAGTACTTGCTGTAGACCACAGCAAGCACGGAATACAAGCAATCAGGGCAGATGCTCAATCTATCCCTCGAAGCTCCTCTGTCGCTTCTGGGTGATTCTATGGAGACACGCGCAATCATTCGCAGTAATCAGTTACTGTAAAGAACAGTAAGTCCAAGCAAAGTACTGCATGAAAAGATCACAGATGATGAACAGAAAAAAATGACGTCAATCTTGTATGAAATAGAAGGCAACACATTTTGCCTTCTCCTAAAATTGTTTTATTTTAATAGTTGTACCTTTTGATTATTGCATACTAATCATCCTTTAACGATTGCATGTCTTTTTTCAGTGGTGTGCAATATGCTGGAAAGTAAATTGGTTTCTCAGTATTATTTGTGTCCCTGACAGACCTGGTGTTCTCCTCTGCTTGCGATAAAGTGTAGGTTCAGGGTGCGGAAACTCTACAACCTCTTGACGTTCCATGTCCGAGTCCTTGCTCACTTTCTCTCCCTCTTTCTCTCTCTCTGACTCTGTCGCTCTCTCGTGGCAGTGGAGCTACACCAGAATCTCTCACATTTGAAACATGAAAGGCATATGCATCTGTAGAATGATTCTGAACATCACTGGCCATTTCCTTGTCTCCTGCACATTCAGTGGTTAATTTTGCCTTGAAGTTTTTTTGGGGAAAATCCAAGGGTGTTTATATTTATTTATTTGAAAAGTTTTATAAAGCGCGAACAAAACCCTTACGGGTATCAGAGCGCTGTACAGCTGTGGCAAAAGTACAAATAAAACACATTTGAACAAACGGTGTAATTAAATCCCCATACTGTCAAACAGAGGGGGGAAACAATCACAGTCAGGAGTTGGGGACTTGGCCCCATCCGTACCCAATCAGAATTGCCATAGAGTAGGATACCAATTAACAGACAAGAATACAATAAGTCGAAACAACGTTGTAAAATAAGAATCAGTTGCCCAAGAGCAA
This sequence comes from Calotriton arnoldi, assembly GCA_963921515.1. Taxonomy (NCBI): domain Eukaryota; kingdom Metazoa; phylum Chordata; class Amphibia; order Caudata; family Salamandridae; genus Calotriton; species Calotriton arnoldi. The sequence continues at coordinate 1,081,054 of CAWUFW010003839.1, read as the reverse complement.
GATACCAATTAACAGACAAGAATACAATAAATCGAAGCAACGGTGTAAAATAGGAATCAAATTTGTAGTCCTGGCAAGAGAACAAGTTGATGCTGTTAGTGTACACTCAAGAATAGCCGTTTGACATGTTTCTTGAAAGATGCAGTGGAAGGATTGGATCTGATCTCGGAAGGCAGAGCGTTCCAATTTCTTGGAGCAAGACCAGTGAAAGTACGATTGTAAGATCTTTTCTTTTTGAATTTGGGAGGTTTCAAAAGTAGGGCGGACGTACTTCTTAAGTTCCGACATGAGCCCGATAGTTCAAGCTTATTTGCCAAGAAGCCAGGGTGTTGTAGTGTAAAGCTTTATGCGTCAAGCAAGCTATCGTGAAGCGTATCCTAGCTTCGATAGATAGCCAATTTAGTTGCAAAGGGTCGGGGGAGATGTGGTCTTGCTTTCTGGAGCCAGTGATGAGCCTGGCCGATGCATTTAGAGTAGCTCTGAGTGGGGCCAAGCTAGCTTTGGGAAGCCCAGCAAGGGTCACCAAGCCATATTCCAGTCAAGAGATAACCAGGGATTGTACAGCAGGACTGATGTGTTCAGGGGGAAGGAAAGGCTTGATTTTCTTAAGGGTGGTGAGTTGAAAGTTGGCTCCCCTAGTAGTTGGACTGATGTGCGCTTGCATGTTTAGGTATTTGTCCACGGTGATGCCTAACGATTTAGCAGAGTCAACCACATGAGGGGTGCAATTAAGAGCAGTGAGTTGTTTAAGCCAGTCCAGGGTAGGTGCAGAGTGGTTGGGGGGAGTAATCAGAAGGAATTCAGTTTTGAGAGTATTTAACAAAAGATGGTTCTGGGCTAACCATTGTTGAGTTTGTGAGAGAGCATCATTTAGCGTTTTTATGTCCTCTTGAGAGGAGATCTTCAAGTACAGTTGCGTGTCATCCGCATACATGTGGTACTGAATGTTAGAATGGTTCAGAATGACGGTAAGTGGTTCCATATGAAGGTTGAAAAGAGTGCGTGAGAGTGCGGATCCTTGCGGAACTCCAATCGTAACAGGGGTACTGGTTGCAAGGGAGTGGTTAACTTTGATTCTTTGTGTGCGGTTATGTAAGAAAGAGGCAAACCAATTTAGGACAGGGCCCGTGAGACCCATCCTATGTTGCAGAAGAGCAATCAAATTTTCATGTTTGATGGTATCAAATGCTGAGGACAGGTCAAGAAGGATCAGGAGACAAGGGACATTTTGATCAAGGGATCTCAAGGCGTCATCAACAATGTGCGTTAGTGCTGTTTCAGTACTGTGCCCCGCTCTGAAACCCGACTGGTAGGGGTCAAGGAGTTGAAATTTCTATATGTGGTTGCATAACTGCGAGTGGACACATTTCTCGAGCAATTTAGCTAGAGTCATGATGCTGGTGATAGGACGGAAGTTGTTAGGATCAGATAAGTTAGAGTTGAGCTTCCTAGGGATGGGAGTAACTTGCCCCGTCTTGAGGCAATCAGGTATCCTACCCTGTAAGGGGGATTCATGAATGATCCGGGACCACTGGGGGAGAATGGCCGAATTGAGATCTTTAAAAAAAACTCAGCAGAAAGTGGATCGCTGAAGTGGTTGGAAGGTGTAAGGGACGCTATGTTATGGAGCAGCTCCGTGACATCTGGAAGGAGAAAGGAATTCCAAGAGGCGTCGTTTTTGAGAGAACAACCAATGGGTAAGGACAGCGCCGAAGGTTCCCCCAACTCAGCTGATGATGCGGTGAGGTTCAGAGGCCGCAAAATGGGAGAGTCCGGTATCAGCTCCAGTTCGATTTTCCTTGATTTTTCAGAGAAGTGCTCTGAGAAGTCCTCCCCACTAGGAAGCAAGGACAAGGGAGTGGAGATAGTGTTGCAAGAGTGGTTAGCTTGTTGCTTGATGATTTCAAAGAGCTTCTTGGGTCTATTCAAAGCGCCATCCAGCTGAGCCCTGAAGTGGTCTGTTTTAGCAATGCTGATGTGTTTGTTGTAAATACTTCTCGCCTTCCTTAGCTGAATGAGGCTTGTGGTGGAAGGTGTGTTTCTCCAAAGTCTCTCTGAGAGTCTGAGATTGCGTCTCTCATCATTTAGGGCACCATTAAACCAAGGTTTGGATTGTTTGACTGGAATCCTTTTGAGTTGCTTCGGTGCAATAGTATCAAAAATGTTAGCCATAGTGTTAATGTAGTGATCAGAAAGATCGTCAAGGTTCGCCATGTTAGGAGGGGGCTGAAGCCTATCTTTGGTGATGGATGTTAGAACATTGGTGTTGATGTCTCTCAAATTGCGAGTCAGATGTTTAGCTTTAAGAGGTTGGCCCTGTCTGCACGTGACCTTTTCCAGGATGTGGAAGGAAATTTGATGATGATCCGACCAGTCACAGGGTAGGATGTCACCCAGTTGTATGCTATTGTCTTTGGCAATGATAAGGTCGAGAGTGGCGCCCTTGTTATGGGTAGGTCCCTTACAGAACTGTGAGAAGTTAAGATCGGAGAGGAAAGCCTTAAAGGAGCGGACTAAAGAATCATTAGTGTCATTCCAGTGGAGGTTAAAGTCTCCGAGGAATATATGGCTGAGTTGGTCCGAACTTGAGCTACTGACCTCCATGATTTGCTCTATGAAGATCAGATTATCACCCGGTGGATGATAAATCGAGTGAAGCACACAGGCAATCTTGCCCTTATTCCAAATTTCAATAAGTAGTTGCTCACAAGACGACAGCAAAGCACATTGCGATTGCTTTATAGTGAGGCTGGAGCGATGAATGCAAGCAACCCCCCCCCCTGCTTTAACAAGTCGATCGCGTCTGATAATGGCATAATCAGGGGGGATTAAGATGTCGAGGACAGGGGAGGAGGTATCATTGAGCCAGGTTTCAGTGAGAATCAGAAGGTCCAAGTCTTGTGAAATGAGGAGTTCCGAAATATCCGCTGCATGTTTTACCGACGATCTGCAGTTGAGTAGCATCGATTTGATGCTATGGTTGGTAGTAATCACTTCATGATGAGAGGTAGTTATTTGAAGTAGGTTTTCCTTGTTAACCGATCTATGGTTGGCGCTAGGTTCCCTGTCGGGGTCCGAGGTAATAGTAGGGATGTTGATAGTCGAGTTAGAAGAGGAGAGAATACTCGGGCCACTGTACGAGGATAGAAGAGCGAGAGTGTCCTCATCCGATAGCTGCAGCTGGAGCCTATGGGGCCTAGAATGGTGGTTAGGGAGCGGCCTAGAACTCCAGCTGGCTCTAAGAGGGGAGTGGGTAGAGGATTGATTGTCACCAGCGTAGGACACTTTCCGTGGATTGTGTTGATCGATCCACTGGGAGGGATGTGTATTCCAGAGCTTCTTCACCTTCAAGGAGAACTGTAGAAGGGTCTGCATGATCTCTTTAACAGCAAGGAGATCCTGCTTGAGGTCAGCAATCTTTTCTTCAAGGCAAGGGCGGTTAGTTCTCTCGTCAGCTGACCCCAAATGAGACGGTGATGGACACTCTACAATCCCAGCCCGGTTCACCTGAGGTTTCCATTATTCTTTAATGTACGTACAGTGGAACATCTTTTCTTGCAGTGTCTTGTGTGTGATTCCATAATCTCAACTTTGTCTTCCAGATAAACGGATATACATGACTGTGGCCGTTGACATGGTGATTACCGAGGTTGTGGAGCCCGTACGCTTCTTGCTGGAAACGGTGGTTCGCGTGTACCCGGCTAATGAGCGTTTCTGGTATTTCAGCCGAAAGACCTTCACGGAGACCTTTTACCTGAAGCTGAAGCAGGTACTGTCTCACCATTTTATTATTTTTGTGAAATGTGACAACACTGATCTCTGGCTTGGGGACCTGTGTAAAAACATAACCGCTATGGACATCTGTGTCTAGAGTGCTGATGAGGTGATCTGTAAGGATACTCTAGTGTATGGAGTATAGTTGAGGCAGTATGTTACTATACCTTGTGTCCAGGGTCGGACTGGCATGTTGGGTGATCTGGCAGTGCCAGAAGGGCTGGTCTGTCATGTCAGTGTGTGGACTGTTGTTTTGGCTGTTTGTGGACCTGTTTTATAATTTAGTGGGACAGTATTGAAATCCCTACTATTGCCACAAGCCTTGCCTGCAGCATGCACAAATGCCTGCAGTTTCCCAAAGCCTGCAAAACACCTATAGAGTGTCTTTCAAGTACACAACAGCCCAGATTTGCATAATGTGAGTCAGTTTTTGAGCTATCAGATTCACTAATGGGGGCCACCTTTATTTTGCTGCCCGGACCTATTTTCTGCCCTAGTCTGACAATGGCTGTATCTGCTAGTGTAGACTTTCTGTAAGTTGTTTGTAGAATCCTGAATACTGCAGAGATGATCTGTAGGCAGACCGTTGGCCGGGAGCGCTTTTGCACTGGTATGTAACTAGAGAACTAGACCGTTGATGCCTGTGTACTGTTGAGGTGATCTTTGAGAAGGCCTGTTGCATCTGAATCTTAAGCCAACTCTGTACTACCACTTTTCTTCCACCTTTGGATTGTTTAGTGGGGCTTGTAGTTTTCAGCGTACATCCTGGTCGTTTTAAAAGAAGAATGGTCTTCTTGATCTTCTAGATCACTCATGAGCATATGGAAATGTTTTGTGGCTGTTTTGTGAATGCGTTGCGCTCTCTTCTTAACCGCAGTTCTGCCACTTCCTTTCCCTCTTTGTAGTCTGAAGGCAAAGGCCACGCCAATGCCGGAGATGCGATCTATGAAGTTGTTAGCCTTCAGAGGGAATCGAAGAAGGACAAGGAGCCCGCCAGCCCTACCGGGGGGATTCCATTGTCCCCACAAGAGGATGATGAGCCGGAGGAGGGTAAGTGAATCCCTAGGAAACTAGACTGTTGTTGCATGGTTGGTCAAAAGTAAAACTCCAAATATTCGGGGTGTCTCAAATGTTGCTGATTCAAGGTGAAATCAAGGCCAAAATGAGATACTGAACCTGCAACACTACTTGTCCTTGTGTTGGCCCAACATACAGGACATCATCAGATGATGACCCTTAGCACAAACAGCTTTAAGAGAACACAATAACTGTCATAACCCCCTAGGCGCTGGAAGAAGGGGCTCTATCAGCCAATAGATGGAATCTGTGAATGAGAGAGCTAGGTGCAGTCTGTCTGTGGCATGTATAACTCTACTGTGTCAGCCTTGTATCCGATTTGTTTACATCATCTTATGAACTTCCCTGTATTTTGTTAATATTATGATTTTACTCAGTATATTTATGCAGAAAATAGAGCACCAATTAAACCAGTAATAAAAGATGCAGTAAATATAGCACGATTCGAGAACGGGGTGCATGGATGCTAGCAGACGGACAGAAAATGGCTGCCTTTCAAGATGGCAAAAGCTGCAAGTTATTCAAAATGACTGAGCTTAGGGACCTGACTGGAATACCTCCAAAAGCAGCTCTCCCTTAGAGAAGGGGATACGGTGATTGGACAAGCCCATACCAGGGGCTAGGCAGAGCATTTTTCTTCTTCAAGATGTCCAGTTTGTCCTGAATATTCAGAAAGAAATATCAATTTGAGGTTACATTAGGATAAGCACACTTTTGCAACCCCAAAGCAACCATGCAGGAGTTCTGAAGGGGAATAAGCAATGAGGATGTCTTTACATTTTGGTTTTATCTTGACATATTTGCTGTGCTTCCAAAGACAGAGGTAAAATGTCAGACTCTGTTTTCTGACAAATTGCTACTTATTGTTTTAACACGGAGTTAGGTGTTTGCTTTTGTTTTCCTGACTGCAAACTGAGAGGATTTTGCAAAGTGAATTACATGATGATCTTTTGGGGGTACGGGGAGCGTGAAAGGAAAGGCTGTAGGATGTCAATTGTTTTTGAGAGACACAATTTAAATACCTGTAAATAAAGTGTAGTAATATTTCAAAATATATCAGCAGTTAGGAAAGCACAAATGAAGCACATTTTTGGTAATTCTGAAGTGTGATTGAAACAAAGATTTTAAGTGCCAAAACAAATCATGACACTTTACTTGGCGATTGGCAAATTATAAATATTCACCTGAAACCCGATTTCCATAGATTATCATGTGCGCTATGTAGCTTTCTAAAAAAAAATGTGTCAGTGCATATTTAGTGGCAGTTTCAATGTAAAATATGCTGTCTATACATGACATTGTACTACCACACCATGCTTTAGCAATATATCTGTGACACTCTGCTCCAAAATGCTCCACTGTCTACATACCCTTGCCATTGTCCTACTGAGCGGGCATGGCTCATTTGCTAAACTTGTTTTTTGTGTGATGCTTGTTGTTTTCACTATCCCTATGACTTTCTTATGACTTCAGTGATGTGACATTGATGGCGGCACCCCCACTCTGAAAATTGTTCCAGCATAACCCTATTTTAGCATGAACCGACATAATGCCAGGACTCATCCCAATACAGAGTCTGGCAATGTCTGCTGCCATATGATGTCTGTTGGTCCTTTTCTAGGTCCTACCTGCGAGCACCATTTAAAATATTTGAAAATGCAAGAAGGACACACACAAGTACTCCCCAGTGCTTTGAGGCAGCAAGGCCAACTGAGTACGAGTTGTCTCCTCGCTCAAGTCGACACGTGCGGCTCTTGCTAGAGTTCGAATTCTACAGCATTTGTTTTTTCAATTCCAGTCAATGTCGCTTGTTCTCTGGGGAGGATCTTATCCAATTGTCTTCTCCAATATTGCTTTGTTATCCGTCTTCAGTCATCCTTCCTCAGTATTTTCTTGTGATTGACAGGGGTTTCGCTTTCTTATCACACAGAAACAAATATTGTTCTGTGGAATAGTCTGTCATTAGCGTTTAATCCTACTTAATCTATAAGAGGTGTTGAAATGACATCTTTGATATCCTGAAGGACATTCTTCCCATCTCCTGTTAGGTTTGATCGAGTTTAGACTTATGTAGGAGGGGTGAATAGCTGCTCCTAGTGCATCTGCTTACAGGCAACATCTGGTGTAGTGCTGGAGTCATCAATCACAGCTCTATTAAGTTATGTCAAGTTTGAGATGACATATCCTGTCCCATAGGAGCTTCCCAGTGCATTAACCCGCGGATGAGGAAGGCGTTGGTGTTTATCTGTTGCAAGAAAACCATTCTTGTTTGGAAAACCATGTTTAGGAACTGTTCAAGTTACATCTTTTGCAATGCATTTACCAATGCACATTGTCTGTGTTTCTTGTGAGTGACCAAAATCACCCATTATTTATTTAGTAATTTATTTAATGAGATATTTTACAGGGCACTGCGCGTCACCCATGGGGCCACACTGAGCAATTGTGGGGTTGCGTGTTCAGAACAGAAAGCAGACTTGTGAACTGCAGCACAACTGGACCAGCATGTAGTGGAAGTAGAAAATTGCATAAGTGCGCTGTGCTAGCAAAACCAAATATAATCAGGCAAGTGTGAAGTTTTAGCAAAGCACAGCCTCACTGGAGCAGTGTTGCCAAAGGACAACATTTAGGACCAGCATTCAGTGCCAGCAAAGACCAACGTCACCAGCCCACTGTGTAGTGCTCCATAGCAAAATATAACTGGACTGTTGCTACCATAGAACAACAAACTAGACCAGCCTGTAGTGCTTTGAAATCACAACATAACTGGAGCATTGCTAGTAACTTGAAATTAATCGGAACTGTACAACATAACTGGACTAGTGTCCAGTGCTCGGAAAGGACAACATAACTGAAACAGTGTGCAACGATAGCAGACCACAGTATAACTAAACAAAACCCAAGCTGCACCAGCACAACACATCTTCGGTTAACACAGCACAACTTAACATACCTGGAGCTGAGTTTATGCGATGTTTCTGATTTTGAAATGTGCCCTTGGCACTGACAAGTTGCATTGCAAAATTTTAGTTGCAAGGGGTCGCACAACCACCTACCTAAAGAATATTAATTAGTCAGGTAACTACCTCTCTAGTGCTCTCAATCTGGCATCTGTAGAAGAAAGGACTGGTTGCCTAAGGTTGGGTGGCAAAGGCTTTGAATGCATTGCCAGACCAATCCTGATGAAATAGTCCAATCCTGATGAAATAGTCCAATACTTTTCAGCTCTGTTAATAATCAAGGCTCATTCAGGCAGTCATAGACCTCATCCGTTTATAATCTGGTCAAGCTGGCCTTTTCATTACTCACATTAACAATGTAGACCCTGGATACTGTCCATCTCACTCCTTGCATTTACACACACATTATACCTCTGTATTCTTCTGTAGATGCTATAACTGCAGGTATTTTATTTTTTTCACTTAATTTTCGATGGCCATATTTTCACAAGTTTGTACTTTATCCAATGGCCAAAATGTAAACTTTGGTTCACTACCTTTGGTTAGATAGAAGTCTTGCATGGCTGATCTGTGTGATAATTGTTCGACCTTTGTTGGCCTGTAAATATGTCTCCATGTTATCCTCAGGCGAGGTGACTCCAAGCAAGCGTGTACAAAATGCATTTATGCTCATTTAATATAAGGAAAGAGACAGAGCAGTCTGTATATGAGGTGCTGATGACAATGGGGCAGTAAACTTTGCAGTGGCTGCATGATGGCTGTTTCACTGACTTAGCATGCACTCCCTCATAAGCACTCAACATGTTATTTTATTGGCCATGACTGGATATCTAATAAATATGTGATTCTCTTCTTTGTTGCAGAAAGTGACAATGAACTTTCCAGTGGCACTGGTGATGTGTCCAAGGACTGCCCAGAGAAGATCCTGTACTGCTGGGGAGAGTTGCTCGGAAGATGGTAAGGTCTTCTCCTCAAAGGTTTTTGTGTTTTTTGCTGCAGGTGCTTTAGCCAAACAACTCTGACTTTAGTAAGGGGGCCTTCCTGGAGGCATACTCCAACATTTCACATTGATGTGCTATAGGACAGATGACATTTTCTTTTGTTACTTTGAACTTGGATGTCTTTTATTGTGTATTAATAGGGCTGACTCGGACTAAAACATCACCTTAAAAGAGGAGTGCTTTCTGCAGCCACTCTTTGCCTGTTTGCTCAAATATTGAACACCTTATTTTTATTGAGCTATGGACTATGGGCTATGTGTCCCTGATAGTCACTTGTCCTATTATTACCCATTTTTGTAATGTTCATCATTGTCACTTACGTAGTACTTCAAACTACTAAGGGCTTCAAAGCATAGAATAGTAATAAAGAGTTCCATTCAAAACTACACTGGTTATCATCAGCAGTTTATATCGAACTCTGCCCCTAACTGATAGATAATGAAGGTCCTCATTAAATGGACACATATTTAGGTATGTTTATCAGGGTTATTTATGCTACACGCCATGTACCATATTTCACCGTGCCAGTTTCAGAGCCTGAAGTGGGAGCCTAAATGAACATCTTTCATGATAGGAACACAACCAAAAGAGTGAAACATTGACTCATAGTCACCTTATGCACAACATTGTACAATTTCGGTTAATCTATAGCAATTATTCTAATAGATACTAACCGTAGGTTCTTCACCTTAGAATATGCCCCAGACTGAATCTGCAAAATCTTGTTGCAGTGTTCCTGTGCATGGATAGGTAGCATCATGCGACGCTGCAGTGACGCAATCCCACCCAGGAAGTGACTGTGCAGAGCCCCATACAAGCACCACCCCCTTCCCCTGACACAAGTTACTTTCTTTCCGCACCTTCCAATAAAAATCCAAGCTCCGCTCCCAACTTTAACCATCTTCCCACGACTCCAAAGAACATTTTCACAGTGTACTATGGAATGATGTCCCCACCGAAAATAACAGAATTCAAGCCTTGCTGCAACTGGAGAAAGCAGATTTCAGTCAGTGACCCACATGGTGTCTGGGCTCCTAGGTGGACTCAGAGTCTTGTTATAAATGCACCCTAATGCGGTTTGAGACCAGGAGGCAAAGTTGCGGTCTTCTCACAGATCCCGCTCTAAGTCATTGGCCTGGTCCTGGTGCCGTTCTCGTGACCTCTTCACTTCATGCTCTAAAACTTTAAGTATGTCGAGGTCCAGGTGCAAGCATAAAAAAGCGAAGTGCGGCTGACCCCAATCGTGTACTCTGACTCCAAAGAGCAGGCACGAGGGCATCAAGATTTAAGTCGCATTACCTCAAGGTTTCGGGCTGTGGAACTAATTCCTCAGTTGGTCCTGATGTGCCCCGAGTTCCCTGGGCTGTAGTTAACCCTACAAGCAGATTGAGGTCTTTGAAGAGCACATGCCGCAAGTCTTCAAAGGGGTTCTGGCTGCCCCTCATGGAGCCAGAGCGGCATCCAACTGGATTACCACTAGTGGCTCTTTCTCTGGTGCCATCTGTTCCCTTGGGACCTATTAGTGGGCCTGTACCAACTCCAGTAAAGACATTTACTCTAGTCCCGAGATCCTTGCCAGTTCCTCCTTCCCTGGTGGAGGCACCAACCCCACTGGGGCCAGTGGATGATCTGAGGCTGACGCCCATGTCAGATCCCGAACCAACATTGCCTTGAGCTCGACCAATGTTGCACTACAAAGTTACAAAAGTGCAGTAAGTTCTCCTGCAGCCTGACTTCAACTCTGTGCCTCAAGTGCATTGCAACTATCAGCATAGGCTCTCATTTTCTTTTTGGTTCTGAGTCATCCTGTGCCAGAGCAGGGTGCGCCTCAGGATACTGATGATAATAATGGTGGAGGGGATTACTTGCTCCTCCCTCTTTATACTGACGATGGCTTATAACTTGATTTACAAATCGCAAGTAGACTTGATACCTTCTCTGAGACAGAGCTTGACTCGTCACGTGGGCTACCAAGGTAAGAAAGTGCCTCAGTTGTAGTGGTGGTTCGGATGGCAGCTAGTGTGCAAGAATTACAAGAAGGAGTCCTTGCGTCCATTTAATGATACCTTCACAGGTACTTTGGTGGCTACCTGGGTGAAATCATGTTGTTGCCCACCTGTTTTGGGCCGGTAGTTACCGGTGGTGGCCACCGGCACTCATTTTTGAGGGACAGCACTTATTTTTCGATATTAGGCATTTCCTGAGCGCAAGAGAGGAAAAACCACTTAAAGGGAGAAAGGGGCAAAACCTGTCACAATGAAAAAATGCAGGAACTTCCAAGAGTGAGATAAAGGGGTACGGAGTGTTTCGTAGTGGATTAAAGAGGCTTGAGGTGGACTCAGGAGTACACAGCCTTAGTATTCAGTTTGCCTACATGTAATAGCGGACCCCTGCCCACACCGCCTCTTCAACCTCTGGGGCAAATAAATCAGCGTGGCACTCACCTCCATCCTCAACACATCCATCATGAATGGAAACACGCAGAAGTCAGGTCCCTCCTCAAGAAACCCTCCGCCGTCCCCAGCGAACTCAAGAACTACAGCCCCATCTCACTGCTCACTTTCCCCGCAAAGGACCTCGAGAAGACTGTCAACCTCCAGCTCACCGAACACCCGGAGAGAAACAACCTGCTGGACACCTCCCAGTCCAGCTTCCGCGCCAACCACAGCACCAAGACCGTCCTGATTGCTGCCACCAACGACATCAGAACCCTACTCGACCAGGGGGAAACAGAGGCCCTGATCCTCCTTGACCTCTCGGCGGCGTTCTATACCGTATCCCACCACATCGAGTTCTAGGGATATGCCCTCAAATGGATCGCACCCTTCCTCACAGGAAGTACCACAAAATCCGGCTGACACCCTTCACATTGGAGCCCAAGAACATCATCCACGGCGTCCCTCAAGGTTCATCCCTCAGCCCGACCCTGTTCAACACCTACATGACACCCCTGGCCGACATCGTTAGAACCCATGGCCTGAACATCATATCCTAAGCAGACGACACCCAGCTCCTCTCACTCACGGAAGACACCCGCACCACCAGAACCAAATTCCACAACGCCATGACGAAAGTCATCGACTGGATGAAGTCCAACTGCCTGAAGCTCAACACAGACAAGACCGAAGTGTTGATTTTGGGAACAACACCTCTCCATGGGATGACACCTGGTGGCCTGCCGACCTCGGACTCACTCTCTCTCTTACAGTTAACGCCCGCAACCTCTGCATCATCCTGGACAGCAAACTCACCATGAAACGCCAGATCAATGCTGCCTCATCCACCTACTTCCACACCCTCCGCATGCTCCGAAAGATCTTCAGATGGATCCACGTCAGCACCAGGAAAAGCATTACTCAAGCCCTTGTCACCAGGTGCCTGGACTACAGAAACACACTCTATACTGGAATTTCCTCCCAACTCCTGAAGAGACTCCAGACGCTATAGAACTCAGCAGCCAGACTCATCCTTGACCTCCCCAAGCCTACAACACACGCCTACAAAGCCCTCTATGACCAGGGACCAGCATACATCAACCACCGTCTGAACTTCCACCGACCTTCAAGACACCTGTGCTGTGCCTCCTCACCATCGCACACACTCCTCGCATCCGCTGAAGCAACAGTGGGGGGCCATTCCTTCTACTTTGCCGCCAAAGCCTGGAACGACCTTCCCCTCCACTTCGCACTTCACCCTCTCATGGATTTCAGAAAGGGACTCAAGACCTTGCATTTCGAATGAGCCCAGCGAGACCTCAGCGCCTGGATACCATCATGGGTGAGTAGCTGCGCTTAATAAATACTGATTGATTGATTGAATGGCACCGGCCGTGGGCTTCTCATCAGTGGTTTCGGTACTGGCACTCATTCTTCTGCAAATGAAGCACTGGGCTTGTGGCCAAGTGACCCAGATGTTCTCATCAGGCGCCCAACTCTTGAGTCTCATTCTGTAGGTTTTGATCAGTATAGTGAATCCTAATTAGTTTCCTATAAATCCCCTGGATAGAGAACCCAAAAAGATTGATACCTTTGGTAAGCATATGTTTTCTTCTGCAGGTCTGGCACAGACATCTGTAACTGTGGACTATCTATACTGTCTGACTGACATACACATGCCCTTTCGGACATGGCCGGCAACAACTTGCTGGTGGTCTAGGCGGACCTTCGGGCCTCTCTGGCAGAGACAATCCATGATGGGCAAGACACAGCAAAGTATGTTATTCGCACAGGCTTCGATACCACGGACTGCATTGGCATCGGATATACCCTTTGATGGGTCTCGCCTCTTTGGAGAGAAGGTTGAATCCAATATGGAATGCTTGAAAGACAGCAGAGCTACACTGCATTTCATGGGGCTTTTTACCCCTGCCAAGCAATTTTCCTACCAGTTCCTGATATTTAGAGACCTTTCCAGAGAGCTTGCATGTAGACAGAGACTATCTGCACAGCCAGTAATGCAGCAGACAGCCCAGTCCTTTCAGAGCTGCGGATGTGGGACCGGTAGACATTGCTCATGCCAGCAGGGACACCAGTCCTCCAATGCCTCTCCCTGCTATGACAGCCTACAAATCACTTTAGTTTGCCCTCAATGCCACATATCCAAACAATGGGTGGCGGTATTCAGCACTTCCTTCCAGGTTGTCGACCCATCACTCCTGACAGATGGGCCTTGTAAATTGTTCAAAAGGCTATGCCTTACCTTTCCCTACTCCCAAACTATTATCCCTCCCACACCAGAACAAATTTCAGAAGAGCATCTGTCCATCCTTCTACAGGAGGTAAGCCTGTTGCTCTCTAGGAGTGACAAAGAGAGGATATCGGACTTGTTGAAAAGCGGGGATTGTTAGTCTCCCTACTTCCTTGTTTAGAAAAAGGACGAGTGGCTTAGGTCTACCTTCAAAATGCTCATATTGGCCCAGATCCTCTCTGTCTTGGACCATGGTTACTGGATGGTGGCTTTGGACTTGCGTATATTCATATGCCTGTCCTGCAGCCCACAGACATTAGCTGCATTTTAAGGTTGGCCGGAGCATTTTTTGTTTGCTTTGCTCCCATTTTGCCTCACCAGTGCTCCTCAGGTGTTCACGAAGGTGAATGCGGTTGTTGCTGCCTATCTTCAGATGTCAGGAGTTGCTGTATTCCTGTATCTTGATGGTTGCTGAAAGTGGACTCACCACAGTCAGTCGTGGACCACCTCCAGACGATGGCATTACTCCTAACTGTGTTGGGGTTTATCATAAATGAGCTGAAGTCCCACCCAATTCCATCACGGACATTTCCATTAATTGGGACGATCCTGGACAGGGTGGAGTTCGAGGTCTTCCCTCAAGTGCAACAAGTCCGGGACATTCGGGCTGAAATTTCAGGCTCAGTCCTGGATCAGGGTGAGGGTGCCTCTGAGGCTTCTTGGTCTTTTAGCCTTATGCATCCTCCTTGTAGACTACGCCATGTGGTAAATGCGAGCTCTGCAGTGGAACATAAAGTCCCAGTTGTCTTTCCGATACTATCCAAGCCTCAAAGGAGACAATCCTTGATTTGCATTAGTGGGTGACCAATCATGATCTGCACTGCAACAGGCCACTCCCCCTCCCCTAGGCAGAGCTGATAGTGGTGACAGATGCATGGCTACTGGGTTGGGGGTCATCTTGGAGGTGAAAATCAGAGGCCTTTAGTTTCCGCTGGAGAGCCAACTCCACATCAACCTATTGAAGCTGCAGGCCATTCACCTGGCCCTAAAAGCTTTCCTACTGTCCATCAGGGGAAGGCTGCTTCAGGTTCTTGCGTCTCTGGAGGTGGATGGAGCACCAAGACATCTTTCTGGTCGCCAACCACCTGGTGAGGTACTTGAAAGCCAGATCAGACCAACTGAGGTCCTTCTAGGTTTTATTTACTGAATCTAGCTATCAGCAAGTACTGCTGAGGAATGTGCAAATTCCTGAGCGGTACGTGCTGACAGTGAGATTCAGTCTCTTGCATCTATCAAGGGGCAGACTTGTTAACGATTATACTGTTTTAAAGTTGCTTTGAAGGCCTGAACAATACTTTCCATTGCTCGGTTAGGAACTGGGCGGCCCGCTTTGATTAATAGAAGCCACTGTAACCTGCATTTACCAAGTACTGTTCAATTTGGTGCTACCCTGAATTCAGGACTGCGATAGTTCATCCCTCTGGACATTTCTCTGCAAGCTAATTGGTATCCACCTTAAGTTCTGAAAAATAATTTTCGTTCTAATGGTGACCCAAAAATTCACCTCTGGGTCAAAATGTCGTCATCAATAATGGGCATAAAGATGTTTTATCAAGAAGTTGGTCAATCAGGAGCCATTAATTGGAAATAATGGTTTCTTTCCTTATTATGTTTAGTTATTTGATGTGTTAGCCATATAACTGACCATTCCATTGTCTATTACCTTTTTCATGATCACTTTATTTCACATATCACCATTGTTGTTTGTTGTAGATTCTTTTGTAGAAATTGTGATTTTTAGTCTTTTCAACTATTTATCGTACAATATCCGGGTCTCCTAACATTGATATTAACATTTATTTATGGTTTTGATTGGATTAATTTACAATCAATAATTCTTTTTGACTATTTTGGTAAATGAAACCTAGAAGGACCTTTGTTGTTTTTGATTATTAAGTGCCCTATCCTTCGTAGGTCTATGAATAGCTTCTGTGTTTGTTGTAGCAGATCAGACCAACTGTGCAGGCCTCATCTGGCAGATCACGACTGGCATCTACATCCCTAGGTGGGGAAAGGCATCTTCGACCAGTAGGGAGAGCCCTGGCTAGATATTTTCACCTTTGCTGAGAATATGCAGTGTCAACAATTTTGCGCATTAAAGTTTCCACAAGAACACTTGTTAGAAGACGCATTCCTTCTGGAATGGTGTGAGAAACGCCTATACAGCTTCTCGCCTGTACCTCTCCTGCCTGTGAGGAAGATCAAGAATGACCGAGCCCAAGTCATCCCTCTGGCCTGGATTGGGACAGGAGAGTGTGGTACCCAGAACGCCTGAGCATGAGCATCTTTCCACTGATCAGGCTTCCCTTTCAGGTGTACTTCATGTCTCAGCAATAGGGCATGTTCCTCTGCCTGAATTTTCACAACTTAATTCTATATGCATGGAGATTTAGCAATCGCAATTTACTGTTCTCAATTTTCTGCCTTGAAGCGGGTGATGTCCTTCTCGCTGCCAGATGCACCTCCACGAAATCCATCTATGCTGCGGCGCTGGGACAAATTTGTAACCTGGTGTGGTGCCCAGGACACTGACCCTTCCTACAGACGAAGCTGTCAGGCATCCTTTTTTTGTTTTGCCTTTAGCACATCAACGCCTTGCAGTGGGCACTGTAAAGACCAGTGTGTTGGTGCAGGGGTGGCTGTCCTTGGTATCTGTCAGGCTGTGATGTAGGTATTGGTGCATACGTTCACAAAACTCTACTGTCATGACAGCCAGGTCTAGTGGGAAGGACACTTTGCTTGCTTGGTTCTGCAAGATATTTTGGTCTGAGCCCAGACCCTCCATCTTTGTGAGATATTTATTTGTATCTATTCTAAGGTGAGGAGGAATCTGCACTTAGAAACATCCATCAGAAGAAGTTACTCACCTTTGATAACGCTCTTCCAGGTATATAGTCTATCTGACTGCTGGTTCCTCCCTGCCCTCAATTCTCCCTGTTCTGTGGAGTGGTCTCTTATTAACATCTAACTAAGTGTTAACTTAGTACTCAGCTCAATTGTTCAGGCTCTGCGTCTGAGGGTGTAGAAATGAAAAAGATGAGGAATTGACATGAGCACACTGGGGTGGCGCTTATATGTGTCTCTGCTAAGTCACTTCTGGTGGCAGTATGGAGTCAGCACAGAGCCACACAACACCATCTATTGGTGTGTGGGACCACTGCTACAAAAGTTTCCAAATCTAGTCTGGCACCTGGGGAATATATTGTAATGGAGAAACTTGTCATTAGATAGAGTATCCGCCTGAAAAAGCATTACTGAAGGTAAGTAGCATGTTCATTATGCAACTCCACTATATGTGTCCATGCAACAACAACCTGTGAATGGTCTTCAGACCTCTATCACTGGCAACATTTATTTCAAGGCAGGGGTCTCCCCTCCAGCAAAGTGAGCATCCGGGCCATTTCCAATTACTTATTGAAAGTGATACAGCAAACTAGTTAAATGTACATCAAATATGAACAGCAGTTAAACGCCTCACGGACAAAGGCGAACTGTAGAGAAAGGGCATACTGGACTAATTTTGCGTTCGTGGCTGAATAGGAATGCAAGCCACAAACAGGCCGAATATAGAGGCAATACTAGGTGCAGGCCAGTTGCCGGGAAATTGTGGATCGAGACTAGTAGCATAGGTGTGTATGAAAGATCTGTTTGGATCTCTTTACACATTGCGGACTCGGTTGGGGAGGGGAGGATTTGCAACGGACACCGTTGGTGTGAAGTTTAATGTTTTGTCTGTTTGTTCAGAAATTAATAAAGAGATTTCAAAAAAATATATGAATAGCAGTTTAGAAACAGCTAAGTGAATTGTGGTGGTTGAAGAAGTGCTGCATATCCTGTTCAATTTTGCTTGTAAAATGCGAGAATTATAAATGTCTTGTGCTGCATGTGAAAAGGCAGATCCCCCCCAAAAGTTGGATGAACAAACTTTTGTTGTTATAGGTCTACCAAACCAAGGAGAGCAGAAGGTACTTTATGTAGCATCAGTTAGTGGGGCAGACTGGTATAACATTGTGCAGTAATTGTTAAATCATCACTGTTAATGTGTGCACCAGTCGATGTTGATCACGGACTATATCTTGAGTGGAACATTGAATTCGCCAATTCTTCTTATCAAAGGCTACCTGCAGTGACACTAAGGCATGATCGGGACATTACAAATTCAATCCTTCCCTCAAAATCATGGCAGTGCTTGCCAAATTTGGCACAGTGCTCTGTAATTTCCATCCTTAGCATGTACCTGAACTGATCAACAGGGCCTAAGTTGCTAATCATGCACCTTAGCTCGGTAATGGTGCAGACCAAGGCTTTGGTCTACGATGCTAAAATGAAAAGTGCTGTCCTCATTGCAGTCGCAAACTCTTAGAGTTTGTGCCTGCGCTAAGGAGACCACATTAGCGAAAGACTTGACCGTATTTAGACACTGCTGCTGGTTCATAAAAGTTGGACCGGTCTCTCTTTAAATAGATGAAAAGACATCTTCCTGCAGGCAGGTGCAGTGCCTTAATGTACATGCCAGAAGTGGGATGCCTGGAAGGTCCCAGGGGTCCTCTTTCCAGCCTTGCAAGTGATTCCTTTGGGGGCACACTGTCTGTGCGCCTCATTACGACGTCTTTGCCATTGTGGCTTTATCTGTAATATCGGACATGCGCAGTGATAAATGGTTTCATCATTTGCATGGGTCTACACCCACATGGAAATACCTGCTCATGATCACATCGTCGCAAAAGATGTGATGGTGCGATCCATATTATGCAATAGATCGCACATGCATCTGCAGCCCTCACCATAATAGCAAAGTGCCATGGAGGTGCAAGAAGTGGAAACAAACCCTCGTTGCAGCCCCGGGGCACTATCCATAATATGGCCCCAGGTGTTTCATTGATGTTCCTAAGATTACTGTCAAATCCCGTGTTTTCATTGTGAGCCTGTTCAATATAATCATGGTCTTGTGAGGTGACTACAATCACTCTTTACTGGTGAGGCGAAGAGAATGGAGCTGAGCCTCTAATTTGACTGTAACATATATGTTGAAGGATCTCAAGGGCTCACCATAGTGTTTTGTCCTATTTTATGTTTATTCTGAACTCTCGGATACTTCCTTGGCATTCTAATGCTGATGACACAGATCATTTTTTTCATTTCAAGTGCTCCATTCCTTTACTGTGATTTGATCCTTTTTTCCTAGAGGCAGAAGTTACCTAGATGCTTTTCAACTGCTAATAGGCCAGGGGCTAAAGTATATGTTCTTAACCTCACCCTGTCATAAACCCTCTGGTAAATGCTGTGGTGAGCACTATGCATGCTTGTAAACTATCAATAGAGTTGAAGTCCGTGCACAGCTGATTCTGTATAAGTTCAATTGGAACGTATTTTATTGATCAATGTATGTTGTGCTCCCTGGGTATCGCTCTCCGAACCAGAGCGTAAATGAGTACTCAAATCAGTAGCACCCCATCACCTGGGGTGTGTCCCCCTGGGCACAAACCAAATCCTGAATAAGGATCACAATTTTTACTTCTTTCAAGATGGCGACAGTAATCCAAACTTAATCGTTCAATAATTCGGTGTATTGCTTGTTTATTCGTCACAAGACATAAATTGATTTTCCGAGTCAAATCATGGTGTCAAACCAGACAACTACAATATCCAGAATGCATTGCTGCAACTTCTTCTGTCATAAACATGAACATGAATTCAACTCATTTCATTGTTCTATATCCCAATGCATTTCGGGCATTCTGCCCTTCATCAGGATAAATTCAAGTAGTTGTGGTGGCATGCTCCAATACACGCAGAGTCTTGGAGCATGCCACCACAACTACTTGAATTTATCCCCTGATGAAGGGCAGAATGCCCGAAATGCATTGGGATATATAACAATGAAATGAGTCCCATGACTAACATTTTGGAAGCAAAAGACTTACACAACACAAGCAGTAAAAAATAATGGTCTGGTTATTAGGTGCCCGGAGTATACTTCTTATTTTCTGTGTAGTTTGTTATTTCCACTAGCGGTGGGGGTTATTGGTGCTGACATGTACAAGATAAGGCTCACAAGATGGCTGAGTACAAAGCACAGTTGCAGACATTGGGTTATTTGTGTGTGTGTGTGTGTGGGGGGGGGGGCTTAATTGAGTAACAAAACTCATTTAGCCACTAAAGGGTACACATGTACATCCACCGGTGTTTCATGGTCCAGGAACCATCGTTCAGTGTAAAATAACAGTTCACTTTGGTGGTTGTTGGTCATGCTAGTGTATGTATTACAACATTTCCTTGACACAGATGAGGTTGTTGGCTACAGAGCTTCATTTAAATGAACCTAGAGGGAAATGTACTACTTCACTGCCATCCCGTTAACCAATAAATACTGGACCTAGCTGTCCAGTAGGTGTGCTTCATCTTGATTTTGAATGAAATCTCGGTGTACCAGTACAGAGCAATGTTGATCAAGAACAGGACTCTACCTGTTGCTGTTTCCCTCAAGGGCAGGGCCAAGCCTGTGACACTGGAAGAAGCCTGCTGCTGTGACTGCCCTGGAAGTGAAGAAAGCTCTACTGTCTGGTGTACGAAGAGGAGCGTACACATGACGAGGAAGGACAAAGAGCCAGGCTTTACTGACTGAAGAATACCTCAGCGTCTCCTTGAGGAATTTAATCGCCCAAGAGCTGTGAGGACCATGCAGCCTACTGAACCAGAATTGGCTGAAGGACATATTGCATGAAAAGAAGATTGTGAACCTGCAAGGTGAAAACTGGGGCTGTAAGTGTGATGAACCTGCCCATGCCATACCATCCCCGACATTGCAGAAACCTGTAACTTCCCATTAAATTATTTTCCTCATCTCCCCAGGTTTTAGGGCAGTGTGTTGCTGGTTGCAGCCAGTTGTTCCAATTTGAAAGCATTTGGACCATCCTCGCCTGCTTCCTTTGCCACACCATTAACCTCCCCCAATTTGACTAGAAGATAATTGTTTAACAGTATGCGCCAAATAAATTATTTATGCAGCATGAATCTTTTCTGAATACACATGCTGTGGAAAATCCTGCCATCAGGACCTAATGAGGTCTAATGTGATTGATCTTATTGTCAAAACAAAGATTGCATTTTTCTGCATTACTTTCCAGATGGATGCACCAAGACATCAGTGAAACCTATATATAGCAGTGAGGGTGGCGGGTCTTTTCTTATTCCTTCTATCATTTTGGTGTAGTAAAAATTTTCCCCTAAAGACTGCGGAGCAGCAGTGTCGCGGGCAGAGTTAACTTTTTGTGCTGGAGTGACAACTCAGCTTATTCTTCCTTTGAGGCAGGTGCACTCACTACTGTCTCCTTGCAGGATGCGATACGCGAAGGGGCCTCCCGATGTGGGAATTCTAGTGATTGCCTCAAATAATGATAGCTTAAAATATTAGGTGCACATGAGCAGCCCTTCTTGGGTAAGACCCCGTCCGCACAGTTCAATTTAGAAGGTACAGAAGAAATGGGGGTGCTAGCACTTAAGGTAAATTTAGTTGTTAATACCAAACTCTGAAAGTAGGTCCGTTATAATAACCTCAATGAATTGATGATGGCGAGAAATAATGTTATGAGTTGCAGATTAGTGGGTGAGTTGATTTAGTCTTGTATTCTTGCATTCACAGTACAGGAGTGTCACAGCCAACATGTGTTTCACCCCTTTGCGGTGAGCAGGCCTGGGGCGTTTTAAAGGCTGCAAGAAAGTGTTGTGCTATTAGCTCTCATGAAGATCAGAAGAAATAGCTGATAATGGTCGAATGAAGAGATAGAACATGTTTACCAAGGTGTGGACCAGCATGCTCTTCAAAGCAATATTTGCCTTGATTTGGTCCCAATCGGACTGACAGGGACAGTCTGAAGCAAAGTAAACTGTGAAATACTGCAAACATGAGTATCTAATCAAACAAAGAAAAGGTAGGTAGGTGCACTGTGCAAGGGAGATTCCTGGTGAGAAAATCATTGCAACTGGTAAACAGCACACATGATCACTCTGCAAAAAAGTGCTGATCTAAAGGGGTCAAATATATCAGTTTTATTGACACACTGTAACACGTGGCAAAAGTTGTTAAACTTTCGCAGTAAAAGGAAGGTTCAGATGTGAATAGGTCTGTTAAGGTTGCCATTCTGTGGTTGTGATGAGGGCTGTAAGTGACAGGAGGTTAGAGAACATCCTCATATGTGACAGCTCCTGTTGTCTGTAGGGCAGACGTTAGTTGGAAAGGCTTTGCAGGCTTTGTTCAGCAGTTGATGGTCAGAAGCTGACTGATCTCTTGTGTATTTTGAATCCATGACAGACATAAGATAATCAACTCCCTGTTAGGAGTTTCTCTCTTGCGGTTAAGGGGGAGTGTAGGGAAGTACCCCTTTTTGACATGGTCCCCCCACCTTTTGCCTTTTAATTTATGCAATTTTGGCAGAAGTGCACTGGGTTCCTGCTATCCAGGTTCCCAGTGCCAGATCTCTTTCCCAAAAACAGTACAATTGTTACCCCTTGTAAGTCCCTAGTAAATGGCACTCCTGGTACCTAGGGCAGAGAGGCTAAAGAGGGTCCCTAAGGGCTGTAGCATGTATTCTGCTACCCTAATGGACCCCACACCATACTCATGCAAACTGCTATTGCAGGCTGCGTGACATGGTGGCAACAAAAGTGACGCCAGACATGGCACACCTCCTGTGTGCCATGCCTAAAGACATTGCATGCAATATATGTAAGTCACCCCTACAGAAGGCGTTACAGCCCTAAGGCAAGGTGCATTATATTACACGTGAGGACATGTCTGCATGAGCAGATATGCCCCTGTGATGTTCATGTCGATTCTTGGACACTGCCAGTGAACAGAGAAGCCATCTTGAGTATACTACTGGGCACTGGTGATTAAGAGTTTCCCAGCTACATGATGGCTTCACTGAAACTAAAGTTTGGAATCAAACTGATTCCAGTGGTGGACTAATTAATACATGCACCCAGAGGGTACCTTAGAGGTTCCCCCTGAAAACCTGCCAACCTCTAGTGTACTGGCTGACTGGTGTAGACCAGCCTGCCACCGCATACAGGTTTCTGACCCCCTGCAGGTGAGAGCCTATGCTCTCTGAGGGCAGAAACAATGCCAGCTCCGGCTGGAGGTATTGTCACCTCCTCCAAGTAGGATGGCTAATAATACGTAAATCAAGACAGGAGGCTTCAAGGGCCTCTTTTGCCTTTGATATGCGACCCAGGCTTTTCCCAGACAGGGGAAATGCCACTTCCTGCCCCGTGCCCATTTAGCACCAGGACAGGTGGGAAAATTAGCTAGTCAGGAGGTGTGTTCCTTATCAGGCTTGTTCCACCCCTAAGGTGGGCTACCTGATGTGAACACGAAAACTAGTATTCTACCGTCTTGGGTTTTGGTGGAATTAGGCTAACTGGGCTAGGGTTATGCCCACTTCCCCCAGGAAGTGGTCATATATAGGGTGTTATCACCCAAAAGGTAAGTAGCCCATTGGCCACTACCTGTCATTCCCCTGAAAGCCCCTAAATTGAGTATTTAGGTGGCACCCCTGATGCCAGGAACTCCGATTCCACAGGCCCGGAAGAAGAGGACAAAGAAGAGCCGCTAAAACAAGAACTGAAGGCTTGCTGTGGACTTTTGGCGCCAAACCCTGCTTGCCTGCACCAGTCTCGACAAGTGTGAAGAAACCAACTCGTTCTGCAGCTGAAACTCTACCAAGAACCCTAGTAGATTGCCAGCCCTTCGCAAATTACCAGCAATTTTCCTTGGAGTAGAGGAGCTACTCCCATGCAGTTCGCAGGCACCAAAACTGCAGAGTCCGCCTTACTGTACTGCTGCTCCGCTGTCGTACCGATGCAACAGTCGCCCAGGAAGAGGTCTCAGTGCCCCAGAAGGTCAGATCCATATCTCCACCAAGTGAGAAGACGCCAGGACCAACCAGAGCCGTACAGCACCGCTACCTGGGGTACCGGCCCACTTGCAGCAACCAAGGCCTGTTTAAGCCCAGATGGGACTCCAACAGCACCAAGACTGAGCTGCCTTCAAGCTACGTCAGCACTGCAGAGACCCACTCCCAGAGTGGCCCAGCTGCCTGACTTTTGCACCCTCAACTGGTGAGACTGACAAATGCAAGGACCGGCGACGCACCATTCCAGCTGACCAAACCCCTCTGCAACCGAGCGCCCCAGCCCGGGTTACCGAGAACTGACTGTGCTGCCTTGCTCCTAGGACCCTTGTGAACTGAGCCCCCCGTTGGGAGCTCCCTGACTTATTCCCCCTGTGCAGCCTGTTTTTTAAGTGTGCCCCCCACCTCTCCTTTGATGTAGCACAGAAGGCTATGAACCAGACCAGCACCTCTGGACCCGGACATCCCAGGGCAGTTAAACTCTAACTGCTGGTAGTACTTTGGACCTTACCCCCCTATGACCTTAAGTCCGTAATGGGACCCCCGGAAACCTACTGCAAGTACCTGTATACCATATATGCCTTTTCCTCCCATAGGAAAGCATTACTCGTAAAAACGCTTTTAAGTAACTATTTTACTTACCTGTGAAATGCAATGTTTTAAAAAGTACTCAACTGTTAATGATGTTTCTTGGTATCAAAATGCTTATAAAAATTTGAGTTATGTATTTTAAATTGATCTCGGATTCATTCTTTGAGTGTGCGTCTAATTTATTGCCTCTGCGAGTACAACAAATGCTCACCACTACCCTCTGATAAGCCTAAACTGCTCACCCGCACTACCACAAAAGAGAGCATTTAGTGTTATCATTTTTGCCTCTGTAAACCAATAAGGGTTGCCTGGACTCTGTACACAGTGTACCTCGTTTTGGTCCACTATATAGAGAGTCCGCTTTCTACAGGGAGATTCTGATTTTCATCACTCATTTTATCTGCGAAGATGACTAGGGTGAAAGGTTTGTGGGATTTCCTCCGATAGCAGAGTTAGGAGGATTGAGGAAGGGGCATGTAGGAGAGTTTAAAAAAGAGAGTTTACATGAGCCCAGGAGTTGTCACGGCAACCTGTGTCACAACAGAAATCCAGAGCAGAATAGGTGCCTCTGCAGAGAGGGAACTATCTGCTCTCACATTTGCATCTATAATCTCACACTGACCTGTTGTAGAAGGCACATTCTGCTCCCCCATTCACTCATTACTGGAACTGAAGCATGGAAAATATAGCAACTGTTCTCCTTTTGCCACTCAGGATGACCACACATAAGGTGATATTGTATTGTATGCGATGGAAAGTAAATAGATTGGATTCAGCACTAAATCTCCCAAACCCATGCTGTAATGATTAATGTCCCTGAAAAAGTATGCAGTAGTGGCTATCCCACCGACTCTCTTTGCTTCCAGAATGCCCTTCTATTTTCACTTTCTGGCAAAAATGAGTGGGGCCCCTAATTCTGAGGGGCCTCCCAAACTTCAAATAGGTGCTCCGCAGGGATACCCCTTTGCTGTGCCAAATGAGTGGAGACCCTGCAATAGTGTTCCCACCCTATAGTCTCAAAAGATAGTCCCTTTTGAACTCCTCTGCACATGCCGGGTCTGTTAGCAGCTTTAAAGGTTTGATGTGCGTTAGATGTACCCTGCGGTGATCCATACTGTTCTGCCCTTCTTAAATGAGTAACATGACTTGTGAAATTAAGGGCTCCTTCTTGTTCATTATTTTGTTTTTTGGTGTGCGGAAATGTTTGGAAACATTGCAGATGTTTTGCAGTAGTGAGCACAAACACTGAAAATATGCACATGGGAAATTGTTCGAGATGAATGGTGGTGCATTTGTTGGTAGGGTTACGCTTAGCTCATCAGACATCTTTATTTTATATGAATGCTGGCTGAGATTTGAAGAATGATGCTACGCACAGGAAAAAACAGGAACACACCGCCCAGCACTTCTTACACTCCTTGTCCTCTGTCCCAAGCAACGGTCTGGAGGGCCTACACAAGGTTTCCTGCCAGAATATTGAATCTTGTATATGTCCACCTGAACATAGGCAGTAGCCACCACAATACAGTCTTGAAAGAGGGCAAGAGGTGCCTTTACCAGAAGGCCCTTTGAGGAAGGAACTTAGCACCAACTGGCTTGATTCGACTTTTGAACTTCCAATGATGCACTGAACCTGTGTCGATCCTACTTTGGTCAGAAAATTGAACATTTGGCTGAGAACAAACCTATCGGCCCTGCTAAAGCATTGCCCGGCTCTCCTACTGCTGTCCTTGCCTGAAAACCCCAGCAAGCAGATGAAATGGAAAGATTTTAATGCTGTGCCTAGAGACCTTCTCTTCCCCTCACTAAAGAGCAGAGGAGGGCTAATTAAGTAAGTATTTGCTACAAGCGCATGTGATCTGAGTGGTGATCCTGCCTGATGAGAATGTTCCCTCCCTGCAACACATTTTGCAGTTTTTATTGTCCCCTGACCCCACCTTTGTGTGCAAAGTTCCAGCATCGCTGCACACCTCTTTCCCTTCTAAAGACCATCCTGTCTCCCAGCTACCTGTCTTCTTCAGAGTCCTTTGGCTACCCATATTTAACAGGCTTACATTTTACCATTCCACCCACTACTTACTGGATCCTTCCCAGTCTCTGGCTTTCATGCTCTTGACTGCACTGAAAGTGCTCTTTCTTATCTCAAACTTCTTCACATCCACTCATCAGTACTGCCAATCTTTTGCACTTTTTCTCCTTCACCCGTCGGCTGTCTATGATACATTTAATCACAGAGACATATTAAACACATATTCATCTCTGCAGATTGCCGCAATTGCTCCTGATTGGCCATAGTGCCATCTTTCAAACTATTTCTTCTTGATCTCCTGATGCTCTGCTCTGTATTTATTCACCTCAGTTCAGTGGGTGTCCCATGAGTCGTAGTAGTTTGTCATCTATTCTTCCCACTCCACATCTCCACCCTGAGCTGCATTACTTCCTTATTTGGATTCCCATGTCATCTGTATGCATATGATGCTTGAATGTTTATCATCTTCCCCTCCTTCACATCACAGCTTCACGCACCATGTCAAGGCCATTAGGCACTGGATGGGACCCTGACCCGTAATTCTCAAATCTTCAAAAACTGAAATCATGCTATTCCCAGCCTGGCCTATCCCCCCCTCTTCATTAACTGTACTTACATACTTTCACCCATATGTACCTACCCCATCCACATCTGCTATGAATCTTGGTGTGTTATTTCATGGGAAAATGCACTGCACTCTTGGCTTCTATACCACCACTCTATGCCAGATTTCAACTACTCAACATTCGCAAAATTAGCCTCTCCGCTCCCATCCACACTCCTAAGTGTTTTTCAAACCCACTCTTTTATGAGTACATTTGATTAATCCACAGATCTTCCAAACTATGCGTTTTCTCCCCCTCACAATGTTATCAGCTTTGCAACCTACATGCCATTCTCTCTTCTCTGTGACCAACCTACTCTCTACCAAGATATGACTTCCTGCCAACATCAAAGCCAAGTTCATACTTCTTGTTATATAAGTTAATTCACAGTCATCCACAGGGAAGGGCTTTCTGCAACTTCCCTATGTGACATGTTTTTCTTACCATTTGATGTCTGATTTTTCAAAAGAGGTGAGCTGCTTAGAGGGGCAGCCAGGCTTTATGGTCTTAGGATCTTTGACCCTGAAATTCGATCATACCATCTATGTCCCTGCAATCTCTCCTCCATAACCGTCAGTAGATGGGACATGACTCCCAGAGACTCGAGGGTTTTGTGGGACTAAGTCACTGGTGGCCAGATTACCAGGAGTATCCAGGCCCTAAAGTGCCTCTGACTGAGGACTTGGCTGGAGAGGAGCTGTTTTAACAAGGATCCACCTGACTCTTGTGAGGCAGTAACTGGGCAATACATGGATGGCCGTCATGTATGTATACCACATAGAAGATGGCCATGTATGTATGTGTACCACCATTACCTGCCTGGTAATGGAGAATATCGACCGGTGGTACACCATTTCAGTTTCTATGGAGGACGGTCTGTTTAAGACTTCCCATGCTGCCAGGCTTTGGAACACTGTTCTCAGACAGGGAGTGCTGGCATGGCTATCTCAGTGTAACAGTGATATTTAATAGGCTACCCCCACACAATGTCTCAGAGGACCTGTCCTTACTTCACTTAGATGGACTTTGATCAAGAAGATCTATGGCTGAGAATTTGTGAGAGGCGGAGAGCTGATTCATGATATGAATGCTGCTTTTTTTCTGTTACAAGACTATATGAATGGCTGTGGTTGTTCCTGCTGTGTTTATATTAATTTAGATCTATTTTCTTGCAAACAGGTGACATGGTCTGTGCTAGACCTGCTTGTATCAGAGTTACTACTTTTGCTTGCCTGTCTTCACTAGGGCAACCCAGCATACCAAACAAGAACCTGGGTGCAGACTAGAATATGTAAAGTGGTTCCTTTTAGAAATCATTTGAAGCAGTTTTAATCAACAATTTAGAGACCCATTTGTGATCCAGTAGTGCTGAAAGTATTAAGAAAAGTTTTTTTGAGAGACCCACCCAATTAGTTGTGTTTAAATTATTTGTAATCAGAAACTGAATATTTTGCAAATTGATGGTTTAAGTCTAGTAAAGTTGACGATGATTCATTACTCTACTTACTTGAAGGGTCATCATCAGAACTAAATACATTATTGGGGCTCCAAACAACAATTTCTGTAAGATGAACACACAGGGGTCCATTAGATATTATGGTACTAGACAAGGAAGGTGAGACAAAGTGATTTCTAAACACTTACTTGTGGAGACCCAGAAAGGTCCCAAATATATAGAAAGAGAATTAAAATGCCGTTAGAACGTCTGCTGAGTGGATTTTGGATGACCAATATTACATTGTGACACATATGTGATAAACAATAATGGTAGTCATGTCAGCGATTTCAATGGAATATAGTCACCATGAAATACGACAGACAGCTGAGTTATTAATATGACAAAGGTTGTGGCAAAAAGGGCTCAAACAATTGATCTTGCAAAAAGAATTTACCGATTTGAGGGGAATTAAGTCCAAAAATGTATTTTTCAAAACTTTTTATTGTTTTCTGTTGCAAAAGGTCATGTCAAAAGGTGTAAATGCCTTACATTGTATCATTTTGATTCAATTGACACCAGTACAAAACATAAAATTAGCACAGTCCTAGGACAAGTCATACCTATGCAATGTATTAGTAATTATAATACACCATATTTTCTGTCTGGGATGTTTACCCCATATTGTTTCAAACTTATGGAGGAAGCCCCTGCCAGAAAAAAATTGATTTTTTGTCGTCCATGCACCAATCAATGTTGCTGCCCAGGTGCTCAAACAAAGGAGGCAGGGATGCTCCCCCACAAACATGCAATATTGCGACTGGCCACACCATACCAAGGTTACAGAATAGTCGCTGGTACCTAGTAGCTGTTTCACCCCCCCCCCATATTACAAATATGCATAGTTTTCCCCCAAAGTTAGCTGTATTGAAGGAAGCCCTTGCTATACAGTCCATCACCTCCCCCAGTAATCCTCAAGCACTTTGCAGTCCCAGATAGTATGCAAATACATGCCCACCATACCGCATCTCCTGAGGCACATATCCGTGTCTGCTCGCCTTATTTTTGCCTTAAATTCCCTCGTATAATAAATCTTGTGCAATAAATTATTTAGCTGCATTAGTCTGAATCCAGCCCTGGTTGCCACTTTTCAGGGTGCCTGTAGTGCCTCACTCCA
Organism: Calotriton arnoldi; assembly: GCA_963921515.1. Lineage (NCBI taxonomy): Eukaryota > Metazoa > Chordata > Amphibia > Caudata > Salamandridae > Calotriton > Calotriton arnoldi. The sequence goes on along the minus strand of CAWUFW010003839.1, from coordinate 1,051,748 downwards.
TTCCTCATCCTATAAGCATTCTATGTCTTTTTCCCATTTGCGCCTGAGACTCGCCAATTCGTCTGGAAAATTATTCATTATCTTTTTATATATATGTAAGTGATATTGCGTGCTGCACTAATGGCTCTGTCAGTATTCTGTCTGACAGGAGATTAATGTCTTTAATCTGTAGAGTACTTGGCACATCTACACACATTGTGTTCCTGAGTTGTAAGTATCAAAAGACTTCCTAAACCTGCATTTTGTTTCCCTCCATAAGCACCTGAAAGATTTTTAAGGCTGTGTTATGCCAGACATCCACAATTTGCTGATCCCAGTCAGTCCCCAACCTTCAAATCCCTTGATCCTGCTTGTTTTACTGAGCCATTGGGAGTCCCAAAGTGGCGTTTCCCTTGCCAGAACTGCCTGCCAGCTCAGCAATTTCAATGCACAATTTCATATTTGTAGGACTACTAGGAAATAGGTTGGCCAGCCTAACCTGCGTCCCTTACCATAGAGAGCTGCTTGGTATACATGAAGTTCCATCCAGTATGTGTCATATCTGACCGACGGTTCTCCCTATGCGGCATATGCCCAATGATTTACTACTACCAGCTGGGTGGCCCAGTAATATTTCCATACATCTAGAAGGGCCATACCTCTGTCATACACCCCCGCGTTAATTTGCAATTCTTGGTGTACTCTCATTCCATGATAGCCATCTCGAGAGTGAAATAATCGCTCAGTGACCACGTGTGGGGTATTTTTCAAGGCATGAAGGAACTTGGGGAGGACTATCATTTCGAACAACTCAGTTGTGCCTAACAACAAACGCTGTAACTTTTTCTGGCAGAGCGCATCCTCCCTAAATTTTTCCAATATAGTGTATATGTTCTCCCTTACGAAAGCTTACTGTTCTTATGTCACAAATATTCCCAAGTATTTAAAATCCTTCTGTTGCACTTGGAGTGGCCCCTACTTGGTGCTGCAGGAGTCCTGGATGTCAGTGGGTAGATCACCGATTTCGTCCATTTTATTTTAATCCACTATATTTACTAAAAATGTGCACCATCTGCATGAGCCTATCGATGGAAACTTCAGAGTCTGACACATATTTCAGAACATTGTTTGCGTAGAGCAATATTTGCTCTTCCCACCCTGGATCCCACATTAAGCCTCGCACCAGCAGGTCCTCTCCCACCCAGCACGCAAACGGCTCCATTGCCAGAGCAAAAATCATAGGGGAGAAAGGTCAGCCCTGTCTGTCTGTCCCCTAGACATGGGAAATGGCTGTGAGAACTCCCCATTCACTCTGGCATACGCAAGGGAATTACTATATAGGAGTGCAAACCATTTTTGGTACTCTGGTCTGAAATTCATTTTCTCCAATACCTGAAACATACAAAACCATTCCACTGAATCAAAGGTATTGGAAGCTTCCAGTGGCACCACCACAGCCGGCTCAGCCAGAGTTTTGGAGTGTCCCATTCAACCATACATACTCCGTAGATTCAGCCTTGTGCTCCGGCTTGGAATAAATCCTACTGATATGGGTGTACTAATCCAGTTATAACCTTGAACAGACTGGCTGCCAAAATCTTGGCCAGTAGATGATTTCTAGATTCAGGAGCGATATAGGCCTGTAGGAGGAGCATAGCAAAAGAGGCTTGTCTGATTTATGAATAAATACGATCACGGCCAGTCGGAGTTCCTCCACAAAGTCCATCTTCTTTCACTGCATTGTACATATGCTTATGATGAGTAGAGAACACCCTAGCAAGATTTTTATAAATCTCAATCAGCAAGCTGTTAAGCCCAGGGGCCTTACCCGATTGCATTTTCACTACCTTTATTTCAGTGGTGGTTTTTGGTGCATCCAGAATCTGCCTGTCCATGTCACAGATACCTTATAAGGCAATATGTGTCAGAAAGTCACATATCTCTATCTCTGAGCAGATAGTCATCAATGCACAGAGGCACTATTAGTACTTAGCAGATGTTTTTACAATGTCCCCATTACCCTTATCTGTCTCACCTAAGGGCTCCCAGACCTCACTCACCCATCTTGAGTCTTCCTCCCTCTATCCCAGCCAAGTCAGTAGTTTGTGCCTTATTGCCTACTTCATATAGCCTTTTCTGAGTTGTAAGTAGTGGTTCTGGGCTGCATTGGTATTCAATTCTTGATATTCTTGTTTTTTGGCCTCTATGCAATGGCGTAGTCTTCCTGGGTTGCTGCATGAGCTGCAGTTACAGGTCCCTAGCTGCTTCTCAACCCTCTGGATCTCCCCCCAATTCTGTTTCCGCTTGACTGAGGTCAGTGAGATTAGCTGACTCAGTTGTACCGCTTTGTAGGATTCCCATAAAACTGTCCTCAAACCTATCATTTCTTCATTTTCAGTAAAAATATACTTCTGTAAATAGGCGTAACTCATCCACCATATTTCTCTGCTTTAATAACCATGTATCACTCCTCCAATACCGAAAGTCATCCTAGTTGCAACTCCTTATCTCAGCCACAAGAATGATCGGAAATTCCCCCAGGTAAATATCGAACATTAACAAATCAATGCATATGGGTTCCCTGCGTAATCAAATAATCCGATCTAGAGTACAAGTTATGCACCCTAGAGTAGAATGAAAACTGCGACACTTAAGGATTATGCTGTTGCCGTACATCCACATGTTTCTATGAATCTCCTTAGTGGCATAGCTCCCCTACCCTCCGCCTGACGCTATCTACTGATTCATTCAGCGGCAGCTCAAAAAGAAACTCGAGACGAATTTAGAAAAAAAGAACACAGATTTTTTTATATAAATTTTGACACCAAGATTATAGGAATCAGGTAAGTACTTTATACGTTATCAATTTTTGCAATAATAACAGTAGAAAATGACACCTGTCAGATTTGAGGCATGAGCTTCGAATGCAGTAATGTTATATTGTGGGAGAAAGATACACTGCATAGGTGCCCTTACAGACGACTTACAGGACTGTTCTTCTGGACTTAAGGTAAATAGGGGCCAAGATTTAAGAAAGCACCAAGTGTTCAAGTTTCCCTGCCCTGGGGTGTCTGGGTGCAGAGGTGCTTTACGCTGTGGTAGCCTTGAATGCTACTCGCTAAAGTCAATGGGTAAAGTACCTGTAAGAAAAGGATGCAATGGGGAACTGGGGGACCAATGCCGCAGAACCCAAGGGGCATCTCGGCTCTTGAGGGTCTCAGGACCACAGAGACACTGTCGGTTTATGTGAGCCTGTGCTGGGGAGCTTTGGTGCAGAGGTATTTTGTCCGGCTGGTCAGTGAGTTAGAGGCCCTTTCACAGTACTTTGGGTACCTGCAGAAGAAGGAAAAGGAACATAGCAGGACCACTCTCGGTGTGGAGGTGTCCTCTCTCGAAGTTCCTTGACATGCAGGTAAGTTTTGGCAGCGGTGAGTGATGTTCCGACTGAACCCAAATAAGCCTTGGTGCTTGCAATTGGCTCTGGTACTTCGGATATTGGTGCAGGATGACTCCAGGGTCTTGGCATCTCCAAACTTGGCAGGGAGACTGATCTGACCTCCTGGAGCATGAAGACCTCTTGATGGGGTGCTGCTCCCTCGGTGGGTCTGGGGGTTGACAGAACGCAGTAAGGGGTAGCTGCAGTCTGTGCCTGCTGGTGCAGGGAAGTGGCTCCTCTTCTCCAAGGGAGAGGTTGCTAGGTCATCGAAAAGCTGGACTGACCTCCAAGGGTTTGTGGAAGCTGTTCCACTTCTGGATGAGTTGGTGTAGGTGATTGTCGGGAGAGCAGCAGTGAGGCAGGATTTTGCGCTAAGGTAAATGCTGGTCCACAGTTCTCACATCTTCGGCTCTTCTTTGTCTTTCTTCTTTCAGGCAGATGAATCTGAGTTCCTGGTGTCAGGGGCCCACCTAAATACTAACTTTAGGATGTTAATGGGAGTGAAGGGTAGTAGCCAATGGTCTACTTACTCCTGGGGTCTCTACGCCCCCTATATGACCACTTCCTATGGGGAGTGAGCATAACCCTGTCCCAGAATTCCTTATTCCACCAAAAACAAGATGGTGGAACGCATCTTTCGTGGAGAACATCAGGTAGCCCACCTTAGGGGTGTGACTAGCCTGGAGGTGCAACGCGCCTACTGCATAGCTAATGTCCCGCCTGTCCTTGTGCCAAATGGACCTCAGGGCAGAGGGTGGCATCTCCCAGGTCTGGGGAAGCCGGGGTCTCATATCAAAGGTGGCAGGGGCTTTGAAGCCCCTGGCTTTGATATGCTAAATCACTAGCCATCCTGCTGGAGGAGGTGTGAACACCTTTCTCCGGAGCAGGCATTGTTTCTGACCTCAGAGAGTGCGGGCTCCCATCTGCAGGGGGTCCGAAACATGTCTGAGGTGGCAGGCTGGATGATACCAGTCAACCAGCACACTAGATACTGGTAGGTTTTTCAGGGGGCAGCTCTAAGGTGCCCTCTGGGTGCATGTCATAATAAATCTAGTACTGCTAACAGTACAGATTTATTAAGACAAGGTGTTTGATACCAAACACCATAGGTTTCAGTGAAGCCATCCTGTAGCTGAGGAACTCTTAATGACCAGTGCTCAGTACATATACTTTAAATGGCTTCCTTGTTCATTTGTACCATCTAGTAATTGAACTAGACTGCACAGGGGCATAGTTGCTCATGCGAATATGAGCTCACATGGAATACAATACACCCTGTCTTAGGGCACAAGGCATGCTGTAGGAGGGGTTACTTATATATATCTTACATGCAATGACTTTGGCATGGCACATAGTGAGTGTGCCATGTCATGTTTTCACACATGGTTTGCACCATGTTACACAGCCTGCAATGGCAGTCTGAATGCAGTTTGTGCAGGGGTCCTTTAGAGTGGCATAATACATGCTGCAGCCCTTAGGGACCCTCTTTAGTACCCATTGCTTAGGTGCCAGGGGTCCCATTTACTATGGACTTATAGGGGTGGTAAGGTCTTTGCCAATTGGGGTACAACTCAACAGCTACTTTGTTTTATGGAAAGAGAACTGGCACTAGAGCTTGGTTAGCAGGCTTCAGTGCACCGTCGGAGTCGAAAACCAGCACCTAGTAGTTCTAGCGGGAGCAAAAAGTCGGGGGAAAACTGCAACAAAATTCCAGTTTCCTACAGTTAGGCATGGTGGCCCACAACACCTATTCTTGTAAATCAGAAGACAGCTGTAGGAGCGTAGCCATTGCTGAAGCCTTCTGCTTGCAACGTACAGTCACTTTTGTATTGCCGCAGAACCCACTCCTTTCCTATTAATGTCTATAAACAAGCACAGTTGATAATCACTTCTTCTACGAAAGTCCAAAAGCCTGTTCAGTTTGATTTGTGTTTTATAACCCAACTAAATGTAAGTTAGAGTGCCTACATTTTGCCCTGCCACCACTTTGCAGTTCTTCATATACTTCTTAAAATTTTGGAGTCTTTCTTTTAAAACGTATTTATCAGTTGACCCACACTTGGAAAATCTGACCCTTAGTTTAGCATCATTTTGCCTCTCTCAAAATGACCAGTTTACAGGGTCCAGTTACCCTAAACATTAGCACGTTCAGTACATTTCGACAGAATATTCAGAAAGGACCCTTGTTTTTGACTAGAGAAATCCTAAAGTGTGCCGTTCCGCCCACCAGTGTTCTCAGCTTGAATATATTCTTCTGTTCTTCATGCTCTGCCATTTTCTCTTCGTCTGGGTAAGTGAGGAAAGCGTTTGGCGCCTCTGATTTTACTTTTTTCCTTTGAAACAGGACCAATTATCTTTTTGTAAGCTCTTCTGAGAGCAAATTATATTTTTCTCTAGCAGCATCCAGCACTGAAATTGTCAGTCTGCTGTAAACGTGCATTATTAATATTGGTGGGACTTTGTGTAGTGAGTCGGTTCCCAAAATGCTTTGGAAATCTATCACTCATGATGTTTTAATCAGGCTTGACAAATAAATTGTTATAACGGCCTGCTGATCATCTGTAGCCAGTGACTTGAGATCTGTCTGACAGTTGAGATTCCTGCATACCGTTGCCCCTTTTTTAATACAATTTTATTTAACAGTTTATAATAATGAAACAGTCAACATTTTTTTACATTTTTTTTTGTTTTATATAGCGTATACTCGACCCGAGGTATCAGAGCGCTTTACATGAGTACCAGTTGCGTTACAGACAGACACATTTATTTTTTTTGTTAGGTAGGGGGAGATTAAGTGATTTGCCCAGAATCACAGGATGTTGAGCGTCCCTGCCGAGACTCGAACCCGGTTCCCCAGCTTCGTGGTCGACCGCCCTAGCCGTTAGGCTACATCCTCTCCCCAATGGGGAGTCACAGCCTGGTCATACTAGATCTCACATCGCTTCTCCAAGTATTAGAGGATACCAAGAGCAGAGCATAACATCCATTACACACAGTCCAGCCAAAGAAAGATTATTGGCCCAGAAACTATTAACATACATGGACCCAGTGAACCATTAACAGGCAGCATTTCAGTGGCATTACCCCACCATGTCCAAAGATGCTTGCAACTCCATAGTATTATCTGAAGTCTGCATTTTAACAACTAAAATCTCAGATGTACCGTCACCCATAGCCCAGTCCTGTCCCTCCAGACAGCTTTGGGTGTTACAAAGTTGTGAAGCAGTCAGATTCATTACAATAAGCAACATTGTGTATCCAGGCCTAGTGGTGGGTGGAGATTCCTTTAGCCAAGCCACAGCAACTCTTCACTTAGCCAACAGTAACAATAGCACTGCAACTCAGTTTTTGGATACTGGCTACATAGCGCAGTAGTTCTATCATGAGGGTCAAGTGCAGTTGGCACCCAATGATACTCTCCAGTAATTTGTTCACATCATGCCAATATGTGGAAATGACCGGGCACTGCCTTGCCAGGTGAAGAAAAAAAACCCTGTGTAAGCCGTAAATCAGTGGGAACCTGCATTTATTGACACATCAAATTTGCACACAACCGCTGAGGAAGTTGTACAGGCGATTGAGAAACTTAAAATGGAAGAGTTTATGCCTGTAGTTAAATGAAGTCAATTTCACTTGGGAACAACAATAATCCCAAATGTCAACTATTGCAAGCCCAAAGTCTACTTCCCATAAATGCCTAGCCAGCAGATTAGAGATTTCAATTGTATCGGAGTACAATTTATAGAGCTTGGCGGCCCATCTACTGGTGGAGCTTGAGTTAATGAGCTGTTCAAGAGGGGTGAACACGGAAGGTACAAGACGAAATGTCGGAAATGATTCCTTCACCACCTGTCTACGTTGAAAGTATCTGACTACATCTAGGGGGTTAGTGCTAACCTTTGATAGGCAGTCATCTAGAGTCGAGTATTGGCCCTCCAGAAACAGATAGCCAAGTTGGGTGATCTTTTTCTTGAGAAGTGAGGACCCATCTCCTGGTTCAAGAATGGGCAGCAGCAAAGGGATACAGGTCGTAGGCATGGAAAGGTAATATAATAACTTTAAGGCGGCCCTACTGGCCAGTGTCCATATCGCCCACTGTGTACACCATGTAGTTTGAACTTCAGAAGATGGTCTACGCTGCCTAACTCCCAGCATACTCTACAAAGAACCCTGCTCAACCCGATCTCGTTCAGTCACTAAGTGCGGGGGTGCGCAGCAGGATTATATCAGACTGCTGCAAGGGGCTCCTGAGCTACCAGATGATACCGCTGAATATCTCGGACACCAAAGCCTGTGCTCGCCAGCAGTCTAGTAAGGTCTTCCCACCTGACCCAGGGCTATTTACCAGCACATATTAACCTAGTCAAGAGCATCTAGTTGTTAATGAAAAAAACAAGTATTCTTCGGTACCGGTATGTTGATAAAAAGATAAAGAAATTTCGATATCACCACCATTTTTATGATTGCTGTTCGTCCAGCAGTCGAGAGTTGTAGTTTCATTCATCGCTCAACTTGTGATTGCAACTTTTCCATAACCAGACCACAGTTGCTGTGGATTAGAGCATCTTTATTGTGTAGCACAATTATTCCTACATATTAGACCAAGCCTTGGCACTATTTTAATGGGAACTCAAAATCCAGCCTGACAGTGCCCAGGGTGAGGGGAAGCAAATCCATTATGTCCCACTTGATGAACAGTCCATAGTACCTCTGAAAATGAATGATCTCCCTAGTCTGCGGGGACAAAGTATTGCTTGGATTTTTGACAAATCGCAGTATATCATCAGCATAGAGCGAGAGTAACTTCCTTTTGGAAGGGAAGGATGTCTTACGCTGGGAATGTTCCAGCTTCATTTTACAAGCAAGAGTCTCCAGTACCAAGACAAACCAAAAAAGGAGACGAGGAGGCACTCTCTGCCAAGAGACTCTACCAAATTAGACGTATTGGAAAAGTGTATTCTTAACTCGTACTCTCCCATGATGTTCGTCAGTGCATAACAGCTGATCCAGCCCAGTGATGTATCTGCTCAGTCCCATATGTTTCAAGCCTGTATAAAGAAATTACCACTCTAGGGAGCCAAAGGCGTTTTCTGCATCTAGAAAAACCAATTTGGCTTCAACTTCTGGATGGATTTTTTGCATCATTGCAAAAAGTGTACAGAGATTATGGGACGTGGCTCTTCCTGGAATAAATCCTGGGTGCTCTGGAAGAAATAACTTGTCTATGTAGGGATCCAGACTAGCAGCAAAGTTTTTGTAAGAATTTTATTATTCATACTGAGCAGTGAAAGGGGCCGAGATGACTGGCATTTAGTCCCATCCTTACTGGGCTCGGGGAGGATAGTTAAAATCGCTTTTCTAGAGGTCGGGGGTAGCCGGTGCAGCTTGAAGGCCTCACTATTGCCTCATTATATACGTTTAGGAGATGAGGTTCAAGAATGTCTTTATAAGCTTTATAAAACTCAGCAGTGAGCACATCCGGTCCAGGAGCCATCCCATCAGAGAAGCTGTCTGTTGCATGAAATATTTCCTTAACATCTGTCGGGGCAACCAGCGGCTCTCTAAGTTCATCGGGCAACCTTATTTAGGTAAGTGCTCATTTTCTGTGGTCCTAAAGTGCTTGTAGCAGTGTATAGGTCTGCATAATTAGACACAAATTCTTGCAGTATCTCCTCCCTCATTGCAACCCTCTCCCCCTCCTCAGTATGATACACTGCAAACGTAGAGCTATGTCTGTTTGTGTTGTTGATGGTTGCGCTAAAGTTTCGCTATGTCATTCTCCCTTGCCATATTGGTGAGCCAGCACATACTTGCAGAGGAATTTCACCGCCCTCTCTGCACATTCACTATCCTCCAGCAGACGTTTGTTAATCCTCCCAAGTGTGTCAGATTGAGAGTTCTCTACGTGCAGCTTTTCCCAACTTTTCCAGTATAGATTCATCCGATCTCGCTTCTGGAGCTGTTGTACTATATACTTTAAAACCTCTGAGTGTTTAGCGCTAGACACCCCATTTATGCATATTTTAAAAGTCTTCCATACAGTAGCATAATGTTCAACAGAACCTAAATTGTTCTAAAACAATTCAACAATCAAAGTTCGCATTTCTTCACAGAACACTCTATCAATCAAAGCCATGGAATGAAATGTTCAACCCACCCAATATAGCATTGTCACTGAAATCTTAAGCTCTAGAACCGCTGGGGAGTGGTCTGAGGGCATGAGTGAGAGATACTCAATTTTGTCAGACCAGTGTGTGGTGTCCGATCTAGGGAATCAGTAGTCTAACCTTGGGAGGCTATCATGTACTGATGCATACAAAGTAAATACTTTCTCCTACCCCCTCTTAATCTGCCAGATATCTAAAAGACCATATTCATTTAACAGCCGAGCTAGAAATCTGGCCTGCTTGGTATACTCAGCACAAGGCGGACTTAACCTGTCAACTGAAGGGCCAACAGCCTAATTAAAGTTTCCTCTACATCACTTTTGAATGCTTGTAGTTGTGCAGAATGACATCTAGTTTCTAAAAGAATTATGTTCACATTGTACCCCAGATACCATTTGGAACCTGCCCTCAGAATCCACTAGCGTCTCCACCTTCCTAATGAAAATATCTACTTCCCTAGCATTGGATATATATGATTAAAAATATCAGTACAGTCCCCATTTGTGAGCATAATCCTTTGAGGTCCCTGGGTCTAAATGTGTCTCTTGTGGGAGCATTATGTCGATTTTGAGGCTGTCCAAATAGTTTAAGACAAGACAAGCTTTCTTGGGGGTTATTGAGCCCTCGAATAGTCCAGGCTATACATTTGAGACTATGCATTACCGAGATTGGCATGTGTATGGTTCGCTCATAAACGTGTCTTATGGGGCAGCAACAAATACCATGCATACCACAATATAGAATCCAGTTCTACTTGATTTCGGAACAACTAATAAAACCAATACCCCAGCACCCTCTGCTTCCCCCTGCCCACACACAAATTTTTTTCCAATTTCCAGTTTAGATACCCCTAAATTCCCAAACCAAAATTAACACCCACGTACTCTATGTGAGATACACTAAAAGGCAGTGGACACCCCACCTCCCGCATTTTTAAACAACAGTATTATCCAATTAAGAGACATATGAGAGCATGCCCCCAACAGAGATTGCCTGAAACAACAACCATCACCTCAATTATTACATCAGTCACATAGTACATTACGTTTTTGCATATTAATGCGAGCATAAACAGTACCAGTACTAGGCGGCCTACTCCAAATCACTCGTTGGTGTCTGAGAACAACTCAAGCTAGCAGAAGATTGTGCACAATTCTTTCTCCTAGCAATTTCTTTTCAAAATGTAAGCACCTTGTCTGGCTTAGTAAAGAAGAATGTGCCACCCTCCGCCATCACACAAAGTTTGTCAGGGTACAGCAAGGACTAGCTGAGGTTCTCATCACGAATAGCCTTCTTGGCTTCCGTGAAAGATCTACTGACCTCCTGCTCTGCAACTGTAAAATTAGAAAAAAAGTAGGTGCTATCTCCTTGATATTTGAATGTGCTTCTCTCTGTGGCTATTCACAGGATGAGGTCACTGCCTCTGAAATTGAGGAGCTGGGCTATAATTGGACGCATAACGTCACCCAGCAGAGACCTCTGAACCAGGAGCCTGTGCACTCTGTCCACTATGGAGCACTGCAATGTTTCTCAACAGAAGAAGATTTTTGGCAGAAGTGTTTCCACAAAGAGTTCTGGCATTACAAAGTTAGTGGATTCAGCAATGCCCAATGTGCGTACATTATTACCCCGTGAGCGTGCTTCCAAGTCTTCACTTTTTTGCACCGGATGTGACCACAAATTTTTCAAGCTGCACCTGTGTGTTTCTCAAGGTCCTCATGCTGCCCTGAAGATCAGATATGCGCTGCTCAGCCTCATCAAGTCTACTGGTTTGCCAGGGCTGGGGCAGGGAAGGGCAGACATCCCAGGGACATACCACATGGGCTGACAAGGCCCCAGAGCTCGGCTGTACACCATCTCCCCAAGGCCTACTGCAGCTGGCTCCCTGTCTTCAGGGCAGCGAAACCTGGAGATCTCCACCCATATCACTGCAAATAAATTGACCTCTGGTAGGGTCTCTCACTGCTCTATGGCTCCTCATAATGCAGATTTTTAACAGGATTGTTGCGGTGTGACCAAGAGATTTAAGCTCGGGTGACAACCTTGGCTTGCTGTTGGACAATCCCCCACGCATTGCTTCTGTAAGTAGCAAATGTTGGTTCTTACTGTATAGTGGAGGCTGGATTTGTGTTAGAAGAGCTAATCATAAATTCAGCCTTGTGGTACATCATAGTAGTCCTAAGTAAAAATTAGGCTGTGCAACTAACTACTGTATGTATCATGCTGTATCGATGTGGAATGGTTCATGCGTCCCTCCTCTAAGACGAGGCATCATGAAGTCCTTGGAGTCTCATGAGATCTTTGAGGGCACCCATCTTTGTAATGTACGTCTAGGGTCTGCACCTAGCGACAAAGCAACGGAGAGCTGTGCTTAATTATGAAGTGGTACAACTCATCAAGAGTGACAGTTGATCAGTTAGTTCTTCAAGTATCATCTGGTGTTGGCATGACATAAGGCCTCACAGACAGTGTACTTCTTAAAGAATTGAGTCTTCATTTTATTTATGCTTTGAAAAAGTGATGTAGCTTCTTTTATGTCTTCTGAGATTCTTTTCTTTGCACTTTTTCATCTGTAGTCTGGCAGGGTCAAGGCTATATGTGTTTTTCTGCCACAGGAAATCTTGATTTATTCTGCAAGGTAGGATAATGTGTTAGATGTTACTTCTTTGACAATGTTGTCAAAGGCCTTGAAGATGTTGCCTACATGAGGAGGGGCCAGCGGAATTCCTGTTGAACTAGTGTGATGCTGCCTTAGTCCCTTGGTGTACCTCATGGTGACCTGTAGGATGCTGTTCAGTGGCTTCAGATGAGTGCCTCGTGTGCAGATGAGTAGGCCATTGTGAGGTGCCATTTGAGAGAGGAACAGTGCTTTAGGGACCATTCTGACATTAGTGTCTGTTTGCCAGTTGGCTTTCTACAGCAGAGGGATGAACAGTCGAATCTTGGGTTCCTTGACCAAGAGAGGCATTCACTGTGTTTAGCAGGGGCTTGAGGGCTTCACCTGCAATGGGCTTCATGACGGAGGTTGAGATTATGTCATCTTAATAAGAAGTGGATTTTGACTGCTCACAGGGGTTTGATAATTCATTGAGGTTGAAACGCATGAAGTGAAATTATCTGAACAGTGCATGGTGGGATTGGTGGGATGTTGGTTAATGTTCTAGTGGTGTTAATAGGTTGCCAGATTTTATTTATTTTCTCTTTGACAAATATGTTGACTGTGTTGCGCTTCTTTGAAAGGGGTGGGTTCTCCATTGTTTGAAGGACCTGAAAAGAGTACTGTTTCTGTTGGTGGCAATATTGATGGTTGATGTGTAGTATACTCCTTTTATGGCAATTGTGAGTTTTCTGTGCGACAGACACCTCATATGATTACTAACCTGTAAATGTCTTCTGCAGTTGCTCTGTAAGCATAGGGCAAGCGTACTACCCTGCAGGTCTCAGGTTTGAAAATAAGCTTGGCAAATTCAGCCTTTCTTCCTCACATGGGCTATAAAATGAGTACCACTGTGTTGGCTAATGGGTGTCCGCCGCCTTCCATATCATTGGCCATGCCATAAGTCTGCAAAGACCTGTGGATAAGAAAACAGTCATCTTAGACCCTTCTCAACAGCAACCACGGGAAGTGGTCTATGTAGATTCTCAGGGCTCTGCATTCTGCAGTCACATATACTTTCATTATTATGTAGCTCCTCTGCTGTAACTACTGGAGGCAAGTGGACTCTCCTTTAATCATGCTCATGACACCAATCTTCCTTTCAAACCACTCTTGTCCTCAGTCAAGAAATAGAGCAATGCACTTCCATTCGCTTCCTGACTGAGCAGTGGATGGAAGACAGATCTTTTAAAAAACAAATCCCAACATAACCAAGATTAAGATGGTGGGAGCCAAGTTTGTTTTGCCTTGGGAGATATGGCTGGCAGGACCAGGTCCTCTTCCTACTCCAATTTTTAAGGGGAAGAACCATTGACTCTAAAATCATAACAGTTAACTAAGCTGTAGGAAGATGGCTAATCACAAGAGGATTGCATTATGGCAACACACTCTATGCTGACATTCCAACCCATCTTCTTCACAGACTTCAAACCATCCAAAACATCGCCGCTAGACTCATCCCCGACCTCCCTCAGTGAACCCACACCACTCAGAGAGCTCCACTGGCTCCCCATCCAAAAGAACTGCCAGTTCAAACTCCTCACACACTCATTCAAGTCACTACACAATGCGGGACCCACATACCTCAGTCACTGGCTTCACTTCCTCCAACCCACCAGCTAACTTTGCTCAGCATCACTCCCGCTCGCACACACACCCTGACTCCACAGAAGCAGAACGGGAGGTCGAAGATTCTCCTACCAAGCCGCCAAATACTGGAACGACCTCCCCCAACACAACAGGGCCTCCTCCTCATTTCTAGACTCTGCAAGAAGCAGAAGACCTGGCTTTTCAATTAGTCTTCATGCAGGACCATCAAGACTGCCTGTACTCAGGCCTTTCCTCACCACATGCATAGTCTCTCCTACTCAGCGCTTAAATACCCTCACATTTAACAAGAAGCGCTCTACAAATCCACCTTACATTACATTGAGTCAGCAGCAGACCTCTCTCCCTACCCCACCCAGAACTGATAGTGGTGACTGATGCATTGCTTCTGGGTTGGGGTGGCCATCTGGGAGAGGTCGAGAATAGGGGCCTCTGGTCTCCAGCGGAGTCATAGCTCCATATCAGCCTTCTGTAGCTGAAGGGCATCCGCTTGTTGCTGAAAGCCTTCCTTCCGTCTCTCAAGGGGAGGCTTAGGTTCAGGTGCTCACGGACAACACCACTGCCATGTGATATTGCAGCAAACAAGGCAGGGTGGGGTTTTAGACCTTGTGCCAGGGGGTGCTTGCCTTTGGAAATGGCTGGGCCGCCAAGGAATTTTTGGGGTGGTGAACCAACTGGTGGGCTCTTTGAACCCCAGGGTGGACAAACTCAGCGGTCGGCGCCTAGCAGATCACGCGTGGCAATTACACCTGGAGGTGGTGTAAGGCCTCTTCCACAAATGGGGATAACCGTGGCTCAATCTTTTCGCTACTGCCAAGAATGCTTAATATTAGCGCTTCTGCATCACTTGCTCAGAGATGCGTTCTGCCTCGAGTGGAACTCAGAACTCCTGTATACCTCTCCTCTGATATCACTCCTGCCCAGAGTTCTCAAGAAGATCAGGACAGACTGTGCCTAAGTCATCCTAGTGACTCTGGATAGGGCATGGAAAGTATGGTATCCAGAACTCCTGGACTTGAGCATGTGTTCTCGGATCAGGCTGCTCCTCCGGGAGGACCTGCTGTCTCAGCAACTGGGCAGGGTTCTGCACCCAGACCTTCACAGTCTCCACCCTCGTGTTTGGACATTTTGTGGTGACAGCTGAACACCTTTGACCTTCCTATGGTGGTGGTTGACAGCCAGGCATCCCTCAATGAAAACTATATATGCCTGTCATTGGGAACAAATTGTATTTTGGTTTGACACACACCAGCTTGACCCTCTCCAGATCAAGTTATCTGACTGTCTGTTTGTTTTGTTTCTTGCTCGGCAAGTCTTTGCTTTGGACCCGTTTAAAGGTTATCTTTCAGCCAATTTCGATCTTCTTACGGTTACCAGATAAGCGCAACTTGTTTAAGTCACCAGTTGTGATGCAATTTCTGAAAGAGCTTCAACATGTTTCCTCCTTTTCCTTTTGTGATGCCCAATGGGACCTTAATCTAGTCCTCCCTCACTTATTTGATGTGCACTCGAGCCACTTCACAACTGTCCCTTACGGCCTCTTCTAAGACGGTCTTCCTTATCGCCATCACCTCAGCACTGCGTGAGTGAGCCTCATGCTCTTTGTGTCAGTTCACCATGCACTAACCTCTTCCCAGACAAACTGGTTCTGTGAACACGAGTATCATTTCTACTAAGTTGTGACACCGTTCCATGTCCGTCAAACTATCACCCTGCTGGCGTTCTATGCTCCACCCCTCTAAGAAGAGGTTTCATCACTTGGATCCAAAAAGAGCACTCAGCTTTTACATTGATTGGACCAAGGAACACCAGGTAGAGGCTCAGCTCTTTGCTGGGTTTTCCAGAGCGAAAAAAGGCAAGGCAGTGCAGTGCAGGAAAGGACCATCTCTCACTGGATCGTACTCTGCATTAAGATCTGCTACACATTACCCAGAAAGTAGTCTCCGGAATGACACTGTGTTCATTCTACCAAGGCCAAAGCTGCTACCACTGCGTTAGCATGTGGAATCCCTGTCCTTGACACAGTTAGGCAGCTAGCAGGAGCGTCCCTCCATACATTCATGAAGCACTATTATCTGGCAGTCAGGTTCGCCAAAAGGGGCATTTAGGCCGTTCGGTCTTGAGGAACTTTCTGCTTTGAGTCCATTTCCATATTCACCTCTAGTAGTTACTGCTTTGGTATTTATTCAAAGGTGAGGAATCTGCGGCTAGAAGTCTTTATCAGAAGAACAAGTTACTTACCTTTGGTAATGCTCTTTCTGATAATGACTCTATTTAGCTGCAGATTCGTCACCGACCCTCCCATTATCACATGTCTGTGATAGGACTTTATCCATTAATAAGATTACAAGTGTAGTGTAGAAATCTGCAAACTGGTCACAACCAATTCACTCGTGGGGCTTTGCGTCTGGGGCCTTGAAAGCAACTGGAGTCAGCATGCAGGGATGGCACTTTTATAGGCTCCACACGTCATTTTCAGAGCAAAATGGCATCAGTGTGGAGCCGCATGGTACCACGTTACGGCAAGCCAAGGTACTGCTGAAAAGTTTCCAGATCCAGGCTGGTGTCTAGGGAATATTTAAAAGGTGAGGAATCTGCGGTTAGATAGAGTCTCTACCAGAAAGTGCGTTACTGAAGGTAAGTAACTTGTTCTCCTGGGCTTCTGTGTAGTCATGTTGCTCTATAACCACCTTAACCCTTCTGTTTCCCTTCGAAATGATAATTGAGTGTAGTTCAGCTGCTCTTTCATCCATGTTCACTACTTCCTATAGTTTAAGTGGCATTTGGCTTCACTTTCCCACCTCCTGGTTGGTTACGGGTTGCAAATTATATTTAGGGGTGCAGAAATGCCAAGCTAACCCAACCTCTAAAATAGCAACTTGTGAAACAGACCCCCATGAAGAATTGCTTCACTTAGAGGCACGGGTCAGTCGTGGTCCTGGTTGCACAATTATGAATAAATACAAAAAAACTAACAAAACAAAGTACTTTTCATAATTGATAGTGGAACGAGAGAACATGAAAGCATTTTCTTAAAAACACTAATAGGGTGCATAGTTCACAATAGAATCGTTGGTATGGTACACATAGTGAAATTGACAGTACACACAGGACCAGAAGTTAATTGCAGAGAGCCTCTTTGACGGGTGTATTAAGAGTTGGGTGTCGAGCTACTGGGCAACAGGCACTTTTGTTAATGGCCACACCCCCCTCTGCCTTATCTGGCCATAGCTCCATGGTATTACCCCCCCCACCCCCACCACCACCACCACCTACGAAAAGCATCATGTTGCCATTGTCTAATATGCTGTATCACTCATTTCCGCAGGCATAGTAATCTTGGCGTGCGGCCGAAGGGACTGCCCTCACTGGTAAAGAGTGGGGTGCCAGAAGCTTTAAGGGCAGAGGTGTGGCAGCTGCTGGCAGGCTGCCATGACAACCAGGCCATGCTGGAGACGTACCGGGTGCTCATCACCAAGGTAAGCAGCTGTACCTCCCACCACTGTGACTTTGCAAAAGAACCAGCATTCAGTTTTGTAATAGTTGTGTTTTTGATGATGGTCACAATGTTTGTGGTTTTGTTTCGAAAGCAGAACTGTGTGAGCAGGTGTTTTTTTTTTCCCTCAAGAATACTTTTTTTTTTTAGAACAGCACATGCGCTTTCTGTTGCGAGACATATTTTGGTCTCACCAAGAACATACAGGGGGGGCTGGGAACCTGCCCGTTACCTTACCATTGGTTGACTTTCCTATCACTCTCATTTACCTGCTTCTATTGTGTGCCCCAGCTAGTCAATCAGGGTTTGCCCCTCCCATTGAGCATTGCCTCTGTCCCATCACTTTTAATTGGCTGGCTTCTGTGTTCCCACTGATTGCTTTTCAGGCACTACTTTTTTTCTTTTCGGTAATCACTCCATGAGAGTGAAGGTTTTTCCCAATTGTATCCCTTGTCTACTTCTCTGCCCCAGTACTCCGTCTTGCACTCTGTTGTCTGTGTCCTCCTTCCAGCAGCCCTCTATGTTGCTCTCGCCCTCGTTACTTGCTTGCCAGTGTGCTTCTCTCCCACCTGCTCTAATTTGCAAGTTGCTTTTCTTTCCCTTCCCTTGCCTGCACCTTCCATGTTGTTTCCACCCCTTTCAGCTGCCTCGTTGCTTCCACCTCCCTTGTGTTGCTTCTATCCCTGTTCCTCCCCACCCACATTAAAAAAAAAGAGATAAATCTTTTGCTCCTATTTTTCTTTAAAATGAGAAAAGCACCTACGTCGTTTTTTAGGCTTGTGCCAACAGAGTGGCATTGGCGGCCGAGTCAAAGTATTTTAGTTTTTTCTTTAACCGTGAGGCCCATCATCAGGGAAACAGCAAAATGTATTGGACAATGTGGGGGTAAAAACTGGTTACATGCATAACTGGGTGCAGTAAACACAACATTTCCACATGCAATTCCTAATTTTCCCCGCCTAAACTCAGAATAGGCGGTATTTGCTGCTTCTGCTAAATTCCTTGCCCCACGTATCGACGTTTACCAGGAGTGATACCCTCCACCAGCCCACTTGTAATCGAAGTCTAGGATTAGAGGACAGGAAGAAGTCAACCTTTGGCCCTTATAGTATTTTTATCTTTATGGCCTCAAGCAGCGCTGCTCTGGGAACCAAAAACAAACCCGCCTAAAATGTTCAGACCATCCCCGCTCACTACCACCCCTCTCATCTGCCCCTCTCTTCTTTTGTCTTTCATTTCATTCACTCCTTAAGCACTGAGTGGTCCAGCTATAATGAACCTAGGGGCGCTGGAGAAGCTAGCAGAGTCACCAGCAGCGGCCCTCTGCCTTCAGAAACCAATCTCCAGTGACTACAGCCCACTGTGAAAATGCCCAGTGGAAAAAATGGGCAATCCGGCCCTGGCCCCAAGCTGTCGCCTTTCAAATTGTTAGCCTTCAGATGTATGCTGGCCTAAGGCATTGGTTGCCACACTCTGTTCCATAGTAGTGAGCTGTAAACTTGGCAAAAGATCTTCACAATAAGGAGAGCTTAGCGGTTTTGGAAAAGCTGGTGCCTGCCTCACTCACCCTATTCCTGATGTACACACACCTTCCTGCTGAGCCTTGCTGGACTGTAGCCACTATTCTTTTCTCACTTTTGTGATCATGTTCAGCAGTTCCTGCTGCTTTACACCCAGACTTTCATGGGGAGTGTTTCCCCTGGTTCCTGCATACCCGAAAACTTTCATGTTCTTCTTATCCTAACATTTAAAGATGAAAGACTCATCCAGGAAATTGATGCTCCTAGAAAGCGATGAGGGTTTAACTCACAGCACTTTTTTAAAATACATTTATGAACGTTTAGCTGGGGGTCTTCAGGATTACACCTGATGAGATTACATTCAGAATAAATTTCTATGTACTGGGAGTGCAGGTTATTGCCTTCTAAGAGGCGATCTATGAGAGATGATGGCTAATGCTCCGGACAGTGTCATCTGCCCGATACTGGACCTCAATTTCCGAAGACAGGTTCAACATTGGACGGATTCCATCTAGGCCTGCTTCTTTCGATTCTTCATAATATATGTTATTTCGATGATCTACAAATGTGCCTGTGACAAAAGAAACAAAATGATGCTTTTTTCGTGTGATACCCAGAGTGGCTTTTGACAGCCACTGTGACCTAGTCGTTTTCTTGCCTTTACTTGTTTTGCTTCGTTGTCAAGATGTTTCCGCTCTGTTGCTAGTTGGCCAACTATTGCTTGCTGTCAAGGTATCCGACCTCTTGCTTGTTTTCTTTGATTATATTTTAATGTTGCTTAGTGCTCCTTTTGAATTATCAGGCATTTGTTGTCCAATCTACTCACTTGAAAAGAAGTTAGAAAAACATTTGCTGAGTATGGTGCCTCTTGTTCAGAGCGTGTACGTCTTGGTTGTTTTTTTGGCCTGTTATTTTACCTTACTGCTTTATGACATTTTGGCATTGGTTCTGTAATGTTATACCATGCAAGGATGTTGGTATTGTATTTGCTTTGATGATATACCTCGTTGCTCATGGTGTGCACGTGTCATTGTTTTTTACCTCTGATTTTTTCCTACTACCATGATATTTCTTTGGCAATCTAATGCGCAAAGTTGTTGTTAGGTGTGATGCTCTCTGTCTACCACAGAAGAGAGTATCCAAAGCGGATTCCTTTGCTGGCGCTTCGAGGCGAATGTGCGTTACGCATTAAGCTCCAACAAGTACTAACAGAAGGAAGAGTAAATCCCTCCTGTACCCACTATGAAACCCCAAGAACTTTCATAGGGTGCATGAAGATGGCATGTCTTTCTGTCACCACCTGAATGATAGGATAAAAGCAGATGCAGCGAATAGTAAGGCATCATTATTGCTTCCAGATACTGTAGAATAATCACATAGGCAGATTCATAAGATGCTCACGATTCAGAGTCGGGAAACACCTGCAGAGAGCCTAGGGCAAGCACCCATTAGAGGTGTCTAGATTAAGGATAGCACAAAAAAGAATAACTAAGCAGCTGCAGAATTCCATGCAATGCCCAAGCATTATCGTTATTCAAAATGTAAAGGCAAGCAAGAAGCACAAGGCTGTGCTGGGTTCAAACGCATGAACTTCTGGCACACGGAGTCAGACTCGTTTGTGGCCCATGCGTATAGGCAAGCACGGTGCCCACTTAGGCATCAATATTTTGGGGAAAATCATATTAAAAGAATGTTGGTTCCACTGATTGTATGTTTGCCTAGGGCACCAGCTGCTGGCAACCAATCAAGAGTCAGTCGTGGCCTAACTGAGAAGTGAAGTGGAACAGCATCCTCACAGATGACAGTAGAAAGCGGACAACAGCAGTAGATGTGTAGCTGGGCTAAGCTCTAGTGCAGCACAGAAGAGCAGATTCAGGTGCTGCAGGCGTTTAGCGTGGGTTGCGTAAATAGTACATCTTGGTTTTAGCGGCAGCAGTGCATTTGGCTATAGTGATGCTGGAATCCAAACAGTGGTTCAAGTATAATATTAAGAGTGAAAAGAAATTTGAGATCAAAGAAGCAAAATTTTTAAAACGTGTGGAAAAAGAAAAAGAAGAAAATACCAGAGGATAGTGCTACCTAACTAATAAACCCAAAACCCATGTACAAATAATCACTTTTATATTTATAAATTTATTATCAAAAAAGTTTTTCCACATAAAACAATAATGGCACTCACAAAGTTACACAAACAATGTTACAATTATAAACAGTGACATGTGTAAACAAATGGAACGTGGCGGAGGAAGACTACAAAAACATAGTTCAAAGCAAAACAGAAACACACAACAACAATGTATGCTCTTCATTTAAGGCCACATAGTAGCGTCAACGGCATTTCGACCCGTAATAAGTTCAAGGGTCATCATCAGGACTGAACAGCAAACATAAGAGCGTCCACTGGATATCAATAAAATATCTGTATTGACAAAAAATGAGATCTCCAATAGAGAAGTGCATAGAACATGCAACCTTCAAAGTGGCGATCACGAATCAGAATAATCAATAAGCAATACCACTTAAGGAGTAATTAATACTGGTCCTATAAGCCTTAATTGCCAGGAATATGAAAAGAGTAGAAATCAAATCATCAATTCAATTGATCCCCTGGTCATACTGGGAGTGGAAAACCAGTCAGTGTGCTCATATAAGTGCCAGATTACCACCGCTTCGTTTCGCCAGCATGCCGGTCCGAATCACTGCATCCACCGATCTCGGTGGATGCAGTGATTCGGACCGGCATGCTGGTCCGATCTCGGTGGATGCAGTGATTCGGACTGGCATGCTGGCGAAACGAAGCGGTGGTAATCTGGCACTTATATGAGCACACCAACTGGTTTTCCACTCCCAGTATGACCGGGGGATCAATTGAATTGATGATTTGATTTCAACTTTTTTCATATTCCTGGCGATTAAGGCTTACAGGACCAGTATTAATTACTCCTTAAGTGGTATTGCTTATTGATTATTCTGATTCGTGATCGCCACTTTGAAGGTTGCATGTTCTATGCACTTCACTATTGGAGATCTCATTTTTTGTCAATACAGATATTTTATTGATATCCAGTGGACGCTCTTATGTTTGCTGTTCAGTCCTGATGATGACCATTGAACTAATTACGGGTCGAAACGCCGTCGACGCTACTATGTGGCCTTAAATGAAGAGGATACATTGTTGTTGTGTGTTTCTGTTTTGCTTTGAACTATGTTTTTGTAGTCTTCCTCCGCCACGTTCCGTTTGTTTACACATGTCACTGTTTATAATTGTAACATTGTTTGTGTAACTTTGTGAGCGCCGTTAATGTTTTATGTGGAAAAACTTTTTTGATAATAAATTTATAAATATAAAAGTGATTATTTGTACATGGGTTTTGGGTTTATTAGTTAGGTAGCACTATCCTCTGGTATTTCCTTCTTTTTCTTTTTCCACACGTTTTTAAGATTTTGCTTCTTTGATCTCAAATTTCTTTTCACTCTTAATATTGTACTTGACCCACTGTTTGGATTCCAGTATTATTTAACCCCTGGTTCTTGTTCTAGGGTTGCCCCTGTTGTTCGAAACTACTATGGCTATAGTGAAGCATATACTGATTGCATGATGTGTGAAAGTAAGTGAAGTTCTCCATTCTTGAGAATTCAAAGCCAGCCCTGATACTGCCAACAGACTTTGGCATTCTCACAGCAACTTGTGTGCTTGCCAGTTGTAGGACAAGACTGGCAGTAGAAGTTCTATCAAGGCAACTCCGTGAACTCCGCCAAGGCCTACTCCAAATTAAGACACATTTTTCTGCACTGCAAATCTGCAATCTCTAACCGTGATAACATTTCAACTGCTATCATGAATCAGGACCTGGATATCCTATGTTAAATGTCACGTATCTCGCCACCATTGGACATGATCTTCAGGGTAACACAGGTGTTTGGGGCATGGTGGACATCATCTGCTATAGCAACCTAACCTGCTCGCTCATTCAGCTACACCGTTCTCTTCCTTTGAAATCCTTCAAATAGACGTTATCATATCTGTCTCGTGCAAAATGAGACACTCCGGCAGTTGCCACTTCTGGGAGCGACTCCGTATTCTTAAAGGAGCTCATTAAACTAATTCCCTCAAATTTTCTTTTCTCTTTTGATACGATCTTTTTGGGAGACTTTGCAATCTGATGGAATAAAACTCTTGACTGCCCACCCTGGAATTGGCATTATTTCACTCAGCAATATTATACAAACCTCTCAGTGACAAAGGCACCATTCTCAACCTTATGGTCACCAAACAGGTCTTCATTAAAATCTCCAATCCCACACATATTAACTGGTCTGATTCATTTTTTTTGGTCTTTTTATTAAACAATTGTTCAGTACATAATAATACAGTAGATCGATCAATGACAAGATAAGCATCACAGAGAGAAGACTTTGCACTAATGAAATAACTAAAGGTAGATGATAGAGGCCTGTGATATTATGTGCATATCAATCATCATACAATACAGGTTAGCATATATCATATGTCCAAATAATTGTGTTACTTTTGCCCTCGTATGGAAACCACTTTTCATCGTCTGTATTTGTACCAGTGCTCCCACACCTTCCCCCATTTCCTGGGGCAACCTCTACTTTGATATACTACCTCCTCTGCTCGTTGGTACCAGTCCAGGTCGGTCTCCAATTTCCCGTAGGAGGTCACTATCCCACAGTGGCATCCAGTTTGTCAGTTTACAGTCCCATCCCAGAAATTTGTTAGCATCCTGCCATATCCTTACCACTGTCTGAGTGTGAACCGGCAGCGTTCCTCCCTGTCTTCTTCTGTATAACAGTGACTGATAACCCCGACTACCCATAGCTTGTCTATCTACACAATATGCTGGTTCTTCCCTGTCTGCGAAGACCACTCATTGATGACGATCAACTGAGCTGCCCAATAATACTTGCGTATGTCTGGGACAGCAAGCTCTCCCTCAAACACACCTCTTTGGAGCTTACCAAGTGCGATTCGTGAGCAGTCCCCGTCCCATAGAGATTTACGTACTTCACCGTCCACTTACCTAAAGAAGTCAGGTGGTATTTTATAGGGGGTGTTTTGCAGCACGTAAAGCAAGCGTGGGAGGGCCATCATTTTAAAGAGGACAGCCGTGCCCATTAGAGACACTGGGAGCGTCTGCCAGAGGGCGATGGCATTGCTCAGGTGCTCCAGTTGGGGGAACAAATTACTCTTCAAAAATTCCCCTCCATCTCGTGTCACATAAATCCCTAAGTACTGAAAGCCGTTGTGCTCTATCGGGGCAATACACCTCGATGACAGGACTGGAGTGCCTCTGACAAGGGGAAATATAAAGGATTAATCCCAATTGATCTGGTAACCAGAGTAGCTACCAAAGTGGTCTGATTATTTCTTGATCCTGTTTTTAATCTTCTATTAATCACTAAAACAGGAGCTCAAATGGAAAGAGAATATATCTGTGGGGTCGAGATTAGTGGCCCTAAGCAAAGATAACCTGAGCACTCTGATCTCTTCCTCCTCTGATCAACTAACTGTTTTAAACAGCACAAATGTTGTTATCCAGAATGACATTTCTTACATCAAAGTCATCATTGATGGCTGTCCTCTTTTCTCCAGAAGAACCTTCAATGCGACAAAAGCCTCCAAGAGCTTCCCCTCGACTCTGTTTCAAAAATAAATTTTAATAGAACAAACTGTAAGAACATTATAGAGAATCCCACAAAACTCCTCTCTCCGTCAAACCGCTTCCACAGAAAAGAAAAAAGCTACAAATCTTCCATACTGTCTGCTCTCCATTCTCTTTCACATGTAGTCTGCAAAAAAAACTAAGAAATTGTTTAAAGTTATCAAATCGCAGACTAACAGCATATTTCCTTCTGGACTTGTTAAATCCAGGTACAATGGGTTTGCCTTATTCTTCTCCATCAAAATAATCAGAATCTGAGATCAACTTGATGTCCTCAATGGCATCAGTGAAATTAGAGAAAATCTCTTCAACACTTCTCTGCAGTCTTTCTTTCCTAAATCAACCCAAATGAGTTTCCACTTAAAGGTCATTATCTCCCTTCTCTGAAGAGGTTCTTCTTTCTGTTGTCATAGGCACTAAGCTGTCTGCGTACTTTTATGACAGTAGCCTTCTTACTCTGCTAAAGGGCTTACCCATGCATTTCTCCCACTGTCTGACTTTCATTAACTATGCTCTTCAAAATGTTTTTTGACTGCAGTGCCTCAAAGATGTGCACATTACACCCATCGGCAAAAAAGCAAAGCCTTGACCTCTCAGTTATTGAGAACTACCACCCTATCTCTGGCCTACATTTCCCGCTATGGTCATTGAGAAATATGTTGCCCAACAATTAGGCAAACATTTCCAGTGAAATTACCTTTTTGACATGTTTTAACACTGAATCTGAAAAGTGTGGAAATCCTTCACACTTTTGATGAAGGTCACTTTTTCTTCTCAGCCTTTTGAAGCTAATGGCAGCTTTCAGCACTGTGACCACCAAATCACACAAAACACTCACAGAAATAGGATGGTTCTGGATGAAAATAGTTGTGGTCTTACCTCTCTGATCATACCCACCTTCGCGGCGCGCGGAGAGAAGTGCAGAGGCGGCGGCCTCACCTTGACGAATGTTTGACTACAGCGAGCCACCATCGCTCCTGCCCCTTTTTGAGCTACAACTACTATGAGACTCGGTACTACCGCAGTGTGTTGAGCAGCCCCAGACCAGATTGGGTCTATCCTCAACCTCCTTACGTAAGGTAGGAGAGAAGGGGAATATAGGGGATCTTAGGTCCTGACGAAAGCCGTAAGACCCATGTATGGGCTACATCAAATCGGCTGAAACATGTTGACAAACATGCAGACAAGAGGGTTGTGGGGCTACTAAAAATACCCAACCCCACCATCCTATATTTATTTTAATCCTGACCGGGAAGTCCAGGAATAAATGTGAAGGCGGACATTCCTGAGCCAGTTTTAGACTCTATTTTCTGCACCAATATTTCTTTTTGGATCCCTATGATTTTATGTTTGTATTGTCTTCCCCCTCCCTTTTGTCCACCACAGGCGTTGGTCAGCGTGGGGGTGTTGTTAGCAAGCCCCATGATGAAGCATGCCACAATTTGTGGGTGAGGCCAGTTTTAAAAAAAGAAAGCACGTGCCACCTAGTACATTAGCTTGTTTCTGTATACTCCTACTTCTCTTTGTGTGTGTGGATATTTGTTGGGGAGGTTGATGTAGGAGTTTAACCTCTTCCCCCTCAGTTGTGTGTGATTCATACTCACCTAATAACAATAGGTAAGGTGCTTCCTTCTCTTTTGTCATATGGAGTCCCTCAGGGCTTGATGCTGGTTTGCTTTGTTTTAAATCTCTATTGAACCAGAAGGTGAATTACTTCAGTATTTTAGGATATCTTTTAATCACTTCATTTATGATACCCAAGTCTGTCTTAAATTACACTCCCCTGAATCTTACATCCACTATCATAAATGGATGGACCAAAAACACGAAAACTGCGGTGCCCTAAAGTCTGAATTTATTATTCTCTCTTTCAAATCTGAACAAGCAAAAAAGTTACTCACTTGAAAACATTAAGTATGCTGGTATTATCCCTAAATGGTGAACCATGCCAAAATGCGTTGGTTTCATTTTGCATGACAACCTACATCTCAAACAGGATATTCAACAAATGGATTGGTCTGCAGGATCCAAATACAAAAGCTCAAAAATGTCAAACATATTCACTGGCCATAATCTGAAATTGGCAGATGAGGCTGTGGTACTATATATCCTTTTCTGTGACACAGTTGTCTGTCTCCTCAAAGGAAAACCAACCTGAATAAAATGATTCTGACATCTTTTTCATCAAACCCTTTTTAGGTCAAAGCCTGCCAGACAGCGCATCTGTCTGGTTTGCTAATGACATTTTGGGGACATTCTGAAAGCTTCCTGGGAATGCATTCAACACATTGCTTACCATTGGCTTTGTGTTTTGTAACTCATATTTGCATGCTTTCTATTTGCTGACTTTGTTTTAGGCTGTCCAGCTTGAGTTCGTCCCTCCTATGGAGCATATCCTATTTACTGTATTCTTCACCAGTGCTCACTTTCTTTAAACAGACCTTTAAATCTTGTTCTTATCTTGTCACATTTGCCGTGCATTCAAAGACAGAGGTCAAATGCCAGGCTCTGTCTTCCGAGGGGCTTGGGGCCAGATGTACGAAAGCATTTAGCATTTCTTAACGGACCGAATCACTATTTCGGGGTGTTAAGAAATGCTAAATGGCCTTTCCATATGTACAAAGCCTGTTTGGGAATCCCAAAATGCAATTTCTACCCAGTAGAAAACGCATTTTTCGAAACCCAAATAGGAAATTGCAAATATGGATTTCCTATTACCTAAGCACATGTACAAAACATTTCCTAAATGCTGAATGGGCATTTAGGAAATGCAATTACCATAGACTCCAAGTCGATGGTAACCATGTGCAATTTGAAAAAAGCACTCCAAAATGCTTTTTTTAAAGTGCTATAAAGCACACACATGCCCATAGGGCATGTGTGCGCTTTACATGTGCACCACTTTTTTCGGGGTGCATCAAGGGGGGGGGGGGCCTTATGCCGATAGTCACCCTTGCTATTTCCTAATTTGCAATTTCCTATTAGGAAATCGCAAATTAGGAAATGCAAAACCATTCGTGCCTATGGGCCCCATAGGAACCAAATGGCTTGTTATTTCCTAAATAGCGATTCCTACTCTGTACTGTACTCTATAAAACACATTGGCAAAGCCAATAGCTCTTTAATAGGTGAGACCTATTGGCTGTGCCAATGCTTGTTTAACTTAATGAATGGCTTTGAACAGATTGACTAAACTTAGTCATCCCCCACCCCGATCCGTTCAACTTCCCTGTCATGAAAACGCTATGCTCTGTACAAGATTCCCGTCTCATCGAGGATTTGTTTTCCCTATGCCTTCTGGCCGACCCCCTCCACCCTTACCCCATCCTGGCTACCCCCATCTTCTGTTCCCACACCCTTTTTCCTTCTTACTTTACTCTCCCTCCTTCTCCTCTTCTGTCTCGCCTTATGTCGTCTTCCTCACTACTGGGTTGTGGTAGACATGAAAATAGACTACTGCAGCAGTCTTTTTTTGTTTTGTTTTTTAAGGAAACACTGGTATACCTTGCCCACAAAAACATACTGTTTTCATTGAAAATGTATTCGGTCTGTGAGACATTTCTCAAAAATGAAGTTTCATCAATTTGAATTTGCGTTATTTTCAAAATTTGACCTAATGATGGAATTCCCTTTGGCACACTCCACCATATTGGCCTCCTGAAAACCAGACCTGCACCAGGAGGAGCTGTCCGTCACGCTGCTGACAGATTCCGAACAAACAAACGTGGATTCTTCATTCAGTCTTTGCCCATGCGACATGACAACTGCCTGCCTTTCTCACACCTGACATTTCATCATTCCTAGTTATCTTTACTCATGAGCAGCCTATAGTTAGTCTCATAAAACTTGTGATGCAAAAAAAAAACAGATCTCTCTGGAATGCTCTTTCTCCTCGTGTGAGGATCTTTCTTTTCCGATATTCGGACCTCGACTAAATAACTTAGTCCTCGAGAAACACCTTCCTGTTACTGTAAGATCATGTCTTTCATTTGAGTGTCTCCATAGCTACCGCACTTCCCTTAACTTATATCACCTCCATTAGGTTTCTCTGTACTTGTTATGAACATAACTTTGGTACAATCCTGTGTATACTAACAGTCTTTTAACACGGTAACACTGTCAGTTCTGTAAGAACATCCTCTTAACAGGTTGCACTGTACAGCACTCAGAAAACATTTTGGAAAATTAAGTTTTCACCCTCCCAAACGGTTAACATTCTTAATACATTTACCTGAATTGTTTAAATGTTCCTGTTCGTTGTATTTCGCGATTCCTCGTGATTTCTGTGTATATAACAGCCTTGTTTTCGTCATTAACTGTCCTTGTAAAATAACGATTAATGTGCCTGAAATGTTTCCACAGTCAATGGATGATTGACTTTTTGGTTGTTATATACAGTGTACAGCGCTCGGAAGCCTGGACAGTTGAAATTCGCTATACTTAAAACAGTATAACATATCCTAACTGTTTATCCTACTACCTTAGTGTCTAGAAATTCATCTGTACAGGCTGAGCAATGAAACACTGCCCACTGACCTCAACAAAACTTAGCAGTGAGCACATGAGAACAAGACATTCTGGAGGGCGCTACCAGGAGTGGACAGAGCGGGCAATAGTTGTAAAGTAGTTCCTCATGCCGTTAGGAGCAAGCAGTCGAGTGCGAATGGAAGGATCACTCAAACACCCAGTAGCATTAGGTGAGAGATAAATAGCCCACTGGGCTGAGCCAGGAAGTGATCAACAAAATCTCAAGCCAATGGCTAAAAGAGGCCGGTACAAGAAGGCAAATAGTTGAAAGGGCCATCCCCAAAGTCCACACTTTGCTGTCAAAACCTAGACCTAAACAGGCAGTCTTGTAGCAGACCCATTCACTCACTTATCACACAGCAAATATCTTTACGAGAATGAAACTCAATTTACTTTCCCCTTAAAGAGTACAAACCATTACCAAACTAGACGCATACACATAACAAATCTCTACCAACCATACACAGCCATTCATCCTTTCCAGGCTGACTGGTGGAAATTTCAGAACCATGTGAAAAGGGCTCCCAGATTAAGATGGCTCTCAATTTCTATATTTATGGCAGAAGCACTATAGAAATCTTGATGGCATATCATCTGCACCTGGATGTGTATTATGGAAGGATGCTTCCATTGGCCCAGATTTTTGTGGCTCAGCAGCCTGCTTGATGAGATGTGATTCATTACGTGTTTAACATTAGTATTTGCTTTTAAAGTTAGGCATGGAAAGTAGACCAATATTACCTGCAGGCGAGGCCAGAAGAAATAGATATGCTTTTCACAGTGCCAATAGCTGTGATCTTTCTGTAGTGTAGTAGAAAGTGTATATTACGCAAGCTTTAAAGAAACCTACATCAAGGTGACGATAAGTGTGAGGGTGATAAATATTTTTGGGTGGTTATTTAGTAAGACACATGTTTGTTGCAAGATGTGTTAGTGTGTTTGTGTTGTACTCTTATCAGCGGGATTTGTATTGTAGAATGCACTGCTGACATTACATGGAGGTGCAAAGCCCAGAAGCTGGTAGCACAAGACAGGAGCTGGCAGTGTGGACTTGATGCTAGAGATGGAGGAAGCATGAGGCCTAGGTACATTAGCTGTGTGCCACCGAGTGGTAGCATGAGTAAGGTGCAGGCAGTGTGAAGGGCAGGGACTGGGGATGTCAGAACTGCAAACAGTGTGTGGCCCAGGGTCTCAGCAGGATGGGACTTTGACTGTCTGCCTTTGACAGTGATGTAGCAAGGGTGCCCTGGGGCCTAAGCCAAGCAAGGAAAATAGTCTCCTAACTTCCTGGTTGGGTAGTAAAAGACAGGTATATTTGGGCTTTTGGGGGGCCCCTCACTACCCTGGCGTCCACTGCGCTAAGGATAGCCACGCCATGGCCCCTAGGTGGTAGTGTTAGGCGCAGGATGTGTGAGGCCCAGAGTCAGGGCTGTCAGTGGAGGGGTTAGGAGGTGCAGGAAGTCTTAGGGAAAGAGGTTGTGTTTGCTGGATCTGCATGGAGCTTTAGGACCATGGATACTCCCTTGACTCCTTGGGGTTTGGTAGGGCTAGAGAGATAAAGGTAGAGCTAGAGCAGTTCACGCATTAAGGCCCAGGGATAGGCAGGGTATATATACAGGAGAAGACCACTCACTGATGGCAAGGAAAGTTGTGCAGCTCTTTAATGCCGGATTGAATCACTGTTATGGTATGCTATGTGTATTTGTATAGAGCACAACTCACCTGGGTGTTCTGGCGCTGAAGCTGGAGCTATAGGGGCCAAGGCAGGTTTGGAGCTAGGTGAAGAGCCTAGTCTTCAGTTTCTTGCTGATTTCAAGATCTGAGGAGGTGGCTCTGATATGCGGGGCAGGTCATTCCAGGCTTTCAGAGCGAGGTTGGAGAAGGCGCGACCACCGGATCTCGGTCTGCGTATGCAGAGGGGTGTGCAACTAGGAGTCTAGCTGAACGGAGGTGTCTGATAGCTTTTGGAAGATTATGCAGTTGGTTGAGGTAAGTGGGGCCAATGTTTGTGTAAGGCTTCTGTGTGTGAGGAGTTTGAATAGTGCTCGTTTGTGGACTGGGAGCGAGTGTAGCTCTTTGAAGTGCAGGTTGATGTGAGTGCAGGGTGGGAGGTTGAGGGTGAGCCTGGTGGCTGAGTTTTCTATGGTCTGGGGTCTTCTGGTAAGTTGAACATTGATTCCAGCATAGAGTGTGTTGCCGTAGTCCAGCTTGCTGGTGATGAGGGTTTGAGTGACTCCCCACCACAAAGCTTTTTTAGATGGAAAAAAAGACCATTCACAGAACGGGGAGGCGGGAGGTCGGTGATACATCTGCGGTTAGAGTATTCACCAGAAAGATCAGTACCAAGGTAAGTAACTTTCGAGTGGATACTTCTAACTGCTGATTCCTCTCCTTGTGACCAGATATCATAGCCGTACCTCCCAAGGTGGTGGGTCTGTGAACTGGCTCAGACCAAAAAGTCCTGCAGGACCAAGCAGGCGAAATGCCCCTCTCAACAGACCTGACTTTCAACATTCGTGAACATGTGTACCGACACCCACGTTGCCGGTTGACAAATGTACAGGACAGGCACTCCGCGTGCTAATGCTGTGGTGGCAGATCTGGCTCTGGTGGAATCAGTCTGTAAGGCTTATGGGGGCTGCTTCTTAACGGTTGTATGACATTACAACTCATGCCTTTACCACTCAGTGCCTTTACCACACATATACCTTTACTACACAAGTATATACAAGGTAAGGAAAACCCCCATGGCACATATATATATATATATATATATATATATATATATATATATGTGTGTGTGAATCTATATTTAAATATATGTATATACATATTTATATGTATATATAAACCAATTACTTATTGTTTAATTGGGGGAGAACACCCCAACCCCCCTCATTTTTTTAATCATTATAAAAATAAATATTTTCTTTTTGGATGGGGAATCCCACAGCCCCTCCCCTTTTAGTGACCTTACCACTCTATTCCCTTACCCACCCCTAAACCCTAACAATAACCTTAGCACACTATGCCCCTACCCACCCCTAAACCCTAACAATACCCTCACCACCTTATACCCCGACCCACCACTAAACCCTAAAAAATTTCTCATTCCACATGGGGCCGATTCCGATCTCGGCCGGTAGGGCACCGAATCGGATTCGGCTTAACCGGATCCGATTCGGAGCCCTATTTCCCGACCGAGGACGACGCGCACCGCGCAATGGAGACGTTCCCCGGCAGGGTAAGTACGATGCGCACCTCGATCGCTCCGACCGACTCGCGCAGTCCGGCTCCAAGGAGCTGTCGGAGCCGCACTTTGGGGGTCCGTGTCGGACCCCCCTGGAAGCGTAGGTGCGCGAGTAGCACACAGGGGGGACCCATGGGTCCCCCCTACACGTGCATGTACGGTGCGACCCGCATCGACGCGAACACGCTGTAGGGGGCGCCCTTGTTCGCGTCGTGCCCATTGAGTCAATGGGAGCCCGTGTACGCGTCGTACGACTGGCTCCCATTGACTTCAATGGGAGTCCGACCGAATCGAGTCCGATAGCATACGTGCGCATCGTACTCGTTCGGTCGGACTGCTAGGGTCCGATTCGGTCGGAAATCTCTCCGGGTCCGGCTCGGTCGGGGAGATTTCCAGCCTGAATCGGAATCGGCCCCATAGTCCCTACCCACCTCTAAACCCTAAAAGCAACCTTACCACCCTATACCCTCACCCACCTTTAAACGCTAAAAACACCTGTACCGCCATATACCCCCTAACCCTAAAAACACCCTTACCACCCAGTACCCTTACCCACCCTTAAATTAAACTTTATTTTTGTGTGTGTGTATATATATATGATCAAGGCAGGGGATCCTGCCGAAACGCGTCATAGCCCTCAGAATATGCTAATAAAATAATTTGGAGCAAGATACCTTGGTCGCTGTGTTGTATTCCGGTGCCTGTAGGAAACTCGCTGGTTTTTGTTCGGATATATATATATATATGTGATCAAGGTAGGTGAACTGCCGAAACGCGTCATGGCGGAGCTGTTTTTGGAGAAATAAACGAAAAATAGCACTCATCTTGGGTCCACTCTCGTTTGTTCCCGCGGATGGGATCTGGAGAAGGCGAGGGTTTTACATATATATATATATATATATATATATATATATATATATATATATATATATATAAAATCACAGCAGCAGACGAGTATTGTGTCAGCCGACACAAAAGAAGGCACTCACGGGAATTCCTACGAATGTTTTTATTAATAGTGCAGAAGCCTCCCCAGCACTGACAGACGCGTTTCGCCACTCCGGCTTTTTCGATGTCAGTTAGATGAAAACAATAAACCCCATTTTAAAGTGAAAAGAAAAATGCATGTCGGTAAAAAATTATCATAGACATAAAAGATGGTTCAAATATAACCTTACATAAATGTCTTTTTTGGCGGCCATCTTGTAACATATTTTGGCGCAAATTAAAAATAGATTAATCTATCTTGTGAGGTATAAAGTCCTCTCATTTTGGACAAAATTTAAGTAAGATGCGGAAGCATTATACATCGGCTCTACGTTTCTCAAATTAACAGATATTTCGTAATATAACGGCGCTCCCGCATCACAATATATAAGCAATTACTGTTATATGCCGTTTGTTGGACATTTTTCGCATTTCATATAGCTCTGAATGGGCAAGTCACATTGGTATGTCAAGGAACGTGAGGGCAAACAAGCCTTGGGAATTGCTCTTATAACCGAGGGAAATCCCTCTGAGATATCAGTGTTAACATGGATGACTTTAAAAATAGTTACATCTGAGATACCCAATACGGAACTCAATCCGGGCCCATCCGCTCGGCAGCGCCTCCAATAATGAGACGCGCCTGACCCGCTGTTTGTCTTGCGGCGGTGCTCTTTCGCGGCTGGACCAGCCGCAATAACTTTGGAAAAAAGAAGGTTGCCCTTGCATTGAAAAAGCACTCGCAGGTAGGTATTTCCACTTTTTATTGAGGACATCAACGAAGGCGCTGCCGAGCGGATGGGCCCGGATTGAGGGACGCAATATGGACAATGCGGCGGTAGAGTGTGACTTTTAACTCCCCCACTTGGGTAAAGAACTTGCACATTTTAAGTCACCAGCAACACCCACATGGGATTAATAGATTGTTGCAGCACTACGAGCATCGGAATGCATCTTGTTTGTACATGCCCACGGGGGGCGGGAATGCAATACTTAAGCAGGTGTGCTGTAAACTAGTTGCTGGGAGACTTTGCATTGGCCTGTGAGCAAGGACGTGTGAGTCCGAAACCGGTCAGGCCATTTTGGATTTGATACAAAGCTGCCTGCCGCCTTCGTTGATGTCCTCAATAAAAAGTGGAAATACCTACCTGCGAGTGCTTTTTCAATGCAAGGGCAACCTTCTTTTTTCCAGATATATATATATATATATATGTTCATCAATGTGTCCCCACTTCAAAGACGCACTCCACAGCAGATCTAGTAAAAGCAAAAGGCATTTTTAATTCAGAGTTCTCTGTTTGCCGTATGCGTTTCGGAGCACAGCTTCTTGATCACAGGCTGCCAGGGTGCACGCAGACATACTGAAAGGCACAACATCTCAGCACATTTCAATTGACCTTTAGTAGGTTTCCAGGTGAGTTAACTGGTGTTCATGCTGGGATATGTAGTCCCTTTCAGACAGTGTTCTATCTCTTGCAGACTCTGCGCTGCAACACTGAATATGCATTTTAAAATTACCCTCCAGTGGGCCTCCAAATTATAAATGCTCACTAATTTGTGCTGATCTACTGTCCCAACCATCTCCGGATTTCCAGGCTTTCATGGCTCCAACTCGGGGTGGTGTGTATATATATATATATATGTATATATATATATATATATATATGTATATATATATATATATATATATATATATATATATATATATATATATATATATATATATATATATATATATATAATATACTTAGCTTTCGTTATAAAGGCATATGCAAGGTAAAGGCAATGTGTGCTGATGGATGCTTGGTAAAGGCATTTCGTTGTTAAGACAGCGTTGTAAAGGCTATCTCCCCTTCTTAACCAGTGCGTAGCAGTTCTTTATGTTGTGGAGAGAAAAATGCACGGAGAGAAGGCCATTTTTGCACTGTCTTGCACTTCTTTGCTCTAGAAGACCCTACAAAGAGCTGATCGTCAACTCAATGTTCTTTGGTTCAATTAGTATAAACCTTAGTTCCCTCTTACGGTCCTAAATAGGGAGTTTTCTCTTAGAGAGAGTCTGTCCAACATAAAATGGAGTGACCACTTTCGTAGAAAGGAAGCTCAGGTCCTCAACACCAACCTATCTGGGAAGAATGTCTTACAATGTGGCTAAACAGAAAGGGCCTGTAGCTTGCTCACACAGCTAGTCGATGTTACGGTAATGAGAACTACCATCTTCAGCATCAGAAGACTCAATGGGCTGCTGAGCAGTGGCTCAAAGTGATGCACATCAATAAAGTGAGGGCTGAGTTTAAGTCCCACAGTTGCACCATACATGGTTTTGGCAGAAATAAGTGTTGCAAACCTTTCAAAAATCTAATTGCAGGGGGTGACTTAAATAAAGAGGGCTGATCCGGCAACAGCAAAAAAGCCACAAGAGCCAATAAGTAGCCCTTAATAGTGTCCAAAGCAAATCCATGCTGGGTCAGGGACAGAATGAACAACAAAACTTCCGAAAGTTTTGCATGTAATGGGCCAATATTTTGGGTGCCGCACAAATCCACAAATCTGTCCCAATGACTGGCGTACACTAATTTCATGGATGGATGCCTCCCAGCCAGGATGACATCAACAACCTTAGGAGGAAGGTAGAGGTGGTGAACTGCTGCCACTCAATCTCCAAGCATGGAGGTGCAAATTGTGCAGGCCTGGGTGCAGTACCCTGCCCTGATGCTGCGACAGAAAATCTTCCCAAAGTGGCAACGTTATCGGATGGCCAATACTGATGCACAGGAGTTCTGGGTACCACACTCTCCTGGCCCAATCAGTGCCACTAAGATTACTTGGGCCTGGTTGTTCCTGATCTTCTTCAGACCTCGGGGCAGGAGAGGCAGTGGCAGAAAGGCTTACAGGAGTCCTGAGCTCCACAGTAGATTAAAGCGTCTCTGAGAGAGAACTGCTTTGGAAACTCCACCGTGCAGAAGTGTTGACATTGTGTGTTGTTGGCGGTGGTGAAAAGATTGAACCTTGGGTGTCTTCACTGCTGGAAGATACCCTGTGCCACATCCACATACAACTTCCATTCATGATCGGAGAAGCATCAGCAGCTATGTTAGTCTGTCCTCAAGTTTAGAGATCCTGCCAGGTGGTTTACCACCAGAGAAGTCCCTTGGTGATCCAGCCACTTTCAGGGTGCTTGTTTCCGGTCCAGGGAAGACCTGGCTTGGCAGTTCGGGCTGGACTGTTCCCATGAGGAGCAGGGTCAAGACTGATTTGCATATGACTTCTGGAGGAGCAGAGCCTCTTGACACAGGGACCAAAACACCACCCAGCCCTGCCTGTTGCAGTACCACATGGCTATGGTGTTGTCCGTGAGCACCTGCACAAGCCTTCCTCTGATGTTGGTCAGGAAGGCCTTCAACACCAAGCAAATCGTCCTCAACTCCAACAAGTTGATGTCAAGGCAAGTCTCTGCCATAGGCCTCTGATTTCCACCTCTCCTAGGTGGCCTCCCCAAACCAGCAGTGATGCATCTGTAACCACCGTCCGGTCTGGGTGGGGTAAGCAAAGGTGTCTGCCACTGACCCAGTCACGGTCCAGTAGCCGCCACTGCAGATCTTTTGTAGTCTCCTCCGATATCTTGATCAAATCTGACAGGTTCCCCTGATGTTGTGCCCACATGGGAATCGAGGTCCCACTGTAGATCCTGCATGTGCCACCTGGTATGTTTGCCCAGCAGGACGAAGAAGGCCAATAACCCAATAACCTACGAATCATCCGAACTGAGATCCAGGTCTAAGGCTGAGTCATCAGGATCATAGCCTGAATGTCCTGGACTCTCCGTTCCGGGGAAAAGGCACGAAACCGTACTGTATCAGGAATAGCTCCAATGAACTGGAGCATCTGCTTAGGAGTCAGTTATGACTTAAGCTCTTTGATAGTGAATTCCATCAATGTTAAGAGGTTCGCCGTTATCGGGAGGTGGTTGTTGACTGCCTGGGGTGAGCACATCTTCAACAGTCAGTCATCAAGGTAGGGGTAAGCTTGTACCCCCAACCACCACCATCACTTACAGGACAGGTGGACGAATCACTGAAGGTTCAAGCCAGGCTCGAGCCAGATGTTTTGCTCTTGCTCGTCAAAAACAACCTGAGTCAACCAGTGAGCGAGCGCAGCCATCCTTTCAGCAACTCTGCTCCAGTTTGGGGATTAGTCATGTAGCTGTATTGATTAACACACAGACTGAGCCTCTTCCCCAGAACCTTCTCCCTGCTCTCATACATATGCCGCCTACTTCATATCTCTATGAATTGAAACTTACTCATTCCCTCTCATAAATTGAGCCTGTTTTCACCCCACTTAGGTACTGATCATGTCTTCAGCCCACTCGCCATCCTTGTCAGTCTCCTGCCCCCTCACACTCCAAACCTGCATTGTTCCTTTATGCATACTGAGCATGTTGTCCTCTCTCTTTCTGGATCTGCAGCGGCAAAGGAAGATTGGCAAAAGAAGGTGAGCATGTTGTCCTCTCACTTTCTGGATCTGCAGCGGCAAAGGAAGGTTGGCAAAAGAAGGTTGACCCACCCTGCTCCTAGCTGCCACCAGTGTTTATAATTCCAGGCGCTTCCCTTCCAAGCACCTGCCCCTGACTGCTCCAGCACATGGCGTAAGTGCGAGAGAGAAGAGAGAAACATTGGAGAGGAACACAGAGATACATGTAACAGCCTGGTGAAGGGCAGTGGTGAGCTGTGAGCTGTGGAAGAGGAGACATAAATGTAGGGGCAGGGAAAAAATAACAAGGAGAAGGGTGAGACTGTGACAGGTTGGTCGGACTGGGGCAAAGTCAGGAGTGTGATCTGTGACTGCAACTTGCATTAGTAGGCTTCAAGAGACACCAGATTATAATAGCATGTCCCTATCCAACTCTGGGCGGTTCGCCTCTGCTCTCTTTCTGCCCCCCTGTCCCAC
Source organism: Calotriton arnoldi (assembly GCA_963921515.1). Classification (NCBI taxonomy): domain Eukaryota; kingdom Metazoa; phylum Chordata; class Amphibia; order Caudata; family Salamandridae; genus Calotriton; species Calotriton arnoldi. Next base: position 1,013,488 of record CAWUFW010003839.1, on the reverse strand, counting down.
CCTCTAGGCACTCTTCCTGCCTCTCACCTCAACTTAAGGGCACTCTTCCTGAAACACCCCCCTCATTTTATTTCCTGCCACAGCAGCCTGTCACAGCATGATGATTATTCTTTTGCTTCCTCAGCTCTTAAAACCTAGGCATACCCCAGGCTTGCTTTGTTCGGCTCCTCCTGTACAAACCCCTCCCAGATGTGCAAGTGTCCTTGTCCCTCCTAGCCAATCCTATGCACCCTTCTTCCAATCACCTGCTCCCAGTGCCCCTGCCATGAGGCATCCCAAGAACACTGTTTGAGCCGCTCTTCCTGCTAGGCTACTGTTCTATTCTGGCTGTCTTTGTGTGCGGTCTCCGCCGCTCACTTACAGATTCCACTTGCGGCTGCAACGCCCGCAATCCGGTGTGGGTAGGTGGGCTTAAACATGAAGAGGTAAATTGTGCCTTCGTGCCTCCCTATGAATTCCTTTCCATAATTCGTCCATGTGACATCCAGCGCACACTCTACTGGATTTATCTGAAATGAGGCCTGCCTTATTCCTTTGGCGTCGAGGTCACATAATATCACGCTTCCACCTGCTGTGTGTGTCGCTTACAGCGCTGTCTGATGTATGGATCTATGAATTATTCAGGGGGACGGTGCACAGCCGTGTCATGATTTCACTGAAAGCAATGTCATGATCTTTTGCTAACCTGAAATATTTTGTTGGTAGGATTCACTGCAATTCACTCCTGTATGATTGCCTTCTCTTTCTCTGTTTCTCACACATGGGCATCTGTACACATGTGTATAAATGTGTGTTGCTCGCTCGTGTGTGTGTACATATATATGTGTGCCAGATGAGAAGCAAACTTGAATGAGTCTTGATGGCAACCCTCAACACTGCTAATAAATAACATTTTACTCTGTGTTAGATTACATATGTATGTTATGTCAAGCTGCTTTTTAGGTCGCTCCTATGACAGCGCATGCGATGCATGTGCTCTCACTTGCAACATATATTGTACACAACCACGGAGTTGAAGCCCTCTCGTTACTTAACATTTGTTGGCTTCATTGTCATGCTTATTTGTTGCCTTCTAATTGACCAGTGGGTGCTTACTTCACTTCCCCTTCTTTCGACTGGAGCATGGACCAAGTACTGATTGCTTCAGCTTTATTGCTGTCCTTCCGCTGATTGCTCTGTGATTGAGATTCTACTTTTTTTTTCTTCCTATTTCCTCTTGTCCTGGTTGACCCTCTTGCCATTTGTAGCAATGTTTGCTATGACACAAGCACTTCAACGAATACCTTATCTCCTTTGAAATGGATGTTTATTGTAACAACAGATGTTATCTGTTTCTAAATGTATTTTCACTAAGGCATGGACATGAAGCAATTGCTTTTATTATGTGATAGGATTTGTTGTTATATGTCTTATTTTTTTTCTTTTTCACGCATAGAGAGATTAACTGATTTGCTCAGTATCACACGGGTGTTGTGACGAGACCTAACAAGCATTGGCAAAGCCAATAGGTCTGGCCTTTGAGACTATTGGTTCTGCCATTGCCTTTTGTTTATGCTGTACAGCATAGGCATTGCCACTGGATTCAAGCTAGCCTGGCTGATGAGGGGTGTTACCCCAAAACCGGTCCCAGGGTGCTTGTTTCCGGTCCAGGGAAGACCTGGATTGGCAGTTCGGGCTGGACTGTTCCCATGAGGAGCAGGGTCAAGACTGATTTGCATATGGCTGGGTCTGAACTGGGGTGGCGAAGTGAGCTAAAGAACGATGATGGATTCAACCCAGATCTGTGACTGGGGGTGAGTGTCTGAAAAGTTTCAGCGCTCCGTCCATTATCTCCTTGTGTTTGCCTAGTGAGATAAATAGGCCTTGTGTGTATGGTTACTGGTGTTTCTTCGGTATGCATTATAGAATCCGTGAAGCAATGAACACTAATTTCTCAGGTTAATTTAACCTAATTTTTAATTTTGCACAGAGTACCTTAACATTAATTCATGCATCCGTGGGTTGCCAACAAATGCTCTTAAGAACTGGATTCTCACATGCTCACTTTCCAAAGTTCTTAATACAAACCTAACAACATAAAGCATTGAGGATTTTGGAAGCTTGAGTGGAAATCATTTACAAACATAAATGGAAGCAACCGGGTTTTGAGGAGCAAGAAGGAAACATTATTTGGCTTTTATTAAATGCATGAGTGAAAGCAGTTAAGATTGTAGAAGTTTGAGTGACAACAATGATTTGGAAGCTTGAGCAGAAGCGACACAGTATTCGGAAGCTTAAATCAGAGGAGTCAGAATTTTGGAACCACGATTGGAAGCGATCAGGATTTTGGAAACATGATTGGAAACATTATTGAAAGCGATTAGCTTTTAAAAAGCATTGAATAGAAATGATTCAGATTTTGAAAACAATTGAGTTTTTGGAAGAATGAGTGGAAGCAATTAGAATTTTAAAAGCATTCCCTGGAAGCGATTAGGAATGAAAAATTTCCTAGCTATTGTAACAGAAAGTTTCAATTCTATTAAGGACTCGGAGGCTAGGGTTAGGCTTAACATTCTCCACTTTATTATTCCAGCAGCCATTAAAAGTTAAGTAGATCAACATTAAACTGCATTTCCCATGAGCCCTTGGGAAAAGAAACCAAAAACAGTCCATCCAATTCGAACGCCGCAGACCCTCTCAAAATTCTCTGGAGACGTTCGATCCCCCTCTTTCTTCCTGCAAGCACAGCCGACTTCTCCGAGGATCACTCCTATTTATTCAAATCTGTCCCTGTGAAGACAAAGTAGTGGCATATGGTTTACGTTTCCACAACTGCGTTATCGCAAAGATCATCAAACAATGTGGGAAAACACAATACTTAGGCAGTTCAATCAAGACAAGAAATCTTCAATGACTTCATCACTTGCATGAAAGTACAGACCCATTAACTGAACAAATTCATATTATACCATCACATCATATCGGGTGGGCATACTAACATAGTCAGAAAAAAGGGCAGTCTAATCCTCGCCTCTGAGTCCTTAATAGAATTGAAACTTTCTGTTACGACAGCTAGAACATTTTTCATTCTATGTCTAGGACCAGAGGCAAGGATTAGGCTAGTTTAAAGCATTTCCACCACCAGAGATGCCAGATTTGAAACTGGTTTGAAGTAAAACCTTTTGAATGTAGAATCTGAGGAACAGTACGCTGCATTGAGATTGTCCTCCAATCGAGCTCCCAATGAAAAAGCTTTGCAGGCCATGGTCCCTCTCACAGAATGAGCTCCAAACTGGGCGATGTTGATACTATCCTGCATGGCCCATCGGACCCACCTAGCAATGGTAGGGGAAGAAACCGCTTTGTGAAGGTTAGTGAGAGCAATGAGTAATTGCCTTTCACTCTGACAGCGAAGGTCTTCAGTCATAGACTCATAAGCCTTTACCGCTCTAACCACGCATAACCCTGTTACATCTGGAAATGCTGGGTATGACAGTTCTTGAGTTACATTTTGTCTGTCTGGAAATATGAAAAGTCACTCCGTCCGGAGTGAATACCCTACCTGTTACATCCAGATCTCTCACATCCGAAACTCTTTGACAGGAAATCAAACACAACAAGGTGGCTAATTTTCGTGACATCTGTTTCCTTGACAGGTACTTATTTGAAGGCCATGATTTAACAAACAAAGCACCTTATTAAGGTCTCATAATTTTGAGTATTGGGGTTCTGGTGGAACAGACAATCCAATACTCTTCAGAAGTTTACAGACCAGAGGGTGTTCCACAACCAGGTGCCCATCTGTCGGCAAGTGGCCAGCCAAAACGGCCAATCGAAAAGTATTAATGGACCTAGAAGCTCTTAATAGATGTCTGGGCTTTATCCAGGAAATTAAAAGTATTTACAAATTTGCCCAATTCTTGAATAAACGGATCTCCAAAGAGACTTCCCTATGCTCTGGGGCGTGCCTCTGATGTTGATAGCTTCCCCAGTTTCGGGTTTATTTTAATCAAGAGGGATTTACGCTGTTCTGTAAATATCACACAGTTGGCGTTTCCCAGTAACATTATGGCTCTCTGACCCCAGCTTGATATAGCCTCTGGGAAGACCAGGGAGTCGGATGTCTTGGCATCTTCGACCGTGTCCAGAATCTTGGACAGGGGCCCTGCTACATCCAATAACTTGTCTTGACATGAGCGACAAGAGCGATTTATACCCTTCTTGGGATTCTGAACAAACTTTGCCAAAAAAGTAGCCATCTTGGCATCTATTTCGCGGGTGAGGGCCACCTTGCCCTCCAGGGAAGGTCTAGGACAACTCTGGACCTCCTTGTCCAGTAGTTTCCGTAACCGGCTTGCTATATAAGAGCCAATAATCACAAGAAAAAAGGTTCCTTTTGTCACATTAGTACCCCTTATTTCCTTCAACTTATCACAAACACCATAGTCAGCCCTTCTCTTTCATTCCATCACTCATACAATGAGTCCTGTGAATTGCAAAGGCAACTATACTTTTGTTCAAAATACTAATTTTATTCACCAACAAAATCCAATAAAAAACAATATCAGCAGTTCATAACATACAATGATAATCACACAGGGGGGTTTAGCAACCCCGATTGTAAAGGGACAATTTTCTAATATTTTATAACTGTATATCTTCGATGTTGTCCTTCATGATAATTTCACTGCATTGTTTAAGTATAACATCATTACTTTGTACACATAAAATAACTCCTACAAAGTCAATACTTATTCACCTTCCTTAAAAAGCTACATATACATAAATTTCTAAAAAATGTAAAATAATTAAAAATGTCAGGTTGTCTCTATATAAGAGGCCACCTTAGGTGCTGGGGACCAGTCCGCAGAGCGCAGATGTAAGAGGTCATCCGAGTCTAACATGTCCGAATTTGGGACTTTGGGGGGGGCTCCATCTGCATTAGAACCGTTTTCTGAGGGAAAGGGATCCCTAGATGGATGCCAAGGTCTGTCGGAGTCTTTGTCCCCATCTGAGACATTGGTAGAGTCATCTCCATCACCCTGATCTGTGGAGGGGGCAGGAAAGGAGGGACCTCCAGAGATACTAGGGATTTAGGAATCTGTAAGGGGAGGTTGTGAGCCCATAAAGGCCTTCTTAAGGCGCGCAAAGGTGTCTAGATTGACTCCAGGGTCGTCTGCGCACTTGCACTTACTGTCTGGAACTAGTGCCGAAGGCTGCCCTGGAGATGTGGGGCCTGAGGCCCAGAAGGTTCTTCCCTCGGTTCTTGTGGTTTTTGACACTGAGCTTGTAGCTGGAGTGTTTTCTTCCCCAAGGGCGCCACAACCTTGGATACTGCCTTAAACATTGAGGCATCCATAACTTGGCAGAAGTGGTCATCAATAGGAAGGTAAGTAATGTCTTCCTCCTCCATGTATTCCTCGGAGTCCTCCAGAATTAGTAATGAGGATGGTATTGACTCCTACAAAGAAGAGGGCAATAGAAAGTCTGGGGAAACCCAGGAAAATGACTAGATAATCCCAGAAGGGATTCATAAATAGGCACTAACAGGCCGAGGGACCAGTACTCCTTTTGGTATATAGGGAACTGTAAGTATATCTGCCTGGGACGTGTCCCAAATTAATAAATTAATGCTTCACTCGAGACTAGTCGTGCCCGCAGAGCGGGTGTTCAGCTCCAGGCAGCGGCTCTGAAAAGGTATTGCAGTTCACTCAAACTGTAAGGATTAGCCCCGTACACTAACGCGGTCGGACGCGCTTCACCATTTGAATGGAGCGGGTGAAAGTGACGCGCCGGCTGCCCCAGGAGGTGGAGCGTGATTATTTAGATGCACGGGCCCTCTAGTGGCCGAATGCCCACACCGTGCACGGAGCCTGGATGGTAATGAGGTGGCCACATAGGAGCGAGAACGTTCTAGCGGCCGCGCTGCGATAGAAAAGGCAATTTAGACAAAATTAAGCAACATTCACAACAGAGGTAACCGTCACAGCGCGATTACTGGTACTAATCCATGTTGTAAACCACTAAAGAGCATATCAAACACTATTAAAAAAATTTAGATAAAAAACACTTAGCTGAGGCTGCTGGAGCAGCTAAGAAAGAGGGGGATAGAACGTCCCCAGAGAATGTTGAGATGGTCTGCTGCGTTCGGTTTGGATGGATTGTTTTCTGTTTCTTTTCCCAAAGATTCATGGGAAATGTAGTTTAATGTTGACCTACATAACGTTTAATGGCTGCTGGTATAATAAAGTGGAGAAAGTTAAGCTTAAACCTCGCCTACGGTCCAGACATAGGGCCATATGTATCAACCTAAATTGCGATCGCAAACGCTGAAATTCGCAGAATTTCTGCGTTTGCGATCGCAATTTAGAAGTGTGCAATGTGTCAAAGACAAAAGCACACGCAAAATAAGGAATCGCAAAATTTGCAATTCTCTATTTTGCAAATGCATTTAAGGAATGGCAAATTGCGATTCCTTAAATGCAATGTATGAAGCACAAAAAAAGTGCAAATTGGTCATAAGGAGTCGCAAATTACCACCAACTTCAAGTTGGTGGTAATATGCGATTTCTTTGAAAAATGCAATTTTTAGCATTTTTCAAAGTGCATTGTGGCGCACATACATGCCCTTTGGGCATGTATGTGCGCCACATGTGCACCCATGCTTATTTCAGGGGTGCAACAGGGTGTGCTTTTGACACCCTTGCAATCTTGAAATTGCATTCTCAATTTGCGATTGTCTAATTGGTAATCACAAATTGAGAATGTCTTCCCATTCATTCCTATGGGCCTCTGGGCCCATAGGAATGAATGGGGAGGGTTTCCTTAATTGCGAATCTCAATTTGCGATTCGCAATTAAGGAATATGTAGGATTACCAAATGTTTTTGCAAATCCTACATACATCTCGTTTTGCGATTCTCAAATAGCGATTCTCAAAAATTCGCTATTTGAGAATCGCAAAACCTAACATTGATACATATGGCCCATAGAATTCAAAAGTGTTGAATGCTAGTGATTCAGATTTTGGAAGCAAGAATGAAAGCGAATGAGATTTTAGAAGCAATTTGGATTTTAAAAGCATTAAATTTGAGTGATTAGGATTTTGGTAAATATGAAAAAAGCAATGAACATTTTTGGAAATATCAGGGCAACCTACATGAGTTTTGGATTCCTGAGTGGAAACTAGTGATCTAAAAGCTTCCATGGAATTTGGAAGCATGAGTGGAAACAACTTGGATTTTAGAATCCTGAATAAAAGTCATTAGGATTTTAGAAGGATGGGTGGAATGAACAAGGATTTGGAACACATGAGTGGAACCAACGTTCCTATTGGTTGTACGCATCCATATAGAAATATATATAACAAATGGTAATTTTGGAAGCATGAGCAGAGACAGGGAGGATATTTCAGGTGCAACAAGTAACACATTTCCTCTCTCATCCCTACATTGGACTGGAGGTTGGATTATTGTATGGAAGTTTTCCTCTGGGATCAGATTTTTTTTTACCGTAAGTATGTTAGTAACTTGCCAATTTAACTGTGACATCTGAAAGAGACACGTTAGTGACAGATTCCTTACCTTAGAATATCCCCAGGCGTCAGGCTGGATCCGGAAATTTTTTGCGTAGCAGTACCCTTGCGCGTCGGTAGGCGGCGTCGTGCGGCTCCGCGTCTGTCGTCGGCGTCGTGATCGCCGGGATTACGTCGCGGGCAGTACTTAGACGCCGCCCCTGCGCGCTGACGTCAGTTCTTCTTTTTCCGCGCCAGTAAGCGCAGATCCGGGAAGAGCAGTGCCCTAGTCAATTTTTGACAAACTTTTTGGTGAATTTTTCACTGTTTCTTTTCGAGTCTTCTCGACTCCTAGGTGTCGATAGGGATGCCCGGCTTCAAGCCAAGCGACGTCTGTGGTCGAATGATGTCGATCACAGACCCGCATTTAGAGTGTCTCTACTGTCTCGGCCGAGACCACGAAACGAAGTCGTGCCCTGACTGCCGGAAACTTCACCCGAAGGCTTTGCGAGAGCGGTCTCGAAAGCTACTCGAGGTCCGGCAGTCGGCTCCGCGCCGCACCAAGCCCCGGTCCCGTGAGAGGTCGAGGGGACGGTCGCGGAGCCCCCGCCGGTCGTCGGAGTCCAAGTCTTCGCGCTCCTCGGGTAAGTCGAAGCACAAAAAGTCTAAGAAGCATCATTGCTCTAAGACTTCGCCTCGCCGGTCTCGCGACTCGGCTGAGGCCCCTGTCGGCACGGTCCCCGCCCCCGCGGCCCCGGACGTGCCTGTGGAGCCGCCCCCGCATTACCCGTCCTTTCCGGGTTCGGGGGCGACTCCGGCCGAAATACAGGAATTCCTGTCGGCCATGGCCCGCCTCTTCGGGCCTCAAGGTCCCTCCGGTGCGCCTTCGGGCCCCGCGGGCCCTGATGGCGTTGCTCCGGCGGCGTCGCCGACGACTCCGGTCCCGGCGTCGCCTGTCCCGCCAGCCTTGATCCCGGCCTCGGCTCCGGCCCCGGCCTCGATTCCGGCTCCGGTGGTACCGCAACCCCCATCGACGCCGGTTGACCTAACCACGCCTCCGCCGACGTCCCCGGTGCCGTTCCTGACGCCGTCCGGGGCTCCGGACGGCGTCGTTCCCCGGTTATCTCCGGCTCCGGACATGGAGCCGGACCGACGTCGCTCGACGCCGGCTCCGGCGCCGATGAGACCTTGGGTCCCAAATGTCCCTCCTCCTCCATATTTTGAACCAGAGGAGGACCAGGAGAGCTGGGAGGGGTCGGAAGACCCTCTCACACAACAGTGTGAGTATGATCAGGACTGGGCTGAGGAACTTGGGGATGCCAGTGTTCTAGACACTTCCCCTGACACTGGCATGCTGTCTCCTCCCGTGGCTACGGAGGAGGGAGCTATTTCGCAACGGTGTTGCGTAGAGCAGCTGGAGCCTTGCACCTCCAATTGCCTACTGTGGCTGTCAGGACTAATCTCCTGACGGAAGTGCTTCAGCCGGCAGCTTCCTCCACGGAGACTGTGCTGCCTTTTAGTGATGCACTGACTGACGTTCTTTTGGGCGCCTGGTCCAAGCCCACCACAGGGGCTCCTGTGGATAGGAACGTGGCCCGACGCCATCGCCCTGCTCCGGGCGACCCCTTGTTTCTCTCCCAACATCCCACCCCCGAGAGCTTGGTTGTCCAAGCCTCTGCCTCCCAAACCGCCTTCCCTACCGCCCTCCGGATAGGGAATCCAAACGCCTGGACCAATTTGGGAAGAAGGCTTTTTCTTCCTCCAGTGCTGGCTTGCGGTCCGTCAACACCGCTTGCCTTTTGGGCCGATATACCCACTCCCTCTGGGATTCGGTGGCGACTGTTTTGCCACAGTGTTCTGAGGAGGTCCAGACACTGCTTACCCGCGCCATTGCGGAAGGTAGAGATGCGGCTAAATACACCATACGTTGTGGCCTTGATACCGCCGACGCGCTGGGCAGATCGCTTGCAACGACGATGGCGCTGCGTCGCCACGCCTGGCTGAGAACAACTGGTTTCTCGGGTGATGTCCAGAATACACTCATGGACATGCCCTTTGATGGAGTCGGTCTTTTGGTTCCGAAGCAGACCATGCGCTGGAGCGTTTTAAGGACTCACGGGCTACTGCCAAGTCCCTGGGCCTTTCTGTTGTGCGCCCTCCGCTAACCTCTGCTTTTCGCCCCTTTCGTGGCCACGGAAGGGGCGCCCAGTCACGTCAGCTGCCCAGCCACCGGCCCGCGCAGCAAGCGTCTTCGCGTGGCCGAGGACGTGGATACCGCCGTGGCGGTTCGGGCAACCAGCGTGCGGGTCAGGCCACCTCCTCCAACCCGTCCGCGGCCTCCAAGCCCTCCTAGTCCCTCCTTTCCGGTGCACAGCACGCCAGTAGGGGGCAGGGTCCGCCATCACCTTCACCACTGGCGTGCCATCACCTTGGACAGGTGGGTCTTGGACATTGTCCGAAGGGGCTACTCCCTCCCCTTCGAGACCACCCCTCCAGCCATGCCACCTCAATTCCACCGCATGTCAGGGGATCACTTGATGCTTCTGCAGAAGGAAGTCACGGCCCTCTTGGCCAAGAGGGCCATGGAGCATGTTCCGACCCCAGAAGTAGGACGTGGTTGCTACTCCCACTACTTTCTGGTGCCCAAAAAGGACAAGGAGGACATGCGTCCTATCTTGGACCTCCGGAACGTAAATCGCTTCCTCCGGAAGGAGAAGTTCAAGATGCTCACCCTAGCTCAGGTCTTGACTGCCCTCGACCCTGGAGACTGGTTGGTAGCGTTGGACTTGCAGGACGCTTATTTCCACATCCCCGTCCTGCCGGCCCACCGGCGTTACCTACGGTTCACGGTAGGCCTCGAGCATTTTCAGTTCACCGTGCTCCCTTTGGCCTTACAAGTGCCCCTCGGGTGTTCACGAAAGTGATGCCGGTGGTCGCAGCTCATCTGCGCTGGGGTTCCAGTCTTCCCCTACCTCGACGACTGGCTGCTGAAGGCGGGCTCGTCCCAGGCAGTCGTCTCCCACCTCCAGACTACGGCCGAACTCCTGCACTCGCTGGGGTTCTCCATCAATGTGCCAAAGTCGCATCTGATTCCTTCTCCACAGCTCCTTTTCATCGGAGCAGTTCTGGACACGACGCAGTTTCGGGCCTATCCTCCCGAACGGCGAGTCCGGGATATTCAGGCTATGATTCCCATCTTTCAGCCTTTATCCTGGGTTTCAGTACGGATGACCCTGAGGCTGCTGGGCCTCATGGCCTCCTGCATCCTGCTGGTCGATCATGCCAGATGGCATATGCGGGCTCTGCAGTGGGACCTGAAGTTCCAGTGGGCGCAGCACCAGGGCAACCTGTCCGATAACGTCCAGATCTCGGAGGGGACTGCAAAACAGTTGCAGTGGTGGCTCTCGAACCGGCAATGGGTCATGGGCAGATCCCTCTCCCTTCCCCAACCAGAACACACAGTTGTGACGGACGCGTCCCTTCTGGGATGGGGCGGTCACATGGGAGAGGCGGAGATCAGAGGCCTCTGGTCTCCGGCGGAGTCCCGGCTCCATATCAACCTTCTGGAGCTCCGGGCGATCCGACTTGCACTCAAGGCATTCCTTCCCTCTGTCAAAGGGAAGGTAGTGCAGGTGTTCACAGACAACACCACCGCCATGTGGTACTGCAACAAACAAGGCGGGGTGGGGTTGTGGACCCTCTGTCAGGAGGCTCTGCGCCTCTGGACATGGCTGGAACATCAGGGCATGTTCCTGATGGTTCAACACCTGGCAGGTTCCCTGAACGCCAGGGCGGACGAACTCAGCCGCAGGTGCATGATGGATCACGAATGGCGTCTTCACTCGGAAGTGGCGCAAGGACTCTTTCTGCAGTGGGGAGAGCCTTGGTTAGATCTATTCGCCACCGAAGAGAACGCGCAATGTCATCAGTTCTGCGCGTTGGAATTTCCAAGGCGGCACTCGCTCGGCGACGCTTTTCGTCGCGAGTGGAGTTGCGGTCTGTTGTACGCCTTTCCGCCTATACCACTTCTACCCAGAGTGTTGAAGAAGATTCGGCACGACCGGGCCCAAGTCATCCTTGTGGCTCCGGACTGGGCTCGAAGAGTTTGGTATCCCGAGCTACTCAGTATGAGCGTAGATCCCCCGATCCGTCTGCCTCTTCGGGAGGATCTTCTGTCGCAGCAGCAGGGGACGGTCCTCCACCCGGACCTGTCCAGCCTCCACCTGCTTGCGTGGAGATTGAGCGGCGGCAGTTGATTCCTTTCGACTTGCCTCCCGAAGTTTGTGATGTGATTCTGGCAGCCAGGCGTCCCTCCACTAAGGTGGTATACGCCTGCAGGTGGAACAAGTTTGTGGCATGGTGCACAGCAAAGTCTGTGAATCCCCTCTCTGCCCCTCTTTCTGAGGTTCTTCTGTTCCTTCTTTCTCTGGCCCAACAGGATTCTGCCCTGGGTACCACCAAGGGCTATCTTTGTGCTATCTCGGCCTTCCTCAGGCTTCCTGATCAGCCCTCCCTTTTCAAGTCCCCTGTTGTTAACAGGTTCCTAAAAGGCATTACACACCTCTTCCCTCCTGTTCCGTTTGTAATGCCTCAGTGGGACTTGAACTTGGTTCTTACCTTTCTCATGTGCGCTCCTTTTGAGCCTCTACATAACTGTCCTCTTCGTCTTCTGACTCTGAAGACAGCCTTTCTGGTGGCCATCACCTCCGCTCGGCGGGTGAGTGAGCTCCAGGCTCTATCATGCAAACCTCCCTTTCTGTCTGTCCATCCAGACTAGGTTGTTCTTGGGACGCGTCCGTCCTTCTTGCCAAAGGTGGTTACTGCCTTCCACATTGGGCAGACCATCACTTTGCCCACCTTCTTTCCGCCTCCGCATCCTTCCAGAGAGGAAGAGAGGCTCCACCGTCTGGATCCAAAACGTGCGCTTTCTTTTTATATCAATCGCACGCAACACTTTCGGGTGGATGACCAGCTCTTTGTTGGCTACGTGGGCGCCAAAAAAGGTCGGGCGGTGCACAAGAGAACCATCTCCCGCTGGGTAACCTTGTGTATCAAAGCCTGCTATTCTTTGGCTAAGAAGGAGCCTCCTGTTGGGCTGCGTGCCCATTCCACCAGGGCAACGGCTGCTACCACGGCTTTAGGCCGCGGTGTTCCGCTGCAGGATATCTGTCAGGCAGCTACGTGGGCCTCGCTGCACACATTTACAAAGCATTACTGCCTTGACAGTCAGGTCCGGAGGGACGGCTTCTTTGGCCGTTCTATCCTCCGGGACTTCCTTGTCTGATCTTTGTTCGCAGACCCACCACCGGGGTTGGTATTGCTGGGATATCTATTCTAAGGTAAGGAATCTGTCACTAACGTGTCTCTTTCAGATGCACAAGTTACTAACTTGTGTAACGATATATCTGTAAGAGACAGTAGTTAGTGACAGATTCCTTACCGCCCCACCCATCCTCCCCGTTCTGCGAACTGATTTCTAGGGTTAAGGACATCCCTTTCAGGGCCCTAGTATTTTTCAGACACCTATGTCAGCTTCTTGCATGGCTCTGCGTTCCTGGCGCGGAAAGTCGTGTACAGAACTGACGTCAGCGCGCAGGGGTGGCGTCTAAGTACTGCCCGCGACGTCATCCCGGCGATCACGAAGCCGCACGACGACGCCTACCAACGCGCAAGGGTACTGCTACGCAAAAACTTTCCGGATCCAGCCTGACGCCTGGGGATATTCTAAGGTAAGGAATCTGTCACTAACTACTGTCTCTTACAGATATATCGTTACACAAGTTAGTAACTTGTGCATTAATGTGTCAAAACATACAAAGCTTCTGTCTAAACAAAACCAAGGTATATAGCTTATTGAGGTAATGGCTGAGGAAAACACACCTACGCTAGTTCCTTTATCCAAGCTACCATGGCAGATGGCAAGCTTTATCAGCTCACAGAAGACCACTGTGTTAGCCATTTAGTTTCAAGTAAATAGCTCGTTGTCTAGCTCTCTGTAGCTATGACTCAAACCTTACAATGCTTGACATTGTTTATGGATGCCTCCTTGCAGAATGCTGAGTATCATTATGGTCCTGATGCACTGATTTGCCAAGCCATTCATTTGTATCACCAGTAGTTTTATACAAACTTTGAATATATGGGTGACAAAATGACAGCTCTGGCGACCCTGAACGGCAAGCGAACCGAGCTTGCATGGGACCCTGTCCTGAAGCAAATCATGTCAGTTACTTTGGGTGGCCCAACTAAGACCCTTGCTGATAAAGCCCATCAATCTCTCTGTAATACCACCAACACCATATGGTCAATTGTGTTGCTCGTTGCCGACAGATGGAAGAGAGCCAGTCATGCAAATGTATATTGGTTGGATACATTTCGATATATGGTTGGATATTTTGATGGATGCGCTCTTTTACACTGTGTAGCACCAGTGTAGATTTGTATGTTTCTCTATGTGTCTACTCTTGAAGTGTTATCACCAGTGCCTAATAACAGGGTTAAAGTTCTGTGCTATTGGCTATTTCATGGGTGTCTTCCACCATGTCATAAGTCATGGCACCTTCGGATTCGAGTTCACACACAAAGATCTCGAAGCTTCAGTTCCATGTTTGTCATCTTGTGAAGACCACTCCTAATGCAATATCTCTGCTTCGAGTAGTCTCTTAGCAAAGAAAATTTCTTGAAGTTGCGCCTCTGTCTCTCCTTGACAAGTCTCAGCAGGTGAACTCTTGTTTTGGAGCCATAAATTCAATAATCATGCTCACCCCCTAAAATGAAATGATATTTTATTAAGCATTTACATGTATTTGCGGTTTCCCTTCGTAATCCCACAGTATTCATACTCCTACGTATTTAAAAACTCTCTCTCAAATCTCCGATCACCATCATTTTCTGTTAATTTATTACAGCAGTATTCACTGGATTTTTAAGTGTCCTTTTGATGTTCCCCATCTCCATCATTCACTGGATTTTTACCCAGGAAGTGTTTATATGACCCTTTCATTCTAGCTCTTTTTATACTGTAGAGCAGAGGTTTTTAACCTGTGGTCAGGGGACGTCTGGGGTTCACTATGCCAATTCAGGGGGTCTGCGACTGCTTAGTAAATTAAATAATATTAACAGATTAATAAAGTGTATATAAATACAGAAACAATTGTAGAATTGAAAATGTGAAGCCGTTCTGTAAATGTGATGGAATTTGAAATTGGAGGCTAATATTAAATATGTATCTTCAGGCTGATTCGTGGGGGCAGTCCAAGTGCATCAAACAGAAAATAGTATCGACGATGGGTGGCCTCAACTGAATTTAGAAAAGCTCCAAATTTCCCATTAAAATTTTGATATATATATTTTTTTATATTTGTCAATTAAATAAAATATCTGAAAGAGACACGTTAGTGACAGATTCCTTACCTTAGAATATCCCCAGGCGTCAGGCTGGATCCGGAAAGTTTTTGCGTAGCAGTACCCTTGCGCGTCGGTAGGCGGCGTCGTGCGGCTCCGCGTCCGTCGTCGGCGTCGTGATTGCCGGGATGACGTCGCGGGCAGTACTTAGACGCCGCCTCTGCGCGCTGACGTCAGTTCTTCTTTTTCCGCGCCAGTAAGCGCAGATCCGGGAAGAGCAGTGCCCTAGTCAATTTTTCACTAAATTTTTGGTGATTTTTTCACTGTTTCTTTTCGAGTCTTCTCGACTCCTAGGTGTCGGTAGGGATGCCCGGCTTCAAGCCATGCGACGTCTGTGGTCGAATGATGTCGATCACAGACCCGCACTTAGAGTGTCTCTACTGTCTCGGCCGAGACCACGACACGAAGTCGTGCCCTGACTGCCGGGCCTTACACCCGAAGGCTTTGCGAGAGCGGTCTCGAAAGCTCCTCGAGGTCCGGCAGTCGGCTCCGCGCCGCACCAAGCCCCGGTCCCATGAGAGGTCGAGGGGCCGGTCGCGGAGCCCCCGCCGGTCGTCGGAGTCCAAGTCTTCGCACTCCTCGGGTAAGTCGAAGCACAAAAAGTCTAAGAAGCATCATCGCTCTAAGACTTCGCCTCGCCGGTCTCGCGACTCGGATGAGGCCCCTGTTGGCACCGTCCCCGCGGCCCCGGACGTGCCTGTGGAGCCGCCCCCGCATTACCCGTCCTTTCCGGGTTCGGGGGCGACTCCGGCCCAAATACAGGAATTCCTGTCGGCCATGGCCCGCCTCTTCGGGCCTCAAGGTCCCTCCGGTGCGCCTTCGGGCCCCGCGGGCCCTGATGGGGTTGCTCCGGCGTCGCCGACGACTCCGGTCCCGGCGTCGCCCGTCCCGCCAGCCTTGATCCCGGCCTCGGCTCCGGCCCCGGCCTCGATCCCGGCTCTGGTGGTACCGCAACCCCGATCGACGCCGGTTGACCTAACCACGCCTCCGCCGGCGCCGATGTCCCCGGTGCCGTTCCTGACGCCGCCCGGGGCTCCAGGCGGCGTCGTTCCCCGGTTCTCTCCGGTTCCGGACATGGAGCCGGACCGACGTCGCTCGACGCCGGCCCCGGACCGACGTCGCTCGACGCCGGCCCCGAACCGACGTCGCTCGATGCCGGCCCCGGCGCCGATGAGACCTTGGGTCCCAGATGTCCCTCCTCCTCCATATTTTGAACTAGAGGAGGACCAGGAGAGCTGGGAGGGGTCGGAAGACCCTCTCACACCGCAGTGTGAGTATGATCAGGACTGGGTAGAGGAACTTGGGGATGCCAGTGGTCTAGACACTTCCCCTGACACTGGCATGCTGTCTCCTCCCGTGGCTACGGAGGAGGGGGCAAATTTCGCAACGGTGTTGCGTAGAGCAGCTGGAGCCTTGCACCTCCAATTGCCTACTGTGGCTGTCAGGACTAACCTCCTGACGGAAGTGCTTCAGCCGGTAGCTACCTCCTCGGAGCCATTGCTGCCGTTTAATGATGCACTGTCTGACGTTCTTTTGGGCACCTGGTCCAAGCCCACCACAGGGGCTCCTGTGGATAGGAACGTGGCCCGACGCCATCGCCCTGCTCCGGGCGACCCCTTGTTTCTCTCCCAACATCCCACCCCCGAGAGCTTGGTTGTCCAAGCCTCTGCCTCCCAAACCGCCTTCCCTACCGCCCCTCCGGATAGGGAATCCAAACGCCTGGATCAATTTGGGAAGAAGGCCTTTTCTTCCTCCAGTGCTGGCTTGCGGTCCGTGAACACCGCTTGCCTTTTGGGACGATATTCCCACTCTCTGTGGGATTCGGTGGCGGCCGTTTTGCCCCAGTGTTCTGAGGAGGTCCAGACACTGCTTACCCGCACCATTGCGGAAGGTAGGGATGCGGCAAAGTTCACCATTCTTTGTGGCCTTGATACCGCCGACTCACTGGGCAGATCGCTTGCAACGACGGTGGCGCTGCGTCGCCACGCCTGGCTGAGAACAACTGGTTTCTCGGGTGATGTCCAGAATGCACTCATGGACATGCCCTTTGATGGAGTCGGTCTTTTTGGTTCCAAAGCAGACCATGCGCTGGAGCGTTTTAAGGACTCACGGGCTACTGCCAAGTCCCTGGGCCTTTCTGTTGTGCGCCCTCCGCTGACCTCTGCTTTTCGCCCCTTTCGTGGCCACGGAAGGGGCGCCCAGTCACGTCCGCTGCCCAGCCACCGGCCCGCGCAGCAAGCGTCTTCACGTGGCCGAGGACGTGGCTTCCGCCGTGGCGGGTCGGGCAACCAGCGTGCGGGTCAGGCCACCAACTCCGCCCCGCTCGCGGCCTCAAAGCCCTCCTAGTCCTTCCTTTCAGGTGCACTGCACGCCAGTAGGGGGCAGGGTCCGCCATCACCTTCACCACTGGCGTGCCATCACCTCGGACAGGTGGGTCTTGGACATTGTCCGAAGGGGCTACTCCCTCCCCTTCGAGACCACCCCCCCAGCCATGCCACCTCAATTCCACCGCATGTCAGGGGATCACTTGGTGCTTCTGCAGAAGGAAGTCACGGCCCTCTTGGCCAAGAGGGCCATCGAGCATGTTCCGACCCCAGAAGTAGGACGTGGTTGCTACTCCCACTACTTTCTGGTGCCCAAAAAGGACAAGGAGGACATGCGTCCTATCTTGGACCTCCGGAACGTCAATCGCTTCCTCCGGAAGGAGAAGTTCAAGATGCTCACCCTAGCTCCGGTCTTGACTGCCCTCGACCCTGGAGACTGGTTGGTAGCGTTGGACTTGCAGGACGCTTATTTTCACATCCCCGTCCTGCCGGCCCACCGGCGTTACCTGCGGTTCACGGTAGGCCTCGAGCATTTTCAGTTCACCGTGCTCGCCTTTGGCCTTACAAGTGCCCCTCGGGTGTTCACGAAAGTGATGGCGGTGGTCGCAGCTCATCTGCGCCGGGCAGGGGTTCCAGTCTTCCCCTACCTCGACGACTGGCTGCTGAAGGCGGGCTCGTCCCAGGCAGTCGTCTCCCACCTCCAGACTACGGCCGAACTCCTGCACTCGCTGGGGTTCTCCATCAATGTGCCGAAGTCGCATCTGATTCCTTCTCCACAGCTCCTTTTCATCGGGGCAGTACTGGACACGACGCAGTTTCGGGCCTATCCTCCCGAACGGCGAGTCCGGGATATTCAGGCTATGATTCCGATCTTTCAGCCTTTATCCTGGGTTTCGGTACGGATGACCCTGAGGCTGCTGGGCCTCATGGCCTCCTGCATCCTGCTGGTCGATCATGCCAGATGGCATATGCGGGCTCTGCAGTGGGACCTGAAGTTCCAGTGGGCGCAGCACCAGGGCAACCTGTCCGATCACGTCCAGATCTCGGAGGGGGCTGCAAAACAGTTGCAGTGGTGGCTCTCGAACCGGCAATGGGTCATGGGCAGATCCCTCTCCCTTCCCCAGCCAGAGCACACAGTTGTGACGGACGTGTCCCTTCTGGGATGGGGCGGTCACATGGGAGAGGCGGAGATCAGAGGCCTCTGGTCTCCGGCGGAGTCCCGGCTCCATATCAGCCTTCTGGAGCTCCGGGCGATCCGACTTGCACTCAAGGCATTCCTTCCCTCTGTCAAAGGGAAAGTAGTGCAGGTGTTCACAGACAACACCACCGCCATTTGGTACTGCAACAAACAGGGCGGGGTGGGGTCGTGGACCCTCTGACTGGAGGCTCTGCGCCTCTGGACATGGCTGGAACATCAGGGCATATTCCTGATGGTTCAACACCTGGCAGGTTCCCTGAACGCCAGAGCGGACGAACTCAGCCGCAGGTGCATGATGGATCACGAATGGCGTCTTCACTCGGAGGTGGCGCAAGGTCTCTTTCAGCAGTGGGGAGAGCCTTGGTTAGATCTGTTCGCTACCGAAGAGAACGCGCAATGTCATCAGTTCTGCGCGTTGGAATTTCCAAGGCGGCACTCGCTCGGCGACGCTTTTCGTCGCGAGTGGAGTTGGGGTCTGTTGTACGCCTTTCCGCCTATACCACTTCTACCCAGAGTGTTGAAGAAGATTCGGCGCGACCGGGCGCAAGTCATCCTTGTGGCTCCGGACTGGGCTCGAAGAGTTTGGTATCCCGAGCTACTCAGTATGAGCGTCGATCCCCCGATCCGTCTGCCTCTTCGGGAGGATCTTCTGTCGCAGCAGCAGGGGACGGTCCTCCACCCGAACCTGTCCAGTCTCCACCTGCTTGCGTGGAGATTGAGCGGCGGCAGTTGATTCCTTTCGACTTGCCTCCCGAAGTTTGTGATGTGATTCTGGCAGCCAGGCGTCCCTCCACTAAGGTGGTATACGCCTGCAGGTGGAACAAGTTTGTGGCATGGTGCACAGCAAAGGCTGTGAATCCCCTCTCTGCCCCTCTTTCTGAGGTTCTTCTGTTCCTTCTTTCTCTGGCCCAACAGGGTTCTGCCCTGGGTACCATCAAGGGCTATCTTTGTGCTATCTCGGCCTTCCTCAGGCTTCCTGATCAGCCCTCCCTTTTCAAGTCCCCTGTTGTTAACAGGTTCGTAAAAGGCATTACACACCTCTTCCCTCCTGTTCCGTTTGTGATGCCTCAGTGGGACTTGAACTTGGTTCTTACCTTTCTCATGTGCGCTCCCTTTGAGCCTCTACATAACTGTCCTCTTCGTCTTCTTACTCTGAAGACAGCCCTTCTGGTGGCCATCACCTCCGCTCGGCGGGTGAGTGAGCTCCAGGCTCTATCATGCAAACCTCCCTTTCTGTCTGTCCATCCAGACAAGGTTGTTCTTCGGACGCGTCCGTCCTTCTTGCCAAAGGTGGTTACTGCCTTCAACATTGGGCAGACCATCACTTTGCCCACCTTCTTTCCGCCTCCGCAGCCTTCCAGAGAGGAAGAAAGGCTCCACCGTCTGGACCCAAAACGTGCGCTTTCCTTTTATATCAACCGCACACAACACTTCTGGGTGGATGACCAGCTCTTTGTTGGCTACGTGGGCGCCAAAAAAGGTCGGGCGGTGCACAAGAGAACCATTTCCCACTGGGTCACCTTGTGTATCAAAGCCTGCTAATCTTTGGCTAAGAAGGAGCCTCCTGTTGGGCTGCGTGCCCATTCCACCAGGGCAACGGCTGCTACCACGGCCTTAGGCCGCGGTGTTCCGCTGCAGGATATCTGTCAGGCAGCTACTTGGGCCTCGCTGCACACGTTTACCAAGCATTACTGCCTTGACAGTCAGGTCCGGAGGGACGGCTTCTTTGGCCGTTCTGTCCTCCGGGACTTCCTTGTCTGATCTTTGTTCGCAGACCCACCACCGGGGTTGGTATTGCTGGGGTATCTATTCTAAGGTAAGGAATCTGTCACTAACGTGTCTCTTTCAGATGCACAAGTTACTAACTTGTGTAACGATATATCTGTAAGAGACAGTAGTTAGTGACAGATTCCTTACCGCCCCACCCATCCTCCCCGTTCTGCGAACTGATTTCTAGGGTTAAGGACATCCCTTTCAGGGCCCTAGTATTTTTCAGACACCTATGTCAGCTTCTTGCATGGCTCTGCGTTCCTGGCGCGGAAAGTCGTGTACAGAACTGACGTCAGCGCGCAGGGGCGGCGTCTAAGTACTGCCCGCGACGTCATCCCGGCGATCACGACGACGGACGCGGAGCCGCACGACGCCGCCTACCGACGCGCAAGGGTACTGCTAGGCAAAACTTTCCGGATCCAGCCTGACGCCTGGGGATATTCTAAGGTAAGGAATCTGTCACTAACTACTGTCTCTTACAGATATATCGTTACACAAGTTAGTAACTTGTGCGTTCGGTCTGGACTGTTCCCATGAGGCACAGGGTCAAGACTGATCATCTCCTTGTGTTTGATTTAGGGAGATTACCCACGAGCTTTGGGAGGGTGGCACCAAGCGAGCGCAGGTGTGGATGGAGACTAGGTGAGGACTCCCAACATGGCGATGTCAAAAGATTGCAGGAGTGCAGTGCGAGCACCCAAGTGCACGCGGGCTCCAGAACATGACGTCAAAAGAGATCAGGCATGGAGGAAAAGTAACCGAGGGCTCCAATGGGAGGAGCCAAGAGAGATCTGCCATGCAGTGCGAGTACATGAGTACTCTAGCTGAGTGGCACCACAGGGGCTCAGTGGTGGAGGGTGGCGTCAAGTGAGTTTAGCCATGGAGGGAGAGTATCCGATGGCTCCAGCAGTTGGAAGCCAAAAGATCGCAGGAGTGGAGGGAGAATATTTGAGGGCTCCAGGAGGGTGGTGCCAAAATGCTGCAGGAATGGAGGGAAATATTTTTAGCGAGTGCATGTGTGGAGTCAGAGTACTTCCTTGAGGGGTTCAGCAAGGTGGCTTCAAGAGAGCACAGGCATGGATGGAGATTATCCGAGGGCGCAGGCAGGGTGGCATCAAGCGAGCGCAGCTGCAGAGGCAGAGTGGTCCCCGAGGACTTCAGCAAGGTGCTGCCAAGAGAATGCAGGTATAGAAGGAGAGTGCCTGGGGCGCCAGCATAGTGCATCATTGCAGGCACTGCGATGGGTAACCCCTAGTTTTGTTCTATATTCCCTCACAAGCGCTTAGAGACCGTTGGTGATTTTGCGCTATACAAATGGCAGTTAACATAACATAGTGGCGGCAAGAGTGCACTGACGTGAGGGAGAGTACCCGGGGGCTTCAGCAGTGGGGTGTCAGGAGGTTCACGGAATGGAGGGAGAGTACCGGAGTGCTCCAGCAGGGCGGTGACAAAATATTGCCGGAATAGAGAGAAAAAAGTGAGTGCAGGTGTGGAGGGAGAATATTTGAGGGCTTCAGCAATAAGAGTGCAGGCATGATGGGATAGTAGCTCGCCTCAGGAGAGTTGTGCCTGAGGACTCCAGCAAGGTGGCGCCAAGAGGACACAGGTAGTAAAAAGAGTGAGTGCCCAAGAACTCCACCTGAGAAGTGCCAAGAGAGCACAAATAGGGGAGAGAAGTACCCGAGGCGTCCAGCTGGCTGACGCCAAGAAAGCGCAGGCATGGAAGGAGAGTGAGTATTCGAGTGCTTCGGTAGGGTTGTGCCAACAAAAGCACTGGCATGTAGGGAGTGTTATGCCTGGGGTCTCCAAGAGGGTGGCCCCACACGAGTGCAGGCATAGAGAGAGAGTATCTAGGGACTCCAGCAAAGTGGCACCAAAAGATCGCAGAAGTGGACAGAGAGTTGCCAAAAGATCACAGGAATGGAAGGAAAATATCCGAGCGAGTGCAGGCGTGTAGAAATAGTATTCGAGGGCACTTTAGTAAGGTGGCTTCAAGAAAGCGCAAGCTTGGAGAGAACAAACCAGAGGGTCCAGCATGGTTTCATCAAGGAAGTGCAGGCACATGGTGGGAGAGTTGTCCCTGATGACTCCAGCAGAGTGGCTTCAGGACAAAGCAGGTATGGGCAGAGAGTAGCCAGGGCCTCCAGCAGGGTGCAGAAAGGTGCTACCAAGAGATTGCAGGCATGGGGGAAGAGTACCTGAGGGCTCCAGTGGGTAGCATCAAGTGAGTGCAGGCATGGAGGAACAGTCCCTGAGGCCACCAGCATGGTGGTGTCAAGCTAGCACAGGCCTGGGGCGACAGTCCGTGAGGGCATCAGCAGGGCGATGCCCAAGGATCTTGGGAGTGGAGGGAAAGTTAGTGCTCCAGCAGGGCAATGTCAGAAGATCGCAGGTGTGGAAGGAGAGTGTTTAAGGGCTTCAGCAAAGTGGTATCAAGAGACCGCAAGCATGGAGGTAGATTACCACAGGGCTCCAGCAGGGTGATGCTAAACTAGCACAGGCATGGAGGGAGAGTATTCGAGTGCTTCAGCAGGGTGGTGCCAAGAGCTCGCAGGCATAGATGGACTGTACCTGAGGGCTCCAGTAGGGTGACAGCAAGCTAGCACAGGAGTGGAGCGAGATTTGTACACAAGGGCTCCATTAGAGTGGCACCAGGAGAGCACAGGCGTGGAAATAGAGTACCTAGGGGCTCAGACAGGGTGGCTCCAAGATACCACAGGCGTGGAGGGCGAGTACCCTAGGGCTCCAGCATGGTGGTGTCAAAAGAGCGCAGGGCTTGTTACCTGTGAACTCCAGTTCGGTGGCACCAATAGGCAGTGCTTTAAATGGACAAAAATAAGTGCAGGTACTCATCAAAAGGAGGGATAGACTGGGGGTGGAGCTTGGGGCGGGCATAAGGGCGGTGCTAAAGGCGGAACAAGGGGCGGGGCTAAGTTTTTGACCTTTCCAAGGTTTTTATGCAAGAAATGTGCATGCATTGTTAGAATATCGGATGTATCTGTCCATTAGCTTTTTACACTAATAGCCATTTATATAGCACTTACTAATAAGTGTTTATTACTACCCAAAGTAACCCTTTTTTAGCAACTTTAACACCTTGACCGCAGCGCGAATTCCGCCGCAGTGCTGGTGATTTATTGAGTGGGCGGGGTTCGGACGCACCCCGGCCGTCCTCCGCACACGCCCACTGTGACGTCGGACGGCCCCCGGCCGTCCGACGCATTGAAGGGGTTAAAAAATGAAAAGATTGAGAAAAAATCAGTACGGTTCGATATATATGCCTTGTTGTTTCATGCAGGTCCTTGCTGCAGGGGCATAATTCACTAAGATATATGCCAAGGATGTTAACTTGTGACCTACAGGGAAAACAAGGATCTATGCAACAAAAACAATATCCAACTGAGCTAGCTACATAAAAAAAAAACAAATCTCTGATCTACATGTTGCATGCTATGCTTTCCAGCAGGTACAATGACCCTCTATGCAATTTTATGGTGAGTTGAACCTTAGATTAGAATGCACACAGATCTTTCTAGTAAGCGCATTAACCACCAGAGTTATCCACTTTATTGCTACTTATGGTGCCCCAATCTTACTTACTTAAGAGAAAGGCACTGGCTTCCTGTTTCATACGATTAGTAAATGCTTAGCTGCAAAAAAGCGAGCAATTCATCAGACACTCTTTTCATTCTCGGCACTAGTGGGTGTTTCTGTCTAAAATGGAAACCAGAGTTGCTTTCCAAGGGACATACTTTGTGTAACTTCAGTTAGCAGCATATTCTCTCTCTCGCTGCCACTGGATAAGAAATGTTGACACAGAGACACGGGCAAAGTTGCTGCTGGTGGCTCAACCTTTCAACATTCCATTTTACGTGATTGAAAAGGAGTGGTGGACAGAATAAACAGGTTACACATGTGATTTTAGATGAATAAAGGTATCTAACTGGGTTCTCTGAATACACTCTGTGTAATTAAAATATACACCCATATATGTAACACAGCACACATGTTGAAAAAACGTTTATGTTGGATAATTTGAATTGCTTTAAAATCTTTTGTTGACATTACTTTGCAGTATTTATTGCAATCCCACGTATGTTAATTTAGATAATAACATATTATATGCCTCATATACTTAATATAGTAAATGTATTCTTGCATTTTTAACTGTCAATGAAATAAATATTTAAAACAAGCAACAGACATTCACATCACGTTACAAATGGCAAGAGGGTCTGTCTGAATCGAAATATGGCTACTGACATGAAGTCCCAGTCAGGAGATGAGACTTATTACAAATAAAATGTTTCCTGTGCTTGTACTCAAATAACTTGTACCAATGACCACCTGGGGGTGCAAAATAGATGAAGCATTTCAGTTTTCCTGCTTTTGCCGTCCGATCACAGTGTGCAATAAATTGCAACCATGAGTGTGAGTTACATGCACTTACCTAGTCATGCATTACATATATGAATGAATGAATGAAACAGAATTTGTAAAGCGCCTGGTTACCCAAGGGCATCCCCGCGCTATTGCCTGCTCCACCTTAAACTGAAAGCTAATCATCTGGGAAAAAGTAATGTTTTAATCTGCTTACGGAAGATGAGGTAGTTAGGTTGATCACGAATCTGCAGAGGCAGATTATTCCAGATCCTAGCCACATTATACGAAAAGAGGCGGCCGCCACTTCGTGCTCTCGTTATTCTTGGAATTGACAGTAAATGTTTAGTTTCTGACCTGAGGGCTCTGTTTGGACGGTATCGATAAATGAGGGACTGGATAACCTGGGATCCCTTCCCTGAAAGTGACCTGTGGGCTATGCAAAGGGCCTTAAACTCTATGCGCTCACGGATAGGGAGCCAATGTAGGGATGCCAAAGCTAGTTTAGCGGAGGACCGCTTAGGGATGTTCATGAGCATGCGCGCAGCGCAATTTTGAACAATTGGCTTTTAATAAAAATTCAGCCGTATACTTCCTTGTGGCATGTAAGCCCAGATGGTTTAGCGCTGGCTGCAAACATCTCTGTTCAAAGAGCATATCGCATTTTTCACAGGGATCAGTGAGTTTGGTACCGAGATACCATTATATTTACACCTGCAAATAGGCAATTTAGTTGTGAAACGATAGTTAGAGATAGTGAAAGTAAGCGCAAACTTTTTGTTCTGTCCAGGCATATTGAAAATACCCACCACAGGCAACAGTAACTGGTAAAAATGCTTGTGTGTGTTTTGTAGATGCACAATATCAAGTATTTGACTTTTACATAGTGCTCAACATCTTGTCTTGTGATAGATATACTGGCAAATTTGTGTTAAAAAGTCTAATGGCAGCAGTTTACTTATAGCGATTTCTGCTACAGAAGCGTCATTGTAGCACTGTGTTACCCTGAACAATGCCTCTCACACCCTCGCCCATTAGGCTTAATAGCCACCTCTCTGCCACCGCTGTGTAAAAACAAAGGATAAACGAACCTCCCTGCAGCCACCTCTTCTCTGATGGCTTCCAGAGCAGTACATGCAGATCACTGTGAAATAGTAACAAGAGCAGCTGCTCTCTTGTACGAGCCCAGCCCAGGCTTCCACTGTGATTAAGAGTGGAAGGTGCTGCCGAGGTACGAGTTGATTGATGAACGGAGCACCACCTGCATCAAAGCCAGGCCCTCGTGAGTACCGGTACTCTCCTTATTCAAGGAAAAGTGCCGGTACTCGATGCGAAAAAATGAAAAAGTGCCGGTACTCAGTACCGTGAGTACCGGCCCATTTAAAGCACTGCCAATAGGGTGATCTCCATACTTCTGGACAGGGTCACATTAGCCATTCTATCACAGTGGCATTTTCCCTGACTACTGCAGGCTAGGGAGCTTTTTCAGAGCAGTACGGACTGCCGGGACCGAACCATGGCCTCTGGCTGCATTCTTGTAGCAGTCTTCCACATTGTGGGGCTGATTGGAACATTTTTGCCATTGCTGATTTTGTTTTCCACTAACAGCAGTGCTAAGGAGGAGACCTTGAGTTGCCTCATGCACTTTAGAAGTGTCTCTGAAAACCAACTGCCTTTCTCTAACATACTTGTGAAAATTAACTTTTGAAAGTAAAACAGAACATCCTCAGTGTCTAAAATGTTAAATATACTAGTATGAGGAGAAAAAAGGTAATCCTGAACCAATTTTTTATACACTTTTTTGAGTAATGTTTTAGCTTTTTCCCCAAAGTAGTTTTGAATACCTCACTTATGTTTTGTTTCAATCTCCAAAGTTGTATTTATAAAAAAAAAACACACAGAAAAACAGATAATTGGTGACTGACTTTAAAGAAAAATCTCTCCTCTCCCTGCGGCTCCTTATTTGTTCTCACATAAAATGTTTGGCCTCTCTGAAGGTATACTATATATGCAGATATACAGTGTAACATGCTATTTATTAACGTTGTTGAATGTGAGGAAGGGAGATGAATCTCGAGAGGCGGACCTTCGAGTGTGTCATGTTGCTTCTTCCCACCCTCAGCAATGGTAATACCATAACTCCCTATGCATCAGCAAGTATGATTTGTCCTATGGTATTTTTTCATATGTATTTGCTTAAAAAATGGTATTTACCAAATCCACAATAGAAGGTGTTAAATTAGTGTTCTATATAAAGCCTTGCTAAATAAAAGATGCATAGATAAGCGATAGCTTAAAGGAGCAGTCTGGTCCACTTTTTAGGTCACAGCCTACCAGACAGCACAGCTGTCAGGTTTGCTAAAGACATCTTGGGGACATTCATAAAGTTGACCTAGAAATGCATTCCGCCTGTTGCATACCATTGCTTTGTGGTTTATAACTCACATTTTCTGGCTTTCTATTTGCTGGCTTTATTTGCTATAGGCTGTCCAGCTCGAGCTCCTTGCCCAAACCATGTTTACTGTATTCTTCCACAAACTCACTTTCTGTAAACAGGCCTTTAAATCTTGTCACATTTGCTGTGCATTCAAAGACAGAGGTCAGATATCTGAAAGAAACTATTAGTTATAGATTCCTTACCTTAGAATAGATTCCTTACCTTAGAATTACCCACAGGCATCAGACTGGATCCGGAGAATTTTTTCTCAGCAGTACCCCTGCGCTTCGTCGTCGGCGTCGTAATCGCCGGGATGAAGTTGTGGTTATCGACTTAGACACCGACCCATTCGCGCTAACATCAGTTTTCTTTTTCCGCGCCAGCCAGCGCAGATCCGAAGAGAGCGGTACCCTTAGTCACTTTTTGACTATAACTTTTTAGACTTTTTGTCGACATCTTTTTCGAGTTGTTCGACTCCAGGTGCACGTAGGGATGTCCCATCGTCGGACCGGCTTCAAGCCTTGTGACTCCTGTCACAAGCTGGTGTCTTCTGTCACGGATCCACACCTCGTGTGCCTCTGGTGCTTGGAGCGCGACCACGACCCGAAGTCGTGCTCCGACTGTCAGTCCATGAACCCGAAGTCTTTGCGGGAGCGGTCCCGAAAGCTTCTGGAGGCCCGGCAGTCGGCTCCGCGCCGCTCGAGGTTCCGGTCAAGAGGAAGGTCGCGGGACCGGTCGCGGAGTCACCACCATCATTCCTCATCGAAGTCTTCGTCATCGGGTAAGTTGAAGCACAAGAAGAAGGCGAAGAAGCATCTTCGCTCTTCGCCTTCTCCCCGTCCGTCACCCGACGTGGGACGCGGAGGGTCGGCGTCCTCCGGCTCCGCCCTCGGAGCCTGCTGGGATGGCTCCGAGCTTCCCTCCCTTCCCGGGAGGCGGAGCGTCCCCTGCCCAGCTTTGTGCCTTTTACGAAGCCCTCCATTCCATCTTTGGGCAGCCCGACTCCGCCGGTGCGCCTTCGGGCCCCGTGGACTCGGCTGGGGGCTCTAGGCCTTCGATGCCGGCGTCTCTGGCCTCGGCGGCGCAGGGCCTCCAAAGATCCAGGCCTGGATCCGGATCTTTGCCGGTCGACCTCACATTACCTTCCCCGGCGCCGATCCCTCTGACGATGCCTCCGCCACCTCCGATGCCGGTTGCGTCCCCGGCCGGCGTCGACCCCGGCCTCCGCCTCGACTTGGACACGGAGGCGGACCGGCATCGACTGACGCCAGTACCGGCGCCGGAGGGTACTTTTGTACCGCTATTCCTCCCTGGCGTTCCTTATCGCCCTGAGTGGCGGCCAGAGGAGGGTGAGGAGGACTGGGAGGGGTCTGTGGACCCTCTGGCAGACCAGCTTGAAGACTGGAGAGAGGAGTTGGGTGATGCCAGTGGTCTGGATACTTCCCCAGACCTTGGTATGCTTTCTCCCCCTACCGTGGCTACAGAGGAGCGAGATTCCTACGCTGTGGTGTGCGTAGGGCGGCTGAGGCCTTTGGCCTTGAGGTTCCTATGGTGGCGGTGAGGACTAACCTCCTGACTGAGGTGCTTCAGCCGGCAGCAGCCTCTTCGGAGCCCTTGCTGCCTTTCAATGAGGCCCTCACTGATGTCCTTCTGGGCTCTGGTCCAAGCCCAGCACAAGGGCTCCTGTGGATAGGATGATCACCCAACGCCACCGCCCGGCACCGGGCGACCCCCTTTTCCTCTCCTAACACCCTACCCCCGAGAGCTTGGTGGTCCAAGCCTCTTCTTTGAAAGGAAGCGCTTTCCCTACAGCTCCTTAAGATAGGGAATCCAAGAAGCTGGACCATTTTGGGAAGAAGATGTTTTCTTCCGCCAGCTTAGGACTGCGGTCGGTGAACACTGCATGTCTCTTGGGCCGTTACACACAGTCAGTGTGGGACACGGTTGCGCAAGTAGTGGCACAGTGCCCGGAGGAGGCCCGGGTCGTGCTCGTCTGTGCTGTTGCTGAGGGTCGAGACACAGCAAATTTCACCATCCGGTGTGGACTGGATACTGCCGACTCGCTGGGTAGGACGATTTCCTCGTCAGTAGCCCTGAGGCGCTACGCCTGGCTGATAACCTCTGGCTTCTCTGGGGATGTCCAATCTACCCTTTTGGACATGCCCTTTGATGGCCGTCGCCTGTTTGGCAACAAGGCAGACAATGCGCTTGAGCGCTTCAAGGACTCTAGGGCTACGGCCAGGTCCTTGGGCCTTGCAGCGACTTCTCGCTCCATGCAGTCTGCCTTTCGCCCCTTTCGTGGCCACGGAAGGGGAGCCCCACCACGTCCCACCCAGGGCCACAGTGCCGCACAAGCCACCCAGCCTCTGCGCGGCCGGGGATGTGGGACCCAGCGTCGTGGGTCCGGGGGCCAGAGGGCGGGCCAGTCCACCAATGCCCCCTCTGCAGCTGCCTCCAAACCTTTCTAGTCCGACCTTTCAGGGCCACCAGTTGCCAGTGGGCGGCAGGATCCCCCATCACCTCCCCCACTGGCACAACATCACGTCGGACAGGTGGGTTTTGCAGATAGTCCGAAGGGGCTACTCCCTCCCCTTCGAGACTACCCCTCTCTCCATGCCACCAACACGCCATCTCATGTCGGAGGATCACTTGGCCCTTCTCCGTCAGGAAGTTACAGCTCTCTTGGCCAAGAGAGCTATCGAGCGAGTCCCTGTACCAGAAGTAGGTCGTGGTTGTTATTCCCACTACTTCCTGGTACCCAAGAAGGACAAAGGCCTGCGTCCTTTCTTGGATCTCAGGGACGTCATCCGCTTCCTCCGGAAGGAGAAGTTCAAAATGTTGACATTAGCTCAGGTCCTGTCTGCCCTCGACCCTGGATACTGGATGCTATCGTTGGACTAGCAGGATGCTTATTTCCACATCCCCGTCCTGCCAGCTCACAGGCGTTACGTACGGCTCACGGTAGGCCACGAGCATTTTCAGTTTACCGTGCTCCACTTTGGCCTTACCAGCGCCCCTCAGGTGTTCACGAAAGTGATGGCAGTGGTCGCAGCTCATCTACGCAGATCAGGGGTTCCAGTCTTCCCCTACCTCGACGACTGGCTGTTGAAGACGAGCTCGCCCCAGGCTGCCGTCTCCCACCTCCAGACTACGGCGGACCTCCTGCACTCGCTGGGGTTCACTATCAACGTGCCGAAGCCACATCTGAGACTCTCTCAGAAGCTCCTTTTCATCGGAGCAGTTCTGGATACAGCGCAGTTTCGGGCTTATCCTCCCGAGCAGCGAGTCCGGGATATTCGGGCTATGATACCAATGTTTCAGCCTCTATCCCGGATTTTGGTGAGAATGACCCTGAGGCTGCTGGGCCTCCTGCATCCTGCTGGTGGATCATGCCAGGTGACATATGCGGGCTCTGCAGTGGGACCTGAAGTTCCAGTGGGTGCAGCATCAGGGTAATGTTTCCGATTGCGTCCAGATCTCGGTAGGCACTGCACACCAATTGCAGTGGTGGCTAACGGACCAGGATTAAGTCAACTGCAGATCCCTCTCCCTTCCCCAACCAGAGTTTACAGTGGTGATGGATGCGTCACTCATGGGATGGGGCAGCCACATGGGAGAGGCGGAGATCAGAGGCCTCTGGTCTCCGGCGGAGTCCTGGCTCCACATCAACCTTCTGGAGCTCCGGGCGATACGTCTTGCACTGAAGGCATTCCTACCTTCTGTCAAAGGGAGGGTAGTGCAGGTGTTCACGGACAACACCACCGCCATGTGGTACTGCAACAAACAGGGCGGGGTGGGGTCGTGGACCCTATGTCAAGAGGCTCTTCGCCTTTGAATGTGGTTGGAACATCAGGGCATGTCCCTGGTGGTTCAACACCTGGCAGGTTATCTGAACGCCAGGGCGGACGAACTCAGCCGCCGGTGCAAGATGGATCACGAATGGCGTCTTCACTCGGAGGTGGTGCAAGGTCTCTTTCAAAAGTGGGGAGAGCCTTGGTTAGATCTGTTCGCCACCGAAGAGAACGCGCAATGTCAGCAGTTCTGCGCGTTGGAATTTCCCAGCGGCACTCGCTCGGCGACGCTTTTCGTCGCGAGTGGAATTGCACTCTTCTATACGCCTTTCCACCTATACCACTTCTGCCCAGCGTGCTGAAGAAGATCAAGCGTGACCGGGCCCAAGTCATTCTTGTGGCTCCGGACTGGGCACAAAGAGTCTGGTATCCCGAGCTCTTGAACTTGGCCATTGATCCTCCGATCATACTGCCTCTTCGGGAGGATCTTCTGTCGCAGCAGCAAAGGACGGTCCTCCACCCAAACCTGTCCAGCCTCCACCTCCTTGCGTGGAGATTGAGCGGCGACAGTTGACAGCTTTTGACCTTCCTCCTGAAGTCTGTAATGTCATCTTGGCAGCCAGGCGTCCCTCCACTAAAACAGTATACTCCTGTAGATGGAACAAATTTGTGGCATGGTGCACAGCAAAGGCTGTGGATCCCATTTCTGCCCCTCTTGCAGAGGTTCTCCTCTTCATTCTATCTTTGGCCCAGCAGGGCTCTGCACTGGGCACCCTTAAAGGCTATCTTTTGGCCATTTTGGCCTTTCTTCGCCTTCCTGATCAGCCTTCTCTTTTCAAGTCCCCTATTGTAAATAGGTTTCTTAAGGGCATTACTCACCTCTTTCCTCCTATTCCTTTCGTGATGCCCCAGTGGGACTTGAATCTGGCCTTAACTTACCTTATGTGTTCTCCTTTCGAGCCACTACATAATTGTCCTCTCAGACTCTTGACTTTAAAGACTGCTTTTCTGGTTTCTATCACCTCTGCTTGCAGGGTGAGTGAGCTTCAGGCTCTATCTTCTAAACCTCCTTTCCTTGCTGTCCATCCGGACAAGGTTGTCCTTCAAACCAGACCTTCTTTTCTTCCCAAAGTGGTTACCTCTTTCCACATAGGACAGACCATCACTTTGCCCACCTTCTTCCCGCCCCCGCATCCTTCCAAGGAGGAGGAGAGACTCCATCGTCTGGATCCAAAACGTGCGTTATCATTTTATCTGGATCGCACAAAACAATTCCGGGTGGACGATCAACTCTTTGTTGGCTATGTGGTCGCCAAGAAAGGTCGAGCCGTGCAAAAGCGGACCATCTCTCAATGGGTCGTCCTTTGCATTAAGATCTGTTATTCCTTGGCGAAAAAGGAGCCTCCGGTAGGACTGCGCGCCCATTCCACCTGGGTGATGCAGCCACTACTGCTTTGGGACGTGGAGTCCCCCTCGGTGATATCTGCCAGGCAGCCATGTGGGCATCACTGCACACGTTCACTAAACATTACTGCCTGGATAGCCAAGTCCGGAGATACAGCTTCTTTGGCCGTTCAGTTCTCCAGGACTTTTTGGTGTTCGCAGACCCACCTCCGGGGTTGGTATTGCTGGGGTATCTATTCTAAGGGAAGGAAGCTATAACTAATAGTCTCTTTCAGATGAACAAGTTACTTACCTTTGGTAACGATATGTCTGTAAGAGACATATATTAGTTATAGATTTCTTACCACCACACCCATCCTCCCCGTTCTGCGAACTGACTATTAGGGTAAGCGACTCCCTTTCAGGGCCCTAGTTTTGTGCACCAGTGGTCAGTGTCTTGCATGGCTCTGCACTTCTGCCGTGGAATGTCGTGTAAAAGAACTGACGTCAGTGCAGAGGGGCGGCATCTAAGTAGATACCGCGACATTATCCCGGTCGATCACGATGCCAACGACGAATGCGGAGTCGACCGACGCCATCTACCGACACGCAGGGGTACTGCTGTGAAAAAATTCTCTGGATCCAGTCTGATGCCTGGGGGTAATTCTAAGATAAGGAATCTAGTCTAAGGTAAGGAATCTATAACTAATATATGTCTCTTACAGATATATCATTACCGAAGGTAAGTAACTTGTTCGTCAGGCTGCTTCTTCCACTGAGCTTGGTGTTTATTTTTCTTTCTCTAACTTGAAAGTGAGAGGATTTATGTGACAATCATGCTGGCTACTGGGAGTCTGCTTGAGGACGGATGTACGATGTTATTTTTTTTCTAGCACATAAAACAAAATTTAAATGTCTGCAAATGAACTGTGCCGACGATCAAATCAATACATTGGGTGATGACATTTCCACACATCGTTTGTGCGCTGTATACTTTTATCAGTAAAACTGTATGTGAGTGCAAATGTAATGGTCACTTCAATTGAAGATGTGTTATCTGTAATGGCAGTATGATACCATACCATGCATACTCCGCGTTACCCCACTCTACTCTGCACCACTTCACTCCACTGCACTCTTCTCTGTACCACTCCACTCTATGCCTCTCTACTCTACACCACACCATTCTACTCTATGCCAATTCACTCTACCCCACACTACTCTACTATGCACCATTGCACTCTTCGCCACTGCACTCTACACCACTCCACTCTATGCCATCCTACTATGCAACACTGCACTCTATGCTGCTGCACTCTATGCCACTGCACTCTATGCCACTGCACTCTATGCCACTGCACTCTACGCCAGTGCACTCTATGCCAATCCCCTCTATGCCACTCTAATCTTCTAAGCGCCACTGCACTCTACTCTGAAACAGTCTACTCGGCGCCAGTGCACTTGGCCCCACTGCACTCTACTCTGCACCACTCTATGCCACTACACTGTATGCCAATGCACTCTGCACCACTTTACTCAAAACCAATGCACTGTACGCCAATCTACTCTGCACGACTGCACTCTATGCCACTATACTCTATGCCACTGCACTATACACCATTGCACTCTGTCACTTCACTCTACATCATTCTATTGTACTCTGCGTCACTGCACTCTACGCCACTATATTCTACTCTGCACCATGGACTTTACGCCACTGCTCTCTACATCACGCTACTCTGGGGCACTGCACTCTGCACCACTGCACTGTATGCCACTCTACTCTACGCCACTGCATTCTAAGCCAATGCACTATATGCCACTCTATTATACACCACTGCACTCTACGACAGTATACTCTGCAACATAGCACTCTGTCACTCTACTTATTGCCCATCTACGCCACAACTCTGCATTGCTCCATTCTACGCCACTGCACTCTATGCCAATCCACTCTAAGCCACTCTGCAACACTCAACTCTATACCACTGCACTCTATGCCACTTCACTCTACTCTGAAACAATATACTCTATGCCACTGCAGTCTACGCCACTCTATTCCACTGCATTATTCACCACTGCACTCTAATCCACTTTACTCAAAACCAATACACTCTACGCCAATGCACTCTATGCCAATCTACTCTGCACCACTGCACTGTACGCACCATACTCTGCTCTCCGCCACTGCACTCTACGCCACTCTACACCATTGCACTCTGTCACTTTACTCTGCACCACTCTACGCCACTGCACTCTACACCAATGCACTCTACGCTGCTCTACTCTCTGCCACTGCACTCTACCACAACGCCACTGCACTCTACACAAATCCACTCTACGCTGCTCTACTCTCCGCCACTGCACTCTACCACACTCTGCTCTGCAGCACTGCACTCTCTGCCACTCTGCTCTGTGCCACTGTACGACATTGCACTCTACTCTGCACCACTCTACGCTACTCTACCGCACTCTACACTAAAGCACTTTATGCCACTCTAATCTACTGTGCACCACTGCACTCTACGCCTCTCTACTCTGCACCACTCTACTCTTTGCTGCTGCAGTCTTCACCACTCCACAACACTGCACTCTACACTGCTACCCTGTACCACTCCACTCTACCCTGCACCACTCTGTTGTACCCTGCACCACTCCACTCTACTCTGAAACAATCTACTGTACGCCACTGCAGTCTGTGCCACTGCACTCTACTCCACTCTACGCCACTGCAGTATATGCTATGCCTCTGTACTCAGCGCCACTTCCCTCTATGCAACTGCATTTTTACGCTGCACCACTCTACTCTACACCACTCTACTGCATACCACTGCGCTCTATCCTGCACCACTATACTTTACCCTGTACCACTCCACTGTACTCTGAAACAATCTACTCTACACCATTGCACTCTATGCCACTGCACTCTACGCCGTTGCACATTATGCCTCTGCAGTCTACGCTATGCCACTGCATTCTACGACACTGCACATTACACCTCTGCAGTCTATGCTATGCCACTGTACTGTAAACCACTACACTCTGTCAATGCACTCTACACCACTTTACTCAAAATCAGTGCACCATACGCCACTGCACCTATGCTACTACTTTGCATCACTACACTTTATGCCACTAGACTCTACAACATTGCATGCTATGCCACTCTATTCTACTGTGCACCGCTGCACTTTGCGTCACAGCTTTCTGCTCCACTATACTCTGCACCACTCTATGACCCTGAAATCTACAACCCTGCACTGACACTCTACTCTGCATGACTGCACTCTGCCACTGCACTCTGTGACTACACTCTACTCTGCACCACTCAACTCTATGCCACTTTACTGCACTCTACACCACTTCACTCTATGCCACTACACTCTACACTGCACTATTCCACTCTATCCAGCACTACTCCACTCTTTGCCAGTTCACTCGTTGCCACTCTACGCCATTGCACTCTACGTCACAGCAATCTACTCTGCACTGCTTTACTCTATGCCACTGCACTCTACGCTACTCTCCGTCACTGCACTCTATGCCAATGTACTCTACACCACTTTACTCAAAACCAGTGCACTCTATGCCACTGCAATCTACGCCAATCTACTATGCACCTCTGTACTTTATGCCACTTCACTCTAGGCCACTCAACGATTTTCCACCATACTCCACTCTATGATGCTCTACTCCATTAAACTCAGCTCCACTGACACTTTACTCCACTCTATGCCGCTCCACTCTACAGCACTCTGCTCCACTCTGTGCCATTCAGTGACACTACTCCACTCTACGACACTCTTTGCAACTCCCTCTATGCCATTCCATGCCACTTTACTCCACTCTATTCTATAACACACTACTCCACTCTATGCCACTCCACTCTGACAATCTACTCCACTTTACGCCACTTTACTCTACTCCACTACGCAACACCCTCAATGCCACTCCACTCTGCTCTACACCACTGCACAGCACTCAATGCCACTCCACGACACTCTACTCTACGACACTCTACCAAACTCTGACACTACTCCACTCTATGCCACTCAACTCTACACCCTTCCACTCTAGTACTCTCTGCTCCCTCCAGGACACTCCACAGCACTGTACGCTACTCCATGACACTCCACTTCACTCCTCTCCATTCCACTCAACTCTACTGTACGCCACTCCATAACACTCCACTGAACTCCACTTTATGATACTCCACACCACTCTCCTTTACCCCACTAACTTTTAGCCATGCTGAACAGCAGTCACTCATGTACAACATTACTAAAACATATTATCAAAGCCAATAGCTCTTGCACAGGTAAAACCTATTGGCTTTGCCAATGCTTGTTTCTTGAAGTGTATACTCTCTGTGGTCTACTCACTTCTTACTGTTGTTTTAACACATTTCAAACCACTTTAGTAGTTGACTTGTATAGTGCATACTATTGCTTTTTATTGGTAACCTGTTTTATGGCCCCTGACAACTTGCATGGGGCTAGTCCTATCTTCTCTACTTGGAATGACATAAGGGTTTCATGTCTCCATCATCTCTAATTAAAGAGCATACAAGCAGGGGAGATTCTATATAAAACATTGCAAAAAAGAGAATTTGATGACACTGAGCCTTATTTAAAGTTTGACGGACGGATTACGCTGCCACAAACATGACGGATATCCAAACTGCCATATTACAGGCGCCATAGGACACAGGGGAGTGACTGGACCCGAACTTCAGGGGTGGGGGGCTAAGACTCCCAGCCAGGGTCGGCTCGAGCACTGGTCGTGGCCGTTACAACAGTCTTTCCTCCTCCATATCCTCATTCTCCATGAATTCCCTCACTACCACTCTCCAACAGTGCGCCTCATATATCCATAGCCTCTCTCTGACGTACATTTCATTTTTTTTATATTGCTACTCATAGTTCACTCACACTCAGTTCTGTGATATGCATGGTACATATTCTTTGCAGCAGTCACTTTTAACCCTCTGTGCTACTTTACGATGAGCCAAAACTGCAACTAGACAAAATTCTGAACTCTCACTAGTAGGAACATTAATCACAAGAGTTATCTTGATATTTTTATTGTTGCCTGAAAACTACCTGATGCACAAAGAAGTTCATGTGCTTTCAAACCAAAAATTATTTTTAAACACAGCGCCCTCCACCAAAGTCAACGCCAGGTGCGGCTGCACCAGTCGCACAGCCTGAAAGCCAATCCTGCTCCCAGCAATGATGCAGGACAAGCATTTCCACAAATGGGGTGAGCTAACCTCATACCCATTATATGAGGAAAAAAATCTATATAAATGGTGGGGTGTGATACTTCACCCAAATTCCAGCAATTTAAACGAGTTAACAGATTTCTTATAGATGATTTAACGGAGAGTAGACTTCTCCCCTGAGAATTTTTTGAAACTTTTGGCATCAAATTTGCTAAACTGCCGCAGACCCTTATGGGCATTCATGAAATATTCCAGTACTTTCATGGTGCACCAGGGAAGCCTGGCCTTTCCTAGGAGTAGATCTTGTGTTTTTTCAAATGTCTTAAATTAGAAATTACTTCCACTATTCCAAGGTCATCATTTTTTCATGGGCGAGCCCCTTATGCGAAGGAGTACATTCAATATGACAGTGCCAGAAATGTACCATGGATACTTCAGCCACAGTCATGGGTACCTCTAAAAATCCCCTCCAGTATACAAGGGTCCGCATTTTGCTGTTGACACCCCCTATAAAACCAGTACAGGAAATCTTATGACAAGAATTACCTCATATATCAGTGCCAACATTTTGTTATGGATCCACCCCATATGCTAAGAATTATGTGCATCATGCCTGGGCCTTCGACTAGGTGTGGTGGTGTGTGTTCTGTGTCCCAGCCGCTGAGTATGACTGAGCTAGCGGCTTTCTCAGACAGTTCGAGTCCCGACAGCAAATGATGGCGTCTTAATAGAAGCAATACAAAAGGGGATGATGGACGGAACGTTTGAGCCAATCAAACACTCACCCCCAGTCAACTGATCTGGGTTTAATCCATCATCATTCTTTAGCTCACTCCACCACCCCAGTTCAGACATGGCCATATGCAAATCAGTCTGACCCTGTGCCTCATGGGAACAGTCCAGCACGAACTGCCAAGCCATGTCTTCCCTGGACCGGAAACAAGCATCCTAGGACCGGTTTCTGGCATTTCAGCCGTCATCAGCCAGGCTTGCTTGAATCCAGTGGCAAAGTGAGCAAGGGACCCACGTCTGGGCATACCCCGCCAACTTAGGGCGACCAAAGCGATACAAAAGGGGATGATGGACGGAACGTATGAGCCAATCAAACACTCACCCCCAGTCAACTGATCTGGGTTTAATCCATCATCATTCTTTAGCTCACTCCACCACCCCAGTTCAGACATGGCCATATGCAAATCAGTCTGACCCTGTGCCTCATGGGAACAGTCCAGCACGAACTGCCAAGCCATGTCTTCCCTGGACCGGAAACGTTGGCGGGGGTATGCCCAGACGTGGGTCCCTTGCTCACTTTGCCACTGGATTCAAGCAAGCCTGGCTGATGACGGCTGGAATGCCAGACACCGGTCCTAGGATGCTTGTTTCCGGTCCAGGGAAGACATGGCTTGGCAGTTCGGGCTGGACTGTTCCCATGAGGCACAGGGTCAGACTGATTTGCATATGGCCATGTCTGAACTGGGGTGGTGGAGTGAGCTAAAGAATGATGATGGATTAAACCCAGATCAGTTGACTGGGGGTGAGTGTTTGATTGGCTCAAACGTTCCGTCCATCATCCCCTTTTGTATCGCTTTGTTCGCCCTAAGTTGGCGGGGTATGCCCAGACGTGGGTCCCTTGCTCACTTTGCCACTGGATTCAAGCAAGCCTGGCTGATGACGGCTGGAATGCCAGAAACCGGTCCTAGGATGCTTGTTTCCGGTCCAGGGAAGACATGGCTTGGCAGTTCGGGCTGGACTGTTCCCATGAGGCACAGGGTCAGACTGATTTGCATATGGCCATGTCTGAACTGGGGTGGTGGAGTGAGCTAAAGAATGATGATGGATTAAACCCAGATCAGTTGACTGGGGGTGAGTGTTTGATTGGCTCAAACGCTCCGTCCATCATCCCCTTTTGTATCGCTTGTTCGCCCTAAGTTGGCGGGGGTATGCCCAGACGTGGGTCCCTTGCTCACTTTGCCACTGGATTCAAGCAAGCCTGGCTGATGACGGCTGGAATGCCAGAAACCGGTCCTAGGATGCTTGTTTCCGGTCCAGGGAAGACATGGCTTGGCAGTTCGGGCTGGACTGTTCCCATGAGGCACAGGGTCAGACTGATTTGCATATGGCCATGTCTGAACTGGGGTGGTGGAGTGAGCTAAAGAATGATGATGGATTAAACCCAGATCAGTTGACTGGGGGTGAGTGTTTGATTGGCTCAAACGTTCCGTCCATCATCCCCTTTTGTATCGCTTTGTTCGCCCTAAGTTGGCGGGGGTATGCCCAGACGTGGGTCCCTTGCTCACTTTGCCACTGGATTCAAGCAAGCCTGGCTGATGACGGCTGGAATGCCAGAAACCGGTCCTAGGATGCT
The DNA here is from genome assembly GCA_963921515.1 of Calotriton arnoldi. Classification (NCBI taxonomy): domain Eukaryota; kingdom Metazoa; phylum Chordata; class Amphibia; order Caudata; family Salamandridae; genus Calotriton; species Calotriton arnoldi. The sequence continues at coordinate 973,721 of CAWUFW010003839.1, read as the reverse complement.
TGTTTCCGGTCCAGGGAAGACATGGCTTGGCAGTTCGGGCTGGACTGTTCCCATGAGGCACAGGGTCAGACTGATTTGCATATGGCCATGTCTGAACTGGGGTGGTGGAGTGAGCTAAAGAATGATGATGGATTAAACCCAGATCAGTTGACTGGGGGTGAGTGTTTGATTGGCTCAAACGTTCCGTCCATCATCCCCTTTTGTATACGTCTTAATAGAAGCATGCCAGGGCCTGCAGTTTGCCATAGGTAATACCTCCCATCCATATTCTATTTGTGCCCTTGTCCATAAGGCAAGAATAACCTCCAGTATGCCAGACCAGAAGCACACTTGCACACATAACACACATACACTGACACACACACACATTCTCTCTCACACACATTATCACTATATCGCTTGCACTCTTTCATACATTTGTACTCTGTCACATTCACACACAGACACACTGCCACTCACTATATATTGGCTTGTCAGTGTTTGTTACAAGTATGATGTGAATGAAAAGTACACTTCTTTACAATAGCTGTACAGGGCTTATATTTGGTTTCACTTGTGGATCAAGCAGTTACAGTATTGGAAAGGAACTAATCTGCGTTCTAACATGTAATATCTCAGCATCCAACTGATCTTATGAAATGCTTGACTTCTTCAGTAACCATGGATTTTATCTAGTAACATTTTGCATTATAGGGTTTTTGAGAGCCAACTTGCAATTTAAAAAAAAAAAAAACAAGTCCCGGAATGAAGCATTGTGGTGAATGAAAAGCCAGGAATGGCTGAAGGTGTCACACGATCCTCAATCCATCACCCTACCCCAAACCTTCAGCCCCAGTCTCCCTCCTCCCGCCATCCTACATTCTCAGTCCACTCTCCCCTCTTGCACCAGCCACGCTGTTGCAGATGGAATTAAATAGGGATATAGAACTACGTAAAGAGCAGGTATTCTGTGGGTGCCTTTGTAGAATTATGTGTATACTCATGAGAGTTGTGTGATTTTTATATGTTCAGAGTAAGAGGTGTCCTCATGTAAGTGCTGGGTGATGGTGAATAGTTTGAGTGAGTGAGTGCAACATGAGTTTTGTGAGTGTAGGGTGAAACACTTGCCGATGCAAGTGTCGGGTGAGCTGCATGAATGCAATGTGAGAGGAGGGCCCATGGGAGTGTTGGGTGAGAGGAGTGCATGCACAGTGAGAGGAGTGAGTGCAGGGTGGTGTGAGCGGTGAATATGCAGGGTGAGCGGTGTGCCTGTGTGTATTGCAGGGTTAGCGGCGAGAGTGAAGGGTGATCTGTGGGAATAACTGGGGAGTGCATGGTGAGAGGAGTTAGTACAGAGTGGTTGGTGCGCCCCTATGAGCTCTGGCAGACTATTGTCCCTGTGTGCAGACAGGGTGAACAGAGAACCTGTATGAATGCAGGCTGAGAGGTTTGTCTGTGAGTACAGGCTGAGAGGAGGAAGTGCAGGGTGAGTGGTGTGACTCCAGGGTAAGTGCTGTGCTTGTTAGCGTGGTCTGAGTGCAGGTTGAGTGCTGTGCCCATGTGAGTGAAGGGTGAGCTGTGTGAGTGACAGGAGTGCCTATGTGAGTGCCCAGTGAGCGATGTGGCAGGGCGAGAGGAGCGACTACCGGGTGAGTGATGTAATATGAGTTTGGGTGAGGGTGAAAGTACAGAGTGGGAGGAATGAATGCATGGTGAGGGATGTGCTTGTTTGAGTGAGATTGCAGAGTGAGCAGTGAGAGTGACAGGTGATTGAAGTGTCACATGAGCACAGGGTGAGTAGTGTGCTTGGTGAAAAGTGTGAGTGCAGTGTGATCACTGTGAGTGCAGGGTGAGCAGTGTGCTCATGTGATAGCAGGGTAAGTGGAGGGAGAACGGCGTGAGTTCATGGCAAGGGGCATAAGTGCAGTGTGGTCGCTGTGAGTACACGGTGAGTGGTGTGCTTGTGTGAGCGTAGGGTAAGAGGAGGATGAACAGTGTGAGTGCATGGTAACAGTGTGAGTGCAGTGTGATCGCTGTGTGTGTAGGGTGAGCGGTGAAAGTGACAAGTTAGTGGAGTGTCTTGTGTGCAGGGTGAGCTGTGTGCTCGTGTGAATGCAGGGTAAGAGGAGGGTGAATGGCATTAGGGCATGGTGAGCAGTGTGAGTGCAGTGTGATCACTGTGAGTACAGGGTGATCACTGTGAGTGCAGGGTGAACATGTAAGTGAAGGGTGAGCGGTGAGAATGAGGAGGGAGTTGCCTGAATGCAGGATGTATTCCCAGGCAGCTGGAGTAATTCAGCATTGTATTGGCGGCTGGCATAGGGTTTCGGATATAAGATAAACTATTGCTATTATGGCATCAATCAGGGATGGAGGGTGGAGGAAATAAATAATGTGCTGAACCTGCAACAATCTTTCAGTCTCCTGATTAGGGTTGCCAGCTGATCGGATTTATACCGACACCACCGGTATTTTGATGTCCCAGCCAGTACAAAAATAAGCAAAATCACTTAAAGCCGGTATTTCTAGCACTTATTTGTGCATACTTCCAACACCAAATATAAATAGCACTTTAAATGTGTTCTAAGGCTGCATTAATGATCCATGACTAATAATTAAAGGAAACAAAGATCTAAAAGTCATGTTACAAATGAATACATACCATTTTATTTAAAGCCTTCTTTAGTATCAAGGCGCGAGGCCTTTGAAGACTTCTTAACTACAAATGGCTGGCATTTTTATCCAGGAAGGGTGGCATCCCTACTCGTGAGATGTCTTTTCACGAAATGCATTCTTTCACTGTGGCACTAAAAATAAAATACGGACTAGGCAGAAACCAGTGAAAAAACAGAAACCCTCGTTAACCAGTTCACAAAGGCATGTAAATGGTCTTTTAAAGCACTTTAGTCCTATAGGCATTGCGCGCCTGATAGGACATAATGCACGTGTAATACGGCAGCCCGGATATCCGTCTCGTTTGTGACCGAGTAACCCGTCCGCCGAACTCTAAATAAGGGCCACGGTCTTTTGGTGTATCGGCCTGAATGGCAGGGGGCAAATAATCGCTTTTGGTTTGCGTTTCTGGCACCCAGTCTCTCCTGCGTCTACACTGCATGGAACAACAATAAAGTAGAGTTTCTGGCACTGGTGGTGTCCCTGTGACCAGGTTCAAAATTTAGTACGGCTTCAACATACTGTTCTTAGCGCTGTCTCTCTCTCCTGGGGCATACAGGAGTTGCTTTCATTATCTGTTTTCACTTTAGAATGATCAACAACAAATGATATTAAACTTAGCAAAAGTATTAGAGACGTTCAGAATTTAACTGAGAGATCTCAATGGAACCTTCCCCTTTCCGAGTCTCAAATCCAACCTCCAACTGCACTGACATATTTTTTTGTTGTGTGCATTTAAATTGTTTATGTGTACCTAAATGCATACTGAGCAATTCCTAGCTCAAAAATGGAATGCATCCTGTGTTTTTTCTTGCCCTCAAATCAAGGTCCTACTTCATTTTTTTGGTGGTTTTTTGTTTTTTTTTAGATTTTACCGCAAATCTTCAGATCAGCGGAAACGTATTACTGCACCAAATTCCCACGGGGGTAATTAAGGGAAGCCCCTGATTTCCCCGAGGTGCCCAGTTTTGCGCAGTTTCTCTGTCCTGGTGCTGTTTTTCAGATTCCTCAGGCCTGAGGAGGAAGCTGTTTATTTTAATTTCTGCCAGATTTTCACAGTGATAGCAACCCCTTCTGTCACATATTTGGGGAAGGGAGGAGAGCGAGGGCAGTGCTGAAATGGTGCCAGTGAGCCCAGGCCTAGGATTGCTTTTTTGCTGCGTTCTGTCGGACGAGGCGCCGCTCCCCTCTCTCTCAGTTGACTCTTGTGTTCTGGCGATTCTTTCTTCTTTCTAAAAAGAGAGAGGAGCTAATAATTGCAGCTGTCAGCAGGAAGGTGTAAGAGACTTTGACAGGGAAGGACAGAGGGTTTTGTGCGCCGCGCGGCCCTGGATAATTACCAGGCCTCCCCATTCCCTGGCGCGAGCGAATGAGCTGTCTGATAGAATGGGGTTACAGCAGCTGGGGCCTAGGCGCGCGGTCACGTGGGCAGTTGGTCCCGCGCGGGCTTCACGGTTAAGCGGGCACGCGGCGCCGCTCTCCCAGGGAAAACTGCTCAGACCCTGCGGTTAATCTCTAGAGATTGATTCTCATTCTGGGAGAAGTCCTCATTTTTTAGGGGCACGCCGGCAGGGGCGTGGCTTCCATTGGTACAGTAGGTGTAGTTGCACCGGGGCCCAGAATCCTGGAGGGGTCAGCCAGTGCTTCGATTGTGCAAAAAAAAAAAAACAGTGCCAGGGGCTTCGTCAAGAGGCCACGGCAGCTTGCACCGCACATTGTCACTGTCAGCGGCAGTACCTACACAACTCCTAACCATCACACTGCTACAAGTGTGACAGTTCAGACTGTTCGAGGATACCAAAGCTATAAGAATGGCTTGGGAGGTAGGTATTTGTTGTGTACAATGTATACTGAATTAATAAACAACTGTTTTGTGTTCATTTTAAAATTACACAAAAAGCGTCACCATGTGGCAGCTGTCATAAGTGCCCATGTTGGCAGTCAAGTGCTGGTGCCGAGCACCGGAACCCACTGGCTCAAATGAAGCACTGGGGTCAGCTGAACCCTGATTATTCTTGTATTTCACAGTTCTAACAGCGGCCAGTGGGCCCCATTGTTTCCTTGCACTATGGACCATGACACACTTGCTAGCCACTGAACTCAGAAGGTTGGCAACACTCACTCTGGGCTGCCAGGAGAATTGGTGTCAATGCTTCTGCGAGGGGGCCTCAACATTTATAGTCACGCAGGAGGTTTGCGTCACTCACTATTGGAGAGATGCTCATTTGGCATGACTTATTTTGTAAGAGGAGCTCCCTGTTAAGTGCTAGGGGGTTGGTCCTGCTCACTATTAAAAAAACACGGTTAGTTCTAATGGCTTAAATCTGAGTTGCCACTACTTCTTCGAAGAGCTGGGCAGTGGAAGTAGGTATGAAGTATGCAGGCTGCTGGTACAACCAACTTGGAGAGGAGTCTTCGGTCTACTCTTTGTCACTTGTTGTGATTATGCTTGATCAGAGAGAGAGAGATGTTTGGTGAACCTAGTCAAGCTCGCAACTGCTAGTGCCCATTAAGAGAAAAGCCCCCCAGTTACTTAGTTTCTGTCCTTACAAAGTACACGGTAACAAGAGAACCTGGTTTCTAGGCACTTAGGTTTCCCAACTCACTTGTTTACTGAATAACTAGGTTTAAAACGACCTTTCAAAATAGGTGAAATAGGCTTCACTAATCTCATCACAGTCTTCTTCAACTTGTGCTCTCTGATGGGGAAAAACTCTTTAACCTGGAAAACGTTGCCAGTTAGAGTCCTTAATGACAGAGATCTATGCTGACGATTCTCACTGGTTACTGAAAACAGGTGTCCGCATTCCTGAGGTCATCTGGGTGATTAGGTGCATATTTAGGGCAGGATTCACAGTCCGGCAATGGTCATGCGGTGTGTTGGCATTGCTCAGTCAATAAGAGTCCTCTATCTAGACAAGACGCGCTGGCAATTGGGCTTTTTCCTCGGGCTAGATCCTCAGAGTTCAGGGTCATGGAGGCTTTTGATACCACTCCCTCAAAGAAGTCCTTATTCTGTTGTGACACCTTGTTGGTGGTCACCGCTCGGACCGAAGGGGAGAGATCCTTTGTCGCCATGGTTAAGCAGGTAGTTAAGTTCAACTTGATTAATTTACAGTGACCAGAAATTGCAGCTTAATGACTCCTCCGAAGAACAGAACTCTGAATTGTGGGGGACAGACAAGGATCCATTAAACATGAAGGTATTAAAGGTTTTTCTGAATCCCTGCAGAGTACCTGTTACTGAGTTCCATCGAGAGACGTGCAGAAAATTTAAAAGCAACAGATAGTTGTAAGTGGTGAGATAGCTGTTCATTTGCATACGTTCCGGTTCCGGTTGAGAGAGTGTTCCGGTTGAGAGAGCGCAGTGCGGCAGCTGAGCAGAGTGGAGAGAGCCAAGGGATTCGAGCGGGGGCCGCAGGAGCCGTGAGAGTCACAGAAACCGCGGGAGCGGGGGAGTGAATCCCAATCCAAAAAACCTACCGGATCTACCAGAGCTCCACGGGAGTTACGGGAGTACCGCGAGAGCTACTGGAGGTCAGCGTTTGCTCTGCCACGGAAACAGCCAGGCAGGCAGGCAGTGCTGTGTAGGCAGTCCGGAGAGCGGCGTGCGCATCAAGATCCGAGTCCTGCTGAGACCCGCAAAAGCTCCAAAAGCTCCTCTACAACCGCAACTGCAGCTGCTGAGAGAAAGCGGAGGAGAGAGCACAGTCGCCAAATATTTTCCCGATTCTTCTGACTGCGGGAGCCGTAAGATTCAGCACTCAGCGGCTGGAAACGCCAAAAAGTTTTGTGACCCACCGTCACCAGCCGCAGAAGCCGCCTAATACTCCTTTTTCGTGGTCTTTCTGGCATATTTGACTGCCGAACATCGATCCCGACACAGTTGGGATAAGGTTGGTGAGCGGTGAGTGGCATACAGCAGGCGTGCAGAGCTTAGAGTGTGGATGCCATACCTTAGGCAAGTGGGCAGCGGAGTGGCTCTGGTCTTGACTATTTTAACCCCACAATGCCACCAACTGTGCCGTTGAGCATATAAGCGGGTATTGTGGGTATTGGGCTGTGTTTTGATTCCAGCTGGGCTGCTGCTCCTGGCCCCCAGACTTTCAGTGGCAGTACTGGCTGTATTGACCATAGCTATATAGAAGAGACAGGGTCTGTCACTGCAAGCCCGTTGGGTTAGTTTGCATAGAATTTTTGGTTATAAAGCCCAACGCCTGGAATTACCCTGTAACATTGGAAACTAGAAGCTCGTCAAATAGCTCATCTATATGTAGGCGACTACTGCACCTGTTTAGATTCAGTATGGCTTACAAAAAATTAAGATCCCGTACCATTTTTATGAAAAGACTAGGAACTCAGCAAGCCATGCGAATTAACGCAGGCAAGAAGGCTCCCGTAGGCCATGTGGTAGGGAGTGTTGAAATTACGCAATTTTCCCCCAAAATAAACAACAACGGTAAAGGGTTTGATCATAATGAGCAAGGAAGCGCGCATACCCAAGGAATTGCGCAGAAAGTTGGAAACACCACTGAAGTCCACTCGATAGATCCAAAGGAAAACCTAACAACATTCAAAGGAGAAAATATTACTAACTATACCATTCATGAACAGGATCAAAACGTAGGTTTGCAAGACCAGGAGATAACACCTATACTTCAATCGGAACAAAAATTACATCAAATATCCGCAGCAGACTTTACTCTACCTGACATCAATGTACCTTCCCCGAGTCGAGAGCCCACAGAAATAAAGAATCACTTAACAATTGTAAATAGTACTCCTCAAAAATCACCTACCTTGCCCGGGAATCTTTCCCAATCACCAGAATTTTTTTCCACAAGGCATCTACAATCTCCAAATTGCCAGACTCCTGTTTCTAATGCATTATTCACTTTGCAGAAAATTCTAGAATCAATCCTTACCCTTTTGGGGAACATGATGGACAACTCAGACCAGTTGTTAGATACTCAACTAAGTATGTTACAATATCTTGTAGACAAAAAAAGGAAGCAGCACTGTATTTGTCAGTCACCATCTTGTACAGGAATCGGAAAAACTGAGTTTCTCCACTACCATCACAAGGATAATCCTCTTAAGGAAATTGCAATACTAAAAAAGAAGCACGCATCAGTCCAAACGGGGAGGAATAAGAAAAAAGTTGGAGAACACTCAAGTGTTTTCGCTTATAAACCTATTTGAGGAATTAGATAAGGAAGAAGTCTCAAACTTGGCTAGACCAAATTACTCAATTTTTTGTCAGACAAATTCTAAAGCTGCAGTTGAACAAACAAAGATTTCCACGACAATTAAAAACAAAAAAAGAAGTCAAAATTCTGATTCCTCACCAATACCACCTTTGGACATAGCCTCAACAAAAAAGGAAATGCGACTTAACAAGAATGCAAAGAAAAGGCAGAAGAAAAGATCAATAAAGAGATTTGCAAATCAAAAACCACGCATGTTAAAATTCCTAAATTCACCATCTCCGGAACATCAAATAATTGAATGCGACAAATCTTTGAAAAACAACTTAAATCAATCCGCACCTGAGCAGACTGGCATACAAACGAAAGAGATTTCTAGCGCCTTAAATCCGTTGGCAGGGAGTTTTTCGTCTGCCATAAGTCAGGACAAACTGGTTTATCAAGAGCCCACCCATCTGATAGATTGGCCTCGGACTCCTCTGGAACCACAGACCCAATCACGCTTTCTGGAGTTTACAGATCTATTTCCATCAGGAAGCGACCCACTCAATCGGGAGCGAATTACGAACCTCATTCAAAGGATATACCCGCTACAGTCTTTCTCAAGTTCAGAAATGAAATTAGTAGTTTTTCCGCTAAATTTAGAAACTACGGTGGCCGTAGTGGAATTTTGGTCTCCAGTGCTCCCGGGAATTATTTTACAGGAAAGAGAAACCCTGTTCAAAAATGGATATGACGTCATAGCAGTCAACCATAAGGGACTTCACAACTGGAACACCTCTATAGAGACCGATAACATGAAAAACCACCGACCCGCCCAAGGCCACAGAGGCTCAACCGATTTAATTAGTATCCCCAACCAAGAACTAACCATCTCAATCAGGAACGGCGAAAGAAGAATTTGGAATAAATCCATTCCTAAGGAGGAGATAACAATGGATGTAAAGCATTGGTCCTGGATTGCGGATACTTTAAATGGAAATAAACAGGGAAGGGTGAATATACTCCCTTTTTAGCCAAGGCTTGAGTATTATCTCCTGGAATATAGCGGGTATAAGCAAGGAAAAACTCGCAAAGATTCTGGAAGACGACCCAGGGATCGTGGCATTACAGGAAACCTGGTCAATTACAACCTTTTACGTAGACAAGTATATCGTATATGATATTCCAGCAGAACCAGTTAATCGGGGACACGCCAAAGGTAGACTCGCAGTATTTCTGAGCAAAAACTTTTTTTGGGACCAGGAAGTTATCCCTATGAAGTCACTGAATAGCCAATGTATCAAGATCAAGTGCTGGAAGGAGCCAGTGGGTACCCCAAATGACTTACTCATTTTTAATTTATATATTCCCCCTGGCTCCAAATTAGATTCTCTTATGTGCAAAATACTTCAGGAGATGGAAGAGGTGGTAGAAAACCAAGGATTCCCGCCAATCATCCTAACAGGCGACTTCAACGGGAAAATCTCCAATGACTTACTGGAGAAATGGGATTATGGTCAACAGGAAGAGGCCCGGTCAATTTATATACCTACCTTTCCCGCAGGAATTAAAGCTGATAAACGTGGGAAAATAATACTCTCCTCGCTGCCAGCCATTAATGGAGTCATCTTAAATGGTAATATAGAAGGAGATATACCGGCAAATTGCACAAGAAAAGGTATTTTTAACTCCTCAATATTAGATTATATGATATGCAGCCAGGATTTGTTCAGGAGAATAATGCACTTAAGCATCAATTTTAACCAGGGTAGCGATCACGCAATTTTAAATCTTTCCACTGGTCTAATAGTGAAATCCAGCTCCACGTGCTATAACATGTTTCTACAAAGTCCATTTTTGGTGAACCAGGGGCAAGGACGCCTTACCTGGAACACCTGAGTACTCGACAATGCTAGAACAAGGAAGGCATTAGTGCACATACTTACGACCATAGATTATATGGATCCAATAGAAAAGTTTGAATCCACTTTAAAGAAACTGGTCGAATTCTTGCAAGACATCTCTAATCAGTGTAGCTCTTACCCAAGAAAATATAAAAGGAATAACTTGGACACAAAGGCAATAAAACGTAATAAACTAATTCGGGCGCAATTTTTATATTTCTCCGAAAGTAGACAAAAGGAAATCAAAACACTTACAAACCGTCACCGGAGGGTAAAAACAAGCAAAGAAAAGAGCAACAGGATAAGAAATGGATGGATATCCAGATCGCGGTCAAACAAAAAAACATGCGCGAATACTGGGCCCTCATTGCAAAAGAAACAGGAACAAAAAAACCTTTACAAACTGCACCAGTCCCTCCAAGAGAATGGGAAGGGTATTTAAAAAGTTTATATAAGGAGAACGAGAGGGTAGAAAGTACGAAACCTCCAGCAGATAATATAGGAGAAATCACCTTTGACATTTTCGTTCCAACATCCTCCCAAATTGATCTCCTTATAAGAAAAGCAAGACCATCTGCAGCAATGGGCCCAGATCAGATATCAATAAAGGTGCTCCAAAAGAATCCTGTTTCTAGCTCCTCTCTTTTCCTATTGCTTCGTCAATGGCAAAATTCCCAGTTCCTGGAAAGGAAGTATAATCATCCCAATTCATAAGAAGGTCTCCCGGCTTTCCCCTGACAATTACCGACAGATCGCCTTACTGGACGCGTCAGGAAAGATCTTTGCGGCCAGCGTTTTGGAGCATCTCAAAGAATGGGCTTTCTCAACTGGATCCATTCCATTAAATCAAGCCGGGTTCCGGAAAAATCACTCTGTACACGACAATATTGCTACACTTCAAGCAATAATTGACAAATATGTGGTTTCAAAACAACAGGTCGTCTACTCTGTCTTCATCGATTTTTCGACAGCGTTTGACAGAGTGGACAGACCAACGCTTTGGCGAAAGCTAAAAAAACTGGGAATCCCAGAAAACCTGCTTCGTATAATTGTCTAATTACACTCTGAAACTTGGTGTCAAGTGTTACTGGGACAAGAGAAGGGCCTAACACTTCCAATTAAAACATCGAATGGATTAAAGCAAGGGTGTCTCTTAGCCCCATTACTATTTTCCCTGTACATAAGCGACCTCCCTGATAGCTTAGTACAGGTAAATAATTTTCCCCCGAAAATAGCTTTGTCTAAAATACATACCTTGTTGTATGCAGATGACGTGATTATCTTTGACCTCACTTCATTTGGTCTCCAAAGGAATCTGGACGTACTTGACACATATACTAAAAGGAATTTCCTAGTTCCAAATATAACAAAAACCAAAATAGTCCCCTTCCGAGGAACACGAAAACATACAAACTATAACTAGACTTTAGGAGGGAAGCCTCTGGAAACAGTGGAAGAATACACCTACCTGGGGCGTATCTTTACTCAATCCTTAAAAAATCACTCTCACCTGCAACATTTGGCACACAAAGCAGACGTCCACATCGGAGCACTCCAAAGACTTTATTCCTCTACTGGGTGCAGGCATTTCTTACCCCTCCTGCAGGTTTATAGTACAAAGATTCCACCCGTTCTTACATATGCTCTAGAACATATCCCCATAAGTCAATGGCATCCATTACAACTTAAAGAAAGCCAGAGTCTTCGAAAACTAACCAAAGTGTCTCAAGCTGTACCCGCACAAGCCCTGCGCCTTGAGTTTTTTCTAACTAGCATATATGCCAGGGGAATTACTAATATAATACGATGGGCATATAGCATCCTACACGCCGAACCAGGCACTCTAAGAGCATTACTAAGATCGGAACTCTTTGACCAAGGTTCCTCAAAATATGTTTTTTTTTCAAAATCTTGTGTTTGCACTGAAGTTATCAGAATGCACTGTTGATCTGCTGAAATCCTGGACCCCGGCACACTTGAAACTTTTTTTTAAATATTCAGTTTTAAGGATAAGTTACGATCTTGATACTTTGCATTGTTCAAAATTGGTAGTTTACAAGGCATATGCTGATTCAGTGGAATTTAAACAAAGGCAACAATATCTTACTTTCACCTTAAGACATGGGGTCCGGCGATGTATGTTTTTATTACGGCTTGGGACTCTCCCTTTTAAATCCCTAACCTGCAACTGGACAAAGAACAAAAATGCCAGTAGCATATGTGACCTCTGTCAAGGAGGAGTCCAAGACTTGACGCACGCACTGTTCCTTTGTCCCGATCCCACAGTAGTCGCTGCTAGAAAGAGGTTTTTAAAGCCAATTCAAACAAAATGTAATTGTGCAAATGTACAGAGTTTGATTTCTCTTTTAAAATCACCTCCCAATGAATTAGTCTGTTATAATTTGTTTAAATTTTTAAAACTTTTTATAAAATTGTATTAAGACGAAAGATTACAAAAGTTTTTCTATTTATAGATGTAATTTCGTATATTTTTATATATTCTATTTGTTGTTCTCAGTGGAGAACTAAATCAAATAAATTTTGAATTGAATTGAATTGATAGACAGAGACCTAGCCACCTGCTTACACACAACCCTTCAAGCTGCCTCCAGTGCAGTTTGTGTTCTCATTTATAACGATCACAATCTGTACAAGAGGAACCCAAGAAGGTGATTATAGAGTATCTGATCTTGTCCACCAAAATTTTAAAAATATACTTGGGCATCAAATCACAAAACCTGTCCATCTGAGATTGCCAAGTCTTTGCCCTACAGTATACACAGGTTTACAGTTTTTTTATTTTATTTTATTGGGGTCATTTATAAAGTGCAGATCTGGCTCCAGAGATCAGTGGGTGTTATGACTGGCAACAGGATATTAGCCAGCATGTGAGGATGGTGCGTAATGCTCTCACATTCACAATGAGTACTGAGGGAAATAAGGGTATAAAAACAGAGTGGGATCCACAGCTTAACATCCCATGAAGATGAGGAGGAGAAATCAGCCTGGAAAGGTAGGAAGGCTGTGAAAAACGATTTTTTTAGGCCTTTACTGAATTGTAACGTGATGGGCGTTATGGTTTAATGTCCCACTACGACATTCAAACGTATAATGAAAATTTAGAACCTGGTTCCTGCAGTCTTGATGCGTCCAGCATGATAAACAGATTGTCAGTATCCACCCTGAGCCCATTTTTCCAGCCTCTTTTAAACAACCTTTACAGAAAAGCTGGATTATCCACCAATTAGTAAAGTTCTTGATGCCCCAGTCATCAAAGAGGCGACAGAAGGCCTAGCCCTCACTGAAATCACTTCAGGAAAAGCTCTTGTGACTACAGTCATCAAACCAACCACCCAAGATCCAGCGCTTTCTGACCATCAGCCTGCAGTTTAATCACTCACCTGCTCCGAAAAATCATTGAATTAAACTTCAAACACCCCGACTTACTGGATTTGTGGCAAGCTTGCTCTCCCCAGTCCACCTTAATAAAACGTGTTCCTTCGCTGTATGAGGGAGCTTCTCTTAATTTCTTTGAGGTGGAGCAAGCAGCGTTGTTCCTCTGAGATAGGTTAGCCACCTTTGATACTATAGAACTGGGAACAGTAACCAACATGATAAATGCCCATATAGTTCTTAGTTGCGCCATCCTAAAAATGGCTTCTTAGTTTTTCACAGGGTGTTTACGGTGAGTTGCCTGATAAAAACAAATAAAATTGCCTGAAATTTCTTGATCACTGCTTTCACTACTGCCCTTTAGTGCCTAGTGCAGTAATCTGACCACATGCAGGTCAAAGTCACAGAAGACACCCGGTAGAACATCTACTGCCTCTCACCATTCACGGATGACCATCCGAAAGCTTATCATATAACTCAAGAACTCATCCTTTCGCAGCTTTAAGCTCTTATATTCAAACTCAAGGTGGTTGACTCGCGAGGACTGTACACAATGACTCCTCATGTCCTGCACTTGGAATTGACTCTACTTTCTGTGTCTGTATCGGCAGTGGATGCAGGCGAAAAACCTCACTGTTGTAGGAGGTCCTGTACACCACATTGACAGGGTGGGGCCTTTGAAGTCTTGCTAGTGATTTGTTCACCTAACAGGTAGAGGCCACTTATTACATTTTCATTGTATGCCTCATTTTCACTTTAAATACAGATCAGGATGGAATGGCTCAAGGAAAATGCAAATACTAATGCAATCTAAAGAAAACATGCGTTTGGTAAGAAATTAACTGCATGTATTGCAAACTTGTAATTTTAATTTCCTAAGCAGTCACTTGTCTTTTAAGATAGGTGGTCAAGCAGACATCAGATAGGACAGGTAATCGGAATTACGGCCAATTTCACTTACCTGCTTTGAAGAGGTCTTCATGTTTTCACAATACCTGTTCTTTACATCACTTCGACTGAAAGCCCTTCATTAATAGAACACGTTCTTGTCCTTATCTGTGGCTTAGCTTGGTTAAGATGATCTTTATTGTTCCAAGTCCTGATTGGATCCATTCCATGCTAAATCAGGAGGTGTTTCTTCAGGCATCATCTAAATGACATAGTTGAAGGACTCATCTTGACAACCAAATTGGTCTAGAATGATATTGAATGGATCCTTGCACCCATGGGCAGTCTCTTGATTACCAGTATGACCGACAGAAGTATCAGTTACTTTGTGGGTTTCTTAACTGAGCGATTTCATAAACGCCCCAACAGAGAAACATTCCTTTCCAGCATTCCAGCGACATTAAGTGACAACATAGGCTCTTGAGAGACACCTGAATCTAGGCAGGTGATTATCGTAGATTCCTGCCATGGGTGTACACAAAATTCAAGCAGCAAGTTCTGCTGGACAGATATCTTGGACTCAGGCAAACCCAAGCCTCGTACTTCTTTAATTAAGTGCTTTATACTGAGGAACATTAGCACAATGAAGCCTTTCTAGAAGAGAGCAATGCAAGACTGCATAGTCAATACCACCCTGTAAAAAACTGGGTCACTAGTTCAGTGGATGAAACCCTACTCAAGCAGTAACCCCAGTCCTCATCAGGGTGAAATCACAAGCAAACCCCAGATTAGCCTCTGCTTAACCCTCTCGTAGCTTGGCACAAAAGCAGTCAGGCTTAACTTCGAGGGAATGTGTAAAATATTTATGTAGCACACAAACTGTAATAACGTGTAAACACAGCACAAAAAAAATCCCAGACCACTTTAGAGAAATAGAGTGTATTGTAATAAATGATTTGACACCAAAACGACAAAACTCCAATTAGTAGAACCGGACATATGTGGTTCTAAAGATTTAGGTAAAAATAGCGCTTAAAAGCACAAAGCGCCAACTGTGGTTATCTTTTCCTGCCAAAGTCACAAGTGCTGGCCGACACCAATGGAGCGCGGGCCAGATATGGGGACCAAGTTAGCCCGCTGAATAAAGTACCTGAAATCTGGGTTGCAGAGCTTTGCAAGATCCTGCGTTGAGGATGCGTTACGTAGCGGCAGTTCTAATGAGCTGCGGGGTGCAATATGAGGTCATGCATCGAGGATGAACCGCACAGCAGCAATTCCGAGAGCTGGAGGTCCTGAATCGGAGATGCTTCGCACAGTGGCTGGTCTAATGCGAAGCTGCGAGGAGATGCGCCTCACTGCTTTGGTTGCTTTGACCAAAAGACCACAGCTGGGCTAGCAGAGCATCTTCAGTCCCACTTCCTAAGGTCCAGGACTGGGCACCACTTGGGGGATAGGACTCACAGCAAGCAGAGTCCAGGTGCATGGTTTAGGTTGGTTGGAGCCTTTTCTGTCCCTGATGCTCTGATCAGGAGGCCAGACAACTTACCCTTGGAGTCACTCTGATGTTCCTGGGTTCAAGGTGCAGGTCCAGTCCTTCTCACTCAGGCAGCAGAGTACAGGGCAGAAAAGTAGCAGTCCTTCCAGTAGAGTAGCACAGCAGTCCTTCTTCTGAGTTTTCCACAGGTCCAGATGTGTACTGAAGAGTGGGGTCTGAGAGTCCAATATTTATACTTGGTGCCAGCTTTGAAGTTGGAGAATTTTCTAGAACTTTCCCTTTCCTCCTGCCCTGGCCCCAGTTTGTCTGGGGGGCACAAAAGACAAGTGTGAAACCCTTTGTGAGTGTGCTGAGGCAGAGTCGTCGTGATTTGCAAATATGGTAGGTGACAACTCCTCCCCTCATCCTGCCAGAGATGGTCCATCCTACCAACACCTATTCCTCTTTTGTCTCACTGTCTGGGAACAATACACAAAGACCAACTGCCAGCTACACCTAGTCATGTCACCTAGGATACAAGCTGCAGGCACCAAATAGTTGGGATAAGAAAATGCCAACTTTCTAAAAGTGCCATTGTCAGAACTGTCATTTAAAATTCGACTTTACAGTTAAAGATGGGTTTAAATTCCAATTCTTTAGACACCAAACTTGATATTCCTGCCTGCTCCCAATTAAAAGTTATCACTTATTAAATGTAATAAGGTAACCCAATGTTATTGTATGGGAGAGGCAGGCCTTTCAGTAGTGAAAAACTAATGTAAGAATTTTCACTGCTAGGACTCATAAAACTTTAAAATGAACATGTCCAACTTTTTTAATTCACTGCACAGCACCCTATGGGTGACTTATATGTGTTAAAAAGGAAGTTCTAGGCCTGGAAAAAGGTTTATTTTGCCAGGTCGAAATGGCAGTTTAAAATTGAATACATAGGCTGCAATGGTAGGCATATTTAAAAGGCTACTTAAGTGCGTGGCACAATGAGTGCTTCAGGCCCACTAGTAGCATTTAATTTGCAGACCCTGGTTACAGATAGCACCACTTTACTAGGGACGTACAACTAAATGAAATGTGCCAGTATGGTGTAAGCCAGTGTTACCATGTTTTAGGGAGTGAGCACACACACTTTAGCACTGGTCCGCAGTGGTTACGTGCACAGAGTCATAAGGCCACAAAAACAAGATTAGCAAAAGTAGAGGAGTAAGACAAAAAGTTTGGGAGAAGACCACCCTAAGGCTGACATGTCTAATATACCCTGTTCAGTGACTCTTTGCTCTCCAAAACTCCATCTCATGACTCACAGAAAAGATGTACATTTTCTGGCTATATGCCTGCGCTCTCCCAGCTATTAATTACCTAAGATCTGCTCTGAAGCCCAAGGTGAGGGTGAGGGCAGCACTGCTATAATAATATATACTACACAGCAGGTTCTCTCGCTTCGCTACTCACTGAATGACCTGCAGCACAAGGTGAGGGTGAAACGAGGGCAGCCGTGTTGTTATTACATGTACAGTACTGTATGTTCTCTCACTTGGCGTACTGGTTGAATGCCATTGAGGCAGGTTGCTGGTTGTCACATGGCATTGAGTTTCCAATGTCATTTATCTCACAGTGGATAGGGGGAATTGAAGCAATGCTCTTGTTTTGCTCTCTCATTCGGTTCCCCTAGCAATCAGGAGCTTATTCTGCACTCCAAGTCAGTGTAATGGTAGTTTTGGGTTGAATGCCCTTAGCTTCTTGTATGTTCCGGCCCATATTCCACTCATCAGCCAACACCCAACACATCTTTCCCACTGCATTATATGCAGATGTAATATGTTAATTCTTGATTGGTGGGAGAGCAACCACCTGCAATTGAGTGACAGTAGAGGGTTGATATAAAACAGTTTCTTGAAGGAGGAGACAGGCAGGGAGTGGGGCAGCACCACGGACAACCTTGTTTAACAGCTCCCTACAAATGGACAGGGGGCGTCCCCATGTAAGCTCTAAAGAGCTTTTCAAGTACAGCCTAGGAAGCCTCACCATCACTTTGAGGAAATCAATCAATCAATCAATCAATGACAGATCTAATGTAGTGAGAGTCTTAAAACTAAGTGGAGCAGTTGACACGGCCTGTCTAGAATCAGAAAGCATTTGTCACTGTAATACACAGAGGATTCACTCCAGCAAGTAGCCTCACTGTGGTTCTACAGTGGTGAACTGAGTTTGGAATCTGCTAATAGCCACCAGACTAAGAGTAGACATGGAATTATAGGTGTCTCATGGACTAGCACAAGGAGTACTATCGCCAGTCTTATCTAGTGACCTTATCGGTGACATACTAGGAGATGATGGTGTTGAAAATGCAAAATAAATTAGGAGAAATTTATGAAAACTCAGAGTGTTCCAAAAGTTGGTAGCCACGGTTCAGTGCAGGCACGTGGTAAGTTATGTGTTTGAGATAAAAAAAATACCCACGGGCAGTTAAAGAACTGGAACAAGGTAGTCATGGTGAAACCAGAGAATTTTGTTTGGGTTATCTCAACACTTTCAAAGTTATCAAGAAATGTAACAAAGCAGTGCAGAGGATTAAGGCAGTTTTGAGGTGCACATGTGGAGAGTTGAACAGCAGAAAAGGGGAAGCAATGCTACAGCTGCATAAATAATTTGTAGGGACTCTCTTAGTATATTGTGTCTAGTTTTGAAGGACCCAACTGAAGCATTGTCTAGTTCTAGAGACCAACAGCAAATCTCTCGTGCTAAAACTGCATGAGATTAGGGTAGCCAGCTCACTTCAATTCATCACAGACACTCTCTCCAGTTCTGGGCTTTCGCTGGACAACCTGAAGGGTTCTGGATGTTGTAGTCCTGGGTTGCTTCCACTAAACAAATTAGGCTAAGAGATCTGAGATTTTTTAGGTTAAAGCCACATGACTGGAAACAGTGTTGGTTGATGGCATGAAGAGAGGTGGCCTTCCTCCATGAAGTGTTTGAGAACGCTTCATGGAACCTGGTACTCCAGAGCCTGCAGAGGACAGTTACTTATTAGAGTACTACGCAAGGGTCAAATCTCTCCAGACATCCTAGGCATCAGCATGGCGTAGATGAGAGTGATAGTCCATCCAAAACTTCTCCCAACATAGAAACAAAGCAATTTGTAGCATGTAATATATTTATGAACCACATTCGATGCACACTCCAGGCTGGTTGCAGTATTTGCATTTTCAATTTGTATAGATCCATTTATGAGCTTACGGAGTAACGGGTTGCTTGCCTGTAGTGTCATGTTATTTTATGTTAACATATTTTATTGTAACATTTATATAGGACGTACTACTCCAATATGGGGCACAGAAGTGCTTGCCTACGTGGACAGCAAGCAATGCTGTATAGGGTGCTAGGTTAGGAGAATATTGCCTTTATTTGTGTTCCTATGTGGAAAGTGATTCCATGTCAAGTGTGATGACCTCCGAGGTGCAGCTATCGTGCTATGGGACACAGAAATTGGCAGTTTGGTGAATGGGGAGGTAATAGAGACAGGCAAATTATGGTTTTCAGAAAGCTGGCAGCTTTTAGCAGCTCGCTCTGCAGGCCCTTTTATGGTATTTCTTATGATAATAGTCTACTTAGCTGGTCACTGCACTGGGTTGTCCAGACTGATATTTTGTTTGAAGTTTTTGTTCCTGAGCAGGTATACTTGGAGAGAGAAGTGGTGGGGGTATCTGCTGGGAAGGGCTTTGTTGCTATTATCCCATATCTGAGTGCCATCGTCAGATGTAAAGAAGTGGTCATAGTGTGTAGCTGGTTGGTCCCTAGAGTCCTGGACTATATCAGAGTCCTCCCGTTGGCCAGTAGTACGTGATAGATCTCTTCAGTTATCTAATGCCTGTTTAGTTGGTGATTGCTGGTTAATGGCTGGGCTTAATAGCTGTTCTAGATTAACATGCTTCTCAGAATGTCTCTGTGTAGCGCTTAGCCATGCAATTGTTTCTTTTCATCAGCTTCAAATTGTGTTTGTTCATGGATGTTCTTGTACTGAGACTCCCCTATGATGTTGACGGGTGTGTCCCAGTGTCATTCATTTGATTAAAGACCCTCTCTCTACTCTTTGCACAAAGCCTTGCATGGCACAGCACCATGCTACCTCCTCCAAAACCCCAAAGGTCGGCATCCCAACGCTGTCTCTCATTGCTCTCTTTAAGATTGAAATAGTTTGGGGGGAGGTCTCAATCTTCTCTCTGGACTTCTCGTACTTGTGCCGTGAAACCAAATCAGATCATTTTTAAACATTTGAAGACCCACCTCTTCCATCAAGAGTTTGAAGCTGAATAACTTCTATTTGAGACTGCATTGCTCCCACCCGGTCTCTCCAGCGTTCTAAAAACTGCAAATGAATAAAATAAAAGCACCCACATTGGAATAACATCAGTTCCTGAGGTGAGGACTAGACATTTTAGTAATCACTTACATAAAATATTTATTGTACATTACCAGATTCTACATGGTCTGACAGGATAAGTTGTTGTGGCAGGAAATGAACCATTCCTCGCTGTGAACTGCGTCCATGTTACACGATGTATCGAATCAAGCCACCAGGAGCCGTTACATTGGCAGCCATTTTTGATGTCATGGTGTACACTAATTTATGTTACCAAACATAGATTTTGTTTCCACGCTTGTATAGCAGTGATGGTAGTCAATGTCTCTTTTTTTTACTGGCAATTTCTACCCATTTTAATTTTTTGTTATTTGCTATGTGGCCCTCTGTCTTGGGATCATAGCGGAAGCATTCACTTAGTGCAAATTGGCTCTATCTTTTTAATCTAATACCCGACTTTACTTCAGTTACACAAGTTCGACCTTTTGTAAGCCTGGCACATGTTTTCCAACTTTACTGATCTGGATATGATTTATGATTGACAGAACTGACCTCCCTAGCATATCTCTCCCCCCCCCCACCCCCCATAGCCTCTTCTAGCTGCGAAGTGGCTCAGGCCCTTCCTACATGTTGGTTGGTTTCTATCTGCTTTTGGTACTCGAGCACTAGCCCTACCCCCACACCCTCATCGTTACCCCACCTTCATGTTACCTGTATCTCTGATCGTACCACGAACTGTTACCCAGGGCTTTAAGTGGGCCGGGTCCTGGCAGGTCTCCTACCCAGCAGTAATTAAAAACTGACTTTGAAACGGGTCCTTACGGGCCCCTATATTCATGTCCTTAACTTTGCAGGCAGAAACAATGGCAGGTTTCCCAACAATGACTGTAATAACCCTTAGAGCAATCAGTATCAGTCATGACTGAGGGCTGTAGTGTTCAGTCTTAGGGTTCATCATAGTTCCTGTCCCTGGGTGAGAGGGTGTCCAGGCTGCATGTTCATCCAATTCTTGACCTCTTTGCCGAGTATATAGAGCGATGGCCTCATATGTGCCAATTGTGATGGCCATTTACTGTGATGGAGGTTTACATACACAGCAGTTCAAATGTTGGCAGCGCCATAGAAAAAGAAAATGGAGAGAGAGAGTGATGAAGTGTGTGGTAAGGAGGTGCATGCTGAAGAACCCAATGTGTAACTGTCTCAGATTTTCAGAATTGGACCATTTTCCATTGCAATTGTTCACACCAATATCATTGGTGTTATTCCGTTATCTACTAGTGCTAACAAGCATTGGAAAGGTCAATAGGTCGGGCGTGTGTTTAGGTGTCTGTATTGCTGTGTTCTATGTCTGGATGCAGTAATAGTAGCTCACAGAAGTACACCAGTGCTGGCCGGGTGGCTTGCTATGTGAGTCCTAGGATGCTAATTCACGTGTTTAAGCCACGCCCTTAGTTACGTAGGTCACATTTCTCGGAAAGGACTCCTAGTTACGCATCTTTGGCCAAGCTGCTGTTGACGTCCCTCTCTCCAATGTATTCAACGCACTTAAAGCATTGCTATTAACCTAACACTCACCTTTCACCCTAAACTTGAACCTACGGTACCTACCCCTAACCGCTTTCCTGTTTTTTCGAAGTTCCTTCCGAATAGTTTTCTGGCTATTCATTTGCAAACCATTTGGTTTGAACGACATTTAATAGAAACCAAATAATAAATAGTACATCTTGGAAAATTACCACGCTGGTGGTGTGAGTGCACCGGGCTCGCGGTGCCGCGCAGTGCTAGTGACGGCCCTCGGGCTGCCTTGCTTTCTGGTAATTTTCCGTTGGTGGCGCGAGGAGGCCGGACACCCACGTTTCCTCAATCTTCCCGGATTAGCATTCGGTGTCGCCGCGCCAGTCAGTTGGCGGCTTTCAAAGTTTTTTTTTTTACCTGTATTGTTGTGCACCCCGCTTCCTTTCACTAATTGGTTCAAATGTAAGGTGCAGGGCTAATGACTCTCACGGCAGACAGGAGGCGCGCGGCCTGCGGCTCCGAGCGAGCACATCACGCTTATAGCAGTCCCACCGCAGACGATGTGCCTAGTAAACGTACAATACACAATAACTGATTTTTATATAGCTTTCTCACCGCAAAGTGCTGTAAATAAATACAGGTGTCATCATTACATAATTAAAAACATAATGTAAGGTTTTTCGGTTTTCCTACCTTTTAATGATGAAAGGATGAGTTGGCCTTGCTAGCATTTTAACTTGTGACTTTACTAGGTGACCCACTTGCTATTTCACCCCTGCAGCCTCCAGATCATCCTGCCAGGGCACTCCGGCCCCGCCGTGCAGCTCCCCAAGCCGTGGGAGTGTTGGCACCCTGCAGAGCCCTCGGTCAGCCTGTGCCCCATCGGCTGCACCCCAGCACGTGGTCCGCGCAGCTCTGCCGGTACACCTCAGTCCAGGCCAGGCCAGCACTGTGACCCAGACACAGCTATTCCACTGCACCTGCAGCACCCCTTGCTATTCCAGCTCCATCAATACACCTCAGTCCACCCGTGGCACTCCCCGTTCCATCACTGGGACCGGCATATTGTGCAGTCAGTACTGCTCAGTCAGTGCATCTCTGTCCTGACAGTGCCACTGGTCCCACTAGAGCCCAGGCACAGCTCAGTCAATACACCTCAGCCCACCTGCACCCATCTTATTCCAACCGGCACCCATCTTACTCCAGCATTAGGCAGCCTTTCCATTCTCCTCAGTCCCGTCCCCACCCCACACCACCCTCGCGGCGTCTCATGAAATACATCACATTTATTTATGGTGGGTTTTGTACACGATGTCTACTTTTTTTTTTAGTAACTCTGTTGTTGTGTTCTAAGACTTTACCACCCTGCCTCATTGAAACTATGCACTGTGCTATTTGGCGCTCAGTAAACTCTTACGAGATGCTTAATGCTTAATATTTAGCAACTTGTGCTTGTGAAATTTTGTTTCAGGACGTTATGTTTGTGTGTATACCATTTTCTCTTTCATACCCACTTACTGCTTTTCTTTATTTGTTGTTTGTTTTAACTTCTTAATCTTATTTTCACAGATTTTAGTTTTTCTCCTTTTTATAAATGGTTTTCGTTTTCTTGTCTTCCTTTCTGTTTTTCTTTCTTTTTTTCCTCTGTCATTCCTTCTCTTTCATTCCTTCTCTTTGTGTTTAGCTTCTTTTCGTCCCATTTCTCTTAATTTCCTTCTCATTCTTTCATTTTATGAATCATTTGTTTACAGCTTATGTTCAGTTTGTCCTCCTTTCCGTTTATTTCCTTTTTCTCTGTGTTGCTTCCTTTGTTTTGTTTCCCCTTTCTGTCAGTTCCTTTTCTTTAATTTCTGTAACGCTTTTAGTCTTTTCCATTTCCCTGCATATTAGTCTTATTTTGTATTAATTTATTTTCATATCTTTCTGTTCCTTTTTACTCTTCTCTTCTATCGTCCATTTTCAATTTTCTTTCTTTGTTTTATTGCCGTCACTTCCTTCTGCATCTCTCGTCCAGTGCCCCCTCTGGATTTTTGGTTTTTAATTCTTTTATTTCTCTTACTTTTAATTTAACTTCCTTCTTTCGCCTCCTTTTGTTTTTCTTCTTACCTTATCCTATTTTTCCATTTCCATTTCACTTTCTTTTTTCTTCTTTTCTTTTCTTCCCTTCCCTTTCTTTTGGTTTGCTTTGTTTTTCTCCCCTTCTTTGTTTCGTTTCTCTTTTCTAAAATGACACCCTTGATAAGTCTCAGTGATCCACTCTTTCTCCTACCTTTTTAGGTCAAGCCTAGCGGCAGCGCTCATGCACTGCTCGCTCTGCGAGGCATGCTGTAGTAGAGTATGCTGTGGAAGCCTGGTCCGCTCTCCGCCCATATTTGTCATTGGCTTTGTGTCATTGTCCTTCTTAAATGCTGGCTTCTGATTGGTAAATAGGCTTTTTAGTCCCTCCTTGGTACCGCCTTGTCTCCATTTGTTACCGCCCATAAGGACTGGACCTTTTACTGGTCATGCTACACGGTCTGCTTTATCTTGGCTAAGAGCACTATTTTGTTTTTGTATTTTTTTATTTGCAGGGCGGTCCCCTTTCACTTTAGCGGCGGCGCTTGTTTATTTAATTAATTTGCAGCGCGGGCCGCTTTCACTTTTGCGGCCGCGCTTGTTTATATAATTAATTTGCAGCACATGTACTTTGTTTTGACTCCTTCACTTCAAAATGGCCTCTTTTATGTTTTTCTGTCTTACTCGCTCTCTGCCTCAGAAACACATACTCCTATAAAATCCTAATTACAACCTGCATATAAGTGACCATCGCTCTGTGGTCTGGAGAGAGGCCAGGGACTGGATGGGCATGAATTAAGATCATTCGGTGTCCCAAACAGCAACACTGCACAGGCTCCGCCTCGGCAGCTTCCACAGCCCAACCCCCCAGCCTCAAAGTTCAGATGAGGGGCACAGGCGGGGCTAGAGCGAGGCTTGGTTCTGTTGTGGTGAAAGGCAGGCACTTTTACCTAAACAAGCATTTGCAATGCAATAGGTCTCGCATTTACGCAAGTTTGACCTATTGACATTGCAAATGACAATGACTTTTATTTTTGTTTTCGCTTTTAAAACATAAATAAAAGGCATTGTCATTTACAATGCCAATAGCTTAAACTCGCGTAAATGCGAGACCTATTGCATTGCAAATGCTTGTTATAATGTATATTCAGCCTATCATCTCACTTATTAGATTGTTCGGCTGCACAGTGATGCTTGATGATGACACACATCTAATTATAAGGTTCGATCATCAAGCCATTAGATCAGCTGAAAAGATTGTGTCTATTAGCAGTTCAGTCTTGGGTTTCTTTTAATTTTCTTCAAGTGAGCTCCAATGTGGCTGAGTTTTTTTTCTAGTAGGAACTCAAGCAGCGAGGTGTCAGTACTCTATTTGGCCTCACACCTTCCTCCTCCGTCAAGGTAAATCTCTCAAGGTCTATATTGATGCCCAGAGTACATTTTTTTTACCTCAGGGTGATGAGGTAGACTCGCCTTTTTTTTACCTAAACATCTGCATGTGTCCTGTACACGTGTCATTTCTAAAAATGACTATTGTAAACTACGCTATCTAGGGCTTCACAAGGCTTCCTTGAAAATGGTGCAGAGAATTCAAACTTTGTGGTCAGAGTAGTTAGATTGAAGAAAACAGATCTTGTATCACAAGCCCACATTTGTGAAGCAAATAGTTGCTTTTAAAGCGTTATGTTTGCTTGTTTCTTGTTTTCAGCTCTGTCACCCAGTCAGAAGCCTGCATTTTAACTCTAAGTTGCTATCTGTAGTTCCTACGGTAAAGAGGCGTAAGGTTGGAGGTTGTTAACTTTCCTCTTTTAGGACCTTAACGTTGGAATAAGCTTCATCTGGGGATTAAATCTATTAAGTCCTACTGCTCTTGAGAAAGGCTTTAAAGACCTTTCTATTCTGCTAATTGTTAGCTGATATTGCTTTTGTCCTTGGCTGTTAATGTCTTTTTCTTCAGAACCAAGACGACTTTCAGGGTGAACTGAACGTTGCGCTGAATAGGATTCCATTCCATTCCGACCCATTCCATTCTTTTTTTTGTTTTCAGTCTACTACGCTAGCGTTTTATTTTATTGTCTGTTTTTCTCTGATGGTTGTCTTGCTTGTTGTTTTCTGCCGTTTGCTTCATTTGGATGCTAGTTTTCTTCTCTTTCTTCATTTGTCCTGCCATTCTGTCTTTATTTTTCTATATTTCAGTTTTTTTTGTTCTCTTAATTTTTAACTTTGTTCATGTTTCGTTCTTGCCCTTGCTCTTCACGTTTTATTTTTGTACTACTTTCCCTATTTTACGTTGGGTTTCTTTTCATTTATTTATTTTTTCTGTTGCTTCTGTTTCTTTATTGATTTATGCTCGTTTTCTCTCCCACCTTTTATTTTTATGATGTTATTTCTCAATCCATTTTACTTTCTTTGTTTGGCTTTTTTTTCCACAAATGACCTAAATGTTTCTGAATTTGTAGTTGAGTAGCTGTGCCCTGAGTCAGAGGTATTACGCTTCAAACCGGCTGAAGGTTTGAAAGCTTCTCACTTGATTGCCTTCAGAATTCTAGTTGCCATAACAACTTTGATATTTCTTTACATTATTTTTAGACCTTCTGTTTCCATAGTAATAAAATTCAGCATTCTAAAAGCTACTTGTGTTTGTGTTTTTTTTCTGTTTAGGTTGCACAGCTTTCTTTAGATGACATGGGTCTTTTATGAAAATGTGCTGCAGTTTCGCGAGGAAATGTTTGAAGAATGTGTTCATTCACGCCAGCGTTTTAGCTTGTGTGTTTCTATGCACTGTCCACAAGCCCATCCCCTGCCACTTCCAAAGTAAAGTGCAAAATTGAAATAGTATTTTTGAGAGTGTGGGTTGTGTCTCCAGAAGCATGTGTAAATGTGCTATTTCTTACAGAAACGTGGCTAAATGTGGACTCCACTCCTGAAATTCTCGAGGCGGTCCCCAATGGTTTTGGAATAGTCAGAATTGATCGTCCCACTAATAAGGGAGGAGGGATTGCTATCATTTATAGGCTAGCTATCCAATGTACTCTTGAGTCAGTAGACATTGTGGATAGCGAAGCTGGCTTCTTTTCGATTATGGTCTCCTCGACTTACATTATTAAAGGGTTCTTAATTTACAGACCCCCGGCCCTTTCACGCATTTTACATCTGGCATCATGGAACAACTGATGCAGCCTGCTCTGCGTTATGAGAAATTCCTGGTGTTAGGGGATCTGAATCTTCATTTTGATGAGATGGCAAATACTGGGGTACAAGAATTCTGCCAGGAAATGGCAGCTCTTCAATTGACACTTAAATCGGTGCACCCCACCCATCAATTGGGCCATCTACTTGATCCAATCTTTGCTAATTGGGAGGCCTTAGATATTGGGCTCCCGGTCCCATGGTCGGATCATTTTTTGGTACCTTTTTCTGCCTGGATGCCTCATTCTTACTCTCAGGAGAAACTGGGCAGTAGGAAAAAGCAGAGGAAGTGGGCTAGGTTTTCTCAAGAGAAGTTTAATCTGGCCCTCCAACAGGGTGGGCCACCTGGAGGCATAAACATTGATTTGGCCTGTGAAGCCCTGGACAAACGTATTATTGAGGCATTAGACAGTAACGCTCCATGGTCCTCGAGAGCACCTGGGAGACGATGTAAAGCTGCACCCTGGTTTGGCAGTGAGCTCAGAACAGCCAAATCAGCCTGTAAACGCCTAGAGAGAGTATGGAGGAGAGATTTCTCAGTTCTTAGGAAAGGGGAATATAAAGCCAGCCTGAAGATTTATCATTCTCTTATAAGGAAGACTCGGGCTGCTTACTACAGTGAGAGGATTGAAATAGCAGAGAACTCCTCTAAGGAACTTTATACTATTTTCAAGGAGATCTTGTCTCTCGCTAGAACCTCAGCTCCGACCAACAACTCTATGGACTCTTGCAATAGGGTGGCCGACTTCTTTGCGGAGAAAGTAGAGAAGATCTACTCGACCTTCCCTGTTGCAGCACGTAATGGGTGCCAGGAGGATGAGGGGATGACTGACTTAGGGGAGGCAGAATGTCTTCTTAAATTTGTGGTCCCCCCTTGTGACTCTCTCACTGGCGTAGCCCTTAGCATTAAGTCTGGCTCTCCCAGAGACCCCGCGCCCCCTAAGGTGCTAAAGGGGAGTCTTGAAACTCTGGAGCCTTATATTAGGCACCTTCTCGAGCTCTCCTTTACCACAGGAACGGTCCCAACAAGATGGAAAGAGGCGATCGTCCTTCCATTAAAAAAGAAGATAGATGTTAGTATGAGCCAATTGGAGAACTTACGTCCGATTTCCCTGCTACCTTATTTTGCTAAAATTGCAGAGAAGGTAGTTAATACCCAACTGACAGCTCACATTAGCAAACATAGCCTGCTTCACCCCTCGCAATCGGGGTTCCGGACATCTTATTCCACCGAATCGACGCTGCTTCTCTCCACCGAAATTATCCGCAAATATGTGGATGCGGGACAAACGGTGGCGTTAGTCCTACTTGACCTCAGCGCCGCATTTGATACGGTGGCTCATCCAACCTTACTTCAACGTCTGAGGAAAGGAGGTTTGGTGGACCGAGCCATGGAATGGCTTGAGTCCTTCCTACACGAGCGTAGTTTTCAGGTGTCGCAGGATCCTTACTACTCTAAAAGTATTAAGCTGAACCAAGGGGTCCCTCAGGGCTCTATCTTGAGCCCTACCCTCTTTAATCTCTACATTGCCCCTCTGGCAGAGATTATTGAAAAATTTGGGGTTAGTGTTGTGTCCTACGCTGACGACACACAATTGGTGGTGTCCCTAACACAGGAACATGAGAAGGCAGCCATCAATTTCTCGACATGCCTTCAAGAACTGGCGTCTTGGATGGCGGACAACTGCCTTAAGCTTAATGGTAACAAAACTGAAGTTCTTGTGATAGGCAGAGCCCCCACTATTTGGTCGTCAGCGTGGTGGCCTCAGGCACTGGGACCTACCCCGCCCCCATGTGATCAGGTGAAGAATCTTGGGGTATGGCTGGACTCTAAGCTTTCTTTCGATAATCACATAAGGCGTGTGGCGGGGAAATGTTTTGGGGTTATGAGAGGTCTTTGGAAGACCTTAGATGTACTGCCAGTTGCAGCAAGGAAAACTATGGTCCATGCCCTGGTGACGTCACGCTTGGATTACGGGAATGTCCTGTATTTGGGAGCTAGCTCCAAGTGTGTGCAAAGACTCCAGCGTATTCAGAATGCTGCGGCTCGTCTCGTTTTAATGTTACCTAGGAGAGCCTCTTCCAACAAGGCCCTGGCTTCCCTTCACTGGCTCCCGGTAAGGGAACGTATCCTGTTCAAGGCTATGTGTGTGAGCCATCGCATTTTACAGAGAAAGGGCCCCACCTACCTACACGACTTCCTCACCCCATACTCTCCGACCCGTCACTTGAGATCTAGCGGGACAGGGCAGGTCTGTATTCCTAACATCAGGAGAGCAAGGATGGGTGGCCGCTCTTTCTGTTTTCTGGCTGCCAAATACTGGAATAAACTCCCCCCGGGGCTCCGGCTGGAGTCTGTGGAGACACTTTTTCGAAAAAAACTCAAAACGTGGCTTTTGCCTCCTCTGAGTTCTCTGGTTTAAACGCGTGTCTCCCTCTGCCAGCGATCTGAACTGTGCCGCTGCGCGGGGACACACTGGTTAGTGTAACCATGCGCTTTATAAGTTTGTTATTATTATTATTAAGAATGTGAAGGAATATCCAGCGGAAAGTGCATGTATTTAGGTGCTGTGTTGCCCTCAAACTATCTCGCTCACCCAGGTATTGCAGATTTGCTTGCCAAACGCACCTTATTGCTTGGTCAGGTTATTGTGTGTGTGCCTCCTCACCTGGGCCTGCTTTGGTGTCCCTTCTTGTCTGAATTATAGGACATTTTGAAGATGACCCGTGAATGCTCTGTGTGTGCCCACAGCTCCTTTTACTTTGGAATCACCTGTGATTAATTTGAGTTGGAAATACTTGTGCCTGCTTGCATGCCCACCCATGTTTCCGCCGTCTCTTGAGCTTGGAGATCCATTGATGAACTTGTCTCTTGTTCACCACTGGGGTCACTGTGAGTCACTGAAATCGGTGCTTAATTTGTGCCAGTAGATGCAGGTGGTGGGCACAGTTACTAGTTTTCAGGTTTCTCCTAAAAGGATCTGTTGCTTGCAAGACCCTTTGTTTGCTTACAGGGGGCATAGAGGCCCCCATTGCTTACCATTAGTTGGCTTCATTGTCACTCTTTTTTGCATACTTATTCGTCAACTCCTGTAGGTTTCCTTCCTCTTCATGTGTTTGTCCATTCCTTGGAACATGGACGCATTACTTGTGTCCTTCCATTGCTCTCTTTTCAGGCACTTCTTTTTGGTTGAGCACTCTGCAACTGCGTGTTATTCAGTTGTCTCCCTTGTGTACTTTTTCCCCAGTCCCATCAGTTGTCCGTGTGCTTGCCCCAGCCCCACTTCCCAGCCCAGCATTGTCAGTGAGCTTGACCCCTTTCCCCTCCCGACCACCCTTCGTTGTCTGTCTGCTTACCGCCAGCCTCTCATGCTGACCCTCTGTTTACTGTGTGGTTGCCCCTGCCCTTCCTTCCACTCTCCGTTTTTCTGTGTGCTTTTCCCGGTACACATCATTTACAATGATGTTGATACAGCGCATGCCATTACAATGCTGTCATTACAACGACCGCGTTGTTACATCGCATACCATTACAACGCAAGTCGTTACAGCGACTTGCTGTAGGGGGCAGAAGGTTTTGGATTTTAAATCCAACATCTTCCCTACTGTTGCACAGACTGGAGTTGGAAGAGTAAATTATACTATTCCGAAATCCAGCACCCCCCTACAGAAAGTCGTTGTAACGACTTGCGTTGTAATGGTATGCGATGTAACAACGCGGTCGTTGTAATGACTGCGCTGTAAACGCATGCTTTGTAACATGGCCTATTCGCTTTTCCCTTGCTCTCCCACCCACTGTCCATTGTCCATGCACTTGCCCAGCTCCTCCCACCCATTCTCTGTTGTCCGTGGCTTGCCCCCGCTGCTTACCTCCAACACCTCATGCCTACCCTCTGTTGTCTATGTGGTTGACCCTGCCCTTCAAACCCACTCTCCGTTGTCTGTGTGCTTGCCCCTGTCCCTCCCACCCACTCTCCGCTGTCCGTTTGTTTGCCCTTGCCATCCCCAACCACTCTCCGTTGTCCGCCTGCTTGCCCCCAGCCTGTCCTGCCAACACTTCACTGTCCTTTTGCTTGGCCCCCCGCATACCCTTTGTTGTCCGTCTGCTTGCCCTCAGACCGTTATCCGTGTGAAACCACATCCCCTCTTGCCTGTCCCTTTATCTTCCTCCCTTCCTCTGTGATTCCGCAGGGGAGCAAACAACTAAAAAAAAAAAAAAAAGGCACTACAACTCATCAAAATAAAAATGCATTAGCGCTGGCCATGTCATAGGGCTGTTTCTGTTTTCTATTAGTTTTAGTCATGCTACACAACAGCGGTGCTGCTGTACAGCATGGCTAGAATTAAACATTGGCAAAACCAATAGTTCTCGTAGGCGAGACCTATTGGCTTTATCAGTGCTTGTTGGAGACTGGACTTGTTTTTCATCATCAGACTTTGACCCAGCGCGATCAAGACAAAGGTAGAAAAAGGAAAGCTGGAGGAAGATAAATATAGGAAAACAGTGCTAACACAAGTAAGCAGGGATGAAAATAACTGCAGGAGTGAGATAAAGAGATAGAAGGTGTATGGTGGTGGAATAAAGATGTATGAGGTGGAATCAAAACTAGGCAGCTGTGGTATTCAGCAACTCCTGCAGCAGCTGTGGTGGTTCCTATGAAACATTTGGGCCTTTGAATCCATTCATATTTATTTAACTTTTTTTACACAAGTTAAGCACTGACAGAAATGCTAAAGCAAGGAAATGTTTGAAACTGAATTTTACAAGAGGATACCCATTCAAAGGCGGGCACTGCTTCACTCCACTTCTGTATATCTCTCTGAGAAAAAGACAGAGGGGGTCAAAAGGCCTTAAAATACTCTATCCCATCCAGGGATGTCTCAAGGATTTTGGGGGCCCTGGGCCAAACGTATTTTGGGGGCCCTTGTTCCAAACAGCTTTGAATTTATAATCCAGTTTCAGCTCTGCCATGCCCTGTGTGGCCAGGAAGCTGCCAGTGCACAGGCACACTGCTTCAAATTCTAAATGTGTTTACATCTATATTCAGGAATAGTGATATGCGTTTTCAGTATTGTAACACAGCTGCAGCTCACGAAAATTACTGCAAATAATCTCCGTGCCACCCTCCCATTTCTCATATGTGAGGTCCTGTTTTGATCTAAAAGATACTTTTTTATGGATGTTGCATGAAACAAACACATTTGTCAGAAAAATGTCTGTATTAGAGACTTTCACACATTACCCACAATAAAAATAAATTAAAGGAAACTCTATTTACAACAATCTGTTTAAGTGTTATTCAATGCCATCAGGGGAAGACTCTCTCAGGGGGCCCCCCTGAAAGGCTGGGGCCCTGGGCGAGAGCCCACTTTGCCCATGCCTTAAAACGTCTCTGATCCCATCCCCTATGTATTCTTTACCAGAAGAGATCATGTATTCATATATAGATGGGTATGGAGCAGGTTGTCCTCGCTCTTTGAGATAAAACTTCAAGAGAGGAAGTGTTTCCTTTGGATTGGAGAAGATAAAGTTAGCATTGACAACAGTAAATGTAAGAAGCACAGCCCTTCACCGAATAACTAACTACCTGCAAGAGTTGGGTAGTGGTGATGTAAAGTATAAAGATAATTCCATCATCTCTTCTAAGTAGCCCTTGATCGATATGGAATGGAACACACCTAACGATGATCCAACTAAATTTGAGACAAAGAAAATCACTTATGATGCATTGGATTCAAGAGACCACAACACTGATTACAAACGATGCATATCCCTCTGTGGAGGCTATACATTCCTGATTTTAGGTCCTGCAGATGTGAAGAGCAGCTTTTCAATTTCCTCTTGAACCTATCTTCACTTTGGCCCGTCCTATACACTATCGGCAACCTATTTTCCTTAAGGTGGTGTTTCT
Organism: Calotriton arnoldi; assembly: GCA_963921515.1. Classification (NCBI taxonomy): domain Eukaryota; kingdom Metazoa; phylum Chordata; class Amphibia; order Caudata; family Salamandridae; genus Calotriton; species Calotriton arnoldi. The sequence goes on along the minus strand of CAWUFW010003839.1, from coordinate 941,175 downwards.
GACTAGGGTTCTCTTACCTAAATTCTTAAACTCCACATGATTACACACACACTTTTCTATTTCTTTCTCCGTTAATGCTTTTCTTTGGATCAATCAAATATTTGATCTTATCGACCCCTCTGACAATTTGTTAGATCAGTTATTTTTATATATTTTGATTTACTAATTTACTGATATCCATGTTATCCTGCTTCACTCTGCACTATCATGATTATACCGACCTAAAATGTGTCCAATAGTGGAAGCCAAGGGGAAGGCTTTTTATGCTTGTCTTACTCCTCTAACATTTACGCTTGCACTCTCCTTGTTAAACAAAGTGAAAATGGTCGTATTCCCTTTTACGTGCTACTTTTTATTTTGTCGTTTTTGGGGATTTTACATATGTGTAGTCCTATTTATTCAATAGAAATCTCTTGAATAAATCAAGTTGTTTGTGAGTTTAGGCTAATGTGGTCTTGTAGGAAAGGCTCCCCTCTAAACGTGAATATTACAAAACTCTTGCACTCTTTTAATATTCTCAATTTGTGTATAACCAGCCTCAGCTAATAATAAACAGTAAAGGCTAGTCTGTCAACTTCTTGATCCCCAGTCGCGGACACCGTCACAGCATTTAATCATTCATTTGCCGCTTTCAGATCCATGATTCCAAAAAAGGACAGGTGGAACAGTACTCGTCAAGGTTCCCGCATATGAGAACTGAATGTCTTCATGCAGCACTCTTGCCTCCAAGAACCAAATATTTGGATGGCACAGTTCCAGAACTGAAGGCCTGCTAGCATGCTTCCAGCAGAGAGTTTGGAGTGCACCATTCCTGGGCTTCTGTGTCAGACAACCAAACCTCTAAATACCTCTTGGTCGGCATCTGAGTCCGTCACCTGTCTCTAAAGGCCAAGCTTGACAGAGATGGAAATGAATTAGTGATGGGTCTTGTGTTTCATAAGTAGAGCATGTTGTGATTGAAAAAAGTGTTAATCTTTGGAGTATTAAAAATGAAGCCTTCCTCAATCTAGCAAGGGGCTAATTTCATGGAACGATGATTACAGCAGGTGAGGGCGGGAGAGACAAAGTAGGTAGTTGGCCCCAGTTCAGTTCCCTTTGAAGCTTGGAAGTGATAGTGACATAGAAAGGGCATTTAGAGATGGCCGAGCTTTTAGAATGTGGATCTTAAACACATGTTACACATGTTTTGGAGTCTTGAGCATGCAGGTATGTGGCCAGTGTATTGTTAGGAGAGATCATGGCACGCTAGGGAGCTTGGAGAAAGGAGACAAGATGGGGGAATCCGCAGGAAGAGTCAAGGAGCTTGGGGAAAGAAGGCTGGTGGATGGGATATCTTCAGGAGGGATGGGGGTGTTTGGAGAGGGATGCTGAATGGTGGGGTATCAAGAGAGACGATCGTAGAGCACAACCTAATGGAGCTTAGAGAAAGCAAGCAGTTTGATGAGACATCTCTGTAGGAAGAGTCAGTGAACCTGGTGATAGCATGCTGGAGAGTGTGGTGCTTGTGCAAGAAATTAAGGAGTTTGGCGTGCGTGTTCAATGGTATGAAGAAGGCACAGAGAGCAAAGGAAGGGCAAGGAGTACTTGTAATCAGATTGGTTGCTGTTGCCGGGCTGGAAAAAGAGGAGGTTGCCAAAGGTTAACATTTTTAATGAGTCCATGTTCTTCTTCTAGTGTGCTGGGGAAGAGAGTGAGTGGGGCTTGGGCTCCACCCATCACACTGACCACAAACCCTGCCCTCTCTGCGTCTATATTGTCACACTGTCTAAAGACTCTAGATTCTCTGGGTTTCACCCTATTACATTGGCTGGCCTATCTGACCACAAAACCTGGTCTCTCTTCAGTTGCAGAACCTGGCTTTGTTGTGGTTCATTCCCTGTCTCACTGTCTGCAGAAATTAGCTCCTTATTGACTCTTCTATCCCACTGGAAGCAGAGGCAGGTACTTGTGTTAGAGCCTGGTCTCTGTCTCTCATTCCCTTGTTTCACTAGCTGCAATGGCTGGCTCCTCTGTGTCTCTCCCACATCTCACTGGCTGCAGAGCTTGACTCCTCTGTATCTCTCCCCCTTTAACCTGCAGAGATGAGCCTCTCTTCCTCTAGCCTTTCATATAGCTGCAGTTTGTGTCTACCTGCTTTAATCTTCAGTGCATGGACCCAATATCCTTTGCCGATGGCTACCTTCCATTGTTTCACAGACTCTGCACATCACCTCTAAATTGGTCGCAAGCATTCTTATCTGATGCACGTTCAAAACCCAAACTGATATCAGCATCATGAGGCGCCTGCAGAGTTTGTCTGAGTGCTTTGTCATTGGGCAAATAGTCCTATATTAATGGGTGGTCCTTCTTCTGCCAGAGCATGTCTGAAGCGATGGGTTATTTGGCTCTCACTGTTCTACTTCCTATGCGCGCAAACATACACTGCAGACATGCACATCGGCCATGCTACAGAGTAGAAAATCGGTAGTTGGTTAATGAATGGTAATGTAAAAACCCACCCATATAGTGCAGAGGGGCCAGTATGGACTTTGCCTAGCAGGGACAACTTTCAGGGTCTATAAAAGGTAGATTGTTGAGATGTGCATTACCAGCATCTTTTATGAGTGCTAAGGCATTATTATGCATTGTGAGGACAAGAGGGCTCATGGTGAATTAAGGGTACTCTGCATCAGTCCAAGTTTTTAACATTTGCATGTGTCCTCTGACTCATCTTATCAAACAGTTGATTGATCAGGAGACTTGTCCAAGGTAACAAAATGCCTGGATCACACCCACCACTAAATGCTAGTGATGCACCACTATTAGGTTGGCCATAATCCATAGGATTGGCTTCATGTATTACTGGGAAATAAGAACCTAAATTCTTTCTTAGACATTGAGTTCACCCACTCCCCTCCCGCACCAATCATCACCTGGCCACTCTGTTAAAATCTGGCTATTTTCCAAATGAATCACAAAGTCAAGCTAACAGGATCTTGGTTATGTCATGCTTACGCTACTGGTGCCTTGAGTAGCACTGGCCTTCCAAAACATCACATTGACAAGTTCCAGGGGATGCAAAATCATTCAGCAATAGTCTACTGTGATTTTAAAACATATGGCAACATTAAACCTAGACTAAAGGCTTGTTGAATTTCATTGGAAGTCAGGATCAAATTCAACTCTGTCCGCACCTTGTATTAGAGGTTCATAACATGAAACCTGGCTTCCTGGAATATGATATGTCTATGTTTGGATGTATATAAAGAGTGCAAGCCTTGCTTGAGAGCTTCAGAGTATAGTGCATAGCAACAAGTAGGCTGGGAATTACGGCCAATTGCAGAGACAGGAATGATTCATGGTAAGATACAGTATGCAAGGGGAGGGGGGGTTATAGTCTTAAAGGCAGGCAGCATGTAGAGAGCTCTTATTAGTGACTCGTTAGTAGAAGTGTGACAGCCAACAAATTAACAGGAACAACTAAGTCACAGTAAAGTCAAGGGTCTGGCTTGACTCTAAGACCCTGTGCACGAGCAGAGCCCTGAAAATGTTTGGTATGTAAAGCGTGCAACAAACATAATGTAAACATATGATAGTCTCTTCAAAATTTTAAAAGTGCTGTAGGAAATTGGGTTACTGGTTGGAGTGGGGTGAAGCCCTACTCAAGCAGCAACCACAAGTTCTGTACTAGTGAAGTCACAAGCAATCCCAAGTTAACCTGTGATTAACTCTCTGGTAGCTTGTCACAAAAGCAGTCAGGCTTAACTTAGAGACAATGTGTAAAGTATTTATGCACCATTGTAAACAGTAATAAAGTGAAAACACAACACAAGAAAAATCCCACACCAATTTAGATAAATAGAGTAAAATTTAAAACATTTTTGAGACCAAAATAATAAAAAGCCAATCAGTAAAACCGAAGATATACAATTTAAAAGATTTTTTTGAAAATAGTGCCTAGAACCACAAAGCACCAACTGTGGTTATCTGGTTGCGCCAAATGCGATGGAGCATAGTCCGGATACAGGGACCAAGTTTGGGCCGGGGAACAAAGAACCTTAAGTCCTGTTTGCGGAGCGTTGCAAGATCCTGCGTCTAGGATGCATTGCACAGCCGCGGTTCCGAGGAGCTACGGGGCTGTGATTCAGAGTCCTGCATCTTTGTCAAAGATGCCGTCAGCAAAGGGCTTGCGATTGAAAAGATACGAGCATGTCGAGAGTGGAGGCTAAGGTGCGAGTCATATTTGCCTATCAGAGGTAGCCTTTTTTAAGCTGGGCAATCTGCAGCCCCCCAACCATCCTGACAGGGGAGGTCACACCTTCTCGCTCAAGGAGGCCTTTTGTTCCCCTTTCCCCGAGAACCGTTCACACCTCCTGACAGAAGGGCAGCAGGCTGTCTCGGGTGACAGCTGCTATAGTGAATCCGAAATGGCTACTAGAACTCTGGGGCAAGAAAATGGTGACTTCCTAAATGCACCTCTGTATTAAAAGTTACTTTAAATCTGATTCAGCATTAAGTTGGGTTTAATGTAAGAATTAATTTGATACCTTGAAGTATTATATCTGGTGGTCCCATGTTAGCCAATGGGACTAACAGCCTTGATACAGTGAAAATGACACGTGCGAGTTTTCACTGTCAGGACATGCAATACATAAAGGGAACATGTCCTTGTTTTTATCGTTTGGCACCCTGTCTTATGGGCTACTGAGGCCTTCCTTAGGGTTGGCATATAAATATTAAAAATGAAGGTTTTGACCTGCCAAAGGGGTTCATTTTGTCATGTCTGGTTGGTATTTTAAAAGCTGCCTGATTAGGCTGCAGTGGTAGACGTAGAGCCATCTTTTCACTTTGTCACTGGAATGGTGGCACAATAAGTGCTGCTGTCCACTAGTAACATTTAACTTACTAAACCTGAGTACACTTGGTACCATATACTAGGGATGTATAGGTAAGTTAAATATGTCAATCAGGTAGTAGCCAATTGCACATACAGCTTAAGGGGTCAGAGCACATGCACTGGGGACTGGTATGCAGGCCCAGTGCACTTCAGAGTTGAAAGAGCAGCAGTATCAGTCAATACATTTGTAGGGTAATAATGCGAAAAGAGCCCTTTTCTTACAGTTGTGTTTGTTCAGTCTTTTAATTAATTTAGCAGTTGCATGTAGGGTGCACCTCAGTGAGGTAGTGGTGTCGCCAGGGGCCCTGGTGCCTAGGACATTGTCACCATCTATGTGGGAAATGGCAGAGGCTTGAAATGTCATTCCAACATCCAATTTAGTGGGCTAATGCTTTATTTTGTGTAGCATTGATAATTAATACCGCCAGTAGTGATCAAGGCCGATGGAGGCCAAAACGCGATGATGTGTCAGCCAAATAAAGCATATGGTGCTTAAAATGATCGTGCTTGGAATGCCGTTCCTCTCAAAACATCGATTGGATAGCGTGCGGGCAGACAAGCTCTGACGATCACCAGCGGTGTTCGGGTGCACGCCGTCATACGCCAACAGCCTACCGATAGTTAATACCACACTACACATCCCTTGGTAATGTGCATTTTAAGTGTGATCGATACTAAATAAGAGTGATTTTGCATCTTTGGAAAGCTGAAGCGTGAATCTTTCTAGCCTCATGTTGTAGATCCAGTTGTAGATCTGAACCTGTCCACTAGTGTAGACAATGAGAGTGAGTTGTTCATGAACCGGTTCTCTAGACGGGAGACTCTTAACTTCCCCATTTTAATCTAGTTGAGGCAGTCCTTAAGTCGAAGGATGCCTTGGGAGACTTCCAAAAACAGTTGAGTGTTGTTGGCATATTGACTGATCTTTATTCATGATTGATGAAGAGGACTCTGTGAGGCTACTAAATTGGGCGATGATGACTGTGAAAAGAAAAAATCATGGACACTTTTACAAATAAGTGGTATCCTCTGAGATCTGTAGGTGCCCATATGGATGAGTACGGTTCAGCCAGAAGGGAAAAGTCATGCCATTGAATAATGGTGTCCCCATACCACAAGCATTTTGCTAGGATGTTGATTGTCTTCATTGTCAATGGTGTTGAAAGCTGCTGAGAGATTAAGCAAGACCGGGAGACAATGACTAACACTGTCCATGATAAGAAGGGAGTCATTTACGATTTGGATGGTTACCATGAGGTACTGATGCTTAGGCTGAAACAAGGATGGTGGTCGTGCACGAACTGATTGTTGTTTTTTCTTGGAGTTAAATGGCAACTGCGGTCTCACATATATTTCCAATGTATCATAGGTGTGTGATATAGTTAGCAAGACTGCCGGAGTCCAATGTTGCTAAGAGAATTTAAGTTCCTAGTGTGCCTTGTATAACAAAGGCAATTAAGAGGGGTGTGAGTGCTTCTCTGGAGAAAGATACAACTTCATAACTGGGAGAACTGAGGGCCTACCCTGCATTTCCTCTGCAGTTTCCATGAAAATCCACTGTCAACGTATTCACCTTTAGTCTACAACACCATAAACATCTGTTGGACCGACAGGTGTGCTCACCATGGGAGCTTTAGGCTGTTGCTGGTAGGGAGGACACTAAAAATGTGTCCTTGCTTTATTCACTACTCCGTAATCTTCATTGCCTGTTTATGATGGCAATGGTTGGTGGCAGTCTATCATTGAAGGTCAGCTATTTTTCTGTACTTAGGGGAGATCTACAGACCACAGTGTGCATCTTCCATACCCAGACCTTTTCTTTACCTTTGGAAATGTACTAATATGGCTGAGATGCCTGCTTGAGGAATGTATGCCACTAGTAGAGTGATTTTCCATTAGAGATCCACCCAATCATAAAGAGTCTGCAACACTGCTCTCTTTTCAGAGTGGGTGGTGGGCCAAAGTTTGAAACAGAGCTATTGCCTTGTGCAGCTCCTTTGACGTGGATACGTATTACCAAATGACTTAGAGGGAGTTGGTGAAATTGCAGAGTTATCAAGATGTAGACCCTTTTTAGGTCGAGCCTAGAGCAGCGCATGCGCTGCTTGCGAGACTTTTAGTAAGGGGGTTTGGAAAGCTGACCAGACGCTCGTGCGTCATGGCCTTTTTCCTGCGGTTACACGCGCAGGGCCAACATCTGTTTCCCATTATCGTGCCCAGACGCGTGCGCGATAATTGGAAACATGCCGGCCGTGTGGGGAAAAGGCCATGACGCACGAGCGTCTGGTCAGCTTTCGAAAGCCCAGGCTGCCGCGCTCGCTCGCCCCCGCTCCTCTCTTGTTCTTTAATGGCTAAGTACAGTAACCAGAAAGGGGAACAGCGGGGGCATTGTTCGACGGCTGAAAACACCACAAAACCCCCGACGGCCCGCTGCAGTGGTTACAATGGAAATAGTTTAAATAAAAATGCACCTTTGTTACACCCATGCAGTCACGTCTTTTCTGTTGGGAGGGTACATGTTTTTTAAATGGGGAGTGACACCAGTTCCCTAGATTGCGCCCATCTAGCTTAAAAAAGTTAAAACCAGTGAACATGATGCAGATTTTATAGTGTTTGCAAAGCATACTTAGTCATGCAGAAATTTAATATTTTTGTGAGACAAAGCAGCTCCCTCATACTTTTTGCTGTGTCCTCCCCGTAGAAACAACTGGACAGTGTTTCGTGTATTCTTGTACCTCCTTCGATTGTATTTTGTTGAACGCAGGGCGTGGGGGTGCAGAGTTTTCTAAGTAGGGATTTACACGTTTGGCCCTAGGCCTGGGGTGTGCGCGCGGGGTTTTGCCCTGAGAGTTGAGACATGGCAAACACAGGGCTGCTTGTTACTCACGACACACGGTGTTGTGAATGTGTGCCACACCTCGCCGTTGAAGACTCGTCTTGGGAACGTAATGATCAGGCGCCAGGGGCGGGTCATCCGTCTAGCACGAGTGGCTGCACACGGAAAGCGCCAGGTGGCCCGGGATAGACATCAGTGAGCAGAGGCAGAAAATGAACTCCAAGAGGAAGGGCAGTGAGACGCCACACTCACTCACCAGGACGTGTGTAAACAAAGCTACAGCCAAACACGTAAGCTGAGATTAGATGCTAGTTTTCAGACCGGAAATCGAAAGGCCAGGTGCTGGTCCGACAGTACCCAAACATCCCCGTTAAAAACAGAGGCACTGTCAGATCGGAAATGGCGCGCGTCTGGCATGAACTCAATTTTTAACATTTTTTGTGTGACAGAAATGTATGGTCTACGCGAGCACAGGTAACTCCAGACGAAGGGGAACGTCATGGCCAGTTCTATATTTTAAGCAATGATGTAGACTCATTTTTCCAGGGTTAGTGGTAACAAGCGTTTTAGGGAGTGTTTCAGAATGTCAGGAATTAAGCACCGTGACTCCCCTGGTCCTTTTGAACCTAGTTGCACATTTCCTGCCCGCTACTGCTTTGGCAGGAAGTAAATAACATGCAGCCCGTGTGAACGGGAGCAGTCACCCGTTCTGTGAGCGCTGTACACGTTAACACGTGTGCTCCGGTGCACGCACCAAGCACGCCCCGTCCATAAGCAGTAAAATAATGCACAGCCCTTGTGAACAGGAGCACTTGTGCACAGCTCTATGAGCGCCGTACCGCTGCCATGTGTGCTCTGGTGCACGCACTGAGCCCACCCCGCCCATAAACAGTACAATTACGTGCAGCCCCTATGAACGGGATGGAAACTAGGAATACCCTAACCTTTTCTTACTGCCCTTCTTCTGTACTTCCTCCTTCCCTTCTGTTTCTTTCAACAACCATATGATTCTCCCCTCGCCTGTCTCTTCCCCCAACATTCTGGTTTTCCTATAACCTTCTCTCCCCATACCCTTCTGTCTCCTCAATGCCCATCGGTCACTTTCCTTGCCCGTCTGTTTCTTCCCAGCCTTTCTGTCTTTAATCCGGCTCCTGTTTCTCCCCTGCCCTTCTTTCACTCCACTTGCCCTTCTGCTTTTCCCCTTGCCCTTCTGTTTCTCCCCTGCCTTCTTATCTTTACCCGTGTTTCTGTCTGTACCCCTGCCCTTCTGTTTCTCCCCTTGACCTGCTGTTTCTCGCCTGCCTTCCTGTGTTTCTGACTCTACCTCTGCCACTCTGTTTCTCCCCGGCCTTTGTATCTTTACCCATGCTTCTCTTTCACCCCTGCACCTTTGTCTGTTCCCCTCCTATTCTGTTTCTCTCCCTGCCTTAGTCTTTACCCATGCTTCTGTCTCCACCCCTGCCCTTCTGTTGCCCCGCCCTTCTTCTTTTGTCATGCCGGTCTATCACCCCCCTGACCTCCTGTCCAGGGCACAAGTCCTAACAAGCATTTGCAATGCAATAGGTCTCGCATTTACGCAAGTTTAAGCTATTGGCATTGTAAATCACAATGCCTTTTATTTATGTTATAAAAACGAAAACAAAAATAAAAGGCATTGTCGTTTGCGATGTCAATAGCTCAAACTCACATAAATGCGAGACCTATTGCATTGCAAATGCTTGTTGATAACAGGTGCTGTAAATTTCTGTGTAGCGTCAGGGTCTAAGGATACCCAAGCAGGGGCGTAACACAGGCCCCTTCAGCCCCTGGGGCCGGGGGGGCCCAGTCCTCCGGGGAGCACCCATCCAGCCCTGGGTCAATGAATATCTAAGAGATATGGGGGACTCGGGGCTCCTCATCATATTCTGCAGGGGGGCATCATTTTGCTTTATGGCACTGTACCCAAGCACATCAGAGTGGTGAAACGAAGGCGCAGACTAGGTTTGGTTTTTCGGTCGTCCTATTCCGGACTATGAAGTTCTGCTGGGGTACCAGAAAACCCTCAGTCACAATCACTAGAGCTCACTCCAAACCTTCTTAGAAACAGTCACACTATTTATTCAAATGACCTGTCTTGTACTCACTGCTACGCTTCAAGGTACTTCTGTTTCTTCTATGGTGTGTCTACGCATTAAACTATTATAACTAGTCCAGATTTTCTTGAACGCCGGAGCTCTGGGCTTTGCAAAGTCTGCCCATAGGTTACTATGACTCCCATTCACTTTCAAGCAGCAGCTGGTGAGCCTTGTAATGAAATGGCCTTTGGAGCATTAGCAATTTATAGATTCTGTTAATGCAAGAGCTCGTACCTCTAATTGGACATTGATTTTTATTGATTTATTGTAGTTTTTTGTTACAACCTGCTATCAGGAATGGATTGTTCTCAGGTCATGGGGTCCAACGAAAGCTGGCTGACTTCAAGAAAATATAAAAGCATACCTCTTCAAGGAGGCCTTCCTGTCTCCTCAGTATAACCACCGCCCCCCAAAAAAAAGGGAGAGGGCAGCACGGAGAACAACTGTCTGATCCACGCCCAACCCAGGATCTCAAAATCCACACGATATTTTGCGCAGATACGGTTTCACGAAATTCAGTGCGTTGGTGAACATTAGAACTTTCCAGAAGCTATGCTCACGAGCTACTAAAGTGGATATTCTCACAAACGAATGCTTTACAAAACAAAGAATCTATGCCTAGCGCGCATTGAACGGGCCTTAAGGCAACTAGGCACTACGGAAAACATACGAAACAAGTAAACAAAGAAATGAATAGTTAGGATCTTTATTTTCACAAGTATTATGTTGCTGCTAGCGGACAGGCCGTTGCTATCGAATCTTGTAGATCGTTTTTTCACCACACCTGAAGGCTGGGGACTCAGAAGAGTACGTAGCGCGGTGTCTCCGGAAGGGGCGGTTCCAGTATATTTCCACTCGGCCTGACCGTGAGGACGCAATAGCTGTCAGCTCGGCCGGCGCGTGCCACCGGGCCTGGAATGCCAACGTTCTTCTCCACAAGAACGAATGCGCATTCGGCCATGTCTGGGTTATGGATTTTGTTCGAGCGTCCAAGCCCCATTAGCCATGGGGTCGGGGGTGGGTAGGGGCAGAGGTCAGAAGGCAGGGTCACTGCAAATACCAACCCCCTGAGCGCTTCTGCTCATAAGACAGACTAATTGCTTTTTGTAAATCAGTACAATTAACGAGAATGGATTTAAAGGGGACACGCCTGAGTCTGTATTGCAGATGCCAAGACTCCTTGGAGTCTGCAGTCTATGGAGGCAGTCTCCTCTCGTACAGTCAGCCCAGAGCTGAATCTCACGTGCTCTGTTAACATCTTTATTTAAAGTGTATCACTTTTTTGCGCACGTTGCAACCAAGTCATCTTTTAATACTGAATTGAGCTGAAACAGGAATTTCTGTCCAAATCGATTAAAACTCATCTGGACAAACCTAGCCTAATGTGTTCCCTTATAAATTAACAGAATTCGGAATTCATATGCAGAAATTGGTGAGGTAACACCCATATTTGTGTTATTCCCCATTCCCCAGGGGGCCTCGTGGGATAATTGCTCCATCACAGAATTCCCACTACCCACAAGACCTGTAATACCGGTGCAGCATTACTGCACTGAAATTACTAAGGATCGCCTAATGAAGCCTTAGTGTGCTTGGTAGCATGCTTTTAACTATATAACCCATACATGATCTGCAGCCCTATACGTACGTTTCTTTGTGTTCTGAGATGAGGTTTAGTATGTGTATGCTTTAGTTTTTCTAAATCTGTGTGCCTTGCACAGCCACTGAAACTTCCATTAGCTTCAGTATTCTGACAAGTTTAAAAGGAAAAAATCTCCTGAGGAAAACTCCACGTTCACCTTCCAATAATAATAAAAAATTGTATATAGCGCACAGCTACTTCAACCGAAGTGTCCCGGCGCTGAAGTCTAGCGACAGTGATCAAAACATAAAACAGCCCAGGGGAGTAGGAGAAAAGCCTATCTGAATAAGCAAGTTTTTACGAAACACCATTTGAGTCTTTGCCTGTCTTAAGGGAAGGGGGAGTGAATTCCACAGCTTGGATGCAAAAAACCTAAAGGAATTGCCCCCTATGCCAACTTTCTTTACAGCGGGGACATGAGCCAACAGGGCCCCGGATGACCTGAGATGCCTTCAAGAGGAGTATGGCTTAAAGAAAGGGTGCAAAGAGCGGCACCTGTATTCGAGAAGGCCCTGTAAGAGTAGCACAAAGCTTTAAAGGAAAAACGCTTCTTCACAGGGAGCCAGTGCAATTTATGAAGTGCAGGGCCCATTGAGGCCCGTCTTAGAAGATTCAGCAGCAGTCGCGCTGCAGAGTTCCGTACGTGCTAAAGTCTCATCAGGCGAGATTGAGAAACTCCCAAGTATAGAATGTTGCAGTAGTCCAGCCTGGAAATAACCACTGCCTGGACTACTGTTTTCTTAGCAGATTCAGGCAAGAAGCAGATAATCTTCTTGAGTGATCTGAGCATCCCGAAACATTTGCCCACCAAGGCTGTAATCCGGCTATTGAATATAAGGTTTTCATCTAACCACATGCCTAGGTTTTTAACTTGGCAAAGGAAGAGACCCACGCGAGTCTGGCCACCAGCCAAGAGACCAAATTGAAGGCTGCTTTCCTAGGACAAGGAACCCAGTCTTACCTGCATTTAGTTTCAGGCAACTGAGGTCCATCCATTGGGCAACCTCCGTCAAACAGGCCTTCAGAGAAACGGCCGAAGTGGCTGAATTCTGTGACACTGTGACAATAAGCTGAGTATCATGGGCGTACGATATGATCTTAAAACTGTGTCGCTCGATGATAGCCAGGGGGTGCATATATAGATTGAATAGAGTAGGGCTCAAAGATGAGCCCTGAGGCACCCCCTGCTGTAATGGATGTACCTGGGATTTAAAGGGTTTCTACAGCACCTGAAAGCTATGGACCTGCAGAAAGGAGGCCAACCATTTCAAGGCCTTATAACCAATATTGCCACTCCACAACTTCTCTAGTAGGAGGCTGTGGGATATGGTGTTGAAGGCCACACTCAGATCCAACATTAGCAGTGCAGCTGTATCACCTCTGTCCAGAATCTGCCGAATGGACTCTGAGTCAAGCAGCAAAGCCGAAAACTCAACGCTCACCTTTAATTTGCGGCTGACATTCATGTCATGGACTCCAATGGCACCCATTGCCACTGCCCACCACTCTATTAATCTTTTGCAAGTCAAGATGGCAGAGTTTCAGGATGCTGCGAGTATTGCCAGAAATGTAATTGAACCATCAGTATTAGATTGTAACCTTTGAGCTCTTTAAGGTTTATTCTTTTAATTTTCTTCCTTATCCGATGAGCGCCGAATTAATTTTCGCCACTCTTAGCGATTAGTAGGTAGCGGTTTTTGATAATGACATAGAGGCATTAATGTACTGATTAAGTAAATTTTTTAACTCTTTTGCAGTTGGAAAAATAATTTCCTCTTAAGTATAATTGATTGCACCTTTATATAGCAAAAGAAAGTCCTCCCATTGCCTTGGTCATATCTGGCTCATTCAGGAATAGTTGTTAAGGAGCTTATTAGCAGATGTTTTTGCACACTGACTCCTGTGCGACCCAACCCTTGTTTTGTGCTACTTTGGATGTTCAAATCTGTTGCAGTGCAAAATGGCAGTTCAGTAGGTTTTCAGAATTCTACTGAATGGGCTATGAATGCAGGAATGGAGGCCTGTGAGTGAAAACAGACAAGACATTTATCCTGATGTATGCAATCACACAATTACAACTTTTTTTTCCATAAAGCACTCCCTGTTCCTTGGGGGGGGGACTTGATTAAATAAGTGTATGCTTTGAATGGCGTTGGCATGCAGCAATCACCTGGACACTGTCTGTTCCCAGTGCTGAGAACCCACATTCACAAGGTGGATGCGCTCCTTCTGGGACAGTTTCTACTTTCCACGTGGATACTACCCTTTTTTAGAAGTTGTTATATGATCTAGGGTTTTCGATTGCAAACTACTGATAAATGGCATTGTGATCCATAAAAGAGAGGGATGCCACTTGCAATCCCCATGCTACATCCGGATCTCAATCAGTTGCAAAGTGTACTTCACAAGTCAGAGAAACATTTCCAACTTGCAATTTACCTTTTGTACATTGTGACTTATCGTTGTGTATTTGTAAACATTTGAGTTTGCAAATCACAGGTTTTGCAAGTCTGAAGACATTGTGCCCACAGAGACTTAAAAACCCTTATGGAATGAGACTTATCCATGGTAGACAGAGGCATCCTGCAGTCAAGACCCACCCTCTCTCCAAATGACTTCTTCATCCATTTGAGGTGACCAACTTAACTCTTGAGAAAGAGACTTTACATTTTGAAACAGTATTGGAGACTGTAACATTTTGAGCGACATGGACACCTCCTATTGTAAAGTCATGCCAAGCACCTGACACTGTAGCATGTAAATTAATGAAGACATCATACACTTGAAGCAACTTAAGTCACAGGGATTATCACATTTTATAGGGCATCTGTAGGAAGCTGGCTCTGTATATACTATACCAAAGTGAGGTATAGTGTGCACAGAGTCCAGTGGAACCCAAAAGGTAGGCAGAGGTAAGATAGCACCTCACTCTCTATTTGTGGTAGTGTGGGCGAGCAGTAAGGCCTTATCAGAGGGTAGTGTTAAGCATTTATTGTACACACTCAATCAGCAAATGATAGTCACACACTCAAAGACTGAACTTCAGACCAATTGTTTTTGTATAAAAATATTCTTTTAGTTATTTTATTTTCTGGAACCAAGCAAGCCTGGCACAGGTAAGTGATAAATACTTTGCAGTAAATATACAGTTGTAATACAGTTTGGATTGTAATTGTATATGCACTTTGTTTTGACTTACAGTATTGTTACTGAGAAATGCAATGCTTTGTAAATACAGTACATATAGTTTGAATGGGCTTTTTAATAAAATGACCAGTACATTACTTTCAGATTACTTTTCTTACACAGTGTAGTATACCTGGATACTACACTGGGACATTTCCTGTAAACAGGTAAGTAAAAGCGTTTTTGTTGGTTAGTACAATTTTAAAGAATTTCTTTTCGGTTTTCCAACTTCACACTTAAAAACTTTTCATAGAAAAACAGTCAATGTTATCCTATGGAGGAAAATAGTGTTATCGGTTTAAAGGTAAGTACTTTGTTGTGGGAGTTGGTGTTCTGGGGTTAGACTCAGGGGTCCCCCAGGGTCAAGGATGCACTCTTGTTACACCCTCAGCAGCACTAGGGCGGCCGGGTGCAGAGTGCTGAGGCCCAATGTTATCCAATGGGGGATAGGGGGCCTCCGGTTGGTGGCTGCTGACGAGCAGGCCACAAGGTTGTGGGAGCCAAGCTCCTGGTGTTAGGCTCAGGGCAAAGGGGGATCCGGTTTAGCACACAAAGTGCACCCGCAGCGGCGCAGGGGCGGCTGGGTGCAGGGTGCTGTTTTGGCGTCGGGTGCCCTGTTGTTTTCAATGGGGATGTTCGGTTTTGGTTTTCAGCTGCAGGCTCGGTCCAGGAAGACTTCCGGGAGGAACCAACAGCTGGGCAGGTAAGTTGGAGGGCTCGGGGACGTAGGTGCACCTCGGGTTCTTTTCTCCAGGGTGCAGGGCGGCTGGATGCAGGGGTGTCTTTTGAGGTCGGATTTCACCTTACCGGGCCACTCGCGGTTGGGGAGGGTCTCCGTGCAGAGGCTGCAGGCGACGTTGGGGAGTCCTGGAGGGGTTAACCCACAGTGGACTCGGACTCTGGAGCGCTGGGGGACCTCGCTGGGACCGGTGGGCCACTGGAACGCGGGCCATAGGCGACGGGTGCAGTGGTGGTTCAAGGCGTCTGGTTTCTTATTCCTCAGCAGGCTCAGAGTCTTTCTTTGGTGTTCCTTCTGAACAGAGCTGCTGTTCACAGGAGATTCGGTCTTTGTTGAAGGCAGTCAGTCCTCCCAGGGGTTCTGGAGGTTGCTGGCTGCAGGACAAGACTATTTTTGGCGCAGGATCTCTGGAAACTGCAGACGGGCCGGTAGGGCTGGGGTCAAGTCAGTTGTTCTCTGCAGTCTCCTCTGCTGGGCGTCTTCTTTCGTCCTTTTTTCTTCTTAGGTTGCAGGAATCTGCCTTCTTGGTTCAGGGCTGCCCCCTAAATACTGTATTTAGGGGGCGTTTTAGGGGTCTCGAGGTCAGTAGCCAATCGGCTACTGACCTGAGGGTGACTACACCCTGGGGCTGCTCACCCCACGTGGGGGAGTGAGCACAATCCCTAATCCTGATTGGGGAGTGCCTGCCATCTGCAAGATGGCTGGCACTGAAGAGGGGGCTTCACCTCACGTCCTCCACCTGAGGGGTGGGGTTGGCAGAGGTGGGCACACCTTCTGGGCTGGCCAATTTTTCCCACCTGTCTTCCCGGCGAAAAGGAGGGGAGACAGGAAGGGGGCCTGCTCCTGATAGCAGGAGAGGCTGGGGGTCGCATTACAAAGGCTGCAAGGCCTTTGAAGCTCCCCTGCCACAGATGGCTCTTCCTGGCCTGGAGGAGGTGTGAACACCTTCGCCCAGGAAAGGCTTTGTTTCTGGGCTCAGGGAGCAAAGGCTCTCACCCTAGGGGTCCAGAAACATGTCTCGTGGTGGCAGGCTGGTGTGTACCAGTCAGGGAACCCACCATAGGCTGGCTGTTTTTCAGGGGGCTTCTCTAAGATGCCCCCTGAGTGCATTTTTCATTAAATCCCACACTGGCATCAGTGTGGGTTTAATGTGCTGAGAAGTTTGATACCAAACTTCTTCGTTTTCAGTAGAGAAATTATGGTGCTGTGGAGTTCGTAATGACAAACTCCCAGCACCATATACTCTTAATGGCAGCACTGCACTTACAATGTCAAAGAATGGACTTGGACACTGTAGGGGTACAGGGCTCATTCACATGTACCCTCACCACTGGTTTAGTGCACCCAGCTAGAGGGGTGACTGATGTATGCCAGGGCAGTGGGTTGTAGGCATGGCACACAGGGATGTGTGCCATGTCGACTCTTCACTTTGTTCTGCACCAAGACACGCAGCCTGCAAAGGCAGTGTGTATGTGTAAAGGTACAGGGCCTCCAGGGCACAAGTCCTAAAAAAAGAAGTGGGGGGACTAACCTAATTAATCAGTATGCAAGTGACATCACGGCGCGTGACATCGGGGCGCGTGACATCACAGCGCGTGACATCACAGGAAGGGGCATCACAAGAAGTGGCATCAGATCTTAAGCCCTCACATACATGTTTAGCAGGTCTATCATGAGTACATTTGAGCACATTTCGAGTATACTTGCAAACCCTCATGATTTAGGCAGAAGATTCACACTTTTGTAAGCTTCACATAAACCAATGTTGCCTTTTGTCAGCATAAAGCTTTCTCTACCCATAGTGCTTTAAAAGAAAAAATTGTGATATTTAAATTATTACAACACCTCGTCAGGGGTAGTTTGAGCTATATAAATGCTATTTATTTTGTGCAAATACTGGGAAAGATGGACACATCTGACGTTCTTACAGTGCATGCATATCTCCTAAACAGGGCCTGAACAAAGTGAAAAGCTGCATCTCTTAAGTATGTGTGAAGTGCTAACAGGTGTGAGCCTTTGTTTCCCATCTGCGGCATTTGCTTCTAGGTGTGAGGCTCCTGACTGCTGCCAGCCAGGAGACTCGAACAGAAGGAGGCCTGATGACCCCTCAGAATAGGCCATTGTTATGGGCCCAGCAGGAGTCAGAAATAAGAAAGCCCCGTCCCAGCCTGCATGTTGTTGCTTGTTGCGATCGAAAGCAGATAACGTGCAGGCGCTGCTGAAAGTGAACCGGTGTTTGGAAATTACACCGGGACGAATTCAGCATCTTTTTCACTGGGGCCATCTTCTTGGCAGGGTGGACGGCGTCCACCCTGTGAAATAAGTGGGTGGACGCCGTCCACCCGCGTGTACCCCCGACTCGTGCCCTGAGGGCCTCTAAGGGTGGCACAATAAGTTTGGGGAAAGAACATAGGCCCTGGGAACCTGATTGGCAAGGACCCAGGGCACATCAAGTCAAAGTGCATCAGTAGTCTGGCAAAAAGTGGGGGGGTTACTGCAACAGAAACCCAGCTTCTCACAGCATCAATGAATTTAAAGTGACATATGCGTGGTAACGGTTGGCAACAGTCCCGGTTGTGGATACTGTAGATTATAGAGCAAAATAAGGTTTACTTTGTAGTGGCACCGTACCAGGTATGCTATAACATTTACGGTGCCACGGATGCTTTAAGTGGCCTATCCATGGACACCATAGTATTTAAAGTGGCGCAAAAGCCACTTTAAATACTATAAGTTTAAAGATAAGATAGTCTCATTGAAGTATCGAATGAAAAATATCTGTGCTCATGGACACTACAGAATTTAAAGTGGCAGATGCTTCAGATTTCAAAGGGTTTCCATTAAGAGCGACACAGATTAGGTGGTGGCATTATATTCGTTTTCGTCATTCAGCTGTGGTCACTGTGGAATCTAAAATATTGTGAGTTTTGGGCAATGAAGACTGTACATGATACCTGTGATTTAAGTTGTACTATCACCGTGCTGACCGAAATCTTTGAGAGCATAGATATTCGATTCAAGAATGCTTCTGATTTCTATGATGTTCGTATACGAGGCAGCATTTAAACCAGGGAAGAAGGAGGACTTTCTTTTACTCTGCACCTACAGCAGTCCTGTTGATGGGTGGTATGGGATTTAAACTCATGGATGTGCTGGACATAATAGGACTACAATTAGGGCTCGCCACATGAAATGTTAAGCAGGGGTAAATGCCTCTTTCAATCAGAACAGTTCAAATTGGTTCTTGAAGGTTGAATCTGTGCTTGGTTGTCAGGATAACCACTGACAATGTAAATGGTTCCCAGTTAAATTCACTGCATGTGAATTTATCCCGCGTGGTTTTCTGGAAAATCTGACTTGGTAGCGGCTCAACATATGGTTACCCTGGTTTAAATAAACTCGGATTAAAAATAAATCAGGTTTAAGTAAACCAATCTATTTTTTTAACTAAATAATTGATCTTAGGAATAGCATCAAGTGTCTTGACTGTTTAACTAAACTCTCAATTTAGTATAATTCGAGTTGAATTCAATAATCTTTCCATTTAACTTGGGGAAGGGATGAATCATATAATATTTATTGTCGATGAATGTTCCAGGGAGCCAGAGATTCAAGAGAGCTGGGAGGCCTTGAGCTGAGCTAGCAGTTCGAGGAAGAAGGACTATTGCAACTATGTTACAAGATACTTAATGCAAATATGACTTGTCACACAACACAAAATGAGAATGACTGTATACATAAATACAGAAGACAGATAAGGCCTTTGACTGCCTGGGCCCCTGTTGCTTTTTAGCTATTAGAGTTACTCATCTTATCTGCCCTAGTCCTTTTTAGATGATTTTATATCATCAGTTCTTCAAAAAAGCACAATAAGAACTACATAGAGAAAGCAAGAGTGGGCATTGGGTCGGCCCCTTCCAGCCATTAGCTTTCAGGTGTTATTGATAGTTTCCCATTACGTGGTTGGGCTGTCCATGAAGGCCATGATATTTTGTGGATGGTTACAGTGCCCGTTTATATGTCTATTAGGTCCTGGGGATGGGACATCTAGTAGTCATTTTGTTAAATTAGAGTTGGGTATGAGGTTTGAGATATTTACTGTGCTGACGTGACAGGCAAGTTTATGCCTTTTTATGTTTAGAAGGTGTGTGCTGTTTGAATGCATTAGTCTGTCATAAAGACACAGTGCTATTCGCTATTCACCCCTGGAATTCACGTGTTTAACTTTGCTGTTCTTGATAACCTTTTGTTGGATTTATGTTTTTTTGTGGTCCACAAAATAAGACGTGCATGCACATATGCTTACTTAAAGATGTTATGAAAAAACAGGCTCTTTGTTAAAAGTATTTATTATGCAGAATGTTTCTGTGTATGCCTTTTAAATCCACTACTTACTACCTAAATGTAATTTCTGACTGTTTTTCTTATCACTTTGAGCGTACGCCTAAACTATGCTAGTGCAGGCAGCTCAGCAAAGTGGCCCTTCCAGCTTTCATGGTATTGTTGTCTAAGATTTTCTCTCTAGGCCATCTGGGGGCAATACGTAAATAGGTGCCCAACTGTGATTAAACACTTCCCCTAGCAAAAAGCCAGACCTGTTGCAATTGTTTGTTGAATTCTGTGACTGATTTTGCCCGCCCATTCCTGCTGGATGTCACTCCTTTTGTGAAGGCAGACTTCTACCTATTACTCCTGAGCCTCTGCCTAACAAGTTTAATCATGTGATCCCTTGTTACGTTATAGCGTTAGCTTTTCGTTTTAATGAATACACACATAACAATTGGACTTTGCTTGCGGATTCTGTTACTGTGCACTTAGTAGCATTTCAGAGTAACTAAATTATGGCGAATTCATCAGCCGCGATGCATTCTTTGCACAAGAGCCGCCAACCCCGCTAGACTTATCTCAGGTGGTGCCGTAATGTAAAAGCTGCTACCCCTAGTTTCCTTAATGAGCCACACACTCTCGACACCCTACATACACTACTCACAGCCTCCACTCAAAAACACCTGGTATCCATCTTATATTATACAGCCCAGAACGAGGCACCGGACCTAGCTGGGTGCGCACACACTAGATGGGAGCTGGAGCTGGATGCACCAATCGCAGACAAGCAGTGGCGGGACTTCTGTCTGCAGACAGGATGAATAGCCTCCAGCAGCCAACTTCGAATGATACATTATAAGTTTCTACATAGAATGTATTACACACCTGTCAGACTGCACCGCTATCTCCTCCGCCCTAATGACCACTGCGTTCATGTGACATGGAAGGGGCAGACTTTCTTCACCTTGCATGGTCATGTAGCCCGATGCAGATATACTGGCAGGAGGTCTCTACTGCCCTCTCTCTCATGACCGACCGCACTGTCAATCTTTCCCCGCTAATGGCCCTATTGGAACATATACCTTGCATAGAACCCAGTTTTAGGAAATATGTGGCACTCTGCCTACTCCTAGTGAAGGGGAGGATTGTGTGTAGGTGGGGGAGGGGAAAGGCTCCGAAATTTAAAGAGTGGCTGAATGATCTAACCTACTGCAGGGATCAGTTGACCACCTATGCAGAAATGGTCCCTCCTGGCTCTAGGCCCAAAGATATTTGGGACCCCTTACAAAATTACCTACTGACTTGGTCCTCTGACTCAGCTGATGAAGCCTTTCCACGTCCCGACCGGGGAATGCGCCACAAGTTGCTGTGGAATGGGGGGTGGCTGGGGGAGACAGCACATGTAGCTACAGCTCGTGATAGGACACACTCGTCACTTCTTTACATAGATAGTGCCCTGGCAAGAGCACACACTTCTCATGAGCAATTATACCTTTTGCATTGAATGCGACGATGTTCTGTATCATATGTAACCACCGATGGTCAGACCTTTACCTACATTATGATGTCAGCACATAGCTGGGTTTGGGGGAGTTGTAGGTAACTTGTCTAACTACATAATTTGCAAAGAATGTTGAGATGTATGTTTGTGTTTGTAATGTTCATTGAATGCTGTGGGCTTGATAAGCCATTTGTATGCTGAAAATCAATAAAGAAATTTAGCAAAAAAAAAGAGTAACCAAGGCTCTTAATTTGATATCGGGCGGAAAGCCATCCGACAGCTCGTTAGAGGCTTTGCGCCCGACGTCATAGGTTTCCATCTGACCACCGTATTATGATGCTGGCAGTCGGAGGGAAACCTGTGGGGGAATTCCGCTCCGCTTCCGAGGGGCGGAAAAGTAATCCCCATTAGGCAGTGGAGCCAGCCTCTGCTCCGCCGTCGGGATTACTATGTTGCTTTCCGCCTGCCCTTTCATGGTGGTCTGCCCGCCATGAAAAGGCAGACGGAAAGTGACTTCGGGGGCCCCTAAACATCCCTGCACCGTGTGGCAGGCACCGCATGATGCCTGCCACATGGTGCAGGGATGTTTGAAAACATCAATTTTTCTAAAGTGGGTTGTGCAGTAGACCTTTTTCCAGGCGCTGCACAAGCTGCAATGGAGAAATGGAAGTTTACCACTGCCTCATGGGCGGTCGCATCCAAATTCGTCGGATGGAACCGCCGACTACTAGTCGTTCGGTTTCCATTCTGACATGATGACGGATGGACGCACGTTTGACCGGCATCATAATTAGGGCCTAAATGATCAAACTGGAACCTTTTGAAAAGCAATATCTATTAGTGAAGGATTTCAAGGCACAACTCCGAGGTGCAGTGGCAGAACGAGTAAATGCCTGCCTTGCACCCGGGACATGATTTGAACTCAGTTTCTCTATCTTATATGCTGTATAAGGACAGTGATGATAGTATTGTAAGTAAATGACGATTTTACATTTCATGTGTCTAATGAGTCTGTTTGTGCTTTAACTGTAGGTGGCCATTTTTATCCTTATTTTCTAGATCTGGGTTCTATATCCTGTTGAAAAATTACACAATGATGCAAATGGTATTTATACAGTATGTGTAGTAGAACGAATGTGCAATAACAGGACACTTTACCGTTCATGTCTGTGATGTCATCTCATCAGCAAGAGCATGGATGTGAAAGTAAGGTTCATTTGCATCTAAGCATTTGACTGCATATGTTAGAACATGCATGAAATCTTACTTGGTAGTGATGATGTACTTCAGTTTCCATGTTTGCATCCAAGGTCTTGCACCAAATTTTATTAGTCCTGTGTCCGCCTCACTCTTATTTTCTGTCCATGGAAAGCTGGTACTCCTTTGGTATTAGGGATGAGTTGCCTCATGTTGACTTCATTAGTGGAACGCATCGTAGTGTGTGGCCTGTGCCACACGTGTATGTATCCTCCTAGGTTTGTGAGGTGTGCTTTCCCACTGACATAGAAGCTCGCATCCTACTCGTTCCCAGTTTTCTGGAGCACCCAATATGCTTAATTGGGAATTTCCACCATTTTTTGAAGCGTTTATTAAAATTTAATGACAACCATCAATGGTTTGTCTGTTCAGAATTAATTGGATAAGACATTTGTGCAAACAGGACAAATCAGCCACGAACCAGGTAGCCACAAAGGGTAGTACATTCCTTTTCTGGCCCTGTGAAAAATGAGTAATTTTTTATGGAACTCTGGTTATAAATCGGGGACGAGGGGTAAATAAAAAATAAAATTAAACTCACCTCCTCGCCGCGTCCTCCCTCGCTTCCTCCTCCTCGTCACGTCTTTCTTCCGGCTGGAACACAGAACAGGAAGCACCCAGGCTGAGGCTTCCCTGAGCCAATCATAATGCTGCAATGCAGTGTTGTGATTGGTCTGAGCGCCGTGGTTTGGTGCTCAGACTGGGACAGGGAGCCTGGGCATGTTCTCCACCAGCCTGGGTGGAGAACATGCTAAGTGCGCATGAATGTTTGGCCGTGTCCTATTTTTTTAAATCAATGGAGAGAGCTTGTGTTTTTTTAAATAAGTTAACAGAAGCTGAGGTTCACCTTATGCTATGAAGGTAGACATCAGGCTTCAACTACAATGATAGTTTTGGTTCTTCAGGTCCTGTAGACATCAGACTGGATGATGGTGCCTTTTTGAAGAACTGGAAAGTTAGCTCTTCAGAGGGAATGCCCCACTTCAAAGACACCAGATGATGGTCAAATAAATGTATGCCGCTGTGTTCTTTTTTTCTATTACGAGGGCATCATCACAGGGCTTCACAATTTGAGAGTTGAGTTATTGGTGGTGGGCCATCACGGTGTATATAGGTGAGGCAGTGTGGTTGCTTCACTTTACCTTCACACTGTGACCAGAGTACAGTGCTTTCTGGGTCTTGGAAGAAGCCCAGGCAGGGTAAGTAGATGAAGAAAAACAAGTTCCCTCATGGTGCACTCTGACTGGTGTTATCGTTGATGCCAGGGGTTTAGTTGTCATGCAGAGTTGCCCCCTCTCGTGTGCTTAGATAGCTTCTTTGTGCATGTAAGATGGTGATTTCTTCAGCTGGGTTGATATCCATATGGCACCCACTCTTGCTTGCAATTTTGAGATGGGGATGGGATTGACTATTGTCCTTCTGCCTGGTCTACATCATAGCTTGGGTGGGCTCTTGCATCTTGAGCGCTTCTCTCCCAACTGCTTTGAGTGACTAGGTGGTACATGATGACCTATACTTTGGCAGCAGGTTCCTTCTGGTCTGGGGGATCATTTTGTCAAGCCAGCAGGCAGAGCAGACATTTCCTGTTTGTAGTGCAGGGAGAGCACAATGAACTGTCTTGCTGTCCCTGTTGAGAAGAAAGTGAGTGCTCTAAGTCTTTCATAGGATCGTAGTTCACCTGGCATCTTCCAGAGTACAAACGACTACTAGTAGCCCAATACTTAAAAGAAGTTTTGCATCTGGAAAGCGTTTACACTTCTGTTACAGAGAACAATTTTTACATTCAAAAGTCCCTCGACTAACTGGACAGGCTTTACTGACATCTTGACGCAAACGATTTGTGCATTCAGCCTAGAAGTGTTCAGATAGAGAATAATAATTCCATATATGGTCATGTCTAGGTCAGCATGGCTTTGTCTATGGGAGAAGTGTGTGAAAAAGAGGGGGCACTGGCCATGTATGGCACGTCCAAGCCTCCAGAGGTGAGGAAGGTACTTAAAAACACACACATACCCACCACCATCGCTTCTTTACTGTCACTGCCTCCTTCATTTTCATCACCTTCACCAATATGGTTATGCACATCAAAACCCCTCTCTAGGGGATTTCCCTGATATGTTTATGTCCACTATCCTTTATGTGTGGGGCCTAATAGTTTTAGTTAAGTAACTGGTGAGCACTCCCCATCACATCGCATCAGGCATAACAGTTAGTTTTGTGTCCCACAACTCGTAACTGCCACCCCCAGGTAACCTCCATGCCATCAAGTAGGTGAGGGTACCCGCCTGAGAAAAGGTTACATTTAGCACCCGAACGTGACCAAATTAAAGACCATCTCTGGTGCATCAGAGAACTGCCTCCATATCAGTCTCTGAAAAGGACAGCCCTTAGAGACATGTACAATCGAAAAAAAGGCAAGGGCATGCACAATTTCTGGGTTGAATTACTTTGTGTAAAAAACTTTTTTTTTTTTTAAATGGAAATTTAGTAGTTTTAGAAATGCCTGACAAGATAAATACATAGTTTGAGAAGCCTGTGCAATTTGAAATTATAGAAAACGCAGCGGGAATTGATACTGCATTTATGGCGAGTTATTTCGCTTTGCAGGAGTAGAATCCTGTCACCTTCTGATTCTAGGATGCACAACAACCATTGATACCGCTTTTTAGGAACACGTGGTAGGACTGGGAACCACATCAGCAGTTTCCTTGAGGACTGAGAGAGGTAGGCTAACACTGTTGGAAGGGCGGGGGTGATGTTGGACCTTTTACCTCCGGGTCTGGGTCAGGTGAGGAAAGTTTTGGTACTATTGTTTCTGTTTATTGGCAGAAAGTTCTGTCTTCTGTTGCTTGCACTAGGTAGCTAAGACACCTTTAGCTTCCTTGACTCTCCAGTGGTACGTGTGGTCAAGTGGTAAGGCTTACTCCTGGGGTGGTGAGTGGTTCTCGCTCAACTACAGTGCTTCACAGAAAGTATCGCACTCAATGCAGATCTATTGGCTGGCCAGAGGTGCTTCATTTGAAATGGTTTATGGGTGTCATTTTATGGTCAGCCAAAATTTAATGATTCCATCCAGCTGGCCGCCTTCTTTCCACAAAGCGGCTCATGCCTCCACGCCAGGAAATGCTTTGGGGAAATAAAACAGAGACCGCAGGTTCATCAGGATTTGACAGCATAGTAGACCTGCTGTCGCCTATATTATTTCTAAAGACAAAACTCCCAACGTGGGAATTTATTTGGCAATTATTTGACTAATGTCCCCCACATGCTGGGAGTATCCTCAAAGATGTGGGGGACATTCCTGGGCTATGCCTGTCCTGACCACCGTGGTTGACCTGGGAGCCCAGTTAGACCTGAAGCTGGTGGGTATGGCGTAGAATGGGCTACCCTAAATAGGGAAGACCTTTCAGTGCCATTCCCACAAGTGTCTGGTCTGCTGGGGGGGGTTTACCCGATATCAATGAGATGGGGGAATCGAGAGGAGGGTCGAAGAAGCACCTGACACTTTTTTGCGTATTTCCCACCTTTGTCTTTAACGCACCAATGAAAAAATAGCACAGATAAGTTAGTGTACGTCTTTGAAAACCTGAGGTGCTAGTACTTAAGGGTGACTAAATATATCCCAAAGTTTAAGCTAATGTTAATGAATGGGATCAAAATGCAACTTGATGTGTCTATCAGGCTTATTGAAAGACAGCTCGAGAATTTGGGTTTGTTGTTTACTACCAGACTAGCAGTGAGAGGATTGGTACGAAGTCCTTGAAGTGCGAGCCAAGTCAAGCACAACATTCTAGTAGGGATCAGGGTAACACAGCAGATATCGCCACTGCTCCTGCTCTTGGGCCAAATTACAGCTAGGTCCACCACGTGAGAAAGACAAAAGATGCTAGCAGAAAGTCGCTTTTAATACAGGACAATGCAGTCCATGTTTTCAAGTATCGCCAGACGCCCAGGAAACTCTCTTTTACTCACAGTTAATGGGCGAGACAACCTGCCGTGGCTGCCATGATTGTGCTGGGAGTGGGGCTAAGAAATTTTTGGGGAGATCTCTACTTACAGTAGTCTAATTTTTTAATACCCTTGAAATACCTTTATTAACACGTATATGCAAAGCCAGTAGGTCTGGCTTTGGGTGATTACCTTCTGATTTTTCTAGTGCTTATTTCGCTTGAGATTTTTTTTATTCATGAAGGCACGCATTGTATGAAAACAAGCATTGTCTAAATAAATGTGTGTGTGTATATATATATATATATCAAAGCTTAGAAGCACGTTATAGTTAGCAAATAGAATTTAAAAAAACCTTAGAAACTCGCAAAAAAAAACAATGGTTACAGGAACGTTATAGTTAGGGTCAGATTTTACTCATACAAAACCAAAGAAATTCAGCTGTTATAGTTACCTGATTTAACTATAACGCGCACCCCCGCAATGCACTGCTTATGACCTCACATAGTACATCACTCATGACATGGTCATGACAAGGACGTCCTTGGGGGCCAACTACCCCTCCTGTTACATCCAGTAAGTCCCATACAGCAGGATTGCTGAGATCTGATAGCAGGCCACATCCTCTCTGCAAACGCACCTCATGATGCACTACTAGTAGGGGGATGAAGTCCCATTGGCTATTGAGGGTCCTTGGGGGCCAACTACCCCTCCTGTTACCTCCAGCAAGTCCCACAAAGTGGGTTTGCTGAGAGGTTCTCGGTGGCCACGCCCTCTTTCGCCTCCACTCTGCAAACGCGCCTCCTGGCGCACTACTATTTGGGGGATGAAGTCCCCTTGGCTCTTGAGGGTCCTGGGGGCCAGCTAGCCCTCCTGTTACCTCCAGTAAGGCCCACACAGCTGGATTGCTAAGAGGTGGTCAGAAGCCACCCCCATTTTCCCCACCACTCTGCAAACGCGCTCTTCTGGCGCACTGCTGCTTTGGGGATGAAGTCCACTTTAGTCTTGAGGCCCTCAGGAGGCAACGGGACCTCATCCCCCCCACCAGCAGTGCGCCAAGAGGTGCGTTTGCAGAGTGGTGGAGAAAGAAGCGTGGCCTCTGACCACCTCTCAGCAATCCCACTGTGTGGGACTTACTGGAGGTAACAAGTGGGCTGGTTGGCCCTTAAGGACCTTCAGCAGCCAAGGGGACTTCATCCCCACTCAACAGTGCCCCCAGAAGGTTTCGTTTGCAGAGGGGTGGAGAAAGGAGGCAGGGCTTCGGCGATTTGCCGGCTGGTTTTTTTTAATTTTTTTGCCTATTTTTTTTTAAGGAAGGGGGGTTGCGTGGCCCCCCTTCCCTGGACCATTTTGGACCCCATCCACCGGGGCTTGGCCCATTTTTGTTAAAACTCAACCGAAAGGGAGTGGGAACACGTAGCCCCACTCCCGAGGCTGATTTTGGCCCCGGGGACCCCATCCCCCGGGGCCAGGTATGTGTGTGTGATATATATATATATATATATCCCAAAAGCTTTATGAAGACACCAGTGTACACTGCAGCCAGCATTTCATTCCGGTAAAGATTTATTGTATTTCGCCGACGCGTTTCGAGGCGGATATGCCTCTTCTTCACAGGCAGTTCCGGATGTGCTCGGAAGGCTCCCATCACTGATTAAATACATGCAATGTCTTTAGTGGATCACGTATAGTACGTAAGTTTATTCCGGCATGATGGTACTTGTAGTCCAAGTGTGGGGCATTAGTAACACCTTAGTAGGTTCCGGCGCATCCGTAATTTAAAACAGTTCATTGCCCACAGTGGGCTCTCCAGTCTGATTACTGGCCCATTAAGCCTATCTTCTGTGCTGCAGTAAGGCCTGGATGTGGTTCCTGCCAAACAGCCTCGCTAATTTTTACGCGATGGTGCAATCTTCCACGGCAGGGACGGCCGTGTTATCTGTTGAAAACAAAGTGCCCAAAAGCTTTTTGAAGACGCACTCTCAGAAGACACCAGTGTACACGGCAGCCAGCATTTCATTCCGGTAAAGATTTATTGTATTTCGCCGACACGTTTCGAGGCGGATATGCCTCTTCTTCACAGGCAGTTCCGGATGTGCTCGGAAGGCTCCCATCACTGATTAAATACATGCAATGTCTTTAGTGGATCACGTATAGTACGTAAGTTTATTCCGGCATGATGGTACTTGTAGTCCAAGTGTGGGGCATTAGTAACACCTTAGTAGGTTCCGGCGCATCCGTAATTTAAAACAGTTCATTGCCCACAGTGGGCTCTCCAGTCTGATTACTGGCCCATTAAGCCTATCTTCTGTGCTGCAGTAAAGCCTGGATGTGGTTCCTGCCAAACAGCCTCGCTAATTTTTACGCGATGGTGCAATCTTCCACGGCAGGGACGGCCGTGTTATCTGTTGAAAACAAAGTGCCCAAAAGCTTTTTGAAGACGCAGTCTCAGAAGACACCAGTGTACACGGCAGCCAGCATTTCATTCCGGTAAAGATTTATTGTATTTCGCCGACGCGTTTCGAGGCGGATATGCCTCTTCTTCACAGGCAGTTCCGGATGTGCTCGGAAGGCTCCCATCACTGATTAAATACATGCAATGTCTTTAGTGGATCGGACTGGAGAGCCCACTGTGGGCAATGAACTGTTTTAAATTACGGATGCGCCGGAACCTACTAAGGTGTTACTAATGCCCCACACTTGGACTACAAGTACCATCGTGCCGGAATAAACTTACGTACTATACGTGATCCACTAAAGACATTGCATGTATTTAATCAGTGATGGGAGCCTTCCGAGCACATCCGGAACTGCCTGTGAAGAAGAGGCATATCCACCTCGAAACGCGTCGGCGAAATACAATAAATCTTTACCGGAATGAAATGCTGGCTGCCGTGTACACTGGTGTCTTCTGAGAGTGCGTCTTCAAAAAGCTTTTGGGCACTTTGTTTTCAATATATATATATATATATCCCACTCTCCAAAGAACGGGTCAGACACCTGCTCGGTGACATAGAGTGAACTTTATTGCCAATACTTCAAGCGCATGGCGTAGAATTGCTGTGTCCATGAAACGCTGGGCAGACGCGTTTCAGCCTTACGGCTTTCTTCAATGCCTGTTCCACCTCAGCAATGATGTTCCCCCTGGGGGCCTGTTCAAATCTTTAGAGGTCCACTCCCATTGGAGTATGATGTTAGCCCATCCCCCACGGCCATATATATATATATTTTTTTTTTTTTAAGGAAGGGGGGCTGCGCGGCCCCCCTCCTCAGGCCTGTTTCGGTCCCTGGGACCCCATTCCCTGGGGGAACGCCATTTCCTTTATATAAAATGTAAAATAAAGGAAGGGGGGCCGCGTGGCCCCCCTTCCCTGAGCCATTTTTGGCCCCAGGGACCCCATCCCCCGGGGCATGCCCTGTATTTAAAATATATTTTTTTAATATTGGTGGGGGGGCCGCGCAGCCCCCCTCCTGACTCCAATTTCAACCCCGGGAACCCCATCCCCCAGGGTCAGGCCTTAACCTTTAAAAAAAAAAATGGGTAGTGGGTCTTGCGCAGTCACCCTACCTGGGCTGATATTGCCCCGGGGACCCCATCCACTGGGGCATGGGCTCTTGTTGGGGACCGGGGGGAGAACCTCAAGGCCCCCGCGGTCCCTGCCGGCTTTCCGCCTCCTGCGGGAGCTGGCATTGCTTTTGGACAGAGGGAGCTGTGAACATGCAGCTCTCTCTGTCCAAAACCACAGCTCCCTCTGTCCAAAAGCAATTCTGCTTCGCTTCATGGAAGCAAGAACATTTTTACTGCTCTCGCTTCCATTAAGCGGAGCAGGCCAAACCATAGCAAACTGCAATTTCCCGGCTGGTGGGCAACCCGGGACGTTGCTGGAGCCGGCCCCGGGAGGTGGCGGTCCCCAGGGCCATGGAGGGCTCCTGGAGGGGGGCACGCAGCCCCCCTCCCATCTACTCTATAGCCCCGGGGCTGGGGGGGCCGCAATGGACCCCCGTCTTTACTTAATTTGTGCCCCAGGGAGGTGCCCCCCGCATTTCAGTACATTAGCCCATGGAAGGTGGTGGTCCCCGGGTCTGCTCGGGGGGCCTGGAGCTCCCCCACGCATTATGTTGTAATGTAGCCCTGGGGAGGTAGTGTCCCCGGGGCAGCGAGGGGGCAGGTGGCCCCCCCCCCACATTTTAATATATTAGCCCCGGGCAGGTGGCGGTCCCCAGGGCTGCGTGGGGGGGGCTGAAGCCCCCACATGCATTTTAATATGCATATAGCCCCGTGGAGGTGGCGGTCCACCAGCGTCGCCCCGAATTATTATTTCAAATTGCCCCCACGACCTGGCCCACCCGGGGGCCTAATTAAACAAAGCACGGGAGTCGGCGCTTCGTTTTGTTTTTTTTCGCAGGATTTGCGGATTTTAAAGAAAATGCTTTTTGGGCCCTGGGGGGGGGGGGGTCTCTGTGCTACCCCCTCAAGAGGGCCAGGGGGTGAGGGTGTTTCTACCCTGCCCCCTTATCTTTTTTTATTTTTTCATTTTGTCTTGTGACTTGGTTCAACCGAGTCACAAGATGACTGCCAATACTTCCTGGTTTGAAGTGTTGGCAGCCAAACAGATCTCAGGCACAAGATCGAGAGGGTTCGCGGATCCACCGCGGCCACAGTTGTATATCTGAGAAATCTTTAAATTTCTCAGGAACTACTGAACGGATTTACACCATTTAACAAAAAGAGTGCTTTCTGGCCCAAGAGCTACCTTTCTGCCAAATTTGGTGTAATTCCGTTCAGCAGTTCGGGCTGTAGTACAGTCAGAAGTTTTCTATGGAATTTAACATGGAGAAAAAGCGTTTTGGGACCCCCCCCTTTTCCTCCGCCCCCTCTTGACGGATCACTCCAAAATTTTCAAGACAGCAGCTGACGTGACCGCCCCCGTTTTGAAAAATTTCAGAAGATTCGTCACACGGCACCAAAGTTATTGGCAAATCAAAAAAACACTTTTCCTATGGGAACTAGGTCCTAACTAGAACTACCTACTGGCGACCGCCAGTAGGTAATATATATATATATAGATCAAGGCCGCATGTCTGGCGACCGAAACGCGTCATTTGGACATTGATGTGTGTAAAACCATCAAATCTACAACTTTGCTTCTTGGAGTCTGTGCCCGTGTGTTGCGCCGCCGCTGTGGCTGGGACATTTCTGGGATTTTGTTTTGATATATAGATATATATATACATACACACACATTGCACTAGTCTGTGGCACTGAAAGGGACTACTTAATGTGCGGGTGAGCACGTTGTACAAGAGCTGAATGCCATCACTCAAAGTCAAGTAAGCAAATGGCTGAAGTGGGCTGATTTCTGTGCCCCATGCTGGATGCTGTGGCGGACAGAAGCAAAATGTGAATGACTCTACAGCAGACTAATAAAGAACTGGACTGACTGAAGGCCTCTGTAAGTAATGTGTAGTATATGGGGTTTTGTTGAAAACAAAAAGTCTTGGCTGGTGCCAGATATAACAAGCTTTGGCAAAGCCAGTAGGTCTTGTAATTTGGCTTTGTCAATGCTGTTTAGCTTTGGCAAAATAAAATGAATTTTGCTGATGCTAACAGCAAAATTCGGAGGGGAGGCAGGGAGAAACACACGGGCGAAAGTGAGCATCACAGAGCACAGGGGGAGGGAGAGAAGGACATGGATGAGAGCAACACAAAGCCAGTGGCGGCTAGCATTAAACAATTATGGTGAGGTGCAATGGCGCACAACTCACCATAAGGAGTGGGAGCACGACCGATGTGGCACTTCCCTGCCGGAACTCGGACCCTGGTTGTCCACAAGCAGGAAAGGGAAGGACTTCCCTTCCTGCTTAGTGGCAAGTGATCCAACCAATTCTGGAGCTACTCTCATCAGCATGAGAGAAGCTCCAGGATTGGTTAGAGCAGGCTAACTCAGCACTCATTTTGAGGCTGGGGCGTGTGCCAGTAATCTCCATTTAGTTTCACAGCCTTTGGATTGCTGGCTCAACAATACGCATGTCAGGCTGGCCGTCGCAAGACGCCCGGCCAATCCGACATGTGCACTGTAGACCAGTGCTGTCATCTTGCATTTGCGGAATTCAGCCCCGCCCCCACCCTCGCACTGTGCACAGCGGGAGCAGGTGTGGTGGGTAATAAATAAATTGCTGTTGACATGCCATTTTATTAATTTGTGTTTGCCTGCTGCGCTTGCAGCAGGTGGGGCGATGTTCCTCCGATCTTGAGGAGGAGCCCGCCCCTGCACAAAGCACAGGGTGAAAGAAGAATACAGATGCAAGAGAGTAACGTGGAACCCTGTGTGAGGGAGAGAAGTATATGGCTAGGAGAGAGCAACATGGAGTGCTGGGGGAGAGAGAAGCATGCAAGGTAGACAACTAGAAAACACATGCACTCTCATGGAGTACTAAAGCAAGAGTAAAATAGTGCCCTAAAACTGAGCAGTGGAAGGACAAAAGTAAAGAGACAATGCTCCAGGGGAAGCGCAAACACAAGAAAGGAAAAGAAAGCCCACACAAGCTAACGAATAAACAGAAAAGAAAATGAGAATGGCAATAAAGCCAGCCAATGGTATGCATTGGGCGGGCTCCAAACCACTGTAAGCTGACAATAGGTCTTTTCACAGGCAGGCAGCTTGCGCTGTCTGATAGGTCTGACCTGTAAATAGGTATTGTGCAAGTGAGCAGAAGGCTAAGATCTGTATCAATCTCCCAAACACAATTGGGGGACATGGCACTCACATTATTGCAACCTGTGGCTGAATACTGGATACTGAGCAGCTATTTGCACAAACAACTCTGACAGGTTGAAAACCTGCTTTAGAACATAACAGAAGTACAAGGTTGCCAAAATAAATTAAAATAAGCTTAATTGTGTGTGTGTGTGTGTGTGTCTGTGTGTGTGTCTGTGTGTGTGTCTGTGTGTGTCTGTGTCTGTCTCCAAGAAAGAAGTGACACAAACAGATAGATTCACCAAAGAACAAAAATATATTTCCACTACAACGTTATATATATATACTGGAAGAAATATCTGCTTTAAACCGATTACATCCACCAAACAAGGCCGGTGCTGGGCAAACGGGCGCAGAACCCGTCAGACTTGCTTGAAGGTCCTTGCTGACGCAGCCGCGCCACAAGAAAAGTGCCCGCACTCCAGGTAAGTCCAAGAAAGTTTATTGGGGTAGCTGACAAAGACCTCCTGGTCGAAATGAGTCAGCTACCCCAACAAACTTTCTTGGACTTACCTGGAGTGCGGGCACTTTTCTTGTGGCGCGGCTGCGTCAGCAAGGACCTTCAAATATATATATATATATCAAGAGAGATTTCTCCGCGAGGAAGGAACCAGAGGGACACAGCGGGGCTTCAGGAAAAAAGCACTTTTAATGCAGCAAGGCAGGCATGACGCGTTTCGGACGTAGTGCCTTAATCATATGCCTGTAGTCACCAGAAGATTGCATCAAACCGCTTTTCAAGTGTTCAATCATGCTCCCATTGGATGGAGCCTATCTGAGTCAAATAATTACTGGAGACGTCACCGCAGCCCTCCTGGACGGACTGCATATCCCACAAAGCACCATCTTGGCTATCTGGGTAAGCGTTTTGAGTTGACCCCTTTAGTCTCATAGTGAGCGCTGGTTAATGTCTTGCAAAGCGTAAATGTGTGCAAACAAACATAGTCCCGGTTCCAATGCTGCAGAAAGTGCTCTTCTCCCGAGTCCCCATACGCCTTACCGCATACGCCCAAGTTTTGCGGTACCGGAGACTCCGCCGGAATCAGCTGATCTCTCCGTGAAGTCACGGACTGTGACACACAGCGGTAATTCGCCCTTCTTGGATGCGGGGGCCGGAGCTTTATCCAATCCCTTGGAAACACACAAGCTCGAAAGCATTTGCCCATGAGGCTCCAGCCACTTGACAGGCGGGTCCCCCGAGCACGCCAGGGGCTAGCGTGCAATTTATGACAAGAGAGATTTCTCCGCGAGGAAGGAACCAGAGGGACACAGCGGGGCTTCAGGAAAAAAGCACTTTTAATGCAGCAAGGCAGGCATGACGCGTTTCGGACGTAGTGCCTTAATCATATGCCTGTAGTCACCAGAAGATTGCATCAAACCGCTTTTCAAGTGTTCAATCATGCTCCCTTTGGATGGAGCCCAGCTGAGTCAAATAATTACTGGAGACGTCACCGCAGCCCTCCTGGACGGACTGCATATCCCACAAAGCACCATCTTGGCTATCTGGGTAAGCGTCTTGAGTTGACCCCTTTAGTCTCATAGTGAGCGCTGGTTAATGTCTTGCAAAGCGTAAATGTGTGCAAACAAACATAGTCCCGGTTCCAATGCTGCATATATATATGTGTGTGTAGGGGCTGAAGGGTTTTCTTAGAAGCTGAGTGCCTCTGATATCGAGGGCCAGGAATGCCAAAGCTGCCTAGTCTTGAATCTGCCTTGTGCCTCTTTCTTTCACAATTGTACATTTTCTGCCTCTTTATCTCATGCTTGGTGGTTGTTTTCATCCCTGCTTCTTTCTGTTTGCACCTTTAACTATTTGCCTCTTTCTGATACAGATTCCTCACCCTTTGAATATTCCACAGGTGTCAGACTCGATCCGGAATCTTTTCAGCTGCACCTCTGCGTGCCGGTAGGTGGCATCGAGCGGCTCCGCACTGACTCCGTTCCGCTCTAGATATGACAAGTGGAGCCAATAAAGGTGCCACTCCTGCGGGCTGACGTCAGTTGCTTTTGACAGTGTCCGCGCCCCCACACACAGAGCCCCAAAAGCAAATTCATGTGACCAGTGTGCATATTCCTGAACTTGGGACCATATTAATGGACAGAGTCCAACCACAGAACGGGAAGGATGGGAGGGTCGGTGAGGAATCTGCAGCTAGATGGAGTCTCTACCAGAAAAGAACGTTTTCTTCTGTTTCCCGTTTCTGCCTTTCTCTCTCTCTTGCTCTGCGTCTAAATGAAATGATGAAAAATATGTCCTGGTTCTGAAAAATGGGTGTTGGTGCCAACCACCAGCACAAATTAAGCTCTGTATAAAACTAGAGGGAAACTGGGCTGCAAGCTGTATTCAGGAGTGTCCATCGTCGGTACATGAGAGCTGCATTCTCAGTATATTTGCAAAAGATACATTTACAGTGAATTTAAATGGGAATCCTTTACGTAGATGATACTTTTGCTGAACATTTGGCATGGATCTGCCCCTCCTGGACCAACGTTGAACACTTGAGCTGGGACTAAGCAGGGAGAATAAGAGGAAACCTCTTACAGAAGCACAGAACTGAAAATCCAGTGAATGGAGAGTGTTAAAGACGCCTAGCATGAAGCTGGATCTCACAGCAACAGGATACTCAGAAAGGAAGGTGCCAAGAGCCAGCAGCTAGCGACTACCTATGGCTCTGAACTGTGCAGTTTCGAAAGTAGGCACCGAGCCACTGAACTACTGCAAAAGGGATCTCGATCTCTGGATGTTGAAAACCAATATGCATTTCCAGCCTTGGAGCTGCTTTGAGACACAACAAGGGCAAACAATCAGCTGCCTCTTCTGCTTGCAGGATAAGCAGCAGCCGTGCAACACGGGGCGCTCAGGCAGACACTGCAGCCCTGCAGTTTTAACAAGGTCAGGAATGACACTGTCTATTAGGAGTGCTTTGGGCAGG
The DNA here is from genome assembly GCA_963921515.1 of Calotriton arnoldi. Taxonomy (NCBI): domain Eukaryota; kingdom Metazoa; phylum Chordata; class Amphibia; order Caudata; family Salamandridae; genus Calotriton; species Calotriton arnoldi. Next base: position 905,059 of record CAWUFW010003839.1, on the reverse strand, counting down.
AGCCAGGGCCAGGGTGCGACACCTCCATTGTGGCAGAGGAGCATCGCCCCACTGAAAAATAACATGACAATAAAACCATTTTATTATCATTTTATTTTTCATTACTGCCAGCTGAGGTGGGGGCGGGGGCCATCCTGCCGAGTGTCACACTTTAGGGAGGAGTGTTGGGCACTTGTAAGTGTGCATGTCAGTTTGGGCCAAACAGAAATTCGCACTCATTTTCTTCAACCCAGTTGTGGTGCAACAGCCGGGTTGGAGCAAAGCCCCAGGCTCCCTGGGCCTGAGCGAGCGTCAAGTTAGCCCTCTCAGGCCAATCACTGCGCTGCTCTCATGCTGGCATTACCAGCATGAGAGAAGCGCCGCGATTGCCCCATGGGATCCTGTGCAGCGTGACCAGGACGGAAGAGGAGCACCGAGCCGGCGGGGGCAGGTAAGTGTTTTTTCCTAATTATTTAGCCCTCACCCCGCCCCCTCCCCGTGTTCGTGTTGCCCCACTACCCCAAAACTGGAGAAGCCACCACTGGCAGGAGCAGTGGCAGCTGGTGGCACTTGAAAGTGTTGAGGTAGGAACACCAATTATAACTGCACCAAGCAAGCCCTGGGTGCAAGTAAGCCCAGCTCTTCCAACGGGGTTTGTAGGGGATCCTCCACCCAAAGAAATGTAGTTTAGGTGATAGATTGGTGCATTTTACAGCACATTTTCCCACGACAGAAGCAAGCACTGCAGCCCTGCAGTTTCACCAAGGGTGTGAATGAATGAAGGATGTGCTGCTTATTATCATTGCATTGGGCAGGAACAGTGGTGACAGGTAACATAGGAAAGCTTCAGAGGGTGCAACCCTCAGATCACTCAGAGCAGGACTGAGTGTTCAAATCCCATTCACCTGGAAGTCTCATGAAGGAGCTGGTATCAGAACTTTAGGTGAAGGCCTGTGATATTCACTGAAGCCTGGCCTGAGTAACCAACCAAACCTGGTGTTTTTCAAAATAAACTTTTAGGGACAATTTCCTCGCTTGCTACATGTGTGAAGGGACACACTGCTGCCTTTCTCCTGAGAAACTGGCTGTGCATGCTCATTGAAACAATCTGGTGCTGGCCAACTCAGTTCGCCGTCCACCTGTAATGACGAATACTATTCAAGAACTCTTGACTCGAAGGATCTAGCAACAGGAAGTGGCTTTATGCCACAAAGTGGCTTTACAAATCAATAAAACGAAAAACAAAAATACAAATTTGGGATAAAATGTGCATTTTGCATTTCAATTCTCAAAGCAATTGACTAAAAAGCCATAGGATTTTAAAGTAATTCAGACATGTGTTCTTGAAATATTCTGGTTCTTTATGGCACCACCCTAAAGGGCTTTTCTTTTCAGTACTAAGTACTACCCCAAACACAACGCTTATTGATCGGTTTTTAGAATTCAGCTATATTGAATAAAGGTCAAATATGTCATATAGCAAGACGAGTTAAATATGCCTTAAACCAGATTTAGGCAATCATGTGCATAGGTACTCCTACCACATGACAAGGTAAAATAGGTGTTGCCTGAATTCTCCTTCCCTGCTTTGACAATAATTCTGTTGCTGAGCATGTGAGTATGTTGCAATTATAGGTTCAATCTGCTACTTGCCTTTTTGTGTTCATTGTGAGAGATGCTGAATACAAAGTAATGAAAATGTAAATGCTTTATTCCGTAACAATTTGGGTAAATAACGATTTAGCCGTGTAAACTTACACTACACGCATACAACCAGCGCAGGCCACTCTCCAGTTGGTTGTGGAATGATTTGCGTATGGCACATCTCTGGCGTGGCTTGGTGAGCGGAAAACGATGGAATGGAGTGCAGACTCGATCATCAGTGACTGACATTAATTCAAGCATTCCTTCATCTTTTTCTTTATTCCTCTACTCACACCAGGCAGTACATCTTCTACCAGGGCAGGCTGAAGCAACACAAGAGGATCGAGTGAGTTTACATACAGTGTGAGGCACAGACTGACTGACAGGGAAGCAGATTATTATCCCCCGAAAAACTGGCAACCCTCTGGGTTTTGGCGTAGGACCAGGGCTTTAAGTGGGCCGGGTCCTGCCGGTCCTCATCACCGGCAGTTCTAAAAAGCAAGTGCTTAGACGGGTCTCTACCGGGCTCTCCGTTTTTACCCTCGGTGAAAAAAAAATCTTAACTCTGCAGCAGTGCCACCCTTCACTGCCTCTGAAGGAACTTCAAAGAGACTCGTTATAGTTCTTGCATAGTCTCATCATTTCAGAACTGAAGCATTTTCAATATTATATACAACGAAGCAATAGTTGTTGCCTATTTATCTTATGCAACTAACAACCATTGACAAAGCCAATATTCCTGACTTGTTGTAGGTATGATGTTACTTGTTGTATTATATATCTGGATGCAATGACAGAAACAGCAAAATACAAGTCAGACGGCACACTATGCTAAGCACAGATTTTTAGCTTACATGTTTTTAAGCCACGCCCTTAATTACATCTGCCACGCCCCTTTGAGAGACCCCCCAGTTTTTTCATCCCACTTAAAGCCCTGGGTAGGACTCAATAACGCTGTAGATGTAGATTGTCACATCAGGAAGGAAGGTTGGAGGCAGGCGTTAGATGAACTATCATTTTATACGAGCGGTAGCGGTCACTGTCCGCTATAGGGCATCATTTACCCTACACCGTCTTCCTTGTCCACCGAAATAATCCAACTTCTAACTCATAGCACAGAACCCACCATGAGGCATAGGGGGACAAATACCTAAGTTATGGGGGACTGCACAGATTTTGCAGGGGAAATGCCCTTAGGGGGGCAAGAAAAATTGACCGTACCTGCTGTCTGCTGTGGGTAGAAAGGCACTTTGGTGCTCACCCTGGGCCTGGAGAGCCTTGTGTTCTGCGGGTGACCGTCACATCATGGCGCAGCTTCAGCGGACAAATGGATTGTCGACTCCTCTTAGAGCAAAACAAGAGCTGTCCAGATTTAGCCAGAGGCAAGGTGGCAGAGCCTTCCTAGCTAAGAGAGAACTTTTGTTCCTACACCCCACTTTCTGTGATTTTCCTAAGGATTAGCTGTTCCCTCCTTGAACTACAGACCCCCACTTTCTTTGGTTCTGTATCGGAGGGTCGGGAGGGGACTCCTCTATGTCCCCAGACTCTGCCACCTGCCTCAGTACCTTTAAGGGGCTTTTTGTCCGAAGTGTGAAGTTTGCCCTCCTACATCCTCAGACCATGCACCCTCTCGGGTCGGTTGGCTCCAGTCGCTAGTGTTTTCGTCTCGTGCTGTGTGAGAGGTCTTGTGAATCTGACATCCTCGGCTGCTGATGTGATTAATAATGTATGGGGTCCTAGTGCCAGGCTGGCTTCTGTTACCAACAGCCTGTCTGTGCCCAGCACCCGTTCCTCTGCAGACACAGCAGAGCCATGCTTGTGGCATGAGCTATGATCTTAGGGGCCTTGGAGCTGAAGGGTAGGTTGGGGAAGGATATCTGAAGTGCTGCGGATAGTAAATCCGAAGGCTGAAGCAAGGGCTGTACTGGGTATCTTGAGCACGGGTGTGTAGAACTTCTAAAGGATGGAGGGTGGGATATCTAAAGAGCTGTTGGAGGATATCTCAAGCATGAAGTTGAGTAGAACATATTCAGTTCAATTCATGGCGTTTATATAGCGCACAGCTACCTCCAAGGAGGTATCCTGGCGCTGGCGGAAAGCACTTGAGAGTGAAGGGGGAACTAAAGATTACATAGCCTTAAGAGAGGTATCGAAGAAAAAGGTTTTACGATTGAGTCTGAAGACTGATTCCGAGGGGCTGCAGCGCAGACTGAGCGGCAAAGAATGCCATTTTTCGAAGCCAGATACGTGAAGGCGCATCCGCCTCGTCTGGCTTTAATTATGCCGGCAACATACAGAAGCTTAAGGTTGTTGGACCTCAGAGCTCTGGACTGGGAGGAAGGCCTAAGTCTCCTCCTAAGATTTAAAGGGCCCTTGTGAGTGAAGGCTCTAAAAACTAGAGTAAGTGCCTTAAATTGGATTATCTTGATAATGAGAAGCCAGTGAAGATACCGCAAGTGAGGAGAAATTGGTGAGCGTGGGGGGATCTTCAAGATGAGGCATGCATCAGAATTCATATGAAGTGTGGAGTGGGGGAGTTGAGATGATTCTAAGCATGGGCTTGGGGTTAAAATATCTTGTGGGGGTTGAATATCTGAAGCGTGGGCTGGGGTGACTGGAGGCAATCTGATGCAAGGGGAGGGAGAACGATACGAAGCAAGGGGTAGACAGAGGAGATCTGGTGCATGTGTTGCAATGGTGCTTTGGAGATCGGCAGCGTGGAGGTGAGGAACTGAGGATCTAAAGCATGGAGCAGTGGGAGGAGCAACGAGGATGGAAGCATGACATAGGGTTTAGTACATCTGAAGGTGTTAGGAATCTGAAGGAGGGAACAGATCTGAAGCAAAGGCTTGGGATGGAGAGGAGATCTGAGCCATGGACTGTTGAGCGCCTTGGTAGAGCTGAAGCGAGTGTTCAGAGTAGTGAGGTGGGCACTGAGGCTCGGTGTCTATCCATGACTATATATATATATATATATATATATATATATATATATATATATATATATATATATATATATATATATATATATATATATATATATATATATATATATATATATATCGATCAATAACATGATCATACACAATACATAAATTCACGATGCATACGAAATTTCATCAATAAAAATACATACAGAATGTTAAAAATTAACATTATTTGGGCGGTCATAGACTACGTCCAAAGATAGGATTACAAGTTTATCACATAATTCAGAAGTTAAAAATTATATTTTAAAAGTGTAAAAGTCAATAAAAGGAAGAAGGGAGCTGTAGCGATATAATCCTGCATCCTTATTTGCACCAAGGTCCCTGTCTGAGACCTTAGTGCACATATGCCCGGACTCCTACAAAGGAGCGTTATGTGGCCAGTTTAGACCTCTGCCACCAGGCATAGAGGAGATATCTAGATAAAGTAAAAACAAGCCACCTTGTCGTATCAGATCTAAATACACGACTACTTTTCAGGAGCTTCTTGTAGGGACTAAGGGGTTATGATGTGCCATCTGCATGCGCTCACTTTTTGTGAGGGATACTTTCTGTGGCTTTTCATAACTTAGGAGTAAAGGCAAGTTTATTGGTGGTGGGGAGTGTTATGCAGGGATACGCTAGGTCGTGTGACCACTTCTCCTGGATAGTCCTGGTCTTTCAACGACTGTCCCTGATGTTTCAAAACTTTCTGCTAAAACAAATACGTGTCCTGGTTTTTGAGAGAGGGTCGGATGAATGTGCACTTTAATCACACTGTTGTTGAGGTCGCCGGCTGTGCTGATTCTCCTCATTCAAGCAGCACAGCAGGATTTAATGTGGGGGTGAATGAGGTCTGCAGAGCCCGACCGTGAAGCTCTTCACAGCAAGGGGAGGGAATATTTATATATGGCACTGAATGATGTTTTCACAAAAGTCCTTCTGTGGTCAGTGACTATGGTCAGGGACAACATTTAGTCCTATTTCTCTGTCTGTCCCTTTTTTTTAGTTCTGAAGATCTGGTCACCCTTACATTTGGGCTTCGACTATGGGGGTCGTTAGGTTCGGGTTGGCACCCACATACACCCCAAGCTCTCACTGGAATCCAAAGGGACAAGACACTTTTTATACAATGAGAATACTTCCGCGCATTTTCCCTTCCTAGGCCTTTTGCACAGTGAACAGGCATCACCAACTCTGGTGATAGCCTGTCTGGATCATGCAAATGGAGTCTAAATTGGACTCCTTCAAAGAACTAAGTGCCAAGCTATATAGAAAACACAGTGCAGCAACCGGAGAAGTCCTTAATTTGAACAGATGGGATCACATTTTTCCTGGTCTCTAACCTCTTTACTGGTTACCAGTAGTAAGAATATCCTTTAAAGGCCTTTGCATTGCACTGCTGCTGGTGATCCATGGGACAGGTCCCACCTCCTTGTGATCCAAACTTGGGTCATACAGCCAGAATACAAACCTTAAATCAAGTATAGCTCCTTTACAGGCAATCTCTCTGTATCAAAAACCTCCTGTCAGAGGTAGTTCCTTCTTTATTTAGACGCACAAGGTCTGGAATGCGCTCCCAAAAAGGACAGGTCCATCAACAATCATTGAAATTGCAATGAAGAAAAAGTCCTGTTTTTTTCCCCAAATGCTGGAATCAACTGAATCCTATCACGAAATGGCGTGGTTTGTATATGCGGCTTGCGATTCTATCCTTGCATTCCTTTTACAAGCCCAAGTGTAAGAAGCATGGATATGCCACTACTCCAAGTCTGGAGAACACTGTCTGTGCCTCACGCACCAAACCAAAACTCAGCACTTGTAGATGTTGACTACTACCAACACCCTCCTTCCACCCGCCCACCGCTGATGTACTGGATTTCATAAAATGCTAGACACAACTGCACTCTGTGCCCCAACAGTAGACTAGATTTTTGTATATGCTGCTTGCGATCCTACCCTCGAACTCCTTTGCCTACGACAGGTGTAGGCCGTACGTGCATGCCACTGCACCATGATTAGAGCAAACTCTCCAAGCCTCACTCATGACACCAAACGAAAACACTACTAGATCAGAATAATATCTATCTATTTATTTATGCATTTGTATATAGCGCAGACATTACCCAAAGGTGCTAGAGTGCTTTACAATAGAAAAGGATTGTTACATAAGGTACAAATTTGCTAATATGAGTGTTACAAATGCTAGTTCCATATTGGCACCATTTTCCCATCCATGCACTATTGATGAATTACTCAGGGCGCGTTAAAAAAAGTGCTTTGGGGCCTTGACAGGAGGTACAAAAGCTCTATAGCAATGTGGCAGATCAACACGGTACATTACAGGGGCTAGGACAGAGGGATTGGTGGAGTTAGGAGTGTTTGTCTCAATACCATAGGCTCATTGGGGGGTTGAGTCGGATGTAAGGGGCCTTTAGTGTTTTAAAGTCGCAGCCTACCAGAGAGCCCAGCTGTCTGGTTTGCTAAAGACATCTTGGAGACATTCAGAAAGTTGACCTAGGAATGCATTCTGCCTTTTGCTTGCCATTGGTTTTGTGTTTTGTAACTCACATTTTCTTGCTTTCCATTTGCTGGCTTTATTTGTTTAAGGCTGTCCAGCTTGAGTTCATACCGTCCCTTGCCCAAACCTTATTTACAGTATCCTTTCGAGTTCTCCCTGTCTGTAAAGAGGCCTATAAGTCTTGTTCTTATCATGTCACATTCGCTGTGCATTCAACGACCAAGGTCAAAAGTCAGACGCTGTCTTCCTTCCTGTTTACTTTTCTTTCTCTGACTACAAAGTTAGTGCATTTATGTGACAATCTTGCTGGCTACTGGGGGTAGGAAAGAGATTTTTTTCTAGCAGAATATATCAGAATTAGGAACACAAAAGAAGCACATTTTTTGTTATTTCTGAAGTGTGTTTGAAGCAACTACTTTAATATGATCAAAACAAATCATTACACTAGGTGAGGCAATTTCCACACATTTTTTCGTCGGTGCACTGTAAAGTTTTATTAGTAAAACTGTATGTCTGTGCAAATATAATGATCATTTCAATTGAAAATGTGTTCTCTGTAATGGCAGTGCGCTACCACACCATGAATACTCCACTCTATGCCACTCCACTCTGCTGTGCACCACTCCACTTTATGCCACTCCATGCCTCTGCACCACTCCACGCCTCTGCACCACTCCACTCCTCTCCACTCTGCACCTCTCTACTCTATGCCAATGCACTCTTCGCCACTCTACTTTACACCACTGCACTCTTTGCCACTTCACTCTACACCACTCCAGTCTAGGCCACACCAATCTATTCTGCACAATTCCACTCTACGCAACTTAACTCAACGCCACTCTGTAACACTGCACTCTACACCGCTGCACTCTATGCCAGTACACTCCACTCCAATGCACTTTACTCTGTAACACTCCACTCTGTTCCCCTTCACTCTATGCCAATCCACAGTACGTCACTCTAATGTACTCTGCACCTCTGCACTCTACAACACTTCACTCTATACCATTCCACACTATGCCACTCTACGCAACTCTACTCTACCCTGCACCATTCCACTCTACTCTGAAACAATCTACTCTACGCCACTGCACTATACTCCACTCTGTGCCACTGCACTTTATGCCACTTTACTATTAACCACTGCACTCTACGCCACACAGCTGCACTGTCACTGCAGTCTACGCCACTGCACTATACTCTGCATCACTGTACTCTACGCCACTGCTCACTACTCCACACCACTACACTCTGACACTCTACAACACTGCACTCTCTGTCACTGAACTCTATGCCACTCTACTCTGCACTACTTCACACTATGCCACTGCACTCTATGCTACTGCATTCTACGGCACTATACTGTATACCACTCTATGCTACATCTACTCCGCACCACTCTGTGCCACTGCACTCAATGTCACTCGACTTACTCTGCACTCTACGCCACTGCACTCTATGCCACTCTACTCTGCACCACTGCCCTCTGCATCACTAAACTCTACGCCACTACACACCACTCTATGCCACTCTACGCCTCTGCACTCTACGCCCCTGCACTTTATGCCACTCTACTCTACTATGCACCACTGCACTCTACTATGCACCACTCTAGTCTACGCCACAGCGTTTTAAGACGCCCCATTTAACGCCACTGCACTCAATTCCACTATACTCCGCAACACTTTACGCCAATGGACTCTACACTGATCTACTCTACTCTGTCACTCCAGTGTGTGCCACTCTAAACGACTCCACACTATGTCTCTCCAATACACGCCACTCCAATCCACTCTACAACACTCTTATCTACTCTTCACCACTCCACTCCACGCCACTCTTCTCTACGCCGCTAACTTATAGCCATGCTGCACAGCAGCCACACATCTGTACAACATGGCTAAAAGACATTGGCAAAGCCAGTAGCTCTTGCATAGGTGAGACCTATTGGCTTTGCCAATGCGTGTTATTGTGAAGAGTCTACAGTCCACTCCACCTGCAGTTGCGAAGCTCGAGGGCTCGTGCTATGTTTGGAGGGGAGCTGGTCGGAGGGGACTTGGAGAAGGGGCCTGGCAACTGTTACCTAGTGACAGTTTCAACAGCCGCGGCCATTGGTTGTGCAGCAGACTGGCGCGGGGGAACCGTGTGACAGGCGCTCTTTTATCTGCGTGGTGGGGGTGCACGGAGGGCAGGAGGCCGGGACACTACTGTAGCAGAATGGGGGGTGCTCGAGGGGCTTTGCTATAGCAGCATGTGAATGTGGGTTGGAGGGGGCATAGGGTTGGAGGTCATGGATCGAAGGGGAGGGGCTGTGTTGTATCGATAGGTGGGAGGAGGGAGTTTGGGCTCTGTGCTTCAGGATGGGGAGCAGGCCTCAGCATGGAGGAAGGAGAGAATATGGGCCTGTCATTATCACGCGGAAAGGAGTGCATCGGGTCTCATCATGGGAGACAGAAATGCATGGGGTCTCATCAAGAGGGAGAGAGTGCATGGGGTCTCATCGTGGGGGAGAGAGTGCATGGGGTCTCATTGTGGGGGACAGAGTGCATGGGGTCTCATGAGGGAGAGAGTGCATGGGACCTCATCACTTCGGGGGTGAGAGAGTGCATGGGGTCTCATGGGGGAGAGAGTGCATGGGGTCTCATCATGGGGAGAGAGTGCATGGGGTCTCATCATGGGGAGAGAGTGCATGGGGTCTCATCATGGGGAGAGAGTGCATAGGGTCTCATCATGGGGGAGAGAGTGCATGGGGTCTCATAATGGTGTAGAGAGTGCATGGGGGTCTCATCAAGAGGGAGAGAGTGCATGGGGTCTCATCGTGGGGGGAGAGTGCATGGGGTCTCATGGGGGAGAGAGTGCATGGGACTTCTTCACTTCGGGGGTGAGAGAGTTCATGGGGTCTCATCATGGGGGAGAGAGTGCATGGGGTCTCATGGGGGAGAGAGTGCATGGGATCTCATCATGGAGAGAGAGTGCATGGGGTCTCATCATGGGGGAGAGGATGCATGGGGTCTCATGGTGGAGAGAGTGCATGGGGGTCTCATCATGGGGGCGAAAGTGCATAGGGTCTCATGGGAGACGGAATGCATGGGGTCTCATCAAGAGAGAGAGAGTGTGTGCATGGGGTCTCATGGGGGCGAAAGTGCATGGGGTCTCATGGGGAGAGAGTGCATGGGGTCTCATCATGGGGGCGAAAGTGCATGGGGTCTCATGGGAGACAGAATGCATGGGGTCTCATCGAGAGAGAGAGTGCATGGGGTCTCATCATGGGGGCGAAAGTGCATGGGGTCTCATCATGGGGGCGAAAGTGCATGGGGTCTCATAATGGGGGAGAGTGCATGGGGACTCATCATGGGAGACAGAATGCATGGGGTATCATCAAGAGGGAGAGAGTGCATGGGGTCTCATGGGGGCGAAAGTGCATGGGGTCTCGGGGGAGAGAGTGCATGGGGTCTCATCGTGAGGTCTCATGGGGGGGAGAGTGCATGGGATCTCATCATGGGGTCTCATGGGAGAGAGTACATGGGGTCTCATCATGGGAGACAGAATGCATGGGGTATCATCAAGAGGGGAAGAGTGCATGGGGTCTCATGGGGGAGAGAGTGCATGGGGTCTCATCAAGAGGTCTCATAATGGGAGAGAGAGTGCATGAAGGTCTCATCATGGGGCGAAAGTACATGGGGTCTCATGGGGGAGAGAGTGCATGGGGTCTCATCAAGCGGTCTCATAATTGGAGAGAGAGTGCATGGGGGTCTCATCATGGGGGCGAAAGTACATGGGGTTTCATGGGGGAGAGAGTGCATGGGGTCTCAACAAGAGGGAGAGAGTGTATGGGGGTATCATAAAGTATGGGGGAAGGAGGGCTTTGGAGTCTCGTTAGGACATGAGAGGGACGTCATGGAGCTCTCCGGATTTGGAAGGGTGGGTGCTCCTGAGCCTAGGGCTTTGGGGCTCTCGACGCAGGATGGGGGTCTTATAAGCATATGGATGTCAGGATGGGGCGGAGAGGCCTGGGGTGTCATACGCAGGAGAGTCGTGGGCGTGTTGAATTATTGGCCGGGAATGGGAGGGCACGGGGCACTCAGCGGGGTCACTGATGGGTCTGGACTCATCAGCAAAGGAAGGGGGCAGAGCTCTCATTGACGGGGGCATGGGCTGTACTGCATTAACGAGAGTAAGTATGGGGTAGAAAGTATGGGACCGGAGGGCACGGGGCTCTGCCACAACTGTTTAGGAATAGGGTATCTAACAGAGGAGGAGGGGGGGGGGGGTGGACGGATTTGGGGACAGAGGGGAGGCGATAGGGAAATGGGATATCTGGAGTTGGGGTAAGGAGGTGGAGTAAATGGCAGAAAGGTGAGAAGGCGATCTTGAGAGGGGTTTAGGAGTTGAGGGCAGCGGGTTCATTGAATGGGGCAGGAGATACAGGAATGTGTGAAGAGCTGGAGGGGGAAGTGGGCCTGGAGGAGGGCAGGTTTGGGGGTTGGTGCCTAATTGCCTCTGTCTTGTACCTGGAGGAGGGGGAGTGAATAGGCGAAGGGAGAGCATGGGTGGAGGAGAAGGGATTGATTGGGCTGTTGGGGGAGGAGGCGGTGGAAGGGGGCGAAGGGAAGTAGAGTAGGAGGGGGAAGGCGGGTGAGCGTGGATGTAGGTAGTGAGGCTGGAGGGGGAGGCAGGGGTGTCTAGTGCCTCTGCGGGGGCTGGGGGAGAGCAAGGAGCAGGGCAGGGGGACGGGGACGAGAGAGGTGCTGTGGAGGAGTCGGGGTAGGGGAGGGGGGGAGGGCGCTGAGAGGCAGGGGAGGAGGGGCGGCGGGCTCAGGTGCAGCAGCAGTCGGAGCCGGAGAGCGCTATCGTGCGGAGCGGAGGCGGCGGGGAGCGCTATACACGGGCACCACAGCTGGGGCATTCCTGCACACGGGTACAGGGGGCTGGTTATCCCCGCCCCCCTTCCATCGCCCCCACCAAACAACACCCAGAGAAAGCAAGAGGCAGGCGAGTGAAGACACCCTTCAAGGACATTCCGAGGTACTCTTTCGGCAAATGTGGCGCTTCTGAAGGGGCGTGTTTGGGCGCCCGAGACCAGACTGCAACCCGTGCCGGCAGCCGGTCTCGAGGTCCATGCCATCTTCGGTGGCACATGTTCCGCATGGCGCGCGCCGGGTGAGATGAAGGGGTGTGCCCGCAGCGCCAGCTGGACGGAAGCGTTTCAGCGCGAGACTGGCTGGGACCCTCTTTACAAATAATACTGGTGCGCGTTGCAGCCCCTGGGACCCGTGACCTTTGCACTCCTCCACGCGCACTCACTGACCACCGAAGAGGGCGTTTCCTTGGTCCTGGAGAGAAAGACACTCGTGCCCTCCTCTGAAGAAGATTCGCCTTGAAGGTGCCCGTGCCACCTCGTGCCAGCTGGTGTGTTTGGAAGCCCAAGGGTGATACCAGGTGTTGGTGGAGGTGAGGACCCGTATGGGGCAGTGGGAGGGTACATGCATGGTGCACTGTTTGGGCTGTGGAAACGAAAGAGCAGGGGGTTCTTGTATAGCGCACAACCCATGGCTCCTGCCAGCAGCGCTGCCGTGGAGGGGAGAGTGGCAGCTTATCACGGCAGTAGCACAGCGCTCTGCCTGGGGCTCTTATCTGCGGGAAGCAGAGAGTTTGCGATGCTAAGTGCCAGCACTTTTCCCTTTACAGTAGAAGCCGTTCCTGAGACAGTTTATGGTGTTGGCATGGTGCTGCTAAAAGGTGCCAGATTTAGCCCACTGGTGACCAAGATACCCACAGGTGCGCCTGCTCCGTGCCCTGCACACCTATGCACATCAGACCTTCTCAGGAGAGGGAAGTTCAGATTGCATGCCCATCCATTCCCCGGCCACTTCGAATAGAGTGCCACATTTGTGCCCGGTGTGGTGTTTGTTTTGTGTTTAAGTGTAGCGCAGAGAAGCCGGTGTCGGTCCAAGGGCACAGTACAGGTGGGGTGGGTGGACACGCGCAGGGCGGGGGAGTTGCGATACCCAGGAGGGTGAGCTTGGACTGGCATGGCCTTCGCCCTCGGGCATTTAGCTCTTTCTTGGAGAGGGTGAGTCCGCCACACAGAGGGGCACACCCTTACTTGCCCCGCTCTCCATTACCTGCACCCCCCCAATAGGCCTGCTCAGGAGCTAAAGGGTGAGGCGGCCACCGGGGGATTCAGTTTAGCGGGTGCTTCCCACGTCAAAGCCTATTGGTGAGGGTGTCTGTAACAATCGAGAGTTGTAGTCTTAAAGGGCAAAGTTCTCTTGACCTTTCAGAGGCAGTATTGGCGACATAGAAGGACGTGAGGGTCTTGGGCCCCCGTCTCCACACCCGATCGAGACCCTCGACCAACTCCCCGCAGCATACCTCGATTACAGAACGGCATTTTCCTGCTCCTTTGCCGTTGGGGGCATTTCCGCAGTACCCTTGCGCTTCACAGGCCGCGAGAGAGGTTCATGGGTTGAGCTCAGGTTGTGGAGGTTTGTGGACAGCCTGGGGTCACTAGTTGGAATTCAGGAGGGCCCTTCCGAAGTTCATCAGAGTATCTTTGAGTGAATAATAGTGCCTACCTTCAGTAGCCGGCCAATACAGCCTCCTATACCGATGGCCATAGTATTATTTATAGAATATTGTTTGTAGTGAAGGCAAAAGGCTTGGGCTGCCTTCTCTTGCACCCCCTCCCTTAGATCTGCATGCCCAGCTTCATCGTGCCTGTGCCAGGAACACCACAAGGCTTCTAGCTGCGGGGTAGAGTGGAAGTGAATTCTCGGAAAGACATTTTTTGTTGCAAATCAGTGGTATTTGAGGCTCCTGCACCTATTCAGTGCATGCAATGATTGCTAATGACAGACTTCATTTGTCCCTTGACCTGTGGATGCTCGTCTGCGTTTTGGGGTTGACCGTCACTCTTTCTTTCTTCCATGATGCAGGGTAAAGAATTGGGTTCATGTCACCGGCTCGCCATGTTCCCTGGATGGATGGAGGGAGAATGCCAGCCAGAGCTCACTGGAGGTTTTCCATCAGCCTTCTGTGGTTTCTTTGTCTCCATGGCCATCACCCATCTCCTCTCGCAGAGCTGCTACCCGCTGCTGGAGCAGCATGAAAGGCCATGAGACATCATCTTCTCTTCTTCCCAGAGCAGCTAGGCCAGCCCTGGGTGCTCAGAAGTTGAGGGGAGCCCAGGAGATGCGGGGCTGGCTGCCGGCCGCAGCCGTGCACCCTGTGATCCCCCTCGACATCCCACAGGAAATAAGCTCACCCGGCTGCCCGGATCATGAACCAGTCCACGTGGCTGGATTTGAGGACTGTCAACTTGACCAGCTCATCTGTCAACGTCTCGGAGCGGCATCTCTGCCCGTTGGGCTTCGGCCACTACAGCGCAGTGGACGTCTGCGTCCTGGAGACAGTGGTCATCGTGCTTCTCACATTTCTCATTATCGCTGGCAACTTGACGGTCATCTTCGTCTTTCACTGTGCCCCACTGCTGCACCACTACACGACAAGCTACTTCATTCAGACCATGGCCTATGCTGACCTCTTTGTGGGGGTGAGCTGCTTGGTCCCAACACTTTCTCTTCTTCACTACTTCACTGGTGTCCATGAATCACTGACCTGCCAGGTGTTTGGGTACATCATCTCTGTGCTCAAGAGCGTCTCTATGGCCTGCTTGGCCTTTATCAGTGTGGACCGTTATTTGGCCATCACCAAGCCATTGTCCTACAACCAGTTGGTAACTCCATGTCGCCTGCGGATGTGCATTGTCCTTATCTGGGTCTACTCCTGCCTCGTCTTTTCGCCATCCTTTTTTGGCTGGGGAAAACCTGGTTACCATGGTGACATCTTCCTCTGGTGTGCTGTGTCCTGGCCCACCAGTGCCTACTTCACTGGCTTTATTGTCTGCCTTCTGTACGCACCCGCCGCCCTAGTCATCTGCTTCACCTACTTCCATATCTTCAAGATTTGCCGGCAGCACACCAAGGAGATGAGCGACCGCCGGGCCCGCTTCCCCAGCCAGGAGGCAGAGACCGGCGATGGCTGTGGCAGCGAGGGTGGGCCCAGCCCTGACCGCCGCTATGCCATGGTCCTCTTCCGTATCACCAGTGTCTTTTATGCCCTGTGGCTACCTTACATTGCCTACTTCCTGCTGGAAAGCTCTCGGGTTATCGACAGCCCGGCCATGTCCTTCCTCACCACGTGGTTGGCCATCAGCAACAGTTTCTGCAACTGTGTCATCTACAGCCTTTCCAACAGCGTGTTCCGGCTCGGCTTGCGTCGGCTGTCGCGCACCCTCTGCTCGTCATGCATGTGCATTAAGGCCCAGGATTTTCGAGACCCCAAACCACGTAAACGGGCTAACTCCTGTTCCATATGAAGGAAAAGACTGAACTTGGTCAACAAAACATTTGTCCTGGAAAAATGTTTGAATAGTCAAGAGACATGGAAAAGAATTAGTCACAACCGAAATAAAAAGATACTCTGGTCTGATGAAGAATACCAAGAGAAGTGTTGACACAATTTAGTGACTTTCGCAAGTCATGGGTTGTGGTGTAAGATGGACAGTGCCTTCGGCCCCTCCCCCTCCCCCCAACTGGACAACAGGCAAAGGAGTCAATGGGAGGAATGGGAACTTGGCCTTCTGCCCTCCTCACACTCTGCCCTAAATCTGTCCTTTGTATAGAAATGATACTCCTTAGAGAGAGCTTTAATACTGGGTGGATGGCACCGGAGGCGTGCACTCTATGGGGGTGACTCGACCGTGTATTTACCGCTGTGGCAGCAGAGAAGCATGCATATGGCATTAGCTTTGTGAGCGGTGTGCAGACTCACATAAGTCAACTTCTACTCACTGCCACGCATAACGCTTCACTGTCACTCACACCCAACAGCTGTCACTCTCGGTTGGTTGATGTCACTCTCGCCTATTCCCTTTTCCTCATCGGCTGACAACAACTTACTGTGGCTCACTAGCTCACACTTATTTATGGCTGGCTCACACCTACTCAATGTTACAATTTCGCGCTTGCTCGCTGTCACAGAAGAACGCCACCCACTGTTGCACATAGATTTAGAGGGATTCACTGTCACTTTAATCTGCACGTCTTAGCTACCACTTCCAGACACTCGCCTACTAAAGATCACTCACAGACGTTCGCCTGTTCCCTGCCACATGGACTCGCACCTATTTACTGTCACAGCTATTTTCTGCCGATCATATCTACTCATTACTATTCACAGACTCCCACCTCTTCACTTGCCATTGACTCCCACTTCACAGCTTTATGTTTTGCTTTTTGAGTGTGAATCCGTTGCCAGTATTCTGCACAGTCTCTCTTCCCTATGATTCATACATGTATTACTCCAATATAGCTGCCAAGTGGACCATGCTATATGTAACCTATTTAGGCGGTCAAGGCCTTAAGGGAAGACAATATTGCATTCTGGATCTCTTAGTTTTGTATTCTCCACTCAAAATTCAAGCCTACAAGGCGAGGAGTGCTCGGTGCTCTTGGCTAAATAAAAAGTACTGGTGGAAGGTGTAATTCATGACATGACACACGTATCAGCTAAGCACCCACACTTCCATAGTAGCCCAAGGACCTTTGTCCTTAACTCCTGCACACTACATCCACTCTTAATCACTCATACCATTCTCATGTGCCTGCACACCACCATCCTTGGTCACGCACATGACACTCATGGCCTTGGAGCAGACCTGTCTACTCACTAGCACGCCTCTGCTCACTTGCAGCACACTTTTCCATTCACAGTCCATTGGCACCCCCACTCTTCCGTTCATTCACAATACCTGCAAACCATGCGTGGGCACTGTTTCTACGTGACTCACATACTCTCTCTCCCTTATACATGCTTTGAATCTGTCATGAACCCATCCTGATCCACGCGTCCTGTCAACAGTATCCGCAACATATTTACTTGTCACAAGTGATCACTATTTGCATGAGCATTTCCACTTGCTCACATTTATTGTAACACTGACACAATCTCATTCATAAGCTCATGTGCACTTATATGTTCACACACCTCAGATTATGTGCAAAAGTGAATGTTCTTCCTTGTTACACAAATGCCCTGATTACAAGTTTGTGGCTATATTCTAATGCCTCTGCAAGCAGGAGTTTGTTCGGGAATTACAAGTTATATGATGATTTTCTGGCCATCAGTTTTTCCCTGAAAGATAATTCTGACGGGTAAAACATTCTGAAATTAATTGTTGATAAAAAAAAAGAGTCACAACATGCAGAATTCAGAGTGTGGAATACAGATTCTGCATGCCTCGTTCCCAAGTTGAAAAGGAGGCATTTACTGCACACGATACATACTATACTCCAGGTTAATGCTATTTGGTAAATACCCTATCCATGTCCTTTTATGCACAACTTACAATCAGGGACTTATGACATATTAAGAAATTCACCATACATGTGCCACTAATAGTGTATGTGAGCAGGCACGAAGTAAAATCCTGGTGTGTCAAATTCCACCAGTGTGACGCTGTATATCCAGTTTAAGTTGACAGGATGAGGCCATGATGAATACCTGACCCATTTTCCCTTCAGCCCTTTCAGAGATGCCAACATTCCTGCTGCTGTTTTAGCATTGTGTGTTTTCTAGATCTGTACAGATTTACAAGTGTGTTTGTGTTTACAGATATCTGTATGTATAGTGTGTGTATATGTATATAGTATATATATTTTTTATATAAAATATATAGTTTATGCTGCATTGGTAAGAATAGATTTAACCCAATAAACAGTGTCATTCGGAGTAAGTACTTGGGTGAGTCTGGCTTTTTGCATGTTTTTACTTTTAAAGTTATCGATGCACCAGTGGGTAATGTAACGTTGTGTGTATTAAAGGTGACATTCGGTGTCACAGATAAGGGAAGGTAAGGTCTGCCACCCCCTTCAGCAGAGAGAATGACTACAGCTGAGCATTGTAACGCGGGTTACTAGTAATATTAAACACACTCCTAACTGAAAAACTGTTTATAGGTGTTCACCTTTCTCATGGGGCCTCATTTTACAATCCCTAGAAAGATAAGACTGCATCAGCCCTAACAGGATTCAAAGCTATTAATGTATGTAGGGACACCAAGCAGAATAATGTTCCTGACAAAATGGCCGCTACAGCTCAAACACAGAGTGCAGTAGTAAACAGTCGATAAAACATGAAGCGCATGGGGGTTCACAAAATTGGTGCTGGCATTTGTGTGCAAACTGGTGGTGACCGGCTTGAATCCCTGACTGATGCTTTCATCTTTCCAAAATTGATAGCATAACTACCCTTCACCTACACAATTATAAACCCTTATATTTGCAGTGCTGCAAAGCTGCGAGAATGACAGCGGGTGCTATTTAGTAGAGCAGGTGATTATTTCATTTTACATCAGAGCTGCAGAAATGTTTGTTCATGCCGCTGTTGCTGTCATGCGCTTGTATCACAGGAGGCGTAGCCTGGCAGTTAGACTGTTTACTGGTGCAAAGTTCTGATCATGGGTTCTATGCTAAATCAATTGGTGTACTTTGTGGAAATCAATATATTTGCCTGTGTCTTAGTTCTCTTTTTAGGCAAAAATGTTAGAATTTAGAACCCAGCTGAGCTCCAGTATTTGCCTCTTTTTATTTTTTTTTATTTTAAATATAACATTACCTATACTTGTGATCTAACGGAACCCTATTTGAGGTAGGCCTGAAGAGTGCCATGCAGTTTTTTCAGATCCAAAACATCTGGTAATTATAAAACGGACTCAAAAAACATTGGCGATAAATTCCTCAGTGGTGGTTACAAAGAACTGTAATCTGTATTGGTTAAGGTTTTGATACATGATTGGGTTACATTTAGGGTAACTTTAGGTAATGGGTCAGTGTTAGTTTTAAGGATAGGGCTAGCTTAGAGGCATAGTTAGCGTTTAGGTAATTATATATAGTGTGTTTCTCAAATCTGAGAAATAGAGTATTTTTTGGGGGCAATTAAGAAATAAGGTTGAAGTTAGTGGTCTGAGATTTTATTTTAATCTCAGATTAATCTCAGTGCGGTTACTGGCCCAGAAGTCAGTTCCATGGAACAGATGGGAACACACTCCTAGGAGTGCAGCTATCACAGTGGTCACTCAGATTTTAACACCAAGTTAGCACATTTTAAGCTGCAGTTACGCTTGCAGCTGTTCCCATTCTCTGCTGAATTGTGTTTTCTTTAGGTCTAAAAAGCTAAAGTGTTAAGAAATGGTGTATCTAATCTATGCAGCGATGAGAACAATGTAGAGAGAATTAGGAAGGTGTCCTGTTGATGGAATGGCCTCCCTCAAAACAGTGGAATCACGCTGGAGGGAGGGAGATGTGATCATTTGTTGTTGATGAGCTGGCCCCAAGCGGAAAGAGGGAACAGGAGAGGTAAGAGGGTACAATTGAAGGGAAAGGGGGTGAGGGGTGACAGAAAGATGATTAAGCACGGGGAAGAATTAGAAATCTTGCCCCTCATTCAGAGACACCGGGGAAGGCTGCAGAGTGCTTATGGGAGATGGCCTCCTCCTCCTTTGCTTCTACACAACACCACAGTCATACCTCTTGTGCAATTCTCTCAGTAACAGATAATTTTATGCATGGCCAATAGCTACAAAGGCAGTCGGTGGAGGATGATCACGAGGCTACTCTTTTCGTAGGTACACAAATTTCTGAGATGTCAGAGGTCTCTGGGTACATTTATGAGCCTTCCACGTGATTCTGCAGGCTTGAACCTAGCACACACCTCAGCCAATGTCACTTGGAGTGGTCTGTCTGTGCGCCAGCCCTCACCCACTGTTGCCTAGCTCGATGCTCCAGTGATGCCAATGCGCTCTTAGCCAGATGAGAGCTAGAGCGTATCTTGAATGCCCAGGAGGCAGAACAATGGCTGTTTCGCGCCAGGATTTCTGGGACGAATGCAGGAAGATTGATCTGCAGGACCTGTGCCATATGGCTAACAGATGATGGCAAAACAGTGACCTTTGCAAAACAACACACCGCTGTGCAAAATATTTAATTGACATGACAGGTCTGACTCACTTTGCCAACGTAAGTGCTTGGTCCACGTAAGTGATGCATAAATGACAATTTTTTGAGACGCCGGGGCGGAAGGCTGTCTTGCCTTTGTGAAACTGAGCCACATAGAATTAATGGCGCACCACCCACCCCCAAGTTCTAGCCCGTGATTTCTTTAAGTCATTTTTTGATCACGCATTCATCTCCAATGACATTTCATCCTGACCCGCACAACAGCTGGCCTCGTTGTTGTGACCACTTCAGTGGTCCCTTCTATGACTACCTCCACTTCAGGTGGCTGTTTTTTCAGGGTCATGGCAGTTAGCTCCTTTGGGTCCACAGACCTCTGAATGCACCTTCAAATCTCACCTGCGGTTTGCTTATTGTTTCCACTTACAAAGGAATTAATCAGAAATGACATTCTTATTTACATCTTGATGATTTCCTTCAGAGATGAATGTTAGTACTGTGAATTTTGCCACCAGAGAGGTCCACAATTACCTAAAATGTCTAAAACGTATTAAGTATTTTGTGATTAAAGTCCAGATTTCAGAATTTTCAGTATTAAAAACAACCACAGAAGTCTTTCACATGCAGCTTATGAGCTCATCTGTACCAAAAGTTAAAGCATCAGATAGCTGTTAGTATAAGAAATTACCAAGCACCCCATCACTGAGATTACTTAATATCAGCAAAACATTTCAGGCACTAGAAAACAATGCTCCAACAACAGGTGGCTACTAACAAACCTTGAGTGTTCCTATTGGTGCACAAATCTACTTTAAAAGATACGAAAACAATTGACAATATTTGTTAAAGTGAAGTGAATCCTCTGCATATGTTCGAAAGTTCCATTTTCTGCATTACTACATTGCATAACATAGCTTTAAACCATAAAATGGAATTTAACACATTTAGCTATTGTCAGTTGTTTTATGTGATGATTGTCAATGCTGATATTTGGTGGCTTTTTGAACATGACGCTGATCTTTTGCTGGTTGTTGGCCCTGTCATTGATACTGCTCAGATTATTACCCGCAAAGATTATATTAGGTTAGTGATTAGCCATGTTAATGATATTGGAGTGATTGTTAGCCTTACCATTAGTTTCATGCTGTGGTTGTTAGCCTGAGATGCTGTGTTGCTCGTTAATAATGTGGTTGGTATTGAGGTGAGCGTTGCCCGTGAAATTGTTGGCTATGAGTTTGATGTTAGATTGACTAATGGCCTCAAGGTTAACTGTGGGTTTTTGTGTGCCTCAAGGTTTCATGGCATTCGTTATCAGCCATCAGGTTTCTAATGTTATGAATGCCAACCAGCAAGTTTCTTTTGGGTTGCTTTAACTACTTAATTGATGTTGTTTCAGTATTAACAGTGAGGATGATCTTTGGTTGTCATACACTTAATAAGACTCAAACTGTTATCTGTCATTGATTTCAAGTAATAGGTGGCTTGCTTCTGGCTATGTCATTGAAATCACATTAATTATTTGCAATAATTAGTAGCTTAGCCATTCATTGTTCGTTGGTGATTGTTGCCATGCAGTTTTATTTGGGTTGATTTTTTTTATTTTTTATATATCTTTCTTTCTGTAGCTGGTCATTTAATTGACATTGCATTGATTGATGTGGGGCTGATTGTTGACCATCATAATGGCTTGGCTGTTGTTTGACTATGATATTGTGCTTATTTTTGCTCTCATGACCTTCATATTTAGCTGACCGTTATGAATTTTGTGGCTATTTCTTTTATTAATGGCCACGTTATTGCTGTTACAGTTGTTATTGGCTTTGCCACTAATATTTGCTCTTCAGTTTTTAGCTCAGTGGTAAAATAGAAAATCCTCAATTTTTTTGTAAGATTCTCTCAGACTAAAAGGGAGTCAACAAGTGCATTTTTCACCACTGCAGACTGCCTATAATGAAGGAAATTTCGCAGTGAAGCCTCCTCCAGAACTAGCTCGTCCTTGGTAAATCCAGGGATTTTACATTAGACCAACTCTAAATCCAGCCCTGAATTGATGTTTGTCCATGGTGTTGCCATTTTTTTGATTGTTTTATATATGCCTTGCTATTTCTTAGTCGTTGTTCATATTTGCCGTTAATCTCACATGTCTGTCTTGGGTTATTGAGTAATTTATTGCCAATTCAGTTGGCATCTGGCTGAATATAGTATGTGCAATTTATATTAGGTTGTTTTCTGGGCTTTCCTATTGTTAAGTGGTTTATTCTCCGTTTGTTGTACTTAACCGGGGAGACCCTTTCGGCACCATTTCCTAATTCCGGGTCTCGCCGAGAAGTAGTCTGTTATCAGTTTTTGAGAGGAGGTAATAGAGTGAGGATCTGCCGGACCGGGTCAGAGTAGGTCCTCAAGCTTCTTGACGTATTACTGCACCTCAGTAGGGTTCTTGTATCCCTGTGGGAGAAGCACAGGGACGAAGCCTCCAGGCAAGAGACAATTTCCTTCTTTAGGTATATTGGTTTCAGGAGAGACCTCCTGGGAGCCTCAAGCATGGGACAGCAGCACAGAAAGTGTAACCATGATGCTTTCTCATAATTGCAGAGTCTGCAGGCCCCTTCCTTGCCCGGTTGGGCCCATGGGTTAAAGTCAGCCACCGGTAGGCCTAACAAGCGCTTGTTACATATTTGTTGCTTGTAAGGGGAATTTGGTCCTCTCTACCAGCTGCTGCTTCCCAATGTACAAGCCTGGCATACTTGCTAGTACCTTCACAACTGCCTTCCTGTGAAATCAAGTATGTTAACTGTAAACAATTTATTGGCCAAAGTAGGATGGAGCATGAGTGAGGCAGCTGAAGCAGTAGGCTGCCGAAGGAGGTAAGGAAACAATGTTTCCAGGCCTTTAGAAACTGTAGGTAGCAGAGGACTGGACTACACTAGCAGGCCAGTTGTTAAGTCTGCAACTACACAATTTTAGCAAAACCTTATTTAGGAAATCTTGTATCCTCCTTCACATGTGTCCACATGTGTCTAGAAATAAGTTACTCGATGGTAATACTGTGAGCTGACTGTGGCCATTAACCACAGTTAGGAGTAGACTCAATGAAACGTGCCACATTGTGTGGGTGAGAGTCCTATCTCCTTTTAATAGGACTCCTGCCCAGTGGTAGCCTTATTGGGGCATGATGTGACTAGATGTCATTAGCCATATTACAACTTTGGAATGTTGGGAGCTCCATTGGTGACAATGGAGCAGCCCCCGGGCTTATAAAAGCTGGTATAAGCTTGGAGCTCCAGCATTCCAATGTTTGTCTAGATGTTTCCCCTTTTTAATTTAGAACATTCTATCCATAGTGGGTGAAATGTTGTAATAGCTTTATAGTCCTTTTGCCTCGAGGTAAAGCAACTGTTAAAGGCCCTCTTCCTCGTTATAATCCCTCATCTGAGAATAGGGCCTATAACTCGGTTTGAGGACCATTAACAACCAGTATAGCCCTCGGCTGCGAGCTATAAGTCTAAATTAATTGGAAATCAGAAACATTTCTTGCTTGTATAGAGGTACAGGGTCCTTTGTGTTAATTTAAAAGCATGCCTTCTATATCCATGCATTGACAGGCGCTTGACTGGCCTCTCCACCTAGCTTTATTCAGACGTATCCACCTAGTGCTCCCAAATTCCTTCCACAAACCTGTGCTCAATTTGTGCTGGTGGCTCCGGGTGGTGGGCACTGCCTCCCATTTTTAGGGGCTGGGGCTTATTTTTAATAATCAGACTTCTGCCCAGATCGAGAGAGAGGTAGAAAAGGAAAAAGGAGGAGAAAGAGGAAGGTAGGAAAACAGTGACAAAGGAAGAAAGCAGGGATGAAAAGGAGCTTGCAAGAGTGAGCTAAAGAGACATGAAATCTAGAGTGGTGAAAGAAAAGAGACACAAGACCGAATAAAAAATAGGCAGTCCGGCCATTTGACAACCACAACATTTAGCAGTGGCGGGTTCCTAAGAAACATTTTGGGGCCCTGCACTTCAATTTAATTTTCCCCCCACAAATTGAGCACTGCCAGCTATCTTCTGGTGATAACAATGCCTTCAGCATTGGGACCTGTCCTACATGCATTTTTTATTTAATCAGATCGGTATATCCTACCACCAGTCAGCGCTAAGACAGAAAAATGTCTTCTGTTTGCAAGATGGCACGTCTTGATAAACATAATGATGGAAAACTGGGTCTCGCTCCCTCAAGTACAGTTGAGATGGATTTATGACACACTAGCATAGCTTCTAGATGACCGGCCATTGGTACACTGGGTACAAGTTATGCATCCCTTTGGCAGTGTATAACTTCCTGCCAATAATTGTTAATTTGTTAATGGAAACCAGGTTACCCCCAACGGCCTAATGGTTATCCTGTTGTGAATTGTCATGCCCGGGGTATCCATTTGTAAATGTTTCCGATATTAAGCCAGTGCTTTAAGTTGGCAGGTACTGTCCAGTACTGGTGCCTGCCCTTTTTTTTATTTATTTGAAAGGGAGAGTACCTACATTTCTGAGCGCTGCTGCATACATTTAATGGGAGAGTATCGGCACTTCTCAGGAGCATTCAGGTGCTCTAAATAGTGAGTACCTGCACTTCTATGTTTTTATTTAAAGCACTGTGTTAGACCTATTCCTGATAAATTTGTTCTCGCGAGTCTTTATTATGGTCTGACCCCTCCCCTTGCCATCCGCCCTCCTCACCTCTCTTGGCAGACATTTTCTTTCCCTGGGTGCCTCCGGCTCTACTAGAAGCGGAGAGCCCAGCACTCTTTTAAGAGCCCGTACGCGCAGCGACGCCTCTTAGAAGGGCCACCCAGCGGGCTTGGCACTGCCCAGATCCTGTGGTGTGTGACACACTGCACATGGCAAAGTCTGTGTCTCTAGTCCTCCGATTGGTCACAGAGGTCATCCAGGGCAGTTGTTCTCGTGCCTGTAGTTGACAGACAGCCCGAGGACAGATATCCTGGTATCCAGGCGGAGGTGTCTGGCTGACCTTGCACCCGCTGCCTCATATGTTTCATTGATAATTCTTCTACTAGTCAAGCGCGCTCTGTTTTACAAAGCCAGCAGCCTATGCAGCTGTTATGTACAACTAGGACACGCAACAGGAGGGCAGTTAGGATTCATTTAAACGCAGCATTATATTCTGACCATCTTACTAGGTTATATGTGGGAAGCTGAGAAGCAACCACATTCTACTCTTCGTCATTTTTGACTCAGCGGAGGTCAAGTCCGGCATACTGTTCACTCAACTTTCCCGTTATGCAGACTTCAGGGAATCAACATAAGTGGCTGACTTTCAGAGAAATGCAAGTCACTTTGGGACGGTGGTATGGTGTGGATGTACCCTTCCCAAGCAGTGCTTAATTTGTGAAAAAATAAATACCATGGCTCTCGCCAGGAGGCAACTACAGCTTGCACCACACATTGCCCCTCCCAGCGCTACCAACGGCAGTACCAACTCAACTGCTTTCACACTCCTACAAGTGCGACAATTTAGACTATTCCAGGCTCCAAAGCTAAAAGAATGGCCTGGGTGACAGGTAATAGTCATTTTTAATCTATATTGTATTAATAAACAACTGTTGTGGCGCTCATCTCTAAATTAGACAGACAGTGACACCACGTGGTAGAGTGTCACAAGCGCCGGTGTTGACAATTAAGTGTGGGTGCCGAACACTGGAAACCACAGGAACAAATTAAGAACTGCATTAGACCAGCACACATCAACACACCCCTCCTTGCACACAGCCCAAATGTCTAATTCCCAAGACTTTTGGGTATCTCTCAATTCCCCAAATCCTCACCAATGGGCATATTTACACTCCCGCTCCACCTATCTGTAATCTTCCCTTCTCATTAAGGCTTCTCAAATCTATACTAGTCCGTACCAACCAGTCAGCCCTTCACATAATCACCTATTTCTCTCTGTTCCTCTTCCCTTCTCTCTGTCCCTCTTTCCTTCTCTTCCTTCATTGTTGCATTCTCCTTTCTCTCTTCAGTGCCCTTTTAAGGATTTTTGGGGCCCAAGGCAAAATGTAAAATATGTTTTGGCGCCTCACGTTCAAAACAACTTTGAGTTGATTACCAATTTTCAGCTATTTCAAGCCCAGATGATGCCAAAAAACTGAATTATACCTTAAGCTTTCAGAAATGGGGACATAACAGATGAAAGCTCTAGCCGCGCATTGTCCGCTAAGTGAAGTCACAAAAAAAAAGCTTGAGCAAGCTCTCATGAAGCCATTTTTAGGTCGAGCCTCGAGTAGCGCGCAAGCGCTGCTAGGCGAAGACTTTAAGTAAGGGGTTTTCAGAAGCAGTCCAAACGCTCGTAAGCGTCGTGGCTGGCCTTTTTCAGATGGTTACGCGCGGCAGACATGTGTTTCCAATTATCGTGCCCAGACGCGTGCGCGATAATTGGAAAAACATGCCGGCAAAGGCCATGACGCACGAGCGTCTGGTCAGCTGGAGCAGGCGGCCGCGCTCGCTCGCCCTCGCCCCGCTCCTCTCGTCCCCGCTCCTCTCGTCCCCATGTGCTCTTCTTGTTCCTTTTGTCAAACACACTAGCTTTCCAGCACTCCGCAGCTTTCAGTGCTCTGGCGTCGTCTTTCTTGTTTCCATGGAGTTAGCATATGGCTCAAAACAACAAC
The DNA here is from genome assembly GCA_963921515.1 of Calotriton arnoldi. NCBI lineage: Eukaryota > Metazoa > Chordata > Amphibia > Caudata > Salamandridae > Calotriton > Calotriton arnoldi. Next base: position 878,269 of record CAWUFW010003839.1, on the reverse strand, counting down.
GCTCTCCGACTGATACACCATATAGCATTGCTTGCGCCGCTTCCGGGACAACGCAGTCCCAGCTGTGGGAAGTGAGTGGACCCCAGGCGGGAGCTCTGAGGCATGCGTCCGTGTGACACGAGGGTTTATTTTTGTCGGTGCTGAGATGGATTTTCCTTGGTAAAGGGACTCGTTTACCTCTGATATCTAACGTTTTTGCACTTATCAGTGCTGGTCTCCTCAAGATTCATTGGCAAGCCAGATATAAGAACAAGCATTGGCAACACCAATAGGTCTCGCCTACGTGAGAGCTCTTGGCTTTGTCAATGTCTTTCATCCACTTTGCACAGCTGTGCAGCAAGCCTAAGTTACCCTAACGGCTAGAGCGGTCAGCCTAGAAGCTGGGTTACCGGTTTGGAGAATCGGCAGGGACGCTCAACAGCCTGTGATTTTGGGCAAATCACTTAATCTCCCCTGTCTAACAAAAATCTCCCGCTGCCTAACAAAAAGAATGTGTCCGTATGTAAGGCAACTGGTGCTCATGTAAAGCGCTCTGTCCGATACCTTCGAGTCGGAGTTCGCGCTATTTAAAACTGACGTGGCCAGCACTGACCGTGTCATAACGTTTTTAATCTAGCGTTACAGAAGGGGGCAAGTAAGTAGGGATGGGGCAAGCACTCGGAAGACGCTAAGAGGAACCGAGCAAGCGCCAGTGGGGCAAGCTACAACGCAGGAGTTTATGTAAAATAAAGTATACATCTTTTCAACAGTCCTTGATAGTGGTGCACTTCATCAACCCGCTTTGATTGATCTGTGCACAGCTTAGTTCTCTATGTAGGCTGCATGATGCAGCCTACATAGAGAAAATGGCTCGGCTGGGGCGCTCTCCGCTGCGCCTCACAGCGTTAGTGATTGGCGAAGGGGAGGGAGGGAGACTGCCCTGATGACGAGAGCTGCAGGAATTCAAAACGCAGGAAGGCGGGAGTCGGACGGCCCATCCAGAAGCTGAGGTGGCGCGGACGGTAAGTTTTATTTTATTTATTTTTAATTAAACCCTCCAGCCTCCCCTCATCCCCCCGCGATGACCCCATTTCCACCCCCCCCACCCGCCTCGTCATGCCAGCCGAGAGAGAACGGGAGAGGGAAAGGAGAAGAGGGGGCGCTTTTGCAAGGCAGTCCTCTGTTCAATTCCTCTGCCAATAGGTGTGCATTGAAAATGTTGTGAAATGGGCCCGCTGTGATCACCGTTAGACCCCTCCCAGCCCAGAATCCTTTTATCGCTGTCTGGCATGGCGTCCCTCTTTCAAAAGAAACGTCTTCCTAAGGTCACCCTGGCTCTCAGGACGCATTGATGCCTGCAAACGGGATACCGGGCCAGCCTAAGTTTGTTCAAATTAATTACGGACTGTTTCGCACTATCCAAGCCTTCCTTCCTAGTGGCAAGATATCGGGTGCCACCTCAGTTCGAGATCTAGAATCGTTTACTGCTACTACCAAAAGAAGTGCACGCTTTACAAATCTTTTCAGATTTGTGTTAGAAAAGTTTTATAGGAACTCAGTTCATATAAATCTTTTCTATCACAAACGTGAAAAGATTTGTAAAACGTAATTGAGTGCGACTGTGTGCACTTCTTTTGGAAGTGGCAGAAAACGCTTCTAGAAGTTTCCAACAGCTATGGTCAAAAATAGACGGTGGCGTGACAAGGCTCGGCAGACTGATAAAGTGCTGCAAATAATTTTGCTAGGGCGCCTATGGTCGCCTTTTCAGTGTAAAGAGGAGCAAGGCTGATACAGGAGTGGGAGGTAGCGTGGTGAGGATTGGTGAATTGGAAGTGGCTGATGAGGCCTGTGACCCTTGGCAGGGAGGGCAGCAAAGCATGAGTGGGTAGAATCAAATGTATGTTTGTAAAGGCAGAGACTTGTGTGTCTGTTTGGGTTCAGTTATTTCCCGGACATCTGTGGCCACCTCTGGGTGTCTATACTGTAAATGCATAGAAGGGCTCATGCATCTGAACGGGTGTGAGGGCTGGGGTAGAATCAGCCACAACCTGGCCTGCAAACGTCACTCCTTCGTTGTTCTCAGTGATCACACACATATTGTCCCATCGCAAGCACTAGAGAAGCCCCATATAGATGTATACTTGCAGTATGACTGATGGTGCCCCAGCCCTCTCGGCGATCTCTCTTCGGATTCTCATCTGTTTGTGAGCCTTACAAGCGGCACGCTCCGCCCCAGTGCTCCTTCCAGAAACATCAGCCTCCCCTGGCCACAGGCTGTCTTCCTCAGCCCGCCTTGCCTCAGAGACTGAAGGCATTTGTGGGAACCTGCATCTTTCCCTAGATCAGTGCCCAGTTGTGTCAGGGGCGGGAAGCGGCTTCAGCTATTTTACTGCAGCTCCGAGGAGGGAGGCAGCTAACACCAGGCTCTCCAAGTGCTGGAAATAATTTTTCTAGGGCCGCCTTTTCAGTGTTAAGAGGAGCGAGGCTGATATGACAGCGCAGAGTAAGACAACAATATCATTGTTGTCCGGTATAATGAAGTGATCCTGGGTTTGTAGTTCCCTGCTTTTCTGGTCTTTGACACTACAGGTATTTGGCATGCACAGGCTAAGAGGAATTATAATAGAATGTAGTGTAAGGAAGTCTAAGTAATACATTAAAAACTGCTGGGGTTCGAAGAAAGTTTAGTATAGTGTTTGTTATTGATGCCTTTGCAGAAGAGATGCTGTCTGGCCTGGTTTATCTCATACCGAGCAGAAGGTTTTTAGGGATGCTGAGGAGATAGTGGAGGTGCTGGAACAATTTTCAGAGTGGCGGTGCGGTCATCAATGTTGCGTGACCGACTGAAGTCATAGGGATTGTGAAAACCTTCTTGCTTTCTCAAATTTGTTTGAAAATGCACCCTTTGCCCACTCTTTTTCAAAATTTTCTCTAGGGGAGAACCCCCTCCCCTTCTTATGCCGGTTGGGCTCGCTCGCTAGCCACAAGGCACTCATCCCAAACCTTACGCCTCACCACTTTCAAATGCCACCAGCCGCCACTGCTAACATCCACCTAGCAATCTAAACGTTACTGGCGCCACCTACATTAACATACGAAACTGGATAAAAAGAACGCAACAATTCACAAGATCAAACAACTGACATCTAAACAGAACAAGCATTGGCATAGCCAATAGGTCTCGCTTTTGGGACCTTATAAGTATTTAGTTATGCAGCACAATCGCTAAACACTTATAAGATCCCAAACGCGAGACCTATTGGCTATGCCAATGCTTGTTGTGTTTGGATGTAGATCTAGTGAGCGAGGAGAAGCAGAGAAAGAAGGGAGGAGTTGTAAATAAGTACGAAGCAGCACATATAGATGAGCAGAAGATATATATATATATATATATATATATATATATACACACACATATATATATACACACATATATATATACACATTATATATATATATATATATATATTTATACACACAAGTGCTCAATTGGTCACAAAAATACATTAGAAAGGAAAATCACAACAGGAGACAGGGACAAAGATCAGCTAGAGAAAGACGTGAGTTGGGGAGAGACGTCAAGTAAAGAAAGAAAGGTTAGATTATTGAGAGAGCGATATAGAGATAGAGGTTGGTAAAAAGGGGTAGCGAAACGGGTAAAGTTTTAGTGAGATAGGGAGAGATACAGAGAGGGTGAAGGCAAAGTAGGGAGAGGGGTGGAATATGGCGAGGGGTTATGTAGAGAAAGAGGTAAGCTAGAAATACGGGTATGCTAAAATGAGTTAGAGCGAGAGAGAGTAAGACTGGTAGGTAGTGAGAGAAGTGTAGGGCGATGCAAGGTGGAGAGAGGAGCATAATGAGGTCAGGTGTAGAACGACAGGCTAGGTAAAGAGAGTCATGAGTCGGAGAGAAAGGTAGAGACAGAGAAGGGTGAACAGTAGAAAGAGATGAGATGTAGAAAGAAAATAGGTGAGGTAGAGAGACAGAATTGAGCTCGAAAAAGGAAAGTATAATACAGAGCTAAAGACAGAGTGTGCGGTTGAGAGCGTTGTGAGTCATAGAGTTGGAGAAAGAGGTGAAGTATGGAAGTATATAAAGCGAAAGGTTAGGTAGCAAGAGTGAGTTGAAATGGAGAATGAGGTGCAGAGAAAGGAAGATAAATTAGAGGTAATGATAGAGAAAAAAGTTGTAGAAAAAAGAGAGATAGTGAGAACAGAGTAATGACGTAAGGGGGAGGTGGAAAGGTGAGGTAACAAACAAATGGTGAGGTAATTTGAGAGTCTGGGTTGTGAAAGAGAAGGAGACGTGGGATAGAACGAGATGAGGGATGTGAGGTAGAGAAATGAGGTGGAGAGATGAGATCAAGAATGTTGAGTCCCAGAGAGGGCCGAGAGAGATATAGAGAGAGGCAACCGATAGAAAGTGCAGAGCGACAGAAGTGAGATAAAGAAGAAGAGATAGTGGGAGGTGAAAGGAGTACAGAGCAGGGAGGTGCGGAAGGGTGAGGTCGAGAGCAGGGTGGGGAGGTAGGGCTGTAAATGAAGGCACAGAGTAATTTTGAGAGATGTAGTGAGAGGGAGGTGGAGGTAGTGAGTGGGCATTGAGGGTACATAGTGATGTAGAGATAGGAAGAGAGAGAGCCGTAGAGAGACATGGTGAGATAGAAGAGGTGAGGTAAGGATAGGGATATTAGACAGAGAGATTCTTTTACTTGTCACCAACAGCATGCAAAATATGTTTCTGTGAAGCATTCTCAGAAGTCAGGTTAAACAAGCATTGGCATAGCCAATAGGTCTTGCCTTTGGGACCTAATAAGTCTTTAGCCGTGCAACATGTTCATTTTGAGTTATGTGGGTTGCTTTCACTCCCATTAGGAATTAGATCAGTCCATTCTGTCAGTGTAAAAGATGTCAAGAAACTCCCGCATGCCCCTCGGAAGGCCGGTGGCTCCGTATGAAACAGGGAGATTTGTTGCATGATGTATTCACTCAATAATATGCTTTGTGTCAACATCTATGCGCAAGGTTGCTATTAGTGGCTTTTTATTTAGCACACCACACAAATAGAACAGTTGCCACCTAAATATTTTTTTTTTTTAATCAACATTCGAAGAATGAAGCATGGATACCACGCGGGTAGCGGGATCATGTTTGCAGCAGACACACAACCTACTGAGCTGTCTCACATGATCTTAACTTGTGACCTGCAGGTTACACAAAGATCTCTACAGAAGCTTCGTGAACCCCCTGAGCTATTAGCCTATGACCTGAACCTGTGACCGGCAGGGACATACAGGCCTTGCTGTTCAGAGGGTAAATTAATAGTGCTACTAAACGGTATGATTATGCCAACAAGTGGCAGGATAAACAGCACAAGTGCTCGTGCATTCACCGAAGAGTGAACACAGGCATATGAGGGGAGGCTGGTGGGTGGGTGGGTGAAGCTGAGAGCACGTTGCCATAGGCTGGCAGAAGTCACGTGTTCTGTGAGGTTTGTGAAATACCTGTAACACACTGGTAACCCAAAACTGATTCGTGACTGAGGTCTCACAGAGCACCTCTGTTTAGAAGTGCATATTATAACTTCAGAAATTACTTTTTGACAAATTACTGACTAAAGGGTCTGGAGCATGCATATGCGGTACCACTATTTTAAATATTTTCTTGGGTGCCTGTCCCACAGCGATTATTTATAGGATTCGGGATACATCACTTGTTCGGGCCACTCACTAACTAAAATATTGTAACCGACCCCCTACTTAAAAGGTTTGAGCACCCCTGTCCTAGGAGAATTGAAGGGTCCATCAGCCAGAACCCCTTCCCTTCCTCTGGACGACCTTCACCTGTCTGAGCCTCCCTCACCTGCCAGCAGTGCGCCTTTCTATTTTTAACACGGTGCCTGTGAAAGAAAAAAGCAGCGGCCGTGCGCCTCTCTATTATCAACATGGCGCCTGTGAATGAAAAGTGCGGCGGACGTGCGTCTTTCTAACAACACAGTGCCTGCTTCACGGCCCCCACACTTCATGAAACATGAAGTGCGGGCGCCATTCTGATAAATGAAATGCGTTTGTCCTGAAGTGGACATCGCTTTGTAACAAACGCCGGTGCAGCAATGGAGAACAAACAAGGACAAACCCTCAGGTTACAAACCCCCTTGTCGTTGCTTTCCCTGTTCTGACCGGCCCGAGCCTTCTTTTCAGTTAGTGCTCCGATCTGTAGAAGGTGAGCTTTTTGAGCTGCTGCAGGGTGTGAGTATTTAGAAGGGCAGCCATTAAAACACGCAGCGCTGTGTGCCAGCCAGCGGCGAGCAGAGTGCGGTAAGAAAAAGTAGTGCAGTTTAAGAAAGCATATGGCCCATATAAAAAAGTATCCATGTAGCAGGGTCAGTCGCCTGGGCGGGAATGAAACACCCACAAGGCGGGTCAAATGTGTACTATACACCAACCAAAACTATTAAATTAGTAAAGGCAGACCAAGCAACCTATGAAAGCGGCAGGCGTGCCATGGGTGTGTTCCATCTTCACAGACGGAATACAGCATGCCTCGCAGAGCAGCGCTTGCGCGCTGCCTCTAGGCTCGACCTAAAAAAGAAACGATTTTATGCACACTGTTGCTATGGGAGGACTTGTAATTGTTCTGATTACTTTACTAGGAGACTCTTGGAAAGTAGGGACCATGGGCAGTTGCCCTCTTTGCGCATGCCTTAAAAATGGCTGTGCTCTCTTTAACCCTTTCTCTCTCTCTTTTCTAATTCTTTTGTTCCCCCTATTTCTTTCTCTTTCTTTTTCTTTATCTCTCTCTCTCTCTCCTCCTCTTTTGCTCTTGCTTCATCTCTCTTGCTTCCTTACACTCTCCCTCTCAATCGCCTCTCTCCCTCACCTCCTCCTCTGTGTCTTCACTCCACCTTTTCTCTTCTGGTGTGACCCCTCTCTCACCACTCCCTGTCTCACTCTCTGCCCTGCTCTGGCTTCTAGAATCCCTAGCCTTTAATGAAGTGGGGTGGCATGTCAGCAGGCACCCTTACTCTCTCTGTCTTTCTGAATCCACACAATATATTTTTAGGGAGCAAGAGAATGGGGTCTTGTTTGCAAAGGCCTTGCTATAACTTTGGGGTAGAAGCTGGCATATGTGTCCATGTCATAAGGAGGACTTTCAGCCAGTAATGAATTTGCAGCCAACAGGACGAAGCTTGCTGTACCCTTCCGAGCCAGAAATGTTACTTTTTTATCAGGCATGTTGCAGTTAGTTGTTTATTGCTTCCACAAGTTCCTTCAGTCCAGGTTCCTGTAGGTAGCGTACCACAAATCTTTCTTTCATGGTCCCTCTCAAACGCCTCGGGAGGGCCACACCTAGAGACAGCATTATGCTGCTGACAGTCCTTTGTTTTAAGCTGGAAAAAATTAGCAGGTATAAGCTACTCTGTAATGGGCCATCACTAGCATCTTTTGTCATTTATATCCTCACTGGGGAGTATGTGTAAAAAAGGGAAGAGACTCCAAATATTCTTCAAAAATACCACATCCATTTCTAATAGTCATGCTGCGGATACTTTGACACGTTAGTAAGGCCTGCCTAACCAGAATAGTTGTTTGGCAATCATGTATTTGGTTGCATTTCTAAAACGGTAACAGAATTTAGCTGCAAATAAGTCGATACATATTTAAACATTGCCAATATAATAGAATAAATGGGGGAAACTCTGAGGGGGGCCCGATAAATGTTATTTTCACTGAGGGGCGGCATTAAAAAGTTTGAAGACCACTGCCTTACTGTGAACCCATGCCTGGTGGCCTGCCGAACTAGGACCAGCACCCACTCTGTTGAACCAAGCCAGGAACCTTGGGATAATAGTAGATAACCAACTCTTAAAGACCAACCAGATCAACACCATCTCCTCCTCCTGCTTCCTCTCCCTCAAACTCCTCAGAAAAATCTTCAGATGGCTCCTGCCGAACACTCGCAGAACCGTCACACTGGCCCTGGTCTCCAGTAAGCTGGACTACGGGAAAGCACTCTGAATCGACATCACCATACATCTCACCAAGAGACTCTGGGTCATTTAAAACACTGCAGCCAGACTCAGGCTCAACTTTCTACCCCGGACTTCCATCTGCACACACTGAAAAGACCTCCACTGGATGTCAGATCACAAACGCACACTCTTTAAACTCTCCATGCACTCATACAAAGCCCTTCGCACCCGAGGCCCCATTTATCTGAACACCTGCATCAAGTTTCACACCCTCTACAAAAACCTCCTCTCATCCGGCCTTCTCACCGATATCCCCCGCGTCCAAAGAACCAGAAACCGGTGGGTGCGCTTTGTTGTACCTGGCTCCCAAACCCTGGAGCAACCCCCCTGCACATCAGAGCCGCCAGTTCAGTCCTCGAATTACTCCAGAAACTTAAAACCTAGCTGTTTCAGTAGATGTCAGCCAGGGCCCCACCCTTCTTTATGTGCCAGGATATGCTCCTGGTTGAGGTGCGTCCCTTATAAATGCACTTAACATTACAAGAGACCCTTTTGAGCACTGCCCAGGCCCCTTCCCAACATTGCCATTGTCTATCCCAGCACTACTGAGAGTCCCTTTCCAGAACGTCAGGCAGCCTTCCCTGTTCTGCCAGGATTCTTTTCAAACACGCTAAAGATCGCTTGCAAAATTAGCAAGACAGGACCTTTAAAATTGACAGATTCCTCAAAAGCACTTATAAAATTAACCCGATGAGCCCCTTTAAAACTGCTAGTTTTTTATATACCGAAATCAAGAGCATCTTTGTTTATTCTATTGTTGATTTTCGTGTTTACAGTTTCTCTTCCATTAAGGTGCTACACAGATCCTCCAAGTCCTCAAGATTTAGCATATTTCCAACACTTTGTACTCCACACTGCTCAGTTGGAAAGCAGCACAGTGGTTTGTAGATTGCTGTTATGTAGGTAAATCAGCATGTGGTGTTATTGTTTTTTTCCCCTGCAGAATCAACCTTTATTTACATAGTAGCTACTGCAGATTTTTTCTCAATAAGAGTAGGTCTCCCAGATGAAACAAAATTCGTCGATGACGTGCCTTAGAATCTGCTCTTATCTAGAATGTTTCTCTGATCTATTTCGGAATTGTTCCCTGGGCTGTCATAAAACGCCTCTGTGAACCAAACCTAATTTCCCATTGGATCTGAGACTGTACTTGCCCACGACCTGCCTTTGAGTTTCTCCCTGTTCTAAGCAAGATTTCCCACCTCTTTTACTTTACTTTTATTGATCTTCTGAACCCGAAGTCGATCCTAATCTGCTTTTAGAATACACTCCTGATATGGATTAGAAATGTGTCATTGATCAGCATTGCTAATTGTCTTTAATGTGATTAGAAACTACTTCTCAACTATCATAGAAGTTGCCCCTGATCATGACCAGCATTTTCCCAGTCTAAACAAGAAATCGTCCCTGCTATCCATTAGAATTTGTTACCGATAAGACACACTCTTTTCGTGATCTTAATCTGAATTTCCCTTTACTGATGATCTGCCACAAGAAAGGAAGTCCCGTAATGTTGTTACACGGTTGTGTTTGACCAGTAGTTTACTCTCATGCTGTCCGGCCTAGTAAATGGTGCATTACAAGGAGTATATTTGTGTTAGGAGTGCTGGCTGCAGTCCACCTTGGTGTGCAATGGAAGAGTGCTCTGCAGAACTATTTCTTGATAGTGCGTAGCACACCCTACGGCATACGGCCTGAACAACGCGGGTGGAGCCACGTGTGCAGTTTCAACGCAAGCGCAACCACGCTTGCCTTAACCATGCATTTGCATAGTTAAGGCAATGCGCGGTCTAGATGCTGAGGTGGGTGGGTGGGCCCAGGAGCAGGAAGGATCGGGAGATGACGCGGACTGGTAAGTGGAGGCGGGCCGGGTTTTGAGGGTCGTTTTTAAGGGTTGGGGTAGTTTTTAAGTCTCGGGGTTAGGGGGATGGGGTTGTTTTTAGGGCTGGGGGCAGGGTTGTTTTTAGGGCGTCGGGGTAGTTTTTAGGACTTGGGGGGGGGGGTCAGGGTATTTTTTAGGGCTATGGGGGGGTTGAGTAGTTTTTAGGACTTGGGGTTCGGGTTAGTTTTTAGCGTTCAGGGTGGCGTTGGGTATTTTTTTGGGCTCGAGGGGGGTTGGGATAGTTGTTAGGGCTCAGGGGGTGTTGGGGTACTTTTTAGGGCTCCGGGGGGTTGGAGAAGTTTTTAGGGCTCGGGTGGGGGTCGGGTTCGTTTTTAGGGCTCAGGGTGAGGTTGGGTACTTTTTAGGGCTCGGGGGGGTCGGAGTAGTTGTTAGGGCTAAGGGTAGGTGGCATAAGGTGTCATCTTTACCAAACATCCCTATACCACTCCTGCCTTTACCACGAAATTGCATGGTAAAGGCATGCATAGTAAAGGAATGCGTTGTTCAGACGCATTCGTGGTTTTAGACAACGTAGTAGAGGCACGCATGGTTTAGCCATGCATGCCTCTGTCATACAACCCACCCTCCCCCTGACTAGTCCCTTCATAGGCAAGGCAGGCAATTAAGACACCATCACCCAAAACAGTTAAACGTCTTATGGCAATGGTTGGTAACCTTTGGACTCTTGCAGACACCAATGAGCAACAACTTGAAGCCAGGGACCCCTAAGCCACTTCTATGATTTGAATCCCAACAATAATGCACAAAAATACAAATACAGGTACACACTACATGAACTCAGAGTGTCTACTTTCCTCTGCAACTGCATATTTACACTTGAGAGAGACTACCTCTCCAAAAAGTGCAGGTGCTTGGAGTCTTCAAGTGCCTGTCCATGCCAAGCAGTGGATGGGAGAATATGCAGCTTGTAATGGCTTTTTGGACAGTCTACCTTTGTTTATATGACCAGATCACTGAGCAGTTAGAACACTGGCTTCTTAAGTGTGCTTTTGAGCATGGTTTTCTACAAAGTCATAACTAATTCAAGTGATTTTAGTCGGAAGCTGATTGCTAGTTCAGGTCGAAGCATGTTTGAAGGCCAACATTGACTGTGTGTGTATTCACACTTGCACTGTCCTGAACTAGAAAGCAGGTTCTAACTAAAAACATTGTTAAAATGCTGAGGAGTTTTTTTTTTAAATATATCTTTATTGCTTTATTAAAACATAAATCAAATACATTGGTGAGGGAATGCAATAGAGTTCAGATAAGTGTTCTTGTTACTTAATGAAACTATTGTCCTCGTAGGAGAAACCACCTTTAAGCAGTTATTTAGCTCAAACATGTAAAATCACTGAAATTCACCAGTTGTATTTGTCAATGAACATGCCATTACTCGTGCTATCTGCCATGCTCTTCGCAACATTTTTCAAATGGCACACACAATTAGAAACAACTATGAAGATAACAACATGGTGGGTGACACGAGTTATTGTGTGTGTTGATAATCATAACTGGTGAATTTCAATGGTTTTATGCTTTTGAGCCAGAAACATAACTCTCTTTTTAACCCTGTTTTTTTCCCTGTGAATTGTTTTATGTTGTACTTAATTTGAAACCCCCACTGGAGTTGAGTGAAGTGCCGGGCCTGTTGCCAGGCTCTGTGCCCAGCCAGTTGTGAGCACACAACCCACGCTGTGCACAGACTTTGGCCCTGTTTAGCTGGGGCTTGGAGACCAATGCTCGCTGCACATAGTCTTCAGACATGCCCAACCCACCACGGACACCTAACCCGTGCCCCGGATGGCATTTGGCCATGTCTAACCCACATAAGGCCCCCAGTTCCAAATTTGCACGCCCTTTGGGCATGTGAGGCAGGGGTTGGGTCCAAGACACTTCTGGTGCCCAGTCACAGCAGAGCACTGCCTTCTTACCAAATGAGCGCAAGGCCTGCCTGCTGCGACCAAATGGTCATGGGCACCCAACCCCCGCAGTGCCTAGCCTTTGGCCGTGCACACTGGGGATTGGCCGCACTACACCTGCTCTGGGTGGATGACCCCTGCTGCACACATCCCTTTCTCTCTACCTAACGTGTGCTGTCTGACTTTTTTTTTTTTTTACCTTTTTGATGCGCGTGAGTCACATATGACTCGCAATTTTTCACAAAATGGCAGTCACATTCAGTACTTAAAATGGCTGCTGTAGAGCTCCCAATTTTCTTTTTGATTCACAAGTTGTGCACTGTTTTTTGGCTTTTTGTGCGGGCCTTGAGTTTTCCCCACCTCTGGATACCCCTGAGCAGTAGCCTATGCTCGGACACCTATTGAGGTGGCCCCTGTGACTTTGCACATTTTTTTGCCACAGCAAAAAAACTCACAAGTCATTGCTCACTTGCTAGTTTCAAGATGGACGAAAAATCATTTCAGAGCCCTCACCAGGCAATCAAATTTCTTAAGAAAAAAATCAAAATGTGATAGACAGCATTCACAAATCATGACCTGCGAGTTTAAAACAGCAGATATATACAATGTTGTTAACCTTTTAATACCCACTTGCAAACTTTTATAAATTCTATTTTCTTAAAAACTTCTTAACAGATTTACACCTAACGCATAAAAGCATGATGTCTGAGTAAAGTTGAAATTTCATACCACGTTTGGTGTGGATGTGTTAAGTGATTTGGGCTGCAGCCATGAGCAAAATTTCCTATGGGAGCTACATTAAGAAATGACTTCTATTTTGACACCCTTCCCCTTTTAAGTTATTTTCCCTGCATACATCTGGCTGGAAAGTAGCTTGCATGACCTGATCCGTCTCAGAGTCAAAAGTTATAGGTGAATTAAAAAATGCCTTATCAGTGGAAAGTGCATCTAAACCATAATCACACAGGAGTGATTGCCATAATTGGTAACTGTGTAATACGGTCTAATATTAGCATTGAGGTGATCTGGTAAGATCTTAAACCACGAGGCCGAAGGCAGAGTGGTTTGTAAATGTCACCAGAACCCCGAGATGGCAATGTAGGACAATATTAAACGTGGTATTCTTTATGTATTTTTACTACGTGTTTATGTGGGATTTTTAACTTGAAAAAATCAGGTTGTTTTTTTCCAGAGTACAGCTAATAGTGAGGACTGTTTGGAATTAAAATGTTTTGTTCAAATATGTTTATTGCATTTTAAAGAGAAATACAAAAGTAATACATTAACAATACACCAGTGCAAGATGAAATCTAACTATAATCGTTCAGTCAAGTATTGAGGCTAAAAATATTTCATACTAAAAATCAATGGACTGTTTGGAATTAAAATGTTTAGGTTGTGCTTACCATTCTTGAATAAAGTGTTAATAAAACAGTGGGCAGTTGTAAGGGTCAATGGTTTATGTAAATAATGTGGCTGCGTCATTTGCTGTTTGAAACATTTTGCAAAATTAGCAAATTTCACCAAAAATGTGGTTTCTCTCTTAAATGGATGAAAATATTACTGCCAATGAATTTGCCAAATAATATACATTTTTTGCTGCATAATTGAAATAACCTTGCTGCACATGTTGATCTCCCATGCCACATAATCCTGAAAATGTTAAAGCTCCGCTGAGTGGTTTGGGGTTTTGTCACTATGATGTCAAAATCAGTATTTTAAAGACAACTCTGAAATATTTTCCACATTTTACTATTCCCTGTGAAATCTGAGTTTCAGTTTTACACTACTGCATTTTATGCAGTTGAAGCTTTAAAACAGATAAATTGAATGTGTTGTCCTTATGGGATACGGTGAACATATTTTAGTTGAAAGAAAATTCCCAAGTTTTTTTTAGTGTCTGCAGATAAGGGATAGAAGCCCATAATTGTAGACCAATCACAAGGCAGGACAGAGGGATTAGTGTCCTCCAAGAGTAGAGCATCTGATCTGAAGCATGAATGCCAAGCTGGTTCCTGGGTGTTTAGAGCTGGCCATGGGTAAGGTAGGACTGGATTTGAGTGATGAAAAATCTTAGGCTCATTAGAAAGCTTGGCCACAAGTTAAGGGCCTAAGGGTATACGTATACTAACGTACTTTACTGAGATAAAAATATATATATTGACTTTCCCAAAAAAGAAAAAGAAATACAAAACAACCATGGTTAGCATTTAATCAGGTGCACGCATACGATCAGCCTACACCAGGGCCACTGGAATTATGCGGCAAGAAAAGGCAAATTATGCAGCCTAATGTGGCACGTTTTGTAACAGTATTATTTTGAAATTTGTACACATGTTAACACGGTCTGCCTTCAGCTGCATAGCAACACATGCAGCTGCATTTTTATTAACTTTTGATCTAAAAACAATTTTTGTTAAAATCTACAAATCAAGCAGCAGACGTAGATTATGTGACAAATGCAGTAAATCCATACTTATGTGGAAAGCGACACACTGCAAGCAGAAACGCTTGATTCTAAGAGCCCTGGTCTAAAGAGTTCTGTAATACACGTATAAGGCAAGGTCACAAACGAGGCAACCTGATCTCAGTGCACGTAGATAACTGATGACTGATCTAATGGGTCTCAAAGGGGATCCTTCTTGCAATATCTTGTGTTGGTCCTACCATTCGGGGAACATGGTTTCTCACAGGACTTGGCTGAAGGGTATTCTTTTTACTTCGCATGACGACCTAGTGGCCCCAAATAAAGCAAGATCCTCGGTATCCATCTTGTTCTGCAGATGGAAGGATGTTTCTACTGAGCCCCTGACCTCCAATGTAGCACTGAATGATGTTAATGACATCAGTGATCCTGAGCCGTCATTAGATGGTACAATGAACAATTAACTGCTGCTCTAGATAAAATTGTGCCTTTCAGGAAAGGTTCCCTAAATCCACGAAATCCTCTAATGTTTAGCTTTTTCCTGAGCGAGACGAAATCTGAAGAGTATTGACCTCTTGACTATGCTTCATCTTATAAAATTATACGCCCGTCTTGTGATAATAAATGTACTCTCAAGGCTGCTACGGCTTCCTTCTACCCCCATAAAAATCTTTCCGCTTCCAAAATAACGAGATATTTTCTCCATGATTAAGGATTTATAAGACCTTCACCCCAGCCCCCCAAAAAATAGTGTTCGATCCTGCAAGTTACATTCCAAAATGTAGTCAAATCACAATAAAAAATAAAAAAATCTCTACAGTCGCCACCAATCTGGCGCCACGTGGATCAAATTTCACTTTGTTATTTAATTAGAATCCACCACATTTAAAATTACCCAGTACTTTGATTTGCTTTTCTCTACTGAACAAAGTTGATCCAATTAGTGTTGAACAGCCGGCTGTCTGACTCTTTAGCAGAAATTCTTCCGGCAAAGTTCCACCCAAGTCTTCTCACAATTGACGAGTCACAAGCCTTTGCTATATTGAGTGTGTCTCTGAGATCTGTCAGTGCCTCCTGTGAATTTAAATCAGCCCATCTCATTCCTCTGTTGAAGAAAACATCTCTTGATCAGGACAGTCTGTCCAATTTGTGCCTGATTTCACAGCTCCCTCATATGGCCAAGTTCCCGAAGAAAGCGTTTTTCAACCAAGTAAACACTCATGTAGGAATAACAACTCTCTCCATCTGATCTAAGCTGGCTTTCAGTCAGGCTGCAGCACAGAGACCATAGCAGTGACTGCTTGGTGTTTTATGCTGCTCCACCAATGAAGATCTTCCAGCAGATTTGATTTTGTCCAATCTGACACTGTAGATCACCAGGTTTTGTCATCATGTCTGCCTACTCTTGGTGTCAACCATACTACCTTAATTTGGTTCAGAAATTTTCCGAGCTATAGAACTTTTCATGTTGTCTTTCTATCCACTGTCCGAACTCTTACATGTAGAGTCCCTCAAGGCTCCATTTTGTCTCCTTTGCTTTTCAGTCCTTATATGATACCTCTGGTGCATCTCATACAGTCTTTTGTTTTTATCATTTTTGATTTCAAATCGTTTTTATTGTATTTTCAAGAAAAGAACAAATAAATAATAAACACAATGGTAAAATGATAGACACAATGGTAAAATGATAATGAACACAAGAATACTGACAAATAATAAAACCTATGAGAAATACAAAGGAAGTAGAAAACAGCAAGATACTCAAGTGCATTACCGTGGATGTTGCAGTGAAACTGGGAAGAAATACATGTGGTTTATCAACGGTGTGTCCTGACTTTAGCAGCTCAAGCAACCTTGAAAGGATCGAAGGATCGGAAGGTTTTATAGAGCGTAGCGTGAGGAGTGACTTTAGTTTTAAGAATTTATAAAAATCTATCGAGTTTTATCATTTTTGACGTATCTAAACATCTTGGGCAACCTTCAGTTGTGTGCCTTCCAGCTGCAGAACTGTCTTGATATAGGCGAACACTGGAATTCTTTTAATCAATTTGAATGGAAGAGAGACAGGACTCTAGTCCTTTTGCCTCTGAGACCTGCTCCATTTTGGGAATTTTCCTTCTGGCTACAGCCTCTTGGTGATAAACACAATCACACATCTCGTGTAAGAAACAAAGTTCCAAAATGTGATTCTCAAATTAATCTGACTAATCAAAATAATTCAGTAGTCCTCGTCTGTCTTTTTGAGTTGCGTATCCAGAAACCAGAATATTTAAATTTTGAATGTTTTTTTCTCTGCACACAGACTATTAGAATGCTGTGTGCTAAGATTTACCTCAATGTGTAATACAGAAACTCCAGGTGGTTTGGAACTCTACAGCCAGACTGGCTCTGTTTCTGAAAGGCAACTAATTTATTATTCTGGAACTGTCTGCACTGGCTTCTGGTGAGGGAACAGATTTTCTTTAAATCTCTCTGTCTTGTGCACAAAGTTCTGCCTGCTTTAATTGGTATTAAGGACGCCATTGTCTCAGATCAGCAAGGCGTTTCTTCTCCAAATACCATAAGTGAAACGTTGCATGATTGGCATTTCTTCTCAAAATCCCAGTGGTGGCCCGTAATGTGCAGTAGTGGTGGGGCAGGCACACATACGGCACACTCTTCCACAGAAACACACACATACTTGCACTTATCCACATGCACACTCGCTCACACCCATCCATTCACAAGTACGCGCACATACTCAAACCCATTCACCGCACATATGCACACATACATATATATTCACACAGACACACATGCATCCAACATTCAGCAAGGACTTAACCACCACCACGGCGACATCGGGTTGCGGGAGGGAGAGGCAGAGAGGCCTTGTGGTTCTTGGAGGCTTCAGGGAAGGAAGGGACTGCCAGAAGATCCCACTGTCTCCTGTCATTGGCTGACCTTATCATCGGTCAGCCAACGAGAGGACGACCTGCCCTACCTCTTCACAGAGTGGAATGGGGTCAGGGAGAGTTGAAGATTACACCCCACTCTGTGATGAGGTGTCATGATAGACAGTCAGCCCTGGGCACTTCCGGGCTTAAACCTGAAGCGCCCAGGTCTGAATCTATCAGTGACAGTGACCTCTCATTAATATTCAACAATATTATATATAGTATGAAACTTCCCAAAAAAGCAACATGTGTGTAACTTTGACCCTGTAAAATGAAATGCATATTGGTCAGTGATGGGGTTGTAAGCCGGCAAGATGGCTCAATGAGTTGGGCAATCTGCAGTCGGAAGTTTGTTTCCCCAGCAAGGCCAATCCAGCCTTCCATTGTTCCAACGTTGTGGAATTCAGCACCATTACATTGTTTAATGGTAACAACTATTCTGTAAATCTCTTAGAAGCTGAAGAGGTGTGGTATAATGCGCACTATAAGCACAAACCTTTGTTATGGTTTTTGTTATTGTTGAAACTGTTGTTGTTATTATTATTGTTATTATAATTATTATTTAATCCCAAACGTTGCATTTCCTGTTCAAGCTTCCATAGGAGTTTTTGATCATTGATGCACCAAAAATGGCTGAATGGATTGAAATTAAACTTGTTACGGAAGACAGTGCCAGTGCTTTGCCAAACCTGCATCAGATTTTTGGTTTGATGTCAATCCATTCAGCGGTTTTTAAACTTGGCATAGTGGTGTTACAAGAAAGGGACTACAGTGTAGGAATTAGCTGGATGCATTGTGTAGCCTTATGACAAAGGAGTAGTTCTAAAACTGTGCATGCACTCTTCATTATAAGGGGGCCCACTGATGTCGTTTGCAGATTAGTTCTTCGCCATCTTGGAAAGGGAGGCATGTTCAAACTCCTTCTCAATAGCAGAAACAGTTTTCCTAAATGCCGCCTTCCTCTTATGTCAAGGACTCTGGTGTCGCGGATGGGACGGATGAACCCGTCCTAGGAGAGCCAGAGGGGGAAGTAAGAGGGGAAATGGGCAGTATTCCACCATTGGCCCTTGATTGCAGACCTATGTTATACCTCATTCTCTTGACCCTTTAGGGCAGTGGTTCCCAAACTTTTGACTTCTGGGGACCCCCACTTAGTCATTACTGGAACCCAGGGACCCCAACTAAATCATTATTCGAATCCGGGTACCCCCCAAGAGTCATTACTGGAAGTCGGGGACCCCGGCCTAAGCAATGTTGATGATTTGAACCACAAAACAATACACAAAAATACAGATAAAAGCATTCATCAAACAAATACACAAATGACACATTTTATTTAATTAGAAAACACATATAAATAAAAAAGAAATCAAAATGTAATTTTTATCGAATGGTTGGAGCTTTTCTAAATTCAATTGAGGCCACTCACCATCCATACTGTATTCAGTTTGATGCTGTTGCACTGCTCCCACAAATCAATCTGAGGATACTAATTACATTTTTAGCCTCCAGTTTCAAATTCCTTCACATTTACAGTATGTTTTAAAATGTTCAATTGTACATTTAGCATCTTTATATATCTGCACTTTATTAATCTGTTAATATTATTTGATTTTCAAAGTAGTCGCGTACTCCCTGAGGAGGCTTCAGGGACCCCCAGGGGTCACCGGACCCCAGTTTGGGAACCACTGCTTTAGGGCATGGACATCATCAGTAGTGAAGAAGACCTCTGTCCCTTCTACAGCTCCAGAGAAGTGCTGTGAAGTCGCCGTCAATGATGTGCCATAGGTGGAAAAAGGCCTGGCGTTTGACAGTGGTCCTTGCACAACCCAACTCCACTGCAGTGCACAGGCAGCATGTCCGTAGCCTCTTTGGGGCTGCTGAGTCGCTCACACAAAGGGGTCGATTCCGATTCGGGCCGGAAATCTCTCCGACCGAGCCGGACCCGGAGAAATTTCCGACCGAATCGGACCCGTGCAGTCCGACCGAACGAGTCCGATGCATTCGTATGCCACCGGACACGAGTCGGTCGGACTCCCATTGAACTCAATGGGAGCCGGTCGTACAAACGCGTACGCGGGCTCCCATTGCCTCAATGGGTGCGAGGCGGACAAGGCGCCCCTACAGCGAGTACGCCGCGAGCGCCGCGGCGTACACGCACAGGTAGGGGGACCCATGGGTCCCCCTGTGTGCGCCTCGCACGGGTGCGCGTACAGGGGTCCGACACGGACCCCAAAGTACGGCTCCGACAGCGAGTTCGAGTCGGACGGCGCGAGTCGGTCGGAGCGGTCGAGGTGCGCATCGTACTTACCCGGCCGGAAAACGTCTCCATTGCGCGGTGCGAATCGGGTCCGAGCGAGTCGGTCGGAGCGGTACGATCCGGGTACGAGTCGGTCGGAGCGGTCGGGTCTCCCGGACGAGTCGGTCGGCGAATTCGCATCGTACTCGCTCGGCCGGACCCGCGTACGATTCGGTCGGGAAAAAGGGCTCCGAATCGGATCCGGTAAAGCCGAATCCTATTCGGAGCCCTACCGGCCGAGATCGGAATCGACCCCAAAGTGTGTTTTTAGGTGAAACAATACAGGTGTTGTCAAGTGCCCACTGATTGCTTGTCTCTTCTGACATCAGTGTGTTCTGCTCACTTTTCTCTTGTGAGATCAGTGCCCAGGCTTGCCTTGTCTCTTGTGACATCACAGACCACTGCTCCCTTTTCTCTTGTGACATGAGTGCTCACTTGTCTCTTGTAACATTGCCCAGTCCTTCCTTGCCTCTGGTGACGTCAGTACCCTCTCCCTGCTTGTCTATTGTGACGTCAGTGTCCAATCCTCACTTCTTGTGACATCGCTGTCTACACCTCCCTTGTCACTTCTGACATTAGTGACCCCTCCGTGCCTGTCTTTCGTGACATCAGTGCCCCCCTCCTTTGTTTTCTGTGACATCAGTGCTCACACACTTGTCTATTGTGACATCCGTGGTCACTCCTCAGTTATCTCATGTGTTGTTATTGTCACCCCCTCCCCCCACTCACTAGTCTTTGGTGACAGTGCCCACTCTCTTGTCTTTAATGAAATCAGTATCCACTCTTTAGTTGTAATTGTATTTCTATAGCACTTACTACCCCAGATGACGCATTGAAGCACTTTTCGTCAAGTAGCACGCCACTCTGGCCACTTATCAGTGCCCACTCCTCCTTTGTCCCTTGTGACATCAGAGCTTACTCCCTGCTTGTCTTTTGTGACATCAGTGTCCCCGCCTTACTTGTACTTTGTGACCTCAGGAAACCTTCCTCTCTTGTTACTAGATACATCGGTGCCTTCTCCCCGCTTGCCTTTTGTGCGATTGGAGCTACCCCTCACCTATCCAGTCACACCATGACCACCTCCTGACTTGTCTCGTTGCATCAGTTTCCTTTCTCACAGATGTTTGCACCATCAGTGTCTCCTTCTCACAGTCTCTTGTGACATTATTGTACACTCTGTGCTTGCCTCTTGGGACCTTTGTCAACTCCTTGCTTGACTTAGTCAGCTGTGCTGAATAATTTAGGCCTCCCCTGCTACATCATTCCAGT
This sequence comes from Calotriton arnoldi, assembly GCA_963921515.1. Classification (NCBI taxonomy): domain Eukaryota; kingdom Metazoa; phylum Chordata; class Amphibia; order Caudata; family Salamandridae; genus Calotriton; species Calotriton arnoldi. The sequence goes on along the minus strand of CAWUFW010003839.1, from coordinate 857,526 downwards.
GGGCCTGCACATAGGGTCTGGGTCCTTCCTGGAGGGCAGAGGGTTGCAGTGGCGTCAGGATGTGCCACTTGGCTGTGGGACTTGGTTGTATTGTATGGTTAAATATAGAGTGCGTGCCTTACCCTTTGCAAGGAAGGCATGTAGAACTCTTACAGTGCCGGATTAAACCCTGTGGAGGCCACTAGGCAGTCGACATTTCGGGCCCCCCTGGCAAATTATCTCCTAATATGTTTTTAATTTTACCAACCAACATTTTTAATAAACCAATTTTATTACACAAAACTAAACAGTAACAATTATTAATGTTATTAAACAAAATCTATTTTTTTTAATTTTAATAAACCAACAAAACTTTAAATATTCAATGGGTACATTACATTAATACAGTATTTTCTCTATAGAGTCTTTAATGTAAAGTTTTCGTTTCTTTGAGTTGATTCATTTTATTCTATCTTTTGGAAACAATATTTTAGAAAGCTTGATTGTAATTTTCTTTCAAGATCAAATCAATATCATTTTTGATCCATTATCGCGGGGCGCCTAAAAGGAGTGGGGCCCATAGGCCGGTACCTACTTTGCCTGTTTGGTAATCCGGCACTGCATTCTTCAGATTGTTGAGTAAGCCGACACAGCCTAGGCATAATTTATACAGTGCCACGTTGCCTCTGCAGGTCACTTCTGGGCTCCGAGTTTCATGGAGTTCCTGGATGCTCTTTGAGTGTGTGGTTGAAATGGTGTTGGTTGCAGTTAGACCTACATGGAAAAAATGGGGAAGTGTAGGCGGTTTTTAGGTAAAGTGCTCTGGTGAGCTTCGTGGCTCATGAGCATAAAATTGCAGAGTAGTGTATGGATGGACGCGGCACTGCATGTAGGTGCATGCCTTTTTTAGATGACTGTTGATAGATTTTTTTTCCCCTCCTCTTTACGATTTGAAAACTTGCAGAAATATTTTAAATGTTATTGGATGTGCCACCTAGAGCCATTTCTCCTCTTTCAGAACCAGAACGGTAGGGACTGATTTCTTTAGATTCGTGCAGAACCTGCTGCTTGGATTTGCATTTTCTGGAGTTTCGTGGACACATTATTGGTGTAGAAGCATAGATCCTCTTGCAGTGATCTCACTGGAAGGCAACACACGCCTGGTAAGAGTGTCGCTGAGGCTTCTGGGCAGCTGAGTAAGGATGCCTCTCGGAATCGTGAGCTGGTAGTTGGTGTTTTAATCACCTGCTGTGATCTGGTGTTCAAAGGAGAAGTCTAGGTCTAAATCACCCGAAATGTTGTAATGGCTGAGCGAGTGCAGGGGAGGGGGGAGGGAGGGTCCCAGTTCCTCTTGTTATTGGTAAGGCTGACTGGCCGCGTAGTACACCTTTGTCCTTCACGTCAGTCATACCGACTCGGTTCTCCTTTAGCCAGTGACGGGTATGTTTCAAATAATGCATTTTTTCCCTAGTTCTTCTGTGTGAACATTTTTCTTCCACGAATTGCAGATCAGTTAGTTGATGTATGTGCCAGCATAAACAGTGCAGCGTGGAAGGACAGATGAAGATGTGGCCCAACGAGCGGTCGACCTCGAAGCTGGGGAACCGGGTTCGAGTCTCGGCTGGTGCTCATGTAAAGCGCTCAGATACCTTTTGGTCGACTTCGCGCTATATAAAACTGCACAAAAAAAAAAAACATATTTGCTCGGATTGCGAAAGATAAGTTATTTGATTAGGCTTTTTAACTAAAATAGCCGCAAGCTAATGAGGCGAGCGTTAATTGCTGCCTCTTCTCGTTGTAGGGGTGGTAATGGCGCCCTGGCGTGATCCCCTTGGAGCTGGCCGGATCCGGGGTCCGAGCCATGAATAATAAGGTGGCTACCCCTTCTCTCCTGTGCGTTCCTTTGCGCTATCCCTTTTTGATGGAGCGAGGGACACTGCGGGGCACGGTCTGAAGTCTCCAGGGCCGCCGCGAGACTTTCATTATCTTGGATATTAATAGGAGCCCCGCTGGTCTCTCCAACATGCGCCTTTGTTCCCTTTCCCGCGAAAAAAATGTCACCGGCAAATGTCAAGTTGGCAGCAGCAAAGATGTCGGCCACATCTGCAATCCGCGCCATCGATAAAAGAGGAGCTTAAGTGCCGAGCTGCCAAGCCCGGTGGGGGGATTCGCCCGTGTACTCCATCGCCACAACGCGCCCCCTCCCCCCACCAACTCCGACCCTCCCCCAACCCCTCTCCGCCCTTTGGAGTGTAGTCTAAAAAGTAAGCACTATGGAACGCAGTTTTACCTCAAACGACACCATTGTGATGGTGAGGAGAAAATGGCGGGAAATCCACTTTAATGTGCGGTAATGAGGAGAGCCTCATATGAATAAAATGCACACCACACACTCTCCCTTTATTGCGTCTTTTCAGCCTAAATTCCAGTCACAAGCCGAAGCTTTGCACATGCGCATAATTGTTTTTGCAAGGCGGTCATGCCCTGAACCTGACTGTCAGTCAAAGACCGACTGCCAGGGTCAGTGCAAGATGGAGGCAACTGTAGACGGCTTCTTGGCGGCACCACCACTAGACGGGCCAAGATCACACCCAATGATCTCGAGGATGCCCTTGTTGCAAAGAGGAGAGGTGGCATCCAAGGGGTCAAATGTCACCATTGGAGTTACTGGCACTTCCAGCCTCTTCGGGGGTTCGTTGGTGCTGTGATTGCCTAGGTATGGTGTGCGGCTAAAACTCCAATCATTCAGTCTCCCTGTGATAGAAGAAATAAATAAAAATAAGCCTTGAGTGCAGAGTGTGCGGTATGCTTTCTCGGTTATGCGATGGTTGGCCGCGGAGTCTCCAGTTATAAGGGCCTTGTTCTTACAGTGAACAAGAGCTTCTATTTTTGGACTAACCCTTGTTGAAGGGTCCTTGAAATATGTCAACATGTGCTTTTATATTCCATGACACAAGAATATCCCCTTTTAGCAAATCCCTGCTGTCTGAACGGTCCCTCCTAAGAAGGTTCTTCTTCTCCGAACTCCGCTTACGAAAATAGTCCTGGCATGTGTCATCCAGCCAGGCAGAAGTACATTGTTGGTTTTCATGCTGAGATGAGGCCGGCATAAAGACAGACAAGACAAAGAGTAGGTGACTAGTTGGATTCCAGACCTCTGGTTCATTTCGTAGTAGTCCCAGGACCAAAGGCCCAGAAGCTGTCCGTCTCCCATGGCCACCCGCTGCCCGCTATGTGACTAGTTCAAGATCTAAATGTCTCTAGTCATGTTATGGTTCCAACCTGGTGCTCTAGATTAACTTGAGCATCAGGGCATTGCCTGCTGTAGCTATGTATAGGTCAGACTTCATAATGCTACATTTTCTTTTTCTGCCTGTGCTCGCAGGTCCAGTAGGGGCCCCTTCTCCCCAAAATCTAGCTATTACTTGAGGTCAACATCTGAAAACCAGTTGTCAAGTGGTCGGATGATAAAATTATGTTTCCACAATACATAAAATAACATTTGTCCTCATCATCTTCCTCTTCCCCTTCCCATTTCTTACATAACATGAGGTATATACCCAGCTCCTAAGACATGTAACTAGACCCACCCCCGTCTTTCAAATCACATTTAAGCCCATGCACTGGAAACACCTTTCCTTCAAGGAACAGTTGTCTACAAGAGAGATGCCTCGACTACCACACTTTCTATTTTGCCTTTCATTTTGAGTTACTCAGATGTACCCAGACTGGGCTCAAACAATGTTTTAACGTGATCCCAGCAACCCAAGTTGTGTTAAATTGCAGCAAATACAAGATTTTCCTTTGCAGACTTCTCCATGAGAAGCCTTACGAAATTTGCTTAGGGAAGGAGGTCAAAAATAGGGTAATCGAATATATTACAGGCGATCCCTCATTCTGACCGGATTAATTCTGAGGAAATACTCCATCGTGAAATATAATTTTTCCCCTAGGCGAAATGACCTGCTGGTAAATCTGGCCAATGCGGGATTGACCACCTTCATGTTCTTCTTTTTGCGCCACCAATTCCCGTGGACAGACACTGTAGCCTTGAAGCCCACTGCCGAGGGTTATACTGGTTGTTATAGGCCAGAGCTACTATGGTCTCTGGATCAGGGCTTTTTTTACGAGTGCCTTTAAAATCCAATATAGCCCGAGGTATAAGGGCAATAAGGTTATTAGAACATTCCACCCACTGAGGGCAGAATGTTCTAACTTAAAAAGGGAGAAACAGAAATACAAAATTGGAATGTTGTAGCAGAAGGCTTATGCCAGCCATTATTAACCCTGAGCCACTTCATTGCCTTCAATGGTGCTCCCAATATTCCAATGTTCTAATTTTCTTTTCTTTTAAATTTGGCTTGCTGGTGGGCACAGGCTATCTCAGAGTCTAACAGAGATGAGGAGGCAATAGCTAAAGAAACCATACAATGCATCCCTCTATTCTGGCATTGACGACCTTGTTGGATGACGGTCGCTTACTCTGGTTGTAAACAGTAGCATGGAAGTCGGCGTAAATTAAGCAGTTTCAGCTGTAGTCTCTCTCTAGAGTACTCTGACACATGGCAGCGCCAGTGGGCATCTGTCTCTACAATAATTATTTGAAGCATTGCCTGTGCTGATCTATGGACCTTACTGGACATCAGTGTGCATAGTGATTTCCATGCCTGGCAGCCATGTTGTCTTGGGCTACAACAACTCCGAAAGGAAGGTTGACTCAGGTGAGCAAGTGTGGCTTCCATAAAGACCAGTTACCACGGCCCTCAGACGGTCATCTTTCTCTGGCGGGTAGTTGAGGTGAATTATAAGTGAGGCTATCTTTTTTCAGCCAAGACCAGTGCTTTAAGAGGGCTAGTACTCACACTTCTTCAATGGCCAGGCTCTCCCAATTCTTGAATTTGAAAGGGAGCGCACCTGCACTTCTCAGCGTGGGTTCAATACTTTTAATGGGAGAGTACCAGCACTTCTCAGTTGCACAAAGGTTCTCTGGGACACTAAGTGTCTCCACTTCTTTAATTCCATTTCGGCCTCTGGCTAGCACACCGGCCCTAGGGATACAGGTGTCCCAGGCGAATTGTGTTTCCGTTGCTGCTAGTAAGATGGGCCCCCTAAGAGGAGAAGCAAAAGAATTAGTAATTTTCTCTCAGGAGTCCTGCGACATAACTCCTGAAATGGGCATATTTTCCAAGGAGCAGCTGACAGAGCCTTTTTCAGAATTACTGGAGGTGAAACAATGTTGATTACAGACAGAAGGCAAGCCCATGCATCATCTTCTCAGAGCAGTGCTTAATTTGAACCGGTGGTTTCCGGTGCTCAGTACTTAATTGGCAGTACCAGCACTTATGACAGTCTGCCACATGGTGGGCTGATTGTCTGATTTAGAGTAAGGACAACAACAGTTGTTTACACATTTAATATACGTTAAAAATGACTAATACCTGCCGCCCAGGCCAATCTTAATGCTTTGGGGCCTGGAACAGTCTGAATTGTCACACTTGTAGCAGCGTGATGGTTAGTAGCTGGTTTGGTACTGTCATTTGTAGCGCTAGCAGGGGCAATGGGTGGTGCAGGCTGCAGTGGTCTCCTGAGGAGGTCCTGGAACTTAATTATTTACAAATTAAGCACTGTCTCAGAGTGGACCTCTCTTGATTACTATAAGGAAGAGAAGGAGGAAATGGAAAACACTAGTCAGACCCCTGAGGCAAGAACATTATGAAAGAGAATCTGTTTGCGCTTTTGTCTACTCAGAGAATAAACATTAACATTTCTGCTGCAGACTCCTAACCCACTGCTTAATGTGTGCCAGTGTTTGGAGGTGATGGGCAACAGTGCTCATCTTTAGTGTCCAGGCCTTATTTTTCATCATCAGACTTTGATCCAGAGCAAGAGAGAGGACGACGGAAAATTGACAAAGGAAGAAGAAGTGAAATGTAGGAAAATAGTGACCGAAAGAGAAAGGAGGGATGGAAAATAACCTGGAAGAGTGAGATTAAGAGACAGGAAGTGTAGGGTAGTGAAAGAGAGAGGCATTAGGTAGAGTCAAGACCAAGCATTCTTGACATTCGGGAACCGTGGCAATCTGCAGCACCCGCAACGGGCCCCTCAGATCAGCTTTGGGCCCCAGCACTTACTCTTTAAATTGATTTATTTATTTTGCAAATTCAGCACTGCTCTATGAACAGTCTATCAAGTTTTATCGGTGACCATCGTTGATTCCCTTTTAAACCCTAAAGCTCAGCCTCCTTGGTCCAACACTGCAATCTTATTTTTATTTTATTTTTTGAAACAAATTAAGCACTACCACAGCCTAATACAGTAGGGGTCTATTCTGACAATTCCACCATTCCTCTACATCTCATACATTCAGCTGTGAAGACCCTCTTTCTGCATGAATGGAAGGACCATACTAGGTTTAAAACCAGACTTTGTAACCTAAAAGTGACGGAAGCTGCCTCTCCGCACATAGTCAAGTTAGAATCCAGGCTAACAGATTTTGTAGGCTGGTCTGCCATTGACGGCTTTCCTGCAGACTCTGTAGACCAGCAGGTACACGCAGCGCTGCGCTAAACTTATACCACTACCAACCTAATATTAAACCTCTTGTGATAGCCAACCAGAAGCTTCTTGAAGATCTTCAGGAGGGCGAGGAATCTCCAGATCTGAGGGATAAAATGGGGATATTTTTTCACCTTCTATTCACCCAACATTTCATGCAATATTTGAAGGATTGCTGCACGTGGCCTGTCGCTAGGTACGCCCAGAATCGCAGAGGTGGACGGCTCTAGCAGCCAAGTAATTGAGCTCCTTTTTTAGGGCATGTTTGGTCCTTCAAGAGCTGATTTATTGCATTGAGCTTTCAAGGTTTGGAGGCAAGCTGTTCCCGTTTCACCAAAGGGAAAAAGCTGCTCCATATGAGTAGCTTTGTTGAGGATGTTGATGGTCATCTCTTGGTCCAAACAAGTCAACACTAAAGCCAAAGTGTAGTCAGTACAGTCCACGTTTGCACCAGAAATAGTATCATGTCTGTATTCTGAGGTGGATCAGGGAAAGAACGAGACCTAAACCAAGCAAGGACCAATACCAAAAGCAACAAGTAGACCAAAAAGTGCTGGTGAGAAAGAATTGCATGCCTTAACCACATGCTCACCTGAAGCGTCTACATGTCGTTCTTATAGTGGCGATAAAGATATGGGCCAGGCAGCGTTGGGAGAATCTAGCATATGATCCTACAGGGGAGGAGCACCCCTCGAACTTCAAACCGACCATGCACACCTAGGTTGGTGCACTCAAGAATGTGCTGCACCAATACAACTGCATGAGGTTTGTTGGAGAGACACGTACCCCTCCTCCCAAAAACGACTCTCAAAAGACCAGATCAAAATGTGACTGCCGTTGTTCGGGTAAAGGGACCCCTGAGCAGGAGAGAAGGGCGTCCACGCGGCCCTGCTTTCAGCTACTCCCCAGCTTATCTGGGGGCTGGAGAGCAAGAGCTGGATCCCAATAAGAAACAGAGTAAATCCCACTCCCTGGACCCATGCCCCTACCAATATAGGACATTCCATTTCCGTTAACTCCTGTCGTATGAGTATTCCACCACCACCAAAATGGAAGCTGAATTTTGTATTCATGAATTACTTACTAGTCATGCTTTTCATGACATGATTAAATGGAGGCTGTTCTTTGGTCTTCCAGAGTCGACGGAGACATTTTTTGTCAGAACACAACGTCCTCTTTAAGTGCATCATTACAGTACATTACATTAGCGAACACCATGCAGAAGGGGACTGACACTCACTTTGTACCAGTGCCTTTCCGGGATCTCTCCCTGTGTAAGCCTTTTTCTTCGAAGATCTCCTCTGTTTCCACTTCTCTAGTGCTTATTAGGTAGGTGACACGCAATACAGGAAACTCTTGAAATGCATCCAGGAATATAGATTTTTCTGCACATCCAAGAAATACAAAAATAGAAATGGGATGGCAGGAATAAAGCGAGCGGTGAAACTGGAGGTAGGGAAGCTAGACGACAACACCGATGCCTCTCTGGTAAGAATTCAGATTTTTCTGTTTAAGGCTCTTTCTCTCTAGTCTATTGTTTAGAAGACTAGAACCTCTAAAATATTCTGCAGCGCATTATCAAATTGTCAAAAACTGCCTCCTTTGCATGTCCTATTCATCAAAAGTAAAAAGCAGTCCAAGGCTTGTACGGCGTTAAACAATTGCCTGTTTACTTCTTCCTCAAATGAAGCTGTAATTCATTCCAGCATGTTTCAGTTTTCAGATTGCCAATATGTTTCGTCCAATATTATGTGGACTTCTTTAAGGCTCATCCTGCACTATACTAAACGGTGAAAGTGTAACAAAAATGCAGACATTTTGTATTGGTGTGAAAGGTGCTCCATAAGCACTAGGAATAGAATGTGGCTGTCTTCTTGACACCCATGTTTGCCTTGGTTCCTAGGCAGAAGGTGGAGGAATTTATTTTAGAGCAGACATACTTGTGGATACTTTGGTGTGGAAATTAACACAGAAATGGTGTTCCATATGAAAAAGCTGAATTGTTGGTGTTCATTAATAAATGTAAAGTCCCTAATTGGGTTTGTAATCTGTCACTTCAAGATGGAAGGTACTGCTTTCATAAGAGACACTCTGCATCCACGACACTGTAGAGCCAGGTCGGAAGTGATGGATTTTGATCTTACGATTCTTGTGTGGGTGGAATGGAATGGAAGAATAACCTGCAGTTCTTTAGGAGCATGTGAAATGGCATTTTACATGCCTACATTTTGGTCTGTCTTTGGCCTCTTCATGTTTCACCAATGCATGCAGTTTGATTGCTGAAAGATTTGGATGATCCTTGGGTGGAAGTGTAATCGTCTATCTCACCGACATACTTTTTATCTGACAACACTGTGTAGAGGCGCACAGAGACGGAGATGGATCTACTGAAGGTGTTACGCTTCTTGGTGAAGTTAATACCTGTGCCATCTCAGCCATCTTTAGTCCCTCCATTTTGTGGTGGGGTCACTGACGTGTGGGTCTACTAAAGCAGGAGAAGTGATCAGAATAACAAATCAGCTGAGGGACAGTGTGACACTCTTGCCTTGAGACATCAGTAGGATCTGTGGGTTGATACTGTTGTCAAACCAGGACTGTTTTCAAGGCCCTGACGTTACAGTTCCCTCCAGTATCTGAAGGTTTTCCGCCGAAGGCAGCTGTTCCATCCTAATTGTGCTTTCTTTGGAGACCTGGGAAGAACTGTGTATTGGAATTTATATCTGAAAGAGACACGTTAGTGACAGATTCCTTACCTTAGAATATCCCCAGGCGTCAGGCTGGATCCGGAAAGTTTTTGCGTAGCAGTACCCTTGCGCGTCGGTAGGCGTTGTCGTGCGGCTCCGCATCCGTCATCGGCGTCGTGATCGCCGGGATGACGTCGCGGGCAGTACTTAGACGCCGCCCCTGCGCGCTGACGTCAGTTCTTCTTTTTCCGCGCCAGTAAGCGCAGATCCGGGAAGAGCAGTGCCCTAGTCAATTTTTGACTGAATTTTTTCACTGTTTCTTTTCGAGTCTTTATCGACTCCTAGGTGTCGTAGGGATGCCCGGCTTCAAGCCATGCGACGCCTGTGGTCGAATGATGTCGATCACAGACCCGCATCTAGAGTGTCTCTTCTGTCTCGGCCAAGACCACGACACAAAGTCGTGCCCTGACTGCCGGAAACTTCACCCGAAGGCTTTGCGAGAGCGGTCTCGAAAGCTACTCGAGGTCCGGCAGTCGGCTCCGCGCCGCACCAAGCCCCGGTCCCGGGAGAGGTCGAGGGGCCGGTCGCGGAGTCCCCGCCGGTCGTCGGAGTCCAAGTCTTCGCACTCCTCGGGTAAGTCGAAGCACAAAAAGTCTAAGAAGCGTCATCGCTCTAAGACTTCGCCTCGCCGGTCTCGCGACTCGGCTGAGGCCCCAGTCGGCACCGTCCCCGCGGCCACGGACATGCCTATGGAGCCGCCCCCGCATTACCCGTCCTTTCCGGGTTCGGGGCGACTCCGGCCGAAGCTACAGGAATTCCTGTCGGCCATGGCCCGCCTCTTCGGGCCTCAAGGTCCCTCCGGTGCGCCTTCGGGCCCTGCGGGCCCTGATGGGGTTGCCCCGGCGTCGCCGTCGACTCCGGTCCCGGCGCCGCCTGTCCCACCAGCCTTCATCCCGGCCTCGGCTCCGGCCCCGGCCTCGATCCCGGCTCCGGTGGTACCGCAACCCCATCGACGCCGGTTGACCTAACCACGCCTCCGCCGATGTCCCCGGTGCCGTTCCTGACGCCGTCCGGGTCTCCGGACGGCGCCGGTCCCCGGCTCACTCCGGCTCCGGACATGGAGCCGGACCGACGTCGCTTGACGCCGGCTCCGGCGCCGATGAGACCTTGGATCCCAAATGTCCCTCCTCCTCCATATTTTGAACCTGAGGAGGACCAAGAGAGCTGGGAGGGGTCTGAGGACCCTCTCACACAACAGTGTGAGTATGATCCGGACTGGGCTGAGGAACTTGGGGATGCCAGTGGTCTAGACACCTCCCTGACACTGGCATGCTGTCTCCTCCCGTGGCTACGGAGGAGGGAGCTAATTTTGCAACAGTGTTGCGTAGAGCAGCTGGAGCCTTACATCTCCAATTGCTACTGTGGCTGTCAGGACTAATCTCCTGACGGAAGTGCTTCAACCGGCAGCTTCCTCTTCGGAGACTGTGCTGCCGTTTAATGATGCACTCACTGACGTTCTTTTGGGTGCCTGGTCCAAGCCCACCACAGGGGCTCCTGTGGATAGGAATGTGGCCCGACGCCATCGCCCTGCTCCGGGCGACCCCTTGTTTCTCTCCCAACATCCCACCCCGAGAGCTTGGTTGTCCAAGCCTCTGCCTCCCAAACCGCCTTCCCTACCGCCCCTCCGGATAGGGAATCCAAACGCCTGGACCAATTTGGGAAGAAGGCTTTTCTTCCTCCAGTGCTGGCTTGCGGTCCATCAACACCGCTTGCCTTTTGGGCCGATACACCCACTCCCTGTGGGATTCGGTGGCGGCTGTTTTGCCGCAGTTTTCTGAGGAGGTCCAGACACTGCTTACCCGCGCCATTGCGGAAGGGCGTGATGCGGCTAAATACACCATACGTTGTGGCCTTGATACCGCCGACTCGCTGGGCAGGTCGCTTGCAACGACGGTGGCGCTACGTCACCACGCCTGGCTGAGAACAACTGGTTTCTCGGGTGATGTCCAGAATACACTCATGGACATGCCCTTTGATGGAGTCGGTCTGTTTGGTTCAAAGGCAGACCATGCGCTGGAGCGTTTTAAGGACTCACGGGCTACTGCCAAGTCCCTGGGCCTTTCTGTTGTACGCCCTCCGCTAACCTCTGCTTTTCGCCCCTTTCGTGGCCACGGAAGGGGCGCTCAGTCACGTCAGCTGCCCAGCCACCGGCCCGCGCAGCAAGCGTCTTCGCGTGGCCGAGGACGTGGATACCGCCGTGGCGGTTCGGGCAACCAGCGTGCGGGTCAGGCCACTACCTCCAACCCGTCCGCGGCCTCCAAGCCCTCCTAGTCCTTCCTTTCAGGTGCACAGCACGCCAGTAGGGGGCAGGGTCCGATATCACCTTCACCACTGGCGTCCCATCACCTCGGACAGGTGGGTCTTTGACATTGTCCGAAGGGGCTACTCCCTCCCCTTCAAGACCACCCCCCCAGCCATGCCACCTCCATTCCACCGCATGTCAGGGGATCACTTGGTACTTCTGCAGAAGGAAGTTACGGCCCTCTTGGCCAAGAGGGCCATCGAGCATGTTCCGACCCCAGAAGTAGGACGTGGTTGCTACTCCCACTACTTTCTGGTGCCCAAAAAGGACAAGGAGGACATGCGTCCTATCTTGGACCTCCGGAACGTCAATCGCTTCCTCCGGAAGGAGAAGTTCAAGATGCTCACCCTAGCTCAGGTCTTGACTGCCCTCGACCCTGGAGTCTGGTTGGTAGCGTTGGACTTGCAGGACGCTTATTTTCACATCCCCGTCCTGCCGGCCTACCGGCGTTACCTGCGGTTCATGGTAGGCCTCGAGCATTTTCAGTTCACCGTGCTCCCCTTTGGCCTTACAAGTGCCCCTCGGGTGTTCACGAAAGTGATGGCGGTGGTCGCAGCTCATCTGCGCCGGGCAGGGGTTCCAGTCTTCCCCTACCTCGACGACTGGCTGCTGAAGGCGGGCTCGTCCCAGGCAGTCGTCTCCCACCTCCAGACTACGGCCGAACTCCTGCACTCGCTGGGGTTCTCCATCAATGTGCCGAAGTCGCATCTGATTCCTTCTCCACAGCTCCTTTTCATCGGAGCAGTTCTGGACACAACGCAGTTTCGGGCCTCTCCTCCCGAACGGCGAGTCCGGGATATTCAGGCTATGATTCCGATCTTTCAGCCTTTATCCTGGGTTTCGGTACGGATGACCCTGAGGCTGCTGGGCCTCATGGCCTCCTTCATCCTGCTGGTCAATCATGCCAGATGGCATATGCGGGCTCTGCAGTGAGACCTGAAGTTCCAGTGGGCGCAGCACCAGGGCAACCTGTCCGTTCACGTCCAGATCTCGGAGGGGACTGCAAAACAATTGCAGTGGTGGCTCTCGAACCGGCAATGGGTCATGGGCAGATCGCTCTCCCTTCCCCAGCCAGAGCACACAGTTGTGACGGACGCGTCCCTTCTGGGATGGGGCGGTCACATGGGAGAGGCGGAGATCAGAGGCCTCTGGTCTCCTGCGGAGTCCCGGCTCCATATCAACATTCTGGAGCTCCGGGCGATCCGACTTGCACTCAAGGCATTCCTTCCCTCTGTCAAAGGGAAGGTAGTGCAGGTGTTCACAGACAACACCACCGCCATGTGGTACTGCAACAAACAAGGCGGGGTGGGGTCGTGGACACACTGTCAGGAGGCTCTGCGCCTCTGGACATGGCTGGAACATCAGGGCATGTTCCTGATGGTTCAACACCTGGCAGTTTCCCTGAACGTCAGGGCGGATGAACTCAGCCGCAGGTGCATGATGGATCACGAATGGCGTCTTCACTCGGAAGTGGCGCAAGGACTCTTTCTACAGTGGGGAGAGCCTTGGTTAGATCTATTCGCCACCGAAGAGAACGCGCAATGTCATCAGTTCTGCGCGTTGGAATTTCCAAGGCGGCACTCGCTCGGCGACGCTTTTCGTCGCGAGTGGAGTTGCGGTCTGAGGTACGCCTTTCCGCCTATACCACTTCTACCCAGAGTGTTGAAGAAGATTCGGCACGACTGGGCCCAAGTCATCCTTGTGGCTCCGGACTGGGCTCGAAGAGTTTGGTATCCCGAGCTACTCAGTATGAGCGTAGATCCCCGATCCGTCTGCCTCTTCGGGAGGATCTTCTGTCGCAGCAGCAGGGGACGGTCCTCCACCCGAACCTGTCCAGCCTCCACCTGCTTGCGTGGAGATTGAGCGGCGGCAGTTGATTCCTTTCGACTTGCCTCCCAAAGTTTGTGATGTGATTCTGGCAGCCAGGCGTCCCTCCACTAAGGTGGTATACGCCTGCAGGTGGAACAAGTTTGTGGCATGGTGCACAGCAAAGGCTGTGAATCCCCTTTCTGCCCCTCTTTCTGAGGTTCTTCTGTTCCTTCTTTCCCTGGCCCAACCGGGTTCTGCCCTGGGTACCATCAAGGGCTATCTTTGTGCCATCTCGGCCTTCCTCAGGCTTCCTGATCAGCCCTCCCTTTTCAGGTCCCCTGTTGTTAACAGGTTCCTAAAAGGCATTACACACCTCTTCCCTCCTGTTCCGTTTGTGATGCCTCAGTGGGACTTGAACTTGGTTCTTACCTTTCTCATGTGCGCTCCCTTTGAGCCTCTACATAACTGTCCTCTTCGTCTTCTGACTCTGAAGACAGCCTTTCTGGTGGCCATCACCTCCGCTCGGCGGGTGAGTGAGCTCCAGGCTCTATCATGCAAACCTCCCTTTCTGTCTGTCCATCCAGACAAGGTTGTTCTTAGGACGCGTCCGTTCTTCTTGCCAAAGGTGGTTACTGCCTTCCACATTGGGCAGACCATCACTTTGCCCACCTTCTTTCCGCCTCCGCATCCTTCCAGAGAGGAAGAGAGGCTCCACCGTCTGGACCCAAAACGTGCGCTTTCCTTTTATATCAACCGCACACAACACTTCCGGGTGGATGACTAGCTCTTTGTTGGCTACGTGGGCGCCAAAAAAGGTCGGGCGGTGCACAAGAGAACCATCTCCCGCTGGGTAACCTTGTGTATCAAAGCCTGCTATTCTTTGGCTAAGAAGGAGCCTCCTGTTGGGCTGCGTGCCCATTCCACAAGGGCAACGGCTGCTACCACGGCTTTAGGCCGCGGTGTTCCGCTGCAGGATATCTGTCAGGCAGCTACGTGGGCCTCGCTGCACACGTTTACAAAGCATTACTGCCTTGACAGTCAGGTCCGGAGGGACGGCTTCTTTGGCCGTTCTGTCCTCCGGGACTTCCTTGTCTGATCTTTGTTCGCAGACCCACCACCGGGGTTGGTATTGCTGGGGTATCTATTCTAAGGCAAGGAATCTGTCACTAACGTGTCTCTTTCAGATGCACAAGTTTCTAACTTGTGTAACGATATATCTGTAAGAGACAGTAGTTAGTGACAGATTCCTTACCGCCCACCCATCCTCCCCGTTCTGCGAACTGATTTCTAGGGTTAAGGACATCCCTTTCAGGGCCCTGGTATTTTTCAGACACCTATGTCAGCTTATTGCATGGCTCTGCGTTCCTGGCGCGGAAAGTCGTGTACAGAACTGACGTCAGCGCGCAGGGGCGCGTCTAAGTACTGCCCGCGACGTCATCCCGGCGATCACGACGCCGACGACGGACGCGGAGCCGCACGACGCCGCCTACCGACGCGCAAGGGTACTGCTACGCAAAAACTTTCCGGATCCAGCCTGACGCCTGGGGATATTCTAAGGTAAGGAATCTGTCACTAACTACTGTCTCTTACAGATATATCGTTACACAAGTTAGTAACTTGTGCATCAAATGCGTGTCTTGAATGACGTGGTATTTTTAGGCTTTGCACTGGGTTTCATGAACGAATCTGGTGCCTGTCACTGTGGTGCAGGCGTGATGGAGGACTTTTGCCCTAGGAAGAGGTGCAGGTACACATGAACTGCTTGGAGATGCTAGCAGGCTGTCTGGCAATTAGAAGCTTGGAAAAAGATCAGGTGAAACAGTGTGTCCTTTTGTGAATGTCTTGTATGTCAGCCATTTGCTGCATTGCCTACATCAGTTTCCATGGGGGTGAATCAGGTGCAACAGGCCAAGGGACCTTGTATAGCTGGACGTGGAGTTTTGTCATTGCGGACACAACTGGCAGATGTCCCTCCATGCAGAACATGCCATGGGTCCAACAGGGCGGCGTGACATTTTCAGCACCACTTGAGTTCCAGCAAGAGGCTAGGGGCACAGTTGAGCCACTGTCAAACAAGGAACACTCTTAGTAAAGTGTTGCCTCTCTTCTCACAGCTTTCCCAGTTTTTCAGCTAATATTTATGCAAGGATACTGTATCTTGAGGAATTGATCAATTCTGCTTTGCCTTGGTTTGTTCTGATTGTTGACCTGCTTGTGAGAGTGAGCCAGTTCTGTGTACTACTTATTCTGAATGCCCTCCAGTGCTTTCCAGACAATGGGATCTGTGAGTCAGTTGTGCTGCATACATTGACCATATTTGGGACCTTCAGCGCATTCTGGGCTTTTTTATGCCTTTTGAGAGGGGCGTGTATCTCTTCAGGATGTCGTGGGCCCTGGTTATCGCTAGAGGATGACTGGCAGCATGGGTGGCTTTTCAAGCGTATGAGAACACGTCTGGATCTCATTCAAGTTCATGTACTATAGCTTGCTCATCTCCTGCCCAACATGTGTGCAGGAGGTTAAAGAATACATGATCCTGGAAATGTACAAGTCTGCCCTCTTGTTTATTCCTGAACTAATGGAAGGACTCTTGATAGGTAGAAATCCCATGGTCTGCTGCCTCCTTCAGAGCATGAGTTTAATCTCTAAGTACAGTCGGAGGCTTGCGATGAAGTTAACCTAGTAGCTCCCTCATATTCATCATGTGAACAAGCTATCCTATTTTGATAGCATGCCATCTCTGCGCCTAAACCCGGGAAACGTTCCGCCATTATCACCTGATAATTAGAGAAACCTTTGAACCAGTTAACCAGAGTTTCCTCAATCTTTTTCTTGTGAGACCAACTGTTCCATTCCCTGGGATGCACCCACTCTTTGTTCATTTTCGCCTCTTCCTTACCCGCGTTATCAATTAATAAGGCAAACTTATTCACATACTCCCCTTTCCAAATCTTTTCTCTCACCTCCTGTGAAATATGCCTACCCAGCCGTTCCCTGGAGGATCACAAATCACCCAAACCTAAGCTTGGTAACACCTGCACCATACCTGTTGCTGCAGAATCCAGCTTCTTGGCCTTGTCATCCTCTGATGGCAGACTTGTTTTTGGAGGTTCTTGTCCGGTCGTGTTGGTTGCTGTACCACTAGCCGCTGCGGTCCCTACTGGCACATTCTGCCCTCCCACTGGTTTTGACCCTTCGAACTGTGCCACCAACTTCCTGGCTTTCTGTAACGCATCACCCTCATCCGACAAAGCCCCACAGCCAACTTCCGGGGTCCAGTTCCCTGCCTTGGCTAATCATGGCAGTATGGCAGCCAAACTTGCTACCAAATCTGGGTGCCCAGGGGCACCACCGGCTGTGCCCTCACATGCCACCGGTACTACCTGACTCGGGGGCCCACCCGCGAGGGGGGTTGGCGCTGGCGCCACTGGCACTGGTTGACTGCCCCCTTAGCACCTGGTAAAAACACCGCTGGTACTGGCCCACTCCCCCCAGCGGCTGGGACCTCCACCCCTGGAGCCGAAGGCCCTGCCCCCTCAGCATCTATTGCCCTCATGGGCAAGGGACCCCCACCCCTACTCGCTTAGCTCTAGACCTCTTTGGGACCAGAGGGAATGCCGCTCTAGGGGCTACCCCTGCCCATCTGGGCCCTTTCCTGCCCCTCTACCCGGTTCCGTAAATCTGTTAAGGACTGACCCATATCATCCATCCTTTGCATCATTGCTTCCATGAATTCCTCCATTCGCAAGCGCTTATCATCCTTCCGTTCCTTTGGTGCCATCATGCACCCCTCCTGGCTCCTCAGCCATGCAAAATACAGACACCGAATAAACTTCTATTAAGTATTGTAGGCAATACACATCAAAAAAGCACTCCACTGCTCATTAACTAAATAATGCCCCTATTATCACCTGTGAAGGCACTGATCGCAATAAGCTCCTAAACAAACCACTGCTCAGCAAAACTAAAACAGTGCCCCCTGATACCCCTTGAGCAAGCACTGCTTGCCAATAAGCTCCAACACAAACTGGTCAATAACCAGATTAAGCCCCTAGTAACTTGCCAAATGCACTTATTGCAAAAGAAAACTCCACCCAAAAAGAATCAGCTTACCCACTCCTTGAAGTTCCCTAAAACCATCAGCTGCCGCCTGATTCTTCACACAAAAACAAATCCCCTGCTCCACTAACCTAAACAGAGGACAGGAAATACCCCCACCTTCTCCCTCACCTTAAACTTAGGATGCGGCTCGGCGCGCGCCTCAAAACTGCTGCTGGAGCCACCACCGCAAGACCAATCATGCGGGCCCGGTGAGTATTCACTCAGCCAGCGTGTCTCCCAGCGCACCGTGAGACTGCACCTTCGTGTCCCGAAATCGGCCACCGATGCTCGTGTTGTACCTGCAAACAAAAGGGGACAAAGAAGGAAGAAAAAAGAGAGAGAAGCGGCTTTGTCCCAATGGACAGCCTTGCGTGAAGATATTGCTGTGGAGCGGCGAAGGAAAAGACCATCCTGCCACTCCACAGCCCCTTTTAAAACTCTCCCCGAAGAAAAACCGGCCGAATCCGGCTTCCGGATTGCCTTGCCTCCCTCGCGGCGCCCGGAAGTACTTGGATGCTTCCGGGTCAAACAACCATATCCAATCAGGGGGCGAGGCGGGGAGGGTGTCGGCCGCGTCAGTGTGCGCGACACCTGCCCCTTTTGTTACTAAGAGGGACCGGCACAACCGCCATAGGCGCGGCGTGCCTGAGTCCCGGTTGTCGCCTTGGCATATGGCCAGGTATTGCCGAGTCCCCTCTCCATAAATAGACCTTACCGCCCCCCCGCCGGGGGTCCCAACCCCTCCATTCTCCCCCGGGGCATAAATCCACATTAACACCATGTCTTGGGTTAGGGGGTCGTAAAAACCCCGGCTGTATTTTTATTCAAACATATCAAAAACATATTAAAATTTCATATTTACAACATTTACAATATGCCGAAAAGAACTGTCCTTCAATCCACTACATCGATACACCAAAAATTTGTATACATGAATATGTACATCATTTTCAGCTGGCTAGCCTTAACATGTTATCTAATAAATACCCATTCCAGACATAAACTAAATGATATACATTATTGCTTTTCTGCATATCCCAAAATGAGCCTACGGGCAAGGTCATGACTGGTCCAGCAACGTGCTAGGTCCCACCCTCCTACCGGAGAGACTTTGCGCAGGAGGCCTAGTTCCCCAGAAGGTTTTTATCCCCCGGCTACCCCCTACGCCCTCAATATTAACTTCCTAGGGCTGAGCTGTTATGCCAACTTTTTGCGCCCATCCGCATGTGCAGGGGTTGGCCCCAAAGCCTACCGGAAGCGGTACTTCCCCTCCCCCCGCACCTTCCAGCCTTCCAGCTGTAACCGCCCCCTGGGATTCCATGAGAGACCACTGTCCCCCCCCCCCAGGTGTCCCCATTGACAATGGTGATGCCTTCTAAGGGCCGTAAAAAATGCCTACCAATCATGACCTTACCGCAGACCAAGGATACTTTACATAAAATACGACAATGACACAATCCTATAAGGAAAATTATCTACACAACAATACCTACAAATTGATTTGGAGCGAAACAACTCGGACAATCTGCAAAGAAAAAACACAAGCAAAAAACATTACACACATCAAAATCTGCTGCCTCAGGGGATGGTGGGTGGGGAAAAAAGAGAGAGAAGCGGGTTTGTGCCGATGGACAGCCTTGCACGAGGATTTTGATGTAGAGCGGCGAAGGAAAAGACCGTCCCGCCGCTCCACAGCCCCTTTTAAAACCCTCCCCGAGGAAAACTGGCCGAATCTGGCTTCCGGATTGCCTTGCCTCCCTCGCGGCGCCCGGAACTACTTAGTTGCTTGCGGGTCAAACCACCATAAACAATCAGGGGGCAATGTGGGGAGGGTATCGGCCGCGTCACATTGTGCGTGACCCACGACCGCCCCTTTTGTTACTAAGAGGGACCGGCACATCCGCCATAGGCGCGGCGTGCCCGAGTCCCGGTTGTCGCCTTGGCAGTAGCTCAGCTTCTGAGAAAAGCCTTTCTTTCAAGAGGACAATGCAGCGATACCTGGGGCCTGATGTCTGGACCATGGATATTGATCTTATGGTGTTTTCCTGAGTGTGTCTGTATATACGTTGCTAGGGAAAAAAGTGTCTGTCTTGGTTCTCTATCTTTTTTTCCCGGAAATGAGAACTTGTGAGCTGGAAAAGAGTAAGAGATCAAGGGGGCCACATTACAAACATGATGCACTGTTCCACTCTGCGATGTGGAGCACCCTTAAGTACGTGCACTGGGCGCAAAGAGGACAGTGCATTGTATCACAGCAAATGCACTGTACCCAGTGCAGGTGCACACATGCACCTGCCTTGAGAATAGCACATTAGTCAAAGGCATACTGGCTGTTTAAATCAGCCGGTCTGCCTTCCACTGTGCAAGTGGCAACCCACCCTGCACTTGAAGGGGAGGCAAAGATCCCTCTTCAGGGAGATGCAGTGGGTAACTGTACCTGCCTGGGGACTTCCCTGGAGCCTCCTTACTCTCATTGAGGGGTGTCCCTCTGGCGGGGCGGAGGGGCATTGTGTGCCGTCTCTTTGTGGTACACAGTCACTGCTCCTCCTGATAACCTATCTGCCATTGTGTCCGCTTTTATAATACTGTGCGGGTGCAAAGGATTCCCTTATTTGCATGGGGCTACACCTCCCTGAAATCGTACCACCGCACATTTAGCCTCGGCACAATATATATTACTGTAGGGGCCACACAGGCCTCTGAAATCCCTTCTGTAATACTGGTGTGCCTCAGAAGCAGAAAGCAGGTGCACAGGCTCGTTGTGACCCCAGGCACTTTCTCTAATATAGTCCCTCACTGTTAGCTTACAGGGTAGGCCCCACTCCCAAATTGCTGATTTCCAACAGGAATCCTCACCACCCGGTAATTTGCCAGACGCCTAACAATGCAGGTTATTTAATTTAGACACAGAGGTGAATAGTACCCCTTCCTTTAGTGACAATGTTCTCTCCCAAGTGTTTAGAATTTATTTTCCGTGCCATGTGAAAGAGTAAGGAGATGTCCCTGGAAGCCCTTCATGGTTTTGCAGGAATGTTCATGTTGTAACTCTCCAGTTGGAGGAATTGGCAGTTAAGATGATTGTGGGTTGATTGTAGTCGTGAGGCGTGAAAAAACTCTCTTAGGATGAGTTTGTTGGGTCATAGGTGTTCTAATTAGTTGACACCAATGTATTCTTTTTGCTGACAAGAGTTTGCAGAACTGATTATTTATTCATAATATTTTGCTGTATGGATTTTCTCAAGTCTTGGTCCACTCCTACTGCAATTCCTCAGCACTGCTGTGCTGTCGGCTGATTCTCTGGGCAACACTATGGTCGCACCTTCACTAAGTCAGTGAGATTCACTAACTGTATTCTATGGGCACAAAAGCACTGGAGATGCCCTTCGCCCCGGTGGCATCTGTTGGAGAAAGTCTTTTGTATCTCCTCTATGGCAGTGCTTAATTTGTGCTGGTGGTTGCTGATGGTGGGCATAGGCACTCAGTTCTGGCAACCGGGACTGATTTCTCATCTTTAGACTTTGATGTAGGTCAAGAAAGGGAAAGACAGAAAAGTGAGAAATTAGGAGAAAGAGAAAGTTGGGAAATGGTGGGGAGAATCGAAGTGGAAGAAAGAGGCATTAGGTGTAATCAAGTCCTAGCAGCATTATAGTGTTCCGCAATCCCAGCCTTTGGCAGAACAGGTGGCGTCCTCTTAAGAAAGACTTTGGACCCTGCATCTACTTATCTTTTTTTTTGGACAAATTAGGTGGTGCTCTAGGAATTGCCATTGATCAATATTAGTCACCATGGCAGATGCCCCATAGCCATAGATAGTAGAACTCAGTTTTCTGGGCCCCACCTCACAAGCCCTTGCATGGTTCGCTAATTGGTGATCTTATCCTGGGCCCTGCTTGCTGAACACTTGCTGTGGCTGTATCTCGGCTCATAGAGTAGCGTCTTCGGAGGGTGGCATCGCGCCATATGGCCAGCACGCTGCTCGTCTCTGCGAGGGGAATGAGGCGTTGAGCGGGAGCCATTGGCACCAGACACACGCTGCTGTCTCTGCGGGCAGAATCAGCCTCTTCTGCGGGTTCCTTCTGGCTGGAGACAAGGAAAACAGAAAGCAGGCAGCAGCAATATCACACTTGACTCTTGCTTGGTTTCAGCGGTGTTTTAAGTAGTGTGTGTGCTGGTGGTGCTTGTGACTGTGTTATACTGATGCATAAATGGTTGGGGCGCACTCGTATCCTAACTGAGGCCATCTCAGTGTGAGCTGTTCAAAGAGCTGCATCCTTGAGATCTTCTTTCTAAAATTGCATAGGAAACGAATTACAGCTAAGCGTGCTAGGGTTTCCGATTTTTAAATCATTCAAGAGCGCAACAGTTGGAAACGAGGTGCTTGGACGCCCATCTAACTAAGCTGTTGATACCACATTTTAAAAAACGGTCTTTGGAAGCAGTTTGTAAGAGTGGGTGATTTTTTCAGAATGCTACTCTAGCTCTTGAATGCAGGAAGGCATGAACCATCACCCCCTATGCATCCCTCCCAGTGTGTAGCTTGGGCCGGACTGGGAGATCCAAGACTGTCCTGGCAAAAAACATGCTCCAACCAGCCCTGCTTCCTTCCTCTCTTCGCGCAATTGATCTCTTTCCATCCATCCATTCTCTCTCTCTCTCTCTCCTTCTCTCTCTCTCGTCACTTTCTCTCTACCTTTCCTCTCACTCCTTCTCTCTTTCTTGAAACCTCTCCTGCCTGTTGCAATTAACTTCAGGGAGCTGGGGAAAGTGACAGAGGCCCTGGGCTTTCAAAACTGGCCTCCGAGGGCTCCAGCCCACCAGGGAAATGCCCGGTGGATTAAAAGGCATGTCCGGCCCTGTTTGTAGCATCTTGAGTCACAACCCATCGGAGACCTTTTCTCTGGATCCTGGGGTAAGCATGGAGTACCAGGCAGGATCAGTGTTCATACTTCCTTTTTCACTATTGTCATGTGTCTCTGGATACTGGTGTTTGCATAAGTTAGCCAAGACCCCCTTCGTGTTCTGACTCTCCATTGGTAGCAGTGGTTGAGCACAATGGCCTAGGTCATGGGAGGCGGTGTGAGAAGTATGTCAAGTACAGTATAATACAATAGCTATCTCACCCAATAGAGTTAAATATCCAAGTATAGATCGTTCAGCTAAAATTGGTCTTTCTTTTGAATATAGTTAGAAACGTAGGGCAGTTAAATGGAAGAACAAAAGTGAAAACCTGCAGTTCCTTCCGCTTCCGGTTGGTGAAATATGACACCTCACATTTTCAAAGTACTACTGAAAAATATGACAGATATGACTTCTACCACTCATGCTTTTAGGTGGCATTTTGCCTTGCAAATTCTTGGTTTTTTTGGAAAGCACTTTAATTACTTATAAAGTCACTAGCCCGTCATTGCAGGATTGCAAGGAATGTCTGGGTGTCAGACAGGTCAACAGGAGGTGACTCCAACGTAGCACTACAGGCGTGGCAACTGTTGACAGTTTGTGGGTCAAAGTTCAAAGAAAAATATCTCACAAATGGACAGTCATGATAATTCAGTGAGCTGGCAAACTTAAAATCCAGGTGGTATGGTTGTTCATGCGACGGCTAATGGGGGAAGACGCTAAGTCAGTTTCTCTGGGAGTGGGTCACAAATTTTTACCAGTGGATAACCACAGAACCGAGCCTCCTTTTAGACAGGTTTGGGGAGTCCAAAGCTCTTTAACTAACTTTCAGTGTGGCAGTAAAATTTCATCACTGGATGCCGTTGGAGGGTGTCTGGGTCCTAGGCCCCGGTGCCATGTTGATTAGCACTCAAAGGAGGAAGGACCCAGCTGTCTCACACCACACCTATGAGCGTAACTTCAGTTGGTTCAGTGGCACTGGGGCCCGAGGCATAAGGGGCCCACTGAACCTTGATTATTGCTGTATTTTATAATGCAGAGAGTAGCCCAATTACATCCTTGCACTAGGGCTCATGGCACAGGCTACGCTAGTGACCACATCCTATGTCACACCGGTTTTGGCTTCACCCAAGCGAGGCGGAGCAGTGTGTGTTGTGGGGGACCCCGGCAAGTATCAGAAAGTTTCACGTTGGTGCAGGGGTGAATCTTGCCAGTGAGAGCCACTACTCCAAGCCACTCAAGTTGATTTGTATAGCACATGGCTACCCTGAGGCTTCCCATCGCTGATTCAAACCAGCAGGTCAAAAAGGTCAGTCCAGCTAGAAGCTGAGTGAGGGAAGATTAGAAAATAGCCATGTCTTAAGAGTTTTCTGAAGACCAGTTCAGAGTCCAGCTGACGTAGTGTGAGTGGCGTTCCAGAGTCTGGGTGCCAGATGTTTAAATGGATCTACGAATTCTGGGTGTCTTTGCGAGAGGAAGTTGCGGACCTTGGAGATTGGCCAGCGTTATATGGTTTGACTAGGGCATGAAGAATTTGAGGCCCCTTCCTGTGAAAGGCCCTGTAGGTAATGCACAGATATTTAAATTGGACTTGTTGCTCTATGGGTAACCAGTGAAGGTCCTCCAAGAACCTCCTTGTGGACAGATACCTTGGGATTTTGAGGAGGAAACGGGCAGCGGCATTTTGAATGGTTTGTAGCCTTTTCTTGACATGGCATGGCGACCCTAAATATAGGGAATTTCCGTAATACAACCGCAAGTCACAAACCTGCATTTTGTCATTTGTTGGTGTTGCTCCAGTTCACCGGAAGCATGTCTGTTGTGACTTCTGCTGGTCCTCAAGTGGACTGTTGGAGACAGTGGGTAGGTGGTTCTTGTGGTGGTCCCTGGCTCCTGGTGCCTCCAGTCCATGGGGCAGGCTCTTGGGCAGGCAGGCAGCAGGGCGCAGTCAAGTTAGAACTCTTCAACCTTGGCCCCTGCTGGGCGGAGATGGGAAGCCTGCTGCTGTCCAAAGGTTTAGGAAGCAGCAGATATTCAGTACGTTGGACAGGGTAGTGCTGGCTCTACAGCATTTAAACGTACAGTACTGTTGTGAGCA
Organism: Calotriton arnoldi; assembly: GCA_963921515.1. Taxonomy (NCBI): domain Eukaryota; kingdom Metazoa; phylum Chordata; class Amphibia; order Caudata; family Salamandridae; genus Calotriton; species Calotriton arnoldi. The sequence goes on along the minus strand of CAWUFW010003839.1, from coordinate 833,042 downwards.
GAGGCGCTAGTGCTGCCGATCTGAAACTTTCAGTGCTTTGGCAGAGGCGCCACGCTGTAGAGCCGAAAGATTCAGTTTCTTTGACAAGAAGCTGGTTCTGTATCGCCGAACGTTTCAGTACTGTAGATATTTGTGTTACAGAGCTGAATATTTAAGTACTTTGTACAGAGGGGCTGGTATTGCAGCGCTATACGTTTCAGTACTTTGGACAGAGGCGTGAGCTCTGCGGCACTTAACTTTTCAGTACCTAGAAAAGAATCGCTTGTGCTGCCGGGCTGTACGTTTCAGCACTCTGGACAGAGGCACTGGCTGTGTGCAACTGAAAGTTTAAGTACTTTGAACAGAGGCCTGGGCCCCGCAGAGAACACATTTCAGTTCTATGGACAGAGATGTGGGCTTTCAGATCTGAACGTTTCCACTGGCTGTGTGCAACTGAAAGTTTCAGTACTTTAGACAGAGGAGTGGGCTTTACCGAGCAGAAAGTTTCAGCACTTTAGAGGCGTGGGCTCTGCAGAGCAGACAGTTCCATTGCTTTGGCCAGAAGCGCTGCAGAGCTGAAAGAGTCAGCACTTTGGTCAGAGACGCTGGCGCTGTACAGCCGAAAGTTTTGCAGAGCTAAAAGTTTCATTACTTTGGACAGAGGCCTTGGACCTGCAGAGCTGAAAGTTTCAGCACTTTGGACAGAGGGGTGGGCTCTGCAGAGCTAAAGGTTTCACTGCTTTGGACAGAGGTGAATAAGTCAACACTTTAAACAGAGAAACTGACTCGTACAGCTAAATGTTTCAGCACTTTAAACACAGTCACAGGGATGCACAGCTAACAGTTTCAGCACTTTGGATAGAGGGGTGGCACTGCAGAGTTGAAAGTTTCACTGCTTTGGACAGCTCGCTACAGAGGTTAAAGAGTCAGTACTTTAGACAGAGATGCTGCCCCGTACAGCTGAACTTTAGCCGGGGGTGGGCACTGCAGAGCTGAAAATGTCAGTGCTTTGGATATAGGCGCCAGTGCTCTAACCACTAACGCGCTCCCGTCTGTCCCTGATTCCAGGAAGTAGCTGCATTTAGTGCTTCTCCTCTGAATCGCAGTAGAGGCATAGAAATGTCCCCAAATATTCGAGGAGAGGATGCGGTACTGTTCTAATTCCCGTTGTCGAGCTTTACTGTTCTAGCTTGTGAGTACTTTGAATATTTGGGGATAGTCTTTGTTAGCCGCCCTTGTCGCGTTTTCTGCAAGCAGGGTGAGTTAAATACTCCCTTGTGAGCGCGCATGCGTAAAATGCGTGCACGCCAGAGACTGAGTGGAGTTCATGTTGGGATGCGTCCGCAGGTGGACCCTATCGTTGCTCTTCTAGAAGGTTTCAGCACTTTGGACAGCGCAGCAGCAGAAAAGATGCCTCGGAGGGAAAGGCTGCACTCTCCTACGCCCTTTTATTGAGGGTTTCACCCCAGTGGTTCCCAAACTTTTTCGACCCGTGGCTCCCTTGACATAGTTGGCCGTTGGGCGCGGCTCCCCATCATGTCAATTTTTTTTCGGGTGGGGTGATGTAAGCCCGACCACAGGCGCTGGAATGTACAGTGATTAAGAAGGAGATGAAATAACTGAGAAAATGTTATGGCACATGGCTACTTTTGGTATGGAGGCTTACTGGTGTTGTGGGCAAATGCATACTGTTGACGTGAATTGTAAGGTGAACTAATGTATAATCAGAGGAAGAAAAGATAAGTGAAATGAAGAAAAATTGGCCAGGTGGCTTCTGCAGTGCTGACCACAGGTTAAGTTTTCTGGTGGTGAACATTTTGAAAGAATAGAGCGTAAGCAGTTTGGATTCTTAACGTTGAAAAATAAGGCGAGCCAACTGAGAGCATGGTATTTTCAGTGGCAGGAAAGATTAAGCACAGTTCGCCAGAAATCTAAAACACCCCCAAAATTCCAGAAACAATCGCAGCTGATCGTAATTTTACCCCTTCGCTTCACACGATCATGTTTACCCGATATTCCGCTTATAAGAGTGGCTGATGGCAGCAACAACACTTGCTCTGCATCACTGTCCTGATTGTGCCTGGCCCCGCCTAAGCGCACATGCTTTTTATTTGTTACACATCACGCGCTGGTTCAAACCATTCCTGACGCTGACCGGTGTGGCTTCAGTAACTCCCCACATGGCATTCACACATGGGTTACTTGGGGCCTGCAAATGCACATTACAAAAAAGGTAAGTGCATGTCTTTATAACGGAGCCGTAGTATGAAAAAGAAAGAATCACAGGGTAAACAAATGCAAGGCAGTCGGCATCACCAATGAAAGGAAAGCATTGGGCTAGTTAAAGTTACAGTACTAGAGCAGAACCTTTCCTACATTCCCAAGAAGTGCCCGGCGCCCCTGGTGAGTTCTGACGGCGCACCGGGGTGCCGCGGCGCACAGTTTGGGAACCACTGGTTTCACCCTATAATGAAGGCTGACGCGGAAACGGAGTGTTTGCACACCTTCACGGGAATTTTAACTATATTAATTAGAGAAAATATGTATTTTTGAAGGTTTTTGCCGTGGTCCATCCGCATAAGGACAGTTATTCCAGGACTAGACCAACCAACTTACACCCCGCGGTCTGAGTGTGTTCCAAGTCTCAGCGGTCTGATGGGCTAGTCGCGGACGGCATGACTCGGAGGGGGGGGGGGGCGTCCCCCGGGAGGGGGGGAGGTTTAATGTAAAATAAAAAGTTAACTTAACTTCGCCGGTCCGGTCCCACGTCTTGTCTGCTCCTCTCCTGGAAGCAGGAAGTCTCCCTCCCCTAAGCCAATCACAACGCTGCAATGGCAGCATTGTGATTGGTCGGGACGCCGACCAGCCAGGCGTCTATGGGGAGGCCATTTCCTCCATGTAGGCAGCTTACATGGAGAAAAGGCAGAATGCGCATGACTGGTCGGTCGGCCCCAGAGGGCCGACCAAACAGTCAGCGCCCTCAACAGTGGGCAAGCCACTCCTCCCCTGCCCTGGAGCAGGACCGCCCACCCCCAACCAAACCCTTCTGCTTTCTCGCACTGCGAGAAGCAGAAACATAAAATGATATTTATAATACCATTTTATGTTTCTGCTTCTTGCACTGTGAGAAAGCAGTGGGGCGACGCTCCTCCGCCCACATGGAGGAGCCGCCCCTGCCTAGAAGTGGTGTATGTCGGAGCTACCCGGACAGTGGCAAAGCTCTTGAATTTTATTGGCCAAGTTTAAGAAAGGGCAGATCGTCTCATCGATGCGTCGGGCGTGAGCGTGTCGGAGGATACCATTGGCAGACCAGGCACTGAATTGGCAGAACCCTTCGCCCTTTGCCTTGTAAAGGTCGAAGGGCTGATCTGGCAGGTGCCACGGGAACTGGGCTCGCAAAGACACTTGGAAATGGCCGGACATAGAGCACTATTTATTTAGAGGATTTTGTGAGCGCTGTATTCCGCGTTCTTGGTATGTCAGTGTGCTTTGAAGGAAGGGATCCCAAGGAGGACCACCAGACGTGTGGTACATTATGTTGGCTCCGCGTCTTGCACAGACTCCAGAGTAGTGAGAATGCTGGGTTCAAAGCCTTGAATGTCTCCTTGAAGATAGAAGTAGATGGAAAAGGCCTGAGTGTGAGAGACCAGAATATTGAAGAAAAGCCTTAAACTTGTGACAGACAGTAACTCTCGAAGAGTAATAGGGGACCTCACATGCCTCTGTGGAGTTCAAGTGGATGAAAAAGCCAAGGATAATTTATATCAAAGTGTCAGGGGCAGATTCTAGGTTTTGATAAACAGTTGTATGATAGAAATGTGATGTGCTGGAATCCAAGCTGGGGTGGTGTGGTGAGCAAAAGAACAATGGATTAAACCCAGATCTTTATGACGGGAGGTGAATGTTTGCATTGTTCAGCATTCCGTCCATCATTTGTTCCTTTTGCTTTTGTGCTGCAAACCATGGCATAGACTGCCATGTCTAGTTTGATGCACTCAGGCCATTGGCTACAGGCCAATCAGAAGATGTTGTACAAAAACTATATGGTGGACCCTGATCCAAAGAACTTAGTTTGAATCCCTGCTTCCTAGCTTGACTAAACTGTGTGACCCTGGGCACTTATGTGCTTATGTTCACTGTGCTTCAGTTCCATGATCTTAACATTTGAGGGCTCTTTGAAATTCAGGATAAGCATGGTACAAAACACTTTCTTATATATGATCAAATAGACTATAATATTGCTCCATCTATAGCAACAATAAAGGTGCTGTATAGGAGGCACGAGACAACTGAGTTGCCTCTTGGGTCACCAATAAAATTGTCTTCATGGCACAAAGGAGTAAGAATGTAATACCCATCCAGTGGCTGAATTGCACAATGTGTAATCTAGAAACCTGGTTTCAGTCATGGCTTCCAAGATTCACTAACCATGTGTGACCCTGGGCAATCACTTTTCTTCACTGTGCCTCGTGTTCCATTTTCATATTTGAGAACATCTTGAACTAATTTGGTTCAGGATGTGCACTGTACAAAAATCTCAGTTGTATGGTTTAATAGACCATAATGCTTCTCCATCTATAATAATGTCTTATTTACGAGGCACACAACAACCGACTTGCCTCTTGAATTATTAGTAGCATTGTGAGGGCAAAAAATGTGTAGTTAACTAGTAATGGCCGCTCAGTGCAGTGATATAGTCTAATGTGTGAAAGTGAAAGAAGCCAAAATGCATATTTTTTAACTTGAAAGTTTGAACTTCATCTATAAATGAAGTAACAGTCAGTGACTCTTGCATTACGGCGGGATGTCGAGTGTGAGCTAAGAGCTGTCCTCAGGCTCAGCGGTGCTGCTCTTCCAGACAGTATGTGACAAAGCAGGGCTGCCTAGAATTATAGGATTAATTTAAATTACAGAGCACAACCAATTAGTATAGCAAAAAAACTGACTTTGGTGTCAGTTTATTTAATCATGAAAAACAGTCATTCACATCAAGGTTCAATACAAATTTTTTGAAAGTGAAATTGGAGTAGTTGACACGTAGTAGATGTTTTGTGAAATGTTGACAGCCGACACGTGTTTCGTCGCAAGACGACTTCTTCAAGGCTCATCGGTATCTATGTTTTCCTTATACTTGTATATCGAGCTCCTGATCTCCAGAAGTGTGTCTCCACTCCGTCCCGTCCGGACGGGACGGAGTGGAGACACACTTCTGGAGATCAGGAGCTTTCCATCAGGGATCCTGCTGCTGGACCATGGGAAAGTACTTGCCCAGTGATACTGCGATGCGATACGAATATTCACATCTTTCTCAGCATTGACCTGTCAATCATTCAAGACCACTACGCCCGATCAAGCACGGTCATTTCGGTTTACTTCGCGATTCTTCATAATATATTGAGAAAATTCGATATACAAGTATAAGGAAAACATAGATACCGATGAGCCTTGAAGAAGTCGTCTTGCGACGAAACACGTGTCGGCTGTCAACATTTCACAAAACATCTACTACGTGTCAACTACTCAAATTTCACTTTCAAAAAATTTGTATTGAACCTTGATGTGAATGACTGTTTTTCATGATTAAATAAACAGACACCAAAGTCAGTTTTTTTGCTATACTAATTGGTTGTGCTCTGTAATTTAAATTAACAATATTTGTATAGGGAGTTTTTCTTTCTATTATAAGACAACACCGGGTGGGTGGCACGGTGTTATACATTGAGCACACTGTTAAACTTTTTGGCTTATTTCTGTATTACTTGGAATAACAGGAGGGAGGCGCTGGCGCATGTGTTCTGTACCACTGCCATTCATTGCTTGTAAGTGTTAGAATTATAGGATGCCGCCGTCGCCGCGCCTCTTCCACTGCCCTACTGGCACTGATAGAGAGGCGGGAGATCCTTGGGTGTTGAGCATGCTGCATGAAGGCTTATGGGCACCTGCCACCCACACTCAGTCAGCTGCAAACATGACTTTTCAGCGTGGGCATGGGCTGTTTCATAGCATAGATTATGATAATAGGTACCCACGCTGTGAAACCTGTATACCCATAGATTGATGTGTAGAGCATCTTTAATGAATGGGACCCGGGGAAAATAACCCTGCCTACCACCTCTGTCTTCTGACAGTGCTGATTGGCTGAACAAAACACTTGAGTTTTTAGTTTGCTCCAAAACTTGATGAAATCCTGCTGTGGTCTCAAGGGGAAGGGATGGAATTCCATTGGGTGTGCCCTTCTACCTGAAGATTTGAGCCACCAAATCTTTTCAGCCTAGTTGTTTTGATGAGTACTATCTTCGGCACGCTTATTGAATGGCGGGGATGGGAGACTTTCAGAAAGTATCTTAGGGCCCCGGCTGTGCAGAGTCCTCTGCAGCTTTGTGGGCTGTGTGCGCCTCAGTGTTACTTCTGTGGTCCAAAGCTCACTGTGGCCCAATGATCAGTGGGAAATTTCACACTCTCCTATTGGCATTTCTGAGCAGGTGACCTCTTCTAAGTGAAGAAGACCCTCCTCCTCAGGGTCTCTTGCTGGACGTGTGAGCCTCTGCAGCGAGTGATGCTGTTGGAGTGTGGCATCAGAAGCAGCAGGGAGCTTAACAGGCCTGCTCTGCGCCTGCTTGTAGAACATAACTCCTGCAAGCCATCGATCTCCCATCGGCCACTTCTCTCCCCGTTGTTGTGAGAGTGACCGCCAGCTTGTCCTCTTCATTTCCTACCCCTCACGGCAGCCGAGGTTTTGGCTTCCAGGAAAATCAGAAAGCTGCCTTTCTGAGAAGCTCATGCTGACATCAGCCAAGAGTGCAACATATCAGGGAAACAGAGATGGGGTTTCAGGTGGGAGAGCGGCCCCCCTCATCCCCGTTTAACTTTCATCAACTTTAAAATGCACATTACATTTGTTAGCGGTGCTAGGTGTGTGGAACACGATACAGGAGAGCTTTGAGCCTCGGAGAGCACAGGCACACACTCCCACGCACACACAACGCTGCAAGTTCCTCTCTTTGGAGTTTTTACTTTCAGGGTATTCTCTGATATGAACATCACTCCATAGACTCAGCCATTTCATTTGAAATTAATTTTGCTTTAGGAACATTCCCTGAAAGGCCCTTTTTCACAGTGTCTACATGTCCTGACCATTGGAAGTTATTGTGCACACTGGCCTTGGTAATGACGCTTCACCACAGAGAGGGATGGGGTGGTGGTAAATGTCTGCGTGTGTGTGGAAGGACGTGAGACAGGGTAGTTTTCTCCTTTCCCCCAGTCCCAGTAGCCTGGTAACACCCGCAAAAGAAGCGGGTTCCATGATTCCTTTTGTTGTTTAGAGTTGACGTGTTTGCAGGCAGGCTCTGCAACATTGAATCTGGCTGCTGAGCTACCCAGCTACGATTTGGTTGAGAATATGCAGTGACAGTTGCTAAGAAACCTGATCTCTGTGTTACATGCAATCTGCACAGACTGAAGGACAACCCATTTTCAAGAGGTAAATGCTGTGAGTTAGGGACTATCTCTGTAAGCCCAGTCTCAGTTCGATGTGGCCTGGGGGGCTGCTGAGAAAATGTTCCCCCCAAGCAGCATTTCCCGTTAGTTAACATGGCCCATAACACTCAATGCTATAACGCCGGAATGAGTCACAGATTCTTAAAAGGTGCCTCAGTCTTGGGGAGGATTGTGACCCTCCATTTGACAGCGGAGTGATGGCAATGAGTTAGCGATCACCATCAGAAGATGCACTATTGACCCAATGGTCTTGGAAAAGATTTGTTATTGTGGTGTGTTTTCACTTCCAGATCTGCTAGCAATCTTTATATGGTGGTGATTTTACCACTGTGTTGAGTTGCATTAGTATTTATCGCTGTCTAGTGTGTACTTTCTACTGTTTTTATTCCCATTTGTATTGTAAATATATCTTCACAGATGTTAAAGTGTTACTTACTTATAACTCTAGACATTCTCGACGTTTTTGTTACAGCAGTGATAGTTTGGTTGCACAGCACCTCCACTCACCCTACGCCACCTCCTTTGAGCTAGGCCTTGACGGCTCTTCCTCATCAAGGATGCTTAGGAGGCCAGATTTCCATCGCAGATCAAGTGCTTTGGGTCCTAGTTAGTAGGCAACACCAGCACTCTCACCTTTGACCTGAATAAGCTCCAGGCTGTATATTAGTGCCCCAACCTCCTGCATGGCCACAATTCTTCAAACAGGGCATTATCAATAATAGTGTACCACACAATGTTTCCCCACCATCACATTTACTACAGCTCCGTCCAGATCCAGAGACACCGGGTTAGACCCGGACCCTTTCTGTTTTTCTCTTGAGTGTCATCCCCTAATCATAAACCCACTCCATCCTTCAGTAGTTCTTCATGCTCCTTATTTGTGTCACATCTCACATTCTTACTCTCTTCTCAGCCCACTCTCCAAAAAACCCTTTCTTTTTACAGCTCTAGACAGCTGGGCAATTCCGGCCATTTACAAAATGACTGAAATTTCCACATTTGTAGCAAAAACCTTTCCTGGATACTGCCTCCAAAATTTTCTCCACCCCTTCTTTTTTTTAAATTTGCATTCCATTTTGACGCAATGTTGGCATTACTACTCACCATCTTTCATATTTTTTTTATTTTTTGACAAGGAACTTATTCATTTAATGAAACATGACAGTTTATCATCTGCATTCCATCAAACACAATCTTGAAAATTGGTGTATTAAAACACAACAATTGGTCGAGTCCGCCAAGTTTACGGTGGCATGGCCTAACCAATATTCAAGATGTAACATGTTATGGAAAGCTCACACTGCAAAGTAAAAACGTATGATAGCACATGACCAGCGCAGCCAATCCCTGGAGGCTAATGTCATGCAGTGGCAAGGTGAAAGGTCACGAGATGGCGATGGAGCAGATTGCAGTCTCTTGTTGCTTGAAATGAAACTATCTTGTGGTTTTCAGTGCCATTTTCAAATTAGGCGTCATTTTCCTGCAATGGGTATATCATCTCACAGTAACAACTCACCTGAGCCTGCCAGACCATATCCTGTCATAGGAACGTCCCCTAAAAGTGACATTTCTTAAAGATGCATTCTCTCCTTGTGGAACTGATTCCTTCAAGGGTGAACATATCCCTGTAGTGCCTCTTCTCTAAAGTCCCTACTTTTCCTCCTTCTGAAGGATCCTTCTGTAACAAGAACATTTTCTGATAATAACATTTCACCTTAGTCCAAGCCTGACCCTCCCTGTGTAAGTTCTTCACGTAAGAGGAAGATTTTATGAGAGTAATATCTCTCCAAAGTCTCTGCCTCCCACTCCCAGTAGAAGTTCTCCGTGTAATAGGAACATTTTGTGTCATGTCATCACAGTGCCAGCTTGTGCCTGTCTGTGCGAGTTGTCCCTGTACATCTCTTGATAGTGACATCTCTTCGCAGTCCTCACCTGTTTCCTGTCAACGCTTTTCCCTTTAAGAGGATAATTTCCTGAGCGTGACATCTCTCCACCTTCCCTTTGGAAGTGGTTCCAGTAATTGGAACGCTTTCTCATGTGACATCTCTCCAGATCCCCCACCAGCCCCTCCCCATCAACATTTTTCCCTTTAAAATGATCATTTCCTGATAGTTTCATCTCTCCATAGACCTAGCATCTCCTTCAGAGACATTTTAAGGATTTTGGGGGCCCTGGGCCAAATGTATTTTGGGGGCCCCTGCTTCAAATGTATGATCCAATTTCAGCTCTTTCGTGCCGTCTTTGGCCAGGTCACCGACAGTGTACAGGCGCACTCATACAAATTCTAAATGTGTTTACATCTAATATTCAAGGATAGTGGCTGTGTTTTCAATATGGTACCACCGCAGCAGCTTACTAATATTACTGCAAGTAATCCTTGCGACACCCTCCCATTTCTCACATGTGAGGTCCTGTTTTGTTCTAAAAGAAACTTTTTTTATGGATGTTGCATAGAACATAAACACAACATTTCTCTGTAAAATGTCTGTAATAGACTCCCACACACCACCCACATTAAAAATAAATGAAATGGTATTTAAAGCAATCTTTTTAAGAATTATTCAAGGTAATCAAGGCAACACTCTGCAGAACAGAGCTGGCTCTACCAGGGGGCCCCTTGAAAGGCTGGGGTCGTGGGCCAGAGCCCACTTTGCTCATGACTTAAAACGTCTCTGATCTCCTTCTCTGCAGAAGTCGTCCTATGAGAATGCTTTCTGATAGTGAGGAATCTCATTGGCTCCTCCCTTGGCTCCCTGTGAATGTTCTCCCCATTAGAAGAGCATTTTCTTAAAGTGACATTTTACCACAGCCCCCGCATAGTTCCCCCTATGGATTTGCTCCCCCTGTGGATTTGTTCCCCCTTTCCAGGGCTGCGGTAGCAGCGCGCTTCTGGTGTGGGTGTTGAGCAGCGCTCGCTGGTGTGGGTGTTGTGCAGCGCAGTGCCGGTGTGAATGTAATTCCATTTCAAGGTAAAAGACATTCAAGGCGACAGCTGTATAAATAATGTCACCGGAAAGGTACGAAAACTGCTGTGAAGACAATTGCTTGCGGCAAACACAATATACTCTAGGTACCAGCTTTCAGTTGTTCCACCCTGATGCAAGCAGCCTGGTGTTCCCAGCTTCTTGCCTGCATCACCAGATGGCAGCATGGTACCCAGGGCATGTGTCCTCCAGCAGTGTCTCAAGTGCCTCTCACCTCCGAAAGGGCCATAGACATCGTGAACAATACTGTAGCTATCTGGGTGGCCTCATGTTATCAATAGTTTAAAAAGTACATTTAAGAAGCAGTGCAAAGAGTGGGCTTTGGATCAACCCCTTTAAGCCATTGGCTTTTACGGTTGGCCATTGCTTGGAGGAGCTGTCCATCAGGACCATGGCATTTCATGGTTGGTTACATTGTCCAAATTTGTGTTCCCATTAGATTGTGGTGGTGGACTGTCATAGTTCTTTTGTTACATTGTGGAAGCAACTTGATGTGTAGCTTATAATCCCGAGCCGGTGCGTCTTCTTTGATATATTTATTGACATGATGACCTTTTAATTGCTGGTTTATGGATTTTAGTTTAGCAAGTGTGTCCCATTTATGACAGGCTAAGAGTCTTCACTAATCATCCTTGCGTATTTGGTTTACTTTGCTGGCATGATAACATGGTGTTGGATTTGCAGCATTTCTGTTCACAAAGTCAAGACCTGTGCATACATAGACTCTCTTCCAGATTCGCCACACACCCTGACCCATTGTCAAAAGTACCTGTTGAGCAATATTTTGCTGATTAGAACTTTTATGTTTACAATGCAGACTTAATACTCTGACTCCTTTTTATAACACTCTTCTTTGAGGGTACAGCTTAACTCTGCTAACTCAATCTTTTTCCTTATTCCAGCTTCCATATTGTTGTAGCCCAAGAGTTTGCTTCATTTCGGTATTTGCTTTGTAGGACAACTGGTAGTAGCACACACATAGTCGCCCACTTCTGCCAAATGCTTGCCCGAAGAGTCAGACCCATTGGCTTTGCTATTGCATGTTTATTGGTATTGCCAGTGCCTATTTAATTTGATTTTTAATTGCTGTAAAGTTTAGTATTTAACGTTGTATTTAAATTGGAAGGCAGGCTAGCGGGGGTGGGGCAGGTGGCGGTGAAGCAGAGGGTGGCGTGTTGGGGCAGGAGGAAGAACTTTGCAACATCTTCAAGGTCAACGGGTTCCCTCGTGTGAAACAGGGAGTCCTGAGTTTTTTCCATGTCACGAGGACAACTTCCATCCAACTGCTTGAAGCCAACTGGGATTTGTAAGGTGACAGTTATAATGAGAAAGTGACATTTCAAGTCCCAGCATGCTTAATGATGGCGGCTGGAAAACAGGACTGGCTGAAAGTTACCCTGAGAAGGCAGCGTGCAATAAAAAATAACCCTCCTCTTTGTATGTTCCTAACTTAGAGGTGTTAGCTACTCTTTGGTTTTGAAAGCCCGGCACAGATGTCAAACATTCATCCTTTAGGGCAACATTTAGTCTGGTGCCCTCCTCATTTAGTGTTTACAGCTGGGCTTGTGGCCTTTTTTTCCATCTCAAATGACTGTAGCCCCAGTGACGCGAGTCGCTTCAACAGGGTAGAAATAGTGGCGACAGGCCTGCAGTGCTGGCATGGTGGACCTGTCAACACTTGTTTTCTGGGTGTCTGTCATCAGAAATGTCATTCACTCATTTGGAGTTTTTTTTTTTTTTTTTTTACTCTTTCAGTTCGAGGCTGTCATGATTGACATGGTGGTCCTGGAAGGGAAAGACACAGGTTAAATGGGGCAGCCCCTCTGACAATTAGAGAGTGAAAGTGCACACCTTTTTCTTCTTTTTTTCATTTGCTTTCGCCAATTTTATCCATTTGATAGTTTATGCGTGCAGCCCGGGTGCGCGGTCCGCCCTCCAACCGCGTGGGCTAGAAACATCAAAATAAAGGGAGCGGAACTCCACTCCCATCCCGGACGCACAGCGTGATTTCTTTGTAATAAAGATGCTGATGTTTTTTATCCTTTTCAAACACATTTATTTTACAATGATCCACATGTTCATTCCATTTTGCTTTGTCACAAGAGAGCCATTACATGTATTTACATTTCTGATACTGCGGATATGTCCATCTGGACCTTTTTCCGAAGCAGGAAATATACATGATTCATCCTCAGTAGTATGATCTTCCCAATGCATTTCGGGCTAATTTCATCGCCCTTCGTCAGGTGTTCACTACAAATATCAAACATCGACATTAGATCCTGTATTTAGACTTCACCACGCATCACATACTAAAACTTCAGTTTTGCTTAATCCATATATGTAATTGTTACCATGACCAACGTTCTCCCTCTAATTATATAATCATACCTGTGGGGCTTCTTCCAAAAATTCTCCCCCCTCATTCTCACACGAGCGAGTGTGAGAATGTACTCATGAGAGGTTGGAACAAGCAAGAAATAACGTGGATATGTCTTACAGGTATGGGAGTATTTCAGTCAAGCTCTCTTCCTACGGGGATGGTTGCATTCAAGTACATGGTGGGTGGAGAATGGTTCTTTTTGCGCTAGAAAGAGAAGTTTATGATTAATGAGGGGGAGAATTTTTGGAAGAAGCCCCACAGGTATGATTATATAATTAGAGGGAGAACGTTGGTCATGGTAACAATTCCATATATGGATTAAGCAAAACTGAAGTTTTAGTATGTGATGCGTGGTGAAGTCTAAATACAGGATCTAATGTCGATGTTTGATATTTGTAGTGAACCCCTGACGAAGGGCGATGAAATTAGCCCGAAATGCATTGGGAAGATCATACTACTGAGGATGAATCATGTATATTTCCTGCTTCGGAAAAAGGTCCGGATGGACATATCCGCAGTATCAGAAACGTAAATACATGTAATGGCTCTCTTGTGACAAAGCAAAATGGAATGAACATGTGGATCATTGGATTATTGTAAAATAAATGTGTTTGAAAAGGATAAAAAGCATCAGCATCTTTATTACAAAGAAATCACGCTGTGCGTCTGGGATGGGAGTGGAGTTCCGCTCCCTTTATTTTGATGTTTGCAGCCCCTCTGACGCCATTCCCACTGACAACCAGTCTGTGCAACTGTTTTTCTGAGAGCGGAGCTAACAGTGAATCCAATACTGGCAATACATCTGCCATTTCTACATCAGAACCTTGGTGCTACGTTATTGATTTTTTCCTGTCTGAAACCTATGTGCGTGGCTGTGGTCTGTGCACCAGCACAGAGCCAGCGTTTGGCTCATCCTTTCCTGCTCTGACAGTTTCTCAAAGGGAATTTGCCCGAATATTGCAAATCTGAACGAAACTGCCTTTGTAAATAGGGTTCTCTCTTGACCAGGCGAAGTGTCCATGTTTATATTTTTCTGTAACTTCTGGACTTGGGGTAATTTCTACGACCTACTGGTGTTAACACTGACTGGGCTGTGCGGGGGGAGGGATGCTTGGGGGGGGGGCAGTTTTACAAAAGACTTGTCCTCACCACACTGAAGGAGGAAGGCAAGGCTTTTTGACATGTTTTTACACCGCTCGGCTTATTTTCAAGGCAGACAAATGAGCATTTCAATATTCAGTTACGTTTCATTCTGTTGAAATGGCATTTCTGTAGCGCACAATAGGTCATAACTGTTGGCCTTTTCCTGGGAGGCATGGCTCGGTATGCGTCATGCCTGCTTGTTATATTGTAGGTTTGTGCAGTGGCCTACGTGGAAAGAGTTGGGTGTTGTGTGTGAAGTCGGCAAAGGAGAGAGTCGTATTTACGGGAGGTGTTGGGAGAAGAAAAATGTTTTTGGTTCTTTCCTAGAGGGCAGGAAGGTGGGGCGCAGATTCAGGTGAATTTGCACTTTGTTCCAGATGTGATGGTATAAAAAGAGGAGGCCTTTTATATCATTTTTTTCCTTTCCTGGAGGTTCTCTGTTTTTTTAGGTTTGTGATGCATTTGGCCTTGCACCACAGATGAAATTTTTCATCTCACTAGACCAGAGGTCTTCAAACTGTGGGGCGCGCCCCCCTGGGGGGGCGTGGATGTGTTGCCAGGGGGGCGCAAATAGGTCTGCAATTACATGTAAATGAAGATAGCCTGGAAGCGCAAAAGGCGCCGTTCTAGGCTGTCTTCGTTTACATGCTGCAGTTAAAGCCACAAAAAAGTGAAAGGACGGTACTACTAAGTGGCACTGGGGAGGCTAGCGAGTGTGAAGTTGGGGTCAAAGACCAGGCTAAAAAGAAAAAAATTGCATTCCATTGTTTGCTGTTCACCTTGGAATAACTGCATATAAAAACACGAACACCACTCGAGGACAAATCATCAATTAACTGTCAATTAGGCATAGAGGGCCCTGTTCAGCAGGCAACAGCGTACATCTGTCAGGGAATGGCATGGAAAGTCTGCAGAGAAACTAAAACCCAATCCCGTTTAAAATGTGGAAGTGTTTAGCAACTCGGAAAGGTGAGGTGGGTGATATAAACAGAGAGTTTCCGTCAAAACTACTGGTGGTCATTGAAAGGTATCAAAGAGAAAAGTATTTGCCTGTATTGGACAAAGGAAATTTCTTGTTCCCGAAGAGCTGACCATGACGAAATTAAAGACCATTGTTTGATGCAGATTAGCTTTATCCACAACACAGGCTTTTGTCTTTATGGTGAATAACAAGACCTTACCGTCCAAGTCTGTCACAATGTCAGAAGTGTATTGGGATCATAAGGATGAAGATGGCTTCTTATACATGACCCATGCATCACAGGAGATGTTTGGCTGCAATCTGACCAGTGACTAGCAGAAACAGACAGACTGCCACTCACTAATACAGACTGCTTAACATTAAAGCAGGTTTTATCCAGAGAAAATGCTTTTTTATAGCCATTGTACACCTTTGAGGATTGTGAACACTTGCTACCAAACTAAAATGAATGTTTGCTTTTGAAGCTGTTACTTAAGAGGACTTTGAATCAAGTCTTTAAGAACTACTTGTTGGGAGGCACAACAAACAGGGATTTTTCTTTTTTGTGAAAAATAAACTTTGCACGAGTAGAACCTCACAGGACATACTGCTGCATTTTTGTATTTTGGAGCTTGTGAGGATAAAGTGCTCTCAATGTTTCCGATATTGTTTTCAAGTGTGGAGATTGCAGGCAGGAGAGTGGTAAATGGATGGCATTTGTCATCTAGCATGCTCGTTGGGACATTGACAGACATGATGGTCACTTGTCCTGCACACAATTACTGCACCACAGTGACCATTCTAAAAGGACTTTGAGGTTATGCAGTTAGCGACGTCTGGTTTGTCATAGAACTACATCTTACTATCTGCGAGACTACATTACATTTTGTAAAATGCAATATCTAATTTATTTTCTATTTTTGAAGATGTAATTATATTTGTAATAAAGACGCACACACCTCAGTTGAAAAATAAATGCAAGTTAAACTAACCAAAAGGAAATATACTCTTTTACTTTATGAAACCTCAGTTAGCTAATGTGATCACAGCAGCGGTCTTTGTGTGTGACGACTGAGTCACAGAATTAAATCCTGATTGGTGCAGTGAGGAATAGTGGCTTGTTTATAGTGCTACAAGGTCCCAGTCAGTGACGGACAGCTCTGTGAATGTCATTTTTTTTTAAATTGTACTACACTGTATAAAACAGACTGCAGCAAAATACTGTTTAAGATAAAAACAAGTGCTTTAAAAAATATACATTTTAGTGATAAGAATCCAGACTATATCTAATGTAAATATTTTTATATATGCCCATTAAAGGGCGCACTCCTTTTAATGGACACATATATTTCCTCTCAGAAAGAATATATATTTGTCACCATGAAACGGAGTGACTCTATTAATTAAAGTCTACACTGGCTCCAACCATTCCACACATTTGCATTTCTTTCAGGGAGCGGGCACCTTGGTGAGAAGGCATGTTACTTCTTCAGTTCTCAATCTGTTTTGCAGCACAGGAGCCCTCCCCCTCCACAGACACTCTGTGAGTGGGCACTAGATCTCAGTTATGGCAGTCTTGCTATGAAAAAGAACATGGGGTGTATTTTCCTTGCTAGCATTAGGGCCCAGGAAGCTATTGTTCCGCACGGAACAGGGGCCAAGCAGCGGAAGGAGGGGGGGCTAAATGTGCTATTCGTGTGGTTATTTTTTGCAGAAAGCCTGCTTTGGGCATCTGACCTATAAGTAATAGCCCAGCTGAGTGGGCAGAGTAGACAGCCTGCTTTGCAGAGCTGTAGGCATCTTTGATGCTGCAGCTGCATAAGAGGCCTATGGCACACTCCCTGTGCCAGTGTTACTTTGAGCCTTGGAGCAATGACCCAAGGGAGGGGGAAAATTAAACAGAGGCAACACCTTGATTTGAGCATCAGAGAGACGAGAGGGTGAGGAGGGACGGGAGGGAGAGGGTTGGTGTGAGATGGGATCCCATGTTGTTAAAGGTCAGAGGCAACAGCAAGGCAGCAGCTAATATTAGTGAAGCACGTACAGTGACATTTTTGTCAAGGGGCCCACTGCATCACAATTATGAATGTTTTACAATAGAATTTGGCCGTGGGGGCTCATTTCCCTTGCTAGCATTAGGGAAGATGACGCCATTAGCGTAAAACAACTGGGGAAGCATGCAGTAGCTCATTTTCATTCAGACAGAGACTGGACCTGTTTTGAGATTGAAGTGATGGTCAAACATGGTGGAGAAGGAATGAAAGAAGAGGAAATAGCTTGTTTCTCAGGGCTACATCCATCATTAGTGCAGCAGGTGGAGTGCATTGGGGCCCACCGCACCCCAATTATGGGCAGTAGTGTTTGTGGTCAATTCTGTTCTTGTTTGATGCTGCACATTTAGTGTGGATTACAAGCTACAGAAAAGCACCCCTGAAATGGTCTCATGATCCCTGCCCCCTGTGATCATCCCTCCCACTCCCCAAATCCTTGCCATATAAGTTTGGAGGGGGGCCCAACTTCAAAACATTTTTGTTTAAGGGGGGCTCGGACCAAAATAGTTTGAAGACCTCTGCACTAGACCAAACTGTTAGTATTGGGAGAGAGGGGCGCAACACATAAAACTGACCACTTAACTGTGTGAAAAAGGCCGCTTTGTTGAAACAGGTACACATCAAAAAATTTCCTGGCCAACCGCCTCACAAAACAAAAACTTAACTATACATCAAGTGAACTAACCAATGTCCCCACCCCCACCACTAGGGTCCCCCTCAACATACCCACCCTGCAGCTAACTCATTTAAATGTAGTGCAAATCAACATTTCAAACTTTCTATTACCCCTACATCCTATGACTGCCTGTATGAACCTGTAAGTAACCAAATGTCCTAAACTGAACCTGGAACTACCTGCCTACCCTCACCTTGCAGTGGTCCACTAACTGGCAACACCAACCAAACGTCTATCATCCTGGCAAACTTTCCAGGCCCCCACTAAGCACCTGTTTCAAGTGACAGTGAAACAAATATAACCCTGCGTACCTGTCACAGCAACGGGCCCCAAACAAATCAGACCATCTAACACCCCAGGAAACCTAAGCAAAAAGGACGGACGGGTGGGCGGGGAAAAAGCAGCCAAAGACTCCCTGCAACCAGCCACCTGAATCTAAAATGGTGGCAGGGAGCCCAATGAAACCTCCCATACACTGTTGGGCTATATGTAGCCCAATACAAAATGGCAGTTCTAGAACTGCACCACCCTCTCAATCTGCCCGGAGGGCAGACCTCCCAGTGGTCGGCTACCCCTTAAACCCCCCCTAGGTAGCCTGGTGAGCGATGCAATATGTTTTTAACTTGATGCATGCTGGGAGTGAAAGGAATCTGGTTGACTCGCATTGTCTGGTGGCTACATGGATGATGGCTTTCAGGGGGATTCTTGGTAGAGGATGGGAGGTCTGTCAATAACAAAAACCAGTCCAACCTGACTTTCTTCCTCACATGCTGCATGAGTGAGAAACAGGAGTTGATACAGAAGCCTAGAGGTTTGGCATTGGTGGAGAAGAGGGGGTAATCCATCTGATTCCATGTTATTAATGCATCCTTCCCGCCTTGTTTGAGGAGGAACTCAGCCTTGGTCTGATTATATTGGGATTAGTCATTGGCATCCAGAGTTGTACATGGTCCAGTCAGCGTGTTAAGTGGCGTATGTCAGAAGCGGATGCCCCTTTATGATCAACATGCATATCTTCAGCATATTGATGAAGAGTGCTGCTGTCTTTGGTTGAAACGATTTGCACAGGTTCAGATTTCATGAAAGTGGAAAGCAGTGTTGGACTCTGACAGAAATTAAGCCCTGGCACCAAAATAAAAGTGGCCCGATTAGCGAATTAGATAGCTGAAACAGTGGCTAACATTTGCAAATTCAGGCAGTTTTGAACTTTTAAAGACACGCTGTGCAGCTGTTTTGCAAGTTATGGAAGTCTGTATGCATTTGAGCTTGCCGCAGGCAATCTTTGTTTTAATATCAAGGAAATCAACAGTAAAAACCGGCCCAGCAGTCCATAAAACAGGCCCACAAACAGCCAAAGAAATCGATCCACATGTTGACCTGTCAGACCAGCCCGTCGGGCACTGCCTGGTTGCTCAATAGGCTAGTTTGACCCTGCTGCTAGGCCATATGTCGTACCCAGCTCAGAGCCACCTCTTTCATACCCCTCTCCACTCCTCCCATTTTTCATTCCCTTTTGACGACGACCTTTTCATCCCAAGTGTTAGAATTTTGGAGTGTTTGTTGTCAAATGCAGGATTTTCAGTTTACCTACATAGAATTGTGATGTCTTGAATGCATGAAATGAGCACAGTTGTGCTAATCCCAGTGGATTGCATTTGCATGGGTGCCTCTGGTGAGCTCAGTGAGAGCAATGCCATGATTGATGGAAAGATACATCAGTGGGTTGTGGGCTCACGGCAACAATATGTGCGTGTAGCCTGTAGGCCAGAGGTTCTGTTCTCATCTAACTAGGCTGCAGGTTAAAGCGTCTGCTGTAGATGTGTGCAGCCGGCAGGTTCCATCACTGGTGAGGGAGCTCAGCCGACTGATTAACTTACTGCAAATGTGTGTAGTCCGCGGCGGCTCCTTTCGCTAAGGCGGAGAAGCATCGCCCCACTGCTTTTTAGCAGTGCAAAAAAGGAAAAATAAAATGATAATAACGCAATGTTATTATCATTCTATTTTTCCGCAATGCCTTAGTTCTAAGTGCGGTGCAGGGTGGGGCGGGCTGTCCAGAGCAGGGGGAGGAGTGGTGGGCACTCTCTAAGTGCGCATGATGGTTTGGCCGGCCGTCTGGGGCCAGCCAAACAGTCATGCACACTAAACATGTTCTCCACTGGGCTGTATTGCTCAGCCTGGATGGAGAACATGCACAGGCTCCCAGTTCCTATCTGAGCGCCAAACTACGATGCTCAGACCAATCACGATGCTGCTGTCATGCTGGTGACAGCAACATCGTGATTGGCTTAGGGGAGCCTGTGTGCTTCCAGGACTCGTCAGGAAGAGAAGAGGACAGACGACGGAGTGGAGACGGCGGCCATGAAGAGGTAAGTGTAATTTTATTTATCACCCCCTACCCCGCCAACCTCGATCCGTACCAGCCTCCACTGTGTGTAGTCTGCATATAGCATAACTGGTCATTGGTTCCATTTGCCAGTATTATTCCTCAGTGAATTAGTGCTCCTTCTGCAGATATTTGTGTGCAACCAACAGGTCGCAGGGCCATTCCGTGACAGGGCTAACTCAGCCTTTCACGCTTCCAATGTCTATTGGTGAAGCCAATTCAGGTGGGATAAGAACAGCGTTTATCAATTACAGAGAGACATTTTTTAATGCATGTAGTGCTGATTATCATTAATTTTCTTACTGTCCTCACCCCATGCCCCACTGCTGATGGGGTTTGATTTAGGTGTGTGGCGGCTACCCAGTTGTGACTGAATCAGCTCCCAGTCAATCACAAGTGGATAGTCCCTAAGACCCTTAAAATGAAATCACAGGTCTAAAGCTGAAGCCACACCAAGTAACCACATTTTTTTTAAAAATTGAATCCTGTTGGCGTCTAGTTAGGAAATGATAGGGGAAGTGTAATCTCTGTTACCCTAACAACTTTCATGAACACCTTTAAAACCCACTTTATATGTCATCTCCCTTCCCCTCCTCTGCCTTCTCCTCTTTGTCCTATTCGTCCTCTTCCTCATTCATACATACTCTCACACTAGGGCTTTGTGTCTCCCCCTCCTTCGCACGTTAAACACACTTCGACTCCCCTCTCCCACTCCCCCGCATGCACACCTCAGGTATGTCTTGTTCTTTCCCATCACAAACTCACTGGCTGTTCCTTCCTGTGTCTCCCTCGCTCATCATCACACAGTTCAGTCTCTCTATCTCTGCCCTCCTTGCATAGCCTGCATACCCTCTTCCTGCCTGTCTCCATCAATCTCCTGCACTCACACAGATGGGGCTGGGATTGTCTGCTCCCTGCTCTGAACCCCGGGAGAACATCCAAGGACACACTCTGTAGAGAAACTGCACATCACAGAGAAAAGAGTCAGAAAGAGAGTAATACCAAGAATATCCAACCCATGCTCAGGGATAATAACACGCAGTCCTGGATTACCAAATAGGCAAAGTAGGCACTGGCCTATGGGCCCCACTCCTTTTAGGGGCCTGTGACAATGGATCAAAATACAACTTAAAGTACATAAACCAAAGACATCAGATTCACATAACAGTTTGTCTCTTAAAAGCTCATCTTCTGGCAGCTGGCAGTTTGTAAAAAAATCTACTGCATTAGGTATTAGGAGATAATTTGCGAGGGGGCCCCTGAAATTTAGACCGCCTATGGGCTCCCACCGGGAGTTAATTCGGTACTGATAACACAGGTTCTCTTATATTCTCTTATGGTGTTCCAACTCACCAAAACCTCACATCTCTGATAACAGCTAATTCTATTACTCCCCACCTTTATGGTCCTCCTATACATAATAGGCTAAGCCGTCCTATAGCAGTTCAGACTTGTACCCCCTTGACCCTACACTATTGAATGAATACGTTTTAATTCACTAAAGCAAACAAGCTCGTGCGTGCTATTTCAGAGCAAACAAATGTGCTGAAAATTCTAAACAACAATTAAACCAAAAAGTAGGAATAAATACAAAACGATGTATTTTTGGTAAATGTACACAAATCCATAAACAGCCCAATGGAACAAGTTATCACTCCACGATCATAGCACAAAACCTACATTCGTTCTGAACATTCACTGAGAATTTGTTTTTCAAAAGCCCTCAATTTGAAGGAACCCAGTGGTGCTCCATTGGGTGCAATAATTGATTGTTAGAATTTTCCATAATGTTTAATGTGCACTCAAATTGACCAAGGCATCATTTGGGTAGACCGATCATAGTAGACAGCCTTTTTCAGAAGAAAAATGTTGGGTAGTGAGGTACAAAAGATAAAGGTGTCTATTGATTCTGTAATTTTACCATAAGGTGAAAGAACATGGTGACTGATCCCATGTTCATTTTTTAAACATTCAAAAACGAAGAAACCATGTGTAACTCATTTTAATACAATTCAGTGCTGGGTGTATCTATTATTCTGTGAGAAATGAGTGCCTCTTTGAGAACTTGATATGGGTGTACTAGTCCGGAAGAGGCACGCCTGGGAACCTCCTGCCCCACATCTTTTCTTATCCATATATAATCTTGAGTAGGTAGATAAAGGAGTTTGCCTCTGCACACTTCCTATCAATTTCTTGTTTGAGAATCAGTGTAGAATAGGTGTAACCACAGGTAGGTGTAGCATCTTCTAAATATGAAGAGCGGGACACTTCTGGTCCCTGATGGACTCCGTAGAAGGATGACGTAATCAATTGGGTGTGGTTAATAAAGTTCATGACGCAGTGCGTACAGTTAACTGTTGCACTTTGAAGAATAAAGACGTGCACTACAGAGCTCCGTGTATCGCTTAGTCATATTGCATTCTACCGGGCTGGGGAGGACGGCACAGTAGGAAACTCTGCCAACTGTAGTCTCAGAATAAGGCGTATTACACATGCAGGCTGAGTTTTTCCCCATTCCTGAGAAGGGCCACATTCAATGTGCCCCAAAACAGGACAAAGGAGTAAATATTAAGACGACCCCTCTCTACATGTGCAACCGTGAAAAGCACTGGTGCTCATAGTTGCCAAGTTTCATGCACCCTTTAGGCTGTTTCTTGATGTCAGAGAGATGGGTTTGGCTCGTAGTGCTCTCCAGCGGGACAGGCCCAAAGGATGACAGTGGACAGTTAAGCACAGATTTACCAAATTTGTCAGTATAATTGCTATTTGTGTCTATCGTGTGCTTGCTTCCTAGCTAGTCCAACTTTAAGGTTAGATATTTTATTAATTGAATTTCGTTTACTTTTACAGGAAATAACTTTTTGTGACTTATGACACAAAAAAAACGTAGTCAGGGGGAATAGTGGCTGAAATTGCAGTTCTTAATGAGCCCACCACTTAAAATGAGACGTGTGTGGGTGTTGTGTAGGAATGACCACTACATTTCCAAACTTAAGTTTACTGAAGCAAATGACTACTTTTTCACATGATAGTATAATAATGATAATAATTAATATTTATGACCCACCATGTAATTAATTTGCCTGTTGATGCTTAAAATTATAGATGATTATCCACCTTCTTGGAATTTATCGTATTTGTCTCCGAAAGATTGAAAGCAGAGTTGGCCTTGCTGCTATTCAAACTTGTGACCTACAGGACTAACTTTACTTTGTTTTTTTAAACCTTTGAAAGTTGATATGGTCTCCAGAATCCATTCTTAATTGTATTGTTTAAAGTATGTAACTTTCTTATGGGCTTCTTTGGTTTATTCCACCTGACCAGAAATATCAGGATCCTCCCATACATCTCACATTAGTGTACATTGGAGATTGTGGAAAACCAGCCTGTACCAATGACTGCTAATCAGTAATGATTCAAGATGTGTTTTTTTACCTTATCAATTTCGCTTTGCTCTGACCCTGCAGGGGCTCAACTGCATTGGCCATAGGACCAGAAGGATCACCTCGATTTTCTGGTCTCAAAAACAATAGTTTTGGCCCTCATAAAAAGCCTACTTTTTGTAGGGAAAATATTTTTTTTGATTTTTGCACTTCCATCATATTTCTGGTCAGTTAGTTCAGCGAGTGAGTCACATTCGGCATAGGTGTGTCTGTAGCCTGCAGGTGACGTGTTCATTTTCCTAGCATTTACTTTATAGTTGTCTGCTGGGCTGGTCGACAACTCTTAATTCAGAGGCCGGGAAATTCGTCAGGGCGACAAAGTGGTTTACTCCACCAGCCTGACAGAGTACAATCCATACTCCAAGGTCAAAATCAGGCCCTATATTAGTTATTTCTAGAGATTTGGGAACTGCTGATCCAATAGAAATGCTTATGAATAGCCTGTAGAGTATAGGAACAATCACCACAGCTCACCGAATGATTTATTAATCTCAGTGGCAATGGGTCTTCATTTGCAGTGCTTTTGCAGTGGACTGGGTTTTTATTGCACTGAAGTCTTAAGTGAATGGGTCTTCATTGCAGGCTGCTGCTATCTTGAGTTTCTTACGCATGGAATGTTTACAATACTCAGTGATGTTGTCCTGAGTCACCTCAGTAGTTTCTTTGTACAACCATTGTAAAATGAACGGAATTGATCTAATATTACACTGGGATCCTTCACTAGTTCACCTTCAATATTTATTATGGTCCTTATTCTGCTATTTGATTGTATTTCTTTAATTTTGTCTTCTAATATTTGACAACAGCCTTGCTATATTCATATGCTTGGCCCTTTTTTATATGAATTGGATGGCCATTTTCTCGCATATGGTGTGGAGATAGTAGGACTTAATGATCGATACTTGGGTAAAAGGGTCACTTTGCAGAGTTGTTTCTCTGTTTTAGAGCAGTGGCATGTTTGATTTTGAATTGCATGATACAGGCCTTGGTAGATGTTTCCTGTTTTCTGTCAGCTTTTCTTTTATACGCTGTATATGTGGTGGTTAAACCTCGAATGTAGGCTTTTAAAGAATCTCAAACAATATTAGAAGAAGCAAAGTCTTCATTAATTTCTATAAATTCAGTAATCTCTTGACACATGTATTTGAAATACTCGTTATCTCTAAGTGGCCGTCTCTCGAATATTCCAACATTTGTTATGCTCTCTCCTTAGTACATCCTGAATGGTGATATGTAGAGGATTGTGGTCGGGATTATTTTGTGAAGTATTTCAGTTTTGACATGAGAGATCAGATCACAAATTCTTAGCAACATATTGATTCTAGAGTATTGTTTATGTAAATGTGAATAAAATGTATAACCTTGTTTTTCTGTTTACACTCTTGCCAAACATCATCTAGACCAAAAACCTCCTTGATAGATAGCTTTAGGGGTTTTCTGCATATGGATCCTGGTCCAAAAGATGTAAAATATCTGTTTTTGTTGACATAGTACTATGAAAGTCGCCACAAACGATTGGACTTGTCCAATGTGCAATTTTCGTTACGCCACTGCGTTTATGTGAACTATTGAGCCCATTAACATTGCACCTTAAAATGTGGTTTTTGCCTATGGTCCCCACTGTAGACTATACCTATGTTAGCCCCTGCAATGCCATGTCTGTCTATTCAAAGACTGTATTTTGCCTTTCTCAAACATTTTATCGATTGCCCTGCCTGCCTCACCCAAAATAGCCCCAATCACCCCCTTCTCCATAACCCTTCCCTCTTACTCTCTCACCCCACCCCTTATAATCTTGCCTCCAGATACTTTGGGGGGGGGGGGATTGGTACTGATTTTAATAACCTCTCCCCCCCTTTTGTTTTCATTTCCCTTGTTTCCCTTTTACCTTCCTTTCCCCCTCCTTATTCTTTTTCTTTCTTTTCTTTCTCTTTCCTATTGATTTCCTCACCCTCCTTTCCTTCTTGTCATTTCACTTCAGTTTCCTTCTTTCATCCACTCTTGTCCACCCTCCTCTCTTCCCACTGTTTATTTCCCTTTCCCTTTATCATTTCTATCTTTCTCCGCTCTTATTTTTTCCTCCTTTATCCTTACTTCACCCACTTTTCCCCTTCTTTCTCCCTTTCTCCCATCTTCCTCCTTTCTCTTGTCCCTTCTTCCTTCCTTCCGTCCTACCTTTTCTTCCTCTTTTCCACTTTTTTCTCTTTCCTCTTACCTCTCCCTCTTTCTTTTCCCCCGACTCCCCATCACTTATCAATGCAGAATGGGAAATAGTTGAACAGCTCTAACTCAGTTATTCTTAATTTAATCTAGAAACTAGAGTACGTCTTCCACCTCCTCCTGAAAAAACAAAACACCCCATTCCAGAGTACTTTTAAATCTGCCAACCCAGTTATTGCTACTGTGGATCCCCAGTTTTTCATATCATACAATTGTTCTCATTTCCTTTTGATTTTGTGCCGTATTAAAAGACAGATGGGGGAAAATGGCTAATGAAAAACCGAGTGCGGTATCCATCCAAATTTTGTCTTGCTTTGGTAAGTATTCGCTCTTTTATCAGTTAGTCTTCAAAGTATACGATTATTGCTCTTGATCGGCAGCTATCTTTGGGAGGGAGAATGGAGACACAATGTGCTCTAACAATAGTTGAATCTTCTGCAATGGAGGTTTTATTGGTACTTAAAATTCAGTCATGCAGGTATTTAGCAGTCTGTCTGATACTTGGATTGTGGGTATCAACACAATCCTGTGCACCAGCGTCTTCTGTGGTTTCAGTTCCTTCCAGTATGCTAATGATTCCAATATTGTCCCTCCTTGAGCAGTTGTCTAGGTCTTTGCATGTTTGACATGGAGTTTAGCTTGTGCTTCCAGCTGAGAAATAATGTTTTTCAGATTGCTCATTTGCTACTGAGAGTTGATTCATTTTGCCCAATATTTCATCAACCTTGTTATTTAGGCTTTTCAATTAGAACATATGCAGATCCTGAGTAAACCAAACTTCTTTAACTTCATGCAGAATATTCTCAAGTAAAGTTCTTGGTGAAAGTTCTTACAGTATATTATCTCTGTTTTCCTTCTCTATTCTATGATCTTGCTTAATTTTTTTTCCCCAGCAAGCATATAGCCCCTCTTTCGGTTGGGAGAAGACTGAGGGTTCACTATGATTTGTTTAATTGTTTATTATATCTAGGATGTGTGTTACTACTCAGGTGAATGTAAATAATCGCAGTTGGAGTCGTAGATGGGAGAACACTTGCATTAGATCGTTTTTTACAAGGCACTATGGGACCCGTAGTTTGATGTACTGGAGGGAAATACTCGTAAGTATATGAAGGGGCGGGATTACTGCGCAGGTGTTTAAAATGAAATGAGACCGTTAGGAACGCAAAGATTTTTGACAAGAAGAAGCGTGGAACGCTTCCTTCAAGGTACGGGGCTATGTTGGAGTTTAGAAGAGGTCATTTACATGCCGGGGAACAAAATAGTGGGTGTTTAAGTCGTGTTATTTTAAATTCATTACAATGAGGTAACTGGGGATATTTCGAATTTAGCATTCATTTAGTGATATTTGAATTCAGCGGGCAAAACGTTGATGGTGGGAAAAGCGGGAGCTGCTTTAATATAGCATTTGCATTTGTTTTTTTTA
Organism: Calotriton arnoldi; assembly: GCA_963921515.1. Classification (NCBI taxonomy): domain Eukaryota; kingdom Metazoa; phylum Chordata; class Amphibia; order Caudata; family Salamandridae; genus Calotriton; species Calotriton arnoldi. The sequence continues at coordinate 805,896 of CAWUFW010003839.1, read as the reverse complement.
GAACACAGTTAAACTGATAAAATTTCTGTGAAAGCACAACCTGACACAAATGTTTTAAATTTGTAGATTTACCCCTGACGAAGAGCCAAGAGGGGCTCGAAATGCATTGGGTGACACAGGCTATTTTTGGAGGAATACTTATGTTGCATACCACGCTTTAGGAATAAGCTACGTGCATACCTACAGCGGTTAAAGGAAAAGATGTATTCATAAGCGGTTTACATGTGATTGAAGAACATGAGTGAAAAGCACAACGAGTGATAAAAATTGAATAAATCCTTTGATAAAATGAAACAATTTTGGCAATTTTGTCATGCATAGTGCTGTGCGTCTGGATTGGGGCGTACAAACGCCCCAGTTAATGGAATGGGTTCACTATGATCTCTCTTAGTAGTTTCAGGTTCCTCCTTGAATCAAAGTTGCTTGTGCAAGTTGATTCAGCTGGGGGGTCCAAGGTCTGAAATCTAGCACCCTAATCCAAGACATATGAGGCATACTTAGTCGGCTGTTTGATTCTTTCTCCACCCTCCACCCTCCTCTATTTGCCTTCTCACAGCCATTTCTTTTAATCAGGCACATGCAAGAGATTTGTTAGGCTCTCACACCTTTTCACATTTGAACCACTGGTTGTGTACCATTAATTGATCTGAATCAGTTTCTTGAGACTGTTGTGTTATAGGGCAAGGTGTCTGGCTCTCATTGACCATATCTGTCTCGCCCATTCTTTTGTTACTTTGATTGGGTGGGTTCAGCACCTTGTTCAATCGCAGATTCTCTGTTAGCCTTGTCTCCCCCCTAATCCACCAACGCAACAATGCTATTGGTATTCATAAAAAGATTTTATACAGGTGAGAGCTCTGGGGAGTCTGTATTTCAGTATCATCACTTATCTCTGTTGTGGCTGCTTTTTCAGAAAATATGATATCCTTTTTCTCCACAAAGCTTATAGCTGGGCTATCATCCTTTACAATCACATGAGACTTAGGCTCTGACAGAGTGTTTAGTTTTTTGAGAGTATCATTTACAGCTGTCTGTTCTGTGAATTCCTGATAGATGCTCTGTTGACTTGTTGAGGCTTGTCTTACACCCTGCATAGTGACAGAGCAGGTTTTATCGTTCCAACCATTACCTTGCGTTAGACTTAACTGATGAAGGAAAGTAATCTTTCCATTGGGGCTGATAAATTTGGGCCCACTCTTTTAGTCGCTCCCAGCTAGATCAATCTATCACTCATCTGTCCATTTGAATGGTATATGGGAGAAGGCTCAATATCCAGAGGACTAGTAAAGATGTTTTTCAGTTCGATCTGGCTTCGGGAATGACCCCCCCCCCTTTTTAGTTATTTTAGATATGACTTTCAGTTTAATCTTGTTTATGGTTTTCTTTTCCACTGAAACGTTTTTACCAGGACCACCAGAGCTTTAAGCTACTTTTACAATCTGGCCTCTGCCTCGCCCTGAGCCACTTAACATTGAGACCTCTGTGTTATCCGCCTTGGAGCTGTTACGGCTGGTGGTCACCTTATCTGGTTTAACCACTGCAAGGAGAAGAGAAAAGGGGAAGAAATGAGGAGGGGAGGAGAGAATTTATACCATAGGGTGTTTTTAGTCAATCAGTTCCTGGTGATGAACATTTCAGCAGATCAAGCAACAGCTTTGCAAGAACCTTAAGAATCTGGAAAAATGTGGCTCTCAGCTAAGCATAAAATCCTCAATTGGATGCAGTCCTGTATCCCATCTTTCGTTGCGCAGAAGAAACACAACCCTTTCTGGTTCCTTCTCCCCCTTTGGGATAGGATCTGCATTTCCTCCCAGTTTTGAATGTCATTCGGTCCACAGTGCAGTCGGGCACAACCAAGAATGTTTAATACCCGTCAATTCTTAGCCCTCTGTATTGCATGTCATACCCAATAGTAGAAATGCTTGTATGCATTCAGTCCTACTTAAGTGAATGCAACAATGAGCCTTGAGGTAGGTAAAAGAGTTAAAAGCTAAGAGGAGCTCAGTTTGAGATATGTGTAGTTTGTTATTTTGTACCTTTCTACAATGTAGACAAGGCCCAGAAAGATTCTGAGCATTTATGTTGCAGAAGGAGAACCAACAAAAATGTATTCTTTAATTTACCATGAGCAATTTGCAGGGAAAAAAACACTAAAATAAATGTAAATAAAGACAGGATAAATACATTATAAACAACAATTCTCTGGAAACATATCGAAGGTTCGACAATATTAGTCAAAGCACACTAATATTTTGGGTCACGCATACCAGACAGCTGCCTGGTTGCAAAAGGCATATTGTGGTGTTTCCAAGAACATACAGGGGCTTGCAGCCCGCCCATTGGCTACAATTGGTTGACTTTACTGTCACTCTCATTTTCCTGTGTCTTATTCTTGTCCCAGCTTGTCAGTCTTGTATTTGTCCCTCCAATGAAGCATAGCCTCTTTACCACCTCTTTGGCTGGCTTCAATGCTTCCTCTGCTTGCTATCTCCCGTGTGCTGTTCTTTTACCTCCACAGTACTCTTGCCTATGTGCTTCTGTTCTACCCCCCACACCTGTGTTGTGCTCTCTTTCGCCTCTATGTGCTTCTCCCCCACTGCTTTCTGTGCTTCTCCCTCACTGCTCTCTGTAGCTCATGTTGCTTCTCCCTCTGCCTGTCGTGTTGTTTCTCCCTCACTCCCACCTCTAACCCAATCACCCATTTAAAAAAAAAAATTTATAAACAAATGTAAGCACTTTTGTGCTGTGTTTTTATACTGTGCTTCCAGACAGTTTTTTTTTTTAAATTTACCAATCCATCTTGGATCGGGAAATAAAAAGAAAAAGCAACACCTATGTAATTTTGAAGGCACATGCATGCGTGCATGCACATTTGCAAAATGACGCAGTGGCCGTGCCTTCTTTTTTTTTTAATAGCTATGCCACACAACAGCCAGAGCGCTGTATAGCATAGCTAGAAAAGATTGGCAAAGCTCAATAGGTCTAATCGGCGAGACCAATTGGCTTTGCCACTGCTTGTTTGAAAATGTCCTGAAAATCTGCTATAGTAGAATTCTCATGTGTACACAGCTTGTATATAAACAGGGAAGCACAGATGACCCCATGCAAGGCCACACTTTGTAGCCTTAATTCTGTGAATTTCCATAAGGTTTCCTATTGGTATATTTAATGCAAAAAAGCAATGGGTGGACACTACTGATTTCTTCAAAAGGCTACTTTGGGCATGTGGTCTGGGGACAAAGTTAAATGCTTTGGAACCAGGAGGCAACTCACTTTAGCAAATTCTGTGATCCTGGGCAAATATTTTCTTGTCTCTCTCTCACTCAGTTTTCTTGTTTGACAAACAACGAGGAGTGTCTAAAGGTGTTTCCTTTTATGGCATGCAATGCAGTGCATTCATTTATATTGGGCCAGTGTAAAGCGCTAGACACTTGCCCCACTGTTGTAAAATAGGTTGGCAGCCGCCTCATCCCTGCTCACCCATGAACATACCACCACCACTAGTTTCAGAGATCAGATGGTTCTTTCTGTCCTGTTCACTGGTGTTCCGACCTGCTGCCAGTCTAGCCGTCACTTTCATTGATTGGAAGGTTTTGTGCTGCGCAAGGTGTTTGGACCCTCCCTTTTAACACTGGTGGTCCAGCCTGCAGCCAGTCTAGTCCTCACTTTCAGTCATTGAAGGGTTCTGCAGCGATGTTCGCATCTGGGCCCCTGGCTTTAAAAAACACTAGTGTCCCGGCCTGCTGCCAGACTATCCACCACGTTGTACCAGACGACGACTAATCATTATTTCCATTACGCTGACCTTCTGTAATGGAAAGAAGACCTTCCAATGACCCAGGTTTTTCACACTCCATGAATGACAACCGTATTCTTCCTAAAGGACACTTTTCAGCCTCTTCCTCAACCACGGTCGCCCGTTACTTCCGTATCGACAATACAGAGTGTAAGCGAGAGGATACACATGTTTGTCACTTTCGCCACTGCGGGCATTTTACCCCTTACTCCAAGGTGTCTACACAGCTTACCAAGATCCCACACGCCTCCTGAGATTGGATACTATAACAAAAGCCTTGAAAAAGCCCTAGGTCTATGAGCTATAGGGGTGGAAACGTGAGTTGACTGTTCTCGTATAAACATTGTATAACAGAATAAGAACAATACACAAACAAAAGACAAAAAAGGAAGAAAACTGAGAAACTGGCTCAACTTCACTTTGCATATACCATGTATGACCACTTGTGCTAAACTATCGATATGTTTACGATATGTTAATGCATCGACATTTCCTTTAACTTTAATCCAATACGGCCCTCACTTTCAGCCTGCTGCCAGTCTAGACCACGCTTTTTGTGAACGGAAGGCTATGCGCTGCTGCTCGTCTCTGTACCCGTGGTGTAATTTTCAGTGACCAGAGGATTCTGCGCTGCTGACGGTGTTTGGCCCTTCGGAACGTACCGTGTTGCTGTTCGTGCCTAGACCCTCGGTTTTAATAACACTGGTGTTTTGGCCTGCCGTCCAGTCTAGCCTACTTTTTTAGTGTTCAGAGGGTTCTATGCTGTTGTTTATGCATGGGCCCTCGATTTTAATAACACTGGTGTTGAGGCCTGCTCCAGTCTAGCCCTCACTTTCAGTGATCAGAGAGTTCCGTTTTTCTGTTTGGGGGTGGACCCGCAGCCTTAATTAGATAGGAATCCAGGGCTGTGTCCAGATTTGGATCTTCAGGCTTAGTAACAGTGGAGGTGCTGCCTTTCTGGCAGTCTCCAGTGGCTCTCAGCTTTAAAGACCTGGACGCAGTTTCGGGCCTGCATCCAGTGCCTCGAGCTATGGGAAGATTACCTATAAGGAAGTGCTAAAGGGTGATGATACCACAATACATCCCAAAACCCTTGCGGACGTCTTTTGTTTGAGAAGCAGGTCTGAGCAAAGAGGACTGTTTTGGCCCTTTAAACCAATGTGTGTGTGAATTAACAGAAGCTATAGCAGAACTCCTCTCCAACTGGGTGCAACAGGTTGAAGGAAGAGTATTTGTCGAGTTTTGTCAGCATAGGTTCATGATGGGAACACTAGCATTACCTAATGTTTTTATAAACGAGAGTCTCATAAAAGGTGTGATGTCCACTCCAGGCTTTTATACAGTGCTCTAAACTGACGCTTTGGCAGTTGTTTCTCCCTTTAAATGATGCAGAAAATGCATTCTAAATATCATACCCAGAATTATTTATACTTTGGTGAACTATTGTGCGAGGTTCAGTATTACATGTACATTTATAAGAATTTATTTTTTAAACTCAAAAGTGGAAAAATTGCAAAAAGCCGCGATTGTGCTTTGTAGGGACGGAAAAGTCATGTGCATGGTGATGGACATGCACGACTGCCCTGAGTGCCCCAGCTGTAGCGATATCTCGATCCTGATTTTTTTTTTCATGGGCGAATACGGATCATGCATGTGCGCCGTGACCTATGCCTGTCTCATAGAGTACTGTTGTGTTAGACCAGGAAGGGCATGCAAAGCATCTCCCTGAAAGTGGTAGAGGGCTACTACTCTTACCCAGAGTTAAGTTGCAAAACCGCGTTGGATGCAGCATACCCTTTTTGGAATAAATATCAGTAAAGTGAACAGGCCTTTTTACCGCTGCCACTAGAATGAGGCCTGCTGGCCCACTCATGTAAAGTTCTGCTGCTGTGTACCTATCTCGCCCTTGGGCTACATCATGTAAGAATGTAGCGTACATGTGGTTGCATGTGCATGCTGTAATAATGTGTGCCTGTGTGTGGGATAGTAAATGGGAGACTGTGGGTTCCATATTGGAAGCCCAGGACCTGTAGAAAGGCAAGTGGAGGAAGAGAAGCCATCCTAGACAGATTTGTGGATTGCCTGCATTTCTGAGAGCTGGGTTGGACACACAGTTGAGGAAGGGAGAGTCAGGCCCTCTTGTGCACTTCAAAAGATTTCTTTGATTCTGAAAAGATCTTTGGTCAGTGGAGCCTGGGCACATCTCAGCAACGAGATAGTACTGATAGGGGAATTGCAAAGAATAGGGGTCAGGCTGTGGTAACCTTTTGTTAGGCATATATCAGTGCGGGTGAAATCCATGTTTGATCCTCTAGTCACTCACATGGCCTGTGTTTTGGGGCTGTCAAGTTTGGAGTTGCCCATTCTCTGACAGACTGCTTCTTGGACAAAGGACAGGACACAGGAGTGGGCACTGCAAAGGGGACCAACCTTGCAACATAAGCTTCAAAGACTTAGACACTAAATCACATCTGTGTCTGGAAATGGTTTATAGAAAAGGAGATCTTGAGCCTCCCAAAATTGTCAAACTTGAGCTGTACATCAGTGTGGAGAAATTACAGCATGACTTCTGTTTATTGTGATCAGGATTGGGAACTACGGTCCGCTAGTCTCCCTAATGGGTGAGGGAACATCACCCAGGAGAATCAAGACCACTCGACCTGAAACCTGGAGCACCAGCATCTTCCTGCTGAGACCAGGGGACCCTTTGAGGAGGAGTACCTGGAGGGAGTGAGGTCCAATGGGGATCATGTTGAGTGGATCTCTGAAGCAGAGTGTGGGGTTTGGGTCCACTCTGAGGACAGCTGCACTAATTGGTGTCCTTGGAAAAGACACCAACTTTTGGACACCGAGTTGGTGGCCTGACTCGATGGGCTCTCCCGCAACCTTCTAAGAAGGTAAAAAATTTGGGAGTAATAGTCGATGAGAGACTTACCTTTGGGGAGCAAGTAAATGCAGTGGCATCAACAACAGCTTATGTGCTCAGAACCGTCAGGAAAGTACTGCGTTTCCTTCCCTCGGGTAGCCGGCAAACAGTGGTCACAGGACTGGTACTGTCAAGGCTGGACTATTGCAATAGCCTGTATTTGAATATCCAACAAAAATTTATGAATAAACTCCAGCTGCTACAAAATGCTGCTGCCAGACTCCTCACTGGTACATCCAAATTCTCTCCCATCTCCAAAGAAATAAAGAAACTGCACTGGCTCCCGGTAAGGAGTCGTGTGCGTTTTAAATCGCTCTGTGTGGTTTTTAAAGCTCTTCAAGGTACAGGCCCAGACTTTTTAAAATGGCTGTTCCAGTGGTATACACCAAAAAGGACACTTCGCTCACTAGGAGCCAAGCTGATCTCAGTGCCGCGCACAAAAAAAGCTCTGTGGGGTGGCAGAAGCTTTGCTGTTGGTGCAGCGAAAGCATGGAATGCCCTTCCGTTCCACCTAAGGAATGCCACGGATCTTCTAGCCTTTAGGAAGGGCTTAAAGACCTGGCTTTTTGCTGAATAAACCTCATCTCCTCCATGTTCTTGCCTTCAGGATAAATGATTAGCGCCAGGACACCCACGGGTAACCGCTGCGCTTTAAAAATACGATTAACATAACCAAGTGCTGCTGTTCGCAAACCCCGTATGGCAGACGGGGGGCGCTGTAAAGGTTAAGGGGCCATCACCCTGGTACATCGCTGTGACACAAAGCGGGCCGTCACCCTGTGCAGTGTTGGTTCCCAGAGAGGCTGTTGCCCTGTGTGTGCTGTTCTCAATCCCCCTGCCCCAACCCCGTATGCCTAGTGAGTGTCATGGTGAAGAGAGAGGGCTGTCACCCTGGAGCAGTAGGCAACCTTGAAGCGTAGCGGATTGCGACCCTTGGAGGCAGAGCATTGATTTCCTCACCTGAACCCAGAAGCACCTGTGATCTGCCCCTGGACTCAGGAAGACTTATCGGAGAAGCATCATAGATGCCTGCTGCATCGCTCACAGCATCCAGACTTCTGCTCGCCGCTGATGCGTGCCTGGGCTGGGCAAACCACAGCTCCTGCAAGATTTAGTAAGACTGATTGCCGGGCCATCGAACCTCTGGGGGAAGTTGCTCTAGTTTAAAGCACGGCGGCGCTGAGGCACTTTTGACATTTAGGAAGCCATTGTGGAACTATTAAGACTTGTACTTGCTAGTGGGGCCTAACCTGAATCTTGCCCCACATGAATGGGGAATAACCATAGTCCTTAGACAGGGAAGTGGGACTGAGGGACTTACACAGGCAACACTAGAGTGCCAGCCTTATGAAGACTATGTGTATTACTTGTTGTGTGCTGTATTTCACTTTTTGTTCGTATGTAAGTACTAGTTTTTTCATAAAAGCAAGTATCTGGCTGTATAGGCACTTAATGGGGTTGTTGAGCGTGTTTTTGAGTTGTGAGTCTGTGTACAACTTGCGCCTCCCCCCGCCCCCAGTCCCTCCGAGAAGCCTTGGACTGCTTGACCGACACTACCACTGAGTCAAGGCCTGAAGGGTTAGCACTTGGCCCAGTTATTCAGAGTCCATAGTAGCTGGGGCTCTGGGACATTTGGAATAAAAGGCTGCATGGTTGGGCCAGGTAGCACCTGCTTGCCCTGTAGCCCTCTGAAGGGGAATCTGACATGCACAATTCCCATATTTGCCCCTCGTTTCAGGCCCTTTTCACTAGAAGCATATTGCCAGGCTTTTCCCATCAAAAGGCGTATTGGGGAAAAAGTCAGCACCGTCCTGCATCTTCTATCCCCAATATGTCCACATTTCACAAATGTATTCTATTTCCAGACAGGATCTTAGACCCATCACCACTTTGGTTCTGGAGTAAAGATTTGTGAAGATTTTTGGAGCCTTACACAATGGGAATTTTACTGTTCTGTCACTCCCTCCCTCTCTTAGCAAAGGAGCCACATTTGAGGCCTCAGTTGCAATATGGTGCCCTTTTGATGTGTCTTACAATGCCTTAGTGCAAAAACAAGCAGCATTTTTCTCCGCAAATTCTCCGTTTATGGAGTACTGTTTTCTGCAGTGTATATCTTAAGCAGAACTATTTCCTTAGTTTTAAATATATCAATATATTAGTGAGATAAATTGTCACACCTAACTGTATTTGCCCAAAATGTAGGGCACTTGAAACCTGACTTTCATCTTGTTGGCAAATAATCTGAAATTCCGATTTGTGCACTAGAACATGTCCCAGTGTATGACATTCAGTGGTGGCTAACATTTACCAAGGGTTTGACATGTGTGAGTGGTTTTGTGCTCTTTTTAGCGGTCTGAATGAGCTCATTCAGACCGCATGGACTTGCCGTGAAGAAGACGCACCCGTTACGCTGGATTTCTATTATATATTATAGTTTCACCCGACCAAAAGAGTTTGATCTGCCTTGAGAAAGCCCTGGCCCATTGGACCCCTGGCGAAACACGTGTTGGCTGTTCTTTTGTCTCTGCACACACCTTTAATAAAGAAGAAAAGACCACTGCAAACGAGTATTCAACCTTTCTTGTACATATGACGTCCAGAATAAGATTGAGGGAATTTATTCACCCTTTAAACCCACATAACTAAAAAGAGCACAAAACCAATCACACATGTCGAATACTTTGGAACAGGTGGTGTCTGGGTGAAACCACCGTTTTGGTTTGTGCTATAGCCCAAATTGGGTCCTGACCTATTGTGTGTGAACCCTGGTAACACCCACTAGCTACCCCGATTTCATTTACCAAGGGTGGTGGGGCGGGGCGACTGGGCACAAAAAAAAAATAAGAAAGAAATTAAATTTAACTTCCATGTACAATGTGACGTCTTCTGGATGCCGGATGCAGGAAACTGCACTACCCAATCCTGGTGCTGCTCTCACAGCTCAAGCACTGCCAGGACTGGACAGGGCGGGCTCTCTCAGCGCTCCTAAGAGCACTAAAGGCCTGCACTTTCTCTAACCCAGCTGTCGAAGACAGCTAGGTTAGAGAACTTTAAAATGCGCATGACTGGCTGCCGTCCAAAGAGGCATGCGTATTTTAAAACGCACAGCTCCCTGCTGCTTCCACTCGGCAGTATTGGCCCCGCCCCGTTCTGACAGTTCAGGACAGGTTGCTGAAAAATAAAATAGTAATAAATATGCTTTATTAACATATTATTTTTCTGCTCTGGGACTTGTGGGGCAACTCTCCTCCGCACAAATGGAGGAGCCGCCCCTGAATTATTGTACACCTTGGATGCGCAAATTGGAATTTTGTTGGACATAATTTGTGCATGGGCAAATAGCGCATGCGCAAATACCGCCTGCCTTGGAATCTCGACACGAACCAGAGTAAACATCTGAAACTGAATTAATCCTGCAGTTGTTCTCGGGGTCCTGATGTGATTATCTCCGCCATGCAACTTGTGCCTCTGCCGACCTCTTGCGGATCTTGTTTTTCGGCCTCCTTTTCTGCTTCTGGGCGCCCCTCCCATTGGCACCGGCGCTATTGGCAGCCGGCGCATTGATCTCCATTCATCCCCGCTCGGGCCTCGAAGCGGCCGGCCTTTTGTGTCTGCGCTCTGCGGTGCGCGCGCGAGCAGCGGGCGCCTGCTCTCCTTGGAAAGGTCCCGCTGGCGCTCTGAAAGGAGTGAGAAAAATGCCAGCCTGGACAATACCTGCTAAAAATAGAGCTGGCGGAGGGCAGCCTCCGAGAGAGGGGCTCGGGCCCAGAGGAGGAATGTTGATGACTTCCGATATCCGTGGTATTTGTGCCTCAGTCGGGCCACTAGTGAGCGCAAGCGGCAAGGATAGATAGCTGCGTCACAACTTGGGCCGGAAGGTGTGCGAGGCAACATGGGCATTTGTACCACAGTCAGCTGCACGAACACTTGGGGGTCAAATAACAGCACCACAGAAAGAGGCATGGAGGAGTGGGGGGTGGCAGTGGTATTTGTATCACAGCCAAGAGACACAAAAGCTTGGTGTAAGAAAGGCATTTCTACCCAGTAAGGGGAGCAAAGAAGGGGGAAGGCAAACAGTGCATTTGCTGCAGGCAGAGGAACAAAGCAGTGGCGATAGCATTGGCTGTTCGTGCCGTGGACAGTTAGGAGCGGGGTGACCTTGGTGTGTATGTCTGAGGGACACTTCTCTTTTTAACTGCAGATTCTTCACCTTGTAAATCTCCCCAGGAGCAGCGGCGGCTCCTTCGCTATGACGGAGGAGAGTCGCGCCCCTCTGCCAGCAGCGTTAAAAACAATAAAAATAAAACAATAAACCCTGGTTTATTATTGTTTTATTTTGTTTTAAGGCCAAGTCTTGGGGCGGGGCCAGGGGGGATGATAGGCACGAAGGGAGTGGTGGGCAGTGCTATCAGTGCGCATGACGGTTTAGCCGGCCGTCTCAGGCCGGCCAAACCATCAGGCGCACTGAAACTCTCTCCAACACAGCTGCGTTGCTGGGTTGGAGACCGCAAAGCACAGGCTTCCAGTCTCCCTGGGAACGCAAATCCTCAGTGCTCAGGCCAATCCTGAAGCTGCTCTCATGCATGAGCTTTACAGAACATGGGTCCCACACAATTTGGAACGCAGAATAACAATTTCACAGTTTTATAATAAAAATTGGATTTAACAAATGTTTTAATATATAGGTAGGTATTTTAATGCGAAGATCTATAAAACAAGGGAATGATAACACGCGAAAGAATAAGGTGAGCAACCGTGGCAAGGCAGAGGGAAATCAGCCGATTTCCTTACCCCAGGCAAGTGACTTAAAACGTGACTTTTCAGTATGTGTAAATATAAATAAACAAAAGTCACAGTTGAGGTTACATCTCATACTCCACAGTAGAATATAAATAGCGGTATAGAGTTGAGAATGTATGTGTCGACGACGTTTCAATCCCGGAGAGAGTATCGGGATCTCATCAGGACTAACAGATAGAACAGGTGCCTGAGAAGTTGCCAATTGTGCGGCAAGGGGGAACCCGCGATGCGGGGGGCCAGTGCGAGATGCTGGCAGTGGGTTCCACCAGGAGCAATCAGGAGACAGTTGGTATACGGGGGTTCGCAAATTGGTATACTCAACCTCGCGAAGACCTGGTGGTAGGAGGGAGTTCTTACATAAAACTTACAGGATAAGGTTGGGATCCAGATCAATTAAAAATACCTTAAGGTTCCTCAGTTATCACCTTTATTAGTGAGGACCCTAGGTACACTAAAAACAAAATCAGTGATGGACCCTTAGAGAGTGATGACTCCAGTCCATCGTTCAAATTACCAACATGTTTCTGCCCATATTGTATAGCCTAATCTGTCTGGGGCATTCGTCAGGGTATTAATGGATCCCTATCTAGATACTTGTGGGTGTCCACCGCTATTCTACACGGTACAGTGTAGAGGTACACCAAAATATCAACCCAAGGGAATCCTACCTGGGAAAGTAATGTCCGTCCTTCGTCAATCACCCTATGTTTTAGGGGATTCAGACTCTGTATTCCTATTAGGCAACCCACTTCTTTTGTGGTTATTTAGGTCTTTTTGGGAGGCTAGTAGGGTTGCCTTTTTCCTCGCTACTCTCTCCTTGTGATAACCCCTTTGGACTTACCAGCACCCCTCGGAGGTTCACCTGATGGCAGTGGTCGCTGCCAATCTATGGAGGTCGATGATACCAGTCTTCCCTTAACTGGGTGACTGGTTATTCAAAGCACTCTTTCCACAGTCACTTGTGGACCACCTTCAGATGGCGAAAAACCCTCCTGACGTTGTTGCGGTTCTCGATCAACGAACCAAAATCACACCTGACTCCTTCGCAGAGGCTTCTTTTTATAGGAGCTATTATGGACATGGTGCAATTCAGGGCCTTTCCTTTGTTACAATGAGTCGAGGGCATTCAGGCCATGATCCTGATGTTTCAGCCCCGATTCTAGATCTCAGTAAAAGCAGCTCTGAGGCTTCTTGGCCTGTTGGCATCATGGATCCTGCTTGCCCACTACTCCATGTGGCATATGCGAGCTCTACAGTGGAATCTGAGTTTTCAGTGGCCCAGCACCAAGGAAACCTATTGAATGTCATCTAAGTTTCAGGGGCAACTACATGAGATCTGCATTGGTTTCTGCTAGAACGCAACTTGCCCCTTCTCCCGTCCCCATCCACAGTTGTTGATGGTGACGGATGCATCCATGCTGGGCTGAGGCCGTCACCTGGGAGAGGAGATCAGAGGAATCTGTTCTCTGGCAGAAACCTTTCATATTGGGCAATGCAATACCCTCCCAATGTTCTTTGCTACACCTCACCCCTCAAAAGAAGATGAGTGACTCTATCAAGTGGATCCCAAGAGATATTTGAGTTACTATATTGATCATACTAAAAGCCATCGTTGGACGATTTGTGGAATTCTCCAAGGAAAGGCACGGTGCAGGAATAGACTCTGCTATGTTGGATAGCCCTTTGCATTAACACCTGCTATGCATTGAAAAAAGAAGCAACCTCTGGAAGGGCTGACGGCTCATTCCACCAGGGCCAAGGCTGCTAGCACTGTGGTGGAGGCTGAGTGCCTGTTCTCGACATCTGCAAGGCTACGACATGGGTATCATTGTGCATGTTCACAAAGCACTACTACCATGACAGCCAGGTCCAATGGGAACGGCATTTCACCTGTTCGGTCATGCAGGACTGTTTGGTCTAAGCCCACTGCACAGACCCTCCACAGACCTTTGGGAGTGATGTTTTTGTGCCTATTCTAAAGGTGAGGAATCTGTGGTTAGAAGTATCTATTAGAAGAGCAAGTTACTTTCCTTTGGTTACGCTATTTGTGGTGGATACTTTATCTAACTGCAGACTCCTCACTGTCCTTCCTCCTCCCCGTTCTGTGAAGTGTTCTCGTTTTGCCATCTACAATTAGAGATCTACACACTGGTACCTCTGATTGTTTTTGGTGCTCTGCGTCCGAGGGCAAGGAAAGAATCAAGCAAGAAACTGACAGTGGCCCGCAGAGGTGCCATTTACATGTGGCTCTACTCTGTCACAGGCGGAATGACACCAACGTGGAGCCACATGATGCCACCTAGGGGCACAAAGGAGCACTACTATGAAAACTTCCAGATCCAGTCTGATGCCAGGGGAATATCCTAAGGTGAAGAATCTGCAGTTAGATACAGTATCCATCCGATAGAACGTTACCTAGGGACAGTAACTTTTTAATTTCACTTATTTTGCATTAATGTTCTCACACACTGTGGTGGAGTCTCCCTCTTTCTTTTCTTGCATTACCAGCCTCATATATTTCATCAAAGTCTCACACATTCCAGGTGCGGCTTGTAGGTAACGGTGGCGGGGGTAGAGGGGATGGTAAAAAAAAAAAAGACTTACCTGCTTGTCACTGATCATTCTTTGTCCTCGCTGTTCTGCTGGCTCCCAGCAGCACCCAGTCTCCCCTAAGCCAATCACGACGCTGCTGTCACCATGACAGCAGCCTCGTGATTGGTCTGAGCGCTGTGGTTCGGTGCTCAGATTTGGACTGACAGCCTGTGCATGTTCTCCACTGAGGCTGTATATTAAAGCCCAGTGGAGAACATGCAAAGTGCGCACGACTCTTTGGCTGGCCCAAGATGGCTGGCCAAACAATCATGCGCACTTAAGGTGCAGCAACCACTCCTCCTCCCTAGATGTCACAGGAGCCCAGCCACGCCCTGCCCTAACCTGGCTGCAAGATGCTAAAAATAAAATTATAATAACTTCTGTTATCATTTTATTTTTCCTTTTACACTGCTCCAAGAGCAGTGGGGCGACGCTCCTCAGCCTTAGCGGAGGAGCCGACACGGAGGCATTCACCATCACTTGCTCCATACACTTCAGAGGTGACTCATTCCTAAATCAGTGGCCTCATGCACTTCATTAGAGTCTCAATCATCGCCTTAGCTGATCACTGTCCCCATACACTTTAAGAGTCTCTCACACATCACTGGCCTCATACACTTCAGCAGTCTCACTCTAGCCTCATTGCGATATCAATACACTAGTACAGTTTCACTCATCCCTCATTGTAAAGTCCATACACTAGTAGTGTCTCACTAGTTCCTTGGATTGTCTCCTATACTATCCATATTCTAATTCACGCCTCATCACTGTCTTCATACTCTAGAGCAGTCTTGCTCATGAGTCACAGCACTGTCCCCACCGTCTCCCTCATGCCTTACATCAATGTCTCACATCACTGTCTCGTTAATTAGCGCAGCGTCAGTCAGCACTAGTCTCTGTCTCCTTCATTAGTATGATCCGACTTCTCACATCTCGGTCTCATACATTAGAACAGATTCGCCCATGGTTCGCTTCACTGTCTCCATAGACTACTAGAGTGTCTCTCATAGTTCACCCAATAGTCTCCTGCTCCAGAAATTCTCACTTTTGCCTCAAGACTGCCTCCCTTCATTAGTACAGCCTAACTCATGCCTCACCTCACTGTTTGATACAACAGTGCAAAGTCACTCATGCCTCCATGCAATAGTATGGTCTCACTCATGCCTCACGTCACTGCCTCTATGCACTAGTACGGTCTCACTCATGCCTCACGTCACTGCCTCTGTGCACTAGTATGATCTCACTCGTGCTTCACGTCACTGCCTCCATGCACAAGTATGGTCTCACTCATGCCTCACGTCACTGCCTCCATGCACTAGCACGGTCTCGCGCATGCCTCGCGTCACTACCTCCATGCACTAGTATGGTCTCACCCATTCCTCATGTCACCGCCTCCATGCACAAGTACGGTCTCACTCATGCCTTACGTCACTGTCTCCATGCACTAGTACGGTCTCACTCATGCCTCACGTCACTGCCTCCATGCACTAGTACGGCCTCACGTGTGCCTCAAGTCATCGCCTCCTTGCACAAGTACGGTCTTACTCGTGCCTCATGTCACTCATTGCCTCTAAGCACTAGTATGGTCTCACGAATGTCTCACGTCACTGCCTCCATGCACTAGTACGGTCTTGCTCGTGCCTCACGTCACTGCCTCCATGCATTAGTACAGTCTCACTCGTGCCTCACATCACTGCCTCCATGCACTAGTACGGTCTCACTCATGCCTCACGTCACAGTCTTCTTGCACTAGTATGGTCTCACTCATGCCTCACGTCAGACCTCCATGCACTAATATGGTCTCACTTGTGCCTCACGTCAATACCTCCATGCACAAGTACGGTCTCACTCATGCCTCACGTCTCTGCCTCCATGCACTAGTACGGTCTCACGCTTGCCTCACGTCCTCCATGCACTAGTACGGTCTCACTCATGTCACTGCCTCCATGCACTAGCACATTCTCACTCATGCCTCACGTAACTGCCTCCATGCACTAGTACAGTCTCACGCATGCCTCATGTCACTGCCTCCATGCACTAGTACGGTCTCACTCATGCTTCACGTCTCTGCCTCCATGCACTAGTACGGTCTCACTCATGCCTCACATCACTGCCTCCATGCAGTAGTACAGTCTCACTCATGCCTCACGTCACTGTCTCTATACACTAGTACGGTCTCACTCATGCCTCACGTCATTGCCACCATGCACTGGTACAGGCTCACGCATGCCTCATGTCACTACATCCATGCACTAGTACGGTCTCATGCATGCCTCGCGTCACTTCCTCCATGCACTAGTACGGTCTCACTCATGTCTCACGTCACTGCCTCAATGCACTAGTACAGTCTCACGCATGCCTCATGTCACTGCCTCCATGCACTAGTATGGTCTCACTCATGCCTCACGTCTCTGCCTCCATGCACTTGTATGGTCTCACTCATGCCTCACGTCACTGCCTCCATGCACTAGTACGGTCTCACTCATGCCTCACATCACTGCCTCCATGCACTAGTACGGTCTCACTCTTGCCTCACGTCACTGCCTCCATACACTAGTACGGTCTCACGTCATTGCCACCATGCACTAGTACGGTCTCACGCATGCCTCACGTCACTGCATCCATGCACTAGTACGGTCTCACTCATGCCTCACTTCACTGCCTCCATACATTAGTACGGTCTCACTCATGCCTCACGTCACTGCCTCCATGCACTAGCAAATTCTCACTCATGCCTCACGTCACTGCCTCCATGCACTAGTACAGTCTCACTCATGCCTCACGTCACTGCCTCCATGCACTAGCACATTCTCACTCATGCCTCACGTCACTGCCTCCATGCACTAGTACAGTCTCACTCATGCCTCACGTCACTGCCTCCATGCACTAGTACAGTCTCACGCATGCCTCATGTCACTGCCTCCATGCACTAGTACGGTCTCACTCATGCTTCACATCTTTGCCTCCATGCACTAGTACGGTTTCACTCATGTCTCACGTCACTGCCTCCATGCACTAGCACATTCTCACTCATGCCTCACGTCACTGCCTCCATGCACTAGTACAGTCTCATGCATGCCTCAAGTCACTGCCTCCATGCACTAGTACGGTCTCACTCATGCTTCACGTCTCTGCCTCCATGCACTAGTACGGTCTCAGTCATGCCTCACGTCATTGCCACCATGCACTAGTACGGGCTCACGCATGCCTCACGCCACTGCATCCATGCACTAGTATGGTCTCACTCTTGCCTCACTTCACTGCCTCCATACATTAGTACGGTCTTGCTCATGCCTCACGTCACTGCCTCCATGCACTAGTACGGTCTCACTCGAGCCCCACGTCACTGCCTCCATGCACTAACACTGTCTCACGCGTGCCTCACGTCACTGCCTCCATGCACTAACACTGTCTCACGCGTGCCTCACGTCACTGCCTCCATGCACTAGTACGGCCTCACGTGTGCCTCAAGTCATCGCCTCCTTGCACAAGTACGGTCTTACTCGTGCCTCATGTCACTCATTGCCTCTAAGCACTAGTATGGTCTCACGAATGTCTCACGTCACTGCCTCCATGCACTAGTACGGTCTTGCTCGTGCCTCACGTCACTGCCTCCATGCATTAGTACAGTCTCACTCGTGGCTCACATCACTGCCTCCATGCACTAGTACGGTCTCACTCATGCCTCACGTCACAGTCTTCTTGCACTAGTATGGTCTCACTCATGCCTCACGTCAGACCTCCATGCACTAGTATGGTCTCACTTGTGCATCACGTCAATACCTCCATGCACAAGTACGGTCTCACTCATGCCTCACGTCTCTGCCTCCATGCACTAGTACGGTCTCACGCTTGCCTCACGTCCTCCATGCACTAGTACGGTCTCACTCATGTCTCATGTCACTGCCTCCATGCACTAGCACATTCTCACTCATGCCTCACGTAACTGCCTCCATGCACTAGTACAGTCTCACGCATGCCTCATGTCACTGCCTCCATGCACTAGTACGGTCTCACTCATGCTTCACGTCTCTGCCTCCATGCACTAGTACGGTCTCACTCATGCCTCACATCACTGCCTCCATGCACTAGTACAGTCTCACTCATGCCTCACGTCACTGCCTCTATACACTAGTACGGTCTCACTCATGCCTCACGTCATTGCCACCATGCACTGGTACAGGCTCACGCATGCCTTATGTCACTACATCCATGCACTAGTACGGTCTCATGCATGCCTCGCGTCACTTCCTCCATGCACTAGTACGGTCTCACTCATGTCTCACGTCACTGCCTCCATGCACTTGCAAGTTCTCACTCATGCCTCACGTCACTGCCTCAATGCACTAGTACAGTCTCACGCATGCCTCATGTCACTGCCTCCATGCACTAGTATGGTCTCACTCATGCCTCACGTCTCTGCCTCCATGCACTTGTATGGTCTCACTCATGCCTCACGTCACTGCCTCCATGCACTAGTACGGTCTCACTCATGCCTCACATCACTGCCTCCATGCACTAGTACGGTCTCACTCTTGCCTCACGTCACTGCCTCCATACACTAGTACGGTCTCACGTCATTGCCACCATGCACTAGTACGGTCTCACGCATGCCTCACGTCACTGCATCCATGCACTAGTACGGTCTCACTCATGCCTCACTTCACTGCCTCCATACAGTAGTACGGTCTCACTCATGCCTCACGTCACTGCCTCCATGCACTAGCACATTCTCACTCATGCCTCACGTCACTGCCTCCATGCACTAGTACAGTCTCACTCATGCCTCACGTCACTGCCTCCATGCACTAGCACATTCTCACTCATGCCTCACGTCACTGCCTCCATGCACTAGTACAGTCTCACTCATGCCTCACGTCACTGCCTCCATGCACTAGTACAGTCTCACGCATGCCTCATGTCACTGCCTCCATGCACTAGTACGGTCTCACTCATGCTTCACGTCTTTGCCTCCATGCACTAGTACTGTTTCACTCATGTCTCACGTCACCGCCTCCATGCACTAGCACATTCTCACTCATGCCTCACGTCACTGCCTCCATGCACTAGTACAGTCTCATGCATGCCTCAAGTCACTGCCTCCATGCACTAGTATGGTCTCACTCATGCTTCACGTCTCTGCCTCCATGCACTAGTACGGTCTCAGTCATGCCTCACGTCATTGCCACCATGCACTAGTACGGGCTCACGCATGCCTCACGTCACTGCATCCATGCACTAGTATGGTCTCACTCTTGCCTCACTTCACTGCCTCCATACATTAGTACGGTCTCACTCATGCCTCACGTCACTGCCTCCATGCACTAGTACGGTCTCACTCGAGCCCCACGTCACTGCCTCCATGCACTAACACTGTCTCACGCGTGCCTCACGTCACTGCCTCCATGCACTAACACTGTCTCACGCGTGCCTCACGTCACTGCCTCCATGCACTAGGACGGCCTCACGTGTGCCTCAAGTCATCGCCTCCTTGCACAAGTACGGTCTTACTCGTGCCTCATGTCACTCATTGCCTCTAAGCACTAGTATGGTCTCACGAATGTCTCACGTCACTGCCTCCATGCACTAGTACGGTCTTGCTCGTGCCTCACGTCACTGCCTCCATGCATTAGTACAGTCTCACTCGTGCCTCACATCACTGCCTCCATGCACTAGTACGGTCTCACTCATGCCTCACGTCAGTCTTCTTGCACTAGTATGGTCTCACTCATGCCTCACGTCAGACCTCCATGCACTAGTATGGTCTCACTTGTGCCTCACGTCAATACCTCCATGCACAAGTACGGTCTCACTCATGCCTCACGTCTCTGCCTCCATGCACTAGTACGGTCTCACGCTTGCCTCACGTCCTCCATGCACTAGTACGGTCTCACTCATGCTTCACGTCTCTGCCTCCATGCACTAGTACGGTCTCACTCATGCCTCACATCACTGCCTCCATGCACTAGTACAGTCTCACTCATGCCTCACGTCACTGCCTCTATACACTAGTACGGTCTCACTCATGCCTCACGTCATTGCCACCATTCACTGGTACATGCTCACGCATGCCTCATGTCACTACATCCATGCACTAGTACGGTCTCATGCATGCCTCGCGTCACTTCCTCCATGCACTAGTACGGTCTCACTCATGCCTCACGTCACTGCCTCAATGCACTAGTACAGTCTCACGCATGCCTCATGTCACTGCCTCCATGCACTAGTATGGTCTCACTGATGCCTCACGTCTCTGCCTCCATGCACTTGTATGGTCTCACTCATGCCTCACGTCACTGCCTCCATGCACTAGTACGGTCTCACTCATGCCTCACATCACTGCCTCCATGCACTAGTACGGTCTCACTCTTGCCTCACGTCACTGCCTCCATACACTAGTACGGTCTCACGTCATTGCCACCATGCACTAGTACGGTCTCACGCATGCCTCACGTCACTGCATCCATGCACTAGTACGGTCTCACTCATGCCTCACTTCACTGCCTCCATACATTAGTACGGTCTCACTCATGCCTCACGTCACTGCCTCCATGCACTAGCACATTCTCACTCATGCCTCACGTCACTGCCTCCATGCACTAGTACAGTCTCACTCATGCCTCACGTCACTGCCTCCATGCACTAGCACATTCTCACTCATGCCTCACGTCACTGCCTCCATGCACTAGTACAGTCTCACTCATGCCTCACGTCACTGCCTCCATGCACTAGTACAGTCTCACGCATGCCTCAGGTCACTGCCTCCATGCACTAGTACGGTCTCACTCATGCTTCACGTCTTTGCCTCCATGCACTAGTACGGTTTCACTCATGTCTCACGTCACTGCCTCCATGCACTAGCACATTCTCACTCATGCCTCACGTCACTGCCTCCATGCACTAGTATAGTCTCATGCATGCCTCAAGTCACTGCCTCCATGCACTAGTACGGTCTCACTCATGCTTCACGTCTCTGCCTCCATGCACTAGTACGGTTTCAGTCATGCCTCACGTCATTGCCACCATGCACTAGTACGGGCTCACGCATGCCTCACGTCACTGCATCCATGCACTAGTATGGTCTCACTCTTGCCTCACTTCTCTGCCTCCATACATTAGTACGGTCTCACTCATGCCTCACGTCACTGCCTCCATGCACTAGTACGGTCTCACTCGAGCCCCACGTCACTGCCTCCATGCACTAACACTGTCTCACTCGAGCCCCACGTCACTGCCTCCATGCACTAATACTGTCTCATGCGTGTCTCACGTCACTGCCTCCATGCACTAACACTGTCTCACGCGTGTCTCACGTCACTGCCTCCATGCACTAGTACAGTCTCACTCATGCCTCACGTCACTGCCTCTATACACTAGTACGGTCTCACTCATGCCTCACGTCATTGCCACCATGCACTGGTACAGGCTCACGCATGCCTCATGTCACTACATCCATGCACTAGTACAGTCTCATGCATGCCTCGCGTCACTTCCTCCATGCACTAGTACGGTCTCACTCATGTCTCACGTCACTGCCTCCATGCACTTGCACGTTCTCACTCATGCCTCACGTCACTGCCTCAATGCACTAGTACAGTCTCACGCATGCCTCATGTCACTGCCTCCATGCACTAGTATGGTCTCACTCATGCCTCACGTCTCTGCCTCCATGCACTTGTATGGTCTCACTCATGCCTCACGTCACTGCCTCCATGCACTAGTACGGTCTCACTCATGCCTCACATCACTGCCTCCATGCACTAGTACGGTCTCACTCTTGCCTCACGTCACTGCCTCCATACACTAGTACGGTCTCACGTCATTGCCACCATGCACTAGTACGGTCTCACGCATGCCTCACGTCACTGCATCCATGCACTAGTACGGTCTCACTCATGCCTCACTTCACTGCCTCCATACATTAGTACGGTCTCACTCATGCCTCACGTCACTGCCTCCATGCACTAGCACATTCTCACTCATGCCTCACGTCACTGCCTCCATGCACTAGCACATTCTCACTCATGCCTCACGTCACTGCCTCCATGCACTAGTACAGTCTCACTCATGCCTCACGTCACTGCCTCCATGCACTAGTACAGTCTCACGCATGCCTCATGTCACTGCCTCCATGCACTAGTACGGTCTCACTCATGCTTCACGTCTTTGCCTCCATGCACTAGTACGGTTTCACTCATGTCTCACGTCACTGCCTCCATGCACTAGCACATTCTCACTCATGCCTCACGTCACTGCCTCCATGCACTAGTACAGTCTCACTCATGCTTCACGTCTCTGCCTCCATGCACTAGTACGGTCTCAGTCATGCCTCACGTCATTGCCACCATGCACTAGTACGGGCTCACGCATGCCTCACGTCACTGCATCCATGCACTAGTATGGTCTCACTCTTGCCTCACTTCACTGCCTCCATACATTAGTACGGTCTCACTCATGCCTCACATCACTGCCTCCATGCACTAGTACGGTCTCACTCGAGCCCCACGTCACTGCCTCCATGCACTAACACTGTCTCACGCGTGCCTCACGTCACTGCCTCCATGCACTAACACTGTCTCACGCGTGCCTCACGTCACTGCCTCCATGCACTAGTACGGCCTCACGTGTGCCTCAAGTCATCGCCTCCTTGCACAAGTACGGTCTTACTCGTGCCTCATGTCACTCATTGCCTCTAAGCACTAGTATGGTCTCACGAATGTCTCACGTCACTGCCTCCATGCACTAGTACGGTCTTGCTCGTGCCTCACGTCACTGCCTCCATGCATTAGTACAGTCTCACTCGTGCCTCACATCACTGCCTCCATGCACTAGTACGGTCTCACTCATGCCTCACGTCACAGTCTTCTTGCACTAGTATGGTCTCACTCATGCCTCACGTCAGACCTCCATGCACTAGTATGGTCTCACTTGTGCCTCACGTCAATACCTCCATGCACAAGTACGGTCTCACTCATGCCTCACGTCTCTGCCTCCATGCACTAGGTACGGTCTCACGCTTGCCTCACGTCCTCCATGCACTAGTACGGTCTCACTCATGTCTCATGTCACTGCCTCCATGCACTAGCACATTCTCACTCATGCCTCACGTAACTGCCTCCATGCACTAGTACAGTCTCACGCATGCCTCATGTCACTGCCTCCATGCACTAGTACGGTCTCACTCATGCTTCACGTCTCTGCCTCCATGCACTAGTACGGTCTCACTCATGCCTCACATCACTGCCTCCATGCACTAGTACAGTCTCACTCATGCCTCACGTCACTGCCTCTATACACTAGTACGGTCTCACTCATGCCTCACGTCATTGCCACCATGCACTGGTACAGGCTCACGCATGCCTCATGTCACTACATCCATGCACTAGTACGGTCTCATGCATGCCTCGCGTCACTTCCTCCATGCACTAGTACGGTCTCACTCATGTCTCACGTCACTGCCTCCATGCACTTGCACGTTCTCACTCATGCCTCACGTCACTGCCTCAATGCACTAGTACAGTCTCACGCATGCCTCATGTCACTGCCTCCATGCACTAGTATGGTCTCACTCATGCCTCACGTCTCTGCCTCCATGCACTTGTATGGTCTCACTCATGCCTCACGTCACTGCCTCCATGCACTAGTACGGTCTCACTCATGCCTCACATCACTGCCTCCATGCACTAGTACGGTCTCACTCTTGCCTCACGTCACTGCCTCCATACACTAGTACGGTCTCACGTCATTGCCACCATGCACTAGTACGGTCTCACGCATGCCTCACGTCACTGCATCCATGCACTAGTACGGTCTCACTCATGCCTCACTTCACTGCCTCCATACATTAGTACGGTCTCACTCATGCCTCACGTCACTGCCTCCATGCACTAGCACATTCTCACGCATGCCTCATGTCACTGCCTCCATGCACTAGTACAGTCTCACTCATGCCTCACGTCACTGCCTCCATGCACTAGCACATTCTCACTCATGCCTCACGTCACTGCCTCCATGCACTAGTACAGTCTCACTCATGCCTCACGTCACTGCCTCCATGCACTAGTACAGTCTCACGCATGCCTCATGTCACTGCCTCCATGCACTAGTACGGTCTCACTCATGCTTCACGTCTTTGCCTCCATGCACTAGTACGGTTTCACTCATGTCTCACGTCACTGCCTCCATGCACTAGCACATTCTCACTCATGCCTCACGTCACTGCCTCCATGCACTAGTACAGTCTCATGCATGCCTCAAGTCACTGCCTCCATGCACTAGTACGGTCTCACTCATGCTTCACGTCTCTGCCTCCATGCACTAGTACGGTCTCAGTCATGCCTCACGTCATTGCCACCATGCACTAGTACGGGCTCACGCATGCCTCACGTCACTGCATCCATGCACTAGTATGGTCTCACTCTTGCCTCACTTCACTGCCTCCATACATTAGTACGGTCTCACTCATGTCTCACGTCACTGCCTCCATGCACTAGTACGGTCTCACTCTTGCCTCACTTCACTGCCTCCATACATTAGTACGGTCTCACTCATGCCTCACGTCACTGCCTCCATGCACTAGTATGGTCTCACTCTTGCCTCACTTCACTGCCTCCATGCACTAGTATGGTCTCACTCTTGCCTCACTTCACTGCCTCCATGCACTAACACTGTCTCACTCGAGCCCCACGTCACTGCCTCCATGCACTAACACTGTCTCACGCGTGTCTCACGTCACTGCCTCCATGCACTAACACTGTCTCACGCGTGCCTCACGTCACTGCCTCCATGCACTAACACTGTCTCACGTCACTGCCTCCATACATTAGTACAGTCTCACCCATGCCTCTTACACTAGTGTGCAGCCTCATCTCGTGGATGTGGGTTTCCTTTAAGGAGTTCTTCATTAAATGGACACGATCACCAGCTTTGTTATTTTTAATCAGTCGCTCTTCCCCCTCCCCCCTTCATGGGGTGTTTCTCTCAATGTTAACAAATTTAATATAAGACTAATATCTCCCCAGTAGATGTGGTTCATGCACAACTCTGCGCTCCCAGCTCTCCAAAACGAAAGAGCTCATGGTGGCGTTTCAGTGGCCAGCTAGTCTCTCGGAGAGGGCGCGGCAGCCTCGCTTGGGAGCGGCGCGGGGTAAAAATAGTCCCCCTCAGGTGGTGCGCGGGGCGAGGTAATTATAGGACCAGGCACAGTGCGGAGTGCCTGTCTTCCTGGTCCCTTGGGCTGCAGCCGGCTGAGGACACGTTGACAATTTATCTTAATGGAACATCTCCGCCTGCTCTCCGAAGCTGCTGTTCGGCTGTGAGAGGGAAAGAAAGGGCTGCGTCGGGGCAGCAGGCAGGGGAACGGAGAGAGCGGCGGGCCTAGCAGCACTGAGTCCCATATCCAAGATGAATGTATCTACTGAGGGGACGAGACAGCCCCAGCGGCTGCCCTCAGACGTCTAAGCCCTATGTTTTTTCCTCTCTCTGCAGTTTGTATCACCCGGTGGCCTCCGGAATAGAGATTTCACAGGTGCCAGCTCTGATGCGCCACCAGGCAGAGTTTGACTCTGGCTGGTCAGGGATCACCCAGTGGGTTGGGCTAAACCGCCTGACTAGTTGGTGGCAATCTAATTTGAAAAGCTGGGGTACTGGAGTATTTATACACCCAAAGAGGGGAGATAAACCAACCTTCACCTGTCTAAAATCTAGTGTAGTCACCCCTAGAGTGACCCTCTCACTGTACTAGTGAGTAGGACCCCAACCAGTATGTCTGGTGGTTTTCACTATCCCCCCCTCCCTTTTTGCAGGAACACTCCGCTCATTCGTGTGTGTGCCCTTTTGTTGTAAATGGTTGCCATGGTGACCCCTCTGCACAGAAAGCACTCCTTTGCTTTTCTGCCGTAAAATGTTGTCAAACAAAAGTGTATTTTATTGGTGTCTCCCAAGCACAAGATTAAAAGAATGAGGCTGATGGGGGTTAGTAGGACCATATAATTCCACATTGCAAGGCAGCCTGGTTCTGCCCTGGAATATATATCACCAAGGGTCGGTGCACGCGTCAGGACCAGTCTATCCTCTATCCTTTCCCTGTATAGTTTACTAGCCTTTAACATTGATGTCAAGGTTAGACCTGTTGGCTTTGCTCATGCCTGTGTCATACATCAAATCAACTGACTCATGAGTCTCTGTGAAATGTTGTCGCTTCAAATTAAAAGGGTAGAACAAAAGAGAAACATCTCAAAACTGCTTAAATCAAATTGCAGCAATTTTGGCCAGTAACATGTATCAGCGTGGTTCAGGTGTGTACTTCACATTCAGAAATGATGGGAAATGGGCCAACTGTTTTGAGAGTAACGGTTTAAGCGGGAATTGGAATGTGGTCACTATCTCTAAATATCTGAAAAACGTGCCATGCCCAGTATTCTCAAAACCTGTAAAATTTCAGGGTCGGATTATATGCAGATTAAATGGCATGGGCAGTGGTTAATAAAAGGGATATTAAGCAGACCAGTGGCGGCTCTTCCGCTATGGCAGAGAAGCATCGCCCCACTGCTTTTGAGCAGTGCAAAGTAAAGGAAATATAAAATGATAATAACTTTCAGTTATTATCATTTTATGTTTCTTTGCGGGCCGGCGGATGGGCGGGGCTGCTCTGCTCCCAGAGCAGGGCAGGAGTGGTTTGCCCACTCCTAAGTGTGCAATGACTGTTTGGTCGGCCCTCTCCGGCTGCCCAAAACAGTCATGCACACTTTCCATGTTCTCCATGCAGGCTGCATTACAGCCTGTGTGGAGAACATGCCCAGGCTCCCATTCCCTGGTTGAGTGTCGAACCAGGATGCTCAAAACCAATCACAACGCTGCATTGCAGCTTTGTGATTGGTCACGGGAGCCTGGCTGTTCTTCCTGGCTTCCTGTTCCTCGAGTCCCACGAGGAGAGCAGGAGCAGAGACCTGGGACCCGGCGGCAAGGTAAGTGTATATATATATATTTTTTGCGTTGCGCAACCCCGCGCCACCACCTGCCCCCGCAAGTCAGACCGGCTGCCACTGAAACAGACCTCGAGACCACAAGGACCTGAGCCCAAACTGTCGTACATTTGAACAACCCAACTGAATTTTGTTGTAAAAATGTGCATTATTCAAGGCGAATGCATAATGAGACCAACAAATTCACAATCCGAATAACAAAGGCACATTTGGATCACCAAATGTAAGTGAAAATGAAGATCTCATAAAAGAAGCCATATTTATTTTTGAAAAATACAGCATTGCCCGTGTGCACCACTAAACAAATGTGGAAAGAAAAACCATTCGAATAGGACAACTCTGTACTGTGTACTACACAATTGGACTCCGTTACTATCATTTCTGTTTTTTAAAAAAAGCTCAATTAAGGAACCTTTTAAAATAATCAAAAGCTTATCTCTTTTAAATCAAATGTTTTTTTCTAAGAAGCACCTTAACTTTTGTATTTTTGTGATTTTGATGCTTTATATGTTTGTGTGTAGTCTCGACAGCCATTTATAACAGTAACCACAACTTCCATTGAAAAATCGAGTTTGTTTCATCTGTTTGCTTGTGTAACTCCGTGTATGCCATTCTTTATTTTTTTTGTTAGTTCCATGTCTTCCAGAAGTCCAAGATTCATGGAAATGGCATCGAACCCCTGTAACATTGCATGTAGCGTGTGAAAAGAAATTCCCTACTCCATCATGTCATTTAAAGTAATACATAATGGACATGGTGCATAGGTCTGTACAAGGCTAATTGCACAGTTCTTGTGATATTTACAGTCATCCGGCCCTTCAGTGTCATTTTCTGTACAACATTATCCACTCCACACAGTAGGAGGATAGCCAGAAACATATTGACACTGTCATGGATTAGCAAATACAGTATAATGAATCCAGCACAGTATGAGGGAAGGAAACATAATATTTCACCTATGTATATGTACAACGCCACAGTAAACTGAAAATGTTCAAGACATGCACTCCTTATCGTACCCTGCTGACGCAGGCAGCCCCAGCTTTATAAATAACACATTCAGTCAGAAAGCATCGGTCCAGTCCCCTTCGCCACTCTTGCCAATGGCGTGCCGTGGTGGACCTCCAGCCTTTGGCTAGGTCTCTTTTTGCTTGCAGGAACCCCATACCAACTAGAAAGCATTGTTGCCTCACATGCCACTCTTCATCCATGATACTCAAAAGTACCAACCTGGGGTGAAGGCAACTTGCCACCCCAGGGCACTTGACAGAACCAGGAGAGCTTAAGCCAGTACTCCTGGATAATCGTGCAACCCACAGAGGGGGTCTCCTGTGGGTTCCTTATCTAAATTCCATCCAATGGAGACTCATGCCAACAGCCATGGCAAGAAGCCATGGGAGGTAGAGATACGGTTACCAGGCCACCATACAGCATCAACATCAGATTCGTCCCCAGGGGTTGTATGACAGAGGCACGCATGGCTAAACCATGCGTGCCTCTACAACGCAGCCCAACAACGAATGCATCTTAACCATGCATTCCTTTACCACGCATACCTTTACCACGCATGCCTTTACCATGCAATGTTGTTGTAAAGGCATGATTGGTGAAGGGATATGCATGGTAAAGATTACCACTACCCTGACCCCCCCCTCCCACCCTAAAATCCTATCCCCCTACCTCGCCACCCCCCGCCCAGAGGCCTAAAACCTACCCTCCCTGGCCTTAAAACTACCCCTACCCCGCTCTAAGGCCTAAAACCCTGCCCCTCTTTAAAAAAAACTACCCCGACCTCCCGCCCTGAGCCCTAAATCCGACCCCCACCCCAAGAAACTCCCCCCAAACCCTGCCCGAGTCCTTAAAACTACCCCAACTCCATCCCCAGCCCTGTACCCTAAAACCAACCCCACCACTAAAAACTACCCCCCAAACCTGGCCCCAGTCCTTAAAACTACCCCGATCACCCCCTGCCCTGAACCCTAAAACCCTGCCTCCCTTCCAAGAACGACCTCTACTCCCCCTCCCTGAGCCCTAAAATCTGCCCCCACCCCTAAAAACTACCCCCCAAACCCGGCTCCAACCCCACTTACCTGTCCGCGTCTGGAACTTCCTGCTCCGAAGGTTCTGCTTTCTCTCCCCGCCCATCGGACACTAGAGAGCTATCTACCTTAACCACGCATATGCCTGGTTAAGGCAGATGCGTGGTTCAGGCAAACATGATTACGCTTACGGGGAAACGGCACGCGTGGCTCAGCGGGCGTTGTAAAGGCCGTTTCCCGTCCTCAGGGTGCCTTGAAGTTCAAACCAAATGCAACAGCTTCTAGTTGCCTAAAAACCCAGCAGTTAATTACAATGACCTGGGAAGCTGCCTGGTAATTGGATATTAACCATGGCTAGTCCCCAATCAAACACAGATTAGACATATTTATCAAAAATGGTAGATACAAGGACATTACCAGATTTTTTTTTAAAAGATGGGGAATTTTGAATGGATTATTCTGAGATACATACACTAGATGGGGAAGAACGCCAATTTTGAACAGTGCCACTATGTCATAAATGGACTACGGGAGTGAGTTCCAGTGTGCGAAATCTTTTTTTAATTTTTTTTTTTTAATTCTGTTTATTGGCATTTCAGGTAATAAATGCAATTTCTCTGCCTTGCAAGGCAGTATAACAATAACAAACCATACAACCATTCTGTGATTGACCTTTGCACAAATAAAGAGCACAGTACCAGCGATCTGCACATCAACAGTATCCATTACATTTGTGGCAATACACCATTTTGATTACAGTAATGCCTTCTTTACACATTCTGTGAGTCATTGGCAGTCAGTTGCTGCATATATTGATGTAACGGTTCCCATATATCTCTAGGCCTAGATGCTGCGGGTAGTTCTTCTGCATATAACACAAGGTTTTCGTTACAATACACCATTCCCTTAACCCAGTTCTTAGTGCTCGGGGCCATCACACTCTCCCAGTGTAGTGCGACTCGACGTTTGGCCAGCAGGAGTGCGATGCGCACGAATTTACCCATTGCCCCTTTCAATTTAGATACATGGCACAATAGACAAATCAACGGCGTACATTGCAATGTGATCCCCGTCATTTCGTGTATGTGGTGCATTACACCTTCCCAGAAAAGCAGCACCCGTCTACACTCCCATGCCAGATGCAAAAAGTCAGCGTCAGGCTGGCCACATCTTTTACAGTTACTTGTTTCTCTAAGGCCGCATCTGTGAAGCTTAACGGGAGTGTGGTAAGTCTGATGAATGTACTTAAAATGTATAATGCGCAAATTGCCATTAGGCGTGAGGGCACTGGTCAGCTTGCAAATATGTTCCCATTCCGTTGCTAGTAGTGGAGGGTCTAATCTAGTGTTCCAGCGGGCCAGGCTTTTATCTTGTGTGAGGACCCTTTCATCTCGCAATTCTCTGTACAGTTTCGTTATCAATTTACGTCTGGAAGGTGCGACTAGTATTGTTTGCAACGCTCGCAGCATTGGGGGTTCAGCTGGGTATGTGTGGTAATGGGCTTTAACCGCGTGCTTCAGCCTGTGTATAGTGAAATTAAACAATAGCGAGGAATTAGTTATATAACTCAGGTCTTCTACTGTTAGAAAGTGTCCATCCGGGTAGATATCTTGCATGGTTACCATGCCCACTTCTTTCAGCGCTCTAAGTGGGCCCTCTTCTCGTGTCACCGACAATGCTGCGTGATGTGCGAGGGGCAGGGCTGGAGCATAAATAGGGAGCTTGTTAGCCATTTTGCCTATAGCCTGCCATGCTGCAATAGTTGTGTCCAGCGTGTTAATTTCTGTACTTGGCGTGCCTCTGTGTGTGTGTGTGATGACACCGGACAGCGGAATTGGGTGCACATCACCGTCTTCCACTGCGACATGTGTAGTGAAAGCATGTGGCCTGAACCAGTAGTAGGCATATTGTGCTTGTGCACATAAATAATATATAAAGGGGTCTGGAGCGCTGAAACCTCCTCTGGCATAATCTAGTGTGAGTGTGGTCCAGCTCACCCTGGCCTGCTTCCCCCCCCATATTAAGCGAATGAAAGACGAGTCATTCCCTGAAAAACTGTTGTGTCAGCTTAATTGGGATATTGCAAAATAAATATAGAAAGCGTGGAAGTATAACCATTTTGATGACCGCTATACGGTCAGCCAGTGAGAGTGGCAACCTGTTCCATCTGTCTACCTGTTGTTCCAGGGAGGCACACGCCCTACCATAATTTTCTCGAACCACTATGTCGGGATCGCGGTGTATCCAGACCCCCAGGTACTTCACTGGGTCTGTGATCCACACCAAGGGGTAGTCCACACTCGTGGGAGGCGTATTAGACGTTAGTGGGATAACTATCAATTTATCCCAGTTGATTTGCAGTTCTGAGAATAATCCAAATCGGATGTATTCCCGCAGCACCATGTCGTCGGCATAGAGTGATATGCCGACCGGGCGATGTAAGAAATTAAGTGCTGAGTCTCTATGTCGCTGACGTATGATACAAGCCAGAGGCTCAAGTGTCAGCGCAAATAGCAAGGGTGATAACGGGCACCCCTGCCGGGTGCCTCTATAAATCCGAAATGGTTGTGATGTCAGGCCCCCTACTCGCACTAGCGCTGAGGGGTCGGTATATAAGAGTCGTACCCAACCGAGGAACAATGGCGGAAATCCCATGCGTTCCAGTATGTGAAACCTATAACTCCATTCTATGGAGTCGAACGCTTTTGCCGCGTCCAGCAGGACGGCGGCGGCGTGCAACTCGGGGTCTAAGACATGAAACGTGGCAAAAACGGTTCTGAGGTTATGAGATGTAGACCGCTCCGGGATGAAGCCCGATTGGTCCGGAAGGACCAAGCTAGGCATTAGGGGCTGTAACCTAGTAGCCAATATTTTCGCCAAAATCTTGGCATCCAGATTTATTAGCGACAGCGGCCGGTAAGATTCGCAGATATCCGGAGCCTTATCTTTTTTTAACAATGTGATGTTCAGGGCTTGGTGTAACGATGGCGGCAGCGCACCGGTTTCATGTGCCTCTGCATACATTTCAAGCATGTGGGGCATGAGTAGGTCGATATATTCTTTATAAAACTCGGCTGTGAGCCCATCTGGCCCTGGCGCTTTTTGGTTTGGTAGTGCGCGTATTGCCGCTTTGATATCGGCCTCCTCTATTGGTTGACTTAAATATTGGCGATGCCCATCCGCCAGCCATGCGCATGCTATGTCAGATAAGTAGGCTTCTAAGTCTGCGGCCACTGGAGTCCCCCGCGATCTGTATAAATCAGAGTAGAATCCGCGGAACTGTTCCACTATCGCCATAGGGGCATAATGCTCCGTCCCCTGTTGGTCTGTGATCTTAGTTATGCGATGATAGTCCTCTCGTGCCTTAATTTTGGTGGCCAGACTACGGCCTGGGCGTCCTCCCGCCCCATACGCCCGCGCCACCTGCCTGCGTGCTATATAGCGGATCTCAGATTCCGCCAGAGAGTCATATTCCAAGACTAATTCATGTATGCGGGCTAAGGTTGCGGGACAGGGAGTGATTGTGTATTGATGTTCTAATTCTGTTAGTTTTAATTCAGTCTGTGCAAGCTGTCCCCGAATATCTTTTAGAATGCCAGCCGCGGTGCTGATGCAGACTCCCCTCACCGTCACTTTAAAAGCCTCCCACAGTGTGGATGCGCTGTCTACTGTACCCATGTTTATAGCAAAGTATTGTTCTATGGCTTTTCGTATAGTGTCTTTATAGATAGGATCTAAAAGTGCCTGCGCACAAAATCGCCATACATATGGGCGATGTACATTAGCCATAATCCTAAAAGTGAGCAGCACCGGATTATGATCCAACAGTGTGCAAGGGAGGATCGTTACATCTGTGATCCAGTCATTCGCCCCCTCGCTAAGAAGCCAATAGTCCAGACGGGACCAGGTGTAGCGTGTGTACCCTTTTTAGCCATGCCGTTCTGCAGCCTCCATACATCTACAAGACCAAATTCAAGCATAGCATCGTTAATACTCTGTGCAATTTTGGGTGTGCGAAGCCCTTGCGGACTTGATTTATCTAATTGAGGGTCTAAATATGTGTTGAGATCCTCCCCCCCCCCCCACATAGTGGCCGCTTCTGGCCACCCTCGCATAGTACTGTACAGTTGTGTAAAAGTTTCTGGGTTATCTGCTATGGGGCCATAGACGTTGATAATAGTGATCAGGGAGACTCCCAGCTTACCGTGTACCATGGCGCAGCGCCCCTCCTTGTCCGTGTATGTTTTGATAGGCGTAAAGTTAAGGCCTCGCTTCACTAGAATAATCACCCCTCTAGCATATGAGGAATACGAGGAAGCCAATTTGTACCCGGCCCAACGAAGGGCGATTTTAGTCTCCGAAGCCGTGGTCAGATGCGTCTCCTGGAGGAGAGCGATCTGGATACCATGACGGTCTAAGTAGGCGAACACCTGCCTGATTTTTTTGGGTGTATTGAGCCGTCGAACATTCCAAGTCACACATTTGTAGTTCTCACCCATAGTCATACCAACATTTGAATCCTGCCAATATCAATGTCTTGCCACAGTAATCTAAAAGCACAGTCAATGTGAATCTCGGCTGAGCAATTGGTGCAATCACATTAACAAACCCCAACTCTGAACAACGCCATCCCCCCCCCACCCACTTCAGCAGACCCAAATTGCTAAAGTCATCCCTTATTAACTCTAAAGACCCCCATTCCCACCCCCCAAACAGTCCCATAAAGAAACAATAATGTGTTGTGGTGCACACACTGAGGCAGGAGCCGCCCGCCGGGAACCCCAGTGACAACGTCACATGGGGGGTCGCTTTACATAGATAATACTAACTACACAACCTTCTAATCTCAGTGAAGAAACAACGTGCTGTCCGTGACATAGAACTCAGCGCTATTAGTACCGCTGCACCGTGTGTGTATAAGCCGCCCCCACAAGTTCTGTTTTTAACTATAAGTCTGACCATGAGTTCGTGGTGAGCACTTATCTGTAACCATGCAGAGCGCTGCCGGAGCCATCCAGCGGGCGCTGACCCATTACTGTTCATAGTTCAGTCGAGGCTGGTATTATTCAACATCGGAGGTGTGCCCTTGTTCTTCCTGTTCACCTCTTGGCGATTTTCTGCGCAGTGCTTGGGTGCCTCTCTGACGCAGAAACTTGAGCACCTCTTTGGGATCGTTATAGAGCTTACTTTTCCCTCCATCCGTGACGCGCAGCCGGGCTGGATAAATCATTGCGTACGGAATGTTCTGATCCCGCAGCGTTTTTTTGACTGCCACAAACTTTTTTCGCGCCTCCTGGACTTGTTGTGTGAAGTCCGGATAAATGGAAATGTTCATCCCTTCGTGTGTCAAGTTTCCCATTTCTCTGGCTTTTCGGAGTGCCGCGTCGCGATCTCTATAATTCAGTAATTTTGCTATGATCGGACGCGGTCTCGCCCCCGGTGGAGGCAGCGGAGCAAGCGATCTGTGCGCCCTCTCAACGATGAAAACAGCCGAAAAAGTATCTTTGCCAAATAGGGTCACCAGCAGATTCTCGATGTAGCGTTCCATATTGCCCGTGTTTGTCGATTCTGCTATGCCCATAAAGCGTAGGTTATTACGGCGGGAACGCGCCTCCAAATCCTCTGACTTTGCCATTATAGCTGCAAGTGTTTTTTCGGTCTTCTCCTGTTTCGTTTCTATTTGGCATTGAGCATCTTCTGAATCCGAAATCCGCCTCTCCGCCATGTCTATTCGCTCCGTGTGTCTGTCCAAGCGTTCAGACATACGGTCTACTCTATAAGTCAGAGTGTCGATTTTCCCATCTATATTAGTCAGCGTTGCTTGAATCGTCGTGAACATGGACTGGAAATCCACCGTGGTAGCGGAGTTTGCATCCACCGCGGGCGTTTGAGTTGTAGACTGTTCTGCCACAGCGTTGTCTGCCGTTTTCTTTGCTTGCTCAAAAGTGAGTTTGGGCTGAGTCCTGTCCGTTTTCCCCATTATAGTGGCGCTGTGGTCAGCTATGCGCTGTACTGAAGCGACGCGCCCCGCAGGACGGAACCCCGTACCCTGTAGATTGGCGTGGGCAATGTCGCCCGCAGCAACACTCGGGACGCCGCAGTTGACCTTTGCGTTGGTTAATGTTAGAGCCCAGTGAGCAATCCTCCAGTTCTTGTATACTAGGCAGTTCGTTGCTATCCTAGACCGCCAGGGCACAGCCGATGCACCGCTGGGTTTTATGTTTCAATCAGCGGGACCTTCAGATCCCAGGGAGCTGGTGTGCCCACGCCTCACGGTCCCCGCAAGCCCCCAGGCAGTGCACACGGTCACAAGTACTCCTCCTGGTGGACGCAGTGTGAGTGCCAACGCGCGTCAGGCAGCTCTCACCTTCGCCCTTGTGAGCAGCCGGATCTTCGCGGTCACCGCCGCGTCGTCAGCGATCTCTCCGCTTCCCTGTGTCTCAGCGCTGATCGGTCCTGCGGGCTCGTCAGCAGCGCTCAGACCCCACCATGCAATCCCGGGAGAAAGAAGCGCTCTCGCGGCCTCCGCACCTCGGCTTCACCAGCAGCGTCACTGCGGCACCACAGGCCCTCGCACATGCGCACCTCCCAGGCCACGCTCCGGCTCTGATTCAAAAGCTGATTTCAGGCATTTCGGGAGCGATTTTGTCCGCATTTGTTGGTGTATCTGGATGTCGCCGTCTTCCGATGCACGTATCTGATTGTCTCAACACATGAGACAGGCTGTGAGTACAGGATAATTTAAGGATTATAAAGCGACCGCAGGAGCTCGCTTACAAAGCGGCCATTTGCAGGCGTGGCTAGCTCCGCCTCCCCAGTGTGCAAAATCTTTATGCGAATTACCCAGAGGGAGCTCTAGATTGGAATCATAGCATTGTTGAGGGTTTGGAGTAATGTAGATCCCTAAATATATGACACTATTAATGTGCTGCCTTCAAGCAGGATTTGCCAAGAGGTTGCTATGGTTCCACCCTGCAAGAGATGCATCACTAATTTAGTCCAATTAACCTCTAACTGAGAGGCTTTCCCAAACATGTCCATAATCCCCGCAGGTTACTTGCTGGTCAAAGGTGGGTACCTGGCAAAAAGATCATCATCTGCATACAAGAAGATTAGGTCCTCCACCTTGTTAGCCCAGTGTAGGCTCTGAATCAGTCAATCTCGCCCTATCCAAGCCAGGTGGGGTTTAGTAGCAAGAACAAATAGCAAAAGTAACGTGGGTACCCTAGCCATGTACTGTCGTCCATATGGAAGGGCTCAGATAGTACACCCCCCTCACTCTAGCCAATTAATCTTTATAAAGAAGCTGAATGTTTGTTAGGTTTGTCAGGAAATTAATTCTATGCTAGACTCTGCGGTAGCTCTAGGCCAGGGACTCAAGGGCTTCTCAAAGTCAATCAGCATAAGACCTCTAGACAATAAGGTTTGTGAGCATGAGCAAGTGCTGGATTTATTCTGTGCAGGTTATGTCTTGCTGGTCAATGAGGCATAAAGCCATTCTACTCGAGATGGAATTGGACAGCCATCTTCTTGACCAAATCGCTAGTGAGAGCTATGGCAAGAATCTTAGATGCCATATTAATAATTAAAATTGGTCTGAAAGAATGGCATCTATCCAGCATATGTCTAAGCTTGGGGTTAACCAAGATGGTTAGGTTGCAGAGATCCTCGGGGGTGCCATTCTGCACATGCTGCATTGACCATAGTTCCCATGTGAGGGACAAGGAGAGAAGCCAGTTGCTCATATAGTACCAGTAAAAGGCCCTTCGACCCTGATGTCTTTCCAGACTGCATGTAAGTCAAGGCTTCAGCCTTTTTTTTGGCCCTCAATGGAATATCTGGCTACGTGCAACTTTCAGTATCCAGGTGTCTTTCTGGGAGTTCATCAAATATCTTGTCACTGACCTTGGAGTCCAGTAGACAACAGCCAGCTTATAGTTTCTCATAAAAGTCGGTGAAGTCCTGCACCATCGCCACAGCACTAAAAACTGGGTCCTGTAATCATTACGGATGCTGGGATCACTTTTGAGTCATCATCGGAATTCACAAACCTCCTCCAGAAGTATGAGCCAATACAGGAGTTTCTTGGTCTTATCACTGCTCTCATATATGGTTTGTGGTGCGGCCATCCAAATGGCTTTACCAGAATCTAAAGCCTTATATCTTATAGCCAAGTGGATCGCCTTAATATGGCAGAGGAGGAGATTATCTCTGCAGTGGGTAAAGTTACACTCCAGCTCTGTCTCAAAGAGGCCATAGATTCTTCTTTGCACATTTCTTGGTGTTTAAGATATGACAGTGCACATCCCGTAAGGGCAGCCTTAAAGGACTTCCACAAGGTGCAGGGGGCGAGACTGCCAGCATTCAATTTAAAATATGCCTGTCTCCTCCATGAAATAAGCTACTAAAGTTGGATCAGCTAACCACCAGGCATTGAGATCCCACATTCCCCTGTGTAACCCAGAGGTGTAGCCATTGGAATAGTTAGGTGGGAAAAGGTGTGATACTGTGACGCGCCACACATCTCACTAACATATCAATGCCACCCATTCAGATAATTGAGAAGACCGTTGTGGGACTGCACCCTGCACAGATCTAACTTATGTTCCATTACAGCATTGGAATCCCCTCGAATAATAGTTTGACCCCTGCCAGGCATCACCTGTCAGGGAGTCCACATCATTTAGCGTAGCCCGCAATAGTTGGGGAGATATGTAGATATTAATAAACATCCAGGGCCTGCCATACAGTACCTGCCACCATCACATGCCGTCCCTGGCCTTCAGATTATGACTTCGTAACTGTGAACAGAAATGACTTTTTGAGTAGGATACAAACCCATTTAGATCCTTTAGTGAAACCATCATAGTTTCATCGAAGGATACTGCCCCAGGAATATGCACTCAGTAGATGGATTTCCATTAGCATTAGGACACTGGTAGGGTGTTGCTTAGCAAACTGCTGCACATTCCCCTTTTAATCCTCTCATTTAATCCATTAACTTTCCAAGGCATTATGCTAAAATTATTAGGGTTAGTTACCTACTTGTGCATTGACATTGATAATTATTTAGCAATATGAAAAAAACTATTTGTGTCACAACGGATGCTATCCTGCAAATACTACATGTAGCACATTAGTATCAAACAAATACCTACCCCCTTCAACTCTTCCCTACCCTACACTGTCACTCCACAAGCCTCTGCCACCCAACCGCCTTTGTTAAAGAACTTTAAAAAAAAAGACTAAGACATGGAGGATACCTCCTAGTCATGAATTCCCCGGCCCAAAGCTGCATAACAGACATTAGCATAGTATGGGCTTAATCCTAAGACGTGAAACATTGATCCATGGAGAAGTCCGCTCTCCTTCCAGCGTGGTGTAGGGACACACTGAGGATACATTAGTTGAGGAGTAGGTTAAAATTGAGAACAGCCTGTGCTCACCAATGCCCAGCCCATGCAGCCAGAGAACAGGAACAAATGCACAGGGAGCAAGGTAACCATGTAGCAGTCAGCTGCATCCCCAAGGCCCAGTACAGACCCAGGGACAGCACAGTCACACATACAAAGCCACCTCTCGTCATCCAAGAAGGTCTCTGAAAAACAGTACAGGAACAGAGTAGCTTATGGCCTTAAAGACATTGTAAGGACATTTGAATCATATTCAAATTTCTATAGTATTTCCCGCCATGTCAGCAGGAACCTGACTAGGAACTGCAGCATTGTTACCTTCCAGGCCAAGCTCCATCTGTCGGTTGGTGTCCTTATATGTGAACGAAGCCTCTCTGGTACATCGCTCATGTGGGCTCCTGCCACCCGCTATGTGAGCCAAGGTGTGCCAACACTCTAAGTTCTACAACCAGTGTCCCCCCTCTCCCAAACCACATGATCTGATTGTCCAAAAATACCCCTTCCCTCCACCTAGTCTCCTGCCGCCTTGAGCGTTTTGAAAAAATGTGCCTTTTCACCGAAGTTCACCTCCAACTTCGCCAAATAGAGCAAGGCATAGTCTAGCTGCATTACATGGAGTTTCTCCTTGATTGCCATTAACGGTTTGCCCTGCTGCTGTAAGGATTCATATAGTTTGGAAACAACAGCACATGCCACGTCTAACACAATGTTGCGATCCATGAGGTTAAGGACCCTGGTGATCAGTAGCCTAGACTTTGCACTCGGTGGCAGCTTCATTGAGCACGCTCAATAACAAAACATGAGGTACATGCCCTTGGGGGGCACCTATGTCCACAGCCAGTCAAGAAGAAATTGTTCAGACCACGGTCCCTCTGCCCCTGCGGGGCTGCCCATGATCCTCCGGTTATTGCAGCATATCCTCCCATCTGCATCCTCTGCTTTGTCCTCTAGGCACTTGACAGAGTCCAATAGCATTGTCATTTTACTCTGAACAGTGTTCGCCATGTCATCCACTGCCGATATGCAGCCTTCTAATTCAGTGACACCATGCATCATGATACCTCAATCTTGGCTGATGAGGGTCACGCCGAGGCCAGTTTCACCGATCTTCGCTTCCAATGAGGTGCATTGTTTGGCCACCATTGCAAACTTACTGATCTTGGATGGACTGTTGTGAATATCCATCCTCCTCTTCCTTCCCCATCTCGGCATAAGGCAGGCAGATGGACGAATTAGGCAGCCAATCATCACTGCCAGTCACAACTACATCAAGTTCTGGAGAACCGTTGTCCACTCAAGCCACTC
This sequence comes from Calotriton arnoldi, assembly GCA_963921515.1. Taxonomy (NCBI): domain Eukaryota; kingdom Metazoa; phylum Chordata; class Amphibia; order Caudata; family Salamandridae; genus Calotriton; species Calotriton arnoldi. The sequence goes on along the minus strand of CAWUFW010003839.1, from coordinate 766,042 downwards.
CTGAGCCCCCAGGTCCATTTCTCCCTTATTTCACCCAATGTCATTTGGGGAAACCTGAGAGATGAAGGCTCAAGAGTCAGGGTGGTTTGCAGAGACAGAGCAGGCTGCTGGCCCATGCGTCCCCACAGTCCACGGAGGATATTTTGAAATCAGGACAGAAGAAATAAACAGAAGGGTTGCGGTGGGCTCCAGCCTGGTCTCCACAATTCTCCAGGGCCCAGCTGCTCCTTCTTTGGCGACGCTTCCCTCTTCTCTCACCCCCTTAACCGCCAGGATTCACTTACCAGAATTGGCAAAACAGTTCATCCAGACCAGTTGGGCACTAGACCTGTCCAGGGGTCAGCCACCAGCAGCAGGGCACCAGAGCACCATGGACCATAAGTCTAGCCAGTAAGCTGTAGCCCTCTCTTCAGCGGTCACGGTCCCTTGAAACCCCTGTGTGTCTGGATCGGCTGTGTTCCGGTGGTAACTCCACTCTCCACCAAGGCACCCAGGCAGTGTGCACGCGGGTGAAGAGAGGTCTGTCACAGCCTAGAATATTGCAGCTGCGGCCAACAGTCACCGGGAGGCTTGCTGCAACCCAACTCACCCCAGCACAACAGTTCAAGCATTCAGAAAAAAAGTACTTTGACATTATAACTTTTTAAGCCATGCTGCACAGCAGTCACGCTGCTTCACTGCATAGCTAAAAGACATTGGCAAAGCCAATTCTCACACATAGTCGACACCTGTTGACTTTGCCAATGCTTATTTTTCATTTACCATCTCCACATGAGCCCGCAGTCCTCGATGCAAACACCTGGGGCCACTGAACAGCCCGCAATAGATAAAAGCGTGCTATTTCTATCCAGATCCCTGTGAAGAGTTTTCTCTGTTTTCTCCCAGCCCCCTCCCCGGCCTCAATTAGAACTGCGTTTATTATTAGTCTGAAAGGGGAATAAAAAAGACCTAGATTGTGTTTGATGAGGAGTGAAAGAAACGGGGATCGCGCGACACTGCTTCGCGGAACCGCTGGGAGGAAAAATTACCCAGTGGACCTGATGGGGATTCAGGTAATTTAATCAGCGAGCGGGGAGCGAGCGCCTAGTACATGTGATTATCACCAGAGCTGGGCACGAGCCAAGATGTGCTTTTTTTAGCCTCTGGATTAACTTCCGTTCTTTGTAACTGGCTTGGTAATCAGTGCATATAATGCGTGCAAGAGGGCGGTAGTAGACGTTGCGTTTGCCAACAAGGAATTGGACAGCTGGATGTCCAATGGGCCCCTAGTTTATTTTTGTCCTGTTCTTTGGAGCTCCGCTTCTCTCCATGCAGCGCCTTCTCTGAAAACCACAGACATGAGAAAAACTACCATCTCTTTAATGAGGTTTTTAAGATCTAGGGTTTTGGACTGCCTTGAACAGTTATATATTGTATGTACCCTGCCTTTTACTAGTAATTTCTTGGTGGTCCTAGAAGAAACCATTTTGTTTTCTGCTATTATGCCCCAAAAGCACATTTAAAATTTGTTTATTTTTTTATTCCACAGAAGTCAAACAAATAGCATTTGTACATCTCCGTTTGTTTTCTAGTGATTGTATTATTTTAATGTGCATCCTGCTCCTAGTTTAGTTACCCATGGTTGTATTCATGGGTTTGGGATTTGGTTCGTTCAGTTGTTGCACAGTTTGCTCAATAATGCCTTTATTGTCCATTTGTTGACTTGCTTATCTTTGCTCCTTTGTGTAAGTAGTCCTTGGCCCTTTTATTCATTCCACTTGTAACAGTGGGTCTGACAGGTGATCAGGGCCTAGGAAGTGCTGTCTGTGTTCAAGTGGATCAAACCTCCCCAGGATCCAGCGGTGATCTTCTGTAATGGTTTTTAGGTGCTTGTTTCGCCATTCAGTAAGCAGCTCTTGCTACTGGCTGGAAATTTGTTCACCCGCAAAGTAGACATAAATTGTGCATAAAGCATTTTCCAGTAGTAGAAACGCCACAGACTAATGATATCAGATTCTCGACTGTCAAAGGCAGACTCTGCCCCAAACCTTTTACTCAATCTTGAACGTTGCTCTCTCTGTGCTCTATTTGGGATCATGTATTTTGCCTTTAGTCAGAGATATGGAATCATGATGGCCGATAGGGCTCGCTTAATGTTCCAGCCTTCTTGCAGATGGCTCTACCTTTCCTCAGAGGTGTTCTGAAGTGGCCGCGAGGTAACTTGTTAGCACTGTATAATATTCGTCAAATAAGTAAACAAATAAAGTGTAGGCCTCATTCAGTTACTGTCACAGGCTTAGAGCAATAACGTAACAAAGGCCCAATCAGTGCGAGGGGGGTGGGGGGTGCCCCGGAGCTCCAGGGTGCCCCCTCATCACAGGAACCTGGCCTTAGATCTCCAGAGTGAGTCTGGAGGGGGGCCCCTCCATGTACTTTGCAGGGGGCCCTCCTCAAGTTTCGTTACGCCACTGAGCCCCATTTTAGTTTCAGGATTTGAGCAGAAGTTGTTACAAGTACCTGTGTATGAATGCACCAAGTCAACTTTTCAATAGGGCCACTAAACCTTCATTTTTTAGATATTTGCCCTCACCCTCCCAATATTGGACTCTCATATTCTTGACAATAGGGTTGACTTTGAGGCGAGGCAAAAATAGTGTGACACCAGCACAGGGCACCATATTGTCTCTATAAATAACAAAGGATAGTCAAGTGCCAGAAGTGTGAATGACCACACTTTGCCTGGGCATAAAAATATTTGTCTGAAACTTCCTGGCCATACGCAAGCGTCTCCCCAACAACTAGTTTGGTCAGTGTGGGCATACATGAACTTGCATACATTGATTTAAGACCAGTTGAATGGTAATCCATCATCAGTAGAGGCACGTTTGTTGATTTATTTATTTATTGTTTTATAAAGCAGAAACTCCACCCAGTTGGATTTCATAGCACTATACAAAGAGTGGGGTGCATACAACTTACTAGAGTCACCCATGCATTGACTCGTGGTAAAGGAAATTGTTTGCAGTAAAATATTAGCCAGAGATGAATAGCCAGAGATTAATGAAGGGTTTCAGTAGAAGGAGCGTAAAACGTAAGTATAGAGGGATATTTAACTGCGTAGAAGGCGATAAAATGTTTACCAACAAATACAGAAATGGCACAACAGCACCAAAACTAAATATGTAAATACCATAGACAAAAAGTTAGCAAGTGTGACATTGATCATAAAACAGATGAGCAACAGAGGGGGCTCACTATTAAAAGTTGGGGATAAGCAACTAGCTCTGGTAAGCGTGGGTGTAGGAAGGGTCTTTTTGCAGCAGAGGTAGCAGGTTTGAAGGGTAGAATTACACCATGATGGTTATAAGACTGGAGTGGTCAAAGATTACAGAGGTGAGTGTGTGAAAGGTGCATAATACAATGCGCAAGTAGTGGGACAAGAGGAAGATGCTGCATGAAGGTAGGATCTGATTAGACAGGCAGGTACTAGGGTTCCTCAAGGAGCAAGTTCTTGAGGCGGGATTTGAAGCTTTGATAAGAGGTAGCATTTTCTAATGTGGAGTGCAAAGACATTTTAAACAACTGTTGAAGTGTTACCGGAGTAGGATCTGCAAAGTGTGGATATTATCCTGAAATGTGATGTGTAGAGAACAAGACCTCCTGATTTGGAAGGTTTCTATGCAAGATATTTTGGAGTTTGGAACTTCAGAGCTTTGAGTATAAGGCAGGCAGTTGCATGGTGTAGGGTGCTTGATTGAGAGCCCTTTCACGTAAATAGAGGTGGGTCTAATATGTTCTAGTTTTTTAGTGTTTGTAAGGAACCCGGCTGAAGCACATAGCACTGCTCTGAGAGAGGCTAGTTTATTTTTGGTTGGCCAGTAAGGAGAAAGGAGCTGTAGGCCATACACGAGATTACCATAGCTTCTACTACAAGTTTAAAATCCTGAAATTAGAGATAATGTTTACATTTCTTGAGTTTGTGGACATGTAACCTGGCAGATTTAGCCTCAGCTTGGATGTGGATTTTGTGATTAAGGTAAGGGACAAGAAACAAGCCCATAGATTTTGCCAGGATGGCCAGTTTCAGTGTGATATCTGTTGGTCTTAGGGATTCAAGACAGAAAAGGCCTGTACCAGGGCCAAGCTTGGAAGCAAGGAGCATATATTTGCTCTTCAGCATATTACGTTCGAGGTGCTTTTGTGGCATCCATTTGTAGATCCTCTTGACGTGGAGATTTTCATATGGTGATAGAGTCAGGGAACTCCAAATTGAGTTAAGAGCTGGGAGTCATCTACATATTGGTGAAATGAGACACCAAGCTCTTTAAGGGTGACACCCAGGGTTTCGACATGGATATTAAAGAGAATAAGTGCTAGGGTGGAGCCCTGAGGGACACTGAACAGGTTGAGGGAAGGAGCGTAGAAGTTGGTAATTTAGACCATTTGAGAGCACTCTGATAGGTAAGAGTAAGAACACTACAGAATAGTTTCCCTGAAGCCCATCCTATTTTCCAGAGTATCAAGAGGAATTTGATGGTCAGTTGTATCAAAAAGAGATGGTTAAATCTATTCGATGAGATGGCAGGGCTAGCCTTTATTGAAGAGGGGAGGAGAATATTATCAATAGCCATCAGTTTTGCAGATTCCATAGTGTGACTTGCCCTGAAACAAAATTGGAGCACACCTAAAAATTATTATCTTTGATATGTTTTATCAGTTGAAAGGATACACATTTCTCATAACTGGCCAAAACTTGGGAAGGCGCAGTAATTTTCTGTATTAGAGGGTCGGCTGCTAGTTTTTTTCAGAAGGGCGTACACATGTTTTTTTGGACAGTTCGGTACAACACCATTTGGAAGACACAAATTGGTGATGACAAGACAGTGAGGAAGAAAGACCTGAACATGGTCTTTGACAATAGTAGGGGGAATTAGATTTCTGGAGTATGTGGAGGTTTTGGTATCCTAAACAACTGAGAGGTGGGTTTCTTCTGAGGTGAGGGAGAGCGCATTCCAAAGAGCGATTGGTTTTGATGTGGAATGGCAGGCAGAATCAGGCGGAGGGATGTTGGTGAGTTCCACCTTGATTGTTTATTTTATCAGTGAAAAATTAAGAGAGTGTGTTGTATCTGGAGGCATCAGAACCACAAGTGGAGGAGGCATTGGTTTGACAATTAATAATTGTGAACCATGTCTTGGATCCATTTTTGGGGAGCTGAATTTGAGCGTTGTGCCAACTAGCTTTAGCGGAGAGGATAGAGGATTTGTAGCTTTTTCTGTTGAGCTGGGTAAGTGATAAAGGAGATTTTGTGACTTTCCACAATGGATAAGTTGAATTTTTTGAAGAGGAGATTAGCGACACAGGAGGCAGTTGAAGGCAAGAAGGTACAGGCGTTGCAGGTGGTCGGACATTTTCTATCCAAAAGGTGATAGCCAGGGCACCAAGTGTATTCATGTTTGGTTTGAGACTGGGTATGAGTGGTGGTTGGGGTGTGGAAAGGGATAAGGAAATGGTCAGGCTAGGCCAAGATGATTGAATCCAGGGCTTAGATACAGTCTTGTTTGGATACGATAAAGTTGAGGATCAAGCCTTCGTCAGGGGTAGTCTTCTTACCGAATTAAAAAAGTTAATTAGCAGAAAGTATTTCAGAGGTGATCAGGTCAGAGGATTTGTTTTACCTCATGGTAAAATCTCCAAGAAGAATGGTATCAAATAGAAAAGAAGGTTGGATGTGCTGAGTTCAGTGGGCTCATTTGGGAAGGCGAGTTTGTTTCAAAGGGGTGGAATATAACAGCTGGTCTTGATTTGCTGTTTGTGGTAGGAGAGAGACCGATTGGAAGGAGTTCAATGGAGGAGAAAGATAGTTCCAGACCGAGGAAAGAGGACAGATTACGCGGATGAATGATGGTGATGCAACTGAGTTTTTCCCTGGTACTCCTGCCTGAAAAAGTAGCAGGTAGAGGGAGGGGGGGGGGCGCAAGGTGTCAATAAGCGGGTGAGAGAAGATAAGTATGAATTGTGGCAGAGATATTGGTGGTTAGAGACTGCAGATCGGCAGTTCAAGAGAACATAATTTAGAAAAGGGGAAGGTTTAGCGGAAGCAGAATATAATAGGCCAGGGTCTTGTGAGGGTCAGATGGGATTTCCTGAAGTGATGGAGTACCGGGTTATGTGAGAAAAGGAAAGCAGTAAGGGGGCAAGAGGATGTCCTGTGGGCAGGGGGGAGCAGTTGATGGAGAGAAATTATAGGTTTGTTCAGGAGCAAGGGAGGGAGGAAGGGAATGAATTCTGAACTCTCTTGATCTTCTGCTACCTGGCCCTCTTCTCCCACTCAGCTGTGTTCCTTTGATTGAGGCAATATTAGACATCACAGGAGCCTAAAATATACCTTCAACTGTGGAGACGTGTCTTGATCAAGGACTATGCACTCCAATGTATGAGAGTTATTGGTGTGTCTATGGTAATTCCATTGGGATATGAAACTGCTGCTTTCCTTTGCACGCAGATTTCTTAATGAGAGGCTCGCAGTCCGAAAAGCTTCAGGTAATGTTTTTCTCCTTTTAGACATATTTGAGACACTTTCTTCCTCACACACAAGTCACACAGAAACACAGATCCCTCGCATTTTGGGTCTCTTTGTCTCTCAAGGATGATAAACTGCTGCGAATTGGACTAGGACACCGACACAGCAGTCTGTCGTCCTTGTTCCTGGTGGTAAAGAACTGTGAAACATATGTTCGAGAAATTAGATTTCTTTTCCTGGTCCTAAAGCTTTCTGCTTGCATCTCTAGAGGGACGGTGAGGAACCTGGTAGAGTTCTGCTTGGCAAATATTCTTCCTTCCCTTTGTCCTACACACACAATGAGTAGAGGCATCCGAGTAGCTTTCATTGGTGTGTTGTTCAGCGAAATTCTGCAAAAGCAAGTTTTTCCATAGCACCGTCTCTATCTTTGTCAAGGCCTCCATCTTGTCCTTGAATCTTTTTGACTGTGAGGGAACATCTGTTGTCAGCTCCTCTCAAGCCTCTCTAACGCCGCATTTGTTGTTAATTTCTTTTTGTTTGCTGGCTCCTCCGAAAGAGAGATCGGCATTTTGTAAATACTATCAGTTTTTGGTCGACAAACTGTGTTTCTTAAGGCGAAGATGATCGTCACAAATATATAATCTCACTTTCACTTATTGGGAAATCGTACTTCCTGACGTATTTTCAGGACGTCACCCAGCCTTCTACATTGAATGCACTCTAGGGAATCCCTGAGATTCCTGACAAGGTCCTTCTCCTGGTCTTAATTTTCTCAAAGCTTCTAGTCTAAACTCGCATTTATTTACATCTGTAAAGTCAAGGGAAGTGATTCCTGAAGGTGCAGCCCACCAGATCCATTGTCTGTGACATTTCTGAACAAAGTTTCTATGAAACCTTGAGCGCAAAAACAGCACTATTAACCACACCCTCGCAAACGTAACTGTTTTCGGGTGCTAGTTTCAGTGCAAATGCCCGCCTGTTCATTAGCATTTCATAGTCTCTTTTTCCCAGTCTTGTTCTGTATAGCGGACCTGAATTTGTTTCTTAATGGAGAGTTATGATATGTGCAAGCAAGGCTGCTGCTGTCTCTGACTCTCCTGCTATCACTCTGGGAAGGATGCCAGGATAGTAAGATGATTCTTGGACCACATGGTAAGGTACTCCTGGGATGACACTTTAGAGGTTCGCAGTCAGCTGTAAGGTTGAGAAAGGGGTTCAGTTTGCTAGTCTAGTGACTCTCGTCCCTACTTTCTCAGCGACTACCCATGTGATAGCACGTGGCTGCTTTCTAGAGATACCACCTACTGGAACCTGAAAGAAGTCCATTCTCCTTACCCATTCAGAGTTGGGTCTCTGTGGTGAATCAGCTCAGACGGCTCTATAATTCCTCTGCGTATAATCCGTGGCCTCTTTTTTGGCCAACTACCACTAAGAAAGCGAGCGAGCCCTGTCTCCCTTGGAGGAGATTGGTTTCTAGATCTGAAAGCGGCCCTCATACATTGGGCCGCTTTTAGCTTGTTATATTCAGTACCCTTTTCACATTTTGGCCTCTCTGGAGTGATGATTAACATCAAGGGGATGAGAGAGAGAGACACACAAATACACATGATGAATTAGACACGCTCCCCTTGTTAAATCAGTGGTTTCTCACTCCAGTTATCCCTGGTAATGTTATTCTTTTAAATGAAGTCAGCAGAGAAGGGCGTGGGTCCCATTCAATATGTGGCCTCTACGTTCACATATATTGTTGACAGAAGGTGGCAACTTCGCTCTCCCTGTTGTGGTCCCCCCTCCCTTTTTTTTTGTTTTACAGACCACTTCTGAATCAGGAGGCAGAGCTCTTTTCCACCAAAGCCAGTGATGACTAGGGCTCCTCGCGCATTATTTTGATTAACTGAATTTTTATAATGCACTTTCGCAGTGAAAGAAATCACATCAATGCATAAAGTGAGTAGCTCAGCTGGCTTCCAGAGCTTGGAAATAGTTATGAATAAGGTAAGGAGTGTGGGTCGCAATTTCCTGACATCACACCTTCTGGACTGGGGGCCAAGCCAGAAACTATATAAGGAAACCTAAAACTGGGGCATGGTGTCCCTAGTGCCAAGGAGCTACTAGTAGTCACCCGGGGAAATAACTTTTCTTTAGTGACTTACGTCTCATTAAAACAAACTGATTGATTTTCAATTTTATCTTGCTCGATAATGAACAACATTGACCTCCCTCAGTCGCTGTTTGAGAGATGCAAGGCCTTCTGGGTCCCTGCCACCTTGCCTTCTGCAGCCCCGCCGTCTTTGCGGCGATGAATATTAAACGGCACTTAATGATGGCCGCCGCCGCCGCCGCCGCCTCCTCCTCCTCTCTCCTCATTATCGTAGTCTTGCGCTATTATTTGCTGTTGCCGCCAGCGATTCGACAGGAGCGCCTGGCATAGCTGGCGCGCGAGCCTCGCGCCAGTTCCGCAAGAGGCGGCGCGAGCGAGGGCAGATGGCGGAGCGCGCGCTATTTATAGCTCAGTTATTGTGGTCCTGAGGGAAGGGACGCCGGCGCTCACCTGGAGCTCTCTCTGCGCGCGCCTTCTTGTCAGTGCGCTATATGGCCCGGGATGGGGTGCGGTGGGGATGGAAAAGAGAGCCAGGTCCGCTTCTACATCCTCTACTCGAAACACACGCATCCTTCCGCCACTCCAAACTCGCTCTAATCCCAGAGCTCACGCTCCGTTCTAAACCCTCGTTACCTCCTAGCTACTCTGCAACCACAAGAGCTTCAATGTTTTAAGAATTTTCAGCAAAACTAGAGATGGGCAAGCCTGCAAATTGCTGGAGCTAGCTGAACTAGTGGTCTGACTTGGCGCTGAGAGAAAAAGCACGAGGCCCGCCATCACAAGATTTGACATGCAAATCAAGCAAAACGTGGTGTGTTGAATATGATGAAAACTCTTTAATGTTCAAAAGGTTATTTTTTCACAATTTATAGGCGTTTCAATTTAATACATTATATAATATCAGTGCATTCTGTCACAACTAATGAAAAAACTCGTTTCTAAACATGCATTTAGAAACATTCAAGAATATCTCTATGCCTTGACAGCTCTACTACGAGGCAGTCAAGAAAGACATCAGTGTGTAATGTGCAGTGTCTCTTCGCACAGTGTTGTTATATATGAAGCAACATTATTTCCTGACCGCGATGGGCTCTGAACTCCTGTTTCTGTCCACATATGAGCAATCAGTCCTTTGAACGGATACGGATATTTAGTTGAGTCTTCCGTTTACCAACAAAGTGTTTCGTTTTTTCATGTGCTACATTAGTACAGTATGTTCAATAAAAAACAAATAAATATATATATCCAAAGTTCTCATATATATAGTGTGTGTGTGTGTGTGTGTGTGTCTGTGTGTGTCTGTGTGTGTGTCTGTGTCTCAGTCACTCATCTGCCCTCGGAGCAGCAGTGAGAACCCGACCTATTTCCAGCTGCGCCTTTTGGTAATGAAAAAGAGAATGGTGCTCACTCCAGAGCGTAGGTGCAACAAAGATTTATTATTTCAAATCTTTAACGTGAAGCATTTGCTAGCCCGTGTTTCGGCGTAGCACCCTTGATCACATGTGCCTATTTATATATATATATATATATATATATATATACAATGTTAAGTGATGGGGAAGGCAAGGCACTTTATTTTTGTAGCTTCCTCTGACTTAAAAACAAAAGGTTTATTTTTAGGTGTGATTCACACTCCACGACAAATTAAAGCAAAGCAAATCAGCCTCACAGTCCCTGCAGAGGTTGCTGTGGGTTACAGGTCTTCATGAGACAACATGTGTAGTGCAGCTCGCTACGAAGAGACTTCCATACACATGTTCTGATTTTAGTTCAATGAGATAAGCTGATTTTATATGTAAGAAAGTGGAGAAGATTTGGGGTGGGTGGTCGCCCTTCTCAAGGAATGATAACACTAACTTGTCAGAGTGAACCCAAAAGTCAGTAAATTAACCCAAGGTCAAGCCTCTGGTGACGAAGGCACAGTGCAGATAGGCTTAACTTAGGGCAATGTGCAAAGTACTTATGCATTACTACAACAATAATATAGTCAAGACACAAAACAATAAAAATCCCAAACTGAATTAGAAAAATTGAGTAAAGTTGAATAAAAATGCCAAGAATCTTACAAGGGGAACCAAGGATGTACATTTTTAAAGCTTAAAGTAAAAAAAATAGTACTGAAAAGCACTAAGTGCTAATCATAGTCTATGGAAGTGGTAATCCGGGACCTAGGCATGATTTAAGGCCGACTGTGATGGTGCGTGGGTCAGATACACCAAGTGGCTTTGTACCAGTCAAAGAATTTACCTTCTGACTTAGTCTTTTTTTATGGAGCTCAAATTCCTCCAGCGGAGCACGCCTGAAGCTGAATCCGAGGAAGGGGCATCAAAATCAGATAGGTTTGCCGCAAGGTCCTCCTGATGTCTCCTGAGGTCTTGGAAGTCCAAAAATGTTCCACGGCCCTACTTTTCAGGGTTTCTGGAGCAGTTCCTCTTGGTCACTTCTAAGGCTCTCAAAACGTCAAGGACAGCTCTCAGGAGCCAGGACTCATTTCAGCAGAGGCCACCAGCAAGGTCCAGTCTAGGTCAACTTGCTATTAGTCAACTGGTCACTTTACTGAAAATTCAACTTGCTGCTTGTTGTGTCCCTGTAGCCACATAGGCGGTCAGCCAGCTGACCCTTGGAGTCCACTTCTGTTGTCCTGGGTACAAGCGGAAACAGGTCCAGTCCTTCAGCACTCTTCCCAGGTCACAGACAGCAGGCCGAGTCTACTTTTGCGGATCCAGAAAGCCTTCTGAGGAGAGTTCCACGGGGTGTCACATTTATTTTTTGCGCTAGCCTGTGTGAGGGGGTGACTACCTAACCTATGGGGATAAGATCCCTAGGTCAACCCCACCAACTCATGCAGCACATTCCATTTGCCTTACTGGAAGCAATCCCACAGTGCACCTCACTCCTGAATTTTGAGATGACAGAACCTTTCCTCATTTGTGCAGAGTTCTTGTGTCCACCCAGAGCTGTGGCCAGGAAAATTAGCAGTCCCCTCCCCATGTGTCTGCTCCAAACCAAATAGCTTACCTTCCACTGGATTTGGAGCCAGCCTTACTAGTGTGGGGCTTGGGGACAAAGGTGTCCTCTTTCCTGCCTCATCCTACACCAAACTATGGACCTCACCTGTCTCTCTTTTACGTTAATGAAGTTCACAAGCCCACTCCAACAGTCCTTCCTGAGCTAAAAGGGATCAAATGCCCCACTCTGTCCATCCTGTCACCAGGTGTAAACCTTTGTTCTGCTCTTGGAGCAGTTTTCACACCTCATTGAGGTCAAGCATTTGTTGGACATCTGCTGGCAGACTAATGCAGATAGCCTCCAGAAGCATTAGGAACGGGAAAGGTAACTTTCTAAAAGGTACTTTTCCTAAATATTTATTAAAAATCTAGCCTCACCAATGAATTGGACTTTTAATAAATATGAAAAATAGTCTTTGAATGACTGTTTTAGCCATTTCCTGTCAAACGTTACAGATTAAAGATTACAATTTTTCTAGGATCCAGCCACTGCCATGCCAGTGAAAATTGCTTTTGGGAGCTAGTCACTTGAAGAACATGCCAATTTTAATTTTGCACACATTACACTTTTAAATATCAGACTACTTTGTAGGCGACAAGGTATTCTTGGTAGTGACTTATTAATATTTGAAAGCAGAGTTTCCTGCGTGTCACAATTGCTATTTTGATAGGTTTAAAAGCAGGTTTTTAAGCTGCTGCAGTCAGGCTACACAGGGTAGACCCGAAGACATGTTTTACAGGCCCTCTCTGCGGATGGCACAATAGGTGCTTCAGTCCACAGGTGGCTTTAAGTTCCAGTCTCTGGGTGTATTTCCTGCACCACATACTAGGGACTTATAGGCAAGTTAAATATGTCAGTCAGGGGTAAGCCAATTTAACCATGTTTAAAGGGGATCACAGACACTTTACTTCTGTTTAGCAGTCGTAAAGTGCACAGAGTTTAAAGAAAACAGCAAGACGTAGGGCTCAGAAAAAAGTCACAAAATCTGTGGTAACCATGAAGAAAAGGGGGAATTACTACATTATTTATCAACACAATTATCCTGCGTTTAACAGTTGTTGTGTTTCAAATACTCCACTAGTAATAGATAGATCCAGTTTGTCATTAGGTGCTTTTCCAGGCCCTATTGTGTATCCTGTCTCACTAGGGCAATGGCTGAGTCTGGGCCAGCCTTGTTTGCTCACCTCCAGTAAGAAATAATTAGCATAATGAGCCTGTCACAGGTTGTGATGTCACATGGCAATTGATGCTGACTAATTCACAAAAAGTGTCTTTAATTACATTTTTGAAATGCACAAAAGCTTCACTAAAATAGACTCACAAGTTAAAATCATATTGAATATATAAAAATAGGTGTCACTGTGATAGATGGAAACAGTACTATCACCATAATGTGGCATATTGGCCTGCTCTCTGAAGAATGGCTTCCCCCTTCAGCTGAGGAGCTATAGCCAGCATCCCAGGTGGTGAAAGGGCCTTGTGTAGTATATTTGGCTGCCAAGGTTTGTTCTTCACATAGCAGACGTCTGAGCAAAATTTGGTCATGCTCCCATTTCTGTATGGGAGCTTGTGCCGTGGCCTGTAAACCGGCCGCAGCACAAGATCCGATAGAGAAATGGGAGTTTCTGTTAATCCCTGCACCGCATGGCAGGCACCTCAAGGTGCCTACCAGATGGTGCAGGGATAGACAGGGGGCACCATAGGTGCCCCCTTGGCCCCCAACCGTAGACCGTGGAGGAATTGGGGCCCTGCTAGGAGCCCTCAAAGTCGCTTTCCAGCAGGTTTTCCATTTCGGAAAGCCCGACACGGAAAGCCTGTCGGAAACCGACATCGTAATCCCAACGGCGGAAATGCCGTCCTTAGGGATTACGGTGAGGCCTCCGACTGGCCAACAGGCTCCTTGAGCCCATCGGAATCCAGCCGGAATGACTGACCGGTTTCACTTTCGACTTTCCGCATTGTAATGCGGCGGTCCAAAGTGAAACCTATGACGTCGGTCGGAAAGCCTCTGACCACAGGTCGGAGGCTTTCCGACTCGACATTATAATTGGGCCCTTGGTGTTAGATTCAGTCTATTGTGAGTGAGACCTGAATCTGAGACTACTAAATGTGTGACTCTCACTCATGAGTGTGATTTGAGGTCTTTGACAGCCACTCTGCTCCTCCTTCCACTCCCATATGCGACGTAAGGCACACTTTAATCCCTCCTCCACTCCAGCCACAATCCTCTGCCTTCTATCCATGGTTCTGCTCCAAAAACACCCCTTTTTCCACCACACCCACGGTTTCTTTGTCCACTTACTGTTCTGCTCCAACCACACTCCTTTCTCCACTGTGCAGCCCATTTCGTCTTCTTTCACTTCCTGACCCACTCAAACACACTCCGCTTTCCTTCATTCTTTGCCCTGCATCTCATTTCAGCTTTTGTTACACCCAGATCTTTTGCAAGCGCATGCCTCATTCCTCCAGTCTATGCAGCATTTGACTCTTTCATCTCCCACTCTCTTTTCCAGCCTTATTCACTTCTTTCCTCAACTCCAGCCACGTTCTTCCTTCCCTCATGCCCTACAAATTAAAACCCTTTACTGTTTGTTTCTTTTTCACTTCCTCTCCACCCAAATCCATTTTTACTTCACTCTTGATTCCTTCCTTCTGTACTTAACTTCTTACTCCACTTCATTCTCTACTCCATGCCTCAACTTTTATTTCCAAGTCCATTTCTTCATACCTTCTTTTCCTATCCCACACCAGCTCGAAGCTTAACCCAATTTCTGCTTAATCCCATGCCACTCTGTCCTTCTTCATGCCCCTCCACCCTCTCTTTACACTTTTCCTCCAATAATTCTTGCACCACCATTATCCATTCACTTTCCACTTTCCTTCCTTGCACCCTCTTTGCTGGCTGTGTTACCCATTCACTCTCTTCCCACTTGCTCCTCTAATCCTATTTTAGTCTCTTCATGCCTGCTTTTCACCTCCATTCCCTTCTTTCCTCTATTCACCCATCAGCCCTCCACGCAGCCCCAAGCACATCCCACTATTGCACACCCCCCTTCACTCTTCCCTCCTATGCCCTGCTCTACACTTAAGTGGGGAAGTTTGATCTTCAACCCCCCATACATGCCATCTACTCCCGATTTCTCTCAATCCACCCTGTCCCAATCAACTCCACTCCTTTCTCCTGCTCTCTTCTCTTCTTCCATCAACTTCACTCAAACACCCTTATGTAGTAGTGATCCAGCGCTTACAATAAAAATAATTTCTCCTAATATGTTTTTGGTCATCCAGGTGCAATTATTTCTCTAACAAACACACACACTATATCCATATGACGGTGGGGCCCATAACACCGCATATACCATTCACTTACTCATTTGTTTCCCTGGATTTCCTCAGTCATGAAACCTAGGAGAAAAACGATTCGCTGGAAGGAGACGGGATACCTCTTTTATAATGACACAACAATTCTCATTTGCTTTTAAGGTATTCCGCTCATTGGTCGATGGACCAACTAGTAGGAATCAGTTGATGGTGATTAAGACCAGCTCAATCACAATGAACTCTTTTACCAATTCATTATTAATCATTGTGCTAAAGAAAATCACTGAGTCATTTGCTTAAAGAATAATAAAGTTTATATAAAGTTTTGAATGCAGGAAATTCGAGATTAATTTATTATTCAGATCATTGCGTTTATCATCAATATAAGAATAGTTGTAATTGCATGACACTTTTATTAGACGGAAAATGAGGTTATCATACTAAGAACTCTATAGATCCACCTATCTATCTCTCGGGAGAAATCCTAATAATTCTAATATAATTCTTATCAAATGGTAGTTCTCCTAAAGCAGCATCTTATACTCAACTGGAAAAGGAAAATAACAGCAGCAGCATCAGCTCGTCAGCA
Source organism: Calotriton arnoldi (assembly GCA_963921515.1). Taxonomy (NCBI): domain Eukaryota; kingdom Metazoa; phylum Chordata; class Amphibia; order Caudata; family Salamandridae; genus Calotriton; species Calotriton arnoldi. The sequence continues at coordinate 750,520 of CAWUFW010003839.1, read as the reverse complement.
TCAGCAACCGCAAACTCTCCCATCTACAGCATCTAACTTCTTCAGCATCTCCCGCAGCATCCCGCAGCATTCTACTCCAGCATTCTAACCCCTCCCACCAAGAGTAGGTCTTCTTATACCCTAATTCTAGCTTACAGCATAAAATGTTTCTTCTCACATGGCACGATTCATTCTCATTGGTCCAAAACTCAGGTCCCTATACATTTTAATCAAACTTCCTGGTCTTAACCAGTTCCGTGTGGAATGTCCATGCAAGCATCGTTTCCCACAGTTCATGCACTTGTTCATCCGTTTCGATCAGTCCAAATTGTTTCTTTTTCTGCAACAATTTGTATAATAGAGTTCTTTCTATTGATTCAACCAGGCTTCTCACGCTTCTTGCTGATCATCTTGGCACACATCTGCTCAGAAGGGTCACAGCAGCCTTGACCATACTTTCATCTTAGCCTCTCAGCATCAGCACATGATCATCCCTTTGCAACAGCCTTTCTCCTCTTTCACATGGTCGCATCCGCTCATGCGCACTCTAGTATCTCGCGGCCATTTTATATTGCTGCTCGGCAGGCCTAAGCGCACTATTTCTAAAGAAAACAAAATGTTATTAAAACAAAGAAATATAAACCCTTTCGTTTCCCTCCCGTCTTTCTACGTACCCCAATTAGGTATTACCTAGCAGAAGCAACATATAAAGCTGTCCCTTACTTACCATCGCTTTATTTTGCAACCACACGTTTTATTCAAAGCACAAATCATGCATTTTATTATTATTTTAGTACACAAAATTATTATGTTATGTTAGAAACGTAAACAATTATTAGTTCATTACTTTGCACATTAAACTGCGTGTTATCCTTAACCCTTTACATACATTGTTGGTTATTTACTTAAACGAACATGTTTATTAATATTATACGAAAATATTAGGAGGTTAAAATTTTTATATTTACCCTGCTCCATCAACCCCTTTGGTGATTTTTAACATCACCACAAAAACCCAAGTTATACAATTTTCTCAGACAGCATATATCTTTTATCCATTTGCTTTTGTTAGTCTATACTTCGGTATCTCTTTCAACTTGTTTCTTCGTTTTCTTGTACATGTTTTCTTTTATTTCTTCTAACTCTATTTCACCTATTTCTCTCTCTCTTTCCTTGTTTATCATGTTTTCTTTTTCTATCTTATTCTGCTTTCTTCTAATCTTTATACATGTTACTGCAAGCTTCAGTGCTAATATTATTATTACTATCATGGTTGCTATTATTATAACTTTCCCTATTATTAATCCACTCATTCTTGTTAACCAATTCGTTACAGAAGAAAACCCTTTGCCAAGTTTTCCCCAAACACTTTCAACCTCCAGTGGAACTAGTTCTTTGTACAAATTTGTAATATTTGTTATATACTTCTGTATATTTTCGCTTTTATCAGGAATGTAAGTGCAACAATGTTGGACTTTCAACATTCCACAGACTCCACCCTCTTTTGCCAAAAGAATGTCAAGGGCAAGACGATTTTGCATCACCATAGCTCTCATGGCAACCATCTCGGTATTTACCATTAAGAACCCTCCAGCAGTATTTGTAGATAAACGATCTACTACTGTGGATAATTTCCGAATTCTAAATGCATTCAAAGATATTCCCACTGCTGGTATCAATGCACCAAAAATATCACCTACTATTTCTGAAAAACTTTCCCTTTTTCTACGTGTAAAGGTATTTATCATTTTGTGTGTTCCTTTTTCTTTTCTATCCACATGAAAAATCTTTGGAAAGAACAGGCCTAAGTAACATGATCCATACCAATGGTCCGGCAACCTATAATAAGCCCTATTCCCACAAACGTAATAAATCCCTGGAAATATTGGATCTTTTCCCCCTTTGAATCCCCATCCACCTATAATTTGGTAATTGTCATGGCAATTACTGGAACCCACAAAATAATTGTCATATCTTGTCTTATTTCTTCTAATGCACAACCTTCCCTGTTGGGGCCAATCCAGAGTCATAGCTGCATTTGTCTTTTTCTTGTCATGATGGTCTTCCTCAAACGCCCAAAGAGGTGTTTTTGTCTCTTCTATCACTTTTCTTTCAAATTTCACTCTTCTCTCCTCAACCATTTCTAGAAATACCTTTTCTTCCTTCTTTAACTCACAGGTAAGGTTGAAACAGATATATAAATAACTAAATATATTATCTAATGTTAAAATCTTATCTTCTAAGAAATATTCACCAAACGTCTTTCCCTCTTTTATTTTGTTAAGCTCAGGAACTACTGAAACTTTTGCAAAAATTCTATCTACATCAGTGTAATAATATTCTAATCTTCCTGTTTTATAAAATAAACTTGCTAATACACTACATGTTATTCCATACATCAAAGGGAGGTGATGATAAGTCACAAGCTCTGCTACAGATGCAGGCAACTGCATACAAACATAGCAATCCCTTACATCCATTGTTTCTACGTACTCATACAGTAATTTAGTAAACACATTCTTTGAAAAATCTGTTATTGATTTGTCCTTATGTAATTCTGCACTACTCCTTAAAATAACTGGCTCTTGAGTGTTAGCTCCTTTTTCTTTCTCAGTATTATTAGACTTTTCCACTACAGCTAAACTAATTGGAATAGTTATTGCTAAAACTACCCATACTGTTATTAATAAACCTGTACAAAAACAGCACATTTTGCACCATCTACTTAAAAACTCACATCTACATTTTCTATCTCTAATATTCTCCATTTTGTATTTGTTTTCTAGAAAATTGTGTCACTACACCTCAGAAATGACTTGCTTGCCACTCTGTACTTCCAATATTTTGTCTTTGCTTGATTCTTTCTTTTAATTCTTTCTCAGAATTCTTTCTTTGTCACTTCCGGTAATTTTGTCAGTTCAGTGTTTTGTCAAATCCGGTAAACTATCTACAGAAACCTCTTCAGGTTTGTTGCTTCAGGTTTGTTGCACTTCACTTTCTCCCATCAGGTTTCTTTGTTCTGGGTTTTCGTGAGTGTTCAATTCTTCTTTGTGACTAGTCAGAGCACGATACAACCATTCAGGCGATCTGTACTTTTGATTCACCTTCTTTATTCTTTTTGTTTTCTGCAAGTGTTTACCACCTTGTTTTCCTTGCTCCTTTTGACTTGTTATTTCATTCACTTGTTCAGCACTTTTTCCATCCAATTTTACGATTCTGTATCTTAATTTTCTTACTTCGTCGGGCCAATTGTCTCCTTTTCTTGGCCTTTTTGCTTCACTTTCTTTTTCCTCTCTTTCTGTTTTCCAATTTCTTTTTCTTGTCTCTAGTTTTTCATTTCTTTCTTCTCCACTTTCTTCTGATTCTGTTTCAATCTTTTCGTTATTTCCTCTTATTTTGAAACTAATTATTTCGCTTTCAGCTACTTGTGGTTCTTTTCTTATCTTCCTTCGTTCTCCTATTTCTGTCCCTCCTCGAGGTTCTTCCGATTTTGTGTCAGTTTCTCTATCTGCTTCTAAATTTCCCTGTTCTTGTGGTTGACTATCTGTCCCTACTGCTCCTCGGGGTTTTTCCGATTTTTCGAACTTTTGGTCTGAAACTCTCCCTTCTTCATCTATTAATATTATCTTCGAAGGAATTTTACCACTACTTGTACTTGGTTGTTCACTGTCACTGTTTTCTGGCTCAGTTTCTTCTCTTATGCTTTCAAAATTCCACTTTCTTTTTGAAATTTCTTCTCCTTCTGAATGTTCTGTATCAGATTCTGAACTAGTATCAGATATTTCCAGATGTCGACTTACAGGTCGATCTTCAAATTCTGGAACTTCAGCTATTTCCTCTATTTCCTCTTCTTCTTCTATCGTTTCACTTGTAGTTGGGTCTTCCAGATGTCGACTTACAGGTCGATTTTCAAGTTCTGGCACCTTGTTTGTCTCCTCTTCTCTTTCTGATGCTGAACTGTTGTCTGATATTTCCAGATGCCGACTCACATGTCGATCTTTAGGTTCTGGAACTCTGATGGTGTGGCTGGCATGTACCCAGTGTTTCACTCCTGCACACTTGACTGCGGTGGTCGTCACTAGGATCACTTGTCGTGGTTCGTCCCAGCGAGGAACCAAACAGTTTCTTCTCCGGTCGACTTTTATTCGAACCCAATCTCCTGGATTCAAGTCGTGTGCTGGTTTTCTTTCAAGAGTGGTCGCATCCGGTCCAACCTGATGAAACACAGAACGCACCACATCAGCCAATCCTTTGCAATAATCCAGTACTAGATCATCAGTTATAGTCAGTAGCTTGTTGACAGGTACTTGTGCTTGTCTCATTGCTCGTCCCATGATTATTTCATGTGGACTGAGTCCAGTCTTCCTTTCCGGAATACTTCTGATTGTCATCAGAACCAATGGCAAAGCATCTGGCCATTTCAGTCCTGTAGCTTGACACATTTTTCCTAACCTGTTTTTGATTGTTCCATTCACTTGCTCTACTATTCCAGAAGCCTCTGGTCTGTATGCACAATGCAGTTTCTGTTTAATACTAAGGGCTTCACAAATCAGTTTAACTAATTCGTTTTGGAAATGTGTTCCTCTATCTGTTTCAATCGTGACTGGAAAACCATACCTCGGAATGAATTCTCGCAGCAAAAGTTTTGCTACTGTGATACTGGCATTCCTTCTTGTTGGATATGCCTCCACCCAACGGGAAAACAAACAAACGACCACTAAAACATACCTCAATCTGCTGCAAGGTGGCATTTCTATGAAATCCATCTGCATTCTGGTGAAAGGACCCCTTCTCGTCCTATTCTTCCTAGACTCACTACTGTCTTCCTTCCTGGATTTAACTGTTGACAAGTAAGACATCTTTGACAAAGACTCTCAGCTATGGCTCTGAATTTTGGATTGTACCATGTTTGTCTAAAAAGTCTGATCATTGAATCTCTCCCAATAAGGGCTTGCCCATGGTACATCCGTGCCATGTCAGAAATCATGCTATCAGGCATAACTGGTCTCTCATCCCTGTAAACCCATACATCAGTTTCTTCATGTTTCCTACATCCTGCTTTTAGCCAAGTATCTTTCTCTTCATCTTCTGCAGCTTCTTGTAACTGTCTTACCTCATCCCATGTTTCAATTGAGTTAGTAAAAAGCAATGGACAAGAAATATGCTCTCTCTCGCGACATTTATTCAAAGAAACCACATTCTTTGCACAGTACTGTGCCATTTCGTCAGCATATTTGTTGCCAACAGTAATGTAGTCTTCCCCATTTTTATGTGCATTGCACTTCACTACAGCGATCTGTTTAGGCAGCTGTATTGCCTCGAGCAACTTTTTCACAAAATCTCCATTTCTTATGGGTGTCCCTGCAGACGTCAAGAAACCCCTTTGTGACCAAATCTGACCAAAATCATGCACGACTCCAAAGCCGTACTGGCTGTCAGTCATAATCGTAACCCGTACATTTCTTCCCAACTTACATGCTTGAATCAGAGCTACTAATTCTGCAACTTGGGCAGACCGTACACCTTTCAGACAAGATGCTTCCAATACAGTTGCTACTGTGCAAACTGCATATGCTGCACTTAGAACTCCATCACTCGTTCTTAAACATGAGCCATCCACAAACAGAATATAATCTGATTCTTTCAAAGGCTCATCTCGTATATCAGCTCTTGGTTTAGTACAGTATTCGAGCACATTCAGACAATCGTGATCTACTTCATCCATTTCAATCACATTCTCTTCATCTGGCAATGATGTTGAAGGATTCACATTCATACATCTGTCAATGGTCACATTATCTGCACTCAAAATTACCTTTTCATACCTAGTCAGCCGACTATGTGTCATGTATTGGGTTTTCGTTCTTGTCAAAAGAATTTCCACAGAATGGGGAACATACACTCTCAATGGATACCCCATCACTATGCCTTCACTCTGTTCCAGACTTACACAAGTAGCAGCAACTGCTTTCAAACATCCAGGCAACGCTTTTGCTACAGGGTCTAAAACAGCTGAAAAATATGCAATTGGTCTTTTCATAGTTCCATGTCTCTGCATTAAAACTGAAAATGCACATCCATCTCTTTCACTGCAAAACAGCTCAAAATCTTTCTCATAGTCAGGCATTCCCAATGCTGGAGCCTCACACAATTTCTTTTTCAGCTCTCTGAATGCTTTCATTTCTTCATCATTCATTTCAAAAGGATCTTTAACATCCTTCTTTGTCAGTTTCTGCAATGGTTTAGCAATTAGTGAAAAACCGCTTATCCATTGTCGACAATATCCAACCATTCCCAAAAACATTCTTACCTCTCTTTGTGTCATTGGAGCTCTCATTCCTTGAATCATTTTTATTCTCTCTGTCGTTACCTTTCGTACTCCTTTCTCAATTTTATGCCCTAAATACTGGACTTCTTGTTTACAAAACTGCAATTTTGAAGGGGACACTTTATGTCCTCTTTTTGCTAAATGATTCAGCAAAGCAATCGTGTCATTGACACATACTTCCTTCGTTTTTGATGCCACCAGTAGGTCATCAATATACTGAACCATTACTGACTTTTTCTGGCATTCTTAAATCTTCCAATGATTTCTTTAGGATCTGATTAAAGATTGAGGGACTTTCTGTGTACCCTTGAGGAATTCGGCACCATGCCAAAATACGCTCTCCAAACCTAAACGCAAATATTGGCTGGCTATCTGGATGCAATGGAATAGAGAAAAATGCATGACATAAATCAATCACAGTGTACCACTCTCCTTCGCGTGGAATCTGGTATAGAATCACGGCAGGGTTCGGTACTATTGGGCAACAAGGCACAACAATTTTGTTTACCTTTCTTAAATCCTGTACGATTCTATATGTTCCATTTGGCTTTTTCAGTCCCATTATTGGCGAATTACATGGACTGCTCATGATTTCTTTTAGAATCCCTTGTTCAATCATTTTATTTATTACTGGCGTTATTCCTTCAATTATTTCTGGAGTCAATTTATACTGGGGCGTATTTGGGTAACTCGTTCCTTCTTTTTCTGAAATTTTTACGGGATCTACTCCTTTCATTAATCCTACATCTTCTCCTGTCAAGTCCCACACTTCTTCTTTCACTGTCCCTTTCAACTCATTTGGGATTTTCTCTGCATCAAATACAGGAAACAAACAATTTACTTCTGGTTCTAAATTTACCATTGTCATTTTGTACAGCACATCCTCATCTGGAGTTTGAAATGCAATTCCGTCTGGAGTACAATAAATTGTGCAATTCATCTTACACAACAAATCGCGTCCTAAAAGGTTAACGGGACTACAATCACACACCACAAATCGGTGCATTTCACTAAATGGACCGATTCTTACCTTTACTAATCTAGTAAGAGGCGTTTCAATTTGCTGATTGGAAACTCCAACTACTTGTATATGTTCACCTGAGAGAGGAAGATTTGGAATTTCCACTGACCTAACAGTAGAACGGGTAGCTCCAGTGTCAACAAGGAATGTTATATTTGCACCATTCACTTCTCCATCCACAAATGGACCTGACTGGTCTACCTCTAGAGTTGCGCCAAGCACGCACTCTTCCCTCTCTTTCAGACACCCTCATGAACTTTCATACGACTCATCTTCACTCTGTCGTAACCAATATTGTGAAATTTCAGCTGCACGTGACAACTGTTTTACCTGTTCTCCTCCGTAGAATCCTGTTTCTGCACTGTATTTCTGTGATTTGCACTCTTGGGAAGTGGTGGTTGTGGCACCTGACCTTGTTGAGTAACTACCTCACTCTGCACCTGTGAATTTAATGATTGATTTTCTACATTAGGTTTAGGAGGAAATTTACACTCGTTTCTCCAATGCCCTAGCTTTCCGCAGTTGTGGCATGGCCACTTTTTCTTCGCCTCGTCTATGCTCATTTGTTCTTTTCCTTTACCTATATTAGGTCGGGATTTAAACTGTCCTGTTTCACTGCTAGTATTATTCAATTGAGCTTCTTGCTTCTCTGCAACTTTCACCTGTGCCCACATGGCTTTTTCTTTCAATTTACGCTGTTTGCTCTCAATTTCATCACTGCAATACTTAGCATATCTCAAAACCTCATCCACTGTGCTATTCTGCCACCCTATCAAATGCTGCTTAATCCTTTCACTTATCTCCGGTGTTAATCCATACACAAACCTATATACAAAGTGACTCATGTCCTTCTCACTTAGCGTCTCATAACCACTATACTGTTTGAAAACCAACAACAATCTCTCATAGTACGCATGCACTGATTCTTTGCTTTCCTGTGTTGTTCTGTCTATTTTCACCCAATCCGTTTCTTTTGGTGGAATTTTATTCTTCAAAAAGGTAACTACCTGATCATACTTCCTCATCACTTCTGGACCTGGCGCTCCTGTTTTGGCATCCCTTGGGTATTCTACAGTTGGCCAATCAATTGTAATCTTACATTCTGTCCATAAATCAGCAGGCACTACTATGTCAAACAATCCATCTAGATCTATCCACAGCACTTTTGACACCTTAACAAATCTCTCCACTTGTCTGTACCATTCTACTGGTTTCTCTCTCAATTTTGGGAAGTCATTTGTAAATGACAGTATATCCTGTCTGGTCCACAGAACATGCACATAACTACCACCTGGTGTTTCTCTCATTGGGTACTCTCTAGTAACTGGTTCCTTATCTGTCATTGCAAAAGCCAAAGATGCTTTATCCGTTGTTTTCTCATTCCTCTTTGTCCATCTATTTCTCCATCTATCCACATCACCCCACTTTCTCAATAAAACAATCAGCTCTTTTATCTGGGTCAGTCTTCCTGATGTGTTCAAATTTTCTATGTCTTTCTCACAAAAATCTACTCTGTACGGTTTCTGCAACGTCCTCACTTTCACAAATTCCACTCCTAGTTCACCTGCAATCTCTTCCAATTTGTCATGTAAATTTCTATCTCTCCATGTAAGACTCTTACACAAAAACATAATCTCATCATCCTGATAATTCTTTAGTTTTTCCGTTCCAATTGTTCCCAAAATCAACTCTTCCATGTCTATTTTCAACCTAATTACATCTAATGGTTTTTCTTCTGGTTCTTTTGCTTTTAGTGCTTTCATCCATTCATTTAACTCTTCTGGAGTCGGACCTACAGGTGTACTATTTAATTCAATCCAATCACTGGTTCTTTCTGGTGTTCCGGATGCGGACTCTGTCACCATAGGCATTCTTCTAACCTCACTCTCATTTATCGTCAAATTTGTAGGTGGACTTGGTCTATACGTACTAGCCGAATTGTGTGCACCTTCATTATTCAGTTCCATCCCTTCTCTTTTTCTTTGCAAATGTGAATTCATGGGAATCACCAAAGAATGTTCATTTATTTTCTGATTCTCAAAAATTGACATTACTGGACCTATCGTTACTGGTACAGTTACAGCTTCCATATTCTTTGTCAATTCTCCTATTTTCTCAGTCAATTCTTTTGTTGTTTTTGCTAGTTCAGTTGCATTGTCACTTTCTGTCTCTTCATTTTGTGAAAATTTAAATGTTTCTTGTGACCTATTTATTTCATTTCTTCGTTCGGGTTTTTTATTACTCCCAGTTTCCATTTGTGGTGCATTAGGTGTCACCACTACAGAAGTCTGTTGGTATGGAGGTGGGTTTCTGTTTAAAATATCTTCCAGCAATTCGTCATCCGTTTCACTACCACCATACACATACTTTTCTACCACTACATGTTTCTTTTTCTCAGTACACTTTCTCTTTCCTTCTTCCTCAACCGCAAAAGCTGGAAACAAACCTCCTGCCATGTTAGCGTATCTCCAACGCTTTACTCTGTCCTCATGATTTATTCCCCACAACCTTCCAGGTATAAACTCATGATTCTTCAATCCTCTGGATCTCTCTCGTTCATACATCTCATCTTCCCATTCCTCTAAAGCTTCAAACTGAGTCGGTCTAGGTCTAGGTTCTAACATTACCATCTTTTCTCTCAAGTTCCGTAATACAGCGACATTAAATGAACCATTCTCAGGAAAAGCCAATGCTCCATCGTTCTTGGTGTATTTTGTCCAATTTTCTAACCAAATGCATGTATGATATCCATATTTCAGCATCATATGTGAAGCTGGTGATTTCGGCGGAGGAATTATTTGTCCCTCTCTAGTCACTACCTTTTTGTCCTTCTTAAAGAAGTTCTTAACTTTCGACATCCAAGACGTTTTCTCTTTCCCATACTCATAATACGACATGATTCACAACCTTTTTCTCCTTAAAACAATCCGCAATTCAATACTGTTCCCTATGCGTTATTTCAACCAATGCTAGCGCGACTCACACCAACACTCCAATCACAACGATTTCTGTCTACGGCGCACTGTCCAATCCCAGCGCGGCTTTTTTGTCTACGTCACTTCGCTCCTGTTCTCATGTGACTGGCGCACTGTCCAATCCCAGCGCGGCTTTTGTCTACGTCACTTCTGCTCTTGACCCCTCCTTTACAAAATTTATCGGCAATTTCTTTTTCAACAATTCTTGTTAGTTACAACATTTTATCCACATTTCCATTGTCTGATTCGCTAAACCGAAAAGATAGCTTTGACCATTCATACAAGAATTCTGTATTTTCCAGTAGGCAGCGCTTACCTCTACCCTACCACAGAACTTTCAGTTTCGTCGATAAAGTAGCACTTCCCTCTACCTTACCCTTCTTTCAAGCAAACGGTAAACCCGTTTCTCTGGGGATAAAACACATGTGGAGACTATACTGCTCCTGAGAATTAAGGCCAGAGTTTCACAAGAAAACCGATCACTATTTCACTTACACACCTTTTATACACAAAATGTCCCTAAATAACACAACCTGTGTTATTACCAAATTGAACTCAGACAGTGTAAAAATTCCATGCGACTTCTCTTGCCACACGTGTTCCACTTCCTACTTCCCGGAAGCGTGAAAACTTACATATAACATAACGCGACTCAACAAAAAGTGTTAGACATAAACTTATCAATAATCTATAATCAAAAATCAATAATCACCAAACTAATCTATAGTAACCATAACTCTGCTACCAAGAAATCTGATCCAGCGCTTACAATAAAAATAATTTCTCCTAATATGTTTTTGGTCATCCAGGTGCAATTATTTCTCTAACAAACACACACACTATATCCATATGACGGTGGGGCCCATAACACCGCATATACCATTCACTTACTCATTTGTTTCCCTGGATTTCCTCAGTCATGAAACCTAGGAGAAAAACGATTCGCTGGAAGGAGACGGGATACCTCTTTTATAATGACACAACAATTCTCATTTGCTTTTAAGGTATTCCGCTCATTGGTCGATGGACCAACTAGTAGGAATCAGTTGATGGTGATTAAGACCAGCTCAATCACAATGAACTCTTTTACCAATTCATTATTAATCATTATGCTAAAGAAAATCACTGAGTCATTTGCTTAAAGAATAATAAAGTTTATATAAAGTTTTGAATGCAGGAAATTCGAGATTAATTTATTATTCAGATCATTGCGTTTATCATCAATATAAGAATAGTTGTAATTTCATGACACTTTTATTAGACGGAAAATGAGGTTATCATACTAAGAACTCTATAGATCCACCTATCTATCTCTCGGGAGAAATCCTAATAATTCTAATATAATTCTTATCAAATTCTAGTTATCCTAAAGCAGCATCTTATACTCAACTGGAAAAGGAAAATAGCAGCAGCATCAGCTCGTCAGCATCAGCAACCGCAAACTCTCCCATCTACAGCATCTAACTTCTTCAGCATCTCCCGCAGCATCCCGCAGCATTCTACTCCAGCATTCTAACCCCTCCCACCAAGAGTAGGTCTTCTTATACCCTAATTCTAGCTTACAGCATAAAATGTTTCTTCTCACATGGCGCGATTCATTCATTGGTCCAAAACTCAGGTCCCTATACATTTTAATCAAACTTCCTGGTCTTAACCAGTTCCGTGTGGAATGTCCATGCAAGCATCGTTTCCCACAGTTCATGCACTTGTTCATCCGTTTCAATCAGTCCAAATTGTTTCTTTTTCTGCAACAATTTGTATAATAGAGTTCTTTCTATTGATTCAACCAGGCTTCTCACGCTTCTTGCTGATCATCTTGGCACACATCTGCTCAGAAGGGTCACAGCAGCCTTGACCATACTTTCATCTTAGCCTCTCGGCATCAGCACGTGATCATCCCTTTGCAACAGCCTTTCTCCTCTATCACATGGTCGCATCCGCTCATGCGCACTCTAGTATCTCGCGGCCATTTTATATTGCTGCTCGGCAGGCCTAAGCGCACTATTTCTAAAGAAAACAAAATGTTATTAAAACAAAGAAATATAAACCCTTTCGTTTCCCTCCCGTCTTTCTACGTACCCCAATTAGGTATTACCTAGCAGAAGCAACATATAAAGCTGTCCCTTACTTACCATCGCTTTATTTTGCAACCACACGTTTTATTCAAAGCACAAATCATGCATTTTATTATTATTTTAGTACACAAAATTATTATGTTATGTTAGAAACGTAAACAATTATTAGTTCATTACTTTGCACATTAAACTGGGTGTTATCCTTAACCCTTTACATACATTGTTGGTTATTTACTTAAACAAACATGTTTATTAATATTATACGAAAATATTAGGAGGTTAAAATTTTTATATTTACCCTGCTCCATCAGTAGCATCTGCCCCATTTTCAAATGCACTCTGACTCTTCATGAGTGTGAAGCATTATATAAATCCAGTGCAGTACAGTTCACCACACTTTCATCCCACCTCCCTCCTCTCCAATACCCTCATCCTCTACACTCGCTCTTCCACTCTTCTACCTCCTATTCATCTCCCCTATATTTCTACCCTCTCTTCCTCTTCTCGAATTCACCTCCTCTTTTTCACTCACACTTTTCCTATACTCCCCACTCCTCCTCCTTTGCACCCCTTCTTCTTTCTATTTCCCCCTGACCCACTTCTGTTCACTTCCCTTCCGCGTCACCACTCCCAGCACCTGCTCCACCTCCCAATTGGCTCCATCCCGTCTCATTTACTGAACCACTTAATCTTAACCTACTCCTTCTGAAGCCTCAGATCCCACACATGATCTTTTAGAGGTAAGGAGGGATACCCCCAAGCTTCAATTGGCCCAACCTCATGCGTGGTTTGTGCATTTAGTCTAGTTATAACTTTTTCTGATTTTTACATTGCATTGTAGCACTTGTAATGTTCGGTTTATGCTTGAATATAACGAACACAACTTCAAGTTCCAGAATGCAGAGTAAAAACCCGCACTACTGGCTACTCATATTTGGAAAGAAATGCCTTGACCCCTGAATGCTCCTTCATCATATGAATGCAGGATCTGTATCTGTTAACTCACTCTAATTTGGCAGGTGTCACCCTCTTTTCACTCCTATTCGGCCTCCTGATAACATGGGCTTCTGTGGACTTCAGTGGGTCACCTTGTTCTCAAGCTTATTTCCCCCTTCAAAAAACTGTAGATTCTCCATTCACTTTAATGGGATCACCCTCTTAAAGTTTTGACTTCAACCTCACTGGGGAGTCAACAAGTTGACTGGTATGTGAAACTGCACACTAACACTTTCCGCGTTGTTCCATGTAAAAAGGTCTCCATGTATCCAGTTTTGTAATTTCCATGAACTACTTTGGTGCATTTTGGGTTCTGCAGTATCTGTGTGCTTCAATTAATGCACCACCTGTTAACAATGATGTGTGAAGGAAAAGCCCGAGGCTGGATGCCAGTTACATTAAGCAAATTGGCAGCCCTGTACCCACACCACCCACACCCCATTCACTGTAGGATCCACTGTGACCATAGGCTTTCTCTTTTCCTTCCTGAGTTCTTGGGGGAAGGCGGGGAAAGGGAATCCTACTGTGCACCACTAAATCTGCTGCCATAGCAACTTCTTCTGAGTGAATTTTAATTACTAGAGGGCGCTGAGGGTCGTGGCTGTCACTAATGGAGTTTCTGTTGTTGGTTTTTAAATGTCACCACTGATAATTAGAAAGCTGATGGCGTGTCGAGACTGTGCTGGGTCTTGCCATTGGCTGACGCAGGCTCCCTTCCTGCCAGAAAGTGTTTGCCGAGCTGGGGAGACTTTAGGGTGTGAAGAAAAGAGCATCTCTTGCTCTCGAGCTCTTCGCTTCTGGAGTCAGCATTTTGCTGTGTGCAGTGCTTAATTTGTCATTGTAATTGCATTTATATAGAGCTTACTACCCCTGACGAGGGGTCGAAGCACTTTTCGGCGAGTAGCATGCTACTCCAGAACCCAAAAAGGATTAGTGGTGAATTAGTATAGGGAAATATTAAATTAATTTGTGCGATGTGCACTCAAGTCTTGAGTTTGTCATTTGGATTGAAAAAGGATAGTGGAGGGATAGAAGAGGGAAGGCTTTGCATTTATATAGTGCTTAGTACCCCTGATGAGGCGTCAAAGTGCTTTTCGGCGAGTAGCATGCTACTCCGGAACCCAAACAGGATTAGTGGTGAATTAGTATAGGGAAATATGAAAGTAATTTGAGCGGTGGACATGCGAGTCTGTTAGTTGGATTGAAAAGGATGAGGGAGGGATAGAAGAGGGAAGGGTCTAGAAAGTGTTTATTTTGAGATCATAGCAGCAGGAGGAGGTTTGGGATGAGTAGTGTGGAGGGAGAAAGAGTCAGAGGGAAGGGTTTAGAAAGGCTTGCTTGGGAGATTCTTTTAGTAAAAGAGGTTTGAGATGATGCAAGGAGGGGTAGAGGAAGGAAGAGTCTAGAAAGGGTTATTTTGGGGATCATAGTAATAGAAAGGGGTTTGGGATGAGTCAGAGAGTGGAGGTAGAGAATACATTGAGAGTGGTATAGGGTGAGAAATGGGGTAGTGCATTCAAGAGAGTAGTAGATAAAGGTTTGGGATGAGTCAAAGAGTGGAGGTAGAGGATATATTGAGAGAGGTATAGGGTGAGATGTAGGGTAGCGCGTTGGAGATGCTGAATTAGGAGTAAAGTAATAAATCTAAAGATATATAAGTACATGGAAGTTATATATGTATAAGTAAGGTAATATATCTAGATTTAAGTTGTATTTAATAAACTCAGACTTTCAAGTGTTGCTGTACTTTAAGCTAATTTATTTGTGTTTATATAATTTATTTTTTATTCAATAGTGAAGCAATTGTCAATCAATCACAGAATTTGTAGAGCGCACTACTTACCCGCGAGGGTCTCAAGGCGCTGGGGAGAGAAAAGGGGGGGGGGTGCTGCTACTGGTCGAACAGCCAGGTCTTGAGTAGCCTCCTGAAGGTCAGCAGGTCTTGGGTCTGTCGTAGGCTTAGTGGAAGGGTGTTCCAGGTCTTGGCGGCGAGGTGTGAGAAGGATCTGCCGCCGGTGGCTGTTCTTCGAATGCGAGGGACGGTGGTGAGGGAGAGGTCGGCGGAGCGGAGCTGGCGGTTGGGGACGTAGAAGAAGAGTCGTCTGTTGAGGTAGGCTGGGCCAGTCTTGTGGAGTGCCTTGTGTGCGTGGATGAGGAGTTTGAAGGAGATTCTCCTGTCGACGGGGAGCCAGTGCAGGTTCCTCAGGTGGGGGTGATGTGGCTGTGGCGTGGTACGTCTAGGATCAGGCGTGCGGAGGCGTTTTGTATGCGTTGCAGTCGCTTGATGAGCTTGGCCGGGGCTCCTGCGTAGAGGGTGTTCCCATAGTCAAGTCTGCTACTGACGAGGGCCTGGGTGACTGTTCTTCTTGTATCTGTCGGGATCCACCTGTAGATCTTGCGAAGCATGCGGAGGGTGTTGAAGCAGGAGGAGGAGACTGCGTTGACTTGCTTGGCCATGGAGAGCGTTGAGTCGAGGATGACTCCCAGGTTGCGTGCGTGGTCGGTGGGTGTCGGGGCTGCTCCCAGCGTCGTTGGCCACCAGGAGTCGTCCCAGGCTGAGGGGTTGGAGCCGAGGATGAGGACCTCTGTCTTGTCCGTGTTCAGCTTTAGTCGGCTGATCTTCATCCAATCGGCGACGGCCTTCATTCCTTCATGGAGATTGGATTTGGCGGCGAGGGGTCCTTGGTGAGGGAGAGGATCAGTTGAGTGTCGTCGGCGTAGGAGATAATGTTGAGGTCGTGCTGTCTGGCGATGCGTGCGAGCGGGGCCATGTAGATGTTGAACAGTGTTGGGCTGAGGGAAGATCCCTGGGGTACGCCGCAGATGATCTTGGAGGCTTCGGATCGGAAAGGTGGGAGGCGGACTCTCTGGGTTCTGCCGTCGAGGAAGGAGGTGGTCCATTCCAGGGCCTTGTCTCGGATCCCTGCGTCGTGGAGGCGTGCGCGTAGAGTGCGGTGGCAGACAGTGTCGAAGGCGGCGGAGAGGTCCAGCAGGATGAGGGCTGCGGTCTCACCGTTGTCCAGCAGGGTCCTGATGTCGTCAGTGGCGGCGATGAGGGCAGTCTCAGTGCTGTGGTTGCTGCGGAACCCTGATTGGGATGGGTCCAGGATGCTGTTTTCTTCGAGGTATCGGGTTAGCTGTTTGTTGACGACCTTCTCGATGACCTTGGCTGGGAACGGAAGCAGGGAGATGGGCCGGAAGTTCTTGAGGTCTCTCGGGTCCGCCTTGGGTTTTTTGAGTAGGGCGTTGATCTCTGCGTGTTTCCAGCTCTCTGGGAAGGTCGCGGTCTCGAAGGAGAGATTGATAACGTTGCACAGGTGGGGTGCGATGGAGCTGCTGGCTTTGTTGAAGATGTGGTGCGGGAAAGGGTCTGACGGGGAGCCGGAGTGTATTGTGCTCATGGTCTTGATGGTGTCATCGATGTTCACGCTGGCCCAGGCTGGCAAGGGGTCATGGTCGATGGTGTGCGGCGGGTCTGGTGTATCTATCTTAGTAGGGGCTGTCTGGGTGTTGAAGCTGTCGTGGATGTCGGCGATCTTGCGGTGGAAGAAGGTGGCGAGGGAATCGCACAGAGCTTGCGACGGCGGGATGTGGAGCTGGGGTTGGAGAGTTCCTTCACGATGTTGAAGAGCTCCTTGCTGTTGTGTGCGTTGTTGTCGAGGCGGTCTTTGAAGGAGATTCTCTTGGCGGATCTGATGAGGTGGTGGTGGTTACGGATGGCGTCTTTGTGGGCTGCGTGGCTGTCCGGTGTCTTATCACTGTGCCATTTCTTCTCTAGTTTCCGGCAGGTACGCTTGGAAGCTAGGAGTTCCGGGGTGAACCAGCTGGCTCTTTTGGTGGTGTCTCTGTAGGTGAGTTTTTTCAGCGGGGCGAGGGAGTTGGCACAGTCGTCTATCCATCGTCTGAGGTTGCAGGCAGCGTCGTCGGTGTTGGATGGGTCGGAGGGAGGGCTGAGAGCGAGGTTTGCCCGTAGTTGGTCTTCGGTGACTTTGCTCCAGCAGCGGCGTGGGATCTGTTGGGTGCGGTGGTGTGTGGTGGGTTTCTGGAAGGTGAAGTGGATGCAGCGGTGGTCGGTCCAGAGGAGTTCCGTGGTGTGGCTGAAGGAGACGTGGGAGCTTGAGGAGAAGACGGGGTCGAGCGTGTGGCCGGCAGAATGAGTCGGTGTTGTGACGAGCTGTCTCAGTCCGAGGTTGGCGAGGTTGTCGATCAGGGTGGTGGAGTTGCTGTCGTTGTTGTTCTCCAGGTGAAAGTTCAGGTCTCCGAGGAGGATGTAGTCGGTAGAGGTCAGGGCGTGCGTGCTGATGAAGTCGGCGATGGAGTCGCTGAACTGGGGTCGGGGCCCAGGGGGTCTGTAGACAAGGGTGCCTCTAAGGGTGGTGTTGGGGTCCGTGTGGATCTGGAAGTGCATGTGTTCGGCGGTGCAGAGAAGGTCGTCGGTGCTGGTCGAGACCCTGATGGAGTTCTTGTGGACGATGGCGATTCCTCCTCCTACTCCGTTGACGCGGTCTCTGCGGGTGATCTTAAAGCCGTCTGGGATGGCTATGGCGATGTCGGGTGCAGAGGAGTCGTTCATCCAGGTCTCTGTCAGGAAGGCGACGTCTGGTGATGATGTGTCGAGCAGGTCCCAGAGCTCGACGGCGTGTTTGCGTGCGGAGCGGGTGTTCAGTAGGATGCATCGGAGGTGGTTGAGGTCCTTCTTGGCGGGCGCTTCGGTGGCTCTGAGGCTGGTGTAGCTGCAGTTCCGGCAGGTGAAGGGGCCATGAGTGCGTTTCGGGGCGGCCTTGAAGCAGTTGTGTGTCCGTCCGGGGTTGAGAGCGTGGAGTGTGGTGGCATCGTAACGGTGTCGGTCCTCGAGGCTGGAGCGGGGGGCGCGCGGCCCAGGGGTTCTGGCACTGGGCGCGGAATTGTAGAGGAATAGTAATGATAAAAATGTACTTATTTATGCAGTGACCTTTATACATGTTAAACATAGAATAATATAACCATAAGTAATATGTACATTTGTTAAGCAGAACTAATGAATATCTATATATTTATAGACATGATTATTATACTAATTTATACTAGGGATTACACATATCATAAATACTTCAAAATAGAACCCAAAAAGTCAAGGTAAATCAGTCACTCTCTAAGATTGCTCCGGTCACACTTGGGGTCCCACAAGGCTCCTCCCTCTCACCCACTATCTTTAACCTATTCATGGAGCCACTAACAGAAATCCTAAGGTCATCTAACATCTACTACCATTTGTACGCTGATGATATACAACCGTACCTGAAAGTCTCCTCCCCGGAAGACATCCGATCCCTCAATCCTATTCTTCAAAATCCCCAAAATTGGCTGTCATGCATCCACCTCAATCTTAACACTCAAAACACTGAATTCCTCCTAATCACCCCACTCAATCAATTACACACTAATAATGAATGGATGAAGCAACTAACAGCATTCAATTGTTCACCACAAATTATTGATTCAGCAAGATCACTGGGTCTAACTCTCAACAAAAACCTTAATATGCAGACGCACATTAGTGTCACCACTAAAGAAGTGCACCTCCAAGTGAACATATTAAGAAAACTAAAACCCTTCCTCCCTCAAATTGACTTCAAGTCTGCCGTGCAAGCTCTTGTGATTCCCAGATTAGATTATGGAATTGCAATCCTCTCAGGCCTGCCCAGATCCACAACAGCCCTGTTAAGGGCCTCCCGTAACTCTGCTGCAAGACTCATTACTGGATCACAAAGGAAAAATCACATCTTACTTGACTTGAAATCCCTCAACTGCCTCCCCTATGAAGCAAGAATTCAACTAAAAATTGCATGCATGACTCACAAAGCTCTACACTTCAATACCCCAAGCTATCTCACTAAGAAGCTGGAACTTTCTGGAGGCTCAGGATCCTCTAGAAGCTCCAGCACCCTACTGCTAAAACCACAGTAGAGCTTCCTCTGGCATCGACCCTCAAATTTGGAACTCTCTCCTCCCTGAAATAAGAATAATCCCTTCAACTACATCTTTCAAGAAAGAAGTCAAACTTTATTTATGAACAGATTTCTAGGATAGACCTTCAGTATTTTGTTTTATGAGCATACTGTTCTCTTATCCTGTATGTATATAGACTGTTTATTGATTTATATGTTTTTACCTTCATTCACTTGTAAAGCGCTCTGATACCCGCGAGGGTCACGTTTGCGCTATATAAAACTTTTCAGATTAATTAAATAAATAAATATCTAGGTACACACATATATAATCCAAATAACTGCTTATATACACAGGGATATGCTGTATATATATATGTTTGAGTATGGTGGTTATGTGGGGAAGAGCCAACTCTTGAGTAGTTTTCTGAAGATAAGGTAGTTATCCGTGGATCTTATGTTTGGGGGTATAGAGCTCCATAGTTTGGCTGCTTGAACAGAGATGGATGCGCTTTGTAAAAAAATGAGTGGCAGTGCTCAAAGCTCTGCTCCGAAGCCCGCGGCCAGTGCTATTAAATGTTGGCGTTACAAATGCATAGTCTTTAATCCATCTCGTGCCTCTTTCATCCACAAGCAGACACACCCTTCCCCTTTATCCCTCTCTCAGGTTCCTGCTTTCTCCCTTTATGAATTTTTTACATCTTTCTCTTCCTCCTTCTTTCCTCTTTGTTTTTCCCTCGCTTGCTCTTGGGCAATGTCTGATGAGGAAAAATAAGTGCCGTCCCCAAAAATGGGTGCGGCAGCTGACATGTATCGAGGGTGGGGGTGCACAACACAAAAAAAGGTAATAAATAAAATAAACTTACCTCCCTTTCTTGCAGCGCGACGTCCTCCTCCCTCGGGTGTCTTCAGGAAGATCCGTACCAGGAAACTGCACAACCCAATCCTGGTGCTGCTCTCACAGCATGAGAGCCGTGCCAGGATTGGATAGAGCGGCCTCACTCAGCTCTCACATGAGCACTGGAGGCCTGCGCTTTCTCTAACCCAGCTGTTTAAGGCAGCTAGGTTAGAGAAGTTTAAAATGTGTATGTCTGGCTGGCCATCCCAAGATGGCCGGCCAAAGAGACATGCGCATTTTAAAGTACACTGCTCCCTGCTGCTGACACTCGGCAGCACTGGCCCTGCCCCAACCTGACCCCTAGTTCGGGACAGGTTGCTGAAAAATAGAATGGTAATAAATAAACTTTAATACAATTAGATTTTTCAGCTCTGGGGCTTGTGGGGTGACACTCCTCCGTATAAATGGAGGAGCTGCCCCTGCACCAGACTCAATTTTGCCAGCTGAAAACTAAGGCTGGTAAAATTGCTTTAGGTATTGTCTGCAACAACAGTCAAACCTCTGCCACGTCCCTGCCCTACTTTTTTCTATGCATAGGGAAAGAAAGCTCCTCTTGTCCAGCACCTTTAGGCCAGTGCGACTGGTGATGTCGCACCAGGCATCAACATCCACCAGTATCGATGGCAACAACTTGAGCCAAGCAACAGATGCCATTTGTTGGGTCCATGAAAGGCCAATGGCAAAAATCATTATGAACTCTCATCATTGGCAAGGTGCTTTTTCTTTTCAAGTCTTCTAAAGCATCATTCATGTGGCATCATTTTCAACGTCTTTGTCCAGATTGCTCACCCCTCCATGAGTCTCAAGCCAAAAGATGGCAACGACTGATAATCTGTAGTGTCGCTACCTCAGCACTCGACCTGCTGAGCTACATTGTGCATAAATACACGGAAACCCTGCCATGCTGCTACTCCAAGATAACACTGGCCACTGCTCGTCGCAGCTTTCTCCAAGCTGTGCCCGGTTATGTTACACCCTGCATTCTGTACTACAGACAGGATGCACTATTCCCTCGCTGCCCCACGATGCTGCCCACACCATTCTACTTCCATGCTGTGCCCCTTGCCACCTGGCACGCTGCTCTCCATCCCGCTGCCATGAAGCATCGTCTGCAGCACCATTCCAAGCTACACTCCATCCTAACCATGGCGTCCCCCTTACCTTGGCGGCCTCTTTGTATTGGGAGAGATTTGATCCTTCGTGTAGACTGGAATGATATCCCTACTCGGGACTCGTCTCAATGTTGAGGAGGATAGAGATGATGTATGAGATAGGCTGGTGGAGGATTTGAGAAATGCGTGGGGAGAAAAAGGGTGTGAGTGCCTGACAGAGTGAGAGATTGCAGAGGAAAGTGGCGTGAAAGAGAGAACATGAGGGATTGAGACACTCTGATGACTACCCCTTCCACAGACCTTAGTAGTGCTTCATTCACAGTCTAATATTTTCGGAATTGAGCATTTTCAATTCTAATTATTTACAACAAAGTCTTTGTTGTTACTCCTATTTGATGCTGAGAGCAAGCTTTGGCAAAGCCAGTAGGTCTTGTTTGTATTAGGCGTAGGTACATTGTTGTGCTTTATGACTGTATGCAATGATCGAGAACTCAGAGCAGCACCCAAATGCTGGTCAGGCCACCCACTTTGTGAGGCAAAGGAATTTAATTCACATGTTCTATGTCTTCCCTAAATTACGTATGCCATGCCTCTTGGAAATGATGCCTAGTTACGTTTTTTTGGGCATGCCCCTTTTAGAGACCCGCCCGCCCCCAGCCTTTGTCATCCAACTTAAAGCTCTGCGTACATATTTGTATTACAGCAGCATCACTTCAGTCTTCAACATTTGTATGGTTGACAAAAAAGCTTTTTTATTGAGTGATAATTAGAGCTGTTACCAGGCCTCAATACACTTTTATGTGGCAAAAAGCTAAATCTATAAATGAAGTGAAAGTTATATGTGTCATCTGTACATATTTGCCCAGGAAAGGAACTCATGGGTCCCTTTATCTATTGCCTTGCCTAAATGCTGTTATATGTCCGAGAAACCATACAACTCAGCATAAAAAAAGACATTTGTTGGGGGAGGAGCACCAGCAAATATTGTTGCACTGGGCGACATCAACGCTAAATCCGGCCCAGCATTCCCTACCTTTGGAATTTCTCCCTTCCCTTAACTGTCATACCCGCAGAGAAGCCCCTGCTCCCATTTACCACCTACTCTCCACAGGTGAATGGGAGCTTTAAAGCCTTGTAGTTGGGAACACTGTGGATAATTCTGTATGGTAAATTCATGCCCACACAGTTATCCCCCATTGTGAGGGGTATTGTCGACTCGCTGGAGAAGAACAGTAACTAATGTGCACCAATCTGATAATATGAATCTACAACTCTGAACCACGACCTATTAGACAATACTGGCAACGCATCGTTACCTCCCAACATTAGTCAGGTCCCAAAGTGGGTGGTGGTTGGAATGACATACTGGGAACTCCAAGCAGTTACAACACCTGGTCCTGGAAGGAGCCAGGGGCATAGGCGATGGACAAATTAGCAGACCCATCCAAGAGAAAATAAAAAGCATTAAAGCTGGCTGGCATGGGAGTTTGAGTTTACTAATCCGGGCTGGAATACGAGAAAAGAGCTTGGCATAAAGCAGGCTGCTAAAACCAAAAGGTGAAGCAAGGGGAAGAGCGCAGCAAGGTGAACCGGAGAGAAGACAGTAATGTTGGCGTGCGTTAAGGACTCGGAGGCAAGGTTGCTGACAACTGGCAACTCACTGTGGTAAAGAAGCATGCGGAAAGAGGAAAAGCCAAGTTCACAGAGGGACCCAATCATCAATAGCTACATGAACAGCTCCGGAACTCTGTGATTGTGCCTGGTCCAAAAAATGACCTAGAGCGGGGATATGTTAGCACCAGTGATGGCTCAAGACCTGAGTATTGGTAGTTACAAAAGAAGCATTAATAAGGTGTAGGATATTAGTACTGGGGCAGCAGAGCTGTGGTCAAGGAGTGAACCCATCTGGTGGTATCTGAAAGAGACACGTTAGTGACAGATTCCTTACCTTAGAATATCCCCAGGCGTCAGGCTGGATACGGAAAGTTTTTTGCGTAGCAGTACCCTTGCGCGTCGGTAGGCGGCGTCGTGCGGCTCCGCGTCCGTCGTCGGCGTCGTGATCGCCGGGATGACGTCGCGGGCAGTACTTAGGCGCCGCCCCTGCGCGCTGACGTCAGTTCTTCTTTTTCCGCGCCAGTAAGCGCAGATCCGGGAAGAGCAGTGCCCTAGTCACTTTTTGACTATCTTTTTTGTGAAATTTTTCACTGTTTTCTTCAACGAGTCTTCACGACTCCTAAGGTGTCGTAGGGATGCCCGGCTTTAAGCCCTGCGAGGAATGTGGTCGTATGATGTCCATCACGGACCCCCACCTCGAGTGTCTCTTCTGTCTCGGCCGAGACCACGACACGAAGTCGTGCCCTGACTGCCGGAAACTTCATCCGAAGGCTTTGCGAGAGCGGTCTCGAAAGCTCCTTGAAGTCCGGCAGTCGGCTCCGCGCCGCACCAAGCCCCGGTCCCGGGAGAGGTCGAGGGGCCGGACGCGGAGTCCCCGCCGTTCGTCGGAATCCAAGTCTCGCGCTCCTCCGGTAAGTCGAAGCACAAGAAGTCTAAGCGGCGTCATCGCTCTAAGACTTCGCCTCGCCGGTCGCGCGACTCGGCTGAGGTCCCTGTCGGCACCGTCCCCGCCCCCGCGGCCCCGGACGTGCCTGTCGAGTTGCCCCCGCATTACCCGTCCTACCCGGGTTCGGGGGCGACTCCGGCCGAAATACAGAAATTCCTGTCGGCCATGGCCCGCCTCTTCGGGCCTCAAGGTCCCTCCGGTGCGCCTTCGGGCCCCGCGGGCCCTGATGGGGTTGCTCCGGCGTCGCCGTCGACTCCGGTCCCGGCGTCGCCTGTCCCACCAGCCTTCGTCCCGGCCTCGGCTCCGGCCCCGGCCTCGACCCCGGTTCCGGTGGTGCCGCAACCCCCATCGACGCCGGTTGACCTAACCACGCCTCCGCCGATGTCCCCGGTGCCGTTTCCGACGCCGTCCGGGGCTCCGGGCGGCGTCGTTCCCCGGTTCTCCCCGGGTCCGGACATGGAGCCGGACCGGCGTCGCCCGACGCCGGTTCCGGCGCCGATGAGACCTTGGGTCCCTTATGTCCCTCCTCCTCCATATTTTCAACCTGAGGAGGACCAGGAGAGCTGGGAGGGGTCTGACGACCCTCTCACACAACAGTGCGAGTTTGACCCGGACTGGGTTGAGGAACTTGGGGATGCCAGTGGGCTGGATACCTCCCCCGACTCTGGCATGCTGTCTCCTCCCGTGGCAACGGAGGAGGGGGCTAATTTTGCAACGGTGTTGCGTAGAGCTGCTGGAGCCTTAAATCTCCAGTTGCCTCCAGTGGCCGTCAGGACTAACCTCCTGACTGAAGTGCTTCAGCCGGCGGCCTCCTCTTCGGAGCCTGTGCTGCCGTTCAACGATGCACTCACTGACGTTCTTTTGGGTGCCTGGTCCAAACCCACCACAGGGGCTCCTGTGGATAGGAACGTGGCCCGACGCAATCGCCCGGCTCCGGGCGACCCCCTGTTTCTCTCCCAACACCCCACCCCTGAGAGCTTGGTTGTCCAAGCCTCTGCCTCCCAAACAGCCTTCCCTACCGCCCCTCCGGATAGGGAATCCAAGCGCCTGGATCACTTTGGGAAGAAGGCTTTCTCTTCCTCCAGTGCTGGCTTGCGGTCTGTTAATACCGCTTGCCTCTTGGGCCGATACACCCACTCCCTGTGGGATTCGGTGGCTGATGTTTTGCCGCAGTGTTCTGAGGAGGTCCAGACACTGCTTACCCGCGCTATTGCGGAAGGGCGTGATGCGGCTAAATATACCATCCGCTGTGGCCTTGATACCGCCGACTCGCTGGGCAGATCGCTTGCAACGACGGTGGCGCTGCGTCGCCACGCCTGGCTGAGAACCACTGGTTTTTCAGGGGATGTCCAGAATACTCTCATGGACATGCCCTTTGATGGAGTCGGTCTTTTTGGTTCGAAGGCAGACCATGCGCTGGAGCGTTTCAAGGACTCACGGGCTACTGCTAAGTCCCTGGGCCTTGCTGTTGTGCGCCCTCCGCAAACGTCTGCTTTTCGCCCCTTTCGTGGCCACGGAAGGGGCGCCCAGTCACGTCCACAGCCCGGCCAACGGCCCGCGCAGCAAGCGCCTTCGCGTGGCCGAGGACGTGGATACCGCCGTGGCGGTTCGGGCAACCAGTGTGCGGGTCAGGCCACCACCTCCAACCCGTCCGCGGCCTCCAAGCCCTCCTAGTCCCTCCTTTCAGGTGCACAGCACGCCAGTCGGGGGCAGGGTCCGCCATCACCTTCACCACTGGCGTCCCATCACCTCGGACAAGTGGGTCTTGGACATTGTCCGAAGGGGCTACTCCCTCCCCTTCGAGACCACCCCCCAGCCATGCCACCTCAATTCCACCGCATGTCAGGGGATCACTTGGTGCTTCTACAGAAGGAAGTCACGGCCCTCTTGGCCAAGAGGGCCATCGAGCATGTTCCGATTGCAGAAGTAGGGCGTGGTTGCTACTCCCACTACTTTCTGGTGCCCAAAAAGGACAAGGAGGACATGCGTCCTATCTTGGACCTCCGGAACGTCAATCGCTTTCCTCCGGAAGGAGAAGTTCAAGATGCTCACCCTAGCTCAGGTCTTGACTGCCCTCGACCCCGGAGACTGGTTGGTAGCGTTGGACTTGCAGGACGCCTATTTCCACATCCCCGTCCTGCCGGCCCACCGGCGTTACCTTCGGTTCACGGTAGGCCTCGAGCATTTTCAGTTCACCGTGCTCCCCTTTGGCCTTACCAGTGCCCCTCGGGTGTTCACGAAAGTGATGGCGGTGGTCGCAGCTCATCTGCGCCGGGCAGGGGTTTCAGTCTTCCCCTACCTCGACGACTGGCTGCTGAAGGCGGGCTCGTCCCAGGCAGTCGTCTCACACCTCCAGACTACGGCCGAACTCCTGCACTCGCTGGGGTTCTCCATCAATGTGCCAAAGTCGCATCTGATTCCTTCTCCACAGCTCCTTTTCATCGGAGCAGTTCTGGACACGACGCAGTTTCGGGCCTATCCTCCCGAACGGCGAGTCCGGGATATTCAGGCTATGATTCCGATCTTTCAGCCTTTATCCTGGGTTTCGGTACGGATGACCCTGAGGCTGCTGGGCCTCATGGCCTCCTGCATCCTGCTGGTCACTCATGCCAGATGGCATATGCGGGCTCTGCAGTGGGACCTGAAGTTCCAGTGGGCGCAGCACCAGGGCGACCTGTCCGATCACGTCCAGATCTCGGAGGGGACTGCAAAACAGTTGCAGTGGTGGCTCTCGAACCGGCAATGGGTCATGG
This sequence comes from Calotriton arnoldi, assembly GCA_963921515.1. Classification (NCBI taxonomy): domain Eukaryota; kingdom Metazoa; phylum Chordata; class Amphibia; order Caudata; family Salamandridae; genus Calotriton; species Calotriton arnoldi. The sequence continues at coordinate 723,896 of CAWUFW010003839.1, read as the reverse complement.
GCAGATCCCTCTCCCTTCCCCAGCCAGAGCACACAGTTGTGACGGACGCGTCCCTTCTGGGATGGGGCGGTCACATGGGAGAGGCGGAGATCAGAGGCCTCTGGTCTCCGGGCGGAGTCCCGGCTCCATATCAACCTTCTGGAGCTCCGGGCGATCCGACTTGCACTCAAGGCATTCCTTCCCTCTGTCAAAGGGAAGGTAGTGCAGGTGTTCACAGACAACACCACCGCCATGTGGTACTGCAACAAACAAGGCGGGGTGGGGTCGTGGACCCTTTGTCAGGAGGCTCTGCGCCTCTGGACATGGCTGGAACATCAGGGCATGTTCCTGGTGGTTCAACACCTGGCAGGTTCCCTGAACGCCAGGGCGGACGAACTCAGCCGCAGGTGCATGATGGATCACGAATGGCGTCTTCACTCGGAAGTGGCGCAAGGACTCTTTCTACAGTGGGGAGAGCCTTGGTTAGATCTATTCGCCACCGAAGAGAACGCGCAATGTCATCAGTTCTGCGCGTTGGAATTTCCAAGGCGGCACTCGCTCGGCGACGCTTTTCGTCACGAGTGGAGTTGCGGTCTATTGTACGCCTTTCCGCCTATACCACTTCTACCCAGAGTGTTGAAGAAGATTCGGCACGACCGGGCCCAAGTCATTCTTGTGGCTCCGGACTGGGCTCGAAGAGTTTGGTATCCCGAGCTACTCAATATGAGCGTAGATCCCCGATCCGTCTGCCTCTTCGGGAGGATCTTCTGTCGCAGCAGCAGGGGACAGTCCTCCACCCGAACCTGTCCAGTCTACACCTGCTTGCGTGGATATTGAGCGGCGGCAGTTGATTCCTTTCGACTTGCCTCCCGAAGTTTGTGATGTGATTCTGGCAGCCAGGCGTCCCTCCACTAAGGTGGTATACGCCTGCAGGTGGAACAAATTTGTGGCATGGTGCACAGCAAAGGCTGTGAATCCCCTTTCTGCCCCTCTTTCTGAGGTCCTTCTGTTCCTTCTCTCTCTGGCCCAACAGAGTTCTGCCCTGGGTACCATCAAGGGTTATCTTTGTGCTATCTCGGCCTTCCTCAGGCTCCCTGATCAGCCCTCCCTTTTCAAGTCCCCTGTTGTTAACAGGTTCTTAAAAGGCATTACTCACCTCTTCCCTCCTGTTCCGTTTGTGATGCCTCAGTGGGACTTGAACTTGGTTCTTACCTTTTAATGTGCGCTCCCTTTGAGCCTCTACATAACTGTCCTCTTCGTCTTCTGACTCTGAAGACAGCCTTTCTGGTGGCCATCACCTCCGCTCGGCGGGTGAGTGAGCTCCAGGCTCTATCTTGCAAACCTCCCTTTCTGTCTGTTCATCCAGACAAGGTTGTTCTTCGGACGCGTCCGTCCTTCTTGCCAAAGGTGGTTACTGCTTTCCACATTGGGCAGACCATCACTTTGCCCACCTTCTTTCCGCCTCCGCATCCTTCCAGAGAGGAAGAGAGGCTCCACCGTCTGGACCCAAAACGTGCGCTCTCTTTCTATATTGACCGCACAAAACACTTCCGGGTGGATGACCAGCTCTTTGTTGGCTACGTGGGCGCCAAAAAAGGTCGGGCGGTGCACAAGAGGACCATCTCCCGCTGGGTTACCTTGTGCATCAAGACCTGCTATTCTTTGGCTAAAAAGGAGCCTCCTGTTGGGCTGCGTGCCCATTCCACCAGGGCAACGGCTGCTACCACGGCCTTGGGCCGCGGTGTTCCGCTGCCGGTTATCTGTCAGGCAGCTACGTGGGCCTCGCTGCACACGTTTACAAAGCATTACTGCCTTGACAGTCAGGTCCGGAGGGACGGCTTCTTTGGCCGTTCTGTCCTCCAGGACTTCCTTGTCTGATCTTTGTTCGCAGACCCACCACCGGGGTTGGTATTGCTGGGGTATCTATTCTAAGGTAAGGAATCTGTCACTAACGTGTCTCTTTCAGATGCACAAGTTACTAACTTGTGTAACGATATATCTGTAAGAGACAGTAGTTAGTGACAGATTCCTTACCGCCCCACCCATCCTCCCCGTTCTGCGAACTGATTTCTAGGGTTAAGGACATCCCTTTCAGGGCCCTAGTATTTTTCAGACACCTATGTCAGCTTCTTGCATGGCTCTGCGTTCCTGGTGCGGAAAGTCGTGTACAGAACTGACGTCAGCGCGCAGGGGCGGCGCCTAAGTACTGCCCGCGACGTCATCCCGGCGATCACGACGCCGACGACGGACGCGGAGCCGCACGACGCCGCCTACCGACGCGCAAGGGTACTGCTACGCAAAAAACTTTCCGGATCCAGCCTGACGCCTGGGGATATTCTAAGGTAAGGAATCTGTCACTAACTACTGTCTCTTACAGATATATCGTTACACAAGTTAGTAACTTGTGCTTCAAGCACAGAGTTCTGATTAGGCAAGTTTTTACAAAGGCATGCCTCCGCGGTGTAGACAGTATGCAGCCAGCAGTAGTCACCTTAGACCTCAAGATGGAGGTCTAAGAGAGCTGGCTGAGAGCTGGCTATGGGATTCTGTTAAGTGTAGCTATACATGGATAACTTGAGAATGGATTGGATCTGGTTTATTGGCATCTGTAGGGGTCATCAGCATTAAGTTCCATTAAGTTCCTGGGCAGTGCTGCCTGTTCGCTGAAGCATAGATCTGGAGAGTGTGCATAGGAACCTTTTGCAAGGCTGTTTGGATAAATTATGTGTAGTTACTAAAATGAGCATGAATATAATGTTGATCACCGCTGAGAGAGGATGTATCTCGAATAGTGGTGGTGCCTTGTCATAGCTTTCAAAATCCTCTGATCTGATTTATTTTAGGAATCACTGTAAATCTAGCACCATTTCTGAAGACGGTAAGCCTGAGGGAGTTTATTTTATGCTAATAAGACAGATGACGGTTTGTAGACCCAGATGGGGAACTTTATGATCGAATAGTCAGGCAGAAGGACAGAAAGCATGTATTGATGGCTCTGTGGCCGACGCTATACATTTGGGTGCAAATTACATACTTTTTACCCATTGGAGTTCTCTTTGTGATGGAGCTGCATCTTCTCATGAGGCAAGCTGAAGAATCTATGTACTCTCTACTTAAAGCCTGATATGAGTCTCCCCCACTGTATGCAACTCTGACTTGGGTCTTTTCTTTGTAGGTGTGCTGGGTTAACTATTTCCCTGCACCAGAGCACATGATGGTAAAGTCCCGGGGCCAGACCACTTTTAGTGGTGGTGGTAATGTGGAATTTACATCAGAGGAGCCCAGGTCATGCTATCATACAGCAGGTACAGATTTGTGGAAAAAATGAACAGAAGGAAATGTCGCAGACTTAGACATGAGTGTTCATCCCAGGGAGTAATGCATCTTTATGAGGAGAAAGCGGGCTCATTTCTGGACAGCAGTTTGCATGAATGCGACTGGGAAGTCGCATTCATAAACGGTCATAAACGGTCCTCCCACTAAAGCTCAGAACAATAATAGGACAGACATAGTACGCCCTTGGAGGCATATAAATAGTCCAGATCTAGAAGATGCTCTAAGATTACATAGTCCCCTCATCGACATCGATCCTGAACAAGCAGCATTACATTTTAATAGTTGGATTGACTCGGCAGTAACTAAACTAGTCCCTGAAACGCGGACACGAACTGGGAAAAGATCATCATCAGCCCCTTGGTACACGGGGGAGCTAAAAGATTTAAAGAAGATCTGTGGAGCTAAAGAACGGAATTGGAGGAAGGAATACTCTGAAATTGGGAAAAAACAGTACAATGAGGCACAAGTAAAGTATAAAGAAGCTATAGTTTCTGCAAAATCCTGTTTTTTCACAGAGAAAATTATGGCCTCCAAAAATACAGCTAGAGAACTTTTTAAGACAGTTTCTACCCTAGCCAATTTCAGAAATAGCAAGCAGTTCTGTCCTACAAAGCAGTTCTGCGACAAGCTAGCAGAGTTTTTTCACGATAAAGTAGTTAAGGTCTACGACGAGTTCTCTAACAACAAAGAGAGAGTCAGGTCAGACGAGCCAAATAAGGACAGGGCAATTACTCAAGCCTGCTTACAAAAATTTAGCCCCTTAACATCGGATAGAGTTGAGAAGATTATACTGTCAACTACGTCAGGATCCCCTCTGATCCTTGCCCTGCCACAGTTTTCCATATGGCCCCAAACATAATTGGCAACTATCTAACACCTCTTCTTAATAATATCCTTGACTCAGGACACTTTCCTGTCACTTGGAAGAAATCCTTGGTTAGACCCATCCTCAAAAAGCCAACTCTCGACCCCACCGAGGCAAGCAACTACCGTCCCATTACCTGTCTACCATTTCCATCAAAAATATTAGAAAAAGCCTTAAATGAAGAACTGCTATCATTTATAGAAATCAACAATATACTTGATCCAGCGCAACACGGTTTTCGACCAAGGCACAGCACTGAATCCGCATTGATCGTTGCTACAGAGGACATACGTGTCCAACTTGACCGGGGGGGGAAAGCCATACTGATTCTACTGGATTTGTCGGCCGCTTTTGATACGGTCGACCACCACATACTTATCCAACAACTGGCCGAAATAGGAATCGTAGACAAAGCCTCAGACATTCTTCGGTCGTACTTAACCGATAGAGAACAATCCACAATGATGAACGAGCACAAATCGCACCCTTACGCGTTACCATGTGGGGTCCCCCAGGGATCGTCACTTTCCCCAACCCTGTTTAACGTGTACGTCACACCATTGGCAAAACTCATACGATCCCATGGCTTCTCGGCCATCTGTTACGCCGACGACACGCAAATAGTCGTTTCTTTATCCTCTAAACCAGATACTGTGGCTGTAAGCTTTAACGCCTGTATGAGTCACATTATCAGATGGATGCATGACAACTGCCTGAAGTTGAACACCGGTAAAACGGAAGTGGTTACGTTTGGAAGAGATACCTCCCTCTGGAATTCCACTTGGTGGCCGGATATAGCTGGGCTTTGCCCTCAGCCGGTAAAAGGTTAAAAACCTTGGAATTATCATAGATGACCATCTTTCACTATCAGATCAGGTAAATGGCGTTACTTCCTCCTGTTTTCACACTTTAAAAACCCTAAGAAAGATTTTACCTTTCATTCCTATTGCCCTCAGAAAAACTGTTGTAACTGCCTTGATACTGCCCAAGATCGACTATTGCAACTCACTCTACCTGGGTGCAAAAAAGTGTGTGATACGTAAATTACAGACTTTACAGAATGCGGCCGCCCGGATACTACTTAAGATTCCCAAATTTAGCCCAATAAGTCAAGCCATTCGCGATCTGCACTGGCTACCTGTCCAGGCAAGGATCCAATTCAAAGCTATGTGTATCGTGCATAAGACTCTGTACGGGGTGGGACCTGCCCAACTTAGTCAACATATTAAGCGCTACACTCCACAGAGAAGCCTCAGATCATCATCCACCTCACTACTTGTAGTTCCTAGGGTCAAAACCTTGAAATGGGGTGGCAGAAGTTTTCGTCACTTGGCCCCTAAATTATGGAACTCATTGCCTACCCACCTCAGAAACCAAACCAATCTACTATCGTTCAGGAAGGAATTGAAGACATGGCTATTTGTCCCTAAACCATAGTCACTCCTATTCTCCCACTGTGAAAATTAAGGGCAGTAAGCGCTAAGACGCCACGGCAGACACGCGCTATATAAAAACACTCATTTCATTTCATTTCAAGTGTTATTCAGGTATGAAAAAAGCTCAGGAAGGTGTTGGAAAACTGAAATGTAGTTTTTTGTATCCTTGTTTGAATGGCGAGGAACACCAGCATTAGTGTTCCAACTATTTCACCACCTTTCCATGAGGGTGAGGTGTGTATGGTATAGAAGTGGTACAAGGGGCAAATAGTGGTGGGGCTGTGTCCCTCATTTCCATCAGAGCGGGCATTCTACTTGCAATTAACCTAGAATCTCTCCAGTCTCATGTTTTTCAAAAAATCATAAGAAATTTACATTTATTTAAGAGTACCGGGGCTTTCTGTCAGTCCTCTTCATCCATTGGTCTGTTTAAGTGTCATTCACATGTTGTTTATGGCAACCACAGCATACATGATGGGGAAATGGGTCAGTCCACTTTAGCGATTGTCTCTCGACTGTGAGTGACTGCATATTGCTTATGCACAAGTGCACATCCGCTTAAAAAGTCATTTACTTCAGTGCTGTATTGGATGGGCTAATCTCTGTTTTCATTTCATTTTTTTTTTGTTTTTTTAGCAGTCGGTTGGTCCTTTTTTCTTATTTTTTTGCAAACCTCTGCACACCGTGTTTAGACAGTGGCATTTTGCTTTTTTTATTACTTTTAAACTTGTAATGACTATTGTAAGTGGACATCCACTTAAAAACTAATTTACCCCAGTGCTGTATTTGATGGGCTAATCTCTGCTTTCATTTACTTTTTTTCTTTTGTTTTTAAGCAGTGGATCGGTCCTTTTTTACTTTTTTTTTTTTTTTTGCAAACTTATGCACACCATGTTTAGACAGTGGCATTTTTACTTACTTTTAAACTTGTAATGCCTATTATATATCTTTGCAGAAAATAAATAAAATTCAGGCTTGCCAAGTCCAGGCGATTGGCTTTGCCTGTGCTTGTTATTTTTTTGGGGTGAAGAGGCATCTCTTGTGCCCTGTCGGAGTACTTCATGCTTTTTTGCAGTGTGACAGGACTATGATCATTGTCGGATATGTAATTGCCTCCAAAGGACTGATGAAAGAAGGATCGTGCCTCCCTGGGATTTCAAAGCCCTCGGCTCAGACGACTGGTTCTTCTGAACCCTGGATTCAAAGTATAAGTTCTTCCAATCTATTTTGATCCGTCTCTTTCCCCGTAATCTCGCTCCTTCCGAGGTTGCGCTTGCTCCAGCTTACCCCTGGGGTAGGCTCATAAAGTTTGGACCCAGGCTCCCTTTTGATCAGGTTAAAGGAGAATGGTGTGTGTGAATGGGAGCAGGAGCTCTCAAATAGGATGTCGATCTCCAGGGTTGTTAGTGTCTTCCAAAGCACGGCGTTTGCTTCTAGTTTAACACTGCAGTTTGTGTCTCATTGGAAGGCTGAAGGAATTGAAGACGGGACGGCTCCTCCGTTATGGCGGAGGAGCGTCGCCCCACTGCTGGAGCCAGCAGACATATGTAAAATAAAATGATAATTGAAGCAGTTATAAAACTGCTTTATTATCATTTTATTTTACTCTTGCAGCCGAGTCTTGAGGGCGGGGCCCTGAGCCCACCGCTGGAGGAGCGGTGGGCTCAGGGCACTGCCAGTGGGCTTGTCGGTTTGGCCGGCTGTCCACGGCCGAGCAAACTGACATGCACTCTTGGATATCTCCAGGCTATTGCTTGGAGATATCGGCAGGCTCAGTAGCACAGGATCCCAGTCCCTTCTGGAGCGTGGAACCAGCCCGCTCCGTCCAATCCCTACTCTTCTCTCATGGTAGTTAATACCAGCATGAGAGTAGCATCAGGATTTGCGCAGTGGGGGTCTGGGAGCCTGTGTGAGCATCGGAGCTGAAGAGGCGGCGAGGCGGCGGCCGTCAGGCTGCAGGTAAGTTTTGTTTGTTTCTTATTTTTTATTCCCTCCCCCCACGCTGCTCCACTGATTTCTCCTGCCTGTGGCTGCTACTAATTGAAGACGATGGGTAAGCATTGCTTAGCAGTTCTCTGGACGGATAAGACTAGACATGAGAGTCTAAAGGGAAGATTACAGGTGATTCAGGTTTCGCCTGATAAGTTCACAACCTCTCCATTACTCAAAAACCCACACACACCCTCTATCCCACAGTTACCTATACAGAAAGTACTGTTTACTCTGATTAGGGTGGAGGTAACAGGGACTACAAAGTGAACCCGAAGGGTCTCATTAAAAACAGTAGTGGCTGCTACCGACGGGGTTGGTGGGGCGGGGGGGGGGGGGAATTCGGGGAGAGGAATTTAATAAACAAAAAGGACTTACCTTTAATGCCGCCTCTCCTCCGTCCTCGTCAGCTTCCTGTCCCGGCCGGCAGCAGGAAGCACCCGGGCATAGAGGCTTCCCTGAGCCAGTCACAACGCTGCTATGCAGCGTTGTGATTGGTCTGAGCGTTGTGGATCAGCGCTCAGACTGGAACAGGGAGCCTGTGCATGTTCCTGACCAGGCTGTGTAATGCAGACTGGTAGGAATATGCAAAGTGCGCATGAACTGTTTGGTCGGGCCAAGAGGGCTGGCCACACAGTTCATGCGCACTTAGGGAGTGCACACCACTCCTCCCCTGCTGTGGCCAGCCCCGCCCCGCCCCACTTGAACACTGACTGCAATAGGGAAAATAAAATGATAATAACGATACGTTATTATCATATTTATTTTTCCATTTGAGCAGTGGGGCGACGCTCCTCCGCCTTAGTGGAGGAGCCGCACTGATTAAAAATGAAAAAATGCTGTAGAGTTCGGTGATTCCTGGCCTGATTTTCCTGGTTCTTTTTCTTTTGCCTCAGACTTTCTCACAGAGAAATATCCTGCGTTCAGCAGCTGAATTCTCCAAGAGAAATGTACAAGATCTGCGGCGAATCTGAGGCGCTTGTCATTTCAATACAGCTGGTAACAGGAATTACCAGCCCCACCAGAGGTACTGGGATACCTGTAATCGGCCCATATTGTTTGGAGCACACTTCTTGTGGCAGGAGGGAAGGGGGGTGTAGCCGAGGGCCCTTAAGACTGCAGTCTCTCCAGTTATGCCATCAGCAGTTGAGTTTGACTCCTTGTTGGAACCTTCCCTATTGAACATTAAACCCTGCTGTCATTTCCGTGCTGAGTTTTAAAGGGAGGTTCTGATACCTTCTTTCTTTATCACGTGTTCAGATAAAATCTGTTGCATATGTGTGCATGTCTCGATTACTTGGCCAAAATAATAATTTGTTCATTCAAAATTTGCTAATCTGGGCAAGGGATTTTGTTGACTATTTGTTTCTCTGAGAATGAATCCCTGTACTGGTAAGCACCCCCTACGTGCCATCCAGCTAGTGGGGAAGAGGTACTCCAGCATTGAATCTCATATGGAGTCAATTGCTATTGGAATATTACCATATGTCAAGAACTTACTTCTACCCATACACCTCCTGGCCTTGCAGTCATCCCTCATTCAGGTGCTTGCATCATTTTCTTGTGCACAGGAGTCTTTCAAGAGCTGTGCTCTTTTCATTTACTTTACCTGAAACCAAGATTGTCCAGTGCTTCATGTACCAGTTCTGGTGTATGTAAAATGTCAAATGCCACCTAAGCAGAAGGTAATAAGACTTCTGCTTAATATGGTCAAAGGAACATCTCTGTAGATGACCCACACCTGGATTGTATGTGCTGCCAGTATCCAGAGCATGATGCCACACAATGTGCACAATGCAAGACCTTTTCCTCAAAAACAAGTATACATAATAATATATATTAAACAGAGGTGGTTGCCACTTTGTAGTTATACGTGAGTCGGAGTTTTCATAGGAAGAGTGTTTTTTCGTTTTTTGGGATTTGCCAGTAACTTCGGTGCCATTTGACGAATCTTCATAAAACTTTCCAAAAAAAGTTCATCCACCTCAGCTCCTTCCTAGAAAGTTTTGGGGTGATCTAGCAAGCGGGGACCGAGAAAAAGAGGGAGTCCCAAAACACTTTTTCCCCATACATTTTCAATAGGAAAAATTGGACCCTATACAGCCAAAACGACTGAACAGAATACTACCAATTTTTTGCAGAAAGCGTGCTTTATGTGATTTGGTGTAAACTAGTTATGTAGTTTTTGTGAAATTAAGGTTCCTAATTTATAGATATATTGAATGTTGACCCCATGAAACTCCTGCGGGACGCAATTTAAAAAAAATTGTAGCAATCTGATTGGCCGCAAGTGCTTTTTTGTCTTTCGGCTGGCTTGCTCCTGTAGGCCTCACAGTCCATCGGGAACGAGCAATCTGATTGACTGGTGGCAACATGAAAGGAAATGTTGCAGCCACCATTAGAGGACACAGTGACTTGGTCCCCATATCCTGAAAATGTAAAGCAAATTAAGATAGTAGGGGGCAAGGTAGGGTTACCCTGACCCCCTGGATCTTATGGGCAGCCAAAAATAATAAAAACTATTTGGGCCTCACTGCAATTTCCCAGGATCCAGCGCGGACCCACATGGGCGCCTGAGGGACTCCCACAGGAGTTCTGTTGGTCCCAAAAAAATGTTTTCAAGAGGGGTGGAGGTTTTTTGCCAGTGGCTGATGGCTGGGGTTTGGCCGTTTGCGAGGGGTTGGACTCACAACCCCTTCCCCCTTGCTGTGCATGGCCATAGGCCGTGCACATGAATGGGTTGGGCACAGGGCCTAGCCTCATACCTGGCCCGAGACCAATACTGCCACATGCAGCCGAAGTTGTGTGCAGTGTCAGATTGGCTGCAAATGTATCAGAATAGGATATTACTTTAGGTTAAAAAAAAAAAACCTTAGAAATTCTCTGAAAAAGCAGTACTGTTTAAAAACAAAAAGAAAACAGCAAAATTTGCCAACTATATGTAACTGACATAGGTATAATTTGCACCGCTGCAATGCTCTGCTTATGACCAAACATATTACAACACTTGTGAGATCTGAAATCAATAGCAGTGCAAGTTATACTTATGTCCCAAAGCCCAAACTCCAACCGGTTCCATGTTAAAATATCGATGTTAAAAATATCGATGTGAAAATATCGATAACAAAAATATCGACTTCCTATACATAAACAGGTAAGTACAATAATATCGACACAAAAATATCGATGTAAAAATTATAGAAGTAAAAAATATCGACTTTAAAAAATTTCATAACTTAAATAAAATTAATTAAATAATATTATTAACAAAATAAATTAAATTTAATATATATTTTAACTAATTATAACTAATAAACTTAATTTAATAAATATAAACACAAAAAATGTGTACGTATACATATATTTACTTAAATACATTTTATTAACTATTATCTTTATTTAATTTATAAACTTTTTAAATTATATAAAAATAAAATATACACATATATAAATAATTTAAAATTAAATAAAATATTCTATATTTAATTAACACATTAAACTATTCAAAAAAAATAAAACATACATTTAATAACAAAATAAACACAATAGTAGTGGAAACGTTGGATAGCGAGGGGGTAAAAATTACTATTCCCACTCCAGTGAGTGCAACAGTAGGGAAAGTGTTGGATAGCGTAGGGGTAAACATTACTATTCCCACTCCAGTGAGTGCAACAGTAGGGAAAGGACTGGATAGCGGAGGGGTAAAAATTACTATTCCCACTGCAGTGAGTGCAACAGTAGGGAAAGCGCTGGATAGCGGAGGGGTAAAAATTACTATTCCCACTCCAGTCAGTGCAACAATAGGGAAAGTGTTGGATAGCGTAGGGGTAAAAATTACTATTCCCACTCTAGTCAGTGCAACAATAGGGAAAGTGTTGGATAGCGTAGGGGTAAAAATTACTATTCCCACTCCAGTGAGTGCAACAGTAGGGAAAGCGCTGGATAGCATAGGGGTAAAAATTACTATTCCCACTCCAGTGAGTGCAACAGTAGGGAAAGCGCTGGATAGCGTAGGGGTAAAAATTACTATTCCCACTCCAGTGAGTGCAACAGTAGGGAAAGCGCTGGATAGCATAGGGGTAAAAATTACTATTCCCACTTCAGTGAGTGCAACAGTAGGGAAAGCGCTGGATAGCGTAGGGGTAAAAATTACTATTCCCACTCCAGTGAGTGCAACAGTAGGGAAAGTGCTGGATCCCACAACAATAAAAATCAAAAACATCAACATTTTTATTAAATTTATTTTCCAATATTAACATAATTAATATATAAAATTACATATATTATTATTAACAAAGATAATAAAAAATAATTAATTACACATTAATTACCACTATAATATCCACAACACACACCTAAAATTAATTACGCAATTACAATTAATAATTACTAATTAATTAATGGAAATTAATTTATAAATATTTAATAATTAATCAATAAAAAAATTACTTACCACCCTTCACACCATTTACACATATACACACCACAACACACACCTAAAATTAATTACACAATTACAATTAATAATTAATAATTAATTAATGGAAATTAATTTATAAATATTTAATAATTAATCCAAATAAAATTACTTACCACCCTTCACACCATGTACACATATAAACACCACAACACACACCTAAAATCAATTAAACAACTAACATAATTAATTATTAATTGATTAATTGAAATTAATTAACAACTAATTATTAAACTATTATTAATTAATCAATTAACACATTCATTATTCAATAAATTTAATATAATTAAATTACTTCCCACCCTATTCCCCTATAAACCCACAACCCGCTACTGAACTAAAAACGCAAAATTCAAATAAAAAAAATATTAACTACTATAAATTATAATTTAAATCTATATAATTAAATTACTTCCCACCCTATTCCCCTATAAACCCACAACCCGCTACTGAACTAAAAACACAAAATTAAACTTAAAATAAATTAATAACTACTAAAATGTTCAAACATATAATAAAATGACAAACAATTCTCAATAAAAACACTAAAATACATAACATTATTAATGATTCGATATTTTTGTCAACTATATTTTTGTAAACGATATTTAATACGTCGATATTTTTGTAATCGATATTACTTACCTGTCAGTCGATATTCTTGTCCACGATATTTCTGTTGTCGATATTTCTTCCCCACGATATTTCTGCAGCGATATTTATGTTCCTCGATATTTATACGTCGATATTCCTGCTCTGCACCACTCCAACCACTTGAAGAACTACCGAGACCTCCAGGCTGGCGAGCCTTTTTGTTTAGTTATTTATTCATTTATTTATTGTAGACTTGCACTTCGTCAGCTACTTAATCCAAAAGAAGTCCCTGAAGATGGTAACACTGGCAGTTATGATGCCCTCTTTGCAAAACAGACTGGATGTTATCAATGGACTTCGTGGGCGACTTCTTCCACATCTCCATCCACTGGAAATATCAGAGGTTCCTCAGGATCAGAGTGAGGGAAGACACAGGCACTTCAAAGTGCTGTCCTCCAAGCTGCAATCTTCTCCCAGGACATTCACAAAATATCTTTCACTTGCAGTGACTCATCTTCCCAGTCATGGTTCCTCGACATACCCCTCAAGGAAGACAAAGGGGCTGCTGTTGTTGGAGGCTGAGTGACTCTAGAGCAATACACTCAGCAGTTCAAAGATTTGGGCAGTGGCAGCACCTCCACTAAGGTGGAGGAGCATCTCCCCACTGCTCTCGGAGCAGTGTAAAATGAAAAATAAAATGATAATGACAGAAGTTATCATTTTATTTTTTGTGGCGCTTGGAGTAAAATTAGGGCGGGTGGGGCTGGGCTCCCCACGTCTCAGGGAGGAGGAGTGGCTGCTGCAGCACCTTAAGTGTGCATGACTGTTTGGCCGGCGGTCTTGGGCCGGCCAAACAGTCATGTGCACTTTGCATGTTCTCCACCGGCTGTATTACATAGCCTGGGTGGAGAACATGCACAGGCTGTCAGTCCGCGTCTGAGCTCCGAATCACCGCGCTCAGACCAATCACGACGCTGCTGCCATGCTGACAGCAGTGCTGTGATTGGCTTAGGGGTGCCTGGGAGACTGGGTGCTTCCGGGAACCAGGAGAGCAGTAGGACGGAGAAGAGGCTGCGGCTGGTGACCGGGCAGCGACGAGCAGGTAAGTCTTTTTTCTAAAAGTCACATGAGTGGGAGCTAGAAGAGGTGGTGTTTGATGACTTGGTCAACCTGTGGGGCACCCCGATAGTTGGTATTTTCATGACAAGGAAAAACAGCAAATGCTCTCCCTTTTACTCCAACTTAAGGAATAGCGATCACCAGAGGACTCATTCTCCATACACTGAGAATGAGAGATCTTCTAAGTGTTCCCTACAGAGTCTTTTAACTTTAAAGGCTGTTATGGAGACTTTCAGTTGCAGATAAAGTCATTTGCTGAGAAGAGCAGAATCTGCATCACAGTACAGTGTTTCTCAACCGCTCAGCATTGCTCCTGCAAATTAAGAGTTTGGGCACTGAAACCCGTCCCAGCAATGCATGGAGGTGCTGACCGATTCCAGGGCTGGATCTACTAATACCACATATCATCTGAAATAGAAGAGTTTCTGGGCCTGGTGCTCAGAGAAAGACATTCATTCTCTGCTGAGCACACTGCATGAACTGTTGCTGTATCTGCTGAACTTGCCAAAGTCAGGACTGTAGCAAGGATGCATAACAATATATCCAGCAGTAATATCTCGCTACAGGAAGAGACCTGGCTATGGCATCCTGTTTGTTAATTCTGTAATTAGAGACTTTCTGGAGGGCTTGCTGTGGATGTTTCCACCAGTGAGGAGGCCGGTGCTGAGCTGGGAAGTCAACGTGGTGCTGGTGAGCGCCTAATTTCGAAGCCTTGCGAGCCAATGACTCTCAACTCTTGTTTCTCGCCTGATAGATGGCTTTCCTGGTGGCTGTCACCTTGTCCTGGATGGTAGAAAAGATTCAAGCATTCTCCTATGAAGACGTACCTTTCACTCTGACAAGGACATGCTGCTGGCACACCATAATCTTCACTGCAAGGGTGGTGTCTGAATTTCATCTCAACAAAACAGTGTCTTTGCCAGTTTTCTTTAAGTCGTCTACATCAGAGGCAGAAACTACTGCATACACTTGCCTTAAAAAGGACACTCGGCTACTATATCCGCAGGCCAAGACACTCTGGTCTACGTCACAGCTTGAGGCAGCCACTGCTTTGGCAGGGAGTGGCCAAGGCCACCATCGCCAGGTGGTTATTAGGCATTAACAAGTTTGCCTAGGCAGACAGGAAACTCTCTGGGAGAGTGGCTACTTAAAAGAGTGGAGGAATGGCCACTGCAATGTCCCTTACGGTCAATACGCTGCTGATGGGCATCTGCAAGGCGGCTACCTGGAAATTACTGAAACCTTTTGTGAGTATTAGTGCTTGATGCTAACCTGCACCCAAATGCTGCAGTGGGGCAATTATTGTAGACGAACCCGCTTCATTGATGTTGCAATGTTTCACTGGCCTCCCAGGTACCACTGCTTGGTATTTGATTCTAATCGCATGGGAATCTATGAAAGAGTCAGTGTTAAAGAAAGAGTTACTTAACTGGAATGGTTTTCTGGAGCATTGATATTTTGTATACATTGCACTTCCATCCATCCTATTTTTGTCGGAATCTCCTGCTTAAATGAGACATGATCAGAAATAAACAAGGGAGGTGCTAGAAATCAGTGTAGGGCAGGGCAATAGGGTTACGAGTGAGCTCAAGTGGGGGAACAGGACACCTTTTGAGGGCTGTGCTCAAATGTATAACAATGTCAATGTTATACCGACAGATTCCCAGCTTGACGTAAGGGGTTATTCAAATAACAAGTGACTCTATAAAGGATGATATTGCTGTAGAGTCACTGTCACAGATAAGTAGCATATTATTCTGGGAGGTCTTCGTGTCTCTATTATGTGGTTAGATAAATTCTATTGGCTAAGCATGTAGAACTAATTGGGCACTAATACATGACATTATTCAAAATTAACTAATCATGGCAGAAGGTCTTATATATCCACAAACGGATCTCTGGGCAAACTGGTTGCGATTTTCTACAGCCCCATACCATGCAACCCCTTGAGTAACTGTGCCAGATAATTTTGTGTCTCTGGGCACTTTAATTCAACAAATCATTGCATCCTGAAAGTCGTACTCCTAGATCAGTTTAATTGGCCCAATTGATCACATACTTGAAAACGATGTTCGAAAAATCAAAAGATTATGGATGGTAAGATTGTGTTCTGGTGGCATGTAATCATATGATAATCCCACCAATGAGGCAACGGTTAATTTGAGCGTATCACTCTTCCAGTGGTGGCTCCTCCGCTAATGCGGAGGAGCATCGCCCCACTCCTATTTGAGCGTGCAAAAAATTAAAATAAAATGATAATAACAAGCCGTTATTATCATTTTATTTTTCTACGAGGGATTGGAGCCGGCGCGGGGCTGAGCACAGTGAGGAGTGGTTTTTGCACTCCCAAAGTGTGCATGATTGTTTGGCCTGCTCTCTTGGGCCGGCCAAACAATCATGCGCACTTAGCATGTTCTCCATGGGTGGAGAACATGCCCAGGCTCCCAGGTACTGCCTGAGTGGCCAAACAGGCCGCTCAGACCAATCACGACGCTGCTCATGCAGCGTCGTGATTGGCTGGGAGAGGCTGGGATGCCTGGATGTTTCCAGTGCTGCAGAGTGAAGACAGAGGAGAGGCGTGCGGCGGCGAAGAAGGTACGTTAAAAAAAAAAAAAATTATCCAAGTCCTCCCCCCACCCGCCTCACCACCCCCGTTCCGAAACAGCAGCCACTGCACTCTTCCTCTGCTAAGACATAGACGCGGGTAGCTTCGCGTTGTAGCACTGGTGCTCATTGGCTTTTCACTTACTTCTGCTCTGCTGATGCACTCAGGTGATAATTAATGCTGCATTTTAAGTATTCAGTTTATCTTGTTATGACCGTCTTTGTTTAATTAGTCATATGGGCCTAGTTTAAGAGGATGCTAAAAAGATGTAAGCTTCTTTTGGTGTTGTCCACAATGCTTTTCTTCTTACTTTCAGTGCCGGATTAAACCCTGTGGAGGCCCCTAGGCAGTCAAGATTTCGGGCCCCCCCTCGCAAATTATCTCCTAATACCCAATGCACTGGATTTTTATACAAACTGACAGCTGCCAGAAGATGAGCTGTTAAGAGACAAACTGTTATGTGAATCTGATGTCTCTGGTTTATGTACTTTAGGTTGTTAATGGGTACATTACGTTAATACAGTATTTTCTCTAGAGAGTCTTTAATATAGAGTTCTCATTTCTTTAAGTCGATTCATTTTTTTCTATCTTTTGGAAACAATATTTAAGAAGATTGATTGTAATTTTCTTTCAAGATCAAATCAATATTATTTTGATCTGTTGTCGCGGGGCCCCTAAAAGGAGTGGGGCCCATAGGCCGGTGCCTACTTTGCCTATTTGGTAATCCGGAACTGCTTACCTGACACTTCTCCTGCTAGCCATCCGTCAGAATGGCCTCCAGATGGTAAGGCAGTGGTCCTACCCCAGCCCCGCACCAGCAACCCCCCTTGCAGCCCCACCCACCCCCTCCCCGGCCCAGACAGCTCGCGAAGGTTCTCTGTGGCTCTCCTCCCTAAGATACTTCTACTGCCCACAAGTGCGTGCTTTGCAAGGGTGAAGCTATCATAAGTGCAGCATTTAGTTCTCCATTAGGACTATCTATACTACTAAACAAGGGTTACGTGGGAAGGGGAATTGTATTGTCTTGCATTGGGGCCCCAGACATCCTGTGCCGCTGGTGTATGAGAGCCACTTGGGCTGGGCTTATCTACATTTGTGGAAGGAATGTTGTAGGCAGACTAGATTTGTCTCCCAGTCTCGCATAAACGGAGAGCAGACCTACCAACTTTGAAACATTTTTATTTTTCTTCATGTGAGAGGGGGCCGAGCTTGGCAAAACGCATAGCTTTCAGAACAACACAACCTGAAAACCATGGAGGTACATTAGAGGGGGTGGAGCTTTGCACTTGAGTACTGCCACTCTTGCGCTATCTATTACTACTATAGACATAAGGTGTCATTTCACTGGAGTGCACATGCATTCTAATGCATGCGCGTACATACATACGTCATCAGGCATGCTTGCCCTGGTAAAACTATACATCATTGCTTTTTTTTAGGTCGAGCCTGGGCAGCGCTTGCACTGCTCTGCAAGCCATGCTGTATTGGAGTATGGACTAGAAGCCACGCCTACACTCCGCCTATATTTGCCATTGGCTTGTGTCATCGTCCTTCGTAAATGCTGGCTTCTGATTTGTTAATAGGCTTGTTAGTCCCTCCTTAGTACCGCCTTGTCTTCATTCGTAACCTCCCATGAGGACTGGCCCTTTTACTTCGGTTGTTACACTGTGAGTCTTTTTTAGTCTGTAAGCACTATTTTCTTTAAGTAGTTTCTCCTACTGCAGGCACGACATGCTTTCCTGCAACATTCAGCGCGCCATGCGTGCTTTCACTTTCTAAGCAGCCCGGGACAATGGCGGCTGCTTCTTTGCATAGGTCTCGCATTTACAAGAGTTTGAGCTATTGGCATTGTACATGGCAATGCCTTTTTATTTATGTGTTAATTATCAAAACATAAATAAAAGGCATTTTGTCATTTCCAATGCCAATAGCTTAAACTATTGCAAATGCGAGACCTATTGCATTGCAAATGCTTGTTTTTACAATGCCGCACAGTGTTGGCACTGTAGAGCATCGTCAAAAGGCACTAGCAAAGCCAATAGATCCCAAAGCAAGACCTATTGGTTTTGCCAATGCTTGTTTCGAAGTTAGTACTCCTGACCCTCCTCCTGTGCACCATCACGCTGGTTCATCAAGTCTTGTACCTGAGTCTTCTCACTTTCACCAGGATGTTTGGAGCAGGCACTTCACACTTGGCATGCCTTACTCTGTTCTGGAATGCTAATTTCATCCTTCATGGTCCTTTATTCTGAGACTCCACATAAAACTCATCTTCTGCCATTGCACTGACCTTTGCTTTTTATGCCGAACTGGAGAATGATTTAAAGCACAAGGACTGGAAAAAGCCCCTGTCTTCGCATACAGTTTGTTCTGATGTTCAAAATAAAGTGATGAAGGAAATTTCCACTTCTGCTTGTTCTCCAGGTCCTATGGCAGATCTAGAGTGTTGGCAATACTGTTGTTGAAAGTAAAAAAAAAAAAAAAAATGTAAATCCGTATTTGTAAAGCGCGAACAACTCACCCTTATGGGTCTCAATGCGCTGGGGGCCGTCGTGGAAATTAAGTGAGCTATTGCCCAGAGTCACAAGGTGCTGAGCTGAGCTGCCGCCGGAGCCGGGGATCGAACCGTGAGCCCTGTGCTCCGAAGTCAGCTGCCCTGGCCGCTGCACCACACCTCTTCCACGGCAAAGTCATTGCCCAATCAAAGGTATTTGGTTAAGAAAAGATATGGCACTAGATTAATAGAACAGGTATAATGAGGCATGATGACAGTGAAAACTAAAAAGGTCCTGGGCTAAAGTGTGTGGAAACTCGACTGCCAACGTTTTAAAATTATATCGCTTAGTAGAGCAGATATGCTAGCTAGCGCCTGGACATTACATGGCGCAATCTTATTGTCGGAGGGATGGTCGGAAACAGAATCTAGGAGGCCGTATTCGGTTCTCAAAGTTTACTTATTTATTGAGTATTGGTAAGAGTAAGCAGTCAGGAATGGCAAACATGAATCTTCTTGAAGATGGTGTGGACTTCGGTCTTCCTCTCTTCCGGATGCTCTTTCTTCGGTCGTGCTTTGTCCCCAGGAGGCTCAAGAAAGGAAAGAGAACAAGGGCGGTAAGTGCTTGGTCCTAGGGTTATTTTTCTATAGTTATACCCGTCAGCAACACCTTGTGAAAAGAAACCTGTAACTTCTGTAGGCTCCGAGCGCATAGTGAGGGCAGGGTTTTAAGTGTGACGAGATAAGAGCAATTCGCAAAACCAAAAGGGGAAAAGTGAAGAACACAAAGATGAAAGAAAATAAGAATGAGGCTAATTCCCCTCAGTACTCATTTTCTCTTATATTCTCACGAAGAACTTTATTTTAACAAAAAAAAAACAAGGAGTCATACTTTCTCCCACAGAGCCTGTTTTGCGCTCTTCAGGGTTGCTATTAGGGCTTGGCTGTGACCTTGCGTCTGATTGACCGTTTTAAAAAATATCACTCTTGAATTACAGGACCGGAGAGCAAAATCACATCTTCTATTATTGTTTCCTCCCCCACCCTGTTCCTCCTTACGTCGGCCTCCCTCCCGTGGCTTCCACGGTTTACTGGCATGAACCCCTTAAGTCTAGCCCAGTACTGGCTTGCTCACTCACCGCCGGCGCCGCAGTTCTCCAGAACTGCGGCGGCAAGCAGGCGTCTCCTGGGGGACTCCACCAGTCGTCACTCCAGACTTCTGGGTCTTCTTCCCCGTCGCCGGTGTCTTCTCCTTCTTTTCCTTCCTTCCAGCCGTCCGCTGTCTCCTCTTGCCTCGGATCTGCTTCCCGCACTCTTCTCTCCGCGTCCTCGTTTCTCCCACCGCTTCCGGGTTCATCCTCACGCTCGTTCTGTTCCCCTGGGATGTTCCTTTTCCCGGTTTCCCTGGCTGCTGGTTGGTTCCCGTGGAGGGCGGGGTCCATGACGTCCTGCAGGGAAGAGGAGACGGCGAAAGGTTTAACCCCTTTGTTGCCTCCGCCTCCATCTCCTAGGGAATACTCGTCTCGCAGGTGATGTTTGTACTCGTCCTTCGCCCCCTCCTGACATCTATCCTATGCTATGGGGCATGAGACACACTCTCCTACAAGCACTAAGATGATACCTGGCAGCAAAGGGGGACCACCACTTTGCTACGACCAGATAACTAGGCCTGGGTGGAGTTTGCGGAGTTCTGCTATGCGGAACTCCACGAAGTGCCGAAAAAACTCCGCCGCTCTCCGTGGAGTTCCGCAAGTGGCAGAGTGGGTTAAGTTGCGCTGGTTTTTAGTGGCAGGAGTTTGTCCTGAGATGTAAAATCAGTGTGAACAGCACCACACGCAGCGCAAGAGGGCGCTGCTACTTTCTGCTGCTCGAATAGATGTTCTACTCGAGCGGCAGCTTCCTCAACGCGAGCGGCAGGTTTCTCAACGCGGGCGTTAGCGACCTGCTGCAACCGCGCACTTTGAGAAATCTCGCTGGGAGGTGGTTTAGCGTATGATTTTCCTCATTCACCAACTTAACGTTGGCGAGCCTCGTGAGAGGAAAAACTCCACTTCGCAGAGTTTTTCAGAACTCTGCGCTCTATGCAGAGTGGGCAAAACTCTGTGAACTCCGTTCTGCCGGCGGAACGGAATTCGTCGCCCACCGCTACAGATAACCTGCCGACCCTAACATGCTACACATCGCTAAGCATTCAAAGGAAGCCCCACACTCCAGCCTCTAATAAAATGATATCTGCCACTTTTAGGGCTTAATTGACACAGGAGTGCATGTCACCTGAGTACTCAGTCAGGGCCTATGGACTGGCTCGAGGATACAGAACTTGTCTTCTCCAGAGCCATATTTCTGATAAAACTGGCACACAGTTATTCAGACTTTCCAGTTTCCACTCTAGGACTGGACGGGCTGGGATTGCCTCAGCAATAGTGTGTCTCTCTTCTGGAGACGGTGTACCGGAGATTGCACACAGTTACAAAACCTATTCCCTGTGCACAGAGGGGATTAACATTGAAGCCCAGCGCCGCTCTCACCTCGGCGTGAAAGATGATAGAGATTAGCGCAGGTGTGAGAAGCTTGAACCTCTTGGGCTGCCGTCAGCAGTGTCAAGAATATCCAGCTGCCGCACGTTGTCATGAAAAGCGGTGCGTCTGGTGGGCTGTACTGAAGGCGTGCAGGAATTGACCTGGTTTGAGGCCCAGTAGATGGGTGCTTCGAGGTCAATGGATCTAAATCGAGAGGTGGCGCAAGAGAATTTTGGGGTGAAGAGCAATGGTGTAGGGTCTGCTCAAGGAGTTGAACGTAAGGGGTACAGAGTGAGATAGTAAGTGCTTGGTGTTGAGGGACTGGACTGCGGACTTGCGTGTGAGTGCTACAACAAGGAATGCGGCATTGGTCCCTGTGTGCTCTGAACCTGCCCGCCTGAGGTCCGAATGGGGGCAGAGAGGAACAGCCCAGGGGTTGAACAGTTGTTGAAGGGAACTGCTGGTGGTGGAGTAGGATGGAGTGAAGTTGGATACCAGTCCAAGGACAGTCCTTGTGCTGAAGATTACGTTATTGGTTGGGTTGTTTGCCAGTTCCAAATGGAGTGTGGGCAAGAGGCAGATCCAATGGATCTTGAGAAGTGAGCAGAGGAGACACTTGAGGTGACGATGCTGTTAACATGCAAGTGAGTGTCTGTCAAAGTGGGCCCAAGGTTTCTTACTGAGGGGGAAACAAGATGGCGTTCTGAGAAAATTCAATAGGAGGCTTTTTAGGTACGGTGAGCGATTAAGAAATGTATTTCTGTTCTGTACAAGTGAGTTCAATTGCACACACCTTTGAGACATTTAATCCTACACTGTTGGAAATACAGGGGACAGAGAGGTAAAGATGCTGTTTACTTGGTTTATCAGAAAACAAGGGGCTGCAGATAGAGACATGAGGCTAGTTCAGTTTCTCAGATACCTGGATCCCAGTTTCCCCCAAGGCAGGTGTAAGACTAATAGGTAATTTAACTGAGTCTTCGTCTGGAGAATAAATTCAGAAAACCCTCCTGCCTCCTTACTCCCACACCTCAAGGGTTGCATCTAAAAGACTGAGTTGTGCTCCCGGTAGCACAATGAGCACTACGCCTCTGGGACCGGAGAGCGCATCAAGCGAGGCACTAGCAGTTTGGGATGCTTGAGCCATCCTGATTAGCAGGGCCCTTTTATGGACTTTGCACCCAGCCTGAGCCGATCAATGACGCTTGGTGAGTGTGGCGAACAGCGATAAATGGAAACCCCAGGTTAGGGCGCTAAGTGACAGCTTTGTGTTGGCTCCATTCCACTCCTGCTGCTTTTTGGCCATTTAGAGCTGGAATAAGCATAGCACATCCGGTCCGGTGCCAGCAAGGTACTGGGGGAACACCTCCACATGGCCAGCAGTCGCGGCTCCTGGAGGGAGTGCTGCGGGGCGGGGCAGGGTGGGGGGTAGTAAACTCCGGCACACGGCCCAACGGAGGTAAGTACATAAATAAATAAATAAAACGAATTACATTGCGCGCGCCGCATCGCCAAATGGCGATGCGCGCGCGCAATGTAATTCATTTTATTTATTTATTTATGTACTTACCTCCGTTCGGCCGTATGCCGGAGTTTACTACCCCCCACCCTGCCCCTCCCCCGCCCCGCAGCACTCCCTCCAGGAGCCGCTACTGATGGCCAGCACTGTCTGATCGCTCAATGACTCCCACAGATAGGGAATATTGTAGTCTTTTTGCAGATGATAATGTCAACCGTTTGTGGTGTGTACTCCTCCGGTGCTCTAAAGCCCTTTTGTACACATCATAAAACAGAACAGTTCTGGCGCCTCTGGAACTCACAACATATACTCTCACCATGCACGTCAGTAGTGTGGGCTGGACCTGTGACTCATAGCTCACCATATGCCCATCAAGTGCAATCCCTGATTGACAGATGCTGCCAGCAATTGAGAGTAAGAACAGTGTGTAGGGCGGGAAAACCAAGCCGAGGTTGGTTTCTAGTGGATACTTCCCTTTGTGGACTCTAGTTTGTTTTAAAAATAGACTGCAATGAGCCGGAAGCCCTCGAAATGTTCTGAAACAGCTCTTCAGTGCTGCACAAATAACCACCAGTGATGGTGACTGCTCATGTTGTTTTCTTGGGTGTGGTATGTCTGGAAGAAAACTAACAAGTTTGTTGCTACCCATCATTTTTTAGCAAGGTTTTTCTGTCGTATGTCTTTGCTATAGCGAGTTATGTAAGATTTGCATCTCTGCCACTTCTCTTTGTACTCCTTAGAACATATACTGCAGATGACTTCTTAGCTCCCTTTCCTGCTGGCAGTGTAATGCTCATTCCTTTGAGTTGCTGTCTTGTGTCTCCTGCCCTTACTCCTCAGAATATTCTGTGGCTGGTGGTATAATGCTCATTCCTGTGGGTTGCTCCCTGCCACTGCGCATCAACTCCCCAACGCATATACAGGGCTGGATTTATAGTCACTCAGTCCTGTGGGTTTCTCCATTTGCTCGTTGAGCGTGAAATTGCCAGAACATACACCTTAGTGCTTGTGCAGTATACCGATTCCTATGGCTTACTTCATTCTTCTCCTGGGTGGAGTCGTCAGATATACAGTAGGGCTGATCATATAATGGTTTGGTTACTCCACAGCCGAACCCTCTGACAATTCTCTTGGCTACTTGTTCAATGCCTATTTTATGGGTGCTTCCTTCTGCTCCTGGCTGGGCTCATCAGAACATCTACCATGGCTGGATGCATAATGTTCATTCCTGTAGGTGTCACCTCTGCTGTTTCTAGATGGGCTTTAGAGCATATCTTAAAATGTATTTAAAAATGTGCTTCCTTCGCCTATGGATAGTATTGTACGCTCCATAGTGAATGTGGTTTCAACAATATGATACAAACCATACTAAAGATGGTAGGGATCCTAATGGCCGACTGGATCAATTTTTGCAATGTTCTCATAAATTTTTATATATACACAGCTACACGCTTACTGTGACATGGTTTTAGGAGCCTCTGCTGTACACGCATGGCATCAAAATGCATTCCGCCTAGGCCATACTGCCAGGGCCTTCTTAACAGCATTAAAGGCCCCCGGGCAAAGCAGTGCACTGGGCCCTGCCTACACAACCATTCGGAGGAATAAAAATGTTTAACAGATAATGAGTGTTAAACTGATGGGGCCCCTAAGCTTGTAGGGCTCCTGGGCAACTGCCCAGCGTGTCCATGCGTTAAGCCAGCACTGCATACTGCAGTCACACACTTCGGTCGATCCGGACACTAGCAGTGAATGCTTAATAGTCCTATCTCATGCATTTTTTGCCTGAACTCACACCACGCTCCAGCGACAACTCCCCACTGGAGCACAACTCTAGTCCTCACTCATGACATTGACAAACTACCTGTATAGGCCTCATAACAGATGCACACTTTCCAGCAAAAGCACTCCCACAGAGTAGTATGCTGCCCCTCTTCAAATGTGCTTCACTGGCTATATCACTCTATAAATGCAACTGCATTTCAAAAGGTTCAGTAATATATATTAGAACATTGGAATGTTGAGTGCTCCATTGAAAACAATGGAGTGCTCCGGGCTTCTAATGGCCGGTAGAAGCCGGAGCATCAACATTCCAATGTTTGTCTATACCAGCAACAGCTGTGAACAAAGGCCTCACGGAGCATGAGGGGATTTCAACCCCCTTGGACCCTGTGAGGCCTTTATTTATAAATTAGAACATTCTGCTCTCTAGGGGCGGAATGTTCTAATAGCCTAAGATCCCTCAGTACCGTGCTCTATCGGCCATTAAAGGCCTGCTCCCTTGTTACAGGCCCTCGCCTTCGCCTCAGGCCTTTAATGCTGGAGCAAGCTTTTAATGGCCAGTAGAGCCGGCTATGGCGGCTCTAAGGCTATATTATGAGACTTGTGGCTATACGCTCTCAGTCTAGCCCGTTTAGCAAGGCCTTGTCTGGGACCTTAGTATAACACTGAGACTTTTGATGGCCAATTGCAGAGGCACCTTTATGGGACTGCACCTACACTAGTGGGCCGAGGGAGAGAGCTGACCACACAAGCACCACACCTGCCCAAGTTAGTCGCTTGCCAAGGAAGGGCTACTTTATTGAGCAGCAAATGAAGATGTAAACTGGTCAAACATATCAATTGTGTTTTTTTTTTTTTTTTTTTTAAATCATTGTTTTGTTTTTTCACATTTATAGGATTGTGCCTGGCACCATTAGGGTACAGCCTCGTGTCAAAGACAAATTGGTTGCCCTGGGATGTTTTCCCTGCTGTTCGCTGATCATCATTTGAACTGTCAAAGTTTCAGTGTAGATATTTGCTCTGCGAAATAATGGCAGTGTTTGCATCATATAATAAAGCCTTCTAATCTCTGGAATTGCTGTTTCAGGTCCCCTCGCCAGCTGTTAGACCACGCAGAAAAACAATTTTTGCCATTAATGATTTACTTGTAATGTCTGCTGAATTTCCTGCATTCCTTGGTGCCTCCAATAAATATTCTCAGCTCTGTGGGTTCCCTCACCCAACCTCCACTCGCTGTGTGTGAGATCCTACTTCTAACATGATGTAAGCTTTCAGAGTAGGTTTCCTCAATGTCAGGAGGACCTGTGGGGTGTACCCTTTAGAAAGTGGCCACACAAAACGACATCTTTACCTATATTGTGTTATAATAGTGTAGTTTATTTGGTGCAGACTTTGACGATCTCGGGCTCACTGTGCCACTGGATTCAAGCTAGCCTGGCTGATATGGGGTGATGCCCCAAAACCGGTCCAAGGATGCTTGTTTCTGGTCCAGGAAGGACCTGGCTTGGCAGTTCGGACTGGACTGTTCCCATTAGGAGCAGGGTCAAGACTGATTTGCATATGGCTGGAACCAAACTGGGGTGGCATGGTGAGCAAAAGAACGATGGATTTAACCCATATCTCTTGACTGGGGGTGAATGTTTAATTTGTTCTGCATTCTGTCTATCATTTGTGTGTCTTTGACTTTGACAATCTTAACATTATTTTCACTGTGTGAGAAGGGAGAAAGAGGGGCCATGGAGGAGGCTGGTTCTGAAGATGGGAACTGACCACCTTTGGAGAGGGAGGATCATAGAGAGGGAGGTACTGCGTTAGAGCCACTGCTACTGACCCCCTCGTCCCCAAACAAAACAAACAAAAGCTTGTGAGGCTGCTGTCCGTGTCCTAGGGTGCTCCCAGAACCCCTGATAAAAGCAAGCTGTTCAGATCCTCCACACACACGCTGGAAACCCACTCTGTGCTTTAGTTTCCAGCTCACCTTGTCTTTCCAGCTCATCTTCCTTTTCACAGTGTGATATTGGTTCTTCACTAGCAGTGTTACCACCTTTCCCAGTGAAAAACACTGGTCCTTGTAAGTTTCTACAAAGGCCCAGACATGATATTTAAATACAACTTGAAATAAAATCGCTTACTTTCATTTTCAACATGGCCTTCCTGTCTTTGTTTACTTTAATTATCAGTATGGGTCCTTAAGGTAGCTCTAGAACACTTCTTAAAGTGCTTTCTTACCATAAATTCTGTTTAAATGTGTATTGGTAAGGTGGAAAAGCCTGTTTACGTGATTCTCCGGATTTTCTTTTTTGTACAGGCTGGGACATTGAAATACTGGCCATGCCAGTGAAAAATTGGCCAGGTGGCAACCTTATTCACTGGATGTCCGAGTGAAGGAAAGTACATTACAGTAGCACCCTTTAGGTTGGCAGATGATAGATCTATTGTTTTAGAGCTGTAATGTACTTTTTTAACTCAGCAATTCTAATAAAGGTGCTCATATGTGAAACACATGGTGTTGCAAACACAACATTTTCACAGGCATTCATGAAAGGCATTCGACTGACTGCAAGGGCACAAATGGGTGATCGTGGGTCGCAGGTTCTGAAAATATTTTGTGTTTGATGTTAATCTTGGTGTATTTTTTTTGACACTGCTATTATAATTTTTAATTTCTGGAGAGAATGGAAGTGGAAGATGTCCTGATCTTGCTAACCCTACAACCAACTAAAAATGTGTCAGTGTAGGCAAAATTATTTAGTTTGTGTGCCTATGACATGATTACAAATAGATGTGTTGAAAAAGTGAACTCTGCATGTCAACTGCAGTGGCTTAATGCGAAATGACGGTTCCCCTGCAGAATGTGACGAGGATCCCCAATACTTCCATATTTCACAGCTATAGTGAATTGACTTAGTGGGGACTCCCCTAAGGGGTGGGCCGCAGGAGGTGCTCGGGCCTGTGCTAAGCTCCTCATCAGGTGAATATTGATGCTTTTGCGCTTGGTCAGGTGCATCATCCAGGACTACCCTATCCCTGACATAGTTGAGCACATTCACATTGCGTCTTTTATACCAGCATGTGGCACTTTAGAGTACAGTTCTAGCATTGCTTGCCTACGCTTAGACATCAGGGCACTTTGCACTTTGACGGCTAGGCACATATAAAGAGCTTTTTGCGCACTGGAATACAGTTCTAGCATGGCTTGATTAGGCTTAGGTATCCTAGCACTCTGCACTTTGACTGCCAAGCACATTTAGAGAGCGTTATCGCACAAGCCACTGTGGCACTTTGCAGAAAGGTTCTAGAATCTGACCTCTTGCACTTGGCAAAAATACAGGTTCTTTACTACCGTGCCTTCTGTAAGTATGGCCTCTCACTCAGCCCATTTTAACACTGACACAACTTCCTTTAAGTTGCCTAATTTGCATAATAGTAGGATCATTAATGCCGAAACTTGCATGTCTTTTAACGCTTTTGGAGTACTTTTACAATCAGAGCATTTTAGCGCCATATTTTTAGAACCTATGCTTTTCTGTTTTAGAACATATTCGAAATGGTCATTTGACCATGCCTGTTGTTTACTTTTCTTGATGAACCATATAACGGTCTTTTAATATGTCTCTCACAAAACTCACCAGTTAAGGACTCTCAATCTTTGTGATGTTATTTAGTTTTAATTCACGGCCAGGTTTTATTCATACCCTTGGGCCGGAGTTTTATATTTGTCAGTGGTTAATTTGTAAAAAAAAAAATAAGTGCTGGGGTTCTCATAAGGAGGCAGCTTGCACAAGCCCATTTCTCCTGTTAGCGCCGCCTAAAACAGAACCAACTACTAACCATGAAAGTGGGGAGAGGATGTGGCGTAATGGCCAGAGCTGGAGATCCAGGCTCGAGTCTCTGCGTCTCCTCAACATCCTGTGATTCTGGGCAAATTACTTAATCTCCCCATGCCTAGCATAAATGAATGTGTTCTTAACTGGGGCTCATGAAAAGCGTCAGTGTTGATGATTAAGTGCCGGTGCTGAGCACCGGCTCAAATTAAGCACTGATATTTGTCAATTTTATAATGATGTACTCCTCTTTGAACGTACTTGTAAAGATTTTAAGTAATCATACAATAAAACTTACATTACACAGTGAGTTGGACCGCCATGCTGCTCTCCAAGAGGAAAACAAGGAGGAAGCATGCCAGATTATATGATGATAGACAAAATACAAAGACTTGTTGTGAACAGGGTCGGATGGGGCAGAAAATAGGCCCGAGCACCAAATAAAAGCGCCCCCCTAGCAAACCACAGAACTAAAAAAAAAGGCCCACATTTGCAAACTGGGGCTACTTTGAACTTGTAAAAAGACACGCAATATAGGTGGGTGGGAAGGTATGTGCGCTGCACCCACCCGTTTGTACTTCCTGCATAAACTATCCCTCATTTTGACCTTCCAGGCCAGCCCTGCGGGCACTGCCAGATTGCACAATAGGCCAGTCCGGCCCTAGTGGTGAGCGCTTAAGAGTTTACAATAGTTTAGGTGAAGTAAACCACCCACAGGCTGCTACACGTGTGCAATATATAGAGATTATGTAGAGAGAAAATCGTGCCAGTGTGACTTGATGCCTGTCTTCCCTCCTATGGAAAGGTGCATTGCAAAGTTCACGGCATGTAGGTTATATAATAACCCGAACATTACGGTGCGAAGGTCACATCTAAAGGTAATTTCCCGGCGGTCTTGTTCGGCCACATCACTCCAGCGGGTCACCACACGCGTGCGTGCGTGCATGGGGGAGGGGAAGGGAGGGAAAGGGTCTTCCAGGTCAGGCCGCCGCCGGGAAGCCCCGTGCTTCCCTGACCCTCGCCGGGGCGCCGGGCGGGAGTTCATTAGCGTCCTCCGCGCGCTCTCAGACCGCTTCCTTTGAAGCGCCGAGTTCCGCCGGAGGCTGGAGCACAATAGCAATTTCACACCCATCGCTCAAGTATGCCTTTCACACGCCGCGGCACACCCCCTCTCCTCTGTCTCTCCCCCCTGTCTCTCCCCCCTCTCCTCTATTTTCTGGGATACAAAGCGCCAGCGCCGAGCTAAAAATAGTCCCGAAATCTTGAAAAGAGCGGCAGCCGCTGACAGGAGCGCCCGCCGCCTGACAGCGCGCATTCAGGAGCCCGCCGAGCCATTTAGAAGGATTTGGCAAATTAAGTGCTGGCCTTTATTTCGGGATTAATGCGCGAGCCTCCTGCCAGGTACACCCCTGCTCCTGATAAGAAGGGGTGCTTCTCCCTCCCAAAAGGGATTCTCAGGTGACAACAGCGAGAGGTTGTCTCGTGAGATAGTGCCGTGGGTTGAACGCCTCCTCCAGAGATCTTTATGTCACGACTGCGAATCCAAGCAGGGCCGACGTCACGGGGGCGAATAATACAAGTAACCCCATATAACAGGAACACTGTTTTTAACACAATAAAATAAAATGTCGTAGTAACGGACTGTACTTTCTTAGAGATCCAGCACTCAATGGGTGTTACAACTTATATCTTTATAGAGCAAATTCACGTCGTTGTTGTTGTGCTTGTCGTCATTTTACACTTAATGAAATTGCCCCGTGCGCCCATCATGTTTTGACAGTTTAGTCTGAATTGTTCACTAAGTTGCTGCTTTTTAAGCTAAATGATGGTGAACTTTACTTGCCAAAATGGAGCAAAGGAACAGTGACATTTCATCCACTTGCCTGCCCTACTGCTGCGTGTCATCTCGAAACACGAGGTCCCATGCACTAACCGCCCTAATAAATTATCAAATGTCGCGAAGTTTGTGACCTCAGATTGAGTTAATGGTTATCCACTGTTGTCTTAAATTTGAAAAATGTCCTTACATTTATCGGTTGCATTTACCTGGTTTATGTATCTGCCACATCTCATGGGGTTTTCATTCACTTTTTGTGACCATGTTGATGATGTAACAGCCTGCCTAGTCTTGAGTCGCACTGCTTTGATCTTCCACATTAAATGAGGCCTTGTTTGATGTCAAGGGTCACTCCATGCTTTCCACTGTCCTTGCACCACTGTGTCGATCATTGAGACCTTTTGACTGAGTTGAGTTACTGGTGCCTTTCCTCACCAATGCACTGGAGCTTTCCAGTGCACGATCCTCAGAAATATTACCTTTGCGCTCTGAAGCTGGAAGGCTGTCGCTTAAAAGTGATCCCCAGAGCAAATAGGGCATTGGGTCTTCCACACCTTGGTCTCTGTTGGCATGCCGTGCATCACTTGGAAACAGAGATTTTGTGACAAGGTTCATGGGGTCAGAGCCCCAGGGTGAAGAATCTATTCCGCAAGGTAGTACCCATTATGAAGGGGCTCATTATGGGGTTCAGTAGGTAAAGAGTAAGAGTCCAGGGGGTACCTCCGCATGTGCAGATGAGTATTAGAGACCAATGGCACAACCCTTCCAAGATTGCTTCAAGTTGGTACTTCAACTCATGACTCCTGAAGGAAGTGATCTTTCTGGACTCCATATTCTCCTCCACTTCCTAGGCTTACAAGATATTATAATAAGGTGGAAACTGGTAAGCCAGCTCAGTGCTTTTGTCCCTTCATATCTGAAATCTGAGTGAGTCTTACAGGTCACAGGTTCGAATCTCAGCTGACATGACTCTGACATGTATCTTTCTAAGGCTAATATACTTGGTGGTAAAATTTGCTTGCACCCTCATTGGAATACTGAGGGTATACTACCCGAATACTGAGTTTCAAATATTATGCTATAAAAACATTGGAACCAGAATGTCTACTACCAAAATATTGAAATAAGTATATGTAAGTAAAGATTTACTAGTCTTAACTCTAGTGATATGTACCTTGACGATCTATATCTTCAAGGTACTTTGATGAGAAGTTAATAATATTAAATCTAAACTTACCTACTTATACCTGCTTTCATGATATTTTTGGTAGTTGATATTTAGGCTCCAAATTTTTTGTAGTGCAGCATTTGTTTTTAAAATTCAACCATGCTATGACCTACTGAGCCAACCAGAAGGCCTTGAAAGCTAGCGATAATCTCTCCAATTTGCCTACAATATTTTATTAAGTGAAAATTTCGTGCAGCAATTTGAAGCTTGAAGGGGCACTGGGCATGTTTGTGTGTATGGGACTGAGGATGTGTGGGATGGATGACAATAGCCTTAGTGCCCTCATGGTACCAGGAATGAATGACTATGGACTGCCCTTCCCCTCATTGCACACCTTCACTCAGCCTTATATTTGCAAGTGATTTGCAGTTAACAGTAGCCATAACCTTAAACAGTGGGCAATGGCACCTAGATGGTTACAGCGTTCCAAAGTGTGAGCATCTTGGACCCGGACCCGATTTTGGTTACCCACTGAAATCCGTTATTACACGAGAAACTGGCGGTTCGCCTCAGGCTGGCATCTCAGAAACGCTGGCATCACCCGCAGACTTTGTGTGTTGGCTGGGCGAGTCAGCGAGTTAATTCTCTGTCATGTCTTGCTTCAGACATATGCATACAAAGTAAAACATTGTCTAAGAAGCACCGTTTCTTGTCTAATTTTCTTTTGTCAGCAATTCCTAGTAGTATGAATTGCTGATTAGGGGAAAAAAAGATTAATTATTGGGAGCGACTGTTCTGCCGCCTTGTCTTTGTCAGAAAAGAAAAGCGCACAAAAAACTGCTTCTGGGTTCCATAGAAGTCGGTCTTGCAGAACCCTGTCAAAGCCTTACACATTAATGGAACACAAGCCTGAGAGCGGAATCCAAAATCCACAATCGGGGGCCCAAAGAAATGTAAATAAGAATTTTTAACAAATGGATGGCAGTTTAAGTTGGAGGTTTGTGTGAGTATGGTGAAGATGGGTTGACATTTGTAAGGCGCTCTTAGAAATACTGTTGCCATGGCAAATTTTCTGTCGGGAGCAGCAATTAGTGGAGCATCCGCCACCGCATAGACTCCTCTTCAGCGGGTGACACTGCGGGGTTCAGCGGCGGGAGCTGTGCAAGGTCGGCTCTCTGTGGGGGTCCGGCCTTGCTTCCAGCAAAATGATCCACAAAGGAGACCATTTTGCAAGTGCAGCTGGAATTGTACTCATAGACGGTGGTTAGGGCATTTTGACAGATTTGTCTGCAGAGGGGTTCATGCAACCTGAAGGTCAAAGATTCAAATGTCTGGTGGCCGTCACTGGCGTAAGTTCCTCCAGTGTTGGTAAATTGAGTATCATTGAATTAGATAAGGGGAGCACCCCTTATGTAGGTACCTAGAAACGTAACCAAGATTTTCAAGATTTTTAATGCGCAACTCACCCAGCTGGCTAAAGCCTAAAAAGAAAAATGTTAAGTAAACGCATAAAAGGAAAGGTATCTAGGACATAACATTTTAATGTATTTTGGGAGAGGATAGATGAAGCCCATAAAATCAGGTGGGTTAACCAAGACTTGAGCGACCACAACTAAGCCATGTGGTTGTGATTTTGATACTAAAATGACCAAGGTGTGCATATTTTCAAAATAGGTTTGGGTTGCTTTTCCATGAGGTATTCCCTATTGAAAGTATTTATGTAACTACAAGTCGGAAATAGTGTCTCGGTCATTGATTTCTGGTATCTTGCATCAACCTGTCATCAGTTCCTCTTTGCTTCTGTTTAGAATTTAATCAATTAATTATACTCTCTTTAAAGTCGATTCCGCATCCAATCCATGCTGCACAGTTTTTCATATTTTTGCTCGTTTTCTTCCAATATTTTGCTGCTTTTATGGTGATTTTTTTTTTTTTTTTTTAATTAATCAGACAGGAGGAGCACACATTTTCCCATTTGATTCCTTATTCTCGAGTGCCTGCTCTTTTACTGAGTGACATTTCTGTGTTTAGCTTTCAGGAAGCAGCAAAAGAACCAGTGCTTAATTTGTGGTGGCTGCAGGTGGGGCCCACCAGCTCTCATTTTTGGGGATCAGCACTTATTTTCCCTCATCAGTCTTTGACACAGAGCAAGAAAGAAATACACAGAAAAAGGGGAGAGAAGGAGGAAGAGAAGGCAAAAAAAACAGTGACAAAGAAAGCAAGGTTGAAAAAAAGAACCTGAAAGAGTGTGATAAAGCAGCAGGGAGTGTCTGGTGGTGGATGAAAAGGGTTGATCTTTGCATGAGTTTTGCAAGATTATTTAAAAATGTTCTTTTCTTTGGAATTTTTCATCCTGTGTCCTTGTTGTCCAGAAAGAGATCCCTTGGAAGACACAGTTAATTTGCCTCAATTTCAGTGGCTTTGCTTCATGTGCTACCTGGAACTTGTCAGAGAATTCTGTCCTGCATTGATCCATTTATTTTTCTTTCCATTTGAGTTTTTCTCCTGCAGCTCATATCAATTAGCTTTTCTTCAGTAGTAGGGCTATTGAAATGAAGCCATTGTCACCCTCCCGGAGAGCTTTAGAAGTGGCCTGTGTTAAATAAAGAACCTTTTGCAGTGGGTTTCCCTGGGCCACTCTCAGAGGGATGGAATGTGCCTGCAGTCCCCAACTTGCACCTCCGTTTGTCCTAGAGCTGCCCATGTTATCTTTGAATATCTTATCTACAAGGCCCAGCGTTCAGAGATTTCTGTAATTTCTAGATGTCTTTTTCACTAGAGTGTTATTCTACAATGCAAGGGAGCCTTGTATTAGAAGAACCTCGTTTTCTTCTGTACACTTGTTGATAATGCCCCATGGCCATGACTTTTGATTTCGCAATATGTACTTTTTATATGATGGCCGGCCATTTACCGACGTGGGCCTTTTCCTGTCTAGGCCAACACAGTGATAACATTGCTGATGCATCACTTTGCAGTCCTTTTAGTGGGTTCAGGGATTAAGGCAATACTAAAACGTGTATGCACTGGGAAGAGTGGCTCATGTTCACGACGTGTATGGTTACAGGGCTGAACTTCACACCCTCGCCATCCTCTCTCGACCTCTGTTACTTTGGGGGTGAAGAAATATCTTTGGGCAGAAAAGTTGCCCTTGGTCACAGTTTGCCATTCTTCGCGTGTGGGGTTCTGGTACTCTTTGCCCCACCAGTTGGCCTTCCACAACTCAGAGCCCAATGTTTTTCTAGGTGTATCTAGAAACCTGAATTAGCAGACCTTCTTTCCAAATTGAACAGTTTGAGAGATTAGCTGTACAGTTGATCTCCAACGGCAAATTATACACGCTACTCAGTTGGACTCATAATAACAGGAGGCAGTTTTTGCCCCTCTGGGTTTAGTTGGTGCCTCACATGATAGTAATGCAGCCTTAAAATGTTCAAGTTGGTGTGTGGCATCTGGTTAGACAGCTGAGCAAGGCCAGCTGCCAAAATACTGTTAGGCCTACCTGCTCGCTCTTCAGTCTCTAGCCATCTGGCAGCAATGCACTCGCCACCGGTTGCCAAACAGTCAGCTTCCAAATCCCTCTGCATTTGCCATTGTGTCCTTCACTGAAGAGGCCCTTTGTTCATCCAGCACAGGCTTACTTCCTGCGTGCAACGGGGAGCTCTCTGCTCATCACATGCACTCCTCTAATGAGTGCCAACTTTAAAGGAAGTGAGCTACGGAGAGCTCTCTGCTTATCACATGCACACCTCTTATGAGTGCCAACTTTAAAGAAAGCGAACTACGGAGAGCTCTCTGCTCATCACATGCACACCTCTTATGAGTGCCAACTTTAGAGCAAGCGAGCTACAGAGAGCTCTCTGCTCATCACATGCACACCTCTTATGAGTGCCAACTTTAAAGGAAGCGAGCATGGGAGAATGAGCTTTCCGGTACCTTACTGCAAAGCATTGGAACACGCTACCCTCGCCCTTCGTCAACAATACAATCGTGCTACCCTTCGGCAACAAGTTAAATCTCGGCAATTATAATTCTTCTTTCCCACTGTATGCTTACTGCCTCCCTCTTAGCGCCATGATAACATTTTTAGGGTAACAGTAGTGCTTTACATATACATCAGATTCATTTGTTCATTAAAGCTAAGATGATTTTTACTATCGAGCTGAGCCTCTGATCCTAGGGGTTTAGCAGATCTCTGTGGTCTGTTCACTCTTGCAGTGCTGGGAGTTCCAGGTATCCAGGGGGCTATCCCCTAACACCTCCAGCATACCGAAGGACATCTATGATCCAGTCAAGTCGGCTAATACCACCTTACTACGAAGGTTCTCCTCTTCTCTTTAAGTGCAGTCTAAGAGTTTTAGTTACCCTGGTCAGTCCCCGGGTAGGACCATCCTTCCCAAATTTCTCAATAATAGCTGCTCCAGTTGAAGTTTTTTCTTTACATTCTGGAACTTGTAGTCTTGTGTATCCCATTATAAACCCATGACTGTATGTCCCAGAACCAAAAGAAAAACCTGGGCTGGAGCAGCTAGTCATGCATGGAACTGTGAGACCTGGCTCCTATGTGTGGGTGTCTGGCCCACTTGTCCTTGCTAATCTATTCCTTAAGTTTAAAATCATGACATGACTCCTGGTCATTGGGGACAACTTGTTTGTGTTCTGAATTTTATTCTGACAAACCAGCTCATTCAGGGAGGAGCCGCCTTGATTTGCTTCCATAGAACTAGTTGGACAAAAGTATGCAGTGGTTTGTAAAAGATAAGACAGTGATTTGAACCTTGTGTCCCGCTGACATGGAGTCATTTGAGATCCAATGGATCCTTGAGGGAATATTTTAAATATAGGGATTAAGGCTAGGGAGTTGCAACCTTTCATTGCAGAATGGGGCAAGATCCCGTAATGGATATGGGAGACAGACTAAGAGCATAACAACTGAGCTAAAAGAAACACTACAGCAGGCCAGTCCTTGTGGAATCAACAAACGTTTTCTGATAATATGCCGAAAAACCGACTACTTTCCTGCAAATGGTGCTTTCTTAGAGGTTTAATGTGGAGACCTCATGCATCCAAGGAGAAGAGGATAGCTAACAACGTGGGAGGGTGGCAGAAAGGGATATATTACTACACAGAGTTTGGAGAACATGCTTCCAGGCACCTCAGAATCTCGCGGATCACTGCAAAGTTCATAGACCCACATATTACTAGAAGCGGGTCAATGTTGCCACATATGTGGAGTGGTTTAGGTTGCCAGGGGCCCAGGAGAGTTGGGGTCTACCTACATTATATTCCCAGTTGACCGACATGATCTGCTTGTGTAAGCCTGACCTGATAGTTTCATCTGGGAATCCCTAAACAGGCTTACCCATAGAAGGGATCTCACGCCCAGTGCTAAGCGCTATGTAGGAAAAACTGCGTATTTGTATGAAAGCAGTCTCCGTGAGGTTTATTCCCGGCGTGTATATAGGAAACCTGATGAAGCTACTGTAGCAGGTGTGTGCCAGTCAGAGGCACATTAATATCTCCTTTTTTTATCTTGCAACACTTTAATGTCGAGCTGAGTATTTTATTTTAGAAAGGTAATTACTGTGCAGAACAGATGGGCAAGGATTTTGTTTCGGAAGCTGTCTTTCAGGCGGCTCACTGCTGAGCCGCACAGCGGTGTTTTCTGAGCTTCGATTAATATTTTGTCCTTTTGAAAAGGGCCATTGCCACCACTGGACACATTTGTTTGCACGGCGACTGGAATTATGCGATACTGTGGTGTTTTCCACATAATTATATATTTATCTCACTTGTCACATATCCCACAATCTGCTGCATCATTGTCAGATTTCAACAAAAAAACGTTTCTTATTCAAATGAAACTAAATGTATTAGAAAAAGCACCCCGCGGGCCTGTACAATGCCATACACTTTACAGTGGTAAACTAGACGGCTAACTGCTGACACTGGTACTAGAACCGGTACTAATGAGGCGTACCCTTGGCTCAGGCACTATTTATATGTGCTGAAATGATAAAATAGCAACAACAATACAATCACAGAATGTGCTGCGCTGTGTGCGTAATTTGTCTTTTCTTCCCACAGTCTAGTCAGTCTTGTTGCATTGCCGCATAATTGCAGTAGCCTAGGTGATAAGCGTGAACGTGGCCTAGATGTTGAGTGTTTCCAGTCTTATCTCAAAGCCTCCTTGCAGTCTGGCCAATAAGTTGCTATTGAGCAAGGGTCTCTCAAGTGATAACCTCCTTAGGGCTGAGTGCTCCTTAGAGGTGACCACTAAACTACAGGAATTCACCCCTTTGGAAGGAACTCTCACTCGTGCTTTACAATCAAAGTACCACGCTAGAGGTGGAAGGACAAGACCTCAGTATTTGGGATTGCATGAATTGCACAAACACGCACACTAGTCTTGGGGGTGCTGCCTTAATGAGCAGGCCCTGATGACTTGAGAGGTCTTCCCAGCAATGGCTGTCGGTGCATTTGTGGGGGGAAGAGGTGAGAGAGCCTGTGAAGGTGGAATTGCACCAAGAGCCGGAGTGGGAGCAGTTGGGGCAAGAGGTGTATGGGCGTCGGGTTTGGAGATCCCTTTAAATTTGCAGACCAAGGCAAAGACTTCTTAGTTTGCCTTGACCCGCAGCTGCCTCCTGACCAAGATTGCTCTTTGAGGGTTCTTTTGTGGTGGAGAAGTTGATGATGGTGTTATGTTATGGATGTGTTAATTGCATCCGTTTACAGGGTGCTTATTTTGTGTCATATTTTGTGGTTTTATTGTGCAGAGTAGGATCATACGTGGCAAGGACACCTTGGCTTCCCACATTAAATTTCATACAAAAGTGTTGCCTTTACCCAGACGGTGGGCTTTGGAGCTCTAATAGTGCCCAGGAAGCTTGGGGGGTGGGGAAGGGTTGCTGTTTCTAGCCCTTTATGGTTATTCCGGAGTAATGCTATCAGGAAGGGGAAGGTGAGCTTCCGTAAGAGGACCAAGTTATGTTCCGGCCACCCATGAATACTTCTGACATGGTAATAGGCAGGACAACTTCAATTATGCATTACAGAAATACCAAATTATGTGGTAGGGTTGACTAAATTATGCAGCAAGAAAATGAAAATCATGTGACATAATGCAGCACATTTTGGGATAGGATTACTTCATTATTTTGTCAGTTTTACACATATTAACACTGTGTGGGCAAAGGTTTCCCCTCATTGGTAACAGCTGTAGAACCAAGTACAGCACTAAACACATAAAGGTGACCTGTCAACCTTTCGGAAGGGCCTTCAATTGTGCAGCAACAAATGTCTCAGAGTTTTTTGTAACTTTTGATCCGTTTGAGCTAGAAACAATTTTTTGGGTTTATATCTGCGATCTATGCAGCAGATGATGGATTATTTTGCAAAGGTAGCAAACCCATATTTTTGATGAAAACCTCGGGACCGCAGAATCGCACAGTGCCAGTGGCCCTGAGCTGGCCTTGCTCCTTTGAAGTGGGAACGGAATGCTTTTTCCTTACATGACTGCTGCAGTCCTTGCCGTGCAAGTACTGGGGTCCATGCACACAGGGGGGCACAACATATGCCCCCCTGCATGCACCCTATGGCGCAGAGGCACAAGGGGGCCCTGTAGGGCCCCCTTTGTTTTCTCACTACCACACTTTTCATGGCAGCCGTAGTGGCCCGCCAAGCATATTGAGGCCTCAAGACCGCTGAGCCACTGCCAGGGATCTCTGATCCCTGACAGTTGCGGTGGTCCCAGGGCGCCCCCACCGCCCTGGTCATCATAGGGCAGTCGGAAGACCACTACCGCCTCGCCCCCACAAGTTTGGCGGTCCGTGGACCGCTAGACTCATAATAACCTAACCTAAGTTGTGGAAAGGAGCACAAAAAAATCAATGTATTCACTTTCACATGGGGCATGAGGAATGGAAATACTTTCTTGGAAAATAATTTGCCTTGGAGAGGAAAATTGAATAATAGATATATATTTCAAATTTTCTCTGAGTTTCTCACCCTATGCCTTAGTGTTCATTAGAAATGCAAAACATCATTTTCATATAGATGACGATTTTACACGAAAAGTCTTTTCTTCTAAAATGGCCTCTGCAAAATGGGAAATATTAGTGGTCCCTCTTGCAATTAGTACAACAATTGTACCAGAGTAATTCAGGTATAAATCAAAAAGTGCAGAGAATTGTGTGAGCGTGTGCACAATCCCACCATATTTCATGCAGATACGAAAAGAAACCTCCACCTAGAAAAATTATTTCCAATTCATGAAAAAAATACACAGCAACTAAAGAAAATATCTTGGGGGGGGAGTCACACTGTCTGGCTAGTTTCTCTCGCACACTAGACGAGCCTGTTTAGGAGCACGAGCATTGTTAAATAGATTGTTCCAGAAACAGGCCTGTCTTGGCACCTTACTTCGCCGTGGGTGAGAGAGTTGAGGGTGTTGAACACCTCCTGCAGAGACCTGCCTGCAGCCAGCAAGCTACTCGTTCGAATCCTGACTGGGCCACTAAAAATCTCATCTTTCTGAGGTCGATAAAATTAGCGCCACCGAGCAGGGTTGCAATGGTACCTATTATACAAGCGCGCCCACTCCTTGCAATCGTGCCATGTCGGAACTCTTGCTCGTCAGGGGGTTATTTTTACCCAGTCAGCCCCCCGAGGGCAAGGATTTTGAGGAAAACGTGCGCGACTCTGCGGGAGAGCGTTAACCGGAGTTGGCGGCGCGGAGACAGGTTGATTGGCGACCGAGCGGCGGCCGCGCCCTCCAATCGACCCCCGAGAGAGGCTGCTGTCCCCGCGCGCAGAACACAGAAGCATGACAGGCCGCTCTAAACCCCACGCCGCACGCACTATGGCGATGGCCAACTTTGAATTATTAGTTTTTACCCAAATATTGAGATCTGGGCAGTGCTGCAGCAAAGAGTGCCATGTGCCCTAATACAGTCAAGGAAAACATGCCGCCGTCCCCTAGTTGTGAAATAAAAAATAAATAAACTACAATTGTGGTGTAGTTGCGCCTTGCATCCACCAGTTTGACAGCGGAAAAAGACCCCTTTGCTCCACCATACTTCATAGGGTCGCACAGCTCTCTTCTCTAACATCTGCTTCCAGGCCCCCCCATTTTGTTTGGACTTGCTACCGCTCACTGGCGTAGAAAAGACAGCGGGAGCAGCAGCAAAGAATATCTGCAACCAGGGCACAAGTCCTAAAAAAAGAAGTTGCGGGGACTAACCTAGTTAGGCGGTATGCAAGTGACACCGCGGCCCGCGACACTACGTCGCGCGACATCACACATGGTATCACAGGAATTGACATCATAGAAAGTGTCATCACAAGCCACGACTTTACAGGAAGTGGCATCGCAAGAAGTTACATCAGATCTAAAGCCCTCACATATATGTTTAGCAGGTCTATCATGTGTACGTTTGAGCGCATTGCGAGGATAATAGCAGAGTGAGCTATGGAAGATGATATGTGACTTCTACACCTTGCAATCCCCCAGTTTTATGTAACACATCCTGTACATTCATTTACAAACTTATATCATTTATTGTACATGTAATATGCACTTGTTTAAGTAAAGCGCTTTGACACCCTGCATTGGAATGAGTAGGGCTGTACAAGAAAAAATAGTGGCACTTAAATTATTTCAACGCCTCCTCAGGGGAAGTAAGCTCTATATAAATGCAATTTGCTTTGTGTAAATACTGGGAAAGACCAACACATCTGATATTCTTACAGTGCACGCATATCTCCTAAACAGGGACTGGAGGAAGTGAAAAGCTGCCTCTCTTAAGTAAGTGTGAAGAGCTAACAAGGTGTGAGCCTTTGTTTCCCCTCCGCTTCATTTGCATCAGGTGTGAGGCTCCTGACTGCTCCCAGCCAAGAGACTCGAACAAAAGGAGGCCTGATGACCCCTCAGATTGGGCCTTTGTTATGGGCCCAGCAGGAGTATTAAATAAGAAAGCCCCATCCCCACCTGCACATTGTTGCTTGTTGCAGATGGAAAGCAGACAATGTGCAGGCGTTGCTGAAAGTGTCCTGGTGTTTGGAAATTACACCAAATTACACCTGGACGAGTTCAGCACATTATTCAGTGGGGCCCAAATTCTTGGCAGGGTGGATGGCGTTCACCCTGTGAAAAAAGTGGGTGGACGCCGTCCACCCGCGTGTACCCCCGACTCGTTCCCTGTCTGCAACTCTCTAGAAAGGGGTCTAATGACTGCCCAGGACACCTTTATTGTGGGTGGTGCTTAATTTGAGCCTGTGGTTGCTGGTGGGGAGCACCAGCATTCATGTTTGGGAATCAGCACTTATTTTTCCTCATCAGTCTTTGAACAAGAGAAAGAAAAACACTAAAGGGCGAAAGAATGAGGAAGAGAAAGATAGAAAAACAGTGACAAAGGGAGAAAACCGGGATGAAAAAACCTGAAAGGTGAGATAATGGGGCAGGAATTAAGACATCGCAGCCTTGGTTTTCAGCAACCGCAACGTACAATAGCGCTGGCCGTAGACTTCTGAGGAAAACTGTCGGCCGTATTCTGTTACAAATTAAGCAGCGTTTGTGAGCGATATTTTGTGTTCCGGCAGTAGTCCTGCCCTCTGCCCGAGGGCCAGTATCTGGTTTTGCTCATGGTTCAGAGGCATATATTTATTAATTGTTGTGGAGAAATAATGCTCCTCTGTACTGTGGCAGACCCCGATTTTCTCGAGTAATTCATTTGTTCCTCTCAGAACTGCTTGTTAAACATGCAACTTTTAGAAAATGTAGCTGGAACATTCAGGTATAAAACACATAGTCACCCCCACCCCCCATTTACGGTCTGGCTTGACAGTGCAGCTGCCAGCAGACAATTAAGTGAGCATTTCCAGAGAGGGCTTTGGCTCTGCTCACGTTAGAAGCCAGTATTACATGTTTTGATTGGAGAGAAGTTTGTGCTTCCACAAAAAAGTGCTTGCCCTTCGCACAGCTGTCATCATTTTATTTATTTATCCAGCTGCCTCAGCTTCAACTTTCAGGGGAACACACACCACAAACCATTGCAATGCTGTAAAAGTGTCTTAGGTAACTGGATAATTTATGGTGTTTTTCTCTGGCAGCAGCACAGATGGGAGGAGAACAGCCATTAACCTACATGGGTGTTTAGCTCTGACTTGACAGTGCAACTGTCACCTGACCTTTTAACCTTCAGCAATATTATCCTACATTTCTTTAAGTCTACACAAATACATAGCCATTCCCATGCTATTTACGTGCAATGCTTCACATTACCATATAAGTTTCCTTTAAAGCCAGACCTGTTGGCATTGCTAATGCTTGTTATGGTCTGGCTTGACAGTGCAGCTGTCACCAGACAATTATGTGATAATCACCAGGAGTGGGGCTTCGGCTCCGCCCACATGTTAGGAGCCAGCAGTTTGTTTTGGTTGGGCAGAAGTTGTAGGCTTCCACATAAAAGATGCTTGCCGTCCATGCAGCTGTGGTCATTTTGTTTATTTAACCAGCTACCTCAGCTTAAACTTTCAGGGTGCACCCACATGGCA
This sequence comes from Calotriton arnoldi, assembly GCA_963921515.1. Classification (NCBI taxonomy): domain Eukaryota; kingdom Metazoa; phylum Chordata; class Amphibia; order Caudata; family Salamandridae; genus Calotriton; species Calotriton arnoldi. Next base: position 680,800 of record CAWUFW010003839.1, on the reverse strand, counting down.
GTGTAATGCTATGAAAGTGTCTTAGATAACTAAATAACTTAGGGTGTTTTTTTTCTCTGGCAGCAGCACAGATGGGAAGAGGGCAGTCATTAACCTACATGGATTTGTACGTCTGGCTTGACACTGCAATTGTCACCTGACCTTTTAACCTACACCAATAATATTTTACAGTTCTTTGCTTCCGCACAAATGCATATTCATACCCATGCAATCTACTTGTAATGCTTCACATTACCATACAGCATTCCTTTAAAGCCAGACGTATTGGCATTGCCAATGCTTGTTTATTTAGTGGTTTTTTGCAGGTGGACAATACCCTCAAGTAGTCCTGCAGAGAGTTTGACTCACATGCTTTACTTGCTCATTCAGTACAAACCAGGACTGGTAATAAAACATTTTCTGGGGTGCTGTTAGCTTCCAGTGCAGTCATGCCTCATTCTGTAGAACCATTAGTTCACTTACTTTGTCATGCAACTTTCCTGCTTTCTTGCTATTTGGTGGTGCACCAAAGATTTTGCAAGAGGACATTGCTGCATCTTGGCTGTCTTTTACTGATGCATTTCAGCCCTTCTTTCACCTTGCTCCTTTCTCTTTTACCATAAAGTTATTTTTGTGGTATATTGAAATCAATGGTAGCTTCATTAATGGGGCCATCTAGTGAAAAGCACAAAGCTTCTCCTCTTATCCAGTCTTAACATCCTCAACAGCCACTAACAATAAGGGTGCCATAATGCCCTTTTATTTAATAACATCTGATTGGGTTGTTAAACATATATTGGGGCTCATTACAATGCCGGGCGGGCCGTTGTGGTCTGGAACCGCCCAACCTTAGTTCAGCAGTTCCGACCTCAGTATTAGGATGCGACCGCCTTATGGGAGGGCATAAACATCCATTTTATAATGGCAGCTTGTGCGGTGGGCAGAAAAGGCCCATAGAACAAGCTGCCATTGTAAAATGGATGTTTTGAAACATCCCTGCAGGGATGTTTAGGGGGCACCATAGGTGGCCCAAGGCCCCATAGCGGAGAGCCAGGGGGAAGGGGGCACTGCTAGGGGCCCCCAAAGTCATTTTCTGACAGCCTTTCCATGTCGGAAAGCCTGACATGGAAAGGCTGTCGGAAAATGACATCATAATCCCAATGGCGGAGACGAGGCTGGCTCTGCCGTCATTAAGGGATCCTGAGCATTTCTGATACTCCGACAGGCTCAAAGAGCCAGTCGAACAGCAGCGGACGATCCCTCCGCCTGATGCCTTTGCCTGCCGCAGCGTAATGCGGTGGGCGGACCACAGGGGCAGATTTCAGAGGGACCGCAACCGACTGTCGGTCAGTGTGGGTCCCTCCGACATCATAATCAGCCCTTTTGTGTCATCATTCACTAGATGGCCCGTTAAAACATACTGAATTACTGAACCAGCATGCTGGGTGTGTCCAAGAAGGTATAAAGAGTGGACCATTTGTGAGCCTTCCATTGTTCAGCACGGGCTAGAGTGAAGATCGCATGTGAACCTTTGCTCATTCAAGAAAGTGCAAAATGAAAACCAATGTCAGAAATTCATAGTTCTTAAGGGCATAAAGTTAGGCCTAGTTGTTACTTTTTCAAGGTTCCAAGGGTATATACATTTGACCAGTTGGCTGCCTTTCTTTCTGCTTCTAAAGATTATAAAATGAGAACTAGTTATAAGCCTATAATCGTTCAAAAGTGTGACAGTTACGAGCAGTTATAAGCCTTGCATTCTTATGAGGGAGCTTGTGATAAGCATTTGGCTGCCTTTCCTTCTTCTCTTTGGTCTACAGCAAGGATTGCACAGAAGCTTTTTGAGGACTGCAAGTAAATGTTTCACTCTTCGTAGTGCGATGAAGCAATCACCATGTGCCAACCCATCATTCTTCAAGTAGAGATGCGGGGGCAGCAGTCTGTGCATTTTTGTTGGGCACCCTTGTGAAATCGATTTTGGTTGAAGTGTACTTTGACAGCTTAACAAAAACGTGCAGTACTTTTATAATTAAGGCACCTATAGACACTTTGATCCAGAATGCAGTGGTATAAACGTATTTGGAAGCTCACCACGCACATCTATTGTAACGAAAATAGCACAGCTACCTTAAGATTCTCTAGAGTAATTTTTTGATGGTGTTTCTACTAATTTGTATTTTAAGGTTCTTTGTGGGGATTTGTGAGGTCTACTTTCCCTTAAGACCTGGAATGCTGGCTTAGTTTTGTGGCCCATTTGTAGTTAGTATGAGCAGGCTCCAGCTCGCTGCACCCTTCAGAGAATCATTGAATTTCCAAGAATTGCATGCCTCTGTGAATAGAAGACAAATGACTTCATACAAGCGCTTCATCTTGTGCTGTGAATCTGATTATAAAAGTGAGAATTGAATGTTCTCATCACCTCATTTCCCACTGGTGGGGGCACATCTTCGAACCTGTGAAGGATTCTGCGCATATAATGTCTTTAAAGATGGTAGAATAAAGAAATAAGGCAAACATAGTAAGGGATACGCTAAACACAGATCATTGTGCTGGGTGCACGTTTAATATAGGCTCAGTTTCTATCTTTTAAAATAAAAAAAAACATGGAGGGATGTTTTTGCATATTTTTTTGAAGAGCATATTGGGAGGGGATTTGGGCTTAGTGTCAAAGCTGCCGACTTTCGAACTGGGGAACCAAGCTCGAATCCCGGCATCAGCTCAACATCCTGTGATTCTGAGCAAGTGACTTAATCTCCCCGTGCCTTAAAAAAGGCAAAAAATGAATCTGGCCTTCTGTAACGTAATCTGGTGCTCATGTAAAATGCTCCAGTGCCATCGGGCTATTCCATTTGTCAGAGAGTTCATAAAGTAAAACCCCTGCCTATGGTGTCTGGCAAATGAGTTTAAAATGCAAAACCCCCTTTTGATTAGAATTCTCTAAGAGTTCCCACTATAGGTCCATCTTTTATGGTTTTTGGCAAGCAGTTCAATGTAAAACTCCTTCCTATAATATTTGTCAGAGTTCACCATGTTAATCCCTTTTGTACTATATTGATCTCAGGGTTATACCAGGCAAAGACTCTTCCGACTACATTTGACCAGGGGTCTGTGTTAACAATGTCATTATCAGTTATGGGCAACAGATCGACTTCTTAGGTGGACTAACACAGTTATTTTGCAGTCAGATGCTTGCAAACAAGAAGATCGACATGTTGGAGAAAGCACACTTCCTATCTTAGTAATAATTCTTACAAGTCTTTTTATGGTGATCCTGTAAACCCTTGCAGAAAGCTCTGCTGTAAAACAAGAACTAAAAACAATTAAATGCTAAAAACTAGGGTTGGTTTGAGAGGCTAACCAAAAACCCTGCCTTTTGATGTAACCTGTGGAAATCCATGTTAGGAAATGCGTGTCCACAGTCTTTAACATAGTTTAATAACAATCTATCCATGAACACCAATTGGCTTTAACATAAGCTTTTCACAATAAATAATTCAGACCTACTGCGTTTGTGATAACTTTTCATTAACTTCATAATTAACAGATCAGATGGATGACATCTGACATAACATCAGGCCCACAACCTTAATCTTTGGCTTGTTACCATTAATTATCACAGAGCCACCGTATTGAGCATAATCTGTTTAATGCAAGCATTTTTTGTTTTTCAGCGGAAACACACAACTTCTGACCAATCAAATTCAATATGAGAAGAAGATAAACATGTAATCAGCGCCGAAGCCCCTCTCTGAGCAGTGCTTCTTAAAACTCTTTTTCTGTTGATCACATAAGTTCTAGAGACAGCTGCACTGTCAAGATAAAGCTGAAAAAGTGGTGCATACATTTCGCAATAGAATACAGTTTTTAGCAGAATTTTTTTGAAATTTTTAAAATTGTTTTTAAATTTCAAAATCCTAATACAATAATGACATTTCTTCAAGCAGCACTAGGAGTGTTATAATTTTCTTTGCTTTTTTACCTAATATTTTGAGAAGGATACATTTTATCAGCATTTCATACACATTTTATCCATTTGTCCATCCTTCCAGCTCACATCTGACCCACCAAGAGTATACCAATAACAACCCAGATGCAACATAATTTTACATTCTGTTGACAATTTTCCAAGTACTGTTTTCTACCTTCATTCTCTAGTTAGTATTTAATTTCCCATGGTTGCTTCGTTCACATTTGGAGAGCCACCCCTATCTTTTCATGGACGTTTTTTGCGGAAATGTAAAATATTTCTAAGCTCCTGTCATTTCAAAATGCTTCATGTTAAGCAGAAATGTAGGCTGGAAAGAGAAGACAATTGAATAGCAAATATTGGACAGAGTATTTGACCTCAAGTCTTTATACCAAAAACCCTCTCTAGTTTTAATTAATTTACAAAAAGCTGTTGTGTCCCCAACCTGGATTAATAATGATTCTGGTGGATACTTCTAACCACAGATTCCTCACTTTTAGAATATTCTCCAAGCACCAGTCTGGATTAGGAAAATTTGACATGACTGTCAGGTCCTACTGAAAAGGTATTTCACTTGTTCGGTCCCAGCAGGACTTTTTGGTCAGACTCCCCGCCACAGACCCTCCACCTTGGGAGGTACTGCTTTGGTATCTTTTCTAAAGGTGAGAAATCTGCTGTTAGAAGTATCCATCAGAAGAACAAGTTACTTACCTTTGGTATTGTTCTTTCTGGTGGATCCTTTATCTAACTCACTTCCCTTCCACGTCCCCTTTTTGCGGCGTGGTCTCATTTTCCCCATCTGAAAAGGTCTCAAATGAAAGACCTGGCCACTGGTACCTCCAATTGTTTTGTGCTCTGCATCTGAGGGCAAGGAAAAAGTTAATCAAGAAGCTGGCGCTCAGGGGTGGCGCTTATATGCGGCTGTGGTCTGTCAATTCCGGGCCGCAACGAAGCCAACGTGTAGCCACACAGTGCCACCTAATGGCATTTGGGAGCACAGATGTGAAATCTTCCATATCCAGTCTGGTACCTGGGGAATATTCTAACAGTGAGGAGTCCATGGTTAGATAAAGTAGGCACCAAAAAGAGTGTTACCAAAGGTAAATAACTTGTTCTTCTAAACTTTAACATTTCTGTTCTTAGTTTACAATGAATTAAAAAGGACAAGTAATCTAAAACGCAGTTGCTCAATAAATCCAAAATCACGTTCTTGGAAATGAAATAATTCATCTCAACTGAGCAACTCAAACCTAATGCAGATGCCTCAATAAACTTCATTAAACCAGATACTCCCACTTTAATGGGGAAATCCACACACAAAATAAATGACTCTCAGGACCGTAATGCCAGCAAAGTATTTGGTTAGCTTATTGAAATTGGGAATTTTGCAGCTCCTTGATAATTATTATGCAGACATTTTTCCCATCTGTCCTTTAGCAAGCTCATACAAAACTTTTACTCCTCTTAAGTTAGCTAACACTTTGCTGGAACAACTCCACCCTTACAATGCTATAATAGATAATAGATGTAGACAAAAAATGGAGCCCCCTTTGCAAGGCATTTCTCTTACAACTGAATAAAATTAAATCTCTCAAGCAAGGCCACATTGTCACCCCCTCCCCCAAAAAAAGCAAAGCATAGGGAACTGTGTTGCCTTCGTATGCTTTAAAGAATAGCTCAGAGGAAAACCCACAACCGTATTTGCTGTTGAATTTAGTTATACCTCATGGGGCCGTCACAACTTTTGATTTAACATCATCTGAATCTCTTCACCATGGTAGATTACTCAACAATAGGGCACACACATATTTGTAAGCTATAACTTTTTATAGTTTACAGTCCGAAGGCCGCCACTTCATCTTAAATGTCTAAGACCCAAAGATTAAAATGTTAGCTTTAACAACACTAATGGTAATGGTAAGTCCCATAAATCTAGTGCTACTGACCTTGGAACTGGGGAACCAGGTTTGAGTCTTGGCCTCTGCTCAACATCCTATGATTCTGAGCAAATTACTTAACCCCCAGTACCTAAAAATAATGTGCAATAACAAATGTTTTTTCAAACAATTGCTCTGGGTACCTTAATTTATTTTTCTGTGTTTTTGTTTAAATTAATTTCCTGAACCATTGTTGCTGTAATATTAAAAATAATTGATGGCGTAATCTGGTTCTCGTTAAGCACTCTAGTGAGCCTATGGCCGAGTTTGTGCTATATTAATCTGGAAAAAAATCTACTAAGTGAATTGCCTCTGGGAGATATATGGCTTAAGCTTTCTCTTCATATAGCGTAGAGTGTAAAGGTTTGTGCACTGGAGGCAGGTGTTATTATATCCAGAAGTGTTTAGAATAATTCTTGATTCTCCCTCAAACAACACCATGTGGCAAAAAAATGTATACATTAGTTAGGAAGGTCATTTAGTTGATATAGGGTCATTAACAGCTTATCATGTCGAGGAGCTGGAACAATGGAGGGCAGTAGTAATACCTAAACTGCCTAATAAAAATCTCCAAGATGAACGGCATTTATCGTTTGGTAGAAACCAATTACCAGAATGTGTTTTTTCAGGGTTGCTTTTTAGAAAAGTTTATGTTGTAAATGCCATGAGTGTAAAATAGACTCTCTAGGTTGATTTGCTCATAGTTTTTGCCTATATTGTTTTCCCATACATCCCCACATCGTCTCACTAGGTGAATTTGATTTATTTTTAGGTCTCAACTTGACAGCGAATGCGCTGTCTCGAAGAGACATGTTGTACATAATTTGTGGGCGGCAGCCCACCCACAGGCTTCCCATTTGCTGGCTCCATCGTCGCTCTCAGATTCTTTCTCCCCATTTGTCCATGGCAAGCATGTATCATGCCTCATCCTGTATTTAGCCCTCCCCTAGAGCATGGATCAATCACTACTATCCATTCACTGCTCCCATTTTAACAACTGTTTTAGGAACTACTATTTTATTTGTTGAAGAGCAGTTCACACGAGCGCTTGTGTTTTTACTCGCTCTGTTTGTGTAAACATGCCTGTAAATCGTGCTCTTGTTTCGTCACATTGCTGTGCATTCAAAGGCGGAGGTCAAATGTCAGACACTGTTTTCCGAGGGCGCCTGTTTACTTTTCTTTTTCTGACTTCAAAGTGAGAGGATTTATTTTGACCCTTTAGGGCTAATTTTCAAAACACCCCTTTCGGCATGTTGACATAAACACTAAGCAACCTGATGCTTGACAAGACCCATTATAAACCACGGGCAGTCAACAGACAAATCCCACACACAGCAGGCAGCCCCATATCAGCTGAGTGAGGTGACGTGATGATTCAGAAGCAGTGACTCTCTTTGTAGAATGGCTGCACATTTTACGTTTGTACTGTGTATATAGAAAATGACCTCCTTTTGCCACCAGCCCGCTGTCCCTGAATCACATGTCTGTATGTTCCATGTGTGGTGATTTTTTTCAGACGGTGCGTGTCTGTGAGAAGCTGTGTTGAGCTGCGTGGTTTCTTCCCACGTTTTTTTAAATTCAGCACATCGAAAGACCTACACAGGCAACAGCTGCAAACAACAACTTAGGAATTAAATAGTTATTTGGGCATAAGGTAACGTTTTCAAGCATTGTAGGCTCGATGTGTTTGTTCGTTGTCACGCTGTTTCAAAACACAGCAACACCTGAGCAGGAGCAATTGGAGAAGTTTGCATTCTTGTTCCAATACAGTTCTTCACCTGGGTGGTTGACTTTAAAACCTATGAGGGCAAGGTTCAGACGTGTGCTTCTGTCCCCTCTACCCCCGCACGTACTGCTCTCTCTCTCACCCATTTGTTTCTTTACTCTCCACCTCTCTCCATATTGCTCTGTTTCATCCAGGAGCTACGGGAGCTAAATTTTAATGCCCAAAACCCCGCTCAGTGGTGACATAACAGCCAACACCAGCTACAAGACCATTCTTCTGCTGACAACTCGTATGTCAATGTCACCAGCACCGTACACCAATGCAGGCATAAAACACATTAACAACGCCTATATCTCTCCAATTGCTGAGACCTATTTGCTTTTTTAATGCTTGTTTTAAAGTGCAGTTTCCCAGGGTTACTCCCCGAACTCACTGTTCTGCTTTCCGCTGCTTTTTATTCCTGTCAGTGTTCTTTTCCATCCCGCAGACTCTCCCTTTTTCCTCCCTTCTAATGTTTTAATGCAGCAAACATCCTCCTTTGCCCATGGGTATCTATCTACCCCTCAGACAAGAGTGCCTAGTTCCGGGTACTTTTTAGTAGGACGAAATTGATGTAGACTACTACACCCCTGCCTTTGGGACTCTGCATTATTGTGGTGACATTATGTCCCTCTTCTTGTCTGCTTATGCACCCCCTATTTTAAGGGGTCGTTGCCCCCGCAATCCCATTGCAGTGAGCGTGGACAGGTTCTGCTGTATTGAATATTGTATTTTAAGTGTTCTTGGTATTTTGTTCTACTATTTGTTAATAGACACTGTATTTCTCTTCATTTGTATTTTCACTAAATGGAGATTCTATTATTTGGGGGGATCTCAGCAGTGGGTTTATATTTTTTGTTTTTGAAAGAATTCTTATATTGCAGGGGATTCGGAGCCTCTGGTGAGTTTGTCTCCTGCGATTGGTTTGGTCTGTATACAGGCTCTGCGATCAGGCACTGCTGTGCATGGTCAAAGGCTGTGCACAGTAGGAGTTAACTCCTACTGTGAGTTAACTGCAGGGTCTGGTTGCAGGCCATGCCCTGCAGCCAGCCCCAGCTGTGCATGGCCGAAGATCTTGTGCAGCAGGGGTTGGTCTCTCTGAGGTGGGTTGGCCACCCTGCAGCGGCCTTGTCATGTCATTTGAGATGTCATTAGTGGTGTCATCAATGATGTAATTTAACATATCATGAGAGATGTAATATGTTAAGTCATAAGCAGTGCATGGCGAGGGTGCACATTATAGTTAGTTCAACAATAACAGGTGAATTTCAGTTTTTTTTTTTGTTTTGTTTTTTAAAGTTTAGTTCTTATGTCATTTTAATACTTAATTATAACGTGTGGCCTTTTTGTTTTTTTTCGGTGACTATATATAGTGTTACAGATGGGTAACAGTGAATTACGGGGATGTTTTTCACTAAGGGGTTCTGAGTGACATTTAACAGACGAGAGCAAATCTCAAGTTGTCTGTGATGTCACACAGAACCCCGAGGTTCACTTTCTACGCATCTAAATGTATGTTATTTATGGACCCCAAAATCCTCTGCCCTGCTTTTAACTGCTGCGCAGAGGTGTAATTGGGGATCCATACACGGCTTTTCTTCGGTGTCCAAAATGTGGGGAGGGAGGGGGGGGCGTGGCATCCTGCCACCCACCCGCACCACTCTCTATGCCTTCCCTTCACTCCCCTCTAAGCTATGCTCGAGGTTTCCAGCGCTGCTCTGATAGGCTCTTAGGCAGAACAGCCAGTGCAACCTGGGATTCCTTTATGACGTAGCAACAGTGGGTGACAGCTCTTATTAGCAACTGTTGCTACGTCTTAGCAGTGAGTTGCTGGACTTGAAGATAGTAATTCATGCCAGTGGCTCTCTACATAACACATATTTATATAAACATATTATAGACAGGACATTTTATCATGAAAGTTACCGAGGTTGTTGTTGAAATGTATTCTATGCTTGCCAAGAGGAGTGACGTAAGATGTGTTTTTCCAGCCTTAGGAAGGCCTCTGCATTGATGGCTTGTGTTCATTTCTTGGCAGGACTCGGCTCAGGAGAGTGGCATCACCCGAGACATCCACCGCACCTTCCCGGCTCATGACTACTTCAAAGACTCGGAGGGAGACGGACAGGAGTCGCTGTACAAGATCTGCAAGGTGGGTGGGCGAGCAGCATGCTGGGGTGTGTGCCTGTTAACGTGTGACTGCCTGAAAAGGTAACTCACGGAGGAGGGTAGTGATGACCCAGTATCAATAGAGGATGGTGTTGGGTTGGCAGATGGGCATGTGAGACACATAAGCGTTTTGTGAGTGACTTATAGTCACCATTTTGTGTGTAATTTTTAGAGTTTAAAACCTGATACATATACATGAGGTTACGAGATACCTCCAAGTGCATTTGTAGGTTTAGTTTACTAACCTAATGAATTCTGGGAGTTGCTGTCCTAGTCACACCTGACAACACTGACTCGTAAAGGACTGGAGCATTCCATCCTTGCTGACATGGAGTCCTCTGGTGCCATAGCTAGTGGTATCTACCCTTCTGACGAGAGCATCTAGGTCGGGGTACTGTGTGGCAAAATGGAGGTAGACAACCACAGCCCTGCCTTGGGGACTCTGCGTGCTTGTGGTGACATACCCCCTGTGCTTTTGCACCTCTGTTGTAACGCCCTTGCACACTACCGCCCTCCTTGCCCTGGTCGAGGGCATTTGCTCCTTTACTTTTTTAACACATATTATTGAGGTAAAATATTGCGGAGTCATCATCTGAACTTACCACAGAAAGACTGCCACGCAGTCTGCCCCCCCTATACCCTCTTACATAGCTACAGTACTCACTTAAAGAGAACACAGTATTTACCGTTGCGACACAAACGCCTAGGAACTAGAGGGGTGGCTGTCGACACAAAAACACATTCATAAACACAACCCACCACTAGAATGGTTAGTTATATAAATCACTGAACACTGACCAGACATTCCATTGTTTTGCCTTTCATATTTTCCATGCCTCTTAGCCTTCTTGTACTTCGAAAAGATTGATCCCTTGCAGCCAGTCATCCCCCATCTAGTTAATGTTTCCATCTTAATTTTTTTTTAGCAGTGTGGGGAATATGTGTAGTTTAAGCAGCTTGATAACACAAAAAAGCCTTAGACTGGGATAAGCGGAAATCACAGTTTTGCTTAGCCACAGTGACTTTAGGGCACTCTTGCTGCTAACCTTAACCTCGGTAATATATAGTTCCTCAACAAAGCATACCGTTGCAGTGCTGTCAGTCACTTGCTCAGGTGGTTGATGCGTGGTATGCGTTTGAAGGTACTGTGCAGCTATCAGAATCTTGGTGGTAATTCTTTTTTCTGGCTTTAGTCAAAAGAAAGTGAATTACTCTGGTACATAGATAGTCTGCACTTTTACCAACAAGTCAGAAACCTAACTTCTAAACCAGTAGAGCTGGCAGGTACTGTAAAGGGGGTTATTCACACGTGACTTATTTCAGACAGGAAGCAAGGCATGTTCCTTTGGGACCTGTATGTTTGTGTGGATGTGTTGGGTTGCGGTACTGGGTAGTGTATGTAGGGAAGGTCCCATTAATTGATGGGGCAAACATGTGGAAGGCCCTGCCTGCAAACAGTACCTGTTGGGTTACCTGGTAGCATCAAAGTATCCAGCATTCAGATGGGACCAAGTGTACGTCAAAGACAAGGGTAGGACTGCAACATATAGATCACACAGAGAACCCTATTGTTTTCTCTGTATGTATGAAATTCCAAAGAAATGCATTCTTCTAATAATAGTGGGTCTGTAGAGTTTTGGCATGAATCAAATTCAGGCCAAATTTAAAAGTACCATTTTGGAGCTGCTAGATATGGCCCAGTTAAAGCTTCCTGGATTTGGATTATGCTTCCAAGTTTTTCTTTGCCAAGTCAAAAAAAGCTATATGTTGTTTTCTAGACAGTTTCAAGGGACAAGATGCTTTGGAGGAATGGGAAAAGCATGGTGTGTTAAAAAGAGCCAGTGGTGCCTCATTTTCAAATTTTTTCTAGTTTGCCTGCAAGATTTTGTAAAAACTATTATGAAGGTTTATTTTGTTCCGCTAAGCCTTCCATCTATTGGTGCTGTTCTTATATTTGTCATCATCAATCCTGAAAGGACTAGAGGGTTCTTGTCCGTCAGTACCTTCCTGAGTAATCCAGCTCAAATGTAGTTCTGATCAGTTGTTGCTGTTACTCAACGGTGTAGCTTTGGGGTATCAAGTGGCTTAATTTACTAGAGCAAAAAGGGGGAGCCCTATTCATTAAAATGAAACTTCTGTGACAGGCAGAGCTTAAAGAGGAGCTTTGGGGGCCTCCACTGGCTAGAACAACACTTTCTAAAATGAATTTCTGGATCACCTCCTAATAAACAACTGTTTGTCAGGTTGATCACCATGGCACAACAATGTTGGTGTGCAAACATCTGTCAGTGTTGTCCGAGGAAGTTCAGTATTTTTAGGTTTGTCTGACCATACCCAGCCATTCTTGTTCTTGAAGGATGGCACCAGAGTTTCATTGTTGCTCTCGTTTTTAGAATTTGTGGTATTGTAATTGGATTTATATAGCGCTTTCTACCCCTGACGAGGCATTGAAGTGATGATGGGATATTCTCAAAAGCAGGGTCCTCATGTTGAGCAGCATGACCAGTTGGTTAACCGTCTGTTTGGTGTCTGCATCAGCAGGTCCTGCGCTTAGTTTTCCTTATCATTGTTAAAATGCACCACGCTTATGCATGATTCTGCGTTTGTCCTGTTGTCGGAAGCTGGCTTTTTATGTAGTGTACCAAAATGAGGTACACTATATAGAAGGTCCAGGCATCCCTTATTGACTTACAGGGCTTAAATGAATAATCCTAAATTCTCTTTTTTGTTGTTGTTGTAGTGTGGGCAAGCAGTTTAGGCTTATCAGAGGGTAGTGTTAAGCATTTGTTGTACACACAGAGTGAGACACACACTCGAAGAAAATCGAGATCAATTTAGAAAAATAGCATGTATTTCTATAGAATTTTAAACACCAAGAACTTCGTAATCAGGTAACTACTTTTCGAGTTATCAATTTTTACAGTTAAGCAAAAATATCACACAAATGTGCTTTTGTGCGGTGATGCTTTCAGAAAGAAACATATAGTGCATACTAGTATTTGCAATCGTATTCTGGGAATCCCTTTAGGACTAAAGGTGCTAGGGAGTCACGGTCTCAAGATCCACCAGCAGTTCAGGTTTACCTGCCCTGGAGTGTCCGGGTGCAGAGGTGTTGGACAGGTTGGTAGCCTTGTGTGCTACACTGTTGACAAAAGTGGGAGGGGTACCTAGAAACAGGCTGCAGAGGGGGACAACTCCGGGAGTTCCCAAGGGGCTGAGGGGGCTCAGTTCATGAGGGTCTTGGGAGCAGGGGGGCACAGTCGGTATTTGTGGACCTGGGGGAGGGGGGCTTGGGTGCAGTGGATTTTGGTCGGCTGTTCCCATGCATCAAAGGCACTCACAGCGCCTTATCAGACCAGCAGAGGGGGACAAAACAGGACAGCTGGGCGACTTTTGGTGCTGGCCTCTGAGATGCTGACGTCTCTCGACTGTTGGCCAGTCTTGGCGGTGTCTGAGTCCGGATTGGACTTCAAACAAGCCATGGTTAATGCAAGGAGTCCGGTACCCCGGGTATTGGTGCAGGGCGCACCTGGGGGTCCTGGCGTCTCCAAACTTGGAGAGGAGATGGATCTAGCCTTTTGGAGAATGGTGACATCCTCCTGGGTGGCTGCTGCATCGGTGGACACAGTGGTCAGTGGTCGGTGCCTGCAAGTTGCAGGGAAGTGGCTCCTCCTCTTCAAGGGAGATGCTGACTGGTTGGCGAAGTGCTGGCAGCCCTCCGAGGCTTTTTGAGGATGCACAACTGCAGGGCGAGTCAGGTTGTTGTGATTGTCTGGACAGGCGCAAGCCGGCAGAATTTGGCGGCAAAAGTCCACCGCTGGTCCACATTGCTCCCTTCTTCGGCTCTTCTTGGGCCGCCTTCTTTAGTCAGGCAAATTTGAGTTCCTGGTATCAAGGGACCACCTAAATACTGAATTTGCGGGCGTTGGGGGGAGTGAAGGGTAGTAGCCAATGGCCTACTTACCCTTGGGCTCACTACACACCCTAAATGGCCACTTCCTGTGGGGAGTGGGCATCACCGTGTCCCAGAGTTCCTAATTCCATCAAAATCAAGATGGTGGAATCCTTCTTTTGTGGAGCACACCAGGCAGCCCACTTTATGGGTAGGACTAGCCTGGTGGTGCAACACGCCTACTTGCATGTCTAATTTCCTGCCTCTCCTGGTGCCAGTTGCGCCTCAGGGCTGGGCGTGGCATCTCTCAGGTCTGCGGGAAGCCAGAGTCGCATATCAAAAGCAGTAGGGGCTTTGAAGAACCTGGCCTTTATGTGCTAAATCACTAGCCATCCTGCTGGAGGTGGTGTAAACTCCTCCTGCCAGACTAGACTTTGTTTCTAACCTCTGAGAGTGTGGACTCACACCTCCAGGGAGTTAGAAACTTGTCTGTGGTGGTAGGCTGAATGATAGCAGTCAGCCAGCACACTAAGAGGCTGGTAGGTTATCAATGGGCACCTCTAAGGTGCCCTCTGGGTGCATATCTTAATAAATCAACTACTAGCATCAGTACAGATTTATTAAGACAAGGTTTTGGATACCAAACACAGGAAACGGTCAGAACAAAGCGGGCTCAGCCACACATGTCCGACCAACGCAAGTGTAACCATGCTTGCCTTAACCACGCATATGCCTTAACAACGCATATGCGTGGTTAAGGCAATGCGCGGTTTAGTTGCCAAGCGGACAGGTGGAAGAGGAAGGACGATGGGGAATCGGGAGAGGACGTTGTGAGGTAAGTGGGGCTGGGGCCAGGTCTTAGGGGGTGTAGTTTTTTGGGATGGGGGATAGGTTTTAGGACTCAGGAGGGGGTCAGGGTTGTTTGTAGGGCAGGGAGCAGTTTTAGGGCTCAGGGCAGGGGGGCTGGGGTCGGGGTAAGTAGCAGCTGTAGGGACAGTTTTTAGGGCTCAGGGTGGGGGGATGGGGTCAGGGTAGTTTTTAGGGAGGGGCAGTTTTTAGGGCTAAGGGCGGGGCAGGGGAAAAGGGACAGTTTACAGGGCAGGGGGCAGTTGTAGGCCTCAGGGTGGGAGGGTCTGGGTCGAAGTAGTTCAGGGATGTAGGGGCCAGTTTTTAGGCCTCAGGGCGGAGGGGCTGGGGTCCGGGTCGTTTTTGGGGCATGGGGTTAATTTTTAGGGCTCAGGGCAGGGGGTAAGGGACAGTTTAGAGGGCAGGAGGCAGTTTTAGAATTCAGGACGGAGGGGACAGGGTTGGGTAGTTTAGGGATGTAGGGGACAGTTTTTAGGGCTCAGGTGGAGGGGCCTGGGTAGTTTTTGGGGCGTGGGTTTAATTTTTAATGCTCAGGGTAGAGGGAAAAGGGACAGTTTACAGGGCAGGGGTATGATCTTTAGCACGCATGTTCCTTTACCCATCATGTCTTTACCACGAAAATGCGTTGTACCATCATACAACCACCAAACACTGTAGGTTTCAGTGAAGCCATCATGTAGCTGGGGAACTCTTAATGACCAGTGCCCAGTACATATACTTAAGATGGCTTCCCTGTTCACTTGTATTATCTAGTAATTGAACTAGACAGCTCAGGGGTATATCTGCTCATGCAGATATGTCCTCACATGTAATATAACACACCCTGCCTTAGGGCTAGAGGCCTGATGTAGGGGTGACTTGCACATATTGCATGCAGTGTCTATAAGCATGGCACACAGGGTGTGTGCCTTGTCAGCTTTTCACATTTGTTTGTACCATTTCACGCAGCCTCCAATGGCAGTCTGCATGAGTTCGGTGGTGGGTCCCTTAGGGTGGCACAATACACGATGCAGCCCTTAGGGACCCTCTTTAGTACCCATGCCCTAGGTACCAGCGGTACGATTTACGAGAGACTTACAGAAGCGCTAAAGTCTTGCCAGTTGAGGAACAACTGAACAGTTAGCTTGTTTTAGGGAAAGAGCACCAGCACTGGGGACCAGGTTAGCAGGACCCCAGTGCACTTCAGTCGAATTTGCATCAAATACCAGGCAAAAAGTGGGGGTGACCATGTCAAAAATGGGTACTTTCAAACACACGCCACTGCTGACTTCATAATTGTGGCTTCTTGGGGACATGTTATTATTATTGTTATTATTAACCTTCCGTTCCAGCTGCTTACCTTTTGACCTTTTTTCAGGCTTTCCAAATTATCAGTTAGCTATTCTTGCAAAAGTAGGGTGCAAATACCAAGTATGAGTTCACCTGGGAGGCTGTGTGAAACCCCAACCTTTATCAGCAGAATCTCAATGTTCTTCATGTGGACTCGTCTCTTGGGTTTGGCTTACTTCTGTTTGATCCCAGGGGCATACGGGATCTATACTCCCTCTTCTCTTGCACTTTCCTTAAGAGAAATTAAGTATCTGGGAAATAGGGTTTGCAGGCAGCCACTATCCATCAAGGCTATCACAGTTCGGCTTCAAACTCTTTCTGCCTTATTGGGTGGGTATGTGACCAGGTCAATACATTTCACATGTACATTTGTCCAACTAGCCTCTATGGGCCCATGGGTTTCAGGGACAATTGCTGGTATTGTGGTCCCAGTCATTAGAGTAGTAGAACTGTGGATCCTGTGGTAGTAGTCTGGTGCTGTGTTTAAGTCTCCTGTTGGATCTCAGAGGCTGTCCCCAGTAACTTATGATACAGTCTGTTGGTTGGATTCTACCAGTGAACATACTACTTGGAGTGTCTCATCAGGTATCCAATTTGGTAATAGCGGCCTTGATAGCATCAGTGCCTTAGCACCCTTGTACTCGGTGAAATGCTGTGGTGATTTTGATAGTCTTCAGTAGAGTCACCCATGGAGTTGGTGCAGTCAACATTAAATAGAGTCTGCAAATGCATACATTGACTGCAACCACTTGTTGCCCTAAACGTTGAGATGGTAGTCCAAAGATTGTGACTAGTCGTCGTTTGCTGAGTCAGGGTGATCTGTTCCCTGATAACACCTCTTTGTTCAGGTGATGGTCCTTTTCAGTTTCTTGTACCAGGTAGTGCAAGATGGATCGATGGCCTGATACATAGACTGGAGTTCTTCAGTTAGTAAGAGAGTGGTTCACTCGCTTAATCCATTACTGTCCACATGTTACCATAGCTACATACACAGTTAATTATTAAGCATTAGAAATCCAATACGTGTTGAGTTTAATGTGCTGAAGTAGGCAGCGTTATGTTATATTATGCTATGTTATTTTATGTTTAGGCTGTCCTGATTTCAGTGAGTTTTTGTGGATTTCAGCTGTGTTTTCTCAGTGTTTTTCCATACCTTTTGAAATCTGTGCTATCAGTGTTTATTCAGCTGAATAACCCACAAAATAGTCAACTGTGTTCTTCAAAGGTCTACAAATCATGTTTTTTTCCAGGGATTTTTATACACATATAATTTAAAGGAGAAGTAATTCAGGGTACATAGTGTCTTTCCATTGGCAGAATGTCCAATGGACATATGTTAGAATGTTTTAAGCATAGAAAGTCTGTGGATTGCACACTCACTGATACTCACATCTCATTACCCTGTTTCACATCTCATTACCTCTAATGCCCTCTCTATCGGTACTGTGACTGGTTTACAGGAGTGTTACTTGGTTAAAAAGTATCAGTGCTATATTCAAATGTTTTAATACAAATTCCCGGCATTCACTTACCTATTTATGAATATTATGACATTGTAAAGGTGGCCAACCTTGCCAACTGCATAGTAACTTGTAAAACCTTTAACATTTTGAATTACACCACATTAATTTGTAGCCCTGCATTCCAAGGCACATGATTCTTGATGATTTAAGTATGCCCACTACTGCTTTTCTGCCCTCTTTCCCTGACTACATTAAGGTGGTGCTACAGTTATGTGGACTTTAAATGGTGCCAAGTGTGCTCCATGGCAAATGTATCACTTAGCCCGGACCCTTTAACAAACATCACATTGTAGTCTGGTAATTGAAATGTTGCTGTTAACAGTGTAGCTATGGGGTCAAATACCCATCAGAAAAGTACAGTTGGGTAAAAAAGCCAGGATTGGCTTAAGGTATCACACATAACAATAGAACACTTTGCAGCTATGAATGTTGTTGGTATGTGAAACGTCTTGTGCCATGTTTTCACCGCTATTTCACATATTTGGTGACAGTACTGTTTTCATAGGTACCTGTCACTACACCTGCATTAAATGTTTAAAGCCTAGGGTATTTAGCAGTTGACCTGCTATCAATACTCACTTGTTGGAAAAGAGGGCTGATGTATCAAAGGGATTTACACATTGTGTGTCTGTGGGTAACTGTGATGGTATATATCGGCCAAGATTCTTATGTACCAGTCATTTCACCAGTCGATAAAAGAATTAAACACTGCCAAAAGATCAAATGTGATTTTAATATGCCTAGATTCTCTACAGTACAAAAAACATAATTTGATCAGACCTAAAAAATGCTTCTAAACCCTGGCCCTTTAATCAGCCGCAGCCGCTGCAGGTAAGAGCGGTGGGGCCGGGTTGGAGGGATTTGGAGAAACGACCACGAGGGAAAATTTGTTATTTATTTAATTTCCCCTCGTGGTCGTCTCTCGAAATCCCCCCCACCCGGCCCCACCGCTCTTACGTGCTGCGGCTGTCTTTAATCCAATCACACAAAACTGGAGGACACAAAAGGTGGAAATAATATTTTAGTTATACCCAAAACAAACAAAAAAAACTCTACCTGTCCAGAATAGTCTTAGACCTATTATATAGTTTTGGTCCATTCAGAAGTAATATAAATTACTCATTCTCTCTTATTTCCTTTCTTTGACTGGCATATTAGTTTATGGTTGCGCAGGTGCTTATCAGTGTTTATATGTTTACACTGATGAGACCGTTTTCCCTTGAGGTGAGGTTTTATCAGTTATTATAGGTTTAAACCCAAAACAGGACAGCCTAGTTATGATGTGTTATGTTATGGTACAGAGTTTCGTGAAGTGAGAACTGATACCCAAAAAGGTGTCCTTGCGCTGAGAGCCAATATAAGATAGAGACATCATAGATGGTTAGAGTAAAGTTAATCATAGACAAAAATGTATTTTCCTAAAAGCAATATGATGATAATTGGCTTTGAGAGAACATGGAAGATCATTCTATAGTGTCGCAGACAGCAGGCTGAATCCAAACCTTTAACAGAGAGATCCTTTGAAAATAGGTAGTTTAAGGTTGTTTTCAGAAGCAGATGAAATCACCGAGTTGGGAGACATTGAGACATTTGTGAAATCAACTCCTCAAATAGACAGGACTCAGGTTAGCACATTAAAGCAAGTCACAAAGAAGAGAACTGCAGGAGTGGCCAGAGAGGGCTATAGTTGTAAAATGGACCCACATGCACTTAAATGCAGATACTCAAGTGGACGCGGAAGGATACAGTCAGGCAGCCAATAGCATTAGATGAGTCAAGACGTGATTGACAAAGTTCAAGCCACTGCCTGAAGGAAACTAGTAGGAGACAGCCAATGGTTGAAAGGAGAAGCCTCAAAGCCACTATATATATATATATATATATATATATATATATATATATATATATATATATCAGAAGAAGCAGAAAACGAATCAAAAAACAAAAAAGAAGAGGAAAGAAAAAGAAATTAAAAAAGAAATTAATCAAGAAGGACTTAGTGATCAACATTTCTACCAAAACTTTAAGTCCTGATCAGATCAAATTGTTAAATAAAGGACTCTCTTTTTGCCCCAACAATGACATCAACCTACCCAACTTTCGCATTGATCTATATAAATTTTGCCGGAAGTTGAAACTTAAAAAAACACTTTGAGAGCAAACCGCAGAACCCAGCAAAAGTAACAGTGACATGCACGAACATATCACCTATAAGTCAAAAAGATATACCAACTCTAAGAACCTTGATATCTTTAGCAGAAGACCAAGAACCTAGATCCACAGAATTGGTACAATCTGTGGAAATGGACAAACAATTCTGTCAAAACTTTGGCATTGCGACATGGAGAGGAGGAGACGGTGGGCTAACAGCGCAATCAACCTTTTGCCCACAACTACCACTTGGCAATAAAATTGATTTATTTCATGAGATCATGATAGAGGACATCAATCAATTAATACAAAACAACTCCCAGATCAAGAAAAGCAAGAAAAACAATAAATCATGGAATCTTACACAAGGAGAACATAGAGCCTTAAAGGAGTTAAAGGAAGATCCTCAGATCATCATCAAAGCCTCAGACAAAGGCGGTAATATTGTTATTCAAAGATCTTAACTATATAGAAGAAGCCAATAGACAACTGAGAAATGAAGATCATTATGAAAAACTCAAAGACAACCCCATGGAAGCTTGGACTCAAGAATATCATTTCAAACTACAGGAATGGAAAGATCGAGGTTTAATTGACTTTGAGGAATATATGTACTTAAAGGTTGATCATCCTACCATCCCAATGATATACTTTCTACCGAAAGTGCATACATCACTAATAAATCCACAAGGAAGACCTATAGTGAGTTCCATTGGCTCTCTTTTAGAAAAAACATCTAGATTCATTGATATTTTCTTAATGGATTATGTCACCTCTCTACCATCCTACTTACGAGACACTATGGACTTCCTCAACAAAATTTAAAAAATCCCATGGGAAAAAGGTTTCATTATGGCAACAATAGATGCAACATCTCTGTATACATCAATTCTCCATGAGGATGGAATATCAGCTGTAAAACACTTCATACAAACAAGATATATAAGTCTCTTAAAGCATTCAGAAATGCTATTGGAGATGTTAACATACTGCCTAACTCATAACATATTTCTCTTCAAAGGAGACCTCTTTTGACAAAAACAGGATACCGCAATGGGTACATCTTTTGCGCCCACCTATGCCAATTTGCTAATGGCGGTATGGGAGACTGAAATCATAAAGGGTCAAGAAAAGTTGAACATCAAATTCTGGACAAGATTCATTGATGACCTCTTCGTGACATGGGAGGGAAATCAAAGAGATCTTGAAACCTTCATAAAGTCACTGAACGCAACAAATACAATCTGTCATTCACATCCGCAATTAGCGAACTAAATGTCATCTTCTTAGATGTGGAAGTGTTTATTAAAAATCAAAAACTCTGTACAAAAATCACAGAAAACCAACTTCGTGCAACAGTATCATCCACGCAAACAGTGGAAAATCCCAAAAACCTAAAGTGGAGCATACAGTATGGAGAGATGCTCAGAGCAAAAAGAAACTGCTCAGAAGCAACAGACACTGAACTTCAATTGGAGGAAATCGCTTTCTCGGAAAAGGCTACCCTTTAGAAGTAATTGAAACTGCAAAGACCAAAGTCAGGCAAAAACCAAGAAATGAACTCTTAACACCACGAAAAACAATTCCAGAAAGAGACAATGGAGATGATGAAAAACACGGCTGATCATAGATTTAAATAATGAAAATAGAGAGTTAAAAGAAATCATACAAAGAAACTGGAAAATTCTGCTCCTAGATGAAACCTTGAAAAAGACGCTGTCCCCGAATCCAAGTATTACATATAGGAAGACAGCCTCCCTGGGAGAAATTCTTACACAAAGCCATTTGAATATAAAGCAACCAACAATATCATCTTGGCTATATACCCCAGGTTTTTTGGAAATGCTCAAAGTGTCGAGCATGCGAACATGGTCAAAATTCACTATCATATAAACTTCGAAATGGAAAAACTGAGCGAATCAAAGAGCACATCACTTGTGAGTCAAAATATGTGCTATGCGTATTTGAAAGCCCTTGCGGGAATATAAAGACTTTTCCTACCCAATTGCTAAACATTTTTTTGACTTTCATGCGAGTGATAGCCAACAACTGAAATACTTTGGAATAAAACTTGTGAAGCAAAAAGAACGGGGAAGTGACAGAACCTTAAACCTAAAACGGACAGAATCTCGTCTTATCTTAGCTATTGGAACAGAAAATCCTTTTGGACACAACCTGGATGCAGAACTGCATATACATCTGTAGAAATTTAAACCAATCCAAGAAAATTAATCCTTTTCTGTCAACACTCTCTCGCAATTGTTTTAAAATAGAAAAGTTTCACAACAAGAAAACTAAGAAAAGCAGATAACATATTAATGAGATGATGTAGAATGATGCTTCTTTTAAATCATGTCGACTTAAATACACTAGCACTTTATCAATTCACTTATATGGGAACTGACCGTTAGAACTAACAAGATAGAAACCCTGATGAAATTTGGTAAACAGAAGTTTCTCTTAAAAGTTTGCTAGAATTATAATAATGGAATGACATAGGAATAAATTTTAATGTACTTTACTCTTAATTGAAAAAGAGAACGTTGATATTTAATGAAATACAATTGTAACTTCTCTCACCTATATCGCTTCAATTGCACAGATCACTTTATGACATTGAATTTCATCAATAGTTGATACATGTATATAAATCTTATAATTCTTATGCAATGAAACCTTTTTGCATCACCTTTTTTTAAACCTTGTTAATACAAAAACCAACATGAATTTCTTGGGGCTATTTTATCTTATTGTAGAATCTATGGATCAAATTCCGAACACTCTTTGGAAAATATATGCACCTGCACTTTATGCCATAAGAAGGAACATATTGAAATATATTGTATGTACTTTACAAGCACTTTCAAAATGGCTGACAAAATTTGCCACTGCTAGAATATGGGGATTAGCAGTCTAGTGATGTATTGCAGTGGAAAGCAATGAGGGGTTAATGCACTTGAGCACTTTAAAGACGCTCTAGACGAAGGGACTCTGTGGTCCAGTAGAAGACTGGGAGCCAAAACGCATAGACCGTCCATATTTTTGTTTGCACTATGGTGTGTTAAATAAATAATCAAAAGAATACTTTTCCTTCGTGGTGCCGTGAATTCTTTCGCCGTGTGGAGGAGCGAGAATTGTGGGACATATATATTTGCCAACCAGATGCCATTCTAACACTGCCGAACACCATAGAACGGGTGCCTCCGTCATGTGAGAATGGCTTCCCGTCATTTAATTGGTCAACAACATTCCAAACAGGAACATGGAGCACTCTGCAGGTTGCAAAAAGTATCATTTAATTTAACAATATCTCCAGTAGGCGCGTTTCAGCAAAACTGGCTTTCTCAATGCTGGTTTCCATGTCCGATCACCAGATCGTTATTTAAAGACACATGCACTTGCTCCCATTGGATCACAAATCAATTGCTATGGAGACAAGTTGTCCTGTCTCCATTTTCTCCTTACAGCCAGCGAGCAGCCATCTTTAAATATATTGTTGTAATACAGGTTAATGTCAATAGCAATATCCTTCGACATCTTGCAGCTAGAATAGCTCTTACTTCCATTCGGAAATCCGCTGCATGGCATATTATTGTCACGCCGATGGGTGGACCATTCCAACACTGGAACCCCCCACCACAAGAATTCAACTACTACGGACCACCTCCTTTTCTAGGGGTTCGCCCGGGACCACCAAGAGGAAGGAACCGGAGGGGCAACCAGGTCCACTGGGGCACCGAGGCAGAGGAACCACAGAAAGTCTCAACGAGGAGCATGATGGCAACATCGAACAATCAACCATCAACCAGCAAGAGGGGCAACTAGTAGTCAACTTGACGGAGTATGAACTCACGGAACCCCAAAGAAGTGTCCTGGAGAAAGGCCTGGGATTTGTACCCACTAACAGGATGGACAAGTTCAAGCTATGTGTGGAAATGAAGGAATTTATCCGCAAGCTGAAACTACGAGCTTTTTTTGAAAACAAAGAAACAACGGAGGGACAGATCTCTGATACCGGACTATGACCCAAATCTACTTTGACCCCCCTGTACTCAACACTACCAGTGGAACTACTTGCTTTCGAAAAGGCTGTGATGGGGGAACTGACAAATATACCGACACAAGACAATACCACCTTCCAGAACACATCAAGGGTGGAAAAAGAAGCATTACAACAACTAGCAGACAATATAGACATCATTATAAAACCAGCGGACAAAGGGGGAGCAATTGTAATCCAGACAACAAGTAACTACGACAACGAATGTAGAAAACTTTTGGAGGATCGTAGAAACTATGAGATCCTCAACTTTGATCCAACATAGGAGATACGGGTGTGGATTACGGGGATGGTAGAAGAAGCCATGGCACATGATTGGGTGTCTAAGAAGGAGGCTGAATTCCTGATCCAAAAATCACCTAGAACACCATATTTCTACACCATCCCCAAAATCCATAAAAATCTGGAAAACCCCCCTGGTCGCCCTATTGTGTCAGGTATTGGTTCTATCCTGGAACCACTATCCAAATTTGCGGATGCATTCCTCCGCCCTTTGGTCCAAAAAACGGGAACCTACCTTAAGGACACTAAGGCCATCCTACAACTCCTCCAAGATATCCCCTTCGACCCAGATCAACACCTCCTACTGGGGCTCGATGTGGAAAGCTTATATACAAGCTTACCACATGACGAAATTCTGAACATAATAGAGGAAGTACTTTTTACCACACCATGGGAGTATCACACACCTCGGAACGTGGTCATGGAATGTGTATCTTTGGCCCTTAAGAATTTTTTTTTTTCTATATGAGGGGACTCATTATCTACAAAAGCACGGGACCAGCATGGGGAGCACCTTCGCTCCCAGCTTGGCTGGTCTCTATGTACACCATCTCGAGACCAGCAAGATACTGCACCCGGACAACCCATTCTTCAGCAACATCGTAATATGGAAACGCTATATTGATGACGTGCTTGTGATATGGAGAGGCAATGCCGAATCCACCGGAGCGTTTATGGTCTGGCTTAACCAACAGAACACTTATCTCAAATTCATACACACTACGTCAAACACCAACTTGTTTTTTTTGGATTTAAACATCTATCCGGACCGTGGTACACTCAAGACGACGACGCATTTCAAACCCACTGCGAAGAACTGCCTGTTACTGTACAATAGCTTTCATCCCCGACACCTCTGGGACAACCTCCCCTACGGACAGTTTCTCCGGCTCCGGAGAAATTGTACAGAGATCACCGACTTCAAAAAACAAGCCTCTGATTTGATAACTAGATTAGAGAATCGCAACTACCCAGAACAGATCATCAAAAGAGGGATGAAAAGGGCGAGGAATAATAACAGAGACGCACTTTTGGAAGACAAGATACCAAAAGAACAAGAAGTTAGACCGATATGCGTCACCACTTTCAACACACACTCCAACCAGGTATCAAAGATAGTGAACAAGCATTGGAGAATTTTGAACTGTGGTAGTCTCAATTTACCAAAACCCATGTTTTCCCACAAGAGGGGCAGGAATCTGAGGGATATCCTCGTCCATACCAGACCACGCACAACTCCAACAATAGACATTTCAAATTCACTCCTTCCTCCGGTTCAAGGCCATTACCCTTGTGGCAATTGTAGCACATGCAATCTCACCAAAAGGAGTAAAAAGATCAAATTCAAGAATGGCACAGAGTGGGAGCAAAGAAAGTTTACCAACTGCAATAGCAGAAACGTGGTATATATGATCACGTGCCCGTGCGATTTGGAGTACATCGGGATGACATCAAGACCGGTGAGAATCCGCATTGGTGAGCACAAAAGCAACGTTCGCTGCAAAAAGAGCACCACTAAGATGGCCACACACTACCTAACCACGGCTCACAGCGTGGATGATCTACGATGGACCGTCATAGAACAACTTAACAATGAAAACGGCCTACTAGAGAAAGAGCAACGATGGGTGTTCCGTCTGGGCACCCACATAACTGGTCTTAATGATGACATACCCTGGGTACAACTGTCATGAACCAAGGAGTGAGCGCTGATTTGCCCCAATAGGGCAACAGCACCCCCGTATAATGTATGCTCACAAGTAAATCCTGTGTCCAGGCCACATTTGGCCCTATGAACGATTAAGCATCTTGCCATGAGATTCCCACCAATCTAGTGGGAATCTCTCCTGAGTACTGTGTACGCTTGAAAAATAGCAATCCTCCATACCGCTGATCATGCCTCGAGTTCCACCGTTTTTTGCCACGAAAGGATTATTAATATAATCCTATAGTCTTATACTTTTTCATTAGCATGGATTTATAATAATTATCTCCCCCCCCTCACCCCTTCTCCTTTTGTAGCCGTACTTCGAGCTTTTTTATACCGTATATACGATGCACAAGAGGGTTTCGACCATTTAGACTCTACTAAAGAACTGGGTCAACATGTGCCAAATTGACAGTATTACCGAGTCGTTTTTTGGAACGTGCATCAAACTATGGCCCAGGCCCTTTTAATGGGCATTTCACACGAAGTTACGGTCCCGCATGCGGACTACATTACCGAGACAGGAAGTCACCTAATTTCCGTTAACTGAAATGGACCGCCCAATGAGACTATGGTTGACGTTCTAGTGTCTGGATCCAGTTTCCTGTACAGGAAGTAGTCTTCAACCACTTCCGGGTTAACTTTGACACGCAGCACTATGTGCACGAGTGGGGCGGCAATCTTGGTAATTAGCAGCAATTAGTGGCACTATTTAAAGACACCGCCCCGCGGTCTCAGTATACCACGGAGCCGCGGGGAGGCGTTATTTAAGCGAGGCAGTGTCCAGATAACTGTAAGTACGGCATAGCCGCTTAAAAGGAGCAGTCCACATCGCTGACATCGTGATTCTGATCACTCTTCTCTTTCTCCCTCCCCCCTGTCTCCTCTGTACAGAATTCAGTTGAGACACCCTTCCCACCCGTTTTTGAGGCTCATGGAGCAGTGTCTCTTAACAAACAAAGTATGTATTACAAAATTATACTTACCCTGTATACCAGACTAAACTCCCCACTCTCTACCCCATTTTACCGGAATATAGAGCGTGTGTTTTCTGTTAATTGTGTGTATGTCTTGTTTGTCATTTTTATCCACAGGACACTGCATTAGGGGTGAAATACACGATAATGGCTAAAGATACACCATTCACTTTGTGGTACACTTTTCTTGCAGGTCACAAGTGTTTGCGCCGGAGGCAGCGCATTTTTACTGTTTGTGAACTAATTATGCTTTCTTTTTTCAGATTAACATATAGAATACCAAAAGGGTATTGTATACAGTGCATGATTACTTGCATTCTCACTTACCTGTATATATCACTAGTTTCACTCTTTCGAAATCATTCTCGTTAGTATAGTGAGAATAGAAGGGATCAGTTATAGTCCTGATGAAGAAGCCTCAGAGCTTCGAAACATGTTGACTAAGATAGGAGCACCCGCACATTGACGCAGGACATCTCCGACTCACCGCTTTTAATAGGACCAGCTCCAGGGAATATTAAAGTTTCTAGTCCACAGGGGCCAGGTCCTTTTTAAACTCACTTTTTTCACTCACCCTTGACCCTTCCTCTCACAAACTCCTACACCACACATAGTACTGAAGATCAGTGCTCCCGCGTAGTCGTAGGTCGTAGCACGCCCCGTTCCGCAGCGGGACGGGAAGACCCCCATGATGAAGCATGACACCAAGGGCCCTTTTGGTGTGAGAGGGGTATTTAAGCAAACACTGTGTGCTTTCAACCAATGTAGGAAACACACTCTAACCTGTGAGAACACTTCCACTGAAAGAAACCCTTCTACAGGTGGATCCTTGTGTTTTGTATAGATTTCCAGAGGAGGACGTATCCACCTCCAGTGCCCTTCCCGGACACTACCTCTTCACTCCCTCTCTTGTTTTTTGTAGCTATTTAGACAGCGTGCAGCTGTGGGAGCATACCAGTATTTCTGGATAGTGTGGAACGTCTGCTAATATACCGATAGTCCCGGTCTTAAGACAATGACTAATAATATACCACTTTGTCTACTTTAGAATTTTCATTTTTCTGAAACACATGCATGCACACACTAGAAACACACACGCATACATAGACCCCGAATCTCCCATCGAGTCATGGCTGAGGGAGCGGGCCTCACTTTCGATGAAGAGGAAATTGACAGGATACTGGCAGCCATCAACCGCTTTGAGGGATTGAGCAGCACTGATCCAGGCCCGATAATGCAGACTGGGACAAGCTGGCTAATCTGAGGAGAACCCAGATAAAGACAGCACTGCACGGTCTACTGATGACGGAATACCTGAGGGGGAATGCTGCACCACAGGGCCTGATAGTCCGGAATGAGCCGTTTATATTCCAGCATGACAAGTCATTCAAAAAGGACTGGTCACTGATATCGTGGCATTGTACCCGGGACTGGCTGGTCCTCATCATCAAGACAGCCACCCGTCTGGCACAGGAACTAAAGATCGATATCCAAAAGTTGGTGGTCCAGCTGAAGAGCTACCAATCCACTATTGTTCTGAAGAAAAAACTGGACGAACTCAACCAGCAGATGAGTGAGTTCGAAATTACCTTGAAGCAAAGCAAATACAACAAATTAAAAAAGGACACTGCACGTTTTAGCCACGAGAGAGTGTACCCCTACACACGGGACGATTACGTGGCCAAGAAAACTAACAGGGAACAGACAGCGACCTGTCAGACACAGGATCCAACGATTCCTACTCAAGTAGAGGGAGCAATCCTAGAAACCAGAGAGGAGGAGCCCAATACCAGAGGCCGTACAATCCAAGACGAAGAGGATGGGGTAATTACCAAGGCCCTCTCGCCTATGCACCCTACCCCTACGGCCCACCGCCGATGGGTGGACCATTTCAACACTGGAACCCCCCACCACAAGAATTCAACTACTACGGACCACCTCCTTTTTTAGGGGTTCGCCCGGGACCACCAAGAGGAAGGAACCGGAGGGGCAACCAGGTCCACTGGGCCACCGAGGCGGAGGAACCACCGAGAGTCTCAACGAGGAGCATGACGGCAACATCGAACAATCAACCATCAACCAGCAGGAGGGGCAACTAGTAGTCAACTTGACGGAGTATGAACTCACGGAACTCCAAAGTGTCCTGGAGAAAGGCCTGGGATTCGTACCCACTAACAGGATGGACAAGTTCAAGCTATGTGTGGAAATTAAGGAATTTATCCGCAAGCTGAAACTACGAGCTTTTTTTTAAAACGAAGAAACAACGGAGGGACAGATCTCTGATACCGGACTACGACCCAAATCTACTTTAACCCCCCTGGACTCAACACTACCAGTGGAACTACTTGCTTTCGAAAAGGCTGTGATGGAGGAACTGACAAATATATTGACACAAGACAACACCACCTTCCAGAAAACATCACGGGTGGAAAAAGAAGCATTAAAACAACTAGCAGACAATATAGACATCATTATAAAACCAGCGGACAAAGGGGAGCAATTGTAATCCAGACAACAAGTAACTACGACAACGAATGTAGAAAACTTTTGGAGGATTGTAGAAACGATGAGATCCTCAACGATGATCCAACACAGGAGATACGGGTGCAGATTACGGGGATGGTAGAAGAAGCCATGGCACATGATTGGGTGTCTAAGAAGGAGGCTGAATTCCTGATCCAAAAATCACCTAGAACACCATATTTCTACACCATCCCCAAAATCCATAAAAATCTGGAGAAAAAAAACCCCGGTCGCCCTATTGTGTCGGGTATTGGTTCTATCCTGGAACCACTATTCAAATTTGCGGATGCAAGATATCCCCTTCGACCCAGATCAACACCTCCTACTGGGGCTCGATGTGGAAAGCTTATATACAAGCTTACCACATGATGAAACTCTGAACATAATAGAGGAAGTACTTTTTACCACACCATGGGAGTATCACACACCTCGGAACGTGGTCATGGAATGCGTATCTTTGGCCCTTAAGAATTTTTTTTTTCTATATGAGGGGACTCATTATCTACAAAAGCACGGGACCAGCATGGGGAGCACCTTCGCTCCAAGCTTGGCTGGTCTCTATGTACACCATCTCGAGACCAGCAAGATACTGCACCCGGACAACCCATTCTTCAGCAACATCGTAATATGGAAACGCTATATTGACGACGTGCTTGTGATATGGAGAGGCAACGCCGAATCCACCGGAGCGTTTATGGTCTGGCTTAACCAACAGAACACTTATCTCAAATTCACACACTACGTCAAACACCAACTTGTTTTTTTTTTATTTAAACATCTATCCGGACCGTGGTACACTCAAGACGACGACGCATTTCAAACCCACTGCGAAGAACTGCTTGTTACTGCACAATAGCTTCCATCCCCGACACCTCCGGGACAACCTCCCCTACGGACAGTTTCTCCGGCTCCGGAGAAATTGTACAGAGCTCACCGACTTCAAAAAACAAGCCTCTGATTTGATAACTAGATTACAGAAACGCAACTACCCAGAACAGATCATCAAAAGAGGGATGAAAAGGGCGAGGAATAATAACAGAGACGCACTTTTGGAAGACAAGATACCAAAAGAACAAGAAGTTAGACCGATATGCGTCACCACTTTCAACACACACTCCAACCAGGTATCAAAGATAGTGAACAAGCATTGGAGAATTTTGAACTGTGGTAGTCTCAATTTACCAAAACCCATGTTTTCCCACAAGAGGGGCAGGAATCTGAGGGATATCCTCGTCCATACCAGACCACGCACAACTCCAACAATAGACATTTCAAATTCACTCCTTCCTCCGGTTCAAGGCCATTAACCTTGTGGCAATTGTAGCACATGCAATCTCACCAAAAGGAGTAAAAAGATCAAATTCAAGAATGGCACAGAGTGGGAGCAAAGAAAGTTCACCAACTGCAATAGCAGAAACGTGGTATATATGATCACGTGCCCGTGCGATTTGGAGTACATCGGGATGACATCAAGACCGGTGAGGATCCGCATTGGTGAACACAAAAGCAACGTTCGCTGCAAAAAGAGCACCACTAAGATGGCCACACACTACCTAACCACAGCTCACAGCGTGGATGATCTACGATGGACCTTCATGGAACAACTTAACAATGAAAACGGCCTACTAGAGAAAGAGCAACGATGGGTGTTTCGTCTGGGCACCCACATAACTGGTCTTAATGATGACATACCCTGGGGACAACTGTCATGAACCAAGGAGTGAGCGCTGATTTGCCCCAATCGGGCAACAGCACCCTGAGACAGCACCCCCGTATAATGTATGCTCAGAAGTAAATCCTGTGTCCAGGCCACATTTGGCCCTATGAACGATGAAGCATCTTGCCATGAGATTCCCACCAATCTAGTGGGAATCTCTCCTGAGTACTGTGTACACTTGAAAAATAGCACTCCTCCATACCGCTGATCATGCCTCGAGTGCCACCGTTTTTTGCCAGGAAAGGATTATTAATATAATACTATAGTCTTATACTTTTTCATTAGCGTGCATTTATAATAATTATCTTCCCCCCTCCCCTCACCCCTTCTCCTTTTGTAGCCGTACTTCGAGCTTTTTTATACCGTATATACGATGCACAAGAGGGTTTCGACCATTTCGACTCTACTAAAGAACTGGGTCAACATGTGCCAAATTGACAGTATTACCGAGCAGCAATTAGTGGCACTATTTAAAGACACCGCCCCGCGGTCTCAGTATAACACGGAGCCGCGGGGAGGCGTTATTTAAGCGAGGCAGTGTCCAGATAACTGTAAGTACGGCATAGCCGCTTAAAAGGAGCAGTCCACATCGTTGACATCGTGGTTCTGATCACTCTTCTTCCTCTCCCTCCCCCTGTCTCCTCTGTACAGAATTCAGTTGAGACACCCTTCCCACCCGTTTTTGAGGCTCATGGAGCAGTGTCTCTTAACAAACAAAGTGTGTATTACAAAATTATACTTACCCTGTATACCAGAATAAACTCCCCACTCTCTACCCTGTTTTACTGGAATATAGAGCGTGTGTTTCCTGTTAATTGTGTGTATGTCTTGTTTGTCATTTTTATCCACAGGACACTGCATTAGGGGTGAAATACACAATAATGGCTAAAGATACACCATTCACTTTGTGGTACACTTTTCTTGCAGGTCACAAGTGTTTGCGCCGGAGGCAGTGCATTTTTACTGTTTGTGAACTAATTATGCTTTCTTTTTTCAGATTAACATATAGAATACCAAAAGGGTATTGTATACAGTGCATGATTACTTGCATTCTCACTTACCTGTATATATCACTAGTTTCACTCTTTCGATATCATTCTCGTTAGTATAGTGAGAATAGAAGGGATCAGTTATAGTCCTGAAGAAGAAGCCCCAGAGCTTCGAAACATGTTGAATTAAATAGGAGCACCCGCACATTGACGCAGGACATCTCCGACCCACCCCTTTTAATAGGACCAGCTCCAGGGAATATTAAAGTTTCTAGTCCACAGGGGCCAGGTCCTTTTTAAACTCACTTTTTTCACTCACCCTTGACCCTTCCTCTCACAAACTCCTACACCACACATAGTACTGAAGATCAGTGCTCCCGCGTAGTCTAGGTCGTAGCACGCCCCGTTCCGCACCGGGATGGGAAGACCCCCATGATGAAGCATGACACCAAGGGCCCTTTTGGTGTGTGAGGGGTATTTAAGCAAACACTGTGTGCTTTCAACCAATGTAGGAAACACACTCTAACCTGTGAGAACACTTCCACTGAAAGAAACCCTTCTACAGGTGGATCCTTGTGTTTTGTATGTATTTGTTTTTCTTCATTCATTTGGCAAATAGGAGCGATGTTTGTTTAAAGTATATTTAGTTATACGTTTAAATGAATGAGGGACAACAAATACAGCCATCGTGTTTTGACAATATTCCACTCCACTCTATGCCAGTCTACTCTATGCCACTCTACTCTGTGCCACTCTACTCTATGCCACTCTACTCTATGCCACTCCACACTATGCCACTCCACACTATGCCACTCCACTCTACCCCACTGCACTCTACCCCACTCCGCATTACTCCACTCTACCTCACTTCACTGTAGGCGACTCCACTCTATGCTATGATACTCTGCTCAACTCTACGCCGCTTCACACTACACCACTCTGTGCCACTTTAACCTCTCAAATCTATGCCTCTCCACTCTGCTCCACGCCACTCAATGTCACTTTACTCTACACCACTCCACTCTATGCCACTCCTCTACACTCCATTCCACTCTGCGCCACTCCACTCTACACCACTCAACTCTATGCCACACTATGGAACTCCACTCTTTCATTCCACTTCACTCTATGCCACTCCGCTCTACTCCGCTCTACGCCACTCCACGCCACTCCGCTCTACACCACTCCACTCTACACCACTCCATGCCACCACTCTATTCTAAGCTACCCCACTCTAAGCCCCTTTACCCTACCCCCACTCTACTCTGCACCACTGCACTCCACTCTCTTCTACTCCACTCCACATCACTATAATCTACACCTTTCCATTCTATGCCACTTTACTCTGTGCCACTCTGCTCTTTGACTCTCTAGCCCATTCTATGCTACTCTACGCCTCTGCTCCGCTCTCCTCTAATGCCAATGTACTCTACACCACTCCACCCTATGCCACTCTACTCTACATCACTCTAGTGTATTTCACGACCCTCTATACCACTCCATGCCACTTTACTTCACTCAGTGCCACTCCACTATATGCCAATCCACACCACTGTACTCTACCTCACTTTACTCTGTCATTCCACTCTACTCCATTCTATTCCACATGCTCTACACCACTCTGCGCCACACCACTCTGTGCCACACTAGCTGCTCCACGCCATGCCA
This sequence comes from Calotriton arnoldi, assembly GCA_963921515.1. NCBI lineage: Eukaryota > Metazoa > Chordata > Amphibia > Caudata > Salamandridae > Calotriton > Calotriton arnoldi. The sequence goes on along the minus strand of CAWUFW010003839.1, from coordinate 647,300 downwards.
CTCTACATCACTCTCCTCTCCACTCTCTTCTAATGCTACTCAACACCACTTCATTTTTTGGTGCTCCACTCATCTCTACATCACTCTACTCTGCGCCACTCCACACATTGCTACTCTACTGCACTCAACCCCACTCCACCCCACCCCACTCCACTCCACTCTATGCCAGTCTAGTATATACCACACGGCTCTACTCTACACCATTCTGCACCACTCTACACAACTTTATGCCACTCTATGCCATTCCACTCTGCCACTCCACTCTGTTCTTCTCCACTCCAAGCCACTCTACGGCACTCGACTGTATGCCACTCAACTCTACACCACACTGTGACACTCCACTCTATGCCACTCCACTCTATGCCACTCCACTCTATGCCACTCCACTCCATGCCACTCCACTCTATGCCTTGCCAGTCTACTCTACGCCACTCCACTCTATGCCATGCCTTTCCCCTCTATACTACTCTACTCCACTCTGCTCTTCTCTACGCCACTCCGCTCTACTCAACTTTACAGCACTCCATGCCACTCTACTCCATGTCACTCCTCCCTACTCCACGCCACTCTATGCCACTTTACTCTACGCCACTCTACTGTGCACCACTCCACTCTATGCCATTCCTCTCCATTCCACTCTAAGCCAATCGACTCTACTCCATGCTACTCAACTCAATGCCACACTACGGCATTCTACTCCACTCCACACCACTCCACTCAATGCCATGTCAGTCGACTACGCCAGCCACTCGACTCTAAGTTACTCAACTCTACACCACACTACAGTACTCCACTCTATGCTACTCCACTCTATCCCACTCCACTCTATCCCATTCTATGCCATGCCAGTCTACTTTATGCCACTCTACTCTATGCCTCTTCACTCTACTCTACGCCTCTTCACTCTACTCTATGCCACTCCACTCCATTTTGTTCTACTCTACGCCACTCTGCTCGACTCTACGCCACTCCACTCCACTTTATGCCACTCTACACCACACCACTCTATGCCACTCCACAACACTGTACTGCACACCACTCCAATATATTCCACATGTACTCTATGTGACTCTACTCTGCGCCACTCCACGCCACTCCTGCCCACCCTATGGGACTCTATGCCACTCCACTCTACACTTTGCCACTCCACTCCACACTTTGCCACTCCACTCCACACTTTGCCACTCCACTCCACACTTTGCCACTCCACTCCACACTTTGCCACTCCACTCCACACTTCGCCACTCTACTCTACGCCCCTTTACTCTGCTCCACGCCACTCTATTCCACTCTATGCCAGATCAGTCTACTCTATGCCTCTCTGCTAGACTCTACTCCACTCTACACCATTCCACTCTTGTCTATGCCACTCCAGTCTGTGCCATTCTACTCTATGCCACACCCCTGCATGCTACTCCACACCATTTCACTTCAGTTTACGCCACTCCACCCCAGTCTATGCCACTATAATCTACGCCACTCCACGCCACTCCAGTCCACTCTGCACTACTCTCCACCACTCCATCCCACTTTACGCCACTCTACTCTACGCCCCTCTACTCTGCTCTCTTCTAAAGCCATTCTACTCTACACCACTCAACTAACTTTTAGCCATGCTGAACAGCAACCACGCCACTGTACAACATGGCTAAAAGACATTGACAAAGCCAATAGCTCTTGCATAGGCAAGACCTATTGGCCTTGCTACTGCTTGTTGACAGATACCTTATATCTCACCCTATACCTCTCTCAATATATCCTCTATCTACACTCTTGAACTCATCCCAAAACTTATTCTACTACTATGATCCCCAAAATATCCCTTTCTAGACTCTTCCCTTCTCTAGCCCTCCTTGCATCGTCTCAAACCTCTATTTTACTATTCAGACCTCCCAAACAAGCCTTTCTAAAACCCTTCCCTCAGGTATCCTTCCTAGACTCATCCAATACCTCATCATCTTTCTCCCTAATCCACTTCTGGAGACTCTCCCCTCCACCATATCTTCTTTACTCATCCCAAACCTCCTCCTACTGCTGTGATCTCCAAATAAACATTTTCTAGACCCTTCCCTCTTCTATCCCTCCATTATCCTTTCCAATCCAACTAACAGACTCACATGCCCACCGTTCAAACTAATTCATAATTCCCTATATTATACTAATTCACCACTAATCCTTTTTGGGTTCCAGAGTAGCATGCTACTTGCTGAAAATCGCTTTGACACCTCATCAGGGGTAGTAAGCGCTATATAAATGTAATTAGATTAAGGTTATTGATGTTCACTGAGATAAAATGATTTCACTACCATCACTCAGTGTTCGACAGGCTGTGAAACTGGCATTTGAAGAGAAGTATTGGTTTTCCGCGATTCTCTGCATTTGTTGCTCATAATGGAAATCATTCATTTTTTTCTTTCAGTGTACTGACCTCTTATTGTGTCTACACTTTTCATCCAGGCAGGCCTTAACTGCCTCCCTGATAGAGCTATAATCTCCTGTTATAGACACATCTGGCCACTAGGTTACATGCCCATTCCTTAACTTTGTTTTCTTGAGAAGTTAGTATTGTACTACTTCTGGTATTATCTTTGCAAAAGCAATGTACATGCACTGAGCGTCCACGTGACTCACCCCCTTGGCATGCAGCAAACCTCTCCATTGTTCCCTTTTATTATATCTCTTCCGTAGACATCTAAATCTGTGTCGCCAGCCTCATGTTTGCCAAAAAATGGATAATAAAATTATATTTAGATATAGGTAGAGATTAATGGTTAGCCTTCTTCATCCATTGGACTGTTCAGGTGACGCTCACATTTTGCTTCCACCCACTACAGCTCAGGGCAAAGGGTCAGCTGACTTCAGCCATATCCTTTCTTTACTGTGATTGACAGCATTGTGGTTGTGTGCATGTGCACATCCAGTTAAAAAGTAATCTACTTTAGTGCCGGGTGTTGTGGGCCAATCTATGTTTTTTAAATTTTATTTTTTTGCAAACATATGCACGCCACCTTTAGACAGCACTATTGTTTTAGCTTTTTGTTACTTTTTAAAATGACACACAAATTATACAAAAATTGCAGGCTTTCCTAGGCCAGACCTATTGACTTTGTCAATACTTGTTTTTGGAGACTTGAGATTTGTTTTGCAGTTTTACCTCCGCAGTACTTTGTGGGGCCTGCTCTTATTGTTTAAATTTCAGTCGTTTGCCATATTTTCGTCCTTGTTGGAGAATTGAAAAATTCCAGTTATCATTCCATAGATGGGGATTTGGGCAGAGGAAGAAGCTTCTTCTGTCAATGGGAAAGGGCTTGATCTGGCTGAACTGGAGGCGGTTATGTTGTTCCATGAAGTGTCAGATTGAATACCTTCTAAGGGGATTTCACCCTCTAGTCTTTCCCTTTCGCTCCCCTTCTGGTCCTCTCCATTTCCCGTTATTGCTGAAGGGTGAACCTGCGTATTACGCCTCGTTTGCTTTTCTTTATGTGGCGTCTGCCCGCCAACCCAGCTCCGCTGCTCTCCGCTACTCTTCCTGTTGCACTTTGGAGTCTTGAGAGGTCACTGTGAGGGTGGTAAAGCGATGTTCCCAACAGCTGAGCTCCTGAGGCGACCATGAAGAAATCCTTCCTGAGGTTCTTTTGGGGGAATGGCGACCGAGGAGCTCCCCAGTTAAGGATGTCTTTGCTTCTGTTTTCTTCCAGTGACCTTTCTCTCAGGCACCGCCACTGAAAGCAAGGCAGCCCCAGCAGGGGCGTAGCTTGGTAAGTAAGATTTGGGGGTTTGAGCTTCAGATTTCCCGACAATCACGCTGGGACATCTTGTTAAAACACATTATAAGAGAAGCTGGACATGAGGGGGGGCTTAAGAGGCAGGGTAAAGAGAGAGGAGTGCGGATTGTTCGGGATACTTAAAACGCAATATTTTTCAAACTGATCAACATTTTTTAAGGCCTTCAAAACGCACATGGGAGAGTGCGTGTGTTTTTGTCAGTGTGGGTATGGAAACAGCGGCAACAGCAGCGCTATGGCGGAGGAGCGTTGCCCCCCCCCCCCCAAAAACGGCAGGAAAGGAAAAATAAAACGACACTTGTTATATTTTTCCTTTCCTGCCGAGTCTTGGGGGCGGGCCTGATAGTGACAGGCACTGAGGGGAGTGGTAGTGCAGTCCCATCACTGCGCATGATGGTTTGGCCGGCCGTCTCAGGCCGGCCAAACCATCATGCGCAGTGAAAGCTCTCTCCAACCCAGCAACGCAGCTGGGTTGGACAGAGCAGGCACAAACTCACATTCTGGCCTGGAGTGCAAATCAAGGGCGCTCAGGCCAATCCTGAAGCTTGTCTCATGCACAAGAGCAGCTTCAGGATTGGCCTTAAGGCATTCTGGGAGCCTGTGACTTCCTAAAGAGATGAAGAGGAGCAGAAGAGCGCGACGGGCACGGCTGCAGGTAACTTTATTTATAATATTATTTCCCCTCGCGACCCCTAGTGCGTCCCACCTGCCTCCCGCTCCTCCAGCATACCGGCCGCTCCTGTATGGAAAAAGCCCAGGGGAAATCCAACAGATACTTCACATTACCTGACTGAAGGCACTTCTACCCAACTATTTACTTGGGAATACATTTTTAGGGCGGTGTAACACCCCAAACATCCCCCCTGGAGCTACGCCCCTGAGCCCCAGACAGTAAACCTTTTGGAATGCAACTACCCACCCCCCAACACCATCAATCCCCGAGAACCCCGCCCACGCCGCTGACACCCCTCTCCCCGCCGCCTGTAAGGTAAAGATGGAAGCGACATTCGTTGTGTGATTCATGAAAATGAACCCCCTCTTTGGAGGTTAATCATCAGTAACAGCATGAGGGGCACTGGTTCCACATTGCCGTGCATGCATGGCTAAGCTGCCACCATGTTTTTTCTCCCCGAAGTGGCTCCTGCAGCCCATGCAGATACCATTTCAGGGGAAAATGTCTGCCACAATGCTAGATATATTTACATTAACTTAAAATTATTCCTCTAGGTTCTTACAGTACAACATACTTTTTCCTCCTGCTTTGGTTCCCTGTACCTTGGCGTCAGATCAGGAGTTGTTTCCGTGTTCTTTTAAAATACTTAGATTGTATGCTTGGAAGGTAACCTTCCTGGACTTCAGCTACTCTTGCTTTGGTTAGCTGACTCAAAAACTCAGTTCCCAGTTAGCAGGCTTCTTACCTTATGGTCAGGGGACCAGTACCTTTATCTTTGGTGGCCGTGGTTGTCAGAACGAACAGCCTCTTTTTGTAGGGTAAACAGTTGGCTACTGTCTTTTGTGGCATTTTCACCGAGCTGAATACTTGATTGTCCTTGAGGGCAGTTCAGAATTGCTGCTCGTCAGTGTGTATTTTTGCAGAATACCAGGCACTCATGTATGGCGACTTTGTCAGAGGATAGGCAGTGGTAAACTGCATGCTCCACATGATCCCTGGGATTTTTGTAAGTCGCTGTCAAGCATTCTTCTGTATTTTGGTGTGTATGCCATGCTGTCCGCTTGAAACTCACACCACTAACTGAACCAGACAGTAGAGGGTGAGTATTGAAGAAAAGTATTTGTACAGTTTTAAGGCAACCTTTCAATAAACAATAAATAATTACTAATAAGTAAACAATAAAGATCAGAAAGAACCAAAGACAAACGGATTATTTATCAAAAATACAAAAATGAGCATTTATTAAATATTGAAACTGAGAACATTGTAATAATCATACATTCCCTTTCGTATCTATCATACAGACTCACATGCACACTGAATGTAATTTAAAAAAACACTGTTAGAATGATGACATTTTGTTCGACAATGGTGAATTGACAAAATATATAAGAAATGTTTCCAGGCGTATTGAGTGAAAGACAGAACCCCATATCCGGAGGCTTCCATCAGACTGAAAATAATCTTCGAATGCATATAACAGAATTTTATCGACCCAACTGCACCGCATGACATCACAACTTTGAAACTAAAGAAGTAATATGCAGTCAATAATGGACAGCGCTGCGCTACCCCGTTTTCCATCCATTAACGCCTAATTCTTCTCTCCAAAGCCATTCTGACACACAGCAAACCTTCAAGAAATATTGGAGGCCCTACATATCAGCGATATACATGATATAGTGACAGCATCATTTTGCCCGTAGCCCTTGAGATTACACTTCCAGAACCGCTTTGTCTCCAAGTACTGTCTAATACGACTGGTCCCCTCAGTATCATTTGATAGCAGATTCATCAATTGTTCTCTACTGTGGCCCTCTTCCTGATGAAGGCACCCCTGCAGTGCCGAAACGCGCGTAGAATACCACCAGTCATTTGAATTTGTGCCACTCAGTTTCCAACTGAATCTGTCTTATATATTTTGTCAATTCACCATTGTCGGACACAATGTCATCATTCTAACGATGTTTTTTTTAAATTACATTCAGTGTGCATGCGAGTCTGTATGATAGATACGAAAGGGAATGTATGATTATTACAATGTTCTCAGTTTCAATATTTAATAAATGCTCATTTTTGTATTTTCGATAAATAATCCGTTTGTCTTTGGTTCTTTCTGATCTTTATTGTTTACTTACTAGTAATTATTTATTGTTTATTGAACGGTTGCCTTAAAACTGTACAATGATTATTTTTTCCCTACTTTAAGGAACCTAATCTGAATTGTAGGGGGCCTCTTCTTTTACGCTTATTGAAGAAAAGTCTGCAGCACAGTGAGATATGGACCAGGATCTGAAAGCGAATAAGGTATTTTAGCAGAGAGGACGGCCTGCCAGTATCAAGGAGTGATACTGATTTGCAACTCAAAGATGGATAGTGAGATGGAGACAGCAGGGCTTGGGACAGAGGCCATCACCTGAGCGACAGGGGCATTCCCTGGCAGTCTCCTAGCTTGTGTAGGCCTTTCCTAGGCTTTCAAAGCTCTTTTGAAGCATTAGGGACCAATGTAGGACGCAGGACAAGGAACTCTACTCATTTCATAAAAGATCACTGGGTTCACCGTGTGGTAGCAACATCATGGTGTCAAAAGCACAGGGCTAGAAGTTCCTTACTGTAGGAGCAGAAAAGAAAGAGTTACAGAGTGCGTAGAAAAGCATGAGATGTGTGGGAACCTTACTTAAACATGCATACTGCACACATGCATCATTCATTCCCTCCTGGTTTGAACCTTCATCTCCATGTTTTACCAGGAGGCCTCTATGTATCAGTTGTTTAGTTATCAACGCATGGAACTCAACACGTCAAGGGTCGGTAGTTACAGGTAATTTTTCTACACATTTGGTCTTCTAAGCTGGGTGCGGGAGTGCAACTAGTCCCAGACTTAGGGGGGTGGGGGTCAGGGGGGGCTACCACTTCCAGCAATGGGTCAGGACAAGCATTTCCAGAAGTGTGGTTGGAGCTATCCTCATAGCCAATATGAGAAAAAGAAATGACAAACTGTGCAGTTTAAACATATTTGACAACACTGGCATTATAACTAACATGTTTTTGTAGATTTTACACTATTCTTATGCTACTCAGAGTGATCTTTAAAAAGTAGATTGAGTGCATCGACAACTACAAATTGTAATCCATAGCACATAAAACGTTTTCGCAAAGTTATTTCAAGACAGCACCCTTTTTGTCAATTCACTGATCCTTTCTGTGGCAGGACAATTTGCTTGTGAAATATTTATCATTGCAAGTCCAGAAAATGCCCCTATCACATTAATGACTGAATGTAGCTAGTTGTCTTGTTGCTGATTGTTGTGACTTGAATTGGTGCTGTACATCCTTTTCCTTAGTTACCGGTTCCCTGCTGCTCAGCCAGTATGAATGTGATGTAGTGGAATGCTGGAGTGCTTGGTGATGTAATGGCAGTCTTGAGTGTCTGGCGTGGTTGAGAGCGTCAGTTGGAGTGTGTGGGCTGAGGTGCAAGGATGCTGCTCCTGGTGGAGCTATATGCTACTTACCAACCTGTAACTAAGACTTAATAAATCTACTTCTGAAACCTACTCTACTGGATTCCTTGATTACAAGCATCCAACTTCGTTTACAGCACTGATCTTTCAATCTTTTTGTCTAGAAACAGTTGGTTATTGGCTTGAAGTTAGAAGGAGCCCTTGTTTGAAGCCCTCTTTGTTTTAGAGGTATTTTGAGAAGGGGCATTTATCCAAGGAGTTGTTGCTACCTCTAGCTAGTTTAGCTGCAGAGCTATTAATAAGTGTGTTCTTGCATATATGAGCATGACATGAGCCTGCCAGTGATCATGCTTGTCAACAAGAGTTTGCACCCTTGATAAAATCCTGTGTGGTCAGGAGGTTGAAGGTGAGTGGTTGTTTTCATGATTTGTTTTCTAGTGAACTCTGCAGCACTGTTGGAATTATGATTGAGAAATGATTGAGCAATGGAGAGGGAAGCTTGGGATCTAAAATCATTTGGAGCATTGGAAGTAATTCAGGTGTGCCAGGCATACAGCAAGGGCCTTTGAGGCCGTTGACTGTGCTGCAAAGGCATCAGGATGTACTAAGGTATTGTCTCTTCAGGTACTGTGGTAGGAGGACCCTTTTTCATGTGAACTCTTCTAGCTGGTCTGTTCTTGTGCTCTTGAGGCCCATCAGCTATCCCTGTTCAGATCTCCTATCTCATGTTCAGGCCTCTTGAGTACGGTCTTTTCTTCAACGGTAGGTCATCTCCCCAGGACCTAGGGCAGGTTCTCTGAAGCAAGACAGGCATCGGGTGTCATGGCTCCAGTCAGCTCTCACTGCTATAAACTCCTGTGTTCTTCAGAAGAAAAGAAAATGAAACATCCATGCTGCTCACCATATAAAGGTTGAGCAATGGCTATTCCGGTAGCTGTGCGCTGTATAGACATTGTCAGTTATTGGAATGAATATATATTGAGTTTTTTGATTATGCATTAATGATTATACATTAAGACACAAATATACACCAGTTTAGTATCCACGCAATGACGCATTTAGCGTAGTCCACTAAACATGTACGAAATGAACAAACCATAAGAGAGCCCATGTTAATTTACGAAAATATAATGTTGCATGAAAATGCGCTACTAGAAAGGATACATATTCCGACAGGACAACTGTGCACTACCTAGCTCCATGTAGTCCTATCATTCACTTACTAAGATTTCAACTGGAATCAAAGGCACAATGGTCGCAGATAGGAACTGTGACCGTTTATTGGAAATTAATGCATGAAAGTAAAGAAAATTAAAACAATGTGATCTTGAATAAAACTGAGAGTTATAAAACCACGGCACTGCTTCTGGATAATGAGTTATGTCATGGCAACCCATGACGTAAGTCCATGCGGTGGTCTGGAAATGTTACGATACTTGCATAGTGCTGTGATGCACTTTATTTAAAGCACCATAGTTAATGGATGTGTTTCAGAACTTCTGAGATTCAGAGATTTACTTTTTGGGTCTGGCTTCACATTGCAGCAGTCAACCGACCCTATGTGCTGAAATGATAAAGAGCTTTAAGAAGCACACCTGAGAGAGGGGCTTTGTTTACGCCCGCATTATTGGTTACCTTGAGTACAGTATTTGATTTATGCGGAAGATGTGTGCTGCCACGAGAAACCATGCTTGTCATACTAATCTTGGCTCCTGAGGGGAGTTTGGTAACTTAAAGAAACGTAATGATGTGGCAGTTTGCAATGGGAAGACTCATCTACCATTTATTAGCTAACAATATTACTAAAGGGTCATGACATGTTTACTGTTTTATTAACTACAGAGTGGACCATATTTTTATTGATAGGCTAATCCTGTAGCCGAATAGAGCTTCTTAATAAGCGTGTTCCCTCTTTCAAAATAGCAGTGGCAACCACCGTAATGCTGCAAAGGCATATGTGCATGTGTTTTTCTTCCGCATTTATGTTTGTGCTGTGCAGAGTAAGCAGTTTGTTCTGCCCTCCCATGCCAGCACTGTGACGGATACCCCAGTTGCTGAAGCCTTAACAGGCTCATGCCGATCCTTCTTCCCGCATCAACCCACTGTCTCAGTTTGCTCTCCCCAACTGCAGGAGCCCGCACACGGTCAACTCCGTTCAGCCAAGGGAGCCAGATACACAAAGTTGTTGGGATAGTCCGGACCACATGATCCTATTTTGACTATAAAACGGGAAGAAATACAGTAAGGGGAAGACAGCAACAAGCCTAGCCCCTTTTGAAATGTAAGCAATTACATCCATTTTACAGTTGGACAATGCTGTTGATTGCCAAATATCAGCTCCTGTTCTTTCTGCAGACATGTTTGCACTCTACTCTTAAACTGACCCCTCTGCACCCTGCCAATTCTGCTCACTAGTGCTGGCTTAAGGTCTTTTTAAATGGTGGAGTGTGACACTTTCCCCGAATTTTAGCAAACAAAACGAGTAAACAGACTTCTTGTAGGTGATTTCGGGGAAAGTGGGCTCCTCCCCTGATAATTTTGTGAAAGATTTTGGGTCAGATTTGCTAAAACACCATAGACCCTGAAATGGCATTTATGAAACATTCCAGCACTTTCATGGTGCTTGAGAGAAGCCTGGCCGTTCCTAGGAGTGGGTCCTATTTTTTCAAATATCATAAGTCAAAAATTACTTTCACTACGCCATGGTCGGAATTTTTCGTAGGTTGGCTCCTTATGCAAAAATTAAGTACAATATGCCAGTGCCAGAATTTTCCCATGGATACCTCACCCAGTAATCGTGGGTTCCAGCAAAAATGACCTCCAATATACAAGGGTCAGAGTTTTGCCATCAGCACCCCCCTATAAACGAGTAAAAGGTCTCTTATGCCAAGAATTACCTCAAATATCAGATTCAGCATTTTGCTATGGATGCTTTCAATATACTAAGAATTATGTGCAGCATGTGAGGGCTTGCATTCTGCCACGGATAACACCTCCCATTCTTATGCCATTAGTGCCCTCCTCCATAAGGCAAAAATAACCTCCAGTATGCCAGACCAGCAGCACACTTGCGAGCATAACACACATACTCTCACACACAAACTGCACCCATAAACATGCACATTCTCTCACAGACACTCATTCTCTCACACAATCAGCTTCACACTCACACTCATTCTCACTATATCTCTTGCACTCTTTCGTACATTTGTACTCTGTCATACTTCCACACACACACGCTGCCACTCACACTCCCATTAGTTCAATCTGTGTGTCTTGCATTAGAAAGGTTTGCACTGTTGATGCCCCTGCTTTACCTGCCTTAACTTTTAGTGAAGCTTTAGTAAAAACATTTTCCCTATACATTATTCAAAAATCATAACATATGACCTTGTCAGTGCTTGTTACAAGTATGATGTGAATGAAAAAATGCACTTCCTTAAAATAGCTGTAGAGGGCTTATATTTGGCTTCACGTGTGAATCAAGCAGCAACCCTATTGGAAAGCCAGGACTGGTTGAAAGTGTTACACATTACAATGAGCAACTATGTAAAAAGCTTAAAAAATTTCAGTTTGTGATTTTCAGGCTATATTTTTGGAAACAGTCAAAGATTAATCAGTGAAGAGGTGAAAGGGTGAAGATTGCATTTCATGGGCAGATGCTAGAATGCAATTTATATCTGTCAAACATTCAAACTCCTCTAAAACATTGGAGCTTGCTAAAAAAGTGACTGCCTTCCGCAATGAACACCCAAGGGACTGTAGGGCTAATGTTACAGCATCACCTGCAACGCCACCCCTCCTTTGATTATGCTGTCTAGCAGCGGCAACTGAACGTCTGAATTGAAAAGATGATCTGTAAACATCAGTGCTGGCACCTGTGTTCCCATCCAGAGCCCGGGCTTTGGTTTCTTTCATGAGCCCCAGCCTCTCAGACAAAATATTGTTGGAGCTTGAGCCCCAGTGTCCTACAGGAGCTGGTTCCCATGCCCACAGCCTCAGACAACTCTCCACGGTGGTACCTGCCTCCACAGAGCACTGCCATCATGCAGGCCAACGGGCCCCAAACACTGATCTACGTCGTGGCTTCAGCAGCAACGAAAACACCAGGCCCCTATGTAGGCCAAGGAGGGCCCGGGTCAAGGATTAAAAAGTACCCCTGGAGTCAGTGCTGCTTTGCCCACCCACAACGCCCCATATGCCCGAAGTCCCTATTTGATTCCATCACCAGCCCACAGCCTCTGTTGTATTGCTTCATCCTTAGCCTGTTGCGCCTGCTCTGCCTTCTGCAGCCTTTGCCCGCTTTCTCCTTCTGTACCACATAACCACTCACTCCCAGTTCATCCCCACAGCATCAGACCGATCCTCAATCCCGCACCATCCCCCAAAGCCTCAGCCCTAATCTCCCTTCTCAGGCCATCCCACATCCTCAGTCCACTCTCCCCACTTGCACCGGCAACCTAGTTGCAGATGGAGCTGACTAGGCTCTAGATCTACAGAAAGAGCAGGTATTCTGTAGGTGCCTTTGTAGAAATGTGTATACTCATGAGTTGAGTAATTTATAGGTCGTGACAGCGCATGCGCTGCTTGTGCATGCACTCGTGCTTGCGAGACGCGTTCTATTTAACAAGAGCCTTTGCCAATGCTTGTTGTGTGTGCAACATAAGAGGTGTCCTCATGTAAGTGCTGGGTGATGTGAGTATTGTGAGTGAATGCAGTGTGAGTGGTATGAATGTAGGGTGAAAGGTGTGCCGATGTGAGTGCAGGGCAACTGCATGAGTCTAAGGCGAGCGGAGGGCCCATGTGAGTGCCAGGTGAGAGGAGTGCATACAAAGTGAGAGGAATGAGTGCAGGGTGAGTGATGTGAGCGGTGTAAATGCAGGATGATTGGTGTTCCTGTGTGAGTGCTGTGTGACCAGAGTGCCTGTGTGAGTGCAGGGTGAGCTACTGGAGTGACTGGTGAGCGCATGGTGAGAGGAGTTAGTGCACAATGAGTGGTGTGTCCCAGTGAGTTCTGGCAGACTATTGTGCCTGTGTGCAAGCAGGGTGAACTGTGTGAGTGATGTGTGAACGAAGTGCCTGTGTGAGTGCAGGCTGAGCAGTGTGCTCATGATTGCAGGATGAGAAAAGGGAGTGCAGGGTGAGTGGAGTGAGTCTTGGATGAGTGGTGTGCCTCTTCAGGGGTGTGAGTGCTTGGTTAGTGGTGTGCCCATGTGAGTGAAGGGTGAGCTGTGTGAGTGACCCGAGTGCCTATGTGAGTACAGGATGAGTGATGTGCCTGTGTGAGAGTAGGGTGAGAGGAGTTAGTGGAGGGTGAGTGAGGTGAGTGCAGGGTGAATGATGTACCCACTTGAGTTTGGGTACGGGTGAAAGTGCAGTGTGGGAAGAATCAGTGCATGGTGCGTGATGTGCTTGTTTGAGATTGAGTGCAGGGTGAATGGTGAGACTGTAGGGTGAGCAGTGGGATGTCATGTGAATGCAAGGTGAGCGGTGTGCTCTTGGAAGTGCAGGGTAAGAAGAGGGTGAACGGCGTGCCTGGATGGTGAGCGGTGTAAGTACAGTGTCATCGCTGCAATTGCAGGGTGAGTGGAGTGTCATGTGCGTGCAGGGTGAGTTGTGTGCTCGTGTGATTGAAGGTTAAGAGCAGGGTGAACTTCGTGAGTGCAGGGTGAAGTGCTTGAGTGCATGGTGAGTGGTGTAGTACAATGTGACCTCTGTGAGTGCAGGGTGAGTGATGGGACTGCAGGACGAACGGTGAGAGTGACAAGTGAGCGGAGTGCCATGTAAGTGCAGGGTGAGCGGTATGATTGTGTGAGTGCAGGGAAAAAGAAGGGTGAATGGCGTGAGTGTATGTTGAGCAATGTAAGTGCTATGTGATCGCTGTGAGTGCAGCCTGAGCTTGAAAGCGAAGGGTGAGTGATGAGAATGATGGGTGAGTTGTCTGAATGGAGGATAAATTCCCAGACACACTGACTAACTAAGCACGGTTGGTGAGTGGGGTTTCAGATATAATTTAAACTATTGCTATTATGACGTCAATCAGGGAAGGAGGGTGGAGGAAATAAATGATTTGCATATCCTGCAACACACTTTCAGTTTCTTGATAGTAGGGTTTCCACCTTTCCAAGAGAAAAATACAAGGTCTGGAAAGGTGTCAACCCTATGTATTCATTTGTAACATTACTTTTCTGCATTGTTTAATTATTAGTCAGGGGTCGTTTTCACGGCTCTGAACACACCTAAAGGTGCTTTCTGTTTATGTTTGCTGGTTGAAGTATGTACAAATATGGGCTAAAAATACCGGCCTTAGGCGATTTTGCTTATTCTTAAAATACCGGTTTGCCACGTGGCAACCCTATATGCCTAACATTACTTTATTTTCTGAAATGCATTCTCCCACTGTGGCAGCAAAAGTACTTAACAAATTTGAGGAATAGGCAGAGTGTCACGTAGGGATACTGGGAACCGGTGTGTCACAAAAAAAACAAGAAAGTGTTGTTAACAAGCAATCGGTCTTTTAAAGACCTGTGAAATTCTCAGATGAGACTGAGATAAGGCGCCATCCACTGCCCAGCCAGCCCACAGCAGCTGGAGCTCTGAATGTGTGTCCTAAAACCTGCATCAGGGTCTGAGACACATGACGTGGGGGATGAAGCCCCTTCAGCCCTATGGGCGTTGCGCGCCTGGCTCGGTGTTACTTACTGCCCTTCGTGGGTGTGACTGTCTTCTAAGAGCACCTCGAGGCCGGATATCTAGGAACATGTACACTCATTACTCTTTAAGCAGTGGGAGGGGTTGCAGTTATGTCCATTTTTTTGCTTCAATAACTACTTGCGAATTATGTATTTTTTTCTCATGGCGCCGGCCACCCGTCGCTAAGTCACAATCAATAACAATTTAGGCCTTAATTAAAAAGCGCTTTCCATTGATCCAGCGCCTGGGGTTAATAGAGAAGCTGGGCCGTTTAATTCCAGCTCTGACTGCTCGCGCTGTCTTCGGGTCGCGAGACGTGCTCGCCTCAGCTGAGGAGGATGTTAATCTACGCAGAATGCGCGCCGTGACCACGCTTGGCGATGGCGTGCTCAGAGAGAACGTGTGCTTTGAGGCTCCCACGAGACCAAACTTTATCTAGCATGGACCAAACTCAATATGCTCGTCATTTGCGTAGGGCATACGTACGGCGACATAGGGACACGCGCACAGCATGCAGTCAGATCAGCACAGCTACAGACACCGATTTTCTCCGAGAGAGTCAGACATAGGAGCACCCACACCAGTGGTTGAAGTGGGGGGAAAAAAGTAGGGGAACTGCGGGCGGAGAATCAGAGGGCGGGAATAACCCAAGGATTGGATGAGTGGGTGGAGTCAGAGGTGTGCCCAGAATGTGCAAAACATCCCAATTTTTTGTATTTGTTTGGCATTTGACTGACCAGTTACAGCTGATTATGTTTTTCAATCAACCAATGGATACACATGATTAATTAAGGTTTAATATGAGTTATTGACATTTAAATCCATTCACAAAGTGGGATATGTGTCCAATCACAGAATGTCCCAAATACGCTTAAAAGTGGTATCACAAGCCATTTGTCTCCGAGCCATGCAATTTCTGTCATTAGCACTTCTCCTCCCTTTTTCCACAAGAGCAGTTCAAACATGAATTGCAAAATATCCTAGTTTGCAAATGTTTTGTATATAATTATGGCTCTGCCATATTTGCCACATAATACATCATCCGCTGCATAATCTTACAGTTTTAACTAATAAATTGCAGCTCAAACGGATAAAAAGTTACTTAGAAATGTAACTTGTATTGCTGCAAAGTGGACGGTCCTTTGCAAAGGTTGACTGATCACCTTTCTCACTGCTGTATTAGTATGTTACACTGGTACTAATGAGGCAAAATCTTTGCAGAGACTGTTAGCATGTGTAAAAATGTCAAAATAATAAAGTATCAGAAAATATATTGCATTACGCTGTAGCCTTTTTTTTGCTGAATAATGTAGTCAACACTGCGGCATAATTTTATCCCCCATTGCTGCATAATTTCAGTGGCCGCACAGCATGCAGCACATGTTAAAAGTGCTTGTGCTTGAAGCACAGAGATTGTGAAGTTGGCGAATTTAGTTTGGTGTGCGTTCAAATTCTGCATTGCCGATCCCTAGTGAGTTGCAGCTACTACTGCTGAAGCAAGGCCAATGGAGGTAGCAATGGGTGAGGCTGACTGGCCTCAAGGACAGGGAAGGCTTTAGCGCTGGTGGCGCCCTGTGTAACAATGTTTGTTGGTGCCCCCCAATGACCACCTACTCCACGGACTCCCTCACTACCACCCTTTAACAGTGCCCCTCAAGTCTCCATAACCACACTCTCAGATGCATTTAACTTGATATACAACGCCACTCTTACCAGTGTACGGTGTCAGAGCACTTTATATTACACACATTACACAGAGACAATTAATCATACGTGTGTAAATCACTGTATAGGAAATGTTACATAAGACAAAGGACTACAAGGTGTAGGAGTCACATGACAATCATACTAGTAGGCAGTATAGTTTAATAGTGATTGGTCTAGAGAAACACAAACTCAGAATTTAAAACGTAATACCATGGTTGGGGGTTCTCTTTAATAATCAGAATGGATTTCTATCCAAATTAATACTTTTTGTAACATTAGGATAATCAAAGACTGGGGGCAAAACATAATGATCTAATTTATACCTTGCAGTTTCCATGCAGCTCTTTGATGACAGTTAATAGCTCACTGTTCTATGTTAGGATTTTAACTTATAAACTGCAAGTAACAAAAGGATCTCTCTGACAAAAGCAGTAACCCACTGACCTAGTTACAGTATGTGGCCTTTGTGATCTGCATGGTACATGTTCTTTGCAGCAGGCCCATTAACCTTCTGCGCTACCTTACCAGGAATCAACCCTTCCACTAAACAAAAGTACGATCTCTCTCTAGGAAGAACTTTAATCGCTGGAGTTATCATGGCATTTTTATTGTTGCTGAAAATTGCTAGAGGCCAGGAAGGAGGCAGCAAATGTTTTTAAAACCATAATATACTTGCAAACACTACGCCCCCACCCGAAATCAGCGCCTGGTGCGGTCACACCGTTCGCACCGCCCTAACCTGCTCAAGGGTCCTGTGACCTCAGTGACTGTTACTCTAGGGTGTGCTGCTTCATAGGCCTGCCCGCAAGACTGGAGGTGAACTTCAGTATGGATTGTAGTGGACAAGCCTTGAAGGTTAACCCACACTTGCCACCGCTAAGGGCCACCTGCCGGTGCTAAGACATCAGGGCTTCTAAGGTCTTGCGGGGCCTACTAAGGTCTAGTATGGGAATGTGCTCCCTCAGGAGAGTGGTCTGGGGGGCTGGTCATGAAGGCTGAACCTGGTTCCCCAGTTCCAAATTTGGCAGCTCTGACCATAGTGCCACATCCTCTCCCCCACTGAACTCCATACTGCCCCACTGAGAGAAAGTCGCACTGCCTTCAACTACAACCCAATTGTGCCCACTATAAACACCTGGATGCAGCTCAATTCAAATTACGCACAAGAGTAATATGTTGCCTGAAAAAAAAAATAACATGCTGGAAAAAGCAAACACTCATAGCCAATGCAAGATTAAGTAAAGCATGTGAAATGTAAGCAGAAACAACATGGTTACCTTAACGCTTTTACACTCACTATTCAGAAATCAGTGAGTGCTTTTGCCTGAAAAGTTAAGGACATGACTACAGGGCCCAGAAGGGACCCATTTCAATGTTCATTACTTATATCCTTACAAATCATAAGCAGTATGGTTTAAAAAGACCACATCCATAAACACAGAGCCTTGGTACACATTTTGTTTTCCAATCCACCCATTAACCAGGTATTGCAGTACCTCCAGGAATGGTGCACTTCACCACCCAGGGAAAACAATGCTGTTCAAAGACGAGAAAACAAAAGTAGCGCTTCACTGGCAAACTCTGTAAAGTGGCGCTAATGTGTTTGGATGTGAATAAAATCAATCTGCCCACTTTGTAACCACTCTGTCTTGCTTTATTTAGCTAAGTATATATTTTTCATATTTTGAAACTTTTTTTTCTCTCCGTCCCGAGGCTGCACTTTGGAATAGAAAAAGACGACATTTCCAATAAAAGCGTTTTGTTTTTTTTGGATCCATTTCACAGGGGAGCAAATAAATGAAAGAAGGAAAGAGAGGGTGAGAACCGTTTCTTGAAGTCACGTTTTGAGTAAGTGAGGAGGAGCGAGACAGACAGATAAGGAATAAGAGGAAGAAAGGAGGGAGGATGGGGGGCAGCGGCAGAGCAGAAGTGGACACGGTCCTTGTCTTCTCTGGGCAGGAAGGGACAGAGTCCTTTTCCTTCTCTGCCCCCTCCGCCTGCTCCCGAACGGCCACGAACACCGAGCCTTATCTGTAGGCCTTGGCTATTTCTGCTGTCCTGGGACGCATGTTTAAAAACAAAAAGTAGGGGAACGGAATCTATTGACTAAAAGAAGTAGGGGCACGCAGTGCCCTGCCGATCCTACCCACTTCGACCACTGACCCACACAGACCAACAAGCGTAGTGGTGAGGCACACGGTCTAACAGGCACGGTGCAGCAGGAGAAAAACACGGTGATGTACAATTGACGGATACCGCACTCTGTGTGTTGTGCGGGCACAGGGTGATAATATAGAGGTGGGACATATGATTATGTTCAGTAGGTGGCAGATACTGACGTAAGTAGGGGGCACATCAGTGAGCAGTAGGCTGGCCTCACGGGCTGTTCGAGGGGTCTCAAGTTATCCGGTGTCAGGCATTACCAGTGCAGCCTGTTGGGGTTTTCTGCGTTCTCGGGCTACATGTTCCAGAATGCAAATGAACTAGTACCGGGACCAGAGAAACTGCAATTTTACAAGACTAAGAGGGGCACTTTTAACTTCAACCATGTTTGAGTAATTTGTTTAGAGGGAGTCGCGTGCGATTTGTAGGTAGATACCAGGGTCGGATTGGGATCACAATTAGGCCCGGGCACTCCCAAAAAAGTGGCCCACATTTGTAGATCGTCCTTTCATGGACAATGTTTTCTGTTAGTCTCATTGGAATCTGGACAATTATTTTTTGTAGTTGTATGTAGTGTGAACTCGACTCTAAGGCATTAGAGCAATGTACATGAGCACCACTTACCTTACACAATTCATTCCTATTTTAGGTATGGAGATTAAGTGATTTGCTCAGAATCACAGGTTGTTGAGCTGACGCTGGGACTCGAACCTGGTTCCAACGTCAGCAGCTCTAACTACAATGCCACATCCAATTTTATGCAACCCCCCTCTCTCCCCTCTCCAACAAGGCCTAAAAGACACTGGGGTGGAGGTGACAACACCTGGCCCCTAGAAACGCCACTTCTCTTACCCGCCCCCTCCCCAGCTTACTATAGCCCCATGGCGATGACCTGGCAGGGGAGGGGTCAAGCAAAGCACACTGCCCCTGCTGCTCGAGGGGGGCTTAGGTGAGAATGGCCAAATGGTGCAAAATCACCTGCCCCCCCCCCCCCCCCCCAACGAGGCCCCTGCATATTACCACCCTCCCCACACCCATCATGGCCTAAACGCTATGGCCCAGTGGGGGATAACATAGCTTCTGGCAGGGCAGGTCACACGAGGCAGTGCGCCGAGGTACAAATACCCCAAAGGCCAAAGCAACACCTGGACCCCAGCCTCAGTTTGCAGCATGGCAGGGGAGTGCCCGTGATGCTGGCG
Organism: Calotriton arnoldi; assembly: GCA_963921515.1. Lineage (NCBI taxonomy): Eukaryota > Metazoa > Chordata > Amphibia > Caudata > Salamandridae > Calotriton > Calotriton arnoldi. The sequence continues at coordinate 627,619 of CAWUFW010003839.1, read as the reverse complement.
CCACTTTACAGCAATGCATATGGACAGGCAGGTGAGGGAAATAAAATATATATTAGCATTTCATGATGTTGAAAATTTGGCTTGTTTCTGGTTTGCAGGTTTAATATGTCCTCTAAGTTTTCAGTGTCTGCATGCTAAGCAAAAATGTATATTGAGTAAAGATTTTGCTTACTTTCATTTACTGTGCTCCTCTCAAGCTTTATTACAGCAGGCAGAAATGGTCCAAGGAAGTAAATCTTGGTAAAGCAACATGTGTGAGAAATTCGGTTATTAACCATTCTCAAGCAACAGCCACAGTCCCTGTCAGGGTGAATCACAAAAAGTCACAAATTTAACCTGTGCTTAACCCTCTGGTAGCTTTGGCACAAAAACAGTTAGGCTTAACTTAGAGGCAATGTATGAAGCACACAAATGGTAATAAAGTGAAAACACAACACAAGAAAAATCACAGACCGAACTAGAAAATAGAGTGCAATTTAAGAAATAAAATGAGACCAAAACAACAAAAATCCAATTAGTAGAACTGGAGATATTGAATTTTAAAGTTTTAGCTAAAAGGAGTGCCAAAAGGCATAAAGCGCCAACTGAGGGTATCCGGTCGCAGTGGACCGGGACAAAGTCAAAGGTTCAGGCCAATCACAATGGAGCGCAGGCCGGTCACAGGACCAGGTTTGTCCTGCTGAGGATTGTACTTTGTCCTTAGTGTGCGGCGTTGCTTTGCGAGGCTTCGCATCGTTTGTCCTCAGTTCCTATGAAGCTGTGCGGTGGGGCTTTGCGTCGCTCAGCATCCACTCCGAAGGAGCTTTTAGCTGTGTGGTGAGGCTTCACGGGGGTTTGCGTCGCTCTGCATCTGCTCCGATGACACTTTCAGCTGTGTATCGAGGCTTTGCAGGGTTTCGCGTTGCTTCACGACGGATTTGATAGACCATCAGTTAGGCCAGGAGGAGTTCTCTCTGATGCTAGGCAAGGGCCCAGGACCTGGGAAGGCACTTCTTGGGGTTCAGAAAATCATTCCAGCAGAGGCCAGCAGAGGCCAGCAGAGCTCAGGCAGGTCCAGTGCAGTAGGTCAGATGGGCAGTTGCATTGAAGCCTCTGGAGTTTGCTCTGTCCCTGTAGCTCAGAACAAGAGGTTAGCTAGCTGACCCTTGGAGTCACTCTGCCTGGGATGCAGGGCAGGCCTCAAGCAGCAGGGCAGTCCTCTGGTAGCAGGACAGTCCTTCTTCTGTAGTATCCACAGGCCTAGGAGTGTACTGAAGAGTGGGTCTCCGGGTCCAATATTTATACCTGGTGTCAGTTTTGAAGTGGGAGAAACTTCTCCTCACATCTGGTTCTGGAATTTCCCCCCCATGCCCAGGCCCTGGAGTGACAAAAGGCTAGTGTGAAGTTATTTGTTAGTGCAGAAGGCAGCCCCTTTTTAAGTGCAAGTGTGGTAGGTGACCGCTCTGCCCCCACCAATCTTCTCTGGATGGCTCATCCTGCCAACACCCAATCCCCCTTTGTGACACTGTCTGGGAGGAATACACAAAGTCCAACTACACCTAGTCATGTGCCCCAGGACACAAGCTGAAGACACAAAATAGTTAGGACAAGAAAATGGCAACTTTCTAAAAGTTAAATTTTCAGAATATTGACTTAAAATTCAACTTTGCCATTAAAGAGTATTTTAAATTACAGTTCCTTTGACACCAAACATGCCATTTCTACCTGTTCCCAAACCAAAGGCTTCACTTATTAAATGTAATAAGGTATCCTAATGTTATTCTAAGTGAAAGGTAGGCCTCACAGTAGTGAAAAACATGTGAGTTTTTCACTACCAGCACTTTTAAGACTTTAAAGTACATGTCCATTTTTTTAAATACAGTGCACCCTGCCCTTTAGGCTGGTTAGAGCCTACACTAGGGGTGACATTTATTTTGACAAGTCGAAATGGCAGTTTAAAACTGCACACAGACTGCAACAGCAGGCCTGAAACACGTTTTAAGGGGCTACTTAAGTGGGTGGCACAATAAGTGCTGAAAGCCCACTAGTAGCTTTTAATTTACTGGCCCTGGTATATAGTATAGCACTTTAGGGACTTAAAAGTAAAGTAAATTAAAGTAAATCATGTGAAAGCCAATTTTACCATGTTTTAGGGGGTGAGCACAAGCACTTTAGCTCTGGTTAGCAGTGGTAAAGTGTGCACAGTCCTAAGGCCAACAAAAACGAAATTAGCAAAACAAGTGGGGAGAAGGCAAACAGTTTAGGGGAAGACCACCCCATAAGGCTGACAAGTGTAACAGACATGGTATGTATTTTACTTCAGTAAATCAGCTTTACACCTAGGGGTTTGCATAGCATAGGTAGATTATATTCACAGGTCATGGCTATGAAGCCTGGACAGGCTAAAGATGTACTCATGTCTTAAGATGTTTCTAAAAGTGAGAAACTGTTATGCTTTATTTAACTCAAAGAGAGGACACTCCACAGAGTTGGAGGAATGACAGAGAAAGATCTGCCGTCAAACTTTAACTTCCTAAAACAAGAAATCCTCAGCAGGTGCACATTCGAGGAATGTGAACTTCTATCATAGAGTGCCAATTCAGGCACTGAAAAACGGCAATGAAACACATTCCTATAGAGAAATTTGTGAACTAGGCACAACACTTCACACAAAATTGTGTCCTAAACAAGAAGCTAGTGGAGTTTCATCAAAAGACACCATGTGCTTAAATCCTGGAGCGCCAGAAACAGTTCTGGCAGCATTATTTTGGATAACTTGAATTTTGTTTTACACGGAATTTAACCAGACCCAAATAAAGCACATTTCCATAGTTGACTCCTCAACCAACCAAGGCAGCTATGGAGAATTGGCAGCCCTCTAAACTAAGGTATTGCCTCATCACCTAAAAAAAAAAGCCACGAAATCGATACAGTGAAGACTTGTTCTTTTATCGGTAAACCGTAGTACAATTTGAAACCAAACTTTTTTCTACCTGCTTTTGCAGGTGGAGGACACTCTTTCAAGGTGTCTAACCAGAAGATAGTAGCCCAGAGGCCAATCTTACCACGCAGATCTCTGTTTTGTCAAAACGAATTTTAAGTCATTGACTTCCATTCTACTACCCGACTCCCACCATACACTGCTGGAAAGCTGTTGCCAGTGTCCCATCACCCATCAAATGGAGGAGTAACTGAGCATCAGCTGTATACATAAACAAGTGGAGGTCATGGGAGGGGCTAAACCCAGTCAGAGGTGTTCATACAAGATAAAGCTGTAGCGAGATAAGGCTGGCTCCTGAAGAGCTCTACGTTAGGTAGAGTATACCTTAGTGAACAGGTAGGGTATACCTTAGTGAAAGATCGGGATCATAGCCTGAATGTCCTGGACTCTTTCCCCAGGGGAAAAAGGCATGAAACCTATTTGATAAAAAATGAATGGCACCATCTCATGACCCGACCACTTGTTCTGGCTTCCTGAAGCCTGTACAGCAAGAGACTTTAGGCAGCAGTGTTGAATGTAAAATCAGGACATTGACAGTTTCTTTGTTAGCAATCAGGTAAACATCATCGAATCTCATTATTCTTTTAGACCAGCACACCAATATAATATAATTTAACAGCCCCCCTTTAATTAACAATGTTGTGTAGGGTACAGTCAATCATATCCACAAGCTCACTCAGCATTCAGTATTTGACGCAATACAAATTAAAGAATAAATAAACGAGGTGTGCGCTTTGTATTTTTAGATTGTCAATTCAATTTTCTAAAGATCATCCAATTCCTCAACCAATGTAGTCTCTCCCCTGTAGCATCCCTGAAAGGCAGTCTGGCCATTCTCCAGAGTGTCTGATTCCCCAACAGAAATATGAAGGTGGCCAGCCACCTGGCTTTCTAAATGTTTAGTCGTCGTCGGATGGAGAGAAATTGGGTTGAAGTTAGTCTAGAGAATCTGACCAGCTTTCCTCAAGAGTTACCAACCTTTAGACTTTCCACGGTTTAGTACTCACTCCCAGAGTTAACAAGAGATTGAGGAGCTCATGACATTTGCGCCCAGTAAGCAAAACAGCTGTTCAGTGCCCGGGGCAAGCGGAGAGCTTGGTTTTATGGAAGAGTTGACTACCATAAAGATGCTCGATCCATCAGAAAGAAATTCTTAAAAACTGAGGAGGCTGGAAGGCCACCACCGATGGGCAGATTTTTTTGTCTGCAGTGTCTTCCTCCTATTCAAGACTCTAGAGACTGAGAAGGTAGCAAGATCCTCACAGAAATGTGGAGATTGGGGATGTTAAGTTTGTCTGATGTGTGACAGATGAGACACGCTTAACCTTGTTAGGTAATGCACCGCATGAAGCAGCTTAGTTCTGCGAACTGCACCAATGACAATTTCCGATGCAATGTTATCTCCGATTCTTTTATACCTCTTTTATTCTAGATTCACAAAGCCCAAAATTACCTTTAGTGAATGAAGTACTTTATTCTTATGGAATCGTAAAAAAGTTTGGTATGAATACTTCAATCACCATTCAGAAAGCCAAACACACACCTTGGAGCAACGACAGCCACATTTTGCCAGGCAATAGTTACAAGGCTTCTAGTTTACCATGCAGTCTGCTCTAAGCACTTGTCTGTAATCCGTAGTGTTTTTTAATTGTGGCTGCTTAGAGGTAGAGTGGGATTGATATTTTAGGTTAGGGTTAGCCATGCTCTTAAAGTTGGGGTAAAGTTAAGTTTAAGGATTATGGTTAAGGTAAGTTTTAGAGCTTGGACCTGAAGCAGGGTAAGCATAGGGATAGGTATTAGATATTGGCTAAAGGTAAGCTGTAAGCGAAGGGGTAGGTTTAGTGTTTGGGTTAGGTATAGTTTAGTTTTAGGGTCAGAGTCACATTAATGTAACAGGTTGTGTTAGGGTGGGTTTAGATGGAAAGTTAATGTGCTGGTTCTGATGTAAAGGTTGCTTGAGGTGGAGAACCTCAGGGTGATAACCTACAGCCCGTGAAAGATGTCCTGATTCCCTTTCTGAGTACATGTTGAAAACACTTCAAAGACGTCAGGATAATTTAGAGTGAAAATGCGGCTTGAATCTGTCCTAAGGAGCCAAAAATTCCATGTACAACAAGCATTGGCAAAGCCAATAGGTCTCACCTATGCAAGAGCTATTGGCTTTGCCAATGGATTTTAGCCATGTTGTATACTAGCGTGGTTGCTGTTCAGCATGGCTAAAAGTTAGTGGCATAGAGGAGAGTGGCCTGGAGTGTCAGAGTGGAATGGCAAAGAGTGGAGTAGAGTGTTGTAGAGTGGAGTGGCAGAGAGTGACGTGTATTGGAGTGGCATACTTTGTAGTTGCGTAGAGTGGCATACACTGGAGTGACATAGAGTACAGTGGACTGGTGTAGAATGCATTAGTGTAGAGTGTTTATGAGTAGAGTGGCGTAGAGTGCAGTGGCATTGAATGTAGTGGCGTACAATACAGCTCCGTAGAACGCAGTGGCGTAGATTAGAGTGGTGTATTAGTTTGGTGCAGTGGCAAAGAGTGAAGTGGCGCAGAGTGCAGTGGTGTAGAGTGCGGAAGCGTAAAATAGAGTGGTGCAGAGTGGACTGGGGTAGAGTTGAGTGATACAGAGGGCAGTGGTGCAGAGTAGAGTCAAGTGGCATAGAGTGGAGAGTAGAGTAGGGTCGCATAAGAATGCAGTGGTGTAGAGTGGTGCAGAGTAGAGTATAGTGCTGTAGAGGGCAGTGGCTTAGAGTGCAGTGGTGTAGAGTGGAGTAGTGCAGAGTAGAGTGGCATAGAGCTCAATGGCGGAGAGTGCAGTGTTGCAGATTAGAGTGTCAGAGTGCAGTGGTGTAGAGTTGCGTAGAGTACAGTGATGTAGAATGCAGTGACATAGAGTGCAGTTGTGTAGAGTGCATTGGCGTAGAGTGCAGTGGTTAAGAGTAGAGTGGCATAGAGTGCAGTGGCATAGAGTAGATTGTTTCAGCGTAGAGTGAAGTGGCGTAGTGTGGAGTGGTGCAGGGTTGGGTGCAGTTGCATAGAGTGGCATAGAGTTTAATGGCATAGATTTAAAGTGGGGTGGAGTACAGTGGCATAGAGCATAGTGGTGCAGAGTAGATTAGAGTGGTGTACAGTGGATTAGCGTAGAGTGCAGGGACATAGAGTTGAGTGTTACATAGTAAAATGCATTGGTGTACAGTGGATTTGCGTAGAGTACAGTGGCGTAGTGTGGAGTGGTGCAGAGTAGATTAGTGTGGCCTGGACTGGAGTGGTGTAGAGTGTAGTGGCGAAGAGTGCAGTGGTGTAGAGTAGAGTGGCGAAGAGTGCATCGGCATAGAGTAGACTGGTACAGGATAGAGTAGGAAGGCGTAGAGTGCAGTGGTGTAGATTAGAGTGGTGCAGAGTGCAGTGGCATGTAGTGGTGCAGAGTAGAGTGCAGTGGTATGGAGTGGTGTAGAGTGGAATGGCATAGAGTGGAGTATTCATGGTGTGGTAGTATCTGCTATTACAGACAACACATTTTCAATTGAAATGACCATTACATTTGCACAGACATACAGTTTTACTAATAATGTGTGGTAATTGCATCACCTAGTGTAATGATTTGTGTTGATAATATTAAATTATTTGTTTCCCATACACTTCAGAAATAACAAAAATGTGCTTCATTTGTGTGCCTAATTCTGATATATTCTGAAATACTTGCACAGTTCATTTAAATGTTGCCGTGTTTTAGAAAAAAACCTCTTTCCTACCTCCTGTATCCAGCAAGATTGGCAGATAAATCCTCTCACTTTGAAGTTAGAGAAAGAAAAGTAAACAAGCGCCCTTGGAAAACAGTGGCTGGCATTTGACCTCAGTCCTTAAATGCACAACAAATCTGATGAGATAAGAGCAAGATTTACAGGCCTGTTTACAGAAAGGGAGCACTCAGAAGGATACTGTAAATAAGATTTGGGCAAGAAAAGGTATGAACTCAAGCTGGACAGCCTAAAACAAAGCCAGCAAATGGAAAGCAAGAAAACGTGAGTTACAAAGCCAATGGGAAGCAACAGCCAGAATACATTCCTAAGTAACATTTCTGAATATCCCCAAGATGGCTTTAGCAAACCAGACAGCGCAGCTGTCTGGTAGGTTGTGACCTAAAAATGATGGGCATCAAAGAAACAGAATTCCAAAAGCCTTATAACTCGCAAAGAACAACCAAGTAAAGCCTTTAGGTGCTGCAATAAGTTGGGACTTGTGCAAGTGAGCCAGGGTTGAGAATCTCAGCATTTACGAAACTCTCTGAATCGTGACTGAGTTGGAGTACTAAAGAATATGCACGATCGACTCACTGTCTTACTTACACCTAACGTTCTACCTTCACCCTCTACAGTATTTGCAATAGTGGCCTTAATTCCACTGGTTATTTTGTATTTCTCTATATGTATTTGCAGAAAGTGCTTTGAAGAGGTCGAAAGCTATACAAAGTGCCAGAAAAAAATTAAAATACAGTGTTAATGGAGTGTGCCATTCAGCCATGACCTCTTGCGTCAATATTTAGTTACGTGCAGGCTGGTGTTATGAATGTGTGTCTTTGTGTATGTAGGTTGTGCTCCTTGCACAGCATCTTACTTTTCTCTTGTGTCTCATCTCCCAGGCATATTCCGTGTATGACGAAGAGCTGGGCTACTGCCAGGGGATGTCGTTCCTAGCTGCCGTTTTGTTGCTCCATGTAAGTACATTTGACAATAGAAGTTCAAGACTGCCATCTTCAAGAGCGTTGTGAGTGTAGCATCTGTTGCACATGCTCACAATTTCAGACGTATGCAACAATGCAGTAGTTTGGGATGCTATGACAATATCACTATGCAACCACCACTATCAACAAAAGCACAAAAGTGCACACCCACAAAGGAGGCACCACTTCTATAATCTGATATCTGTAGCTGATGCATAGTTACTTTTTTATTGGCTCTCGTAGCATATCCAGTAAAAGCAACAATGCATAATGTTATGCTGGGCGATACCTAATATCCAGAGGTATAAGAAACTATGGACCAGATGTACAAAACATTTTTGAGGTCGCAAATGACCCAGTTCGCACAATCGGACCGTTTGCGACCGCAGAAAGCATTTTTTAATGTACAAAGGCCCAATTTGCCATTCAGTAACCTGTTACCGGATCGTAAATTGGGTTTGCGATTTGGTTTTAGGAAGGGGCGTGTTTATGGCTACCCTTCCTAATACCAAATCACAGTGATGTGTGAAATGCAGTCTCAAAACATTCACATTTTACCACCAACTTGTAGTAGCTGGTAACCCATTCGCAAATGGGAAGAGGTCACCAAGGGACCCCTTCCCCTTTGTGAATGTTTGTGAAAACATTTTTTAAGATGAAAAGAATCTTTAAATTTTTCTTATTGAAACACATCCTGTTTTCTTTTACGGAAAACAGGCTGCATTAAAAAAAAAATTGCTTTATTGAAAAGCAATCACACAAATGGCTGTCTGCTGATGCCAACAGGCCACCATCTCTGTGATTTTTGCGATTCCCGATGGGTCGCAAACCGAGACCTACCTCATGAATATTAATGATGTAGGTTTATTTGCGACCCACTGGGAATTGCAAAATGTGTTAAACACAGATTTGTTCATTGCTGTTTGTGATTACCAAATAGCGAATCGCAAAAATTTGCTATTTGGTAATTTCAAACACTTACCTTAGTACATCTGGCCCGATAAGTAATCACACAACACTTACAGGAAAAAACAGTTTATGTAGTTGGTTTCGGAGACTCAAGGCAAGCAACAAATTGACGTACAATATAACTACACACACCCCTACCCCCATCACAGCGCCGTAACTACCATTGGTGCAGTGGCATCAGGGCCATGATAATTGCTGTATATCTGATAGAGACTTCTAGCTGCAGATTCCTTACTTAGAGTTACCTCCAGGCGTCAGACTGGACCCAGAAATTTTCAAGCAGTACCCTTGCACGCCTGTAGGTGGCATTGATAGGCTCCGTGTCAGCCACTCCAGAAGTTACGGTCTCAGTGCCTATATAGGCGTCACCCCCAGTCACTTTATGACTTCAAACAAACACAGCTTTATTCGATTGTTGTACAATACAATCATAAAAGGACTTCATATACAAGATATAATACACATCCAATAATTACACAATTAATTCATCATTAATACGTTGTTTTAAAATAGGTTACTAATGCCTATCAAGATTAAAAATTGACGTAAAAACATTTTAAGATCTAAGCAGGTAGGGGATAGTTGATACATGTCAGGAAGATGATCCAGAGATTAGTTAATTAACAATAGTTTTTCTGGTACTAACCACTTTTTTTAGAAACATTGCAACTCTCCAGACTACATGCACATTATCCAATGTTTGTAAAGCAATGAACGCCGGGCGACACTCTCTTATCCCCATAGATTTTAAAATAGGGAGAATCCAGGTTTTCCTTATGTGACAATAAAATCTACAAAAAAAAAACAACATGGATGGTGGATTGTTTAGAACTAGTGTCACAGGGGCACAGAGTCATTATTCGTGTCCAGTCATTCATGGTGGGAAAGCTTACAATTCTGTGCAATATTCCCAGCCTGAATCTTGTTAATAAAAATCTATCATAGCCGCCGGATACGGTTGCTAAATATGGTTGTATACTAAAAACACTAAAAATGAGCTGATTTTCCTGTACGGTGGGTTTTAGGATCTCCGTTGTCAGCCTTGATAAATCCAGCATCATTAAACCTTCCTTTTTAAATCTTTCCTACGTACCTCTAGCATGGTGCTAGGGTCGGTGAAATATTCTGGATGGCCTAGATTCCACATGAAATCACGGACATATCTGACCCAGGGAATCGTTAAAACCTTTTCCAGCCTCAAGATATCAGTTAAAATATCTCTATTTAGTTTGGTCTCCTCTTTAGTCCATAGCCGATGCCACAATAGAGCCAGTTCAAGTTTTATAAGGTCTGACAAGTGCAATAAGCCCAGTTCTGCGTGACAAACAAATGACGGGGTACTTTTGGGTACACTCCAGAAGTTACGGTCTCAGTGCCTATATAGGCGCCACCCCCAGTCACTTTATGACTTAGTTTTTTCAACGTTTTGTTGAAGATTTGTGGGAGAATACTTTCTCCTGGTGTGCGAGGGATGTCACCCAAGAAATCAACAGGATTTAAACCCTGTGGTGTCACAGGCAGCTGTCTGTGACAGATCCACACTTGGCTTGTTTGTGGTGCTTGGAGCTGCAGCACAACTCCAAGGCCTGCAAGGACTGCCCTACTATAAGCCCAAAGGTGCTAAGGGAACGTTCCCTCAAGCTCCTCTCCACTCAACATCTGATAACCCTGCGACTCTCGAGTCCTATCACGTGCAAGTTCCTGGGACCGTTCACAAAGCCGCTCCCAACACTCGTGGTCTCAATCAAAATCGTCTGGTGAGTCCCACTAGCACAATAAGTCAAAGAAGTCAAAGCATTCTTCGACTTCTCCATGCAGGTCTAAGTCCTTGGGCGAGGAATTAGAGCGTTGTCACCGCTCAAGTCCTCACTCCTCCACGGAGCCTGTGCCTGGGTCCGCTCCGTGCCTCCAAGAGTTTCCTAGAGCATGAGTGACCTCCACCCAACCTAAGGAGCTCTATGAGGCCATGCACCTCATACTTGGGCAGCCCAACCACCCCTCTAGAGCGTTAGGGCCTATTGAGTTCAGGAGAAGCTATATCCTGCCAGCGGGTCCGCTGTTGGCGCCAGCCGGGCCCCATGGATCAGGTGTTCGATCCAGAGCGACTCCACTTGCAGAACCGCAAACTCCCACGGAGCCTGCTTCAGTGCTGTCATTCCCGGTGCCACCGACGTCCCATGGTGGTGCCGACCCCATAATCATTCCAATACAGAGCCGGATCGACGTCGACTTCAGCCCCAACCACTACCATGCCTTCTGAGATGGAGCCAGTGCCTTTTTCTTTTGATAAGCCTGGAGAAGGAGGCAATTGGGAGGGGTCTGAGGACCCTTATGCTTTCTATGATCATCATCACCAGTGGGTGAGACACATCATAGGACATTGGCTTGGTTTCTCCTCCTACCAGGGATATGGAGGAGGGAGCCTCATTTCCAATGGTGATGCATAGGGCGGCTGAGGTCCTGGACCTTCAGTTACCCTCAGTGACAGTCAAGACGAATGTCTTTACAGAAGTGCTTCAACTGCGAGTTTACCCCTCCAAACCTTTACTCTGTGCCAATGAAGCCCCCAAGGATACCTGTTCCAAGCCCTTTCCAGGGGCTCTTGTTTTTGTCGATCGCCCCGCTCCTGGGGATCCCCGTTTCCTCACCCAGCACCCCATCCTGGTGAGCTTGGTGGTCCAAGCCTCCACCACCTAAATTAACCCCGGTGCGTTTCCTACCACGCCACTGGATAGGGAATCCTAAGGGCTGGACACCTTTGCCAAGAGGACAAGTTCAGACTGGCTTATAGGGCAATCAGGCAGTGCCCGATGGGCTGGTCTGACAGATCGTGTGTGGGCCGGTTTTTTAGCAGTATGTGTGCCTGTTATGACCAGGTGGGTTGGGTTTTACTGTTTATTTCCCTGATATTACCACAACCATTGCATGCAGCAAACATAAATGCCTTCAGTCTCCCATACGTAGCGAAATCTCCATACAGCATGTCTTTACTAGTTCAAAACTGTCCTGATTTGCAAAAGTGGGCCACTTTTTTAGCTATCTAATTTGCTAATGGGGGCCACTTTTATGGTGGTCTCCAGGCCTATTTTTTTGTCTCAGTCTGACCCTGCAAGAGAATGCTCTCTTCCGCCAGCCTAGCACTGCGGTCAGTGAGCACCACATGCATTTTGCCCCGATACACCCACACTGTGTTGGACTCGCACAAGTGCTGCCCAGGGTCCCGGAGGAGGCCTGAACTATACTCTCCCAAGCTGTTGATGGCAAGCGAGACCCAGCAGAGTTCACCACAAGATGTGATCTGGACACAACTGACTCACTGGGCAGAGTGATTGCGTCTTCGGTGGCACTCAGACAACACGCCTGGTTGAGAACCACTGGCTTTTCAGGGGGTGTCCAATCTTCCCTCATGGACATGCACTTTGATGGCTCTCGCCTTTTTGGAGAAAAGGCAGACTTGGCGCTAGAGCCCTCTAAAGTCAGCAGGGCTGTGTCCAGATCTTTGGGCCTATTCATGGCTCCCCGTAAACCCCAGTCTGCTTTTCGCCCCTTCTGTGGTTACAGTAGGGGCTACAACTGCAGCCTTTCCCACCCATTCACCACATCCAGCAGGCTTCCAAGCCTTTTCGTGGTTGCGGACACGGTTCCCACAAACAACCTGAGACATACCAGCCAGAGGTCAACCCAGTCCACCGCCTCCCTACCAGTCGCCACCCCACCAGTCGCCACCCCTAAGCCATATTAGTTTGCCCTGATACCAGCACGGGCACCAGTGGGGGACAGGTTTCTCCATCACCTGCCTCACTGGCAGTCTTCAACATTGGATAAGAGGATCCTACAGATCGTTTAGAGGGGCTACTCCATTCCCTTTCTGGACCCCCACCACCTTCTCACTGTCGGCTGATGGAGGACTATCTCTCCTTGCTCATCAGGAAATACTTGCTATTTTGGCCATAGGGGCCACCGAGAGGGTGCCGTCATCAGAAGTAGGTTGTGGTTGCTATTCCTGCTACTTTCTGGAGCTCAGAAAGGATGGAGTCCTCTGTTCTATCCTAGACCTGCACTTTCGCAACTTCTTCCTGAAGGAAGAGAAGTTCAAGATGCTCACACTAGCTTAGGTCCTGTCTGCCCTTGATGCAGGAGACGGGATTGTAGCGCTGGACTTACAGGACAGCTATTTCCACATACCCATCCTGCCTGCCCGTAGGCGTTACATGCGGTTCACGGTGGACCACAAGCATTATCAGTTCGCTGTGCTCCCCTTTTGCCTTACCAGCGCCCCTCGGGTGTTCACCAAGGTGATGGCAGTGGTTACAGCATACCTGCGGGGGTCAGGGGTCCCGGTCTTCCCCTGCCTCAACAATTGGCTGTTGAATGCCGGCTCACCCCAGACAGTCATCTCCCACCTCCAGACTTCGGCGGGCCTCCTTCACTCGCAGGCATTCACTAGCAACTTGCCAAAGTTACACCTGACTCCCTCTCAGATGCTCCCTTTCATCGGAGATATTTCTGACACAGTGCAGTTTAAGGCCTATATTCCCAAAGCGCGAGTCCAAGATATGCAGGCTATGATTCCGATGTTTCAGCCTCTATCCTGGATTTTGGTGAGACTGACTCTGAGGCTGTTGGGCCTCATAGCCTCCTGCATCCTGCTGGTAACACATGCCCGCTGGCATATCCAAGCTCTGCAGTGGGACCTAAAGTCCCAGTGGGCACAGCATCAGGGGAATCTCTCCGACATGGTCCTGATTTCAGAGGGAACTTCAGAGGGAACTGCAGTGGTGGATAACGAACCGTGATTGGGTCAGAGGCAGACCCCTCTCCCTTCCACAACCATATCTTACAGTAGTAACAGATGCGTTACTCATGGGATGGCATGGCCATCTGGGAGGGGTGAACGTCAGAGGATTCTGGTCTCCGGCTGAATCTGGACTCCACATCAACTTGCTGGAGCTCTGAGCGGTCCATTTGGCATTGAAATCCTTTCTACCCTTCATCAAGGGAAGGCTAGTTCAAATGCTCACGGACAACACTACTGCCATTTGGTACTGCAATAAACAAGGCGTAGTGGGGTTGTGGACCCTTTGTCAAGATGCGCTGCGTCTCTGGACGTGGTTGGAACAACAGGGCATTTCCCTGGTGGCTCAACACCTGACAGGTTCCCTAAACGCCAGGGATCGAAAGTGGTGTCTGCATCCGGAGGTGGCGCAAGGTCTCTTTGTACAGTGGGGAGAGCCTTGGTTAGATCTGTTCACCTCCGCAGAGAACGCGCAATGTCAGCAGTTTTGTGCGCTGGAGTTTCCAAGGCAGCTCTCGCTTAGAGACGCTTTTCATCTCAAGTGGAGCTCAGGCCTTTTGTACACCTTTCCGCCCATACCACACCTGCCCAGAGTTCTCAAGAAGATCAGGAACGACTAGGCCCCAGTCATCCTTGTGGCTCCGGATTGATTGCGCACGGAGAGTCTGGCATACCGATCTTCTGCAAATGAGCATCGATCCTCTGATCAGGCTGCCCCTTCAGGAGGATCTTCTGTCGCAGCAGCAGGGGAGGGTCTTCCACCCGAACCTGTCAACTCTATGCCGTCTTGCTTGGAGATTGAGCAGCAACAGTTAACAGCTTTCGACCTTCCTCCCGAAGTCTGCAACTTTATCTTGCCGGCCAGGTGGCCCTCCACCAAGATTGTATACGCCTGCCGGTGGAACAAATTTGTGCAGAATAGTCTATTGACCCTCTGTCTGCATCCCTTTCTGATGTGTTGCTTTTTATTTTGACCCTTGCCCAGCAGGGCTCTACTCTGGGCACCCTGAAAGGGTATCTTCAGGCTTTGTCTGCCTTCCTGAGGCTGCCCGACCAACCCTCCTTATTTAAATAACCCATTGTAAATAGATTCCTGAAAGGCCTTGTACATATGTTTCCACCTGCCCCTTTCATTATGCCTCAGTGGGACCTTAATTTGGTTCTCACCGTCCTCATGTGTGCTCCTTTCGAGCCCTTGCATAATTGTCCCCTCCGGCTGCTTACCATCAAAACCGCCTTTTTTAGTGGCAATTGCCTCTGCCAGAAGGGTGACTGAGCTGCAGGCTTTATCTTCCAAGCCGCCCTTCTTGAATATATTCTCTAACAAGTTGGTGCTTTGCACTAGGGCCTCTTTCCTCTCGAAAGTGGTTACGCCTTTCCATGTGGGACAATCTGTCACCTTGTCCACTTTCTATACTCTTCTGCATCCCTCTAAAGAAGAGGAGCGACTCCACCACCCGGACCCAAAAAGAGAGTTGTCGTTCTACCTTGACCTCACAAAAGAATTCTGGGTGGATGACAAACTCTTCGTGGGGTACATTGGAGCGAAGAAGGGTCGGGAGGTGCAGAAGAGGACCATCTCCCGATGGGTCGTCTGCATCAAGATTTGTTACGCTCTGGCAAAGAAGCAGCCTCCTGAGCTAAGGCTGCTACCACTGTTTTAGCACGTGGGGTTCCAGTCCTGGACATCTGTCAGGCTGCAACATGGGCACCCATGCACTTGTTTACCAAACATAACTCCCTAGACAATTGAATACAATGAGGGCAGTGGGGAGTTAACATGAAAATACAATAAAGATATAAACCACAGGAAAATGTTGTTGGTCTAATATTACTATATTTTGTTGTTTATACATGCAATCAATATCATGGCAATGTATCTAACAACAGTTAACATATACAAGTCAGTAATGACAGCTCTAAGGTTTTGTCAACAAGTTTGCGCAAAATTGAAGGACTTAGGATAACCCAAGCGAAATTATTACACTAATAAACCATAACAATTATGGCACTGAAGAAACCTTAACACAAGAGTTTCATGGAATCTTATCTCTGCTTCTTCAGGGCTAGAGAGAAAGTGAAAGGAAAAACGCAAACAAAGAAAATATAAATCACAAAGCTGAAAGATATAGTATCAAAAAGCAATGCAAACAAAACGATACAAGAAAATGATTCAAAGAAAGGGGGAAAGAGTAGTAGCAAGTACTTTTCACCGGATACTGTCTCCAGACTTTAAGCAATGTATACAAGGAGAAATGCAAGAATCAATCATGTACTACGAAAGAAAATCTAATCCCAGAAAATATGAAAGGAAAAGTGAGCCAGCATTCAGTGTGACCAATAGTACCAGTGGAAATGCGTTCCAAGAACAAATCAGCAACAGAATCAGCAAAAAACAGAATAAAAACAAGAGCAAAAGCAGTTCCCAGTGGTAAAAGAGCCCAAGGATGATCTCGTAACGGCCAGAAGGCCAGAATAAAGAGATATGACTTGCCAAATTCCACAGTTGAGATTAAATAAAGCAAAAGGCACAAGCTCCAAAAAAGATCAAATCCTATCCAAACGATGTCGAGCAGACATGGGTATACAGCATCTAGATTCCAATCCTAAAAACATAATGTCCAAATGCAACGTTAAAGTTCCCCATCACATTAATACCAGCACTGTCCTGACCAATTACACTCACGTTAAGTATTGACCCAGTGGGTAATCAAAAAATAAATAATTGTAAAAGACACCCTAAGTTGACATAACAATTTTCCATTTCTCCTTGCCTCATATATCATAAACATATATGTAATAAAGGACACAATACTGAGAGAATCCCCACATACCTCGTTACCAATTATATCCAATTAGTGCAGGAAAATCCGCAAAATCCATAAAGTCAACATCTAAATAAAGGAAACCGTTCGAGTCACTATGAGTAGATATCTACAAGAATAAATACCAAAAATATGATGCCAGTCTGATATCCCACCATAAATGCAATCAAAGCATCATGTTGACTAGACTCGCCCCATATTGTCAAATCCTTTTTATGGCAAAGCATCTGACAGCAGGCCCACTACAGCAGAAACAGTAACAGTTAAGATAAAAGCAATCCCATAACTAAAAAAAGCAAGAGACCCCCGTACTGTGGCGATTATACTCTCCCTGCAAGCAGTAAAAGGATCAGCACTTACATTTCTGGATAGCAGTCGCTTCATTAAGCAAAGTAGCTAAAAGCTGCATGCAAAGAAATAAAGAAGACAAAAGGAAAAATATATGAACACCACCTAATAAATATGCAGCCATAATAATCGTTTAAGCTAAAACTCATAAGAATCCTTAACAGCCCCTAATGTTAATATTCACAGAACGATAGCGTGTTCCCGCATAAACCTCCTTCACGAACAGCCAAAAGTGTATGTGCTCTAGGGAGCAAATTAAATAGGCCGTCAAAATCGCTAGTGAATGACCTTAATGATTATCAACACCTGGTGCCCAGCCCGTTATTTGTCTACACAAATTCAAAAAACATTCAATCCTCTTTCAATCTAATATGAAAACACGGACCGGAATATATTGATTGGTGAAAGCAGCCATCCTATATAGACAACTGACAGGGAAAGAAAGAGCAAACATAAACAGCACCAAATCCCTCAAATTAGAATTCAAAATATAAAGAAACTAATACTAATATAATGGTTTGTAGTCAACTTCAAACATATAAAGAAGGACGAATTAAAGGCTCTAGTCCTATATGCCGTTCTACAGTGATCCGATCAATTCTCACCCACATAGCTCCATCTGTACAGCAGTGTACCTTGCCATTGTACTAGACCTCCTGCATAGCTTGAGGTGGAAAATTATAGGGTAACTGTGTCAGTTATTTACTTGGATGGATAAAAGATTCTAACATTATGAAATCCCATCAGGGAGGAACAGGCTATGTTATAAATCAAAGTTACGCTGTCATGCCCAATTAATCGCTACATAGGCATAGCCAATTGATCGCAAAATGCATCCATCGCATAGACAATTACCCGGCCAATATACTGAGCCAACCACATGTTAGCAGACAAGTCTCATCTTATATTACTAACATCAAAGATGAGAAACAGAAATATGGACTCTTATTATTACAGAGGCGAGCAGAAGCTATTACCCGTACCTTATACACCCAAACTTTACTTTTCAAAAAGACGCTCTGAAGTGTGCGTCAAAGCCAATAAACATCCCAAACAATCAAAAAAAGAGAGTGGGACGTGGACACTCACATGGCCCCATCTATACATCAGTGTTCCACATCATTTTGCTACACCTCCTGTATTGAAAATAACTCCATGTTGGATGATATGAATTAACCGTCAGTTTCTAAATCACATAAACTGAAAATTCTTATCCCGAAGTCCCATGTAGAAGAGACGCGCTTTATTTTAGCAACATCATAGACACAGATCCTATGCCATTCTATCTCATTCTCTCAATCACTGGTAAAGAAAGAATCTGACAAAATAAAAATTTATAAAAAACAAGGGTTGAAGACCGCAAAACCAAGTGGGTGAGCATCAAATTATCACCAATGCTCCCCACTCCAGCATGATGTAGACAGATACTTGTCCAGCATGTTCCATACATAGGTCTCTGGAGAGAAAAGAGTAACCAGTCAATATCAGAAATCAGAATTGAAAATAGAAAGAATTCGATCAAAGATAGGCATCAAGAGAACAGAGAAAGATGTATCACACCAAGCGCAGCAAAGCATTATGTGGCATTATAAAACATACTGTCACAACGCCTAAACTCAAATATCACATTAGTATGTACAGGGGGGCTCTTGGAGTAATGAGAGATAGATAACTAACATTCCAAATAATGTACATTTCAGAGTCCACATTTGAGCCATATTGTAAATGCCACATTATTAAGTACAGGTGGGATCTCAGAATGATAAGAGTTGCATAACTAACATTCCAAAGTGGTACACCATTCAGAGACCACATTTAAGCCATACTGTACAGTTTGTAGACAATTAATCCACCAACTTTCCTTACGGTGTATCTTGAGTTCTCCGTCACCTCCTCTATGGTGTATATGTACATGTTCAATACCCATTATTAGAATGTTACGAATCTGATTGGGCCGATGATTGCTGGCAAAATGCTCAGTCAAAGGAGACTTAACGTCAGTATGTCTTATTGCGCCCAAGTGTTGTTTCCATCTAATTTTCAAGGCTCTTTTCATGAGCCCACATATTGACGCTTGCAAACACAAATAATCATATAAATACAGTAATTTGTATTGCAATTCATGAAACTTCTAATCCGAAAACATCTTGATTTATCATAATTGAAAAACCCTGCAACTTTGTCATTCACATATTGATAGCAGATACAACCCCCACATTTGAAGCAACCAATTGCATTTTATTCAGCCATGTTTTTGGCAGTATCTAATTGTGTCACCAGGGCTACGGATTTTAAGAGTATCAGCCTTCCTATATGTGACCAAAGGACAATTAGGTAATAAACAGTTCAAATCTTGGTCTAATCTCAGAACATTCCAATTTTTCGATAGAATTTTAAAAATCTGCCGGTTCTCTGCACAAAATGCTGTGATAAATCTAATGTGGGGGTCAATAGTACGTGCTCTCACTCTCACCTTGGTCTTCCCAGTACTGGTAAGTAAAGTAATTTGTGGAACTTTGTGAGCCTTCTCCAATGCAGATACAAGGGTTTTAGCCGAATAACCGCTCAAGCTATATTTATGAATACAATCATCTGCTTGTTTCAAATTCTTCAGAGTAACTACAGTTACGTTTAAACCTTAACAACTCGCCATAGGGAATGTTGTTTTTTGTCTGGCAGGGGGTCCCGAACTTAAGTGAAGTATACTGTTGCTATCAGTAGGCTTGCAGAAAATTCTACTATGTAGGATTGTGTCTTTGACATAGATTTGAAGATCTAAGAATGAGATTGTGTGCCTTTTATATTCTAAAGATAATTCCACATTCAGGGAATTATTATTTAGAAAATAGTGGTATTCTAAGAGTTCCTCTTCAGAGCCTTCCCATATACAGAAAATATAATTGATATAACAATACCATGCTAGTACTTTCTGATGTCCTCCATGTAGTCTCTCATTCCAGTGATGCTCCCTCTCATACCAACCCATGAAAAGGTTGACATAAGAGGGAGAAAACCTAACACTCATAGCTTGTCAGCGCAGCTGATGGAGAAATTCCTTTGGAATAAGAAATCATTATTCTCAAGCAAAAAAAGGGAAATTTCTAGAAACATCTGTACATGTTTAAAATGACTCACACTTTTGTATGAGAAAAATTATTGAAGGTCTTTGAGCCTGTTTGTATGAGAAATGATGGTGAATAGGCTCTTAACATCCATCGATACTAACAAATAGGTATTTTCCCATGGAATTCTAGACAACTTGCCTAGCAGGTCTTTGGTATCCCGAAGAAGGGATGGTAGTACATTAACCATTGGTGCAAGTGAATATCTATGTAATCCGATGTTTTTACAGTGCAGGAACCTATGCCAGATATATTCGGCCTGAATGGTGGATTGACACCCCCTTTGTGTATTTTGGGAAGAAAGTAAATGATAGGTATTGTATGATTATGCCATTTTAGATTCTTTCACTATTATTTGTAAAGAGGCCCAGCAAGCCCAGACTAGATAGACATAACATCAAGCAAATTAGTCCAGGACCTAAATGGTTCAATTAGAACTGTTCAAGGGCCCATAAAAATCTAAAGATAGCCCTAAGACAAAACCTAGGCAGATCTGCGCTGTTAAAGCGGCAAGGAGGGCGTATGCATTAGCCCGTAGGGATAGACTAAGCGCCCTAAGGAAGGAAGCCTGGGATAAGCTTAAGGAGGCCTGCATTACAAGGAATAGTGCAGACTTCTGGAGAGTAGTCAATCAGCCACTATTTAATGAGGGTACAGTACTAGACTTAAGCCTGACTATTCCGGCACAAAAATGGAAGATTATTTTAGTCGCTTATATGCGGGTGACAGCGATTATTTTAATATTGCCTGTCCTGTTAAAGGACCCACTGTCTATCTTGAGCTAGAAGAGGTGAGGGAAAGCATAAATGAATTGTCATCTGGGAAGGTGCCGGCCCAGATGGGGTTCCAGGGGAACTTTTTAAATCGTGTATAGATTTGTGGGCTCCACTAATCACCCAACATCTGAATGTAGCAGCACGGGGTCACATTCCCTTTTATTGGAAGCAATCGGTTATAGTTCCCATTTACAAAAAAGGGAATCAAGTCTGCTATCGTCCAATTTAATTGATAGACGCGGAAGTAAAAGTGCTGGGTAGGGTCTTTTTGAAGCATCTAACGGATTGGGCTAATAATAACAATATCCTGTCAGACATTCAGTATGGATTTAGGTCAGGACGAGGCACTATAGAAGATAATTTGAATTTATATCTTTTAATTAATAAATACACTGTGGTTAAAAAAGAAAGTATACATTTAGCCTTCATGGACCTCAGCACAGCTTTTGACACAGTGGTGAGATCTAAGCTGTGGGCTGTGCTGAGGGACATGGGGGTGGAGGAGGCCTTAGTGGCATTTTTGCATAATTTGCACTTGGGGCTTGAAGCATCGGTAAGATATGGCCCATTCCCCTGAATGCACTAAGCACTTTGTTAGGAAAAGGGGTCCGGCAGTGTTGTATTTTAGCTCCATTCCTTTTAATTTTATATATAAATAAATTAGACCAGTTTTTAAGGGAACATTGCAAAGATGTGCCGAGGATAGGACACAGAACAGTTCCGGCCTTGTTATATGCGGATGACTCCGTTCTTATCGCCCGTAGAGCCAATGGCCTGCAACTTTTATCATGTCGTTTTTATGATTTTATGGAAAATCTGGGTTTTAAAATTAATTATTCTAAATAATATACCATGACCATAGGATCTAGAGGTACTAAGACTAAAACCCATGTATTAAAAGACAACAACATAGGTAAGGTAGACAAGTTTAGCTATTTAGGAATACTACTGGACGATAAATTGTCCTGGGACCGGCATAAAATAAATATTTAATGAAATTGTTACGAATTCCGCAGAATGTGCTGGCAGAAATAGTACATGATGAGATAGCTGCAGGCTATATAGCTGACTATATTCGCTTGTGCCCCTTACTTTTATGGTGTTTGGTTTGGACCATAAAAGAGTTAGAATTTAATAGAGTAATACTGAGAGACTGTCTGCACAAGGACCATAGCTTGCGTATACCCTGGATGAGTTATATAAAAACTACCCTGACAAATTTGGGGATATCTCATCTCTTCAATTTCCCAGAGCTAATCTCAAAATCAGATATTGTAGGAGTTAAGAGAGCATTTAAGGTGTATACCCATGAGGCGAGAAGTATAGTCTCACAGCGCAAGCACTGCTGGACACATTATGCCATGGTGAAATCTATAGATAAAATGGAATTTTATTTAACATGGGATATGCCGGTTACCCACAGAAGACTTCTAACTTATTTTCGTTTGAATATGTTCCCTCAACTAGTAGCAGGATGGCATAACCCACAAGGTCCTCCCATTTGCCCATGTGATGAGTTCTCTGCACTAGACACTTTACATATTGTTTTAATCTTCCCTAAATGGGCCAATTTGCGACAAAAGTATATACGCCCACTACTTGTGCCTTTGAATTTCAACCAAGCGTGACCAGCCTTCTTATAGCTTCAATTTGGAGACAATTTTACTGTTTGCTGGTATTCATCCAGATTTTTATTAGGTGTGTATTATGCTTCTGTTTGACACTGAACCATGATGGATTATATTTTATGGAATGATATTTAAATAAAAAAATTTTTATTGTACTTTTATGATTGCTGAAGCTAATCGAATAAAGTAATTATTGATTGATTGATTGATAGGTATTGTAGTATCAGTAACAACTAAGTATCTATATTCCTATACATCAAAATAGCCTTCTTCAAACCATTCGGGTAGCAGTTTGAGACACTTCTGAATGGCTTTAGTGTAATCATCACGTGTACATCTCACATAATCCATAGCAACATGAAGCTGTTGTAGGGCTTCCCTTTCAAAATTCACAAAGTCCATGCACTGTACAAAATTTTGTAATACATAGGTATTCACTTGGCACCTATGCACTACCATCGTTTCTTCGGTTTACCAAAGACCTGCTAGGCAAGTTGACTGGAAATTCATGGGAAAATACTTATTTGTTAGTATCGATGGATGTTAAGAGCCTATACACCATAATTTCCCATACAGATGGGCTCAAAGCACTTCAATATTTTTTTTCAATGTAAATGTAGTGACTCTGAAGAATTTGAAACACAAGCACGATTGTATTCATAGGTTTAGTTTGAGGTTATCCGGCTAAAACTCTTGTATCTGCATTGGAGAGGGCTTGCAAGGATCCACAGATTTCTTTACTTACCAATACTGGGAAGACGAAGGTGAGAGCACGTACTATTGACCCCCATATTAAATTTATAACAATATTTTGTGCAGAGAACTAGATGATTTTTTAAATTCTATCGAAACATTGGGATGTTCTGAGATTAGACCAAGATTTGAACCGTTTATTACCTAATTGTCGTTTGGTCATATATAGGAAGGCTGACCCTCTTAAGAAGATTCTTAGCCCTAGTGACACTACTAGATATATAGTAAATACTGCCAACACAAGGCTGAATAAAAAACCAATGGGTTGCTTCAAATGTGGGGGTTGTTTATGCTGTCAATATGTGAATAACAAAGTTTCAGAGTTTTTCATTCATGATAGATCAAGATGTTTTCGGATTAGAAGTTTCATGAATTTCAATGCAACTTACTGTATTTATATGGTTATTTATGTTTGCAAGCATCAATATGTGGGCTCAACGAAAAGAAAATAGAAAATTCGATAGAAAGAACACTTGGGCGTAATAAAACATGCTGTCTCCAAGTCTCCTTTGGCTGTGCATTTTGCCAGCAGTCATCGGCCTGATCAGATTTGTAACATTCTACTCATGGGTATTGAAAATGTACATGTGAACCATAGAGGAAGTGGCAGAGAACTCAAATAACGCCGTAAGGAAAGTTGGTGGATTAATTGTCTACAAACTGTACAATATGGCTTAAATGTGGACTCTGAAATGTATACCTCTTTGGAATGTTAGTTATGCAACTCTTCTCCCTGTAAGATCCCACCTACACTTTATTATGACACAATTACAATATGGCTCAAATGTGGACTCTTGAATGTACATTTGTTTGGAATGTCAGTTATCTATCTCCTATTACTCCAAGAGCCTACCTGTACATACTAATGTGATATTTGAAATTACAGGTTGTAACAGTATGTTATATTATACCACATAATGCTTTGCGTCACTTGGTGTGATAAGACTTTCTCTGTTCTATTGATGCCTATCTTTGATAGAACTCTTTTTATTTTCAATTCTGATTTCTGATATATACTAATTACTCTTTTCTCTCCAGGGACCTATGTATGGAACATGTTGGACAAGTATCTGTAAATTATGCTGGATTTGGGAGCGTTGGTGATTTCAACGCTCACCCACTTGATTTTGCAGTCTTCAACCCTTATTTTTTATTTATTATTTTCATTTTTGTCAGATTCTTTCTTTACCAGTGATTGAGAGAATGAGATAGAATGGCCGAGGATCTGTGTCTATGATGTTGCTAGAATGAAGCTTGTCTCCTCTACATGGGACTTCGGGATAAGAATTATCAGTTTATGTGATTTAGGAACTGACACAGTCAATTCACATCATCCAACATAGAGTTAATTTCAATACAGGAGGTGTAGAAAAATGGTGTGGCACACTGATGTGTAGATAGGGTCATGTGGATGTTCGAGTCCCACTCTCTTTTTTTGATTGTTTGGGATGCTTATTGGCTTTGGCGCGCGCTTAAGAGCGTCTGTTCGAACAGTAAAGTTTGGACATATTCGGTACGGGTAATAGCTTCTGCTCGCCTCTGCAATAATAAGAGTCAGTTTTTCTGTTTCTCAACTTTGATGTAAGTATTATAAGATGAGGCTTGTCTGCTAATATGTGGTTGGCTCAGTACATTGGCCGGGTAATTATCTATGTGATGGATGCACTTAGTGATCAATTGGCTATGCCTATGTAGCGATTAATTGGGTATGACAATGTAACTTTGATTTATAATATAGCCTGTTCCTCCCTGATGGGATTTCATAATATTAGAATTTTTATCCATGCAAGTAACTAACTGACACAGTTACCCTATAATTTTCCACCTCTTGCTATGCAGGAGGTCTAGTACAATGGCAAGGTACACTGCCATACAGACGGAGCTATGTGGGTGTTCGAGCCTCTCCTTTTCAGATTGTGATTTGTTCGGATCACTGTAGAATTCTATTTAGGACTAGAGCCTTTAATTTGTCCTTCTTTATATGTTTGATGTTGACCACAAACCATTATTTTATTCTTAGTTTTGTTATATTTTCAATTCTAATTTGAGGGATTTGGTGCTGTTTATGTTTGTTCTTTGTTTCCATGTTGGTTATTTATATAGGGCGGCCGCTTTCACCAATCAATATATTCCGGGCCGGGTTTTCATGTTAGATTGAAAGTGGATTGGATGTTTTTTTAATTTGTGTAGACTAATAACGGGCTGGGCTGCCAGGTGTTGATGATTATTAACGCCAATCACTAGCGATTTTGATGGCCTATTAAATTTGTTCCCTAGTGCACATACACTTTTGGCTGCTCGTGAAGAGGTTTATGCGGGAACGCGCTGTCTTTCTGTGAGTATTAATGTTAGGGGCTGTTTTAGCTTAAACGGTTATTATGGCTACCTATTTATTAGGTGGTGTTCATATATTTTTTTCATGCAGCTTTTAGCTACTTTGCTTAATGAAGCGACTGCTATGTAGAAATGTAAGTACCGATCCTTTTGCTGCTTGCAGGGAGAATATAATGTCCTCAGTAAGTCTCTTGCTTTTTTGTGTTATGGGATTGCTTTTATCTTAACTGCTAATGTTTCTGCTGTAGTGGGCCTGCTGTCAGATGCTTTGCCATAATATGGATTTGTCAGTATGGGGCGAGTCTAGTCAGCATGATGCTTTGATTGTATTTATGATGGGATATCGTACTAGCATCATGTTTTTGGTATTTATTCTTGTATTTATCTACTCTACTTTATGGATTTTGCGGATTTTCCTGCACTAATTGGATATATTTGGTAAGGAGGTATGTGGAGATTCTCTCAGTATTGTGCCCTTTATTACATATATGTTTATGATATATGGGGCAAGGAGAAATGAAAAATTGTTGTGTCAACTTAGGGTGTCTTTTAGAAGTATTTATTTTTTGATTACCCACTGGGTCAATACTAAACTGGAGTGTCATTGGCCAGGACAGTGCTCGTATTAATGTGATGGGGAACTTTAACGTTGCATTTGGACATTATGGGCTAGATGTACGACCATTGGATTTTGGGACTCGCAAATTGCAACAAATTGCAAGTCAGTTTTGCAAGTCGCAAAATTCAATGTACAACAGTGTCTCAGACACTGTTTGCGATTCCCAATGGGGTGGCAAATTGCGTGCCTCATGAACATTAATGAGGCTGTCGCAATTTGCGACCCCATTGGGAATGGCTAGCACTCCCAGGGATGGTGGCCTGCTGGGGTCAGCATACCACCATGTCTGGGATGAGCTTTGTCAATAAAGCAGTTTTTAAAAAAAAATTTAATGCAGCCCGTTTTCCTTAAAAGAAAACAGGATGCATTTAAAAAAGAGAAATGAAACTTTTCAGTTTAATTTTTTAAGGGCAGGCAGTGGTCCAGCTCTTGAAAAATATTTGCGCACCAATTCACAAAGGTGAAGGGGTCCCCTGGGGACCCCTTCCCGTTTGCGAATAGTTTACCACCGAAGTAGGTGGTAAACTGCGAGTTTTTTGCGACCGCAAATGCGGTCACAAAACACTCATACATGGCATTTGCACTCACTATTAGGAAGGGACACCCTTGGCATGCCCCTTCCTAATAGCGAGTCGCTAACCCTTTTTTGCCAGTCGCTAATAGATTATCCTAAATCCTTCAATTTTGCACAAACATGTTGACAAAACTTTAATGCTGTCATTATTGACTTGTATATGTTAACTGTTGTTAGATACATTGCCATGAATGAATGAATCAGCATTTCTAAAGCGCATGGTTACCCGAGGGCATCCCAGCGCTGCTAGCAGTGCAATCAAAAACTTTGAGCAATATTTAGGGAAACAAAAAGGTTTTAATTTGTTTTCGAAAGATCAGATAATTTGGCTCAAGATGGATCTGGAGGGGAAGGCGGTTCCATAGTTTGGCAACATTATATGAAAAAAGACGCCCTCCACTCCTTGGTCTTCTGATTTTCGGTACTGCCGCCAGGTGTTTGTTATCCGACCTCAAGACCCTGTTGGAACAGTATGGCAAAATGATGGAACGGATAATGGGCGATCCCTTCCTGATAGTGCCTTATGTGCCATGCACAACGCCTTAAACTGGATCCTCTCCTGAATAGGAAGCCAGTGAAGAGTAGCAAGGGCAGGTTTAGCCGATAGGCGATTGGGAATGTTCAGGAGCAAGCGTGATGCGCAATTTTGCACAATCTGTAATTTTTTGGTGGTACAGCATGGAGCTCCTAATTAAAGGGCGTTGGCATAGTCAAGCCGGGAAAGGATCAGTGCATGGACCATCAGTCTTCTGGCAGGAAAAGCTAACAGAGGGAGGTTTTTCCGTATCATCCTTAAGATCCCATCACAACTGGCTGCAACCTTCCGTGCTTGCTCCTTGAAATCAAGATTACGGTCAAGCCAAACGCCCAAGCTCTTAATCTGGTCTTTGGGGGGAGGAGCTGGACCAAGACAGCTGGGCCAGAACGATCCTACGTTCAAAGTGGCAGAGTAACCAAGGAGCATCAGCTCCGTCTAAGCCCCGTTGAGTCTCAGATCGGAGTATTCCATCCATATTGAAACCTTTTCCAGGCACAAGGCTAGACCAGGTCCAGTACTGTCCAGCTGATTGAAAGAGACAACCAGCTGAGTATCATCAGCGTAGGTGACGATCTGGACTCCAAAAGGTAGCACTACTTCTGCCAGGGAACTCATATAAATATTAAATAGTGTGGGGCTCAGGGAGGATCCCTGAGGAACCCCACATCTAAGGGGCATCCGTTCTGAGGTAATTTCATCTTCGAAGACTTCAAAATATCTGTCCTCCAGAAAGGACTGCAGCCACTTCAGAGCTGTCCCGACCACTCCCACATCCCTAAGTCTCTGGATCAGCAACTGATGGTTGACCGTGTCGAAGGCTGCGCTGAGATCTAAAATAATGATAGCAGCGCAGCCTCCGCCATCTAGGATTTTTCTGGATTCCTCTACTACTGCCAGAAGAGCCGTCTTCGTACCTTGTTGAGGTCTAAATCCCGTCTGCGAAGGGTGGAGACAGTTGTTACTTTCCATAAAGGCAGAAAGAGCAGAATTCACATGCTTCTCTGCAATTTTGCTAATTCCTGGCAGTAGTGAAATGGGGCGGTAATTCCCCCACACTTCAGGGTCCAGATTAGGTTATTTTAAAAGTGCTTTAACCATTGCCCGTTTCCAAGAAGGGGGACATGTCCCGTCAGGAATGAGGCGTTAATCAAGTCAAGGATAACTGGGGACACAGTCTCAGCAACTAGATTTAGAATGATGGGAGGGGCAGAGTCTATGGGAGAGCCAGATTTTAATTGATTGATTGTATGATATTGATTGTATGTATAAACAACCAAATATAGAAATTTTAGGCCCGCCACCTTTTCCTGTGTTTTATAATCTTTATTGTATTTTCATATCTGAAAGAGACACGTTAGTGATAGATTCCTTACCTTAGAATATCCCCAGGCGTCAGGCTGGATCCGGAAAGTTTTGCGTAGCAGTACCCTTGCGCGTCGGTAGGCGGCGTCGTGCGGCTCCGCGTCCGTCGTCGGCGTCGTGATCGCCGGGATGACGTCGCGGGCAGTACTTAGGCGCCGCCCCTGCGCGCTGACGTCAGTTCTTCTTTTTCCGCGCCAGTAAGCGCAGATCCGGGAAGAGCAGTGCCCTGGTCAATTTTTGACCATACTTTTTGGTGATTTTTTCACTGTTTTTTCCAACTTTAAGGTGTCGTAGGGATGCCCGGCTTCAAGCGATGCGGCGCCTGTGCGCGGATGATGTCCGTCACCGACCCGCATTGGGAGTGTCTCTTCTGCCTCGGCCGAGGCCACGACACCGAGTCTTGTCCCGAATGCCAGGCCCTCAACCCGAAAGCTTTGCGAGAGCGGTCTCGAAAGCTCCTCGAGGCCCGGCATTCGGCTCCGCGGAAGCCCCGGTCGCGTGAGAGGTCCAGGGGTCGCTCGCGGAGTGCACACCGGTCGTCGGCGTCGAAGTCTTCTTCGTCCGGTAAGTCTAGGCACAAGAAGTCCAAGACGCATCGTCGCTCTCGGACTTCGCCTCGCCGGTCTTGCGACTCGGCTGAGGCCCCTCCCGGCACCGTCCCCGCCCCCGCGGCCCCGGACTTGCCTGTGGAGTCGCCCCCGTCATACCCGCCCTTCCCGGGTTCGGGGGCGGATCCGGCCAAGGTACAGGAGTTCCTGTCGGCCATGGCCCGCCTCTTCGGGCCTTCAGGCCCCTCCGGTGCGCCTTCGGGCCCCGCGGGCCCTGATGGGGTTGCTCCGGCGCCGCCGGCGGCTCCGGCCCCGGCGTCGCCCGAGCCTCCAGCCTCGATCCCGGCTCCGGCTTCGGCCCCGGCCTCGATCCCGGCTCCACAACCCCCATCGACGCCGGTCGACCTCACGACACCGGCGCCGATGTCTCCGGTGCCGTTCTCGACGCCGCCCTGGGCTCCGGGCGGCGTCGTCCCCCAGTTCCTTCCGGCTCCGGACATGGACCCGGAGCGACGTCGCTCGACGCCGGCTCCGGCGCCGATGGGACCTTGGGTCCCAAATGTCCCTCCTCCTCCTTATTTTGAACCAGAGGAGGACCAGGAGGACTGGGAGGGGTCTGATGACCCTCTGACACGCAACTGTCAGTCTGATGAGGACTGGACAGAGAGTCTAGGGGAGGCCAGTGGTCTGGATACTTCTCCTGACACTGGCATGCTGTCTCCTCCCGTGGCTACGGCGGAGGGGGCCAATTTTGGTACGGTGTTGCGTAGGGCTGCTGGGGCCTTACGTCTCCAGCTCCCTACTTTGACGGTCAAGCCTAACATCTTGACAGAGGTGCTTCAGCCGGCAGCCTCCTCTGCGGAGACTGTGCTGCCGTTTAACGACGCCCTCACTGACGTTCTTTTGGGCGCCTTGTTTTGCCCCAGTGCCCTGAGGAGGTCCAGGCACTGCTTTCCCGCGCCATTGCGGAAGGAAGGGATGCGGCCAAATACACTATCCGTTGTGGCCTTGACACCGCTGACTCGCTGGGCAGGTCGATTGCAACGACGGTGGCGCTCCGGCGCCACGCCTGGCTGAGAACCACTGATTTTTCAGGGGATGTCCAGAATACTCTCATGGACATGCCCTTTGATGGAGTCGGTCTTTTTGGGTCCAAAGCAGACCATGCGTTGGAGCGCTTTAAGGACTCACGGGCTACTGCAAAGTCCCTGGGCCTTTCTGCTACACGCCCTCCGCTGCCTTCTGCTTTTCGCCCCTATCGTGGCCACGGTAGGGGCGCCCTTCACGTCAGCAGCCCAGCCACCGGCCCGCGCAGCAGGCGTCTTCGCGTGGCCGAGGACGTGGATTCCGCCGTGGCGGATCGGGCAACCAGCGTGCGGGTCAGGCCACCACCTCCAACCCGTCCGCGGCCTCCAAGCCCTCCTAGTCCCTCCTTTCAGGTGCACGGCACGCCAGTAGGGGGCAGGGTCCGCCATCACCTTCCCCACTGGCGCACCATCACCTCGGACAGGTGGGTCTTGGACATTGTCCGAAGGGGCTACTCCCTCCCCTTCGAGACCACCCCCCAGCCATGCCACCTCAATTCCACCGCATGTCAGGGGATCACTTGGTGCTTCTACAGAAGGAAGTCACGGCCCTCTTGACCAAGAGGGCCATCGAGCATGTTCCGACCCCAGAAGTAGGGCGTGGTTGCTACTCCCACTACTTTCTGGTGCCCAAAAAGGACAAGGAGGACATGCGTCCTATCTTGGACCTCCGGAACGTCAATCGCTTCCTCCGGAAGGAGAAGTTCAAGATGCTCACCCTAGCTCAGGTCTTGACTGCCCTCGACCCAGGAGACTGGTTGGTAGCGTTGGACTTGCAGGACGCGTATTTCCACATCCCCGTCCTGCCGGCCCACCGGCGTTACCTTCGGTTCACGGTAGGCCCCGAGCATTTTCAGTTCACCGTGCTCCCTTTGGCCTTACAAGTGCCCCTCGGGTGTTCACGAAAGTGATGGCGGTGGTCGCAGCTCATCTGCGCCGGGCAGGGGTTTCAGTCTTCCCCTACCTCGACGACTGGCTGCTGAAGGCGGGCTCGTCCCAGGCAGTCGTCTCCCACCTCCAGACTACGGCCGAACTCCTGCACTCGCTGGGGTTCTCCATCAATGTGCCGAAGTCGCATCTGATTCCTTCTCAACAGCTCCTTTTCATCGGAGCAGTTCTGGACACGACGCAGTTTCGGGCCTATCCTCCCGAACGGCGAGTCCGGGATATTCAGGCTATGATTCCGATCTTTCGGCCTTTATCCTGGGTTTCGGTAAGGATGACCCTGAGGCTGCTGGGCCTCATGGCCTCCTGCATCCTGCTGGTCAATCATGCCAGATGGCATATGCGGGCTCTGCAGTGGGACCTGAAGTTCCAGTGGGCGCAGCACCAGGGCAACCTGTCCGATCACGTCCAGATCTCGGAGGGGACTGCAAAACAGTTGCAGTGGTGGCTCTCGAACCGGCAATGGGTCATGGGCAGATCCCTCTCCCTTCCCCAGCCAGAGCATACAGTTGTGACGGACGCGTCCCTTCTGGGATGGGGCGGTCACATGGGAGAGGCGGAGATCAGAGGCCTCTGGTCTCCGGCGGAGTCCCGGCTCCATATCAACCTTCTGGAGCTCTAGGCGATCCGGCTTGCACTCAAGGCATTCCTTCCCTCTGTCAAAGGGAAGGTAGTGCAGGTGTTCACAGACAACACCACCGCCATGTGGTACTGCAACAAACAGGGCGGGGTGGGGTCTTGGACCCTTTGTCAGGAGGCTCTGCGCCTCTGGACATGGCTGGAACATCAGGGCATGTTCCTGATGGTTCAACACCTGGCAGGTTCTCTGAACGCCAGGGCGGACGAACTCAGCCGCCGGTGCATGATGGATCACGAATGGCGTCTTCACTCGGAAGTGGCGCAAGGACTCTTTCTACAGTGGGGAGAGCCTTGGTTAGATCTATTCGCCACCGAAGAGAACGCGCAATGTCATCAGTTCTGCGCGTTGGAATTTCCAAGGCGGCACTCGCTCGGCGACGCTTTTCGTCGCGAGTGGAGTTGCGGTCTGTTGTACGCCTTTCCGCCTATACCACTTCTACCCAGAGTGTTGAAGAAGATTCGGCACGACCGGGCCCAAGTCATTCTTGTGGCTCCGGACTGGGCTCGAAGAGTTTGGTATCCCGAGCTACTCAATATGAGCATAGATCCCCCGATCCGTCTGCCTCTTCGGGAGGATCTTCTGTCGCAGCAGCAGGGGACGGTCCTCCATCCGAACCTGTCCAGTCTACACCTGCTTGCGTGGAGATAGAGCGGCGGCAGTTGATTCCTTTCGACTTGCCTCCCGAAGTTTGTGATGTGATTCTGGCAGCCAGGCGTCCCTCCACTAAGGTGGTATACGCCTGCAGGTGGAACAAATTTGTGGCATGGTGCACAGCAAAGGCTGTGGATCCCCTTTCTGCCCCTCTTTCTGAGGTCCTTCTGTTCCTTCTCTCTCTGGCCCAACAGGGTTCTGCCCTGGGTACCATCAAGGGTTATCTTTGTGCTATCTCGGCCTTCCTCAGGCTCCCTGATCAGCCCTCCCTTTTCAAGTCCCCTGTTGTTAACAGGTTCTTAAAAGGCATTACTCACCTCTTCCCTCCTGTTCCGTTTGTAATGCCTCAGTGGGACTTGAACTTGGTTCTTACCTTTTAATGTGCGCTCCCTTTGAGCCTCTGCATAACTGTCCTCTTCGTCTTCTGACTCTAAAGGCAGCCTTTCTGGTGGCCATCACCTCCGCTCGGCGGGTGAGTGAGCTCCAGGCTCTTTCTTGCAAACCTCCCTTTCTGTCTGTTCATCCAGACAAGGTTGTTCTTCGGACGCGTCCGTCCTTCTTGCCAAAGGTGGTTACTGCTTTCCACATTGGGCAGACCATCACTTTGCCCACCTTCTTTCCGCCTCCGCATCCTTCCAGACAGGAAGAGAGGCTCCACCGTCTGGACCCAAAACGTGCGCTCTCCTTCTATATCGACCGCACAAAACACTTCCGGGTGGATGACCAGCTCTTTGTTGGCTACGTGGGCGCCAAAAAAGGTTGGGCGGTGCACAAGAGGACCATCTCCCGCTGGGTTACCTTGTGCATCAAGACCTGCTATTCTTTGGCTAAGAAGGAGCCTCCTGTTGGGCTGCGTGCCCATTCCACCAGGGCAACGGCTGCTACCACGGCCTTGGGCCGCGGTGTTCCGCTGCCGGTTATCTGTCAGGCAGCTACGTGGGCCTCGCTGCACACGTTTACTAAGCATTACTGCCTTGACAGTCAGGTCCGGAGGGACGGCTTCTTTGGCCGTTCTGTCCTCCAGGACTTCCTTGTCTGATCTTTGTTCGCAGACCCACCACCGGGGTTGGTATTGCTGGGGTATCTATTCTAAGGTAAGGAATCTATCACTAACGTGTCTCTTTCAGATGCACAAGTTACTAACTTGTGTAACGATATATCTGTAAGAGACAGTAGTTAGTGATAGATTCCTTACCGCCCCACCCATCCTCCCGTTCTGCGAACTGATTTCTAGGGTTAAGGACATCCCTTTCAGGGCCCTAGTATTTTTCAGACACCTGTGTCAGCTTCTTGCATGGCTCTGCGTTCCTGGCGCGGAAAGTCGTGTACAGAACTGACGTCAGCGCGCAGGGGCGGCGCCTAAGTACTGCCCGCAACGTCATCCCGGCGATCACGACGCCGACGACGGACGCGGAGCCGCACGACGCCGCCTACCGACGCGCAAGGGTACTGCTACGCAAAACTTTCCGGATCCAGCCTGACGCCTGGGGATATTCTAAGGTAAGGAATCTATCACTAACTACTGTCTCTTACAGATATATCGTTACACAAGTTAGTAACTTGTGCGTTAACTCCCCACTGCCCTCACTGTATACAATTAACTTTTTGTCAGCTGGATAAACTGACACTAGTGGGTGATTGCGCAGGGCCATTTCTCAGTTTATCCAGTCCTTCTTATTGTTACTGCCTAGACAGTCAAGTCCGCAGGGACGGCCATTTCGGCCGTTCAGTACTGCAGGATTTCCTAGTCTGAACGTGTCCGCAGTCCTTCCTCCAGGGATGGTATTGCTTGGGTATCTATTCAAAGGTACAAAATATGTGGCTAGATGTCTCTATCAGATGAACAAGTTACGTACCTTCGGTAATGCCCTATCTGGTAGAGACATGATATACCTGCAGATTCCTTACTGACCCACCCATCCTCCCCGCACTGCGGACAGGTTTCTAGGGTCAGGGAAGATCCCTTTCAGGGCCCTAGTATTCAAACACACCAGTGTCAGTACACTTCATGGCTCCGCGCTTCTGACCTGGAAAGTCGTGAAAATGTAACTGACGTTAGCGCGCCAAGGTGGCGCCTATATAGGTGACGCAGATGCCACTTCCAGCGGGGATGCCACCGCCGACGCCACGTGGAGCTGAATGATGCCACCTACCGGCACGCAGGGGTATTGCTCGAAGAGAAATATTCGGATCCAGTCTGAGGTCTGGGAAATTCAAAGGTAAGGAATCTGCGGGTAGATCATGTCTCTACCAGATAAGACGGTACTGAAGGTAAGAAACTTGTTCATTCAGTGGGGTCACTCCATCCCTTTTCTGGAATCTCCGCTGCCCATGCCACCATCCTCAGACCGGTTGACAGAGGACCACTTCTCCTTGCTCCGTCAGGAAGTACAGGGCTCTTTTGACCAAAGGAGCCTTCGCGAGGGTGCCAGCATCAGAAGTAGGCCATGGTTGCTATTCCCACTACTTTCTGGCACCCAAGAAGGACGAAGGCCTCCGCCCTAATTTAGACCTGTGCCCTCTCAATTTCCTCCTGAAGGAGATGCTCACATTAGCTTAGGTTCTGTCTGCCCTAGTCCCTTGTTGGTTGCTCTGGATTTGCAGGACGCCTGCTTTCATATTCCTGTCCTGTCCACCCACAGGTGCTATCCGCAGTTAACTGTGAGCCACAAGCATTATAGCTGTGCTCCCTTTCAGCCTTACCAGTGCCCCTCGGTGTTCACCAAGGTGATGGCGGTGGTTGCAGCACACCTGCGGAGGTCAGGGGTTCCAGTCTTCTTCTACCTCAACAACTGGTTGTTGAAGGCAGTTTCACCCCAGGCAGTCGTCTTCCCCCCTCCAGACTACTTTGGACCTCCTGCATTCGCTTGGGTTCACTATAAGCATGCCAAAGTCACACTTGACTCCCTTTTAGATGCCCCCCTTCATCAGAGCTGTTATGGATACAGTTCAGTTTCAGGTATATCCTCTGTAACAGCGAGTCCAGGTAATTCGGGCTATGATTCCGATGTTTCATCCTCTGTCCTGGATTTCAGTTAGACTGACTCTGAAGCTGCTGGGTCCCATGGCCTCCTGTATCCTGCTGGTAACACATGGCCATTGGCATATGTGGGCTGTGCAGTTGGGTGACTCTTTTCGCCCTAAGTGGTGCTCCAGACTGTACGTAATTTCTGCAGATAACACTCCTGCTTGGAGTTCTCAAGAAGATCAACAACGACTAGGCCCACGTCATTCTTGGGGCTCTGGATTGGACACGAAGAGTATAGTATCCACAACTGCTCCTAAACATGAGCAGCGTTCTTACAATCAGGCTGCCTCTTCTGGATTATCTACTGTAGCAGCATCAGGGCAGGGTCCTTCACCCGAACCTGCGCAGGCTCCGCCTTCATGCGTGGAGATTGAGCAGCAGCAATTGGCAGATTTTGACCTTCCTCCTCAAGTCTGTGGTGTCATTCTGGCAGCTAGGCATCCCTCAACCAAAAGAGTATATGCCTGCCATTGGGGCAAATTTGTGGCTTGGTGTGCATCCAAACAGGTTGATCCCCTTTCTGCAGTCTTGTCTGAGGTCTGTTGTTTGGTCTCTTTTTAGCCCTGCAAAGCTTTGCTCTGGGCACAGTTAGAGGGTGTATTTCAGCTATATCAGCATTTTTGTGGTTTCCGGATCAGCCCTCCCTGTTTAAGTCACAAGTTATGACTCGTTTTCTCAAAGGACTCAAGCATATGTTCCCTCCAAAACCCTTCATCATGCCCTAATTGGATCAAACCTTGTTTTAACGTTTTTGATATGTGTGCCCTTCAAGCCCTTGCACAGTTGTCCCCTTCTTTTTCTGACCATAAAAACAGCCTTTCTAGTGGCCATTACATCGGCCAGGAGGGTTAGTGAATTGCAATCACTTTCTGTTCACCCCCTTTACACGACTTACTACCCGGGCAAACTGATTTTAAGAACATGTGCCTCTTTCCTACGAAAACTGATAACCCATTTTCACGTAGGCCAATCCATCTCATTGCCCAACTCATTTGCTTCGCCTCACCCCTCAACCAAGGAGGAGAGACTCCACCACCTGGTTCCAAAGAGAACATTGTCGCGCTTAACCTTGTTGGTAAGGTAAGGAATCTGCGGCTAAATGTAGTTGGTTGTATGACATTACCAAGCATACATTTACAATGCATGCCTTTACCATGCAGCCATTGTACGCAGTGCCTTTACCACACATTGCCTTTACCACTCAAACCTTAACTACGCATATACCTTTATCAAGCATGCCTTTACAACGTAAGGTGTGTGTGTGTATATATATATATATATATACACACACACACACACACACTCTCTCTCTCTCTCTCTCTCTCTCGTCATTGGGACTGACACTTTACCCGTTCTGTCCTCCAGGACTTCCTCATCTAAATCTGTTCACAGACGCACCTCTGGGGAGGTATTGCTTGGGTAGCTATTCTTAGGTAAGGGATCTGCGGCTGGAAGTCTCTATCAGATGAACAAGTTACTTACTTTCGGTAACGCCTTATCTGGTAGGGACTTTATTTACCAGCAGATTCCTTACCAAACCTCCCATCCTCCCCGCTCTGTGAATGGAGTTCTCCGTATAAGGAAACCCTTATGAGGTCCTCTATTGTCTGCTCCCTGGTACATTAGCAATCTTTGTGGCTCCGTGCTTCTGGCGTGAAAAGGTTGTTAAAAGTAACTGATGTCAGCACACTGAGGGGGCACCCATATAGGCACCTCGCACATCACTTCCAGCATGGCCTGCATGGAGCTGAATGACACCACCTACTGGCATGCAGAGGTACTGCTCTAAAAGTTTCTGGATCCAGTCTGATGCCTCTGGCTTATTCTAAGGAAAAGAATCTGAGTCTAGATAGAGTCTCTACCAGATAAGGAGTTACTGAAGGTAAAGTAACTTGTTCTTCTAGTGGCCATTAAATTGGCCAGGAGGGTTAGCATGCTTTCTGTGCACCCTCCATACACCAACTTTTTCCAGACAAATTGGTTCTAAAGAGATGTTCTTTGTTCCTGCTGAAAGTGCTGACACCCTTCCACATCAGCCAGACCATCACACTGCTGACCATCTTTGCTCTGCCTCACCTTTCCAAAGAGGAGGAGAGACTCCATCGCCTGGACCCAAAAAGAGCATTATTGTTCTACATAGATTGTACCAAGGAACACCGAATCGAGGAACAACTATTCATTGGGTTCGCTGGAGCAAAGAAAAGGAAAGCTGTTCAGAAATGGACCATCTCCAGATGCATCGTTCTTTGCATTGGAATCTGCTACATACTGCACAAAAAGCAACCACCTGAGGGTTTCCCGGCTCATTCCATCAGAGCCAAGGCTGCGACCACTGTTAGCTTGCTGAGTCACCATCCTGTACATCTGTCAGGCCGTGACTTGGGCATCTCACTACACATTTACCAAGCACTACTGCCTGGACAGTCTGGTCTGTCGTTACGGTCACTTTCCCCTTTCGGTCCTTCAGGACTTTCTGGTATGAATCAGTTTGCAGACCCACCTCTAGGGAGGTATTGCTTGGGTATCTATTCGAAGGAAAGAAATCTGTAGCTAGAAGTCTCTATCAGATCACCAATTTATCTTACCCTCGGTAACCCTTTATCTGGTAGAGACTCTGTCTATCTGCAGATTCCTTACTCACCCTCCCATCCTCCTAGCTTCTGCGAACTGATTTTTCCAACTAGTCTGACCACTGTAGGTCCTTAGTTTCTTCACACTGGTCCATCAGCATTTTGTCGTGGCTCCGTGCTTGTGACACCCAAGTGTCACAAAGAGAAACTGATGTCAGCATGCTGGGGTGGCGCCTATATAGGCACCGCGCACGTCACATCTGGGGCATACACTGCTGATGTGGAGCCAATCAGTGCCACCTACTGGCGCAGAGAGGTAGTGCCGAAGATTTTCCAGATCCAGTCTGATGCCTGGGAAATGGTTTAAGGTAAGGAATCTGCGGCTAAATGGAGTTGGTTGTATGGCACTACCAAGCATACATTTAGAATGCATGCCTTTACCACGCAGCCATTCAACTCAATGCTTTTACCACTTATTGTCTTTACCACTCAAACCTTAACTATGCATATACCTTTATCAAGCATGCCTTTACAATGCAAGGTGTATATGTGTGCGTGTGTATATATATATATATATATATATATATATATATATATATATACTTATTTTTTAATTGGGGAAACCCCCATCTTTTTTAAATTATTATAAAAAATATATTTTATTTTGGTAGAGAACCCCTAACCCCCTTTTTTCTAATCCCCCCCATTACCTTGCCCACCCATAAACCCTAAAAACACCCTTGCCACCCAAATCCCTTAGCCACCTCTAAACCCTGAAAACACCCTTATCACCCAATTCCCATACCCACCTAAACCCTAAAAACACCTTTACCACCCTATACCCTTACCCACCCCACACCCTAAAAAGACCCTTACCCTAATACTATATATATATATATATATATATATATATATATATATATATATATATATATATATATACACATGCACACACTTACTTTATATATACTTACCATTTTGTTTTAAAGGCATGCGTGGTAAAGGCAATGAGTGGTAAAGGCATTGCTTTGTAATGCCTGTTTGGCTGTTTCCCGGTGGAGTCTCTACCAGAAAAGGCATTACCGACGGTAAATAACTAGTGCTTTTGTTCGTGCTTTCTTAAAATCGTATTTGTGGATTTCCACATTTAGCATGTTAGTACCGATTGGCTTATAATGAAGCTCAGGGACAGGACTCTGATCTACAGTTTGTTAGATCAAAAATAAATTGAAAGGCCTCCCACAACTGCCTTCTTGGCATCCTTAAAAAAGTTTAAACTTCATTGCCAGAATCAGGTGACAATTTTCAAAACATCTGGGTTCAGGCACTGTTTACGCAAACATAGAGATGTGGCATATTGATTGTCTCTATATACACATCATTTCACGTGCTCTACCAGCAGCAGTATCTCGTCTTTTCCAATGTCACTTGGCTCATCAAGAGAAAAACAGTGCTCCTCCAG
Source organism: Calotriton arnoldi (assembly GCA_963921515.1). NCBI lineage: Eukaryota > Metazoa > Chordata > Amphibia > Caudata > Salamandridae > Calotriton > Calotriton arnoldi. Next base: position 588,355 of record CAWUFW010003839.1, on the reverse strand, counting down.
CTTGGGATCCACAATCTTGAAATCTGAGGAACAGGGTTGTGGACATACATAAAATATCTACTTGTCCAAAGGGTGGAATGCTGCAGAAATCTACTTGCCCTGTGTAAAAATGTACTTGTCCCATTTGATGCCTTGAAGTGAGGTGACAAATTATCCCAGTGTTCTCATGGCCGAGCTCTGATAATGTCCTCTTTGAATATGCCAGGGATCATCTTATGTCAGGGTTTGGATTCTGGTAAGGTTCTGATATTGACAAATTTCCGATTATACCGGATGCTGCAAATACTAGAATTCTCTATCCATCAAATATTTGAATATTCATAGGACTCGTTTATGAATAGCATTTGTTGAGGGCAGCTTTTTGATCCCAGTAGGGCTCTTAGGAAGACTCACTTTTGTTATGTCGGAGCTCTGATTATAACATAGTGCAAGATATATACCCTCGTTCTAACTGTACCATTCATTGCTTTGTTCATTCATTAGAGTTCTGAGGAACTATTATGTGAAGTGCTTCGGAAAATGTAATTTTAAGCATTCACTTGATTCCACAAAATATTATTCTAAATACCCCCAGATTAGATTTGTCATTCTGGGCCTTGGTCGCCAGCTGAGTATCAAAGACACAACTCACAGTCTGACTTTTACCATTTGAGCACGTGTAATTCTTGGGCAAAAAATGTCATCTCCGGTGAGTTTGTGCACATGTTTAAGGGCGTTTACTGACTCCTCTCCAATCCTTCTCACTCTGGAGAAGATGGGAAATGTACTCCTGACAAGGACAGAAGTAAAACTTTTTCTAGAATGAGAAGAGACAATCCCCTCCAAAAAATAAGGAGGGGAGAAAGAAAAGGAGTATCTCCATGAGATACATTATGCTTCCACTGGCGGAAAATTAAATATAATGTTAACAAACAATTGCACTTCCTCTGCAAGTTTTCGTATAAGAAAATACATGTGTGTATTTGTTCATGCTAAAATGGAATTCAGAAAAATGTGGCCAGGAGTATAATTTCTAGACCTGCCTCTGTAAACTCTGGTGAATTCCTGAAAATAGTAAACCTGCACCAGTGCAAAATCCGAGAACTACAGGTGCTTTGTTATGACTTTCTTTATGAATGGGGCTCGAATGTGTTATTATTTTTCATTTTTTCCCCATAATGTTACCAATAATGACCTTATACTCGCTGTTTCTCAATTATAATTTTTTTGTAAATGCTGTCAGGCATCAAGCATTAACTGACAATAGTTTAACAAAACTGTCTCTGACATTCATACTTTAATATTAATTGGATACCTTTCATAATGAAAACAGTAAGCACATTTGCTGTTAATCTTCTGCATGTATCTGCACATAGTCGAGCAGCGATGTAAATTGCCACAAATATTAACATTTTGCAGACGTGTACTTGTTTTTGTGTTAAAACGCATACTGCGCTTACCTCGCAATGTATTTCCTCATAGTTGCCATTCGAATAGAAAAAGTTCTGCATGAATGAACCATGTATACACAATTTTGAATATCTTGTACATGTGGATAAATGGATTGCCTTGGGCCAGACGGTCCAAATGGGTTGTGCTGGAAGAGTTTGGGTCTGCTTATCCAACGGACAAAATAACCATGAAAATGTGTTGCCCTTGACCCCGAAGAGTATGTCCTGGGCATTAGGCAAAAGGAATTCCATATTGTTGGAAGAAAACGTGGAGTGCCTGGGTGGTGGATTGTGAAAGATGGGCGGTGTCATAGGATGGTAGCGGGAGTAAGCTTGTCCAGAGGGGCCGAACTAGTTTTCTGGCCCATGCATTAACCACAGAATTTTCAACCAGTCAATCAGAGGAAGCTCATTGATCAGTGGCCGCTGGCATCTGTGGGGAGGCGAAAACTATTATGAAGAAAAAAACTTGCCTAACGCAACATCCTCGCTCCGGACCACTTCTTAATCCTGGAACTGCATGCTGGAACTCCCTTGCCCAATCCTGGCACTGCTCACTTGCAGCATGAGAGCAGTGCCCTGATTGGAGGGAGTGGCCTTACTCGTCTCTTCACAGCGCACTGGAGGCCTGCAATTACTCTCAACTCAGCTGTCTTAAGACAGCTGGATTGAGAGGTTTATAGTGAGCATGTGTGGCTGGCCGTCAATAAATGGCTTTCCAAAAGGACATGCGCACTTTAAATAGTGCAATACCAGCCCACCCTCCTCCCTGCTGCTGTCAGTCAGCAGCCTCCCCTCCCCCGTCCTGTCGCTCGGCTCGGGAAAGGGGATGAAAAATAAAATGGTAATGAACTACCATTTTATTTTTCATCTGTGGGGCTTTGGAGGGGGGGGGGTGGTTTAGGTGGGGCGACGCTCCTCCGCTCCAACGGAGGAGCTGCCCCTGCCATTGATTATTAGACCGTGCATTCGACAGCTATGTGAGTCTGCAAATGACATAGGTGCAGCGCAGTTGAAAGCATTTTACGTCCGTTCGTCCCTTGTAGCAATGCAGCAGTTACAATGGCATATCTTTGTGGCCCAAAGCTAGCGGTAGATTTATCTTATACTTGTGAGGTGGCCCTTAGTCATTTACAAGCACTGCAGCAAAATGCTACGCTGGTTGTCATGGTTACAGAGTGACTGTATGCAGCAGCCCTTTCTTCCCATCAGTGTATATCCCCCTCGAACTTTATGTTTCACCGTGCTATTCCTGCTTCTCACTAAGCCAACAATGGCCTATTGTTAGAGTTCCTAGAATGTATTGGCTATTTAGATGTTGAGTGCTTGACACTCAACTAATATTTGCCAGCATAGCCTTTTCATTCCCTCTGTTATGGTGGCGTGCTCTAGGATAGCTTCCGGGTCAGATTTATTGGGCAGTTTTTGTGCTCAGTGGTGGTATTCTTGTTACAACAATGGGGTTAGAGCTTGCGCAACGGGTCCTCCCCCCTCAGTGCTAATCCCAGCTTTAGATTCCATATTAAACATGGAAAGTTTTCATGAAAGTTAAATAAACAAAAAATAGTTATTAGCTATGTCCATGGAAACAAGTTTGCTTGTGGTGGGTTTAGATTTGCCAGCCTGCTGTTAAATCTGTTGTTGTTTGTGGTGACAGTCCAGCTGACTAGAAATTGATGATGCTCACTTTGTTCAACGGTGTATCCATCCTTGACTTGTAGTGATATGTTGTGCCTTTTCTCAACCCAAAAGAAAAGTTGAAAAATCGAAGTCCCATCTGTGAGATCGATTTACAGTTGTTTAGTGGCTGTCTCTAAAGAGAGGAATTTGTATTTAATCTGCAGGGAATTTGGTTAAATCTCAGTTTTGTGGGCCTAAGAAGCTCATCTTGAGGTTGACAATTACTGATGATTCATGTATCATCTTTAGGAATTACATTTAAAGGACCACTCTTTAACCCCCTTCTCCTAGTAGAGTGCTCAAGGGGCAACAATGTGATTTCCTCGCCCACCTGTTTCTCCTGGCAGAAGCTGCTGTAGAGGTTAGTATGAGAAGTCCCTGAACTGCTCTGCTGGTTGGTACTGGATTTTTCTAATGTCTTTGCCTCCCGAGGGGTTCAGGTCTCGTGACCAAACATGTGTGACCACTATGGCTCTCATTAAGAGTGTACTCCCCTTTCCAAAATTGTGAGGTCTACTGTGTCACAACAGATCTCAATGCATTGAAAATCTGAGCAAAACAAATAATTATTGGGGAGTTTGGTCATGAAATTACAGATTCCCCTGTAATTCCTAATTTCTTCCTGGCTTCTCAGGAGCCAACTTGTTATTGGCTATATTTCCCCAGCCTCTGGAGTTACCAATTGTATTGGTAAGTCCTGGGACAGGGAACATCCAACCCATTCACCGGGTCACACATAATGAGGGCCTTTGTCTTGTGTTTTGCTGAACATTTCTTTGTTGGAGCCTCAGGCGGTCCTTGTCCCTCTGTCCCAGTGCATGTACCAGTGTCTCCTTGGCTGAGTTTGTGCCTCCGTATAGCTCTGTCCTACTGCATATATGGGTATCTCCCTGTCTAAGTGTATCTTTGTGTTCTTATATTTGGTTTGTAGATCTTTGCTATGGGCAGAGCTGGTCAATATGAGCATGGAGAGATGGGTATTGGTGGTGATTACATTAATGTATGAGAATAGTTCCAGCTGTGCTCAGTTAGGCATGTTTGGTGCCATGATAGTCCCACTTCAGTCTTGAGGGAAGGGATTACACCAGAGCTGCTCTTTAGCCTGAATCTGTTTTATATATATTTCTTATTTGGAAATGCGCGAGTTGGACTTCTAGTGGGATGCCTCCCCCAGGCTAGGATCCTCATGTTATGAGGCTCTGCTGTACGCTGATGATACAGTTATCATCTCCTAAACCATTTAAAGGCCTGCGGGCACCTAACATATGCATGCTCCCACTCTGGAGGTAAATGTCAACCTCTCAAAATCCAAAATGGTTGGTTTTGGATAAGATGAAGGGAGAAAGGCATGGTTTATTGAGAATTTCTAATGTTGGTATGATGATGAAGCACACACAATGTCACCTAAAGTATCCTGGCACTGGAGACCTAAACAGCAAATGAAATAGATCTTGAAGATTCTCCTGCAGTAACCATATCTTGACATAAGCCTCGGGCAGAGGTGAAAGGCATTCTGGAGTTGGGCCCCAAGGGATCCAGGCCTGGATCCGGATCGGCGCAGGTCGACGTCTTGACACCTCCTCCGGCGCCTAATCCAGTGGCGACTCCTCCGACGCCAGTTGTTTCCCCAGCTGACGTCAACCCCAGCCTCCCCTTCGATGTGGACACGGAGCCAGACCGACGCCGGACCGGCGCCGACCGGTACTTTTGTACCTCTGTTCTCCTCTGGTGTTCCCTATCGCCCTGAGTGGCTACCAGAGGAGGGTGAGGACGACTGTGAGGGGTCTGTGGACCCTCTAGCAGACCAGTTAGAAGAACCAGACTGGAGAGAGGAGTTGGGTGAGGCCAGTGGTCTGGACACCTCCCCAGACCTTGGCATACTATCTCCCCCTACCGTGGTTACGGAGGAGGGTGCATCATACGCAGTGGTGTTGCGTAGGGCGGCTGAGGCCTTAAACCTTAAGCTTCCTACGGTGGCGGTCAGGACTTGCCTCCTGACCGAGGTGCTTCAACCGGCAGCGGCTTCCTCGGAGCCCCTGCTGCCGTTCAACGAGGCCCTCACGGACATCCTTTTGGGCACTTGGTCCAAGCCCAACACAGGGGCTCCTGTGGATAGGATGATTGCCTGACGCCACTGCCCGGCCCCGGGTGACCCCATTTTTCTCTCCCAACACCCCACCCCTGAGAGCTTGGTGGTCCAGGCCTCGACTTCCAAGGGCGCATTCTCTACCGCACCACCTGATAGGGAATCCAAGAAGCTGGACCACCTTGGGAAGAAGATGTTTTCTTCCTCCAGCTTAGGACTGCGGTCGGTGAACACCGCATGTCTCTTGGGCCGTTACTCCCACTCGGTGTGGGACAAGGTCACGCAGGTGCAGCCACAGTGCCCGGAGGAGGCCCGTCCTGTGCTCTCCTGTGCAGTTGCCGAAGGGAGAGACGCAGCAAAGTTCGCCATAAGATGTGGGCTGGACACCGCCGACTCACTTGGCAGGACGATTTCAACGTCAGTAGCCCTGAGACACTACACCTGGTTGAGGTCCACTGGCTTTTCGGGTGATGTCCAAGCTACACATTTGGACATGCCCTTTGATGGCCGTCGCTTGTTTGGCGACAAGGCAGACAACGTGCTCGAGCGCTTTAAGGACTCCAGGGCTACGGCCAGATCCTTGGGCCTCACTTCCACCTCCCGCCCAGCGCAGTCTGCTTTTTGCCCCTTTCGTGGCTACGGGAGGGGTGCCCCGCCACGTTCCGCCCAGAGCCACAGGCCTGCGCAAGCTGTCCAACCTCTGCGCGGCCGGGGACATGGGACTCACCGCCGTGGGTCTGGGGGGCAGCGGGCGGGCCAGTCCACCAGCGCCCCCTCTGCAGCAGCCTCCAAGCCCTCCTAGTCTGACCTTTCAGGGCCACCTTTCGCCAGTGGGCGACAGGATTCGCCATCACCTCCCCCACTGGCTCACCATCACGTCGGACTGGTGGGTTTTGCAGATAGTCCGAAGGGGCTACTCCCTCCCCTTCGAGACTACCCCTCCATCCATGCCACCTCAATTCCATCGCATGTCGTAGGATCACTTGGCCCTTCTCCAACAGGAAGTTACGGCTCTCTTGGCCAAGGGAGCCATCGAGCGAGTTCCTGCCCCAGAAGTAGGTCGTGGTTGTTATTCCCACTACTTTCTGGTGCCCAAGAAGGACAAGGGCCTGCGTCCTATCTTGAATCTCAGGAACGTCAACCGCTTCCTCCGGAAGGAGAAGTTTAAAATGTTGACACTGGCTCAGGTCCTGTCTGCCCTCGACCCTGGAGACTGGATGGTAGCGTTGGACTTGCAGGACGCTTAATTTCACATTCCTGTCCTGCCAGCCCATCGGCGTTACCTACGGTTCACGGTAGGCCTCGAGCACTTTCAGTTTACCGTGCTCCCATTTGGCCTTACCAGCGCCCCTCGGGTGTTCACGAAAGTGATGGCTGTGGTCGCAGCTCATCTGCGCAGATCAGGGGTTCCAGTTTTCCCCTATCTCGACGACTGGCTGTTGAAGGCGGGCTCGCCCCAGGCTGTCTTCTCCCACCTCCAGACTATGCCCGACCTCCTGCAATCGCTGGGGTTCACCATCAACGTGCCGAAGTCACACCTGATTCCCTCTCAGAAGCTCCTTTTCATCGGAGCGGTTCTGGACAGAGCGCAGTTTCGGGCTTATCCTCCCGAGCATCGAGTCTGGGATATTCAGGCTATGATTCCGATCCTTCAGCCTCTATCCTGGGTTTCGGTCAGAATGACCCTGAGGCTACTGGGCCTCATGACCTCCTGCATCCTGCTGGTGGACTATGCCAGGTGGCATATGCGGGCTCTGCAGTGGGACCTGATGTTCCAGTGGGCGCAGCATCAGGGGAATCTTTCCGATTGCGTCCAGATCTCGGAGGGCACTGCACGCCAATTGCAGTGGTGGCTAACGAACCAGGATTGGGTCAACGGCAGGTCCCTCTCCCTTCCCCAGCCAGAGTTCACAGTGGTGACAGATGCATCACTTCTGGGGTGGGGCGGCCACATGGGAGAGGCGGAGATCAGAGGCCTCTGGTCTCTGGCGGAGTCCGGGCTCCACATCAACCTTCTGGAGCTGCGGGCGATCCGTCCTGCACTGAAAGCATTCCTTCCTTCTGTCAAAGGGAGAGTAGTGCAGGTGTTCACGGACAACACCCCCGCCATGTGGTACTGCAACAAACACGGTGGGGTGGGGTCGTGGACCCTATGTCAGGAGGCACTTCTTCTCTGGAAGTGTCTGGAATTTCAGGGCATGTCCCTGGTTGTTCAACACCTGGCAGGTTCTCTGAACGCCAGAGCGGACAAACTCACCCGCCGGTGCATGATGGATCACAAATGGCGTCTTCACTCGGAGGTGGTGCAAGGTCTCTTTCAGCGGTGGGGAGAGCCTTGGTTAGATCTATTCCCCACCGAAGAAAACAAGCAATGTCAGCAGTTCTGCTCATTGGAATTTCCAAGGCGGCACTCGCTTGGCAACGCTTTTCGTCGCGAGTGGAGTTGCGGTCTTCTATACGCCTTTCCGCCTATACCACTTCTTCTACCCAGAGTGCTGAAGAAGATCATGCGCGCCCGGGCCCAAGTCATTCTTGTGGCCCCGGACTGGGCACGAAGAGTCTGGTATCCCGAGCTCTTGCACATGGCTATCGATCTTCCGATCAGACTGCCCCTTCGGGAGGATCTTCTGTCGCAGCAGCAGGGGGCGGTCCTCCACCCGAACCTGTCCAGCCTCCACCTCCTTGCGTGGAGATTGAGCAGCTACAGTTGACAGCTTTCGATCTTCCTCCCGAAGTTTGTAACATTATCTTGGCAGCCAGGCGTCCCTCCACCAAAACGGTATACGCCTGTAGATGGAACAAGTTTGTGGCATGGTGCGCAGCAAAGGCTGTGGATCCCCTTTCTGCTCCCCTTTCAGAGGTTCTCCTCTTCATTCTTTCTTTGGGCCAGCAGGGCTCTGCTCTGGGCACTCTAAAAGGCTATCTTTCGGCCATTTCGGCCTTTCTTCGGCTTCCCGACCAGCCTTCTCTTTTCAAGTCCCCTATTGTAATTCGCTTCCTTAAGGGAATTACTCACTTGTATCCTCCAATTCCTTTCGTAATGCCCCAGTGGGACTTGAGCCTGGTTCTGACCTATCTTATGTGCGCTCCTTTCGAGCCGCTACATAGCTGTCCTCTCAGACTTCTGACACTTAAAACTGCCTTTGTTCGTCATCACCTCTGCTCGCAGGGTGAGTGAGCTTCAGGCTCTTTCTTCCAAACCTCCTTTCCTGGCTGTTCATCCGGACAACGTTGTCCTTCGAACTCGACCTTCTTTTCTTCCCAAAGTGGTTACCTCTTTCCACATAGGACAGACCATCACTTTGCCCACCTTCTTCCCGTCCCGCATCCTTTGAAAGAGGAGGAGAGGCTCCACCGTCTGGATCCAAAACGTGCGCTTTCATTGTCTCTGGATCGCACAAAGCAATTCCGGGTGGATGACCAGCTCTTTGTTGGCTATGTGGGCGCCAAGAAAGGTCGGGCCGTGCAAAAGTGGACCATCTCTCGATGGGTCGTTCTTTGCATCAAAATCTGTTATTCCTTGGCGAAGAAGGAACCTCCAGTGGGGCTGCGCGCCCATTCCACCAGGGCGACGGCAGCCACTACTGCTTTGGGATGTGGAGTCCCCCTTCATAACATCTGCCAGGTAGCTACATGGGCTTCATTGCACACGTTTACCAAACACTACTGCCTGGACAGCCAAGTCCAGAGAGACGGCTTCTTTGGCCGTTCAGTTCTCAAAGACTTTCTGGTGTGAACTTAGTTCGCAACACCCACCTCCGGGGAGGGTATTGCAGGGGTATCTATTATAAGGTGAGGAATCCATAACTAATTGTCTCTTTCAGATGAACAAGTTACTTACCTTCGGTAACGATATATCTGTAAGAGACATAGATTAGTTATGGATTCCTCACCGCCCCACCCATCCTCCCCGTTCTGCGAACTGACTTCTAGGGTAAGGGACTCCCCTTGATGGCCCTAGTTTTGTGCACCAGTGGTCAGTGTCTTGCATGGCTCTGCGCTTCTGATGTGGAATGTCGTGTAAAGAACTGACGTCAGCGCGCAGGGGCGGCGTCTAAGTAGATACCGCGACGTCATGACGAACGCGGAGTCGACCGACGCCACCTACTGACGCGCAGGGGTACTGCTGAAGAAAAATTCTCCGGATCCAGTCTGACGCCTGGGGGTAATTCTAAGGTGAGGAATCCATAACTAATCTATGTCTCTTACAGATATATCATTACCGAAGGTAAGTAACTGGTTCATCTGAAGACCTTTGCTGGACTGCAAAAATCGAGTAGAGGTGTTCATTACCACCAGCATATCTCGTAGAGAAGATTATCCATATTAGTAAGAGTCCCAGTGAGTGAGGTTAAGGACCAAGAAGTAGGTCTATGTTCTGACCATAAGCCAATTTAGAGGGCTTCTTGCCTCAGAGATATAAGCAGATTTCCATAGACTAGGCACTATTCTCACAGCCACATTTTGATTCTTCTGCAGTCTTGCAGCACTGCCTTTGTTATACCAGACCACCATCATATAATCTCCTATTAAGGAGCTGGACCAGTGGAAAGCTGTGCCTGCAAAGCTCATTGATTAAAGACATGATCAAATGGTCCACTGTATCAAATGCTCCCGAAAGATCTAACGGCAAGAGACCAGCCTTGTGGTTTCCAGCATGGATCATATGTAGCTCATCCACAGTGGTCAATAGGAACGCCCTCTGTGTCATGTCAAGTATGCTAATACAAAGCTCATCCACATCGATCACGAGGACAAACACCCTCTGTGCCATGTCAGGACAGACGTTTGCCTATGACCCCTCCTCGAACCAAAGATCATCCAGAACTGTAGCTAGCTATGAGGCCACATACTTCTTTATTATCGCAGGCAGGAGGATGATTGATCTGTAGTTTTTGAGAATTGATGGATCTAGGTCAGCCTTTTTGAGAAGGGCGATAACTCCTGTTTGCTGCCCACCTTGGATCAGCGCATTTGCCACAGGACATCTGGATTGGCAGGGGCCATAGCTGCAGAATGGACAATGAGCAGGGCTAAGCAGAAGAGCAGCGAATAACATGGTGGAGTTCGTTAATAATTATTCTTGTCTTGGAATAGTATTCCAGAGGAATGAGAAATGGATCAACACAGAGCAGGCTTTATTAAATGCATGTCATCTTATCTGGGGATGTCATTAGATTTTATTTTAAATATGAGGGCTGTTCCGCAAGAAAACTGCATCCATATTACGAGAGCAAGGTTTGCCAGAGTTGCTTCAAAGCAGTGCGGTGTGAGGTATAGCCTCCCACACTTTAGAAGGGTTGCAGAACTAATAGCTGTTGAGTTTACAGAGCTACACCCATGTCGGCTTTCATACTGGAGTTCCGGCTTCTTCCTCTGCTTGCTTGAGTCTAAGCAGTGCTTGTTTATGGGCTGCTGAAATTTGTGTGTGGAGAAATTTTAAAAATGCAAAATGTGACTAACAAGATGCCTGATAGTAATGGCCCACCATTTTATTTCTGGTTTACATCCATCTCTAATTAGTGGGTTGGGGTAGGCTAGTTTATGTCTCGGAGCTATATGATCTATAAGATCGAGTCAATTCAGGCTCTGTCAAAAGCACCGAAGCAGATGAACAAAGAGCATACCCACCTTAAAGAATGGAATAGCACACGTTTTTCCTCAATGACTTTTCATAGTGTATGCAGGATTCGTCTTTGAAGGGGTGGATGCATTAGTCAGATCTTCTTGCATCATATAAGATCCTCCGTGGGCAGAACTAGGGCTAAATGCATTGTCCCTGGGGGCAAGAATGATGAATCAGTAAGGGGTGGGAGCAGTATCTGCCTTATGCAAATATGGCCTCAGGGTTGTCGAAGATCTGATGCATATCCTCTTGCTCTACCCCATCATACAGTTTACATATGGGAGTCATTTTTATTTGTATGGAAAGGGGAAAGTGTGTTGTTAATGGTCACTGTGGGAAACTTTCTTAGAGAAGCTTTAACAAAATGTAGGGTACGAAGGGCCAGCTTTTGGCATGGGCAAGCTGGGCTCAGTCCCAGGGCGCAAACTTTCAGAGGGGTGCATAGAGCTGTGTGCATTAAGGTCATGCAAACAGCAGCTCCCCACTCACTTGGTTCCAGTTATTCATTTTGAAGTGGTTTTAATCCTATATTTATCTGCCACAAGCGCTGTTTTTAACCCCCCATCAGCCCTCTTCGTTGCCTTCCCTCCTTCCTCTCATCTCTGCTGACACACACCAACAACCCACCCTCCAGCAAACAACTTGACACCAGCGTGACAAAGCTAAGGTGTGGTAGGTGCGGAGATGTTCTGATTCCTCACTTTGACTCTTCACCAGGCATCAGACTGCATCTGGAAAATCTTGAGCAGTACCTCTGCACACCGGTAGGTGGTGTCGTTCATCTCCACGCCAGTGTCGGAAGTGACGTTATGGTGCCCATATAGACACCACCCCAGTGTGCTGACATCCGTTACTGTTTTTCTGTGCCAACAACTCAGATTTGGAGAGCTATCTCAGTCCTTTTTTACTAACTTTGTTCGACCTTTTGTTGGCATTGTTTAGCTTTCGCTCCCAGTGCTCTAGGAACATGTGCCCTGTAAAACCTTCAGGGTCTGTGTCCGATCTACACTTGGTCTGTCTCTAGTGCTTGGGGTCGGGACACAACCACTGCGCCAAGTGCAAGTTGATGCACCCGAATGCGATTCATGAGCGAGCGATAAAGCTCCTGGCGGCATGGCAAAAGAAGGGTCAACGCCGTTCCCAGTTTCTTTCCCGTAAAAGACCTTGGGGCTGCTCTTGGAGACGTTCCTGCTGACGATTGTCTTTCCACTCCAACACCTCCTCATCGAAGTAGGGTAAGTCAAAGAAACACAAGAAAAAGAAGTCAAAGCATTCTTTGGTTTCACCCTATCAGTCTTGACCTCGTGCTTCTAGGCCCCTCTTCCACACTCCACCTGCAGAATTGGCATCGGGCCTGCTCGGTGCTACCCCAAGTTTCCTACAAAGGAACAGTGGTTCCTCACAACAAGAAATTATGGCTGTACTTTACATAGAGATACAATGACGTCTGTGATCATATATCTAAATAGATATAATAATTTATTTTGAAAAATAGAAAAAAAGAGACATACATGTGGGACAATTTACAACAGAAAATTAGAGTTAGCAAACTCAGGCATTTGCATATAATGGCAGAGAAACAATTTAGTTATTAGGCCAAAGAACATACATGGTAGTGCCATAGCACATATTAATAGAAAAAAATATAGAATTGTGTCAAGGTGCTGGAAGTCGACGACGTTTTGATCCCTTAACAAGATAATCGGATCATCATCATGACATAACAATTGATGCCCGAGAACTAGCCGGTCCTTCATGAAGAAATTGAAAGAAATCCCAGTCGTGAGAATTCCGGCTGGTTCAAAGTCTCCGTAATTCACACACGAAAATAACACACACTGCGTTGGCAATCAGAGCTACTGGCGCTGTAAGTGGTGCTGCGGCATGCCTATTTGAAAGTGGCTGGCGATATAGAGTCTGGGGGACCACTCAATCCCGATTTCGATCCCGATTTCGATGCCTCTGAGTTTCCTGACACTGGAGCGACGTCCGCCCAACTTAAGGATTTTATGACGCCATGTATGCCATCTATGGGCCACGAACTCCCTCTGGCCCACCTCTGGCCCACCTCTGACCCTACAGAGCGGAGAGATGCCCCTGCTGGGTTACTGTCAGCGGGTTCACCCTCAATGCCAGCTGGTCCTTGGGATCCACTACAGGATCTGGACTGACGCACCACAGGTGCCTCCATCCACCCTTGTTCCATTCCACCCAGCCACCCCCAGCGGACCACAATGTCGATGTTGGCACCTTTTAAGCCCACCATCCCCTGGACTTTCCACCCGTTGAGAGGCCCTACCTTCCTGAAGGGGGAGATGAGGAGGAGGTGGTGCACGATCACTAGAGGAGGACGTTGAAGAAGAAAACTGGCATGAGAATCTAAGTGACGCCAGTGGCTTGGATACCTCCCCAGACTCTGGAATGCTTTTCCCTCTAGGCCAGGCTTCGGAGGAAGGCAGATCTTTTGTCACCATTATGTGCAGGGCAGCAGAAGTCCTTGATCATCGACTACGTGCTGTCAAAGTCAAGTCCAAAGTCTTGACGGAAATGCTTCAACCTAGGGCAGGCTCAACTGAGCTCATGCTCCCCTTTAATGAAGCCATCACCGACATGCTCATGGGTGCCTGGGCGAAACCCTGCACAGGGGGTCGTGTGCATCGAATGATTGCCCGTCAACATCCTCCTGCCCTTGGAGAACCCAGCCTTCATCTCCCAGCACCCCTCTCCTGAGAGCCTGGTGGTGCATGCCTTAACAGCGAAGGTCAACTCAAATACATTCCCTAGCACTCCACCGAATGGGGAATCTAAGAGGGTGGACACCTTTGGGAAGCTCATATTTTCTTTCACCAGCATTGCCTTGCGGTCAGTGAACACTGCATGCCTCTAGGGATGATATTCCCATGGATTGTAGGAATTGATTGCGCAGCTTCTTCCCATACTGCCTGAGGAGGGCTGCGTCATCTTCAATCAAGCTTTGGTGGACAGCAGGGATGCGGTGAAGTCTGCCATCCAATGTGGATTGGACACCACAGACTCCCTGGCTAGAGCCATGGCTTCTATGATGGTGCTGCATCGCCACGCCTGATTAGGGTCCACTGGGTTCTCGGGGATGTCCAGTCATCACTGATCGACTTGCCCTTCAATGACTCATGCCTGTTTGGTGACAAGGCCTACGCGGTGCTCGAGCGCTCTTGCGAGAGCAGAATTACTGCCAGATTCCTTGGGATTGCTTTATTGACCTGGCCACAACTGCAGTCCTTCCGCCCCTACCGCAGTTGGTGCAACTTTGCACATCCACAGTACCTACCCCAGCAACCTGCCCAGTCCTTTTGAGGACAGGTTCGCGGAGCCCAAAAAGGATGCAGGAGCCAGTCCCAGCATGCTGCCCTGTCCACCACCCTTCCGCCTGCCGCAGTCTCCAAGTCCCTTTAGCGTGCCCTCCATTCAGCACATCCATCTCGACCGCAGAATCAGACACCACTTGCCCCAGTGGTCAGAGATTACAATCTGTCAAGTCGGTGCTTCAGATTGGCAGAAGGGGTACACTCAACCATTTTTGTTAACACCTCAGCCTCTCCCACCAGCCCAAGATTGGCTGACTGGGGGCCATCTCTCCTTATTCCATCAGGAAGTGCATCCTCTTTTAGCCAGAGGAGCCATCAAGAGGGTGCCCGCACCAGAAGTAGGGCTTGGTTGTTGTTCCTGCCACTTTCTGTTGCTGTAAAAGGACGGATGCCTCAGTCCTACACTAAAACTGCACCCTCTACACTTCTTTTGGAGGAAAGAGATATTCAAGATACTCATGTTAGCTTAGGTTCTGTTTGCCCTGGATCCTGGAGACTGGATGGTAGCGCAGGACCTGCAGGACACTCAGTTCCACATCTCTGTCCAGCCTGCCCACAGGCTGTACCTGTGGTTCACAGTGGACCACAAGCATTTCCAGTTTGCTTTGCTTCCCTTTGGCCTCATCAGTGCCCCTCGGGTGTTCACGAAACTGATGGCTGTACTTGGAACACATCTGCAGAGGTCAGGGGTTCCTGTCTTCCCCTACCTTAACAACTGGCTGTTGAAGGCAGGCTCGCCCCAGGTAATTTAGTTGCCCTCATTCAGACTATGGAGAGCCTTCTGCATTCTCTGGGGTTCACTAGCAACATGTCAGAGTCACACCTCACCCCTTGTCAGACGCTCCTTTTCATCAGAGCCATTCTGAACACAGTGCAGTTTTATGCCTATCCTCTAGTGCAGCGGGTCTATGGGATATTCAGGCTATGATTCCAATGTTTAGGCCCCTATCCTGGATTGCTGTGAGACAGACTCTGAGGCTGTGGGGTCTTATGGCCTCCTGCTGGTAAAGATTTCCAGATTACATATGTTGGCTCTCCAATGGGATCTGAAGTCCCAGTGGGCACAGCATCAAGGAAATCTTTGAGACCTGGTCCAGATATCAGAGGGAACTGCGAAATATCTGCAGTGGTGGCTGACGAACCATGATTGGGTCAGTGGCAGACCCCTCTCCCTTCCCTACCCAGAATTCACAGTGGTGCCAGATGTGTCACTCCTGGGTTGGGCCAGCCACCTGGGAGAGATGGAGATCAGAGTACTCTGGTCTCCTGTGGAGTCTCAGCTCTACATCAATTTGTTGGAGTTGAGGGCTATTCGCTTGGCATTAAGAGCCTTCCTTCTATCCATCAAGAGAAGGCTGGTTTAGGTGTTCACAGAAAACACTTCTGCCATGTGGTATTGCAACAAACAGGGCAAGTGGGGCCATGGACCCTGTACCAGGATGCTCTGCACCACCAGACCTGGCTGGAGCACAAAGACATTTTCCTGGCCGTGCAGCACCTGGCGGGCTCCCTGAACGCCAGGGTGGACAGACCCAGTTGTTGATACCTCATGGATCATGAATGGCGTCTACATCCGGAGGTGGTGCGCAGTCTCTTCCGAAACTAGGGAGAACCCTGGCCTGAGCTGTTCACCACCCCTGAGAATGCGCAATGTCAGCACTTCTGCAAGCTGGAGTTTCCAAAGTGGCTCCCGCTCGGAGACGCATTCCTACTCGAGTTGAACTCGGGACCTCTGTACGCCTTTCCGCTGATACCACTCCTGCCCAGGATTCTCAAGACAACCCAGACCGACTGGGCCCAAATCATATCAGTGGCTTTGGATTGGGCACAGAGAGTATGGTTTCCCAAACTCCCAAGCATGAGCATTTGTCCTCCGGGCAGGTGGCCTCTTTGGGAGGACCTCCTGTCACAGCAACATGGAAGGGTCTGCATCCAAAGCTGCTTATGCTACACCTTCATGCCTGGAGATTGAGCAGCGACCGTTGAGGGTTTTCAATCTCCCTCCCGAAGTTTGTGATGTCATCTTGGCAGCCAGGCATCCATCCACTAAAACTGTCTACTCCTGCTGTTGGTATAGGTTTCTGGCCTGGTATTCCTCGCGCCATGTGGACACCCTTTCTGCACCTTTGTCAGAGGTTTTGCTGCGCATTCCATCTTTATCCTGACAAAGCCTTGCCATGGGCACTCTTAAGGGTTACATATCAGCTATTTTAGCTTCTCTGTGGCTGCCGGAACAACCTTTCCTGTTCCAGTCACCAGTTAGGACTCATTTTTTGAATGATTTATGGAATTTATTTCCTCCTACTCCCTTTGCGATGTCCCAGTTGGATCTTAATTTGGTCCCTATACCTCATGTGTTCTCCCTTTAAGCCCCTGTGTACCTGTTCTTTGTGGGTCTTGTCCATCAAAATGGTTTTCCTGGTGGCCATTACATCTGCCATGAGGGTCAGTCAGCTTCAGACTCAGTTAGTTCACCCTCTATTCACCAACTTCTTCCTGGAGAAGCTGGTCCTGCCTCCTTCCACCCAAGGTGTTCACCCCCTTTCATATTGGCCAGAGCATAACTCTGCCTGCTTTCTATGCTCCGCCTCATCCTTCAAAGGAGGAGGAGAGACTCCATCGTTTGCACCCTAATAGAGCTCTCGCCTTCTGTATTGATTGCACCAAAGACTATCGATTGACAATCAGCTCTTCTTTGAAGTCACCAGAATGAAGAAGGGCAAGGCAAACTGACCATCTCCCGATGGATAGTACTGTGCTTAGAAATCTGCTACGCATTGGTGAAAAAGCAACGCCCTGAGGGTTTGCAGGCTCACTCCCCAGGGCTAAGGCCGCCACTACTGCTTTAGTGTAAGGGGGTCTCTGTCCTGGACATCTGTCAAGCTGCCATGTGAGCGTCTCTCCACACGTTCATTAAGCACTACTGCATGGACAGTCAGGTTCTTTGTGATGTGCATTTCAACCGTTCAGCCCTTCCGGACTTTTTATTTCAGCAAGTTCACAGACCCACCTCCAGGGAGGGATTGCTTGGGTATCTAGTCTAAGGTGAGGATTCTGCGGTTAGATGTCTCTTTCAGTAGAACAAGTTACTTACCTTTGATAAAGCTTTTTCTGGTAGAAACTCTTTCTAACCTCAGATTCCTCACCGATCCTCCTTTCCTCCCCGCTCTGCGATCTGGCATCTTCATCCAAAAGATCCTGCTAGACCCTGCACTCTGGCCAAAGAGAAACATTGGTTACGTTGTTCTGTGTTTTGGTGCAGAAATAGTCACGAAAGAAACTAATGTCAGCATGCCGGAGTGGAGCCTATATGGGCACTGCGACGTTACTTCCGGTGTGGAGCCAAACAACACCAGCTACCGGCGCTCAGAGGTATTGCTCAAGATTTCCCGGTCCAGTCTGACATCTGGGGAATATTCTAAGGTGAGGAATCTGCGGCTAGATAGAGTTTCTACCAAAAAAGGCATTACTGAAGGTAATTAACTTTTTTTTGTGTTCAGAGCCAGTCGCTGCTCAGCGAGGGACTGGCCAGGGAACACAAAAGGGATACCCTGTTACCTCATTTTATTCACCAGCAGCAGCAAATGCTCCAATTTGTTTTCCAACCAGGAAACTATCATGGCAAAGGCCAGCTTTGAGGATATGTATACTTTTTATTACTTTATAATATGAATTTAGCTGAAAATAGACACATTTATATGTATTTTAATGGAATAATCTGATGAATACTGTTTTTGTACCTGTGTCAGATTAAGCGTCTGATTTAGAGTTTAGCAGATGGGTGCTCTGTCACAAACTTGATGGATATCCCGGCTGCCTTATTACAAGTGCAATAGTATATAATGAACTTGTAATAAGACTTGACTAAGTCTTTTCTTTCCAAAATCATTTCACCTCCTTCACCTTTCCTCTCCGCCTTGTTTCCTTTAATCCACCCTTCTCCTCTTCCACCTGCTTCATTCCTTTCCTTTTTTTCCTTCACTTCCTCATTTATTTCCTGATTGCTTCCTCCCCTCATTTTCATGCTTCCTCGCCTTCCTTTCTTCAACTCTTCTTCATTTCTTCTTTCCTCACCCCTCTCAGCCCTTCTGTTGATCGCTCCCCATGCCGTTCTTCTCCTTTTCCACCCATTAGTCTATCTGTATACTTTCCTTTATTCTTCCCCTGTTTCCTCCCTCTGCACATGCTGCCCCTCCTTCTATTCGTCTCCCTGCCCAGCTAGCCACCCTTATCCCTTTCTTGTTCCCTTGCTCCATTTACCACTTGTGTTGCTTCCCCTCTTACTTTCATTTCGTCCCTACTCCTTCCTTCTCTCCTTGCTCTTCATTCCTTTCCTTAGTTTAGTCCCAATCCTAATCCTTGTGTTATCTCCCAACCCCATCTTTCCACCATTAGTCCTTCTCTGTTTCCTTCCTCAGCCCACACTTGAGTTTCTTGCCCTCCAATCCTTCCACCCTTATTCTTTTCATGTTTAGCCCTTCTGCTCACCCTTGTTTTGCTTGTTCCACCCATTCTTCCACCCTTGTCCCTTCCTTCTTTCCTCCCAACATTTTGTTGCTCACCCCCCACTACTTTTAGTCTTTCCCATCCTTCCACTCCAATTCATTCTTTCTTTCCTCTTCTCCTTCTGTTCTTCGACTGACTCTCCCTTCCTCCCTTCTATCCTTCCTCTTTTATTCTTCGCCCCCTGCCCATGTTTTTTTCTCTTCACTTCTCACTCCATTCTTCTCTTGACCCCCATCCTCCTCCCACTCAAGGCCCAGTGCACTCACATCTGATACTTTTCTCCCTCCACAGATGCCGGAGGAGCAGGCCTTCTGTGTGCTTGTGAAGATCATGTATGACTACGGCTTGCGGGATCATTACAGGAACAACTTTGAGGACCTTCACTGCAAGTTCTTCCAACTGGAGAGGCTGATGCAGGTAAGGCCTAGTCCATTCATGTGTGAGGGTCATATGGTGGCTCCTCCCAATTAAAAAAAAGTGCAACCACTCCACCAATAGCAACGGTGCCAGAGCTAAACAATAACATCCACAGGAGTTGTTCCAAAAATCCTAACCCTACACCAGTGGCACCTCCACATACCAGAACACCACATTCATCCATTCTACCATTCAGACCACTGTCTAAAATCCAGCCCTTTTCCTATGATGCCACTTTTGGCTTTACCTCTAATTTGAACTCGCATCTTGGTGCCATTCCACTAATCAGAGCACCTCCTGTGGTTGTGCCACTACTCACAGCATCCTTCACAGCTATCCCACCAGTAGGCAACCTTGTACCAATCAGAGCACTTCCTGCAGCTCTGTTCCAATCAAAATACTATAGTCTTGTGTAGAGATTGTCAGTTTGTGTGAAGGTTGTGTTCGATGTGTAGTAAGCGATTACCAAATATATATTTGTCCTAGATTTAAAGTAATTTGGTATTGCCGGATCACATACATTTCGCAGATCCTCAATACTGCTTTGGAAAGCCTGTAAGTATGAGTGTTAACATCACACCCATAAATGCAGAAAAATTGTATGTTCAAGTTATTCCCTGTTTAACAATGCCTGGTTCTGCAACATAGCTACCAATTCAAGGTATTACCCCTTATGTACAGAGAAATTCTAAATGGGGGCCTCTATGCATGATCA
This sequence comes from Calotriton arnoldi, assembly GCA_963921515.1. NCBI lineage: Eukaryota > Metazoa > Chordata > Amphibia > Caudata > Salamandridae > Calotriton > Calotriton arnoldi. The sequence goes on along the minus strand of CAWUFW010003839.1, from coordinate 568,551 downwards.
AGTGCTATTCATAGGATGCTACCACAGTAATTGCAATACGGAGTGTCTGTCCAGCGTTGCCACTGCTCTATCACTCACAACACTGGGTGAACGATCCATCCACTGAGATCACTGTCCAAATCACTAATTGGGCTGTAGGATCATCCTCTGCAACTACATTACCAAACACACTAGTCACAGCAGTGGGTAGCAATTCAGTGGCTGAGACAACTCGACCACTACTAGGTGTACGACTCGGCTTCTGTGATTGTTCTACCATACAAAACATTGGATGAATCATCCAGCCTCTGAGATCGTACTACCACTCGCAGCGCTGAGCCACCATCCAGCCCCTGACTCCACCAATGGCAATAGTGGGTGTATGCTCCAGCCGCTGGTACAAGCACAACACTGGTTCTGTGATCCAGACTTAAGGCCTATATCGCCAATCACACAATTGGATATATTAGCAAGCAGCCACCCCACCAATCAGAACACTAGATTTATGACCACGGTCACCAGGCTGCTCTGCCAATCACAACACTGGATGTACTTGTATGTAATTGTAGTTTTCAGGCGCTACTTGGCTTCGCTGCATAACAGCGGTTTCAGCCTAATGTGGAAAAAAGGTGGAAGCCAGGCTACAGCCACGGTGGCCGTTGCTAGCGTTGACCCTGTAGTTGGTCCTTGGAAGGTAGGAGTCCATGGCTTAAAATGGCTCTGTTTCAATGACACTCAACCTTGCACAAAAAGAACAACTTTTTGAGCATTAATGGAATGATTGTGGAAGCTCCATTATAAAGTTACAACAATGTTGACAGTGTGACATAAGTGCAAGCCCACTAGAGGGCAGCAAACTAAGGAAAAAATGGCTAGAGTGACTACAAGTACCAGAATGCTTTGAAAGCCAACCCAATGAATTGGAGCCCACCATAGGGCTACAGCTCATAAAATGGCATATTTACAAGTGATCATGACAAGCAAAAGAGGACTTCCAACTTTTTACTCATGATCAAAGTCAATGGAGACCGAAACGCGTTGGGAACACAGCTGCTGATGTTTTTGGAAGTATTAAAATGAGAGTGTTATCCCTATCGAGAGTGCGACTCTATTTTCTGTTTGAGACAATAATATAATGGGTTGGTCCTGCCATATGAGTGCCCACCATCACAAAAAGCAAAGAGTGCCGCACTGACCAGCAATTGGATTAAACATCTATTTCTCAGTGAGTTGGCTGCCGCCGCGGATAATTGTGGTTACCAGTGAGTCATTTTAGCACAAAAAGAACAACTTTGTGAGCATTAATGGAACGACTGGGGAATCTACATTATAAAGTTACAACAATGTTGACAGTGTGACAAAAGTGCAAACCCATTGAAGGGTGGCAAAGGAAGGAAAAAATGGCCAAAGTGACTACAAGTACCAGAATGCTTCGAAACAAAACTCAATGAATGGGAGCCCACCAGAGGGCTGCAGCCAATAAAATTGCATATTTGCAAGTGGTCATGGCAAGCAAAAGAGAAATTACAACTTTTTACCCGTGAACGAGGTCAATGGAGACTGAAACTCATTGGGAACACAGCTGCTGATGCTGGAAGCAATAAATTGAGTGTGTTATCCCAGTCAAGAGTGTGGCTCAATTGTCTCTCTTTTTTTTTTTTTTTAATCGAGCAGAGCATAAGGGGCATAACAACGGTAATAAATAACAGGGAATTAAAAAGCGCCATTTGAACAATACATACAAATCATGAATAAAACCAAAACAGTACAAGTGCAGAGAGACATATTGCAACAATAATCTGGCAGCATACCCGTTTTTCAGAAGTTAATATCCCAATTTTTTACAGATATGCAATTCTAACGTGCTAAAGTGCTAAAATGCTGAAGTACACGGGAAAACCCAGAGCAAACTATCCTTTACCAAGCGAAATAACTACACCGGATATACCAAATTACAGTACTTGTTTTTTTTGTTAAAATATTACCCCTGGCCATAAAATTTAGTTAATCCGGCTTTGGGATGTAGAAAAGGCTTCTATTCCGTCGTAGTTTCAAGATTCACTAGGTATTTCCAAACCACAGTGAACTTTTTTGTAGCACCCACCCGCCTCGCATATGCTTCTTCGAAATTCCTGGTTCGTTTCATCTTATTTAGCCACCTCGAATATGAAGGTGCTTCCGCCGACCTCCAATTCTGAAGAATTAGGGAGCGAGCAACAAGGGAGGCAATAGCTAGAAAGGTCTCCTCCGCTTTTGTCATTGTCAAATTTACCCTAGATCTAGTAATGCCGAAGAGGGCTACATCTACCTCTGGATCTAACCTCTTCTGGAACACCAGGCTTATGGCCGAAAAAATCTTGTCCCAAAATAGCCCTAGCCATGGACACGTAAAAAATATATGTAGCCATGCCCCTTCCCCCTGACAGCGGAAGCATCTATTCTCTAATTCTGGACATTTTTTATTGAGTGCTTTGGGTGTATAGTATGCCATCCACCGCGACAAAAAGGCCATTCTTTTAAAATTGGCAGCTCTTAAAGCCTTACTTCCTAACTGAGATATGTCCTGCCACTCCCGACTTGAAAAGGTACATTGAGTTTCCCGGGTTACTTTTTCTAAGAATTTCTCAACCAGTGAAGATTCTCTTTGGTTACACAAAAGACGGTACCAATTACCCACCCCTCTTACCCTTGCTCCAAATAGAGCGGTCACCAGCTTGGTCGGAGCGCCACTAGACGAAAGATTATATTTATTTAGAAAATATATGATCTGTAGATATTTAAAAAAACAGGCTTACTCTGGTCACTGCATCTATTCTGAACCTCTTGCCAGGTAATTACTCTATTCTCCATTAAAAAGCACCCCAGCTCTTCTAGACCACATTCCTTCCAGTATCTAAGGTGACTAGATTGGATTTGAAGACCCAAACGTTTACATTCCCCTAGTTTTAGGTAGTAAAACCCAGAAGAGCCAGCTTGCTTAAACAAGCATTGGCATAGCCAATAGGTCTCGCTTTTGGGACCTTAGAAGTATTTAGTTATGCAGCACAATATCCTTGGTGCAACAACATCAACCGTTGCATAGCTAAACACTTATAAGGTCCCAAAGGCGAGACCTATTGGCTATGCCAATGCTTGTTTAACTAGTAGTTGCATATGCAGGGTGGTGGAGAAAGGGGGGGGCCTCTGACCAGCTCTCAGGAATCCCGCTGTAAGGGACTTACTGGAGGAAGCAGGAGGACTTCTTGGCCCCCAAGGACCCTCAGCATCCAAGAGGACTTCATCCCCCAACCACTAGTTCGCTAGGAGGCTCATTTACAGAGTGCTGGAGAAAGGGGGCATGGCCTCTGAACACCTCTCCGCAATCCCGCTGTGTAGGACTTACTGGAGGTAACAGGAGGGGTAGTTGGCCCCCAAGGATCCTCAGCAGCCAAGGAGACTTCCTCCCCCAACCCGTTCTGCACCAAGAGGCGTGTTTATAGAGTGAGGAAAAAAGGGGGGTCCTCCGGCGACTTGCTTTGTTTTTTTTTTATTTGTTGTATTTTATTTTTTTTATTTATCATGGGAGGAAGGCTGTAAAATATTTTGATTTTAACATTACCTATGTGAATTTTTTGAATGGTCCAAAGAGTAAGTACTATGGCACATTTCGTATACGGCTGAACTTGATGTCACACACTACAAGGATTTTGCCAGATATGTAATAGATGTTCCTCATTAAAATAAATATGGAATTGGCCTAAAATTATTGGCTTTTCAAAATATAAAGAGAAATGTATTTTTAACATACCCATTGATAATCTGCTGATTTTTGTAGGATAAATTGTCCTATGTCACTGAAGAGTTATAATGAACTATGATCGACACTGTGTTGAAGTTTCGAACATAAGAGGTGCATACCAGATCGAAGGCAAGTAATGAGTTCGGATTCGTAGGTTGGTATCCATTTTCCAGCAGATTTCGAAGAGGGGTATAACCCAGAAATTGTACTTCTCTAAGTGGGGCATTTTATTTCGAAGTGGAAGTAACCCCCAAAGTTATATATGATATATTGCTACCCCTGCAGGGCTGCCCTAAAGTAGGTGGCCACAATTATATCCCAAGGTGGACATCAAATCTGCTTCTCCATTATTTTTTTGTTTACTTTCTTTTTTTACCTAGAATCTATTCCTCTAATTTGATGCCTCGCTTGCCTGGACTCTCTAGGCAGTTGCTCGATATCTTATATGGATGGACCACTCCTGCATACTTCTTAATTGGGATGTGAGTCCTGCAGTGGTCCTTTGTAGCACTGTTTGCACTCTCACCACCCAGTGGGATGAAGGCAGTGTCAGGCGGGGATGGCATTGGGCATTTGCCTGGTGGGCTAGAACCATTGCATGCCGGTTTTGTAAGTCCAGGGACGCTGCTGGGACCCCTGCCAATTTTCCCAGGTTCTGGGGATTAACTGCAGTAGGCACAGGGGCCTTCAAGAGGGAAAGAAGGAGGGTGGGGGACTAGGATAGCGAGAGAGTGACAGGTAAGAGAAAGAGAAAAGAAAAGAGAGAGGAGACAGAGTGATTGGCTGGATTGAAAGATAGAAACGTGAGGCTGGTTTGACTTTTTTGACAGGGCTGCTTTGCTTCCCCAATACGGACCTGCTCCCACCTGGCTGGGATCCAAGGAGATCTGTTGGTGGTTTTCAATAAAAGGGCCCCATATCGAACCACAAAAGTCTGGCTAATTCAGTGTTGTACTGCAAAATGATGGCCCCCCCCTGCAGAATATGATAAGGGTCCCGAATCTCCAATATATCACAAATATTCATAGGCTTTTAGCTGAATGGGAGCCTCCTGAAAGGTTAGGGCCCCCCTGCCCCGAAGTCCCTGGTCTCATTGTGTACGGTGCCAGATTTACATTCCTGAGTTGCATAATCCCATGGAGGATTACATCACTGGCCGAAGCACAGAGCAAATTTTATAGAAGGGGTCTTTGCACCATCTAGTTAATGTCAAATTATAAAAAAGAAACTGTGTCCAGCTGGACCACTAAGCTCACCACGCCAACCATCTCCCCGCTCCATAGTATATGTTCAGGGCTGTACTGCCTGCAGAAACCTTCCATTTGTATCAGCAACACAGTATCTCTCCCTATTTAAAAAGGTTCAAGGACTCCATAGAGAATAAACAATACATTTGTACTGGGTAGAATGTGAAAGGAAGGCATTGGGTTCACTATAAAAAAAGACACAACAAGAGGAACTGAGCAATGTGAACATTACATTCTTTTTTAAACTAAAAGATAGCTAATAATAATATTGATACACGTTTTGTACATTTGCCTATTCATTTCATAGCTCCAATGTACAAGGAGAAAACGCTTAAGCTGATGATATATTGAATAGGCTGGTACTTTTATTTCATTAGCAATAATACATAGCGTTTTTGTTGTAGTGCCATAGGAATGGTACTCTGACATAGACTGAAGACAAGTGCCAGATAAACCAATTAGCTGAAAACGCCACAATTCATCAACGTGTGGAGTCTCACAGGGGAAGAGTTGTCTTTTGTGTGATGAAAATGACTAAGAATTATATCCATTGCCATTGCATTACACGCGATCGCCTCAATACAAATATTTCTAAAAGAGTGATGAATGGCATCACCCTGACCAGAAAATAAAAAATTCTGAAAAACGTGTCAAAGAAGAGTTTGAAAAAGTTGTAATGAAATCTCAGAAACAATGGAAATAGACGAAAAAGAAAAAGGATACAAGAAGGCGAAGTCAATAAAAAGCAAAGGCTCTTTGAGGGCCATTAAAACTAGAATAGATTCCAAAAGCACTGAACTGATGGATGTCGCCTCGCCAGTCGCCACAGCTGCCATGTAATGAGATGGAAACCTGCTCGCTGCAAGGGGTTCTAGTTTACTGTGATATCAGCTTCTGACAACTGAACAGTGTTTAATGTCGTTATTATCGTGTGACACACGGTGTTGACATCTTAGGTGGCAGGCCTGAAAAGAGCATTGTATGAGAAACACAGATAACATTTTTTTTTTTTAAAACACAAATCAGAGTGCACGATCAAATTACAGTGCAAACGCATGATAAACTCAAACTAACGCTTCGCTCACTGACTGACTATCCTAAATGTGGCCTCTCACTAAAATTATGTTTAGCGCACACTACCGTTCACAACGAGTTTGACAATATGGCACTTGTGAACACTGCAAAACAACGCACTCGCAAAGCTCTGTTTTAGAATGAAAACAGCATACTTATGTAGTGCCAGGAAAGCGAAATACATGCACAAGAGGTACATTGTGCGGGTGTTTTGACAAACTTACAATGGTACTCCACGGATTTCCTTAAAAGGAGACGGTTAGATCTCAAGACTTGGAAATAGACAATTTGCTCGTTCAATAAAGAACAAGAGAGGAGCGGGGGCGAGCGAGCGCGGCAGCCTGCAGAGCTGACCAGACGCTCGTGCGTGATGGCCTTTTGCCTGCGATTACGCGCAGGGCAGACATCTGTTTCCAATTACGATAATGGGAAACAGATGTGTGCCGCGCGCGTAACCGCAGGTAAAAGGCCACGACGCACGAGCGTGTGGTCAGCTTTTGAAACCCCCTAACATAAAGTCTTCGCCTAGCAGCGCTTGCGCGCTACTCGAGGCTCGACCTAAAAAGGACTGTAATCTAAAGGAATATTCCTGCAGAGTCTTATATCTAGTCCTCTTGGGGAGTTTGGATGTTTTTAGAAATATCGGGATCTGCAAACCAGACTCCTGCACCATTATATCCATAAAACAATTGTCTAATAAACCATTTGAATCCAGCAAACGAGCTGATAGATCTAAAATAGCCGCTTCATAATATGTACTAATTTGCGGTAATGCTAACCCACCCTGATTGATATCCAATTGTAGCACCTTGATTTTTACCTTGGGTGCCTTCTTACTCCAGACAAACTCTCTAAACATAGTTTCTAGCTCTTTAAAATAATTAGTATTGATTTTTATAGGTATATTTGTAAAAAGAAAGACGAGTAGAGGGAGAATCGACATTTTGATGAGAGCCACACGGCCTATCAAAGTTAATGGTAGAAGCGACCAGTTATCCAGCAATTTTTAAATTTTACCCCGCATGGCTTCATAGTTCAATTTGTATAGCTGCCCATATTGATTGGAGACATACATCCCCAAATATCGTATTGGACCCGAATTAAGGGCTTGATTTTTAAGATTTGCAGGAAGAAAATCGCTATCAGTATTTAAAGTTAGAATCTCTGTTTTATTTTGATTTATTTTATAGCCCCCAATCAATTCAAATTGGCTAAATTCTGTTAAAACCAGGTCTAAATTCTGGCTCTCAGGACTGAGATATAAAATGTCATCTGCGAACAGCTTTAATTTTGCCATCCCCGGAATCAGAGCTCTAATTGCTACATTGTCGTGGACTTTAATCGCCAAGGGTTCAATAAAAAAAGTAAATTATAAGGGTGAAAGCGGACACCCTTGTCTAGTCCCACGATTTATATTTACTATCCCCGCTCGGTTTGCATTTATCACCACCTGAGCCTGTGCCCCCTGATACCCGGGTCGTAGTGGGGATCACGGAGTAGCGTACACGCTTTCTTCAAACAGATCGAGGTACCCGTAGAAGGGGTGCTAGTTTGAATGATCGGATTGGATCTCAAACCCTGTATTGATAGGAGGAATTGACCTGAAAATTCACGAGTAACTTTTATTATTCAAAGAAATTACGCACAGTTGTCACTTGAAGACTTTTTATGACAATCGGAACCCATATTCGAACAGCCGGGACGGAAGTACAACCGGCGGAGAGAACTTGTCACACAGACCAAACTAGCCTTACAGCCCTGAGGAAGTCGAAGGGTACTCCCCTAAGACGAAACACGTGTTGGCTGGGCATTTCTGAATAAAAGAACAAGAAAACATCAACCTTGTGGACCACTATCATAATTTTGTTAATTTTCTCTTGAAATTTAATAATTAGAACTGTATACTCTTAATAGCAAATGATATTTACGTGTGCAGAGGATTGTGTATACAATTGTTTCTGACCTCAGGGTCTATTTTGAGGGCTCAGGGTGTTTTCCCTCACCTCATGCACCATTCTAACTTGTTAGAATTAAAACTTACGCACACTTAGGGAGCGCCAGTTCCTCACAGAGAAGAACACCCCCCGCTTTAGTTTGAATTCATATAGAGACTGGCAGGAGATTAATCAATTGAGGGACAATAAATCTATTGTCATTAAGCCCTCGGATAAGGGCGGAAATGTGGTTATGGATACCACTCAGTAAATGAAAGAAGCCCAAAAACAACTGAACAACAAAGACCACTGAGTGTTTGAAGGCCAACCCTACTGGAATGTACCAACTGGAATATCATTGTAGGCTTAAGGCGTGGCAGGGCAATGGGCTATTGGAATTTGAGGGATTTACTTTTTGGAAGATGGAGCACGCTAGGAATCCAGTTATATACTTTTTGCCGAAGGTGCACAAAGATAAACGCAATCCACCGGGCAGGTCAATAGTTAGCATGGTGAACTCTCTCCTAGAAATCATACCTAGAACACCATCCACTCCGGTTCACCGCTAGACCCGTGCCCTCACCACAACTTCAACAAAGCCAGTACAGCCATCGCGCCCCATCTCCGGAAAATAATCAACATCTCCTTCGAGACAGCAACCTTCCCGGAAAGCTGGAAGCACGCCGAGATCACCGCCTTACTCAAGAAACCCAAGGCAGACCCCAAGGACCTCAAGAACTTCCGACCCATCTCTCTGCTCCCGTTCCCCGCGAAGGTCACCGAGAAAATCGTCAACAAACAACTGACCCGCTACCTCGAGGAGAACAACATCCTGGACCCTTCCCAGTCCGGCTTCCGCAGCAACCACAGCACCGAAACCGCCCTCATCGCCGCCACCGATGACATCAGGACCCTGCTAGACAACGGAGAAACAGCAGCCCTCATCCTCCTGGACCTATCAGCCGCCTTCGACACGGTCTGCCACCACACACTACAAACACGCCTTCACGACGCTGGGATCCACGAGAAGGCCCTGGACTGGACCACATCCTTCCTTTCCGGCAGAACACAAAGCGTCCGCCTCGCCCCCTTCCGATCCAAGGCCACCAAGATCATCTGCGGCGTACCCCAAGGCTCCTCCCTCAGCCCAACGCTGTTCAACATCTACATGGCACCCCTCGCCCACGTCGCCCGACAGCACAACCTCAACATCATCTCCTACGCCGACGACACCCAGCTGATCCTCTCCCTCACCAAAGACCCTCACACCGCCAAAGCCCACCTCCACGAAGGAATGAAGGCCGTCGCCGAATGGATGAGGACCAGCCGCCTGAAGCTGAACTCGGACAAGACGGAGGTCCTCATCCTTGGTTCCAACCCTTCAGCCTGGGACGACTCCTGGTGGCCAACATCACTGGGAACAGCCCCGCCACCCACCGACCACGTACGCAACCTAGGGGTCATCCTCGACCCCACCCTCTCCATGACTAAGCAGGTCAACGCCGTTTCCTCATCCTGCTTCAACATCCTCCGAATGCTCCGCAGGATCTTCAAGTGGATCCCCACCGAAACAAGAAAAACAGTCACCCAGGCCCTCGTCACCAGCAGGCTGGACTACGGAAACGCCCTCTACGCAGGAACGACGGCTAAGCTCCTGAGACGGCTGCAACGCATCCAGAACGCCTCTGCACGTCTTATCCTCGACATCCCCCGACGCAGCCACATCACACCCCACCTGAGAGACCTGCACTGGCTCCCTGTCAACAAGAGGATAACCTTCAAGCTCCTCACCCACGCACACAAAGCACTCCACAACTCCGGACCAGCCTACCTCAACAGACGACTCAGCTTCTACACCCCCACCCGCCAGCTCCGCTCGACCAGCCTCGCCCTCGCCACAGTCCCCCGCATCCGGAAAACGACCGCCGGCGGCAGATCCTTCTCCCACCTCGCCGCCAAGACCTGGAACACCCTCCCCACCAACCTCCGACCGACCCAAGACCTACTGGCCTTCAGAAGACTCCTCAAGACCTGGCTCTTCGATCAGTAGCAGCACCACCCCCCTCTTCCCCCAGCGCCTTGAGACCCTCGCGGGTATGTAGTGCGCTTTATAAGTGACATGATTGATTGATTGATCTAGGTTCTTCGATCTATTCTTATGCGAATATTCTACTGAATTGGCCTCCTACATTCAAGATACAAATGACTTATTGAGCAAAGTCTACAACATCCCCTGGCGTAAGACCTAAATCATGATGACCATGGATGTCACTTCGCTTTATACGTTTATTAAGCACACACATGCTCTGCATGCATGCCAATACGTCTTGAAAACGAGACCAATTGAATATGTCCAGCACACAGAGATGCTCATGAAAATGCTTGAATTCTGCCTTACACATAATATCTTCCTATTTAGCAAGAACTACCTCAAGTAGCAGGGGACCGCAATAGGGGCTTCCTTTGCGCCGACATACGCCAACCTAAATATGGGTTGGTGAGAAAAAGCGGTTGCATGGTCTGATGGTCATACACAGTATCTGGACAAAGTGGTGCTCTGGGTGTGCTTTATAGATGACTTGTTTCTCATCTGGGATGGGGATGAGTGTATGCTACTGGAGTATATGCATAAAATGAATGATTACAAGTACAACATCCATCTGACAGCTACCTAGAGCCACACAAACATCAACGTTTTGGATGTAGCCCTAACAGCAAATGGTGACAGATTGGATACCCATGTCTTCCGTGAACCAACATCCTGCAATTGAGTCTTGCATGGCAATAGTAGACATCCAAAAGCCCTTAAATGGAGCATTCCAAACAGTCAATTTTTAGGGGCACAAAGGATATGTGCAATGGACACACTATTTGAGGAAGAAGCCTCAGCTATGACTGCCAGATTCTGTGAAAGAGGATACCCTTGGAAGAGTCTCAATGAAGTATATAGCAGGATCAAGATGAGAAAGAGAGAGGACTTGATCTATGGTAAGTCTCAACTCAAGAGTAGCCATGGATGTGACCTCACCCACAGCAAATAATGGATACTGCTCCTATCAGGTTCTTTGTAGAATTCAATCAGGAACACTGCTCTATTAGATCTATCCTAATACGCAATTGACATGTCTTGCAACACAATGAACACATCAGAACAAGAATCAGCTCTCACCCCTAGATTACGTTTCCCAAAGCCAGGTCTCTGGGGGATATTTTGACACGGAGCATGTTCATTGACAATGCTAAATCGAACTGGCTATCCAGGAAAAGTCTTGGGGTCTGGAGATGTGATCATTGCAAGGCATTCACCTAAGGTACCAACACACAAACATATGAAACATTTGAAGGTAGATCATTTATGATCAAAGAGAGGATAACCCAATGGCAACTCTAGTAGTCTTATTTTCTACGGAATCAAGCATATAAAAGCTCACCCCCGGAGAGGGGATTGAGATCTTGAACTACGGAGAGCAGAGTCCAGAATGATTTTATTACTGGGTAAAGAGAAACCATGGGGACACAATCTGGATGCTGAACTTCATGTCCATATATAGATCTTTTGGATAGGAGATGATCATCGGAAAACAGCAGAATAAATCCAGACTGATATTCTGCCCTGAGGTTCAGTTCATGGCCAGTCCTTTGTTAGGAACTTTTTAATACCATGAATTGTTGTGTCATTATTAGAATCCAGGGTAATTACTCGTGGTCTAGGTTATATTAGCATATTATTGGTTGTTTTATCACTTCACTTGATATATGTTTTTAATGTTGCAATTATGCCCAGTGTGAGTGATATATGTCAACATCCTTTGGCCAATGCACTTTGAGATTGTACTGTAGAGCCTACTGAAATAGCAGATGATATGTACCATTATACTAAAGAAAGCTGATTGACATATGGGGATGGCCCGATCTACCTCCTTTTCAGTTTGACTATTGCACTTTAGCTCGAAATCACTTTGAAACTCTGTGGCTTTACCTCTATGCCGACATTGCATTTTTAACCTGATCCTTGAATATCTTTCCCCTTTTGCTCATATTTATACCGTTACAGTATTTATCTGTGATAGTGCATCCTGTGGTTTGAGCCATGATTTGTACATGAGCACGGAGTCACTTTATAATGTTTGAACAAATTCACTATAGCCTTAGTCACTTTAGTTTTATTGTATGTAAAACTATATATGTTAAAATGCATATATCTACTTTGGAGTACATTGTGCAAATTATGACTCCCATTAATTGATGTGGGTCACAAGATGTCCAGTTCAAGGATTGTGGGGTGACTAGGCGTTGAAGTATTTGTTTAACTTCTCTTCCTAACAGAAGAATACAGCGCCTGTCCTTCTCTCTCAATAATTTTTGCTCCCTTGATGCGATAGCTTATTTAGATGTTATTATGTTGTAAAATACAGTGGAATGTTTCGGACATTGATTATCATGTTATTTGTGAAACTGGAATCCCAGAAACATATGGAATTGTACAGCATATATTCATATCATGGGCCTGATTTGAAGATAGGCTGGGTGTATAAAATGGCGGCTGATAAATGCATATATAACTCAGAGTGTGCATTTTAGTAGAGGAGGCTGGGGGCAGTGCAATAGTAGAGGGACTGTTTTTAAACACGGGGTGAGAGGTTATAGGTTGTCCAATTGAAAGTGCAAGCCGAATGCGTAGACGCCCTATTTTCGAATTGGTGCACTTTATGGATTAAATAAAGAGGAATTGATTCACCTTGCTGAGTCCGGTTTCCCGAATGTGGTGCAGTGGCTGTAAACAATACCCGCGCGGCAGAGCAAGTAAGAGCCCGCACTCCTTACAGATATTTTCAAAATAATAATTTATTAGGCTAATAAATTATTATTCTGAAAATATCTGTCCGGAGTGCGGGCTCTTACTTGCGCTACCGCACGGGTACTGTTTAGGGGAGATATATATATATATATATATATATATATATATATATATATATATATATATAGGTAAATGCACAATGTTTTGTATCTTATGGTGAATTAGCCTAATACTAGCCTTATGAACATAGTTAGGAAACTTAATGATGTTTGATCTTACAACAACTGTCTTTATGAAAGCCATGCCATTATCAGTCGAAACATGTTGACACTTAGTTGGAGAAGCCACTTTCTACGCATCTCATTTGGCATACTATTGTGGACAACGCATAAGATTGCAAACTAATCATTTAGGAAAGCTCTGATGGCAAACCTTTAAACACACACCCCTTAGAGGGGGGGGTGTTCCACTACTCCAATAGCATCATGCTCATGATGCATGGGTGTGCACCGTGTACTAATCGTATTCCGCTAGCCGTATCAGTCTTTACTGCCACTTTCCCTCTGGCACACATTTATAACAATACACTGTACCCTCACAAACAGTGACTAATTCCCATCAATGCCCATGTTCGGTAGTTATCATCACCATTAGAATATCTATTTTTTTTCTTATCCCCAAAGATCCAACTGCCGAGTATCTGTATGGATAGGGTGCTGGCTATGAAACACCTCCAGAATTTCAGCCGAGGATCAGGCAAATATTTCAGACTGTATGCTCCCCAAACAGTGATCTTACCTCCCGAACACCTGAACGCAAAGCACAGGCACAGTTAACAAGCTGCATCCTTGTTAATTAATATTATGTAAATGAATTTGGCATAGCCACATTTCCACTAACATATTTTCTACTTATCCCTACCATGAAAGTATTTCAGAGAGACTTTAAAGGTGTATAAACTGTACTCATACATGAAAAACAACATCAACATTCAATATATCTATGTAAGAGGAATTACATTGTGGAATTCAGATCCTGTACGTTGCTGCTGTGATTTGCATTTAACATTAGCTAAAGTGAAGGCTCTGCATGCAAAAGTCAAGATGGCTGCCATGTTTTTCAAAGTAGTATACGGACACTGGTCTCAGCGGACCGGCGAAGGGGTCAGTAAGAAGGTTTAGTTACTGTGGACAGAGTTGGTGTGGCCAATAAGTAGACCAATGTAGTGGGGAACAATAGCACATTGTATTATAGGTGAGATAAATGTTGTCGATGACCGCTACAGATAAACAAGAAAGGCTGTAAAATTACTCTGGGAACTCGGGAGCCATGTGTGTGCTCTGCGATCACATAATCCCTCAGTAAATCTCATGGATTTAATTGGCTTATTGGTAGTGTTGGCAAACTATGTGTGTTATGTTGCTAGCTGCAATGCCTGACCTAATCTTGAAAAGCTGAAATATGTCTGATTCGGCCGGGTAGAGTGTGAGTTACTGGGGTGCCACTGAGCAGGGATACCGATACCCCCAGAACTCACTGGCATTTCTGATTTTTTTCTCTTGCTTTCCAGGAGCAGTTACCTGACCTGTATGTTCATTTCATGGAGCTGAACCTGGAAGCCCACATGTACGCGTCTCAGTGGTTCCTCACCCTTTTTACGGCGAAGTTCCCGCTATGCATGGTCTTCCACATCATCGATTTGCTGCTGTGTGAGGTAAGAGGTTCTCGGCTATAATAATCCAAGTCATCAGACCATACATGGCATTTGGAAAACACAATGTATTTGCTCTTCATGATGGTGCCCAAGCAAATGCACCACTCACAATCACTAATTTAGCTAAGATCAAGACTCAAAACCCACCTGTTCTAAACCAGTTATTCAAGCATTTCTTTTCTCCCTTGCATTTGCTGTCAAACATACCTCTCCTGTGTGTTGTTTAGTGTATAGTATACATGTCTAGTTATGCCTTGCCCATATTTTATGTATTAGACCTCGGAAATGCTTACTGTACCTGATTATTGTAACCACGACTGTCCAGCCTGAACTGTGTAACCTAAACCATGTACCCTGGTCTTAAGCTATGCAGCCACTGTTAGACTGACTCACTTGCAATACAGAAGCTGTAATCTTTCGTAACTGCTGCCATACTGCCTTGTATTCCAACTCAAAGCCTGTACACCTACAAGCAATAATTACTTTTTACCGCACCCACAACATCAGCAGAATAAACATAAACACTAAGAACTTCTGATACCCTAAACATGGATAACTGTATTTTATGTGTCTTTATATACAATTGAGGTTTAGTTTCTCCCTGGCTTAGCTTTTACAGCCATGCCAGAAGGACATACCTGGCACATGGAACCTTGTCTTGCACTTAATGTGCATCTCAGTCTTGGGTTTTGAATATTCTTGCAACCTGAAGTCCCCTTCAGATTAAAACAAAGTCCTACCCAGTAAATGGGGGGTTGCTGCCTCAACTCATTCTATTGCGTGATTAGTAGAAACAGCTCTACTGCTGGCTCTGAAATAAATGTGTCACAGTCCACCTGCACTATAAAAGGCATATGTTTGTCATGCAAAAATCTTTTTCATAAAGTTCAGTTTCCTAACATTATTTTAATAGTGCGCCTATATATCTGCAGCTCCAGTCAGTTGCATTCACATGAGCCTGGAAAGTGACAGGTGCGTTGCATTTTATCCTAAAACAGGCAGGTACTGGGCGAGTCCAGGGAATGGGCTTCTTTCTGTGTGTCCACTATGAAGTTACCGTTTTTGAAAATACAGTCCAAAAACAAAGTGAGGACCATTTTCTTCTTGGGTTTGGCTAGTGATGCTGGTGTCCATGAAGGCTGTGTCCTCCGAACTATAGCAACCATAAATGTGACCCTACAGGTTGCTTGTAAAATGTTGGATATAACTGCCCCCACTTGAGGGTAGGGATCTTACTGACACTGACATAATTATCCCCCCCGCAGAGCAATAAGCCGCTGCTTCGAGACAGGAGTGGGCTAACACTCTTTCTAAAATATTCCTTCATGAAGTAACCCCTCTCAACCATATCCCAAGAGGTCTGCTGACTGGTGATGTGTATATTTTGAGGGGTATATCTCATGCTGTACTGGAGTGTGGTATTCTGCCCCTCCTCCACAGTAAAACAAAATCCTGCTGGATCTCATACCTGGGACTCCCTTTAATCCACCTTGAGTGCATGTGGATGACATATAACAAGTTAAAGTGTCCTGTGGAACAAAGCTGTGCAAGATAATTGACGGATTGTCACAGTTTGATTGATTGAATGAATGGGGGACATATGCCAGACAACTGAGGTGTGCAAAACAGGTGAAGGGAATAGTACGTAATTACAGTGCTTAATTAGTATAAAAAATTAAAAAATAAGTGCCAGGGCCCTCGTCAGGAGGCCATTGCAGCTTTCTCCACCCATTGCTCTTGGCAGCGCTGCCAATGGCAATTCAGGCTATTCCAGGCCCCCAAAGCTATGGGAGGCAGCTATTAGTCATTTTTAATATGTATTATATTAATAATAAACTGTTGTTCTGCTTATCTCCAAATTAGACTGACAGCGCCACCATGTGACAGCTGTCATAAGTGCCGGTGTTGACAATTAAGTGCGGTGTCGAGTGCCGGAAACCACTGGCTCAAAATAAAACAGGAGTTACAGGACTTTAGACAAGCGATGAGTGTGCAGAAGAGTAAGAAATACTTGCACAAAGACGCTTTGGCAGAAAGTAAGAATTTTGTGGCACATCCTTCAGTGCCTCAACAGGAGGAGGAGGAGGCAGATCTAATAATAGAGGGACTTTTGAATAGAAGGCCTCGTCCCTACAGTGAGACTAAGACAGGTGATGAAGGGACAGAGGATGTTGTCAAAAGGAAGAAGGGAAAAGGTAGGATCAGGAAAAAGTTGAGTGGCACACGTCGAAGAGCAATGCCCCAAGATATTCAAAGATGGAGGGAGTTAGCCCGACATTAGCTACAAAGTGGAGATTATTCAGTACTAGTTGTATTGGA
This sequence comes from Calotriton arnoldi, assembly GCA_963921515.1. Taxonomy (NCBI): domain Eukaryota; kingdom Metazoa; phylum Chordata; class Amphibia; order Caudata; family Salamandridae; genus Calotriton; species Calotriton arnoldi. The sequence goes on along the minus strand of CAWUFW010003839.1, from coordinate 551,708 downwards.
GGAAAGAGCAATGAATGGACTGGGGCATGAGATGGGAAATTTGGGCTATCGAGCACATACTGATGCTCTTTTCTTTGCTCAACGGCACCCTAGTGATAAAGAGCAATTAGTAGCATCATGGGACACTGAATTAACAAATGACTGTGTGGAACTGGGTAAAGGAGAATGGGATAGGAAAGCAGCTAGGAGTTAGATACATAAATTGTATCCAAAGATACGGGAATGGAGGTATCAGGCAGACGAATAAGAACAAGAGAAAAAGGATGGAAAAAGACAACAAAAGGAAAGTAGATTGAAGATGCAAAATCAGACAGATGTTACGGGTCATACGGTTACAGGCAACTCACTGTCTGGAGATGGGACTTCTACAAATACACTTTGTCCACAAATAGTTCGAGAGACTGACGGTACCCTTAGTAAGGTTCTTTCTATGAGGGAAGACCCAGGAACTGCAACGAAGAAGTTTCATCATGTTTATACCCCATTGATCAAGATGGACTTGTACACTTTTATTAAAGATTTTCTTAATTTATGAGAGAGCCCTGATGCATGATATTCGAGTGTAGAATAGGTATTAAAATTAGGCGATCTGACATGGAAAGACCTTGATACTATGTTTTCCATAATTATACCTTCAGAACTGTGGGCTAAGGTAAAACTGATGAAAAGGTGCAGTGGCCAGAGGAAGAGCCAGATAGACAGGACAATGGTTCCCTTTTCAAGAACACTTTGGACCTGCCACAAAAGGTTCTAGAATATCTCAAGAATTGCTACCTCATAAACTTAATGATTGGACTAAAATATTTCAGATAGTACAAAAAAGGTGAATCTGTTCATCGCTATAATGAAAAGATAAGGAAGGCTTTTAAATCCCATAGTGGGATGGATATAGATGATCTGGGTTCTACTGCTGCCTTAGTGAATGCATTTGTACAAGGATTACAGCCCGCCATTAAGAAACACCTCCAGACAGTTATTCCTTGGGAACCACTTGATAAGATATTGGTTAATGCTCTATATTGCTTTGAGTTTCAACAACAACAGGGAAACCAACAAGAGAAGCAACAAAAGGATACTGAAGCCAAGTTGATGGTTCAATAGCGACAGCAGTTTAATACCACTAATAGGGGACGGGGCACAGGGTTTCCGTTGCAGCACGCGGACCCAGAGAGGTGGAGGCTTCAGGGGATGAGGAAGTGTTAGAGGGGGATCCCCCCCCATCCTCCAGTCAGACCAGTCGTATTTGTAGTGCTAATGATTATTGGAAGAATGAATGTCCCAATAACCTCAACAATTCCCAATCTGGTATGAACCCCCCACTGCAACATCAACCCAATTCCTTCTCTGCTTCCCATTCATGGCCTCCGTCGGGTGCAATAAACAGGAATTATTTTGACCAGCGACAACAGCAGACCCCACATCAAATGATGGCCAAAGACACTTACAGTGAGGGTTACTAAGAAGCATAGGGGTGCCCGGAGGGAAAATAGGAGTAATGACGCCTGCATTGTCAGATGACAAGAATGGTCCCTATGTTCAAGGAGAGGTTCATGATCATAATGTTACGTTCTTCACAGACACTGGTTCCACTTACTACACAGTATCAGCTAATACTGTTCCCCACTTACCCCTCTCGAGGATGACCAACACCTCCGTGGGGATTTCAAATGTTGCCCGTACAAGCCCTATTAGTCAACCTGTGACAATTACCATTGGTCCAATTACGGACAGACATTCTTTTGTGGTTTCTGGCAAAAGTACCTTTAATTTGTTGGGTCTTGATCTATTGAAAAATATGAATGCTGTTAGAAAATGTAGTGAAGAATATCCATTTATATCTCAAATGTGTGTACATCATACTGAAGTTAAATTTGATGTTTTGAATTGTTTACCTGATAATGCGTGAAACAATGTATCAGTTGATCCCTGTGTTTAATAAAAAATCTGATGTGGAAAGAATATTGAATGTTGAGCCTTTTCATGTTGTTTTGAAGAAAAATGTTGTGTTGACCCGAGTTCCACAGTACTATATTTATCTGAAAGAGACACGTTAGTGATAGATTCCTTACCTTAGAATATCCCCAGGCGTCAGATTGGATCCGGAAAGTTTTTGTCAGCAGTACCCCTGCGCGTCGGTAGGTGGCGTCGTGCGGCTCCGCGTCCGTCGCTGGCGTCGTAAGCGCCGAGATGACGTCACGGAGACTACTTAGGCGCCACCCATGCGCGCTGACGTCAGTTCTTTATTTTTCCGCGCCAGCAAGCGCAGATCCGGTTAGAGCACGTACCTTAGTCACTTTTTGATTATTTATTTTTGGGACTTTTTGTCTCTACTTTGAGTCTTCACTCCTGGTGCCACGTAGGGATGCCTGAGTTTAAATTCAGCGGGGCCTGCCGCCGTACGATGTCGGTGGCCGACCCCCATGGCGTCTGTCTCTACTGTCTGGAGCGCGACCATGACTCCCGGTCATGTTCCGACTGTCTGGCCATGGCTCCGAAGGCTTTGCGGGAGCGGTCCCGAAAGCTGCTGGAGGCCGGACAGTTGTCTCCGCGCCGTTCCAGGTCCAGGGATCGCTCGAGGGACCGGCCGCAGAGTCATCATCATCACTCCTCGGGGTCCAAGTCTTCACCCTCGGAATCGGGTAAGCGACGTCATAAGAAAAAGTCGAAGAAGCGCGTACGCTCTCCGACCTCCCCCGTCGGTCTCCGGACGCGGACTAGGTGGCCCGGGGTCCTTCCCCCGTGGCTCCGTTGGAGCCTGTCAGTCCCGCAGCCTACCCGCCATACCCGGGTCCGTCGGCGACTCCGGCCCAGGTGCAAGAGTTTCTTGCCGCCATGGACCGCCTTTTCAGGCCTAGGGCTCCCGCCGGCGCGCCTTCGGGCCCCGCGGTCCCTATTGAGGGCCCTTGCTTGCCACCGGCTTCGCCGCCAGCGGCTCCGGCCCCGGCGCCGCAAGGTCCTCCGCCGGCGGCTCCGGCCCCGGCGCCCCCTGCGGCTCCCTTCCCGGCACCGCCCTGGGTTCCGTTCGTCCCACCTCCGCCCTTGCCCGAGTTTCCGGGCAATTTTGCTCGGGCTTGGGACCCTAATTGGGACATGGAGCCGGAACGGCGTCGACCGGCGCCGGTGGAGCATTTGTTTTCCCCTGTGCCTCCCCCACTGCTGCAGCCTGTGCCTCGGGCCGTTGTGGAGGGGGAGGACTGGGAGGGGTCGGAGGACCCTCTTGCACGGCAGTGCGAGTCCGAACAGGAGTGGGCAGAGGACTCAGAGGATGCAGGTGGCCTTGACCTCTCCTCTGAGCCTGGGTTTGTGTCTCCTCCCACTGTCATGGAGGAAGGCGCCACATACACTGTGGTGCTCCGTAGAGCAGCTGAGGCTCTTGACCTTGACTTGCCTACTGCTACCCTCCGGACTAACTTCCTTACTGAAGTGCTTCAGCCGGCGGCAAGTTCTATGGAACCTCTGCTTCCGTTCCATGAGGCCTTGACGGATGTTTTGATGGGTACCTGGTCTAGGCCAGCCACAGGGGTTCCTGTGGATAAGAACGTGGCCAGGCGTCACCGCCCGGCACCGGGTGACCCTGCCTTTTTGACGACTCATCCGACACCGGAGAGCTTGGTCATTCAGGCCTCCACTTCCCAAACTGCATTCCCTACCGCTCCGCCGGATAAGGAATCGAAAAAGCTGGAGCAGTTTGGCAAAAAGTTGTTTTCCTCTGCCAGCCTGGGGCTGCGGTCAGTCAACACCGCATGCCTCTTGGGCCGCTATTCTCACGCTGTGTGGGACACGGTGGCGCAAACTCTGCCCCAGTGCATGGAGGAGGTTCAGGCTGTACTTTCCCAAGCTGTTGCGGAGGGGAAGGATGCCGCGAAGTTCGCCATTCTGTGTGGGTTGGACACCGCAGACTCTTTGGGGAGAGCCATCTCCACGACGGTGGCCTTGCGTCGACATGCCTGGCTGCGGTCCACGGGGTTTTTGGGGGATGTCCAGAGTTCCCTCATGGACATGCCTTTTGATGGTACTCGCCTGTTTGGCGATAGGGCAGACAGTGCGCTGGAGCGTTTTAAGGACTCTCAGGCTACAGCCAAGTCCTTGGGTCTCTCCACCACACGCCCGGCGCCGTCTACCTTTCGTTCCTTTCGTGGCCACGGAAGGGGCGCCCCTACACGTCCGTTCAGCCAAAGGCCTGCGCAGAACCAACCTCAGCGCGGCCGCGGGCATGGTGGCCGCCGTGGCGGCACAGGGGTCCAGCGTGCAGGTCAGTCCACCTCCGCTCCCGCAGCATCCGCCTCAAAGCCTTCCTAGTCCGAGCTTTGGGGTGCACCCCACGCCGGTGGGCGGCAGGATTCAACATCACCTCCCCCACTGGCGCTCTATCACTTCGGACAGGTGGGTGCTGCAAATCGTCCGAAGGGGCTACTCCCTCCCCTTCGAGTCTGCCCCCCCGGCCATGCCACCTCAGTTCCACCGCGTGTCGGGGGATCACTTGGCGCTTCTCCGACAGGAAGTCAGGGCCCTCTTGGCCAAGGGGGCCATCGAGCGCGTTCCTGGGCCAGAAGTAGGACGTGGTTGTTATTCCCACTACTTTCTGGTCCCCAAGAAGGAGAAAGGGGGCCTGCGCCCCATCTTGGACCTCAGGAACGTCAATCGCTTCCTCCGGAAGGAGAAGTTCAAGATGTTGACTCTGGCTCAGGTCTTGGCTGCCCTCGACCCTGGAGACTGGATGGTAGCGTTGGACTTGCAGGACGCATATTTTCACATTCCCGTCCTGCCGGCCCACCGGCGTTACCTGCGGTTCACGGTAGGCCAGGAGCATTTTCAGTTTGCCGTGCTCCCCTTCGGCCTTACAAGCGCCCCTCGGGTGTTCACGAAAGTGATTGCGGTGGTCGCAGTTCATCTGCGCTGGTCAGGGGTGTCAGTCAGGTGCATCATACACACCGTCCCCTGTTGGTGATACCCCAGCTACTTTTAGCGGCCAAACAACACTCTCTGAAAAATGTGTTACTGAAGGACATGCGTATATTTATATATCCATGCACACTCAGCTGCTGTTCATCAACACATGATCAGGTCAAAGCATAAAACAATTCAATTTAAATGTTGCCCATCTACATATGAGCAGTATGAAAAAATAAATGCATCGACAATGTTCAAACTCAGTTGTTCAAAGAAGCAAATATATGACCAAAATATTATGCTATAAACAGCTGCCCAAGGAGCAACCCTAACTCTAAAGAGGATGGGTAGGCTAGTGCCTAGAAGGCTAATCTTTTCTTAAGAAAGCAACACCATTCAAGACTACGTAGTTTAAACTAAGTTAAATGCAATGGCTTGGGTTAGAATGAACTGAATTAGATGGGCTGTCAAAGCCAAAAGGCTAAATTATTAAAGTTGCTGAATAAGCGAATGATGAAATAATCAGATAGGCTGACAAAACCAATAGTGAAATAATCAGATAGGCTGACAATGCCAATAGGCTATGCCATTAGATAGGGTGTTAAAGCCAAAAGGCTAAATTATTAAGAAAAGAATATTACCACCTTGAAAGTTTGAAGCTCTAGCCCAGTAGTACGGACGATCGATCGCACGGGAACCCTCCAACCGCAGTCAAGCTCTGATGCAATGGAGAGTTCAAAGCTTATAGTGTGGGCGAGGCTTTTTTATATAGTTGAATGCAGAACTTTATCGTTAAAATGCAGAACCTACGCCTACGTGGGCACGAGGCTTGACACGAGATGTGACGCAGGCCACTCGGCCACCTGGTTTACTGGAAACTTTTATATGAGAAGTGGTATCAGGATAAAACAGAACTGGTGGCAGCAGGTCAGAGTTCTCTGACCGCAAAAAGTAAACAAAGGATAACTTTTACCGTGAAAAATGCTTTAGAATTAATATTAAATATATTAATTCTTGGTCAAGTTCCTGCCTTGGGTTCCAGTTTAGCAAGCGCCGGAAAGTCCCATAGCTAAGAACATCATGAATCTTGCATGTGACACTGCCAGATGTTCCATCAAGTTGTCAAGTGGGTGGGGGCCACCCTTGCTCTTGTAACTGTGGAAAGTTACAAGACAGGCTAATGTTGTATCTGGGTGGATGGGACAGATTTCTGCTAGCAGATCAGTGAGGCCTACGAGGTCTGTTTCATTATTATTATGAAAATGAGAGCAAGAGTCACTTGCTTTTGGGCCTACACATTTGTATCTTAGGAAGGTATGCTTGGGCCTATGTAAGATATGGTTTATCTAGGGAGCTGGGCTTGGGCCTATGTGAGATGTGCTACCAGGACAAGGGAAAGTGGACAATTTAAGACATTCTATCTGAGCCTGCCTGGTAGGGCCTATCTGGGAGTATCATGTTTGGTGGGTAGTGCAAAATCATTAATGGGTTTCTTGTTAAATGGTAATACGGGACTTTCGGGACCCTCCATCAGGACCCAAAACGTGCGCTCTCGTTCTATCTGAAGCGCACACAACAGTTCCGGGTGGATGACCAGCTCTTTGTTGGCTACGTGGGCGCCAAAAAAGGTCGGGCCGTGCACAAACGAACCATCTCTCGGTGGGTCGTTTTGTGCATCAAAGCGTGTTACTCGTTGGCTAAGAAGGAGCCTCCTGTGGGGCTGCGTGCCCATTCTCCCAGGGCGACGGCAGCCACTACTGCCTTGGGACGCGGCGTTCCCTTGCAGGATATTTGTCAGGCAGCTACGTGGGCCCCGCTTCACACGTTTACCAAGCATTACTGCCTTGACAGTCAAGTCCGGAGAGATGGCTTTTTTGGCAGTTCTGTTCTCCGTGACTTTCCGGTGTAATCTGTTCGCAGACCCACCACCGGGGCTGGTATTGCTGGGGTATCTATTCTAGGTAAGGAATCTATCACTAACGTGTCTCTTTCAGATGCACAAGTTACTACTTGTGTAACGATATATCTGTAAGAGACATTAGTTAGTGATAGATTCCTTACCGCCCCACCCATCCTCCCCGTTCTGCGAACTGATTCTAGGGTTAAGGTCATCCCTTTCAGGGCCCTAGTTTCATGGCACCAGTGGTCAGTTTCTTGCATGGCTCTGCGTTCCTGGCGCGGAAAGTCGTGTACAGAACTGACGTCAGCGCGCATGGGTGGCGCCTAAGTAGTCTCCGTGACGTCATCTCGGCGCTTACGACGCCAGCGACGGACGCGGAGCTGCACGACGCCACCTACCGACGCGCAGGGGTACTGCTGACGAAAAACTTTCCGGATCCAGTCTGACGCCTGGGGATATTCTAAGGTAAGGAATCTATCACTAACTAATGTCTCTTACAGATATATCGTTACACAAGTAGTAACTTGTGCAACGGGATGGAGAAATGGGGTTGCAGGAAACAATATCAGCATTGGTTAGGGAGGGAGTCCTGGTAGAAACAAAGGAAAGTATTTGTAATTCCCCGATTCTCCCGATGCCCAAACTAAGTAAGGACCCCTCAAAGCCTGATGAGTGGCGTCTCGTGCAAGATCATCCTGAGATTAACAAGATAGTACAGCCCAGATTTCCAGTGGTGCCAAACCCCATTCCCATTCTTACCACCATACTCCCTTCAGCCACCTAGTTTTCTGTCATAGATTTGACAACTGCATTCTTCTCCATTCCCCTACACCCTGATATTCAGTATTTATTTTCCTGTGCCTTTAGGGGGATGCAGTTTTTTTGGACACAGACTCCTCAAGTGTATACAGAATCTCCTTCCATATATTCACAAATATTAAAGCCAGATCTTGATCAACATGTTTAGGAACCCTGGGTGGCATTGATCCAATATGTAGACGATCTTCTTATAGCAGCTGATACAAAATAACAATGTACGTGGGCCACTATCAATTTGCTTAACTTCTTAGCAGCCCATGGTCACAAAACATCTCCACAGAAATTACAGGTTTGTAGAAAACAGCTGTGCTATTTGGGCCACCTGATTTCTAAAGGGAAGAGGAGAATATCACCTGAAAGTATCTTTGCAATAATGCAACACCCTGCTTCTGCAACACAATATGAAGTACGTTCATTTCTAGGAATGCCAGGGTATTGCAGAAATGGATACCAAATGTTTTCCTCATTTCTAAACCTTTACAAGACCTGACACACAAAGATGTTACTGACCCTGTCCCATGGATGCAGATAGCTCAGGAACGTTTTCACGCTATTGAAAAGGCTCTCTGTGAGTCTCTAGCATTGGGGAATCCAGATTACACTAAAGAGTTCCACCTCTTTACATATGAGCATGAACGATGTGTCCTTGCAGTACTCACAGAGGAACATGGGGGTCTTAAGAGACCTTGTGCATATCTGTCTGCAATATTAGACCCTGTAGCCAGAGCACTTCCCAAATGCCTGAGGGCAGCAGCAGTTTCGGGTACAACAAAGTGAGAGTTTGGTTTTGGGAAATACATTGAATGTATTTGTTTCTCATTCTGTTTCTTACATTGCTGAATAAAGCATGTACGCAGCAGTTAACTAATGCCAGATTGACTAGATATGAACTGATTCTGTTATCGGCTGACAATATTACTTTGCATCGTTATACTTCTTTGAACCCAGCCACATTGACATCTTTGCTTGTGGAGGATCAGACTTGCATGATTGTATTTTGGTGACAGAGCAACAAATTAAAGGCAGTCATTTTTTAAACTACCCACAGGAGAAACTAGAGCAGCTTAAGCTATAACTACATTGGAAGACGTAGTTGAGACAAGACGAATATCACAATTGTCTGCCCAAGCATCAGAAATAATAGTCCTCACCCGAGCGTGTGAATTAAGTGCAGATTTGACAGTGAACATCTATACTGGCAGCCAATATGCCTTTGGGTTTGCGCACAATTGTGGTAGGCTTTAGTAGGAAAGAGGATTCCTGACCGCTAGCAGTGCTAAAATAAAACATGGTACCTTAATTGTACGCCTCCTCAGTGCATTGGCTTTGCCCAAAGGTCTAGCATTTATTAAACATGCTGCCCATCAGAAAGTGACCGATGATGTTAGAGTAACAATTGTGCTGATCAAACTGATAAAACTACTGCCTTAGCTGAAACAGATTCTATATATGTGGCTCAACCAGAGCAAACGTTGCAAGCAGACTGCAAGGTAAACATGGATCCCTGTTTGTTATAACAGAATCCAACTGAGGAAAAAAAGGTTGAACGACAAAAGGAGGGCATCGAGGTTGATGGGATTTGGGTAGGGCCTAAAAGAATGATTAGGTTGCCTAATGCTTTGATGTATAATTTCGCCCTTACCATTCATGATCCTGCGCTTTGGGGATGCAATGCCATGCCAGATATTTTTCACAATTTTGGTATAATAAGAACTTTCGAAGGAATGCAGAACTGCATTACATGTGGACTGTTTAACAGTGGTAAGGGAACACCCACTACATCAGGACACTTTCCAGCTCCCGAGGTGCCTTTTGAACTTTTGCAAATGGACTTTGTGTTGTTTCCATACACAAACAAATTTCGGTATGCACTGGTGGTGGTCTGTATGTTCTCTGGCTGGATTTAGGCTTATGCTACGAAGAAGAACAATGCATAGACAGTGGCTAAGTATTTGCTGAAGGAACTGATCCCAAGATTAGGGGTCCCACGCAGGATTTCATCAGATGACAGTCCACACGTTGTGAAAAAAGTGGTAGAGTGGGTATATAAGGCCCCGTTGATAAAGCAAAAGTTCCATTGTGTGTACCATCCACAGGCAGCGGGTGCAGTGGAGAAGAGGAATGGTATTCTTAAAGCAAAGATTGTGAAGATATATGCAGAGACTAAACTGACTTGAGTAGATGCATTGCCCATAGCACTTCTAAGTATGCACAGTACTCTGAAGTGTCACCACTAAATTGAGCCCTAATGAGATTGTGACTGCCAGATTGATGGCGATATGGTGGGGGGAGGGGTGTTTCCATAAGGAAATGCTATCATGCACATTGATGATGCAACTCTGAGAGACTATTTCATTGCCCCGACTAAAGGATTGAATCTTTTGATGAAAGATGCCCTGCCCGCATTGTTAACGACTGAAGGGCACGGTCTCCAGCCCGGAGACTGGGTGTTCACTAAGAACTTTCTGCGCAACAGTGGTCTTCGGCAGAGATGGAAGGGCCCCACCCAAGTCCTGCTGGTTACTAACACAGCTGTGAAATGCCAGGAATATAAAAACTGGACACACGCCAGCCATGTGAAGAGAGTGCCTGCACTGATGTGTCAAGAACAGTTAGAGCGCATTTCAGATCTACCACAAGCAGTGCATACTGACAAGCCCATATATAACTTGCGTCCAATACCTATAAGACAAGCTTATGAGTCCAAATAACAGTTTTGAAAGACTGGACTCAGAGCCTCACATATGCTGGAGACCATGTGATTGTGAAGAGTGTGGTGAATAGAGGTAAAAATACAAAACCAAGCGAACTGTCAAAACTTAATAAACAGTATTGAATACAAGGAGATATAATTATAAAGAGACATAAAAGGGAGCTCAAAAAGAGACTATAAAGTTTCCTTCTCTTCTTATACTTGTGATTGTTTTGTTCTGGTTGGCCCTTTTTCTTGTGATTGTGATATTTGAAATAGTGGCCCCCTACTGGTAAATAGGAAGTTCTATTTGTAACAACTGTTGCCCTGGCAATAGATTTGCACTAGTATCATCATGCTGAATATAAGGACAATGTTGCAATACAAATGATGAATGCATACTATAAAGAAATTAATGTTTCAAATTGCTGGATATGTATGCCGATGCCTGCTGAGGTGAAAAAGGGTTCCCATTTTTATTAGGTCAAGTATTTGAGACCTCTTGTATATACTTTATGTACTTTGTGGACTCTGGAGATCAGCCCTAGGACTTGTCTGCTTCCGCTTAGGGACTTTATTTTATGTTCAACTGCCTCTATTTAACTGTCTTGATGGAAAACGACCACCAGATGTCAGTAAAATACCAGAATTGCTTTCTGCTTGTTCAACTGCCTCTATTTAACTGTCTGGATAGAAAACGACCAGTAGAGGTTAGTAAAATACCAGAATTAATTTCTGCTTAGGGACTTTCTTTTTTTAATTTTTCTGGCAACTGCCTCTATTTAACTTTCTTGATATAAAACGACCAGCAGAGGTCAGTAAAATACCAGAATCACTTTAGCATTCTCTAGATTCCAGTCCATAGAAATTGTCTTCCATGAGCACCCGTAGACAATAATATTTTTTTCAAATCTTGTATTTTCAGTGATATGACCACCGAAGGCCCTGATTTTATATTAAAAACAGAGCTTTGGACTATACCATTTCCCGCTGAAAGGCAATATTTCTCTCCATGTGTTCCCATACCTGGCGTGCCACGCAGTTTGGTGCTTACTTTCCCTCCATGTTAAAGAACATTAGATGTTTCAGCACCCAGGCTAATGTGCTGCATAGCTAAATACATATAAGGTCCCAAAGGCGAGACCGATTGCATTGCAAATGCTTGTTTACATATGCCTCTACCATTTAATGCATCACGCTATGCGTTTTGGTCTACATTTAAGACCATTACTTTTGGGACAGAGCAGAAAATAATTGGACCATCCACATTTAAATAGACAGGTTAGTATACTTCTGGTTGTATAGAATGGGCTATGTCAGGAAATAAGGAAGAACAACGGTTAATAACAAATACAACACATCGGAGTGAATTTCTGGATTTAAAATGGAATAGTATAGCCCCTCCTGTTCAGGTACCTCTGGGATTAATTTGGAGATGAAAGGGGAGCATCTGTTTAGTGGACGAAGGAAGAGAAGAAAGGGGTGATAGTGAAGGTGAACAGTATTTTAACATAAGCAACACCTCTTCATCAGGCTAGCCCATGTACCTGGGAATACAAGTGTACCTTTTAAGTGGAGAAAGAGCTTACACCTGGTTGCCAAAAGATTGGGGGGGGTCCTGTTACATAGGATGGATATTCCCTACCCTACGACACCAACCAAAAAACCACTTACAAAGACATACATTGGAAAACCCTAATTCCATACTTGGGGGGGGGGGGGGAAGAGAAGCATAGATCAGACGGATACACTGCTCAAGAGACTTAGGAAAAGGGATAATACCGATGCTGGGAATAGCCCTCAATTCCAGACAAATAAGACAATAGGGTAGATTTACTGTGTTTATTTGTTATTTCTTTTTAAAGTAGTAGCCCTAAACCGGGCATCCATATTTGTTTCAAATGCCAGGTTCCTCTCTTCACCACCCTGCTCAAAGCCATGGCTGGTATTCCCTTTGTCAAGTTGACACAATGGATCTGGAGCTCTTCCAAGCTTCTTAGTGTCAGAGCCTTTCTAGTGCAAAGTTGTGGGGTTTTCGTTTGGGATGTATTGTTCTAAATCTGAGTCGTAGTGCCACCCTGTTTACCGGTCTCTTTGTATTTGGAGCAGACCTTTCCCTATCTTGCACTGCTTCTGTTGCTCTTCGTGCAGCCTCCCCGTGTTGTGTCTGATGTTTCCCTGCCCAATGTTGATCAGTTGTGAGAGTCATGTCTCGGCGTCTCTGCATCCCTTTGTTTTCCCTTCCCCTCCAGGGTCATATCTGAGGTTCTCTTTCCCAAGGCCACATGTTCCATAGTCACAGGAGAGCTCTCCACCATCCTGGGGAAAGGTTTTGCTGTACAACTGTGGCCAGAGGAGAGTAGGACAGCACCAGCACCCTGGAGAGAGGCGGGTAACTGCCGGGATAGCGCTTAAATCACTGATACTCAAAGTACGGCCAGGGGGCCGCATGCGGCCCTTCTGACCTTTACATGCGGCCCCCCTGGCCAGCAGCAGCTCTGGGCTGCTGTTTACTAGACTCGGCACTAACAATAAAAAGATGCTAAATAAAAAGGCAAACATTTATTTAGATGTAAATTTGTGTTAAAGAAAGGTAGTAACTAGGGAGTCCTGCACTGCACAACTTTAAGGACAATCTTAATTTTTAAAGACATCTTGCCGCAAAAGTGTAAAAATATGATCGTTCTTCAAAATTCAAAAAGTGTTTTTAATTAACCTGCAGAACCCTTTCACCTTAGTTTATCAGATTATATCAGTGCATTGAGAAGTATTATTTTAAAAGTGATAGTTTTCAAACATGAATTTATAAACATTCATTCTTCCCTCCACCCTGACAATAATGCCAATGGTGAACTAAAGACGCAAATCAGTTGTTATGTGCACTCTTTGGGTGACCTCGGTTCCTATTCTAAATGAACAAAGTTATAGTTTATTAAATCAAACACAGGAGAAGGTTTTGTAAAGCGCACACCCTTAAGTCATTTATTTTGAGGTCCTCTATTTGTGATAATGAAGAAAAAGGTGGGAAAGTGAAATAAAACAATTGCCTAGCGTCACACAATTTGATAAAGTGGGGAAGCTGGGATTAATAACATGTCTTTTGGTTTCACATTGTGCAATTATGCTTCGCTTCCCGTACACTCAGCTTACCGCCAACTCCCCCCGCCCAACCGCCACCCCGCTGCCGTCAATGCAGCCCTTGGTCACATCACACATCAAACTTATTGGCCCCTTGAAATATGTTAGTGAGTACCCCATGGCTTAAATGGTTGAGGGTAGAAGCACTATATAAAAAATGCGTGTGCTTTATGCGTCTCCTGCTCCTCCCATTGCAGCCCGCGGACATCCTTCAAAGTATCTTCTCTCATCTCCCGGAACACAATTTTAACCCGGAACACAATTTTAAATGTAAAAAAAAAAAAACGCTTTGAAATGTAAAATAGAGCTTGTTTTTATATTGCACAGCTGTTGTGCCCCTCTTCCCTCCTTGAATGAAATGGAAGCCTTAAAAGGCCTCCCCTTCATCCTGAGCACAGGGTTATGTATTTGGAAGGCCGTGTGTTTGCAACAAAGTCTCTTTCCCAGTCTGCTCTCTTTGAAGACACCTGTTGCAGCAACGAGAGGCGTTGGTGTCTCAGGGCACAGCAAAAACTGCGCATTCAAATGTGACTCAAGTAAATGCCGCTGTTTTGGTGCCAAGCTGTTCCCGTTTGCCTTTTTAGGTTCTTTATAAATGAATACCAACTTTGATGTGAAAGATTGAGGCAATTATCGTGGTCTCCCTTCTGTGTAATCCGTGCATAGCCCCTGTAGGGTGACCAACCGTCCGTAAATTTCAAGGACCGTCCATAATTTGGACCTCACGTCCGTTGTCCGTGAGGATCCCTTTTACGGACGCCTTTTGTCCGTAATTTTGGGCCTTGCAGGGAGCAGAGCTGTTCCCCTGTGAGAGGCCTCAGCTCCCTGATGGGGCCGCCTCGCACTCATCCTCGGAGCACCGGAGCAGCCCCACCCGCCCATTGTCATTCTGTCTGCCGGCTGATTGTCACATACAGAATGACAATGGGCCAGTTTGGGGTGTTACAGCATGTGGTGGCCTCCTCCTGCCGCGGTCTAGGGCAGGGCATTCTGTTAGGGTTAGATGGAAGAAATGTACAAAACAAATGTACAAAGTTAAAAAGAAGAGGTTATAGTTCTTACACAGTCTCATCATTTCAGAGCTGAAGCATTTTTATTATAATTTAAAACGAAGCCATAGTTGCTGCTTTTTAATTTATTTTATGCAACTAACATCCATTGACAAAGCCAATAGTCATGGCTTGTTGTAGGTCTAATGTTACTGGATGCAATGATAGAAACAGCAAAATACCAGTCTAGCGGCACATTATGCTCAGCACATATTTTTGAGCTGAGGTGTTTTAAGCCACGCCCTTAATTCCATCAGACACGCCCCTTGGAGAGACCCCCAGTTTTTTCATCCCACTAAAAGCCCTGGAAACACCACCACGTCCTGGCACTGTGCATCATGCATTACTCATGACTTCCAAGTTTTCAGATTGCCTATGTGCAGGGGCATAGTGAACCCTACCCCACCCCACCCCTTGCTTTAGGAACTACAGTGAGGGTGAAGTTCTTGATGGGCCTCTTCTGTCTGCAACTGGATGGGTGGGTGGGTGGATGGATGAAGGGTGGATGGAAGGATGTGTGGCTAAGGGGAATGGAGAGAGAAAAGGAGTATGAATGGATGGATGGATGGATGAGTGAAAGCATGGATAGATGATTGACAGAATGGATGGCGAATGGGTGCATAGATGAGTGAAAAGAAGAATGTAAAGATGGATGAGTGAAAGAATGCTTACATGAGTGAAAGGGAGGGTGGAGAGCTGGAAGAAAGGATGGATGGATGGATGAGTGAAAGGGTGAATGGGTGGACGGATGAGTTACTGGGTGGATGGATGAGTAAGTGAAAGGATGGCTGGATGGGTGAAACGGTAAATCGTTGGATGGATGAGTGAATGGATGGATGGGTGGAAGAGTGGATGGATGAGTGAAAGGATGGCTAAGGTGAAAGAGTAAATGGTTGGATGGATGAGTGAAAGGATGGATTTGGTGAATGGATGGATGGATGAGTGAAAGGGTGGATGAAGGGTTGGATGAGTGAAATTACGGAAGGATAGATGATGGATAGGTTTGCAAATGGTTGAAAAGGTTTGGATATGGATGGGCACACAGATGGAAGGACAGAATGAATGGTGAAAGACTGAATGATGGACGAAAGAATTGATAGATGACATTTTGAGTGAAACCCAACTGCTATTTGAATGTTACACTAGTAATTGTAAATGTTTGCATGTTTTGTTTTAGGTGTAAGGTTTTAGGGAGAGCCTCATAGTGCCATGAGCTGTGCTTGAGATGTATATTGTGTTTGTAGCAATAGGCAAGGCGTAAAAAATAAATTATGTAATAGTGTATCGACAGTGCATTCTTTAAGAAAGCTGCAGGGAAAAGCACCTTTGTGACTTCTGTCAGCTAGTGCGACTCTCTGCGAAGCCCCCATAAGCAAAGTCAGATTCCATATTTTAAGTTCCACTTGCTGAAACACCCATAATGCGTCCCCTATAGTGGGTTCATAACAGCAATCCTCCCTTTAGTTCACCTATGTGTGCCGCTTTACATCTCACAATTGCACTCAGATATGAGATGCTAGTAACAAAATGTATCCGAGCAGATCTTCCTAACCACTTTTCTCTCCAAAAATGCCTGCTCAGGACCATGAGTTGAAAACAAAATATCAGACTGGACAACCCAGTGCAGTAACCATATAACTAGATTATTATCATATGAAATACCACAAAAAGACCTGCACAGGTGCTCAAAGATGCACGCATACTGAAAAACCGTGAGTTGCACGATTGTCTCAACCTAATATAAAACTTATTTTGACTTGTACTTAAGTGGTTGTCTATTTACTTACTTTTATACTATCGCGCAAGTTCCTCTGATGTGTCTGTAAAATTTAACTTTGGTTCCGAAGTTTTGTCCTGAATTTTCACCTTCTGTCCTGAATTTTTGTCCTGAATTTTGACCCTCTGTCCTAAATTTTTACCCTTGCCGTCCTGAATTTGCACCCATGCCAGTTGGTCACCCTAAGCCCCTGTGAACATGTCCTTGATGAGTGTGCTGGGACCTGCATCGCGTTGTTGACAATGCAATTCTCAGATTAAAGGTAGACATGACTACTACTTCTGCAACAGTGACATCTAGTGGTCATGTGGGTGTATGGCACTTGCGGACAGTCGGAGGTTGTGTCATTCTTTTAAAAAATTAGTTCACGCCCCTCCATTTGCACAGTTGCAGCTGCGCTATTGTGATTTGGTGACCGATCAGTGTGCGCACATATTTTTTGTTGTGATTAAAGTGTATGCTTATATTACCTTTTTCACCAGTTAATTAACACTTTCTTCCTAAGTTTCAATATGACAGAAAACATATCTTGAACTTTTTACCCCGTATTCTCAGTTAGGAAGAACTTCGAAAAATGTGCACTACCTGATGAAAAATGTAATCTGGTATCTGCGTTAATCACAACAGAGATCAGGTGATAAGACACATAAATCACAGAAACGCAGCTGCCCCTGTGCAAACTGAGGCGTACCGAACGGTCCTGTGCAGGTGTACATTGCTCATGATACGGGTGCTGGTGTCTTTACCTTAGCTTCAAGAGTTAATTGCAGGCACTGAACTACCATTGCCCAATAATGACCTTTCACCAAGTTGTCGAAAGTTAGGATCCGTTACTGGTGCAAAATGAGAGCGTTTACCACCATGCCAGAAGGAGAGGTTCAACAGGCCTAGCCACACCTAGGAGAAAGGATAGCGCTCCAGCTGATTAGACAAAGAAGAATGCTCTCCCTCCCTACACAAAGAAAAGAAGAGCATGCAACCATCCTGGACAAAGAAAAGAAGAGCACTCCACCATCCTGGACAACGGAAAGAAGAGCACTCCACCATCCTGGACAAAGAAAAGAAGAGCACTCCACCATTCTGGACAAAGAAAAGAGGAGCACTCCACCATCCTGGACAAAGAAAAGAAGAGCACTACACCATTCTGGACAAAGAAAAGAAGAGCACTCCACCATCCTGGACAACAGAAAGAAGAGCACTCCACCATCCTGGACAAAGAAAAGAAGAGCACTCCACCATCCTGGACAAAGAAAAGAAGAGCACTCCACCATCCTGGACAAAGAAAAGAAGAGCACTCCACCATCCTGGACAAAGAAAAGAAGAGCACTCCACCATCCTGGACAAAGAAAAGAAGAGCACTCCACCATCCTGGACAAAGAAAAGAAGAGCACTCCACCATCCTGGACAAAGAAAAGAAGAGCACTCCACCATCCTGGACAAAGAAAAGAAGAGCACTCCACCATCCTGGACAAAGAAAAGAAGAGCACTCCACCATCCTGGACAAAGAAAAGAAGAGCACTCCACCATTCTGGACAAAGAAAAGAAGAGCACTCCACCATCCTGGACAAAGAATAGAAGAGCACTCCACCATCCTGGACAAAGAAAAGAAGAGCACTCCACCATTCTGGACAAAGAAAAGAAGAGCACTCCACCATTCTGGCCAAAGAAAAGAAGAGCACTCCACCATTCTGGCCAAAGAAAAGAAGAGCACTCCACCATTCTGGACAAAGAAAAGAAGAGCACTCCACCATCCTGGACAACGGAAAGAAGAGCACTCCACCATCCTGGACAAAGAAAAGAAGAGCACTCCACCATTCTGGACAAAGAAAAGAAGAGCACTCCACCATCCTGGACAAAGAAAAGAAGAGCACTCCACCACCATGCCAAAAGGAGAGGTTCAACAGTCCTAGCCACACCTAGGAGAAAGGATAGCGCTTCAGCTGCATAGACAGAGAAGAATGCTCTCCCTTGGACAAAGAATGTAAGACACTCATCCACCCTATGCAAAGAGAAGAAGAGCAAGCAACCATCCTGGACAAAGAAAAGAAGAGCACTTCACAAGCCTGTGCAAAGAAAAGAAGAGTGCCCTACCACCCTAGAGAAAGAAAAGAAGAGCATTCCACCACCTTGTACAAAGAAAAGAAGAGCACACCACCATCCTAGACAACGGAAAGAAGAGCACTCCACCATCCCGGACAAAGAAAAGAAGATCGCTCAACCACCCTGCACAAAAAAAAGAAGAGCACTCCACCATCCTGGACAAAGAAAAGAAGAGCACACAGCCATCCTGTACAGAAGAAAAGAAGAGCACTTCACCATCCTGGACAAAGTAAAGAAGAGCACTTCACACGCCTGTGCAAAGAAAGGAAGAGTACCCTACCACCCTAGAGAAAGAAAAGAATAGCACTTCACAAGCCTGTGCAAAGTAAAGAATCAATCAATCAATCAGGGGTTTGTTAAAGCGCGACTACTCACCCGTAAGGGTCTCAAGGCGCTAGGGGGGGGGGGTGCAGGTTCCATCCATCAAGGAGGGGGTCTGTCGAAGAGCCAGGTTTTGAGGTTTCTTGCGAAGATGGGGAGCGATGTTGTCTGTCTGAGGTGGAGCGGAAGGGCGTTCCATGCTTTGGCCGCGAGGAAGGAGAAGGAGCGGCCTCTCGATCTGGTCTTTCTGGTGCGGGGGACCACGGCGTAGGAGAGCTGGGCTGATCGTAGGGTCCTTTGGGGTGCGTGGAATTTGAGTCGGCTGTTCAGGTATGCTGGTCCGGTGCCGTGGAGGGACTTGTGTGCGTGAGTGAGCATCTTGAAGGTGATTCTCGCCTCGACAGGGAGCCAGTGGAGTGTGCGCAGGTGCTGGGAGATGTGGCAGTGTTTTGGCAGGTTGAGGACCAGTCTTGCGGCGGCGTTCTGGATGTTCTGTAGCTTGCGGGTGAGGTTTTTGTTTATTCCGGCGTAGAGTGCGTTGCCGTAGTCGAGTCTGCTGGTGACCAGGGCGTGAGTGACGGTCTTTCGGTGTTCGAGGGGATCCATTTGAAGGTCTTACGAAGGAGGCGGAGGGTGTGGAAGCAGGAAGACGAGACAGAGTTGATCTGGCGGTCCATTTTGAGCTCGGAGTCCAGGATGAGTCCCAGGTTGCGTGCGTGGTCCGTGGGGGTTGGCGGGTTTCCGAGGGCGGGGGGCCACCAGGTGTCGCTCCAGGCATCGGGGTTTGGGCCCATGATGAGTACTTCTGTTTTGTTGGTGTTTAGTTGTAGGCAGCTGTTTTTCATCCATTTGGCGACGGCTTCCATGCCTTCTCGAAAGTTGCGTCTGGCGGTGTTGGGCTCGTTGAATAGGGAGAGGATGAGCTGCGTATGACACGATGTTGAGTCCGTAGGTTCTGACGATGGGGGCGAGTGGAGCCATGTAGACGTTGAAGAGCGTCGGGCTGAGGGAGGAGCCCTGGGGGACTCCGCAGGTGGTAGGTGTGGGGTCCGAGAGGAAAGGGGGGAGTCTGACCCGCTGCGTCCTGCCGGAGAGGAAGGAGCGGATCCAGTCGAGGGCCTTGTCCTGGATTCCTGCGTCGTAGAGTCTGCGTATTAGGGTGCGGTGGGAGACTGTGTCGAACGCCGCTGATAGGTCGAGGAGGATGAGGGCTACTGTTTCTCCTTTGTCCAGTAGGGTGCGGATGTCGTCTGTTGCGGCGAGGAGGGCGGTTTCCGTACTGTGGTATTTTCTGAAGCCGGATTGGGAGGAGTCGAGGATGTTGTGTTCTTCAATGAATGTGGCGAGTTGGATGTTGATGGCTTTCTCGATGACTTTCGCTGGGAACGGGAGCAGGGAGATGGGTCTGTAGTTTTTGAGGTCGGTGGGGTCCGCTGAGGGTTTCTTTAGGAGGGGGTTGACCTCGGCGTGTTTCCAGTCATCGGGGAATGAGGCGGTCGCCAGGGAGCGGTTGATGGTGTGGCGGAGCATGGGTGCGATGGTGTCGGCGGCTCGGTTGAAGATGTGGTGGGGGCAGGGGTCCGTGGGGGCCCCTGAGTGGATTGACTTCATTGTCTTCAGTGTGTCTTCGGTGGTGAGGGCTGTCCAGTCGTCAATCGCTGGTTTCCGGGTGTCGGGGGTGGTTGGTGAGGGTTCAGTGTGTTGGTTGTCTTCGTCGAAGTTGTCGTAGATGCTCTTGATTTTGTGGTGGAAAAGAAGAGCACCCCACCATCCTGGATAGAGATAAGAAGAGCACTCCACCATCCTGGACAAAGAAAAGAATAGCACTTCACAAGCCTGTGCAAAGAAAGGAAGAGTACCCTACTGTCACGAAGACGGCACATCGGGTATAGAAGTGAAGGAGGACGATGATATGGAGAGCTGGTGCGTTCCTCATCACGCAGACCATCTTCTTCTATTTTTGCAGCCGCAGCCACTGAACGCTGGATAAAGGACCCTGTCACCAATCAAAACGAGGAGTCTGTAGAATACCAGCATTCCCCCTTTAAGAGAAGCCAGTTCCTGTCGGGCCCCGCCCCCTAGACGACCGTCATTTCCTTTACGGAGGAGATTCGGGAAGCCGAGAGAGACGCGGAGGCTCAGACGTGGGAAGCCGCGGCCAACAAGGAGGAAGACGCGAACGAAGATGGTGAGGAGAAAAGGAATGTCGCCCTGAGAAGACGGGAAGCTCCGAGACGAAGGACCCGAAGACCAGCAGAGAACGAGGGAAGCAGCGAATTATCCCGCCACGCTCACGAAAGAGCGTGGCTCAGCCAGGTACGTGCTCAGTTCCTGGGACTGTTCGGGAGGAGGGAGGCGAAGGACATAACAGGGGAAACCACAACCAAGCCCCGAGAGTAGTCACACGCTTTGTCCTCCCTTTCCTTTTTAGGCACATGGTGGTGGATGACCATCCCTTGGGTGAACCCTCACTCCCTTCCCTTGTATGAATAGGTGGTGTATCTGAAAGAGACACGTTAGTGACAGATTCCTTACCTTAGAATATCCCCAGGCGTCAGGCTGGATCCGGAAAGTTTTTTGCGTAGCAGTACCCTTGCGCGTCGGTAGGCGGCGTCGTGCGGCTCCGCGTCCGTCGTCGGCGTCGTGATCGCCGGGATGACGTCGCGGGCAGTACTTAGGCGCCGCCCTGCGCGCTGACGTCAGTTCTTCTTTTTCCGCGCCAGTAAGCGCAGATCCGGGAAGAGCAGTGCCCTAGTCACTTTTTGACTATCTTTTTTGTGAAATTTTTCACTGTTTTCTTCAACGAGTCTTCACGACTCCTAAGGTGTCGTAGGGATGCCCGGCTTTAAGCCCTGCGAGGAATGTGGTCGTATGATGTCCATCACGGACCCCCACCTCGAGTGTCTCTTCTGTCTCGGCCGAGACCACGACACGAAGTCGTGCCCTGACTGCCGGAAACTTCATCCGAAGGCTTTGCGAGAGCGGTCTCGAAAGCTCCTTGAAGTCCGGCAGTCGGCTCCGCGCCGCACCAAGCCCCGGTCCCGGGAGAGGTCGAGGGGCCGGACGCGGAGTCCCCGCCGTTCGTCGGAATCCAAGTCTTCGCACTCCTCCGGTAAGTCGAAGCACAAGAAGTCTAAGCGGCGTCATCGCTCTAAGACTTCGCCTCGCCGGTCGCGCGACTCGGCTGAGGTCCCTGTCGGCACCGTCCCCGCGGCCCCGGACGTGCCTGTCGAGTTGCCCCCGCATTACCCGTCCTACCCGGGTTCGGGGGCGACTCCGGCGGAAATACAGAAATTCCTGTCGGCCATGGCCCGCCTCTTCGGGCCTCAAGGTCCCTCCGGTGCGCCTTCGGGCCCCGCGGGCCCAGATGGGGTTGCTCCGGCGTCGCCGTCGACTCCGGTCCCGGCGTCGCCTGTCCCACCAGCCTTCGTCCCGGCCTCGGCTCCGGCCCCGGCCTCGACCCCGGTTCCGGTGGTGCCGCAACCCCCATCGACGCCGGTTGACCTAACCACGCCTCCGCCGACGCCGATGTCCCCGGTGCCGTTTCCGACGCCGTCCGGGGCTCCGGGCGGCGTCGTTCCCGGTTCTCCCCAGGTCCGGACATGGAGCCGGTCCGGCGCCGCCCGACGCCGGTTCCGGCGCCGATGAGACCTTGGGTCCCTTATGTCCCTCCTCCTCCATCTTTTCAACCTGAGGAGGACCAGGAGAGCTGGGAGGGGTCTGACGACCCTCTCACACAACAGTGCGAGTTTGACCCGGACTGGGTTGAGGAACTTGGGGATGCCAGTGGGCTGGATACCTCCCCCGACTCTGGCATGCTGTCTCCTCCCGTGGCAACGGAGGAGGGGGCTAATTTTGCAACGGTGTTGCGTAGAGCTGCTGGAGCCTTAAATCTCCAGTTGCCTACAGTGGCCGTCAGGACTAACCTCCTGACTGAAGTGCTTCAGCCGGCGGCCTCCTCTTCGGAGCCTGTGCTGCCGTTCAACGATGCACTCACTGACGTTCTTTTGGGTGCCTGGTCCAAACCCACCACAGGGGCTCCTGTGGATAGGAACGTGGCCCGACTCCATCGCCCGGCTCCGGGCGACCCCCTGTTTCTCTCCCAACACCCCACCCCTGAGAGCTTGGTTGTCCAAGCCTCTGCCTCCCAAACAGCCTTCCCTACCGCCCCTCCGGATAGGGAATCCAAGCGCCTGGATCACTTTGGGAAGAAGGCTTTCTCTTCCTCCAGTGCTGGCTTGCGGTCTGTTAATACCGCTTGCCTCTTGGGCCGATACACCCACTCCCTGTGGGATTCGGTGGCTGATGTTTTGCCGCAGTGTTCTGAGGAGGTCCAGACACTGCTTACCCGCGCTATTGCGGAAGGGCGTGATGCGGCTAAATATACCATCCGCTGTGGCCTTGATACCGCCGACTCGCTGGGCAGATCGCTTGCAACGACGGTGGCGCTGCGTCGCCACGCCTGGCTGAGAACCACTGGTTTTTCAGGGGATGTCCAGAATACTCTCATGGACATGCCCTTTGATGGAGTCGGTCTTTTTGGTTCGAAGGCAGACCATGCGCTGGAGCGTTTCAAGGACTCACGGGCTACTGCTAAGTCCCTGGGCCTTGCTGTTGTGCGCCCTCCGCAAACGTCTGCTTTTCGCCCCTTTCGTGGCCACGGAAGGGGCGCCCAGTCACGTCCACAGGCCGGCCAACGGCCCGCGCAGCAAGCGCCTTCGCGTGGCCGAGGACGTGGATACCGCCGTGGCGGTTCGGGCAACCAGCGTGCGGGTCAGGCCACCACCTCCAACCCGTCCGCGGCCTCCAAGCCCTCCTAGTCCCTCCTTTCAGGTGCACAGCACGCCAGTCGAGGGCAGGGTCCGCCATCACCTTCACCACTGGCGTCCCATCACCTCGGACAAGTGGGTCTTGGACATTGTCCGAAGGGGCTACTCCCTCTCCTTCGAGACCACCCCCCCAGCCATGCCACCTCCATTCCACCGCATGTCAGGGGATCACTTGGTGCTTCTACAGAAGGAAGTCACGGCCCTCTTGGCCAAGAGGGCCATCGAGCGTGTTCCGACCCCAGAAGTAGGGCGTGGTTGCTACTCCCACTACTTTCTGGTGCCCAAAAAGGACAAGGGGGACATGCGTCCTATCTTGGACCTCCGGAACGTCAATCGCTTCCTCCGGAAGGAGAAGTTCAAGATGCTCACCCTAGCTCAGGTCTTGACTGCCCTCGACCCCGGAGACTGGTTGGTAGCGTTGGACTTGCAGGACGCCTATTTCCACATCCCCGTCCTGCCGGCCCACCGGCGTTACCTTCGGTTCACGGTAGGCCTCGAGCATTTTCAGTTCACCGTGCTCCCCTTTGGCCTTACCAGTGCCCCTCGGGTGTTCACGAAAGTGATGGCGGTGGTCGCAGCTCATCTGCGCCGGGCAGGGGTTTCAGTCTTCCCCTACCTCGACGACTGGCTGCTGAAGGCGGGCTCGTCCCAGGCAGTCGTCTCCCACCTCCAGACTACGGCCGAACTCCTGCACTCGCTGGGGTTCTCCATCAATGTGCCGAAGTCGCATCTGATTCCTTCTCCACAGCTCCTTTTCATCGGAGCAGTTCTGGACACGACGCAGTTTCGGGCCTATCCTCCCGAACGGCGAGTCCGGGATATTCAGGCTATGATTCCGATCTTTCAGCCTTTATCCTGGGTTTCGGTACGGATGACCCTGAGGCTGCTGGGCCTCATGGCCTCCTGCATCCTGCTGGTCACTCATGCCAGATGGCATATGCGGGCTCTGCAGTGGGACCTGAAGTTCCAGTGGGCACAGCACCAGGGCGACCTGTCCGATCACGTCCAGATCTCGGAGGGGACTGCAAAACAGTTGCAGTGGTGGCTCTCGAACCGGCAATGGGTCATGGGCAGATCCCTCTCCCTTCCCCAGCCAGAGCACACAGTTGTGACGGACGCGTCCCTTCTGGGATGGGGCGGTCACATGGGAGAGGCGGAGATCAGAGGCCTCTGGTCTCCGGCGGAGTCCCGGCTCCATATCAACCTTCTGGAGCTCCGGGCGATCCGACTTGCACTCAAGGCATTCCTTCCCTCTGTCAAAGGGAAGGTAGTGCAGGTGTTCACAGACAACACCACCGCCATGTGGTACTGCAACAAACAAGGCGGGGTGGGGTCGTGGACCCTTTGTCAGGAGGCTCTGCGCCTCTGGACATGGCTGGAACACCAGGGCATGTTCCTGGTGGTTCAACACCTGGCAGGTTCTCTGAACGCCAGGGCGGACGAACTCAGCCGCAGGTGCATGATGGATCACGAATGGCGTCTTCACTCGGAAGTGGCGCAAGGACTCTTTCTACAGTGGGGAGAGCCTTGGTTAGATCTATTCGCCACCGAAGAGAACGCGCAATGTCATCAGTTCTGCGCGTTGGAATTTCCAAGGCGGCACTCGCTCGGCGACGCTTTTCGTCACGAGTGGAGTTGCGGTCTATTGTACGCCTTTCCGCCTATACCACTTCTACCCAGAGTGTTGAAGAAGATTCGGCACGACCGGGCCCAAGTCATTCTTGTGGCTCCGGACTGGGCTCGAAGAGTTTGGTATCCCGAGCTACTCAATATGAGCGTAGATCCCCCGATCCGTCTGCCTCTTCGGGAGGATCTTCTGTCGCAGCAGCAGGGGACGGTCCTCCACCCGAACCTGTCCAGTCTACACCTGCTTGCGTGGAGATTGAGCGGCGGCAGTTGATTCCTTTCGACTTGCCTCCCGAAGTTTGTGATGTGATTCTGGCAGCCAGGCGTCCCTCCACTAAGGTGGTATACGCCTGCAGGTGGAACAAATTTGTGGCATGGTGCACAGCAAAGGCTGTGAATCCCCTTTCTGCCCCTCTTTCTGAGGTCCTTCTGTTCCTTCTCTCTCTGGCCCAACAGGGTTCTGCCCTGGGTACCATCAAGGGTTATCTTTGTGCTATCTCGGCCTTCCTCAGGCTCCCTGATCAGCCCTCCCTTTTCAAGTCCCCTGTTGTTAACAGGTTCTTAAAAGGCATTACTCACCTCTTCCCTCCTGTTCCGTTTGTGATGCCTCAGTGGGACTTAAACTTGGTTCTTACCTTTTAATGTGCGCTCCCTTTGAGCCTCTACATAACTGTCCTCTTCGTCTTCTGACTCTGAAGACAGCCTTTCTGGTGGCCATCACCTCCGCTCGGCGGGTGAGTGAGCTCCAGGCTCTATCTTGCAAACCTCCCTTTCTGTCTGTTCATCCAGACAAGGTTGTTCTTCGGACGCGTCCGTCCTTCTTGCCAAAGGTGGTTACTGCTTTCCACATTGGGCAGACCATCACTTTGCCCACCTTCTTTCCGCCTCCGCATCCTTCCAGAGAGGAAGAGAGGCTCCACCGTCTGGACCCAAAACGTGCGCTCTCTTTCTATATTGACCGCACAAAACACTTCCGGGTGGATGACCAGCTCTTTGTTGGCTACGTGGGCGCCAAAAAGGTCGGGCGGTGCACAAGAGGACCATCTCCCGCTGGGTTACCTTGTGCATCAAGACCTGCTATTCTTTGGCTAAAAGGAGCCTCCTGTTGGGCTGCGTGCCCATTCCACCAGGGCAACGGCTGCTACCACGGCCTTGGGCCGCGGTGTTCCGCTGCCGGTTATCTGTCAGGCAGCTACGTGGGCCTCGCTGCACACGTTTACAAAGCATTACTGCCTTGACAGTCAGGTCCGGAGGGACGGCTTCTTTGGCCGTTCTGTCCTCCAGGACTTCCTTGTCTGATCTTTGTTCGCAGACCCACCACCGGGGTTGGTATTGCTGGGGTATCTATTCTAAGGTAAGGAATCTGTCACTAACGTGTCTCTTTCAGATGCACAAGTTACTAACTTGTGTAACGATATATCTGTAAGAGACAGTAGTTAGTGACAGATTCCTACCGCCCCACCCATCCTCCCCGTTCTGCGAACTGATTTCTAGGGTTAAGGACATCCCTTTCAGGGCCCTAGTATTTTTCAGACACCTATGTCCGCTTCTTGCATGGCTCTGCGTTCCTGGCGCGGAAAGTCGTGTACAGAACTGACGTCAGCGCGCAGGGGCGGCGCCTAAGTACTGCCCGCGACGTCATCCCGGCGATCACGACGCCGACGACGGACGCGGAGCCGCACGACGCCGCCTACCGACGCGCAAGGGTACTGCTACGCAAAAAACTTTCCGGATCCAGCCTGACGCCTGGGGATATTCTAAGGTAAGGAATCTGTCACTAACTACTGTCTCTTACAGATATATCGTTACACAAGTTAGTAACTTGTGTATCAGCAACACTTACCTGTATTCCTTTTATTTTGTTTGAGGGATATCGAAAAGACGTCTGTTCCTCCCTGGACTGAGAAAGAGGGACCATCACAGAACAGAAGAGTAACGGGACATATACACATAAAAAGAAGGGAAAACGGAGAGAAGAACCAGAAGGACTTAAAAGAGATTTATTAAACAATAAAGAAATATCAAACGTGCATTAACTCTCCTGCCTGGTCATTACAATCGGCAACACTTGGTGTCAGAAGTGGGATATTTGTCCATTAGTAAGGAATAATGGAGAACCTTATCCAACAATTAATTAAAGGACAGGAGAAGTTGGAATGGGCTATAGAACGCCAAATGACCTCGGCTCAAGCCGAAAGAGATTTCTTTAAAAACGTTATATCCTCACAGGTAAAATGCATGCAAAAAGTTGCCGAAGACCAGGTACAGATGACATCTGGATTACAAGGATACAAAGGTAGTTCCCCTGGTCCCTCCAATATCGTTCTTCAGAAATATATACCTGGAGAAGATCCAGATGCCTTTTTGCTAAATTCTGAGAGAGCGGCCAAGGCTTGTGGTTGGCCTGTGAGTAAATGGCCATTTTTTTAGCCCCTTTGCTCACCGGAGAGGCCCAAGCCGCATATCAAGTAGCAAACATTCATGGAAATACCCCTTATGAGACCATAAAGACCATAATATTGGACCATTTAGGAGTAGATGCAGAGACATACTGGGTACGGTTTCGGAAAGAAAGAGGTAACCCAGGCGACAATCCAAAAACTCTATTCTATAAATTAAAGACCGCTGCAGATAACAGAAAACAGCAAGGAAGAGATCATGGGACTCATATATTTAGAACAATTCCTTGAGGCGCTTCCATATACAACACAACGTTGGTTAAGGCAGCATTCCAATTTGACCGTTGAGCGAGCAGTAGAGATGGCTACCACCTTTTCTCGTGCTCAGACCAGGACGTCTTCGGGGGAGACAGAAAAAATCCCTCGGCCTACTGCCATATCAGGAAAAAATGAGAAACGAAGTGTCAATAAAACCCTCCAAGAACCTGTTAAACCACGGATTCATAAACCCGACCTGTCCATTCCTCGGGGTCCCCAGTGTTTTTATTGTGGTGAATGGGGTCATATAGCCGTCTGTGCCCACAGCGGAAACCCCAGGAAGAACCCATGGACATCAGCTACGTCCCTAAAACCATCCTCTGTACAGAAGAGATGGGGACCTGCTTTTATGTAAGTGTACAAGTGAACGCTAAACGAGTTATTGCCCTGTTGGATTCAGGGTGTCGACAGTCAGTAGTACAGGGTGATTTAGTCACCCCTTCCCAAATTGTCCCGGAGTCCTTAGTACACATAAGATGTGTACATGGTGATATCTAACCATATCCAGTAGCTGAAATACAGCTCACCCCAGTAAACGCACCGACTATAAAAGTCAGGGTTGGAGTATTGGATAATCTCCCTGAAGAATTGATTATAAGAACGGACAATCCTGACTTCATAGAGATGTTTCTCAGTACGGTACAAACCCAACAGCTAAAAATTAAGCAAAACACACCAATAGAGACACCACAACCTGCACTCATAACCAAAGATCCCTGGCTTCTAGATAAGAATTTTCGTTATGCCCAGACTAACGATCGCACCGTTCAGAACGCGCGCAACGAAGCAAGGAGAAAAGTCAACAACCCCATAACGAGTTACCCACAATTTGTAGTTAAGAATGAGTTGTTATATCGGATAGAAAAGAAGGATGACCCCTTGCAATTGTTGGTACCTCTGTCTTTCAGAGACCAAGTAATGTTCTTTACACATTCACACCTCACGGGTGGTCATACGGGTGCTTTAAAAACCACCCCAAACATCCTGAGACACTTTTATTGGCCTGGCACATATGGCACTATAAAGAAATAGTGCCAAGAATGTGAAGTATGTCAGAGGAAAAACCCCTATAAACCACCTCAGGTACCCTTACAACCCCTTCCAATTATAGGGAAACCCTTTGAACGAATAGGTATGGACCTAATAGCGCCCATAGCAAAATCACAAAAGGGGCATCTATATGCCCTTGTGATTGTTGACTATGCTACTAGGTATCCCGAAGCTTTCCCCTTACTATCTCCTACCACTAACAGCATAGCAGATAAGCTGATAGAACTATTCTCCCGAGTAGGTTTTCCCCGGGAAATCTTGACCGATCAAGGTTCGCCATTTGTCTCTAAACTTATGAAGCAGGTCTGCAGAATTCTTGACTCAAAACACCTTAAAACATCCGTTTACCATCCCCAAACAGATGGTTTGGTGGAGAGGTATAACGGAACCCTTAAGTTGACTTTAAAGAAAATGCTACATAGTGAAGGGAGAAACTGGGACCAATTACTCCCGTTAGGTTTATTTGTTATACGAAGCCAAGTCCAAAGCAGTTTGGGTTGTTCCTCTTTTGAACTATTGTATGGACGCCAACCCAGATCCCTCCTGGAAATGACAAAGGAGATGTGGGAAAAAGAAAAAGAGGAAGAAACCAGAGAGTTCCTAGAATATGCCCAAGAACTCAAATCAAGACTAGCGAAACTCCGAAATCTAGCGTATTCCAATTTAGAACAAACCCAGATCAGACAAAAAACTGTGTATGATGAGGAAAAAAAATGGCGACGACTACAAGTGGGTGACTGGGTCTTGGTACTCCTCCCCTCCTCCCCCACCAAAACTAAGGCTGAATGGAAAGGACCTTACAAAGTAGTAGGTGTTGTTGGAAACACCACCTATAAGGTTCAGGTACGACCCAAAAAAGTACAACTGTATCATATAAACCTACTTAAAAAATGGCTTGGAACCCCTCCTAAACCAAATCACCTCACATACTCAACCCCGAGACAAGAAGACAATACCCTAGACCAACTGGTGATAAGTGACTCTCTGACTGCAGAACAAAAGACTTCACTTCAGGCTATCTTACAACCTTTCTCCCCTCTTTTTTCTGATATACCGGGTAGAACCCCGCTGATACAGCATACTATAACCACTCCCCCGGACCAGTTATAAAACAGCGACCATATAGGATCCCCGCAACTAGGAGAGAGGCAGTAGCAAGGGAGATTAACAACATGTTGAAGATGGGGTCATGCAGCCGTCCCAAAGCACGTGGTCATCTCCTAGAGTCCTGGTTCCAAAACCAGATGGGTCAATAAGATTCTGCATTGATTTTCGCGCTGTAAATTCTATATCCAAATTCGACTCCTATTCCTTACCCAGAGTAGATGAACTGGTAGAGAAATTAGGAGACGCCCAATACATAACTACCCTAGATCTCACAAAGGGCTATTGGCAGGTGCCCCTTAGGAAGGAAGACCAAGAGAAAACTGCCTTCTCTACCCTCGATGGACTATATGAGTTCACGGTCCTACCCTTTGGTCTCCATGGCGCTCCTGCCACTTTTCAGAGATTCATGAACAGGGTACTCCAACACCATCAAACTTATGCCTCTGCCTATCTGGACGATATCGTCATTTTCAGTCCTTCATGGGAGGAACACCTCAATCACTGTAAGAATATACGCCAGGCTTTAAAACAAGCAGGCTTGCACATAAATGCAAAGAAGTCCAAACTGGGTTTCAACAAAGTGAGGTACCTCGGTTATGTCCTGGGTAATGGGGTGATAGAACCCCAAGAAGACAAGGTGAAGGCTATTCTTGATACCCCCTTTCCTTCAACAAAAAAGGAGGTTAGGGCCTTCTTAGGACTGTTGGGGTACTACAGACGATTTATACCGCAATATTCAGAGAGAGCAGGACTCCTCACAGACCTGCTGAAGAAGGATTCGAAACCCAAGCATCTCTTATCCGATTCCCCTGCTGCTAGGGAAGCATTTCAACGCCTTAAAACTGCTATTACCACTAGCCCTGTCCTTGCCTCCCCCAAGTTCAATAACCCTTTCATTCTACAGACGGATGCATCCGAAATCGGATTGGGTGCCGTTCTTTCCCAGCTCTCTCCAGAGGGCCTTGAACGACCCATTCTGTTTATCAGTCGGAAGTTATTTCCGAGGGAAAGGAAATACCCAGTGATAGAGAAGGAATGTCTTACCATCAAGTGGGCTATCGAGGAACTACGATACTATCTCGAAGGTAGACAGTTCACTCTTTACACTGACCCGTTGTTATGGATGAGCCGGAATAAGGGACACAACCCTTGTGTCCTCCGCTGGTTTCTGTCCTTGCAACCCTTTACCTTTGTGGTTAAACATCGGAAGGGGACTGAAAACTGAATGCAGACTTTCTTTCCCGAATCCCTGGTTTCCCCGAGCGGGAAAATCCTAGGGGGGGGGACTTGTCACGAAGACAGCACATCGGGTATAGAAGTGAAGGAGGACGATGATATGGAGAGCTGGTGCGTTCCTCATCACGCAGACCATCTTCTATTTTTGCAGCCCGCAGCCACTGAACGCTGGATAAAGGACCCTTTCACCAATCAAAATGAGGAGTCTGTAGAATACCGGCATTCCCCCTTTAAGAGAAGCCAGTTCCTGTCGGGCCCCGCCCCCAAGACGACCGTCATTTCCTTTACGGAGGAGATTTGGGAAGCCGAGAGAGACGCGGAGGCTCAGACGTGGGAAGCCATGGCCAACAAGGTGGAAGACGTGAACGAAGATGGTGAGGAGAAAAGGAACGTCGCCCCGAGAAGACGGGAAGCCCTGAGACGAGACGAAGGACCCAAAGACCGGCAGAGAAACGAGGGAAGCAGCTAATTATCCTGCCACGCTCACGGAAGAGCGCTGCTCAACCAGGTACGTGCTCAGTTCCTGGGACGGTTCGGGAGGAGGGAGGCGAAGGACACAACAGGGGAAACCACAACCAAGGCCCGAGAGTAGTCACACGCTTTGTCCTCCCTTTCCTTTTTAGGCACATGGTGGTGGATGACCATCCCTTGGGTGAACCCTCACTCCCTTCCCTTGTATGAATAGGTGGTGTATCAGCAACACTTACCTGTATTCCTTTTATTTTGTTTGAGGGATATCGAAAAGATGTCTGTTCCTCCCTGGACTGAGAAAGAGGGACAATCACAGAACAGAAGAGTAACGGGACATATACACATAAAAAGAAGGGGAAACGGAGAGAAGAACCAGAAGGACTTAAAATAGAATTATTAAACAATAAAGAAATATCAAAAGTGCATTAACTCTCCTGCCTGGTCATTACAATTGGCAACACTTACCACCCTAGAGAAAGAAAAAAAGAGCACTCCACCACATTGCACAAAAAACAAGAAGGGCACTTCACCATCCTGGACAAAGAAAAAAAGAGCACTTCACCACCCTGGATAAAGAAAAGAACCCTTCACGATCCAGGAGAAAGAAAAGAAGATCACTCCAGCATTGTGGGTAAAGAGAACACTCCACCACCCTCCACAAAGAAAAGAACACTCCACCACCCTCCACAAAGAAAAGAACACTCCACCATCCGGACAAAATAATAAGAGCACTTCACAGCCCTGCATAAAGGAGGGAAGACACCGCCGTCCCGGACAAAGAAAAGAAGATACCTCCACCATTGTGGGTAAGGAGAGAAGAGCACTGCCCTGGGCAAGGAAAGTAGAGCACCCCATCAACCTGGACAAACAAGAGCACCCCGTCAACCGCGACAAAGAAAGGCACCCCATCAACCGCGACAAAGAAAAGAAGAGCACTGCGTCAACTGGGACAAAGAAGAGCACTCCAACACCCTGGACAAATAAAAGAATGCTCTGCCATCCTGCGGAAAGAAAAGAAGAGCACTACACCATCTGGATCTAAGGTGGCCTCTTGGGTGTTCATGTTTTAAAAGTTAACTCCCAGCAAAGTGTTTTGCGCTCATAGTACTACAAGCCGGATCTGCTGTTTACATGTTTGGGTATAGCTACCTTTAGCTACAAAATATTCTGACCACCCTTGTACCCTTTGAAAGTCTCAACCCACAGAACACCACTGTTACGTGCTGCGTTTTCTCTCTTTTTATCTGCAAGGTCCCATGTTTGATTTTTTTTCTGCCTGTGGCCTTTGAACTCCAAAGACCAGAGGCTACTTTTGGCTACAGGCACTCATAACGGGATAATCTACATCTGGTTACCAGGAGAGTTGCTTGCCGGTGATTGTTGATTGCAGTCTACCGATTATAGGGTTGAAGTCTTTTTACTGAAGCCCAGATGTCAGGTCTACCAACCACCCCACTAAGGAGATCATATAGGTCTCCCGTTGAGTGCCATCCCATGCATTTGACTCTTTTTCACATACTGGACCTGTGATGCCCTTATATGGATATGTTTTGCAGATATCTGGCTATGGGTAGAAATACACATTAATTCCCACCAAAGTACGTTCCCTCCAATTTGCCTAGGTCAGAGCCAATGACTATTGTCTCTTTAATGAATGCCTGGCCACCTAACATTTCAAGCAAAACTACCTATTTGGGAGCTAGACCTGTGCCTAACATCCTTGAACTGTAAGTGCTTTGTAGTCGGAATTTTAAGAAGTAATTGAAAGAAATGAAAAACGAAAGTGAAAGCTCGCCCTATAGTTGTTGCCTGTACGATACCTGTTGTGTTGTGGTTGTATCTAGCCTTTATGAGGCATATAATAGGGGGAGGTGTTCTAGTTCCATAATGTAGAACAGGGTGGAGTGAAGGTTCCTAAAAAGTTAGTTGCTCCTTGCTGAGTGAATTGTCTTACTTTGTCATCGGCGTCAAAGCTTTATTATTTACGTGCGAGGGTGTCATGACTGCTACTGCATGCGAACTACCTACTCTGACTCAGGGAAGATTGCAATGGTACTTCCCTGTTTCGTGCATACGAAGTAAGCTTGCTCTCCCGATGGTAATCATGTTTCCAAATGAGCGAGGAAATCATCTCGCCCTCTATCGGTGTGTTATACTGTCCTCTAGCATCCCATTACGATATAGACAGTGCAACTTTCCATTGTAAGAGCGATGTGCATTTTATTTTGTTGTAATACATTTTGGGCGCTTTTCTTCTGAACCGGACTGCAAAATTTAGACAAAAATGTCGTTCACTGAGATAGAGATTAACGTAACCCAAATTTGCGGAGACGGGTCGTTGGTGCGAGCAGCCACCAGAGAGCCCGATTCCACAATGTGGGATGGAAAGATGTTATTTAGAAGTGGTCTGATCCCCACTCGAGATGTAGTAATGAATTGGTCTAAATGGTGGACTTGTGACAACTATATCTCAAATACACAGACTAAGAAGCCATAGGCTCCATATACATGACAAAGTTTGCGATGTAGTAATCTCAAGGATTTTGGGGGCTGTGTGAAAAACCTATTTGGGGAGCCTCTCTACGGAACATATTTGAATTTTATAACCCATGTCTGATAGACGTCTAGCTGCAGATTCCATACTTTAGAATTATCCCCAGGCTTCAGATTGGATCTGGAAACTTTTCTTGAGTAGTACCCCTGCATGCAGGTGGTGTCGTTCGGCTCCACGTGGCATCATCGGTGTCGTCCGTGCTGGAAGTGATGTGCGTGGTCCCTATGTAGGCGACAACAAAGCACGCGGATGTCACTTCTTTTCTTTACACGCCAGTCAGCGCAGATCTGGAGAGAGCTAATCCCAGTCATTATTTGACTGACTTTTTTTTGACTTATTGTCAAAGTTTTTTTTGAGATCTTCTCCTGGTGTGGCTGGATGACAGCTAGAAAACCTGGCTTCAGGTCCTGCGGCGCCTTTCACAGACAGATGTCGGTGACTGACCTGCACCTTGTTTGCCTCTGGTGGCTCCAGCATGACCACGACGCGAAAACCCACGTCAACTGCTGCACCATGCACCCCAAGGCCTTCAGAGAGTGTTCCCTCAAGCTCCCTGCTGCTCGATGTGACGCCATGACAGTCTTGATCCCGGTCAAGAGGAAGATCCTGAGACCGATCGCAGAGCCCAAAATCCATATCACACAAAAGTTGTCCTCGGGTAAGTCCCACTGTAAGAGGAAGAGTTTGCCCCATCCATTGAAGTCATCTGATGAGATGAGGGAGCGCTGTCATTCTAGGACTTGTCCGCGGTTGAGCCTGGGCCAGCTTCGCGCCAACTCAGTGACTTCTGTAAGGCTGTCTTCATATTTTGGCTGCCTGTTCCTTCTGATGTGCCTTCCGGCCCTACAGGTTTGGGAGGGGCCCCCACTGGTTCTCTGCTGGCATTTCTGCCCCCAACTCCAGTCGGACCTCTTGCATCCATGGACGGATCCGGACCAGTCCTGGTTTTTACCACCGCGACCTTCCCCATTGCCGGTCCTGATGCTCACTGCACCATCCCCAACTCCGACACGGAGCCAGAGGGGCATCGTGCGATGCTGGCGCTGACTAGAGCCATGCCTTCCAGGCCGGAGCCCGAGCCCTATTCCTATGGCTGGGACTTTGGAAGGAGTGGGAGGGGTCGCTGGACCCTGAAGAATAGGAGCGCCTAGAACCTAACGTGGACTGGTGTGAGGAATTTGCTGACGCCAGCGGACTGCACACCTCTCCAGATACTGACATGGTCTCTCCTCCTACCGTGGCTATGGAGGAGGGGGCCTTGTTTGCTATGGTGGTGAGAAGGGCGGCTGCAGTCCTGGACCGTAGCTTATTATCAGTGGCAGTCAATACTAACAACCTGATGGAGGTGCTTGAGCCGGGAGTGACCCCCTCAGAACCGCTTCTCCCCTTTAATGAAGCCCTCACTGTCATTCTGCTTGGGACTTTGTCCAAACCCTGCACAGGGGCTCCTCTGAACAGGACAATTGCCCGTGCCACCGCCCGCCCCAGGGGATCCCAATTTCCTCACGCAACACCCTACCCCAGAGAGCTTGGTGGTCCAAGCTTCCACCTCCCGTGTAAATCCTGGAGCATTCCCTACCAAGCAAACACAAGGGGATGATGGACGGAGCACGGAAACTTTTCAGACACTCACCTCTGGTCACAGATCTGGGCTGAATCCATCATTGTTCTTTAGCTCACTTCTCCACCCCAGGTCAGACCCAGCCATATGCAAATCAGTCTTGACACTGTTCCTCATGGGAACAGTCCAGCCCGAACTGCCGAGCCAGGACTTCCCTGGACCGGAAACAAGCATCCTAGGACTGGTTTCGGGGTAACACCCCTCATCAGCCAGGCTAGCTTGAATCCACTGGCAAAGTGAGAAAGGGACCCACGCCTGGGCATACCCTGTCAACTTAGGGCGAACAAAGCAAACGCAAGAAGATGATGGACGGAGCGGTGAAACTTTTCAGTCACTCACCCCCAGTCACAGATCTGGGTTGAATCCATCATCGTTCTTTAGGTCACTTCGCCACCCCAGGTCAGACCCAGACATATGCAAATCAGTCTTGACCCTGTTCCTCATGGGAACAGCCCAGCCCGAACTGCCAAGCCAGGCCTTCCCTGGACTGGAAACAAGCATCCTGGGACTGGTTTCGGGGTAACACCCCTCTGCAGCCAGGCTTACTTGAATCCAGTGGCGCAGTGAGCATGGGACCCACGTCTGGGCATACCCTGCCACTCCACCTGATGGACACCTTCGGAAAGAAAATGTTTTCTTCTATCAGCCTGGCACTGCGGTCCGTGAATACCGCGTGCCTTTTCGGCCATTACTCCCATGCACTGTGGGATTTGGTTGCGCAGGTGCTGCCCATGGTCCCGGAGGAAGCCCGGGCCACACTAGCCCAAGCTATTGCAGACGAGAGAGATGCCGCCAAGTTCACAATCCGATGTGGGCTAGACATGACTGACTCGCTGAGCAGAGTGGTTTCTAAGTCGGTGGCCTTACGGCACCATGCATGATTGAGAAAAACTGACTTTTCCAGGGATGTCCAAACGTCGCTTATGGACATGTCTTTTGATGGCTCCCGTCTCTTTGGAAGACAAGGCAAACTCAGTGCTGGAGCAATGTAAGGACAGCAGGACTATGGCCAGGTCCTTGTTTCTTTCCATGGCCCCTAAACAACCTAAGTCTGCCTTTCGCTCTTTTTGTGGTCTTGGAAGGGGCCTCCTGCCATCTTTACACACCCAGCCACTATGGCGCGCAAGCTTCCTAGCCTCTGTGGGGCCTATGATGTGGTACCCAAGGACCCTGTGAGTCGGTCAGTCAGGCAGCCAGAGGTCAGGCCAGTCCATCCTCCCTCCCCCCGGCAGTTGCAGCCTCCATACACCTTTAGTTTGCCTTCTTACCATCATGAGCACCCAGTGGGAGGCAGGGTATGCCATCACCTGTCTCACTGGAGGACAATAACATCCGACTGCTGAGTTCTTCAGATTGTCTGAAGGGGCTGCTCCCTGTCCTTCGTGACGTCCCCTCCTCCGATGCCACCCATTTTCAACAAGCTAATTGAGCACCGTCTCTCGTTGCTCCACCAGGATTGACTGCTCTCTTGGCTACGGGAGCCATTTAGAGGGTGCTGACACCAGAAGTAGGTCGTGGTTGTTATTCTTGCTACTTTCTGGTGCCCAAGAAGGACCTAGGCCTTCGTCCTATCTCAGACCTGTGTCCTCAATTTCTTCCTCAAGAAGGAGAAGTTCAAAATGCTCACACTCACTAAAGTGCTGATTGCCTTAGACCCAGGAGACTGCATGGTAGCCTTGGGCTTGCAGGACGCATACTTCCACATTCCCCTCCTGCCTGTCAACAGACGTTACCTGCGGTTCACGGTGGACTACAAGCACTTCCAGTTATGTGTGAACCCTTTTAGCCTTACCAGCACCCCTCGGATGTTCACCAAGGTGATGGCGGTGGTTGCAGCTCATCTGCGGAGATCAGGCGTGCCAGTCATCCCCTATCTCGACAACTGGCTGTTAAAGGCGGGCTCACCCCACGCTGTCGTCTCCCACAGCTAGACTACAGCGGACCTCCTGCATTTGCTGAGGTTCACCATCAGCATGCCGAAGTCACACCTCCCTCCCTCTGAGATGCTTCCTTTCATCATAGCTGTACTGGACAGGGTGCATTTTTGGGCTGATCCTCCCATATGGCCAGTCTAGGATATAGAGGCTATCGTACCGATGTTTCAGCCTCTATCCTGGATTTCGGTGAGACTGACTTTGAGGCTGCTGGGTCTCATGGCCTCTTGCATCCTGCTTGTGGCACATGCCCACTGGCATATGCGGGCTCTGCAGTGGGACCAGGGATCAGCAACAGGGGAATCTCTCCAACATAGTCCTGATCTCAGAGGGAACTGCAAAAGATCTGCAGTGGTGGTACACGAACCACGATTGGGTCAGCGGCAGACCCCTCTCCTGTCCCCAACCAGATCTAACAGTAGTGACAGATGCGTCACTCCTGGGATGGGGCGTCCATCTGGGAGAGGTGAAGATCAGAGGCCTCTGGTCTCCGGTGTGGTCTGGCACATCAACCTTCTGGAGGTGCGTGCGATCCGGCTGGCTTGGAAACACTTTCTATCCTTGATCAAGGGAAGGTTATTACAGGTGTTCACGGACAACACCACCGCCATATGGCACTGCAACAACAAGGGTGAGGTGGGGTTGTGGACCATTTATCAGGAGGCCCTGTATCTCTCGACATGACTGGAACGTCTGGGAATATCCCTGGTGTTTCAACACCTGGCAGGCTCTCTAAACACTATGGCAGACTAACTCAGCCGAAGATGCCTAGCGGATCACGAATGGCATTTCCACCAGGAGGTGGTGCAAGGTTTCTTTCAGCATTGGGGAAAACCTTGGCTAGATCTGTTCACCACCACCAAGAACGTGCAATGTCAGCAGTTCTGCATTCTGGAGTTTCCAAGTCGGCTCTCGCTTGGAGACGCTTTTCATCTCAGGAAGATCAGGAACAACTGGGCCCAAGTCATCCTAGTGGCTCCATACTGGGCTCAGAGGGTTTGGTATTCCGAGCTGTTGAGCATGGTCATCGGTCCTCCGATCAGGCTGCCCCTTCGGGAGGATCTTCTGTCGCAGCAGCAGGGGAGGGTTCTCCACCGAACCTGTCAGCACTCCGCATTCATGCCTTCACTAATCCTTTAATGGGCTCTGGAGTAGCGTACTATTCGCCCAAAAAAAAGCGCTTCAACACCCCATTAGGGGTAAGAAGGGCTCTATAAATGCAAACCTTTTTCCCTCTTCTATCCCTCCGCTATCCTTCTCAATCCAAATAACTGATTTATATCCACCAGTCAAATTACTTTCATATTTCACTATACTAATTCACCACTAATCCTTATGGGTTCCGGAGTAGTGTGCTACTCGCCAAGAAAGTGCTTCAACACCCCATTGGGGTAACAAGCGCCATAGAAATGCAAACCTTTTTTCCCTCTTCTATCCCTCTGCTATCCTTCTCAATCCAAATAACTGACTAATATCCAACACTCAAATTACTCTCATATTTCACTGTACTAATTCACCACTAATCCTTATGGGTTCCGGAGTAGCGTGCTACTCGCCAAGAAAGTGCTTTAACACCCCATTAGGGGTAACAAGCGCTATATAAAGGCAAACCTTTTTTCCCTCTTCTATCCCTCCGCTATCATTCTCAATCCAAATAACTGACTAAATATCCACCACTCAAATTACTTTCATATTTCACCATACTAATTCACCACTAATCCTTTATGGGTTCCGGAGTTGCGTGCTACTCGCAGAAAAAAGCGCTTCAACACCACATCAGGGGTAACAAGCGCTATATAAATGTAAACCTTTTTCCCTCTTCTATCCCTCTGCTATCCTTCTGAATCCAAATAACTGACTAACCTATCCACCACTCAAATTACTTTCATATTTCACTATACTAACTCGACACTAATCCTTTATGGGTTCCGGAGTAGTGTGCTACTCACCAAAAAAGCACTTCGACGCCTTGTCAGGGGTAGTAAGCGCTATATAAATGCAATTACAATACAATACAATTACAATGTGAATTAAGCAGTGATAGTTGACAGCTTTTGACTTTCCACCTGAAGTCTGCACTGTTCTCTTGTCAGCCAGGCGTCCCTCTACTAAGACGGTATAACCTGCCATCGGGGCAAGTTAATGGCATGATGTGCAGAGAAACAGGATGACCCTATTTCTGCTCCCCTCTTTCAGGTCCTTCTCTTTATCCATTCTCTTGCTCAGCTGGGCTCTGGGCACCTTGAAGGACTATCTTTCTGCCATCTCAGCCTTTGTGTGGTTGCCAGACCAGCCATCCCTCTTCAAATCCCCTGCTGTAAATAGGTTCTTGAAAGGTTTGTTATACATGTTTCCTCCCTTGCCCTTCATCATGCCTCAGTGGGACCCTCATCTAGTCCTAACATTTCTGATGTGCGCTCCCTTTGAGCCATTGCACAACTGTCCTCTCAGGCTCCGTACCATCAATACGGCCTTCCTGGTAGCAATAACATCTGCCTAGAGGATCAGTGAGCTTCAGGCTTTGTCATCCAAGCCTCCATACCTGAACATCTACCCAGACAATCTGGTTCTTCGCACTAGAGCTTCCTTTCTGCCAAAAGTCGTCACTCCCTTTCATGTAGGCCAGTCCATCACCCTGCCTACCTCATTTTTTTGCTCCTCTGCATCCCTCTAAGAAAGAGGAGTGACTTCACCGACTGCACCCAAAAAGAGTGTTGTCGTTCTTCCTTGACTGCACGAGAGAAGTCCGGGTGGACGACCAACTCTTCGCGGAGTATGTCGGAGCAAAGAAGGGAAAGTCTGTTCAGAAATGGACTATCTCCCGATGGATCATGCTCTGCATTAAGATCTGCTACACACTGGCAAAGAAGCACCCCCGGAGGGTTTCGGTGCTCTTTCCACCAGAGCAAAGGCTGTGACCACTGTGTTAGCATGCAGAGTTCCAGTCCTAGATATCTGCCAGGCAGCAACCTGGGATTCCCTACACAGATTCATGAAGCATTACTGCCTGGACAGTCAGGTCCGTTGGGACAGGCATTTTGCATGTTCGGTCCTGCAGGACTTTATAATGTGAAATTGTTTCGCAGACCCATCTCCGGAGAGGTATTGCCTAGGTATCTATTCTAAGGTAAGGAATCTATGGCTAGAAGTTTCTATCAGATGAACAAGTCACTTACCTTTGATAACGCCTTATCTGGTAGAGACTCTATCTAGCCACACATTCCTAACTGACCCACCCATTCTCCCCACTTTGTGAACAGATTTCTAGGGACAGGGCTATTCCCCTTTTAGGGCCCTAGTTTTCCACACCAGTGGGCAGTGTTCTTCGTGGCTTTGCCATCCTGGTGTGGAAAGTTGTGAAAAGAAACTGACATCAGCGCGCTGGGGTGGCGCCTATATAGGCACCGCACACGTCACTTCAGGTGGGGATGATGCGACGACGCCACATGGAACCGAACAACGCCACCTACCTGCACACAGGGGTACTGCTCACACACAAAAATCCGGATCCAGTCTGATGTCTGGAGATAATTCTAAGATTTGGAATATGTCGCAATATAGAGTCTCTACCAGATAAGGCATGTTGTGAAATGTGCAGACAGCTTGTTTGAGGCTGGCAATGAAAAATAACTATGCCAGGCTAACAGTAAGTGTATTTAACAAGCATTGGCATAGCCAATAGGTCTCGCCTTTGGGTCCTTATAAGTGTTTAGCTAGAGTTATTGGCTTAGCCAACGTGATTAAACTATGTTGTAGAGCAGTGTGGCTGCTGGCAATTATGTCAGCTTGTTTTGAAACCAAAAAGAGTAAAAAAATGTGTGTGTGTGTGTGTGTTGTTGTTATCAAGATGGAAGTTGAGGTCACTGAAGTAAGGAACAGCGATAATTTGTGAAAATGAAAGAAGGGGAATAGATAGTGTGTGGGTAAATGTGAGATAAAAACACAGCCACCACTGGATTAGAAGGACTAAAACCCGAAACAGCAGCAATTCTAATCCGGACTTTCTAAAAATACACTCAATAATACTGCAGAATTAATCGCAAAGGCAACATGACTTGCTGGACTGATGCGCAGCACAAATGCTGTCTCTAGTGTGATGTACGTGTGTTTCTTGTTCACAAACAGCAGCGTATTCATTGACTTGGTACATGGGGAACAACGACGGATCTTCCTCATCACACTGGTTGTTCTGGGCTTTGGTTTGGTTGTGAGCCTCGGGGACTTTACAAAAGGAAACGCACACAACAACACCGAAGATTGTTCTCCGAGCAAACAGAGCCACAAAGGGAGCAGGCCCGTCACTGACAGGCAGTGGAAACAGCCTGAAAACATACCTGTTGTATTCTGAATGGGCGAGTGCGCTGTAAATAAAAGACACCTTCCTCTACCGTTGTAAAACCTGCACAGACAACCTTTCTGTATTCGTGTCAAAACCTGCTGTACAACGTCACTGCTTTTCAGCAAAGAATAAAATGTTCAGGGCATAGATATCAGCGGTTAGTTACGACGTATTTTTGATTACAAAATGAGCGACCGTACAGTTTTTCTGTCACCTCCGCGTAGGGCTGACGAGAAAATGTCACAAATTAGTGAAACGCAGTGCACTCACTTGTTTCCGCTGCAGCTGTCTTGAACTCCATGTCTGCGGGAGAAGAGGTGACGGCGTCGGTCAGTGAGCAGCGCGGCGTGCCTGAGCAGGCAGCAGCCAGACCTCAGTCCTTCTGTCTGATTTGAGGGACAGCGCAGGCCTTTTATGTTGCCTCTTTGTAAGTCCACTGTGCCTGGGTGTGTTTTACACGGGTTTTTGCCGTGGGTGGAGCAGGGATGCCAGTCTTAGTTTTAAAGCATTTTGAAATATGCATCCTTACGTTTACTTAATGACGTGTTTAATGGTTTGTAGTCTCACGCAGCTTGTGCGATCACCCGTCACAGAGGCACATTCTGAGCAGTGTCTCGCTTCAGCCCCCAGGGCGAGCAGGAGGAACCCACGTAAATGCTCTTGTTGAATCAAAATAAGCGATTATAACAGCACGAAAGTGAAAGCGACCGCAAGACAGGCAAATGTAAACAAGCGCGCGCGGCCACGCTACTTAGAAACAGATGGCCCCTGCGCGCCGCTGCTCGCTCCCGCAAGTTGGATGCCGCCACACGCACGAGTGTTAGAAAAGTGCAGACCGATTCCAAATGGTCATCTCCTAGTGCAGCGCATGCGCGCTGCGCTAGGCTCGACCTAAAAATGGAATCAGGCTCAGGAATCTATATTAACAGCACCAATCAACTGATACTATATGTACCCAAAAACAAGCATTGTGAAAGCCAATAAGTCTAGCTTGCATTTGCGATCCGAGAAAGATGTTGAAAGAAACTGCTGCCTTGAAAAGAAAAACCAAAAATCTATTGTTTTCTATATACACTGCATCTCTGAATTAAAAATAGTCCTTCATGTAGTGCAATTCAAGCACTACATAGGAGGTGAAATGAATACACCAAACAGCCAGTACCATGAGGTGAGAGTGAAATACTCCTCTATGTGTAACCAAGGCCCACTTTCCATATATTTTAAAGAATTGGTAGTAATAAGTCGCATACGGGTGTGCTATTAAGCCAGCCCTAAAAACACAAGAATAACCCTTTTGCTCATTAGCAACATCCCTCTGGAGCCTTCTCATAGAGAATTTGGCCCATTGCTCCTACTCTTCAGAAAAGAACTCAAACCCTTACTCTTCGCACCGCTTCTCCCTCCATCTGACTGACACCTTAAGCCTCTACAATGTCAATAATGGAAATGATATCAATTCTGTAATTGTTGTAATTCACATAATGGTCTAATTGTAACTGTGGTTAACCTGCGCTTCCACTGCTTTTTATTAACTCCAATCCTGCTTGTTTAACCAACGTGTGGCGATACACAGTGTTTAGCTCTCTATAAAGCCCTGTTCCTCCTCTTCCCCGCTCACAAGGGCAGGCCCACCCAAAAAAAAAAAAACCTACTAGGATGATAATAACCCGTTGAATACAAAAAGGCAACTTATTTTGTGCTTGGTGGTTTAGAAATGGTAAGTGCAACAGCAGTGTAATAGTGGAATTATTTTGCAGCAATTAATCCACCAAATTTGTAAGTGATCAAAAAGAACGTGCAGACTGAGGCAAAGGTTAATAAAAAGTAAATGTGAACTTTTGCTATTTTTCATATTGTAGATCTGTTTGAATTTGTCTTTTTTTCATCTTTTGTATTTTACTTTGTGTTTTTTTTAAACTTAGCAATATATTTTACCCTGTCCTTGTGTGATTGATTTTGCTGCTCAATTCCATTGTTCACCGTCCATGGTATGGCTCAATGTTGAACTGTTGTTAGTGCCTTTGTTAAAAGAGCATTAGTTATTATTTAATGTTACCTTTCAGTCCGGACGCCTCCCGTCTCTTATGTTATGTTTTCTTCTCTGCAGGGTCTGAACATCATCTTTAACGTAGCCCTGGCGTTTCTGAAGGT
Source organism: Calotriton arnoldi (assembly GCA_963921515.1). Taxonomy (NCBI): domain Eukaryota; kingdom Metazoa; phylum Chordata; class Amphibia; order Caudata; family Salamandridae; genus Calotriton; species Calotriton arnoldi. Next base: position 507,387 of record CAWUFW010003839.1, on the reverse strand, counting down.
AAGTCGTCTTCCTTTGCCACAATGTTGAATGTTTGTTCCTTGTGAAGAAGACACAGGGAGTGACCCTACTATCCAAGAGACAGGGTACCACTGGTAAACAAAAAAACAGAACTCTCTTGGACATCCGCCAAATTTTACCTACTTTCAAATGCACAATCAACCTCAATTGTACAGTATATCATACATACATATATGTTCAACTCAATGAAACCACAAATCTGAACCCAAAAAGCAACCATATATTGCACGACAACACAACCTTATGCATATACCATAATCAAAATTTATTAAAAATCAATAATAAAGAATAACACAAAAAAGAAAATTATTTTACACAAATTCATATATTAAAAACATTAAGAGCATTAAAAAACATCATAAAAGACAAAAGAACATATGTGAAATATTTAAATTCATCAGACAAAAGGTTATTTCCAAATGGAATCAAGTGTATACAACACCATTCGTCTATTCACTCATTGGTTACATTAGACATGAGGTTGTTCCAAAATATAACCCAATATAAAAACAGAAGCGTCGACGCGTTTCAGTGGTAGAGGATTATTGAAGAACCACCTTCATCAGGACATGTATAGAGCTTGTCTCTCGCTCAACAGATTTAAAAATGTACCACTAATTCCATGTACACAAAAGGAAATAATTATGTATTCGATCCTTCCAAACAAATTTAAAATGTACGCATGGTCCAATTAGATCCACCGCTTCTTCACCCACTTGGTGAATATTTCCTAAATTGGTTCGTGTGTGTACACAATTTCCGACAAAATTCAAAACCGGACTTAATTTATGAAGTCCGTTATTATATTTCAAGCCGGACACTCGTACTTCAACCCGCCTGGGATATTTGCTGCCAGCCGTCCTTCAATCCGATCACATCTGCTGCCTCGCCTTGGCACTGAGGAGTGTTAGGTGAATTTTCCGACTGTGCGTGGCTTGGTCTGTAGCCTCTGTTTCACCTTCACACTGCTGCTCCACTCACTTGATTTTTAATAAATTTTGATTATGGTATATGCATAAGGTTGTGTTGTCGTGCAATATATGGTTGCTTTTTGGGTTCAGATTTGTGGTTTCATTGAGTTGAACATATATGTATGTATGATATAATGGACAATTGAGGTTGATTGTGCATTTGAAAGTAGGTAAAATTTGGCGGATGTCCAAGAGTTCTGTTTTTTTGTTTACGAATGTTTGTTCCTTACAGACAATGTGGTCTGCTTGTTTTTTTTTTTTTTTTAAAGAGGGGCCTTCACGTCCCATCTTTTGTGAAAGTGCATGAGCTCTTGCTTACTGATTAGGCTAGGCCAAAAACGTGTCCTTTTTGTGAGGCGCAACCGAAGAGTCCGCTTCTGGTAACCAACATGACAGACTTAGCGGTTGTTACCATATGGAAGCTGTGTTAGTGTGCCTTTAAGGTTGCTTGTTGCAACCATATGGTGCTCTAGCATAGGTTAAACATGTCTGTACACAAACACACACTGTATTCACTCTTCTGCTGCTCACTGTGCTGTTATAAGCAAATGTCACATTTTTACGTGAACCTTGGTCCCATATAAATTACGCATGTAAGGGACCACCATGTCAGAAGCTTTTGTGCGGTACGGGTCAGAAATTTTATGTGCGGACCACAAATTACTGCCAACGCTTAAAAAATGAAACTTCAAAGTTAGATTTTTTTCTTTTTAAACACATTCTATTTTCCTTTAAGGAAAACGGGTTGTGTTTAAATAAAAAAGGTTGCTTTATTTAAAAGCAATCAGAGACATGGTAGGCTGCTGACCCCAGCAGGCCAAAATCCCTGTGATGGCAGCGAACCGTAGTGGGTCGCAAATTGGAACTTACCTCATTAATATTCATGAGGTGGTCGATTTGCGATCCACTACGAATCGCTAATGAAATTCAAAAGAGTTTCATACATTAGACATAGCAATTTCCTAATTGCGATTCGCAGGGAATCACAATAAGGAAATCGCTATTTCTAATCATCGTACATCTGGCCCTAAATTGGTATAGTAAAGAAGTACTTTTTCAGTAAGCAGTTTTCTTGGTGATTAGGTTACTTGGGGAGGAAGGGATGGAATTTTAGAAAAATATCTTCACCGTCAGCATAAGCAACTGAAACGGTACTAAAATTGTCACATTTTTTGAGAATCTATCAATCAATCAATCACAGAATTTGTAAAGCGCACTACTTACCCGCGAGGGTCTCAAGGTGCTGGGGAAAAAAAAAGGGGGTGCGGCTACTGGTCGAACAACCAGGTCTTGAGTAGCCTCCTGAAGGTCAGCCGGTCTTGGGTCTGTCGTAGGCTTAGTGGAAGGGTGTTCCAGGTCTTGGCGGCGAGGTGGGAGAAGGATCTGCCGCCGGTGGTGGTTCTTCGAATGCGAGGGACGGTGGCGAGGAGAGGTCGGCGGAGCGGAGTTGGCGGTTGGGGACGTAGAAGAGGAGTCGTCTGTTGAGGTAGGCTGGGCCAGTCTTGTGGAGTGCCTTGTGTGCGTGGATGAGGAGTTTGAAGGAGATTCTCCTGTCGACGGGGAGCCAGTGCAGGTTCCTCAGGTGGGGGGTGATGTGGCTGTGGCGTGGTACATCGAGGATCAGGCGTGCGGAGGCGTTTTGTATGCGTTGCAGTCGCTTGATGAGCTTGGCCGGGGCTCCCGCGTAGAGGGCGTTCCCATAGTCAAGTCTGCTGCTGACGAGGGCCTGGGTGACTGTTCTATGGAAAGGTTTTGCGAATATTTATCAAGTTTTTTTTCTTACCTTCTGTCAGCTGTGTTTTATGCCTAAATCTAGAGTATTGGATGTTTACGTCTAAAGGGCCAGAATTTCAGGATACCTGCTGATAATGTAAATGACTTATTGTAGTTTTGTTGTGTGTAAATTTTATGTTGCTGTCATAAATATCTGGCATGAATCCGTCTCTCCTTGGACGCCCGAAGTCTGGATAAGGTGCATGTGGCTGGACATTAACCTTTATTCACTGTGATAGTCTGCGTTATCCTCTTATTAACAACCTAGCTACACCGAACCTCTCATAGGTAATCTTGATTGCTACCACTGGAGCCCAGAGGAAACTTAGGGCCTAATTAGAATTCCCACGCAAATTGTGCATTTGCATAATTATAGTTACTGCAGGGTGCAATAATTAGTGCGTGTAGAATTATCAACCTGATTCCAATTTGCAACCCCACCAGTGGGGGTTATGCACAGTTTGGAGAGCAATATGTGGGATGTCAAGACCAGAATTCCACATAAATTGCACCCGTGGTTTGCATCTAATAGAGACTTCTAGCCGCAGATTCCTTGCCTTAGAATTATCTCCAGGTGTCAGACTGGATCCGAAAAAAAAAATTTGAGCAGTATCCCTGCGTTCCAGTAGGTTGCGTCGTTCAACTCTGCGTGGCGTCGTCCTTGCTGGAAGTGACTTGCGCCTTTATAGGTGCCACCCAAGAGCCCTGACGTCAGTTCTTTTCCTTCGTGCGAGTCAGTGCAGATTGAGAGAAAGCTACCCTGTCAATCACTTTTTGACTGCTTTTTCAACATTTTGTCGAAGTTTTTCGAGAGTTCTTCTCCTGGTGTGGCAGGGATGTCCACGCGGAAGGCCGACTTCAAGCCCTGCAATGCCTTTCATCAACAGATGTAAGTGAGGGACCGGTATTTTGTATGCCTCTGATGCCTGTAATGCGACCACGATGCAAAGACCTGCGCCGATTACCGTGCCATGCACTCACAAGGCCTTGAAGGAGCGATCTCTCAAGCTCCTTGCCACCCGGCATACGACGCCTCAACAGTCTCGATCCCGGTTGAGAGAAAGGTCCCGGGATCAGTCACGGAGTCCTAGACCCCTTTGCATTCTAAGTCGTCGCATCACTCTGGAAAGTCACATAAAAAGAAGAAAAGCAAGAAGTTGAAGAGGTCTTCGGCTTCGCCACGTCGCAGTCTTCAAATGAGACGAGGTAGCGTCATTCGAGGCAGGGCTCTGTGGTTAAGCCTGTGCCTGGACCAACTCTGCGCCTCCGAGTTTCGGGGAGCTGGAGTGACCCCCACTCAACTTCAGGAGTTTTATTAGGCCATGTGCCACATATTTGAGTGGCCCAATCCTGCTATCGCATTTTTGGGCCCCGAGGGTTCGGGAGGGGCGCCTACTGGTTCCACACCGGCTGCTCTGCCCATGGTGCCAGTCGGGTCTTCTGGATCCACGGATGGCTCAGGACCGATGCTGGTCGTACCACTTCAGCCTTCCCCGGCGCTGGTCCTGATGGCGCCACCATCCCCATTCTGATCCCTGACTCCGACATGGAGCCAAAGTTTAATCGGCTGGCAGGAGCCATGCCTTCCAGAACAGAGCCTGAGCCCTATTCCTATGGGCCAGGATTTAGGGAGGATTGGGAGGGGCGTCTCGACCCTGAAGAATACCAGTCTTAAACACCAACGTGAATTGGTGTGAGGACTTGGCAGAGGCGAGTAAACTGGACATTTCTCCAGATATTGGCATGATTTCTCCCCCCTACTGTGGCTTAGGAGGAGGGAACGTCAAATGCAATGGTGGTGAGAAGGGCAGCTGAGGTCTTGGACCTTAGCCTGCCCATAGTGGCAGTCAAGACAAATGACTTGACAGAGGTGCTTCAACCGGGAGTGACCCCCCTCAGAACTGCTTTTCCCATTTAATGAAGCCCTTACAGGCCTCCCGCTTGGGACTTGGGCCAAGCCCAGCACAGGGTCTCCTGTGAACAGCATGATTGCCTGCCGCCATCTCCCTGCCCCAGGTGACCCCCATTTCCTCACACAAAACCCTACCCCAGAGAACTTGGTTGTCCAAGCCTCTGCTTCCCATGTAAATCCTGGCGCATTCCATACCGCCCCACTGGATAGGGAATCCAAGTGGCTGGATGTCTTAGGCAAGAAGAGGTTTTCTTCCATCAAGTGGCACTGTAGTCCGTGAACACCTCGTGCCTTTTGGGCCATTACTCCCATGCTCTATTAGATTCGGTTGCGCAGGTGCTGCCCATGGTTCCGAAGGAGGCCCAGACCATACTTTCCCAAGCTGTTGCTGACTGGAGAGATGTTTCTAAGTTCATGATCAGATGTGGACTGGATACCACCAACTAACTGGGCAGAGCGGTTTCCTCAACGGTTGCCTTACAGTGCCACGCCTGGCTGAAAGCAACTGGCTTTTCAGGGGATGTCTAAGCATTGCTTATGGACATGCACTTTGATGACTCCCACTCCTTGGAGACAAGGCGGACTCAGTACTGGATGGCTTCAAGGACGGCAGCAGGGCTACGGCTTGGTCCTTGGGCCTTTCCATGGCTCCTCGCTAACCCCAGTCTTCCTTTTGCTCCTTTCCTAGCCACGGAAGGGGCTTCCAGTCGCATGTATACCCTCCCAGCCACAACGGTGTGCAAGCTTTCCAGCCTCTGCGTGGGCTAGGACACGGTACTCACAAACCTCGTGGGTCAGGCAGTCTGAGGTCGGGCCTGTTCGCCAGCCACCCCGGCAGCTGCAGCCTTCATCCCTTGTAGATTGCCCTCTTACCATCATGGGCCCCCAGTGAGAGACGGGGTTCGCCATCACCTGCCCCACTGGAGGTCTATAACATCAGACCGATGGATTCTTCAAATTGTCCGATGGGGCTACTCCCTCCCCTTCATGACTATCCCTCCACCTATGGCTTCTGCTTGCGACAGGCTGACGGAGGACCATCTTACTTTGCTCAGCCAGGAAGTGATGGCTCTCTTGGCCAAGGGAGCCATAGAGTGGGTGCCGATGCCAGAAATAGGTCGTGTTTGCTATTCCCGCTACTTTCTGGTGCCCAAGAAGGACGGAGGCCTTTGCACCCTCTCAATTTCTTTCTCAAGAAGGAGAAGTTCAAAATGCTCATGCTCGCTCAAGTCCTGTCTGCCCTGGACCTGAGAGACTGGATGGTAGTGTTGGACTTACAACACGCATACTTCCACATCCCCGTCCTGCCTGCCCATAGACATTACCTGCAGTTCAACGTGGACCAGGATCACTTTCAGTTTGCTGTGCTCCATTTTGGTCTTACCAGCACGCCTCGGGTGTTCACCAAGGTGATGGCGGTGGTTGCAGCTCATCTGCTGAAATCCGGGGTGCCAGTCTTTCCTTATCTCAGCGACTGGCTGTTGAAGGCGGGCAAGCCCCAAGCTGTCGTCTCTCACCTTCAGACTATGGCGGACCTCATGCGGTCGCTGGGGTTTACTATCAATGTGCCAAAGTCACACCTGACTCCCTCTCAGACACTCCCTTTCATCGGAGCAGTACTGGACAACGTGCAGTTTCGGGCTATCCCCCCCACAGGCGAGTCCACGATATTCAGGCTATGATATTGATGTTTCAGTCTTTATCCTTGATTTCAGCGAGACTGACTCTGAGACTTCTGGGCCTCAAGGCCTCCTACTTCCTACTGATAACACATGCCCGCAGGCATATGCAGGCTCTGCAGTGGGACCTGAAGTTCCAGTGGGCGCAGCATCAGGGGAATCTTTCCGTCATGGTTCAGATCTCGTAGGGAACTGCCAAAGATTGACACTGGTTGTTAACAGACTGTGATTGGGTCAGCGGCAGACCTCTCTCCCTTCCCCAACCAGATCTCACAGTAGGGAAAGATGCGTAACTCCGGGGGTGGGGCGGCTATCTGGGAGAGGTGGAGATCAGAGGACTCTGGTCTCCAGCAGAAATCAGACTCCACATCAACCTGTTGGAGCTCAGAGCGATCCAATTGGCATTAAATGCCTTTCTACCCTCCATCAAGGGAAGGCTAGTACAAGTGTTCATGGACAACACCGCCGCCATGTGGTACTGCAACCAGCAGGGCGGGGAGGGGTCATGGACCCTTTGTCAAGACGCCCTGCGTCTCTGGACATGGCTGGAACAGCAGGGCATATCCCTGGTGGTTCAACACCCGGCAGGCTCTCTGAACGCCAGGGCAGACAAACCCAGCCTAAGATGCCTAGCGGATCACAAATGTTGTCTCCATTCAGAGGTGGTGCAAGGTCTTTTTCTGCAGTGGGGAGAGCCTTGGTTAGATCTGTTCGCACCACATAGTACGCACAATGTTAGCAGTTCTGCATCCTGTAGTTTCCAAGGCGGCTTTCGTTCGTAGATGCTTTTTTCTCAAGTGGAGCTCAGGCCACCTGTTCACCTTTCCACCCAAATCATTCCTGCCCAGAGTTCTCAAGAAAATCAGGAACAACCGGGCCAAGTCATTCCTTGTGGCTCCAGACTGCTCTCAGAGAGTTTGGTATCCTGAGCTGTTGAGCATGGCCATCGGTCCTCCGATCATGCTGCCCCTTCAGGAGGAGCTTCTGTCGCAGGAGCAGGGTAGGGTTCTCCACCCGAACCTGTCAACGCTCTGCCTTCTTCCGTGGAGATTGGCAGCAACAGTTGATAGCTTTCAACCTTCCGCACAAAGTCTACAATGTTATCTTGGCAGCCAAACATCCCTCCACCAAAACACTATGCGCCTACCATTGGGGCAAGTTTGTGGCATGATGTGCAGAGAAACAGGTTGACTTTCTTTCTGCCCCCCTCTCTCAGGTCATTCTCTTTATCCTTTCCCATGCCCAGCAGGGCTCTGCTCTGGGCACCTTAAAGGGATATCTTTCTGCTATCTCAGTCTATCTACGGTTACCTGACCAGCCATCCCTTTTCAAATCCCCTATTGTACATAGGTTCCTAAAAGATTTGCAACATATGTTTCCTCTTCCCCCTTCATCATGCCTCAGTGGGACCTTAATTTAGTCTTGACGTTCTTGATGTGCGCTCCTTTGATAATTTGCTCAACTGCCCTCTAAGGCTCCTTACCATCAAGACTGCCGCAATAACATCTGCCTGGAGGGTCAGTGAGCTTCAGGCTTTGCATCCAAGCCTCCATATCTAAATTTTTACCCAGACAAGCTGATTCTTCGCACTAGAGCTTCCTTTCTGCCGAAAGTGATTACCACTTTCCATGTAAGCCAGCCCATCACCCTGCCTACTTTTTACGCTTTGCCACATCCCTCTAAAAAGAGCGTTGTTGTTCTACCTTGACCGTATGAGAGAGTTCTGGGTGGACGATCAACTCTTTATGGGATATATTGGAGTGAAGAAGGGGAAGGCTGTGCAGAATTGAACCATCTCCCAATGGATTGTGCTCTGCATTAAGATCTACTACGCATTGGCCAAGAAGCATCCCTCTGAGGACTTGCGTGCTCATTCCACCAGAGCCAAGGCTGCGACCACTGTGTTAGCACGCAGAGTCCCTGTCCTGGACATCTGCCAGGCAGCAACGTGGGCCTCTCTGAACATATTCACAAAACTCTACTGTCTGGACAGTCAGGTCCATCGGGTCAGGCACTTTGACCGCTCGGTCCTGCAGGACTTAGTGTGAAATTGTTTCACAGACCCACCTCTGGAGAGTATTGCCTGGGTATCTATTCTAAGATAAGGAATCTGCGGCTAGAAGTCTCTATCAGATGAAAAAGTTACTTACCTTCTGTAATTTCTTATTTGTTAGAACTCTATCTAGCCACAGATTTCTTACCAACCCACCCATCCTCCCCATTCTGCAAACAGATTTCTAGAAACAGGGCTGTTCCCTTTCAGGGCTTTAATTTTTCACAAGGTAAGAAATCTGTGGATAGATAGGGAGCCTACCAGATAAGGCATTACCAAATGTAAATAACTTGTTTGACAGGGAAAACCTGTCCAAATTGCAGGTTCAAAGTCCAGCATCAAGTGCAGTGCGTTCCTAACTTGTAATCCATTTTGGGCACCTGCAGGTGTTTGCGCCTGAAATAGGATTTGAAAACAGATCTTTAGGGAGTTTTGGCTAAACATCTTCATCTGAGTACCCTGTTTCCTGGGCCAGAAGGGTGAACAGGCACTTCTGGCACTTCTTGGTGAACCCTGTCAATCACATAATATGAAGAAATGTCTCAATGAGGTCTGCTAAGGGCCCTTTACAGTGCTGCAATAGTGTAGGTGCAGTTCTTGTGCTACTGTCAAAAACAGGGTTCACAGTCCACGCATTTGGGTCCCTCCTGCAGAGACGGTTGACCAATGTGGTTAAAATTCTTCTGGTTTAAATTGATCTTGTGGTAAAGTAGTTTTGATCTTTGTGGTATGGTAGAAGTCTTTAATGAAGCACAGGTTGTTAGACATTATTATCCATAGAATCCCATGCATCTGATCTGCTTCCACCAAGGATAAGAGTGCATTACAGTGAAAGATAGGCTTTTACCAAGCGCTCTGATTTGCGTTAAGATGTGTAACAGGACTGCAATTCATGGCACCTTGTTTGACACCCTTCCGTTTCTTTAAGGGTATACACAGTCTACCATCCCCCAATCACCCGGCTAGGAAATGATCCTTACCCATAAAGAGTCTAAATACATGGCAAGGAGATTGGGGCCCCCTCAAACCTAAAAGGGGTCATTAACAAAATGTGACCTACAGAAGGTTGAATTTGCTGTTGTGGGTGTGACACCAAGGGTAGGCATGCTTGAGTCACGAAGGAGTTCAATGAGAGGAAAGTTACATATTCATGAGTTCCTCTACCTGGCTTGGACCTGAGCACCCCTGGGTATTGTGGAGGATGTTGGGCCAGGTTCATCTGGCATTGTAGGTAATCTGATGCCCATTTAGAGGAGGAGAAATCTTACATATCCTCTCATTCTGCCTTGGCGGGTGTGTAGAGAATGGTTATGAGATGGCTGATTGGCTAATGTTGAAGTCAAGGTATGCAGGCATTTCTGCCTAGGGTATCATGCCCTTGAATTAAAGAGGTGAATGGACCCACATATGGAAAGAGGTCAACATATCGCTTCTGGCTGACCGGGAACGCAGCAACACCCTTTGCTATGGTATCTGAGAGGGGTGCTAGATTCTCGAAGAGCCCTGCTTCAGTTGGTCTTCTGGTTCTGGCCCCGGATCAGCGTCTATTTCTACCATCAGTGAAGAGTAACATTTTTATGGCTTTTTTGAAAGCCAGGAGATGGGGGAGGTTTCTGTTTGCAGATTGGTGGTGTCTTCTTGTCTGTGTTGAAAAAGAGGAGTCGCCCGTGTACAATTTGCATTATCTTGAAACCTCAGTTTGAAGCATCTGTTTTGATCTGAGAGTCTGCTGATACCCGTAACTGTGAAGCTATGATGTCACCATACAAGTTCATAGCCCAACCAAATGCACGTTGCACAAAATAAGGAGGTCATTCAGATGGGGCAGACTGTTTGATGCCGTAGACTAAATCGGATGTTGCCTTGTATCAGGTGTGAGGGCCTCATCAGTCCTGTTTGGTTTTCATTCATTTACTTGTAGGCCTCCATCTTTATTGGCAAATCCTTAATTAAAGGTACCAAAAAGGAAGGAGTAAAAGAAGGGCCATAGCAGTCATTCACTTCTGAACTGGCACAACTTGCTGCATTTTCACAGTGGCATGACAGAATGCCACAAAGGGGCAGTAATTGAGATTATTACAACTCCAAAGCCAGTGCTCTGCACAGCCAGTTGTGATAAAGTATACAGAGTGGGTTGAATATTTCAGGGTCATAGTTTCACTCTTGCTCCCTCTGTGACACCCAGCAACCTCTCTGCTCTCTTCATTTGAAGGTTAGATGAAATTGCGCGCTGAGGCGGGAGAGCACAGTGTCGCTGAGTACGAGGCAGGCTGAGAGTGGCTCCAACTACAGACATCATGTCAACCCACATTCTTGAACTTGCCCCAGAACTACTTCACACCTGTAGAAGTTACTTTTGGGGGCTTTGAGCTCCCGTGGAGAGCAACCATTGACTATTTTTTATGTGCTCTTTTTTAGACTCCATCTGCACTACTCCAAGCACTTAGCTTGTCAGAAGTCGCGAAAGCACAAACCATGGATTAGGTCTGGGCAGGACATATGCCAAAACCCTAGCCAACAGCTGTTTATCAACCCTGCTTGATCTGCTCAATGTTAGATTACTATCAGAATTTTATCCAGTTGACATTGATACCTAACTAAAATGGACTTGAAAATGAAAGCTGTCTCTCCGCTAGGCCCTTGCCCTGCCATATTGAAGATGCTTGTATTGCCTGTGTTCGGTGGGCCCCTCGTTACTATACTGAATGCCTTTCTCGATCAAGGTACCGTGCCTCAATCATGCTGGGGTTCGGACAGAGTGGCTTTAGATATTCATTGTGTTCCACAATCCTTGTCTGGCCACTCCAACAAATTGTTCCTTTGGGCATTAGTGAATGTTAACAGGTAGGCAACCTAGGCCTGGTTTGCATCGGTACAAGTTTTTATTAGTTGCTTATTGGTCCTAAAGTGCTCGGAGGGTATATCCTGTAGTTGTTTGTTTGGCAGATTTTCCGTTTTATTTGCAGGAGTTTTTCTTTATTTATCGCTGCCATACTAGGGGGAGTTTGCCTCCGTATAGTGTCTCTGTCAGTATGGGAGGGGATAGTGGTGTGAAGTGCAAGGTGTGGTCGAAGATGACTGATAGTTGTGTGTTTATGAACAAACTTTGTTCATCTCTGCTCAGAATGGGCTCTAGATTTTTAATAAAATTGTATGGTCTCTTTGGGTATTTGCAGCAAATGTTGAAAACCTCTGCCCAATAATATGAAGCTCCCTTGTGACACAGTTAAAACTTGGGTGGAAGTGTATTGGGTGAGCATTCATCTGAGAGAGAGTTCACTGATGTCAAGTTTTAAATCTTCCCTGCTGCAGCTGATAATGTTTTTGGATCTCTTTTGCGAAGACTGAATATTGAGTGGCATCCAATATTCATTTTGCTGTAAAATTAATCTTTATCTAAAAAAGGGAGATAAAACATTTTCAAGAAAAGTGAATCCAAAAGATGGCATAGTAGAAGACCTGATTATCATACTAAACTCAGTGTACCGCTTTAGCAATTATCTGTTTTTTTGCCTGAGATTTGTGATTTGGTCATATGCAGTAAATTGCCACCTTTCACAAAAAACACTTACTCATATGTCATAGGTAACATACTTGACAACATATGTACAAGCTAACCCTTTGACCTTTTACAAGTGGAGGAAAAAGGTCATGTTAATCAAAGCAAGTTTACTCGTGCGTCTTCATCAATGTGCTTCTCTTCCCAGTTGCCTTGGGGTTTCTGAAAACCAGAAGAACATTGTTAGATGCCCCTTTGGGGATCTCCAGGGACAATGGCGTCCCCTCTTGAATACTCTAGTGTTCATTGCTGTACGCATTTGATCTCCTTCTGTCATGTAGTTACGCAGGAGACTGTGGATCATCTTGCGACAAGTCTTCGTCGAAGTGTCCTCTTCCCGACAGCACCCAGTTTCTGGAAAATAGAAGATCTTTAAAGCAGCAAAGGAGCCTTCAGCACTCCTGAAAGTCTTCTATTCACTGTGTTTCTGGGAACAATCCATAAATTACTGGCTCTGCTGTGATGCTTGTTGTTGGCCGTAGGTGCATCCTCCATCTGTGGTGCATTCTTTTGGACAAGATGTGTAACAGATGAGCTTTCTGGGAATGAAGGCTGTCAATATCAGGCCAGCTTGGATTGCCATCCAGGTGATGTCCTTTTGTTTGTTGGTCAATCGTGTAGAGGCAGCATTCTTCACGGTTGTTCTGCTGTCACCGAGGACAAGGCCATTATCTGTTCACTGTTCAAATCTGTGCTTGGCTGATCTTTGGAACCCACTGGTCAGGGGTTGAGATTTCCATTCTGAACTTCTTCACAAACGTTTCCACTTCTGCATAGTACCATGGTGTGGACAAGTTAGGGGCAGCACTCACCCTTCTGCCCATCCAAGGATCATCCACCTTGTTAACAGAAAGAAGTGGCTCAACAGGAAGGCTGTATGGCTTTCATCGTTGTTCCACAGGGTGCTTCTAACACAGTAGCATATGACAGCCCTTTCATGATTGTGGTTATGTCCAGCACTTCTTTCTCTCCCTTTTCGTGAGATTTGAATATCACCTCCCTTATTCACTCTGACCTTCTTCGGTGATCCAAAGGAAGTAGAAGAGCATTTGTGTGATTGCCTTGGCTATTTTTGCTGCAGCAACCAAAGTTGAGCGACTACTGAAGTACTGGCAGAGTCATTCCTCAGGACCAACGTCTTCCTCTTGATTGTCAGTTTACTGAGCAAGGGTGTGGAATTTAATAAAATATCTACTTGTCCAAGGGGCAGGTTGCTTCATAAATCTACTTGTCCTGTAACAAAATCCACTTGTCCCTTTGTTGCCATGTAGTGCGACGACAAATTATGGCAGCAATCTCATTATATGAGAGCTCTGATATAGCCTCTCTACCATAGTAGTGTTTGAATACTTGCAATCCCCTTATGTTGCCACGTTTCCGCAGATCTACATACTGGGGCTGAAGGTAGTGGTAAGCAATAGTTCCAGGGTTAGAATGCCCTTTTGAGTCTGTGCAAACCTATTAGCTTGCATGTTTTAAGGGTTTTCAACAACTCTTCTCTAATCTGTTCCCATACTGAGTTGGCAATTTACTCCTGACAATGGCAGAGGTAAACCTTCTTCCAGAGTTGGGGAAAAAAGTGGTTGGAGGGAAAGTGAACTTGCAAACACTCAGATTTTCCCATAAGCAAATCTACACATGCATATTTGCTCATGCTAAAATGCAGTTCACATATATTTACTAGGAGTACTATTTCTTGTCCTAGTTCTGTACATTCTTGGGAATTCACGAAAGCCGTATAGCTGCACTTAATGCAAGGACATATACCATGGGTGCACTTTTGAGACTCTCTTTAATAATTGGGTCCCTAATTTGGTCTGGCGTTGACCGTGACCTTTTGAGTTTATTAAAATTCTGTCTCTCTCTCTGTATCGTCTGGCTTCACTGTGAGTGACAGCTTTTCTCTTTCACAAGGAGCATATCGGCACACAACGTAGTTTTGTTCAGTGCCAGTAACTACTGTGGCAGTGTGTGCTTTTGAGACCAAAAACAACTTTTGCTAATATTTGTTATAATGGTGAGGCCCGGCAGCTCCCACACCAATAAAGTTTTACAAAAACCATGCCAAAACAAGTCACACATTGACAAAACAAAAAGCTGAACACCAATTTCAGACCTAATGGCTTTGCCAATGCTTGTTTATTTTTGTTTCCCATAATCTTATTGAAACTGATTACACTGATTTTCCATTATGAATATTTTTGGGAAATACTAGCATGCATCAACACGTTACTAAATGATGCTGCAAATAAATGGTACCTAAAATTTTACAGTGGTTTAGTGAAATGTTTTTCCTGCTTTTATTTTTTAATGAACATTTTATTTTGAAAGCAAAGAATCATCAATCTTGCTTTCAAGCTTCTGCAAATATTTGCATCAAATCAGAGCGCATTCTGGGTGCATTATACATAGCTTCATATTGCTAAACTTTGAAAACGTGTGTACACATTTTTATACTGGAACCACTGTCAGTAGTGCAGTCAGAGCCCACAAGATTTACTTACAGCGCTCACCCTAATAAAGGCTTTCAATTAATGAACCATAAATACAAGTTTGAACAGCACTAAAATATGGACAAAAATATTACCTTAACTGCAGACAGTGCCCTTCCCTGATCCATAATGTGGTACTGCGAAATGGCAGCCAAAGGGTTTGTGCTGTAGGGGGTTGGGCCTACTTGTCCCAAGGACAAAATACACATCAAAACTTGTTGCCCTTGACCCCAAACAATATGTCCTGGCCGTCGGGCTATAGGAATTCCACATCCCTGACTGAGGCTCCCGAGACCCAGCTTCTGTTTTGTCTTCGCCAGCCATAATGTGGTACTGCAAAATGGCAGCCAATGGGTTTGTGCTGTAGGGGGTTGGGCCTACTTGTCCCAAGGACAAAATACACATCAAAACGTGTTGCCCTTGACCCCAAACAATATGTCCTGGCCGTCGGGCTATAGGAATTCCACATCCCTGACTGAGGCTCCAGAGACCCAGCTTCTGTTTTGTCTTCACCAGCCATTTGTCTAATGTCTTCTGCACCATTCCTTCACCTTCAAACCAGATTCCTAGGATTTTCAAGAAGTCCTGCTTGATTGGGATTGGCAGTGGGTCTCAGTTGGGGTACAGACTAGTTTCCCACGTGAAACTGAGTACTCTGTGATCAGAGAAGTTGATGACAACCATGGAGTTCCGAATAGGTGTCACCACATTTGTCCATGTTGGTGGTCATTTGACAGTACTTGACATAAAAAAAAGTGTACAGCAGGAGTCTGCCAAAGTCAGATCCTCTTATATTGCCAGATGCTGAAAACAGAGAAATATTATGCTTTGAAAAGTCAGTTGAGCTGGCCTTTGAGTTGTCGCAACTGCTTGCCTCATGTGAGGTCAGGGACTGGATGTCCTCCACAGAGGTATCTGTATTGGCACGCCAAGGCGATTGCCAATCTGGATTTCAATAATTGTTTACTTTGTAAATGTGTGCATGCTTATTGCATTATTTTACTGTCAAGCCATCTCTTCTTACTTTCAGTTTGATACATATCACCCTATTTTCCATCTGAAAGTTCACTACCAGCTTCCTCATGCTCCTTACTGGTTAACTGTCGGCTTCCAGCAAGAACTGAAACAGGTTGTCCAACTGTTGAAGTGGAGGCCCGGGTTCAGTTTTTTCCTCTGCTACCTAAGAATATTGCAGGAAGTGATGTCACATAAGGAAGTTGTCATGTGACCTGTGTCCCTTCCTTCACAGAGCTTCCCTGCACGGCAAGTCACTTGTGTGCCACTGCTGCTTGTCACCTGATTTGAAATTTAAGGATATAAACAAATCTAGTTTCAATTAGTGTGGATGGCATTCTGTAGCACCAGTGTATCAAAAAACCCCACTTCCTAAATGTGACCAGAGGATTTTAGGAAGCGTCTACTATTTACCCATGAATTTGCATATGGCACGTAGGCTTCCTTTTGTTTTGGACTGATGGAGAGGGGCCTGGTCTCTTCTGTAAATATACCCACTGTAGCATCCCTGCATTCTGCCCTGATGGGGTCCAGTGTAAGATATTAAATGTTATCTGTTTCCTGTAATATCAGGAAGGAAAAAGACAGAGAGAGGAAGGAGAAGAGAGAGAAAGAGAAAGAAAGAAAAACACTGTTGTCGAAAACCCGGTGAGCCACGGCCATTCAGAAATCCGCAACATACAGCATAAATTCTTTCTACTTGAATGGACCTTTCATGCAGAAACCTTCATGAGCCATTGAGCCCACTGCCAGCACAAAGACAGGTCATCTGGGCAGGCAAAAGCTGTCATTCTCTCAACTTGTCACAGTCTTGTGTACAGTATCTGGGAGAGCTGGATAAAATACATCAGGAAGGAATTGGGAGTTGTGGGGGAATGGTAGCATATTGGCCTACAGGCTCTAAATCAACGTCTTGTCCTTATCTTCCAGTATTGAACAAAAAGGGATGGCTACATACTGCTCGTAAGCTCTCATTTATTCCTTAAATATTCAGTCCAAACCAAAATCCAGATGACCCTCTACTGATGATACTTTTGTTATTCACTCAAGCTTACCAGATGTGTCTTCACTTCTACTAACTATGGTCATTCAAGCAAGATTGTTCACTTTTGGTGTCCTCCATCGATTCTTTTACTTCTGGGTGGCTATTCAGTTTCAGAAGTCTTTTGCAATACATGCTCCTCTGGATGAACCTTGATTCTCGAGTCCTCCCTCTCAAGATGGCAATAAGGTGTTAAATTATAAATCCCTCTTCCAGGTGGAGTGCCTCAGCTTCTTACCCCGGGCAAGAAGGTGAGAGGGCTTGGTTCAGACTTTGGGAACTCTCTTTCTTATCCTCCCTTTTGTCCAGTGGCTTTCCCTGGGACACCACCCACAAAGGCCCAGGCCCATGTGTCCTGCTACTGTACAGAGAATATTGTTAATCATCTTTCATGGCAGCTAACTGCTTGTCCATATAATTGAAAAGATACTGGCGTCCAAAGCCTGAGGTGTTAAGTCAGACTTCCTGTAGGATGGTAACAGAATGAAATATCCAACCTTTGTAATTAAAAAGAGCTGGCCTAGGTGACATTTTTACCATGTTGTATAAAACAATCAAATATAGGTATTTCATTGTTTGCCATTGCAGGAGTATGTTCCAGTCGAAATTGGCTCCTGTAACTATGGGAATGTGCTTTGTCTGTATTTGTGCTGGGAGGGCTTGTTGATAGGAAATTATAAGTAGGGCTTCCGGTTTTGTTTTTTGTTTTTTGACTTTTCCATCTATATTGATCCATATTTATATTTTGTATTTATCCGAAATATTTTATTCTTCAGGAAAAAAAATAAGTTTCTGCAAATATTTTTCCCCATGTTTTCATCCATGTTTGAGCGCTTGTGAGGTTTTGGTGGTATTTAGTAGGTACTTACAATAGAACAATACATTTGTCTGGAATGCAGGTACATTTCCATCTATTTATTCTCCACTAGGAAATCTGCTCTGTCCCTTTTTTAACTCCTCACTGTACCCTGAACAGCTATTGGGGACCCACTGTAAAATTAGCTCTAAAAGGCCGAGCTATTACCTTGCCAATGCTTCTTGCTAAAGAAAACCCACTCCAAGATTGCCGCTGATGTGACGCATGCATTGTATTGTGACGCATCGCAGCCATTTTTTGTTTAACAGTGTAATGTGATGCATGGCAATGTTAGAACCTTAAATTAACTTTTGAAAAATATAAATATATATATATATATATTTTTTTTTTTTCTTTCTCAAATATATATATATTCATATTCACGCACAAAAAAGGAAGCAATCAGCCCGGTAGCACTTTGCAGCTGCTAGGCCCTCGTAAAATAATAATGTATTTAAGAGAGTGAAGGGAAATTGTTGTCCGTGCAGCATTTTCATCAGTTTTATTATAGGTCAAACTCGACCCGAGGGTAGTAGAGCACTTTCCATGAGCAACAGTTACATTTCACAAGGACACATTTTTTTAAGGCACAGGGAGATTAAGGGTATGATTACAAGTTTGGCGGATGGATCCTCTGTCACAAACATGACGGGTATCCCGTCTGCTGTATTACAAGTTCCATAGGATATAATGGAATTGTAATTTGGCAGACAGGATATCCGTCACATTTGTGACGGAGTAACCCTGTCCGCCAAACTCGTAATCAGGCCCTAAGTGATTTGCCTAGAATTACACGATGTTTAGCCGATGCAGAGACTCGAGCCGGGTTCCCCAGTTCCAAAGTTGGCAGCTCTGGCCGTTACGCCACACCCTCTCCCATAAGTTGTGATTGGCAATATTTCTGTTTTTTTTTGTTGCATTTCTTTGCAAAAGCCAGTAGGAACTGAAAACTGGGAGACTTGATTATAAGCAGTTGTCTGGATGTGTCGTTCAATTTCTCAGGCCCGTTTAACGTTGGCTGCCGTTCTTTAATGATGTTGCTTGTGGTGTGCGTGATCTATAATGATGTTGCTTCATGGTGTGTGATATGTTTGCTATTGTTCCCTTGCTTTTGTTTGTTTCTGTAGTAACTCCCCAGTGCGTCTGTCGGCCATTGGCCAACACTGGGGAGGGTTAGAAAGGGCCCTCTGGTGCTTTGCACCGGAGGGTTTCCTATATTTTCTCCCGAGGCATGGGTTGCTGGGGAAGAGCTTCCTGCACAGCCTGAACTTTTTGTTTTGTGACGGCGATCAGCGTGCAGGGCGGGCTGACATCATTACATTACAAAAGTATAAAAGTAAAACGAGTCATAGGGCTAATTTCACTTTCACTGAATCAGTGCTTGGGGGACATCTCAGCCCCCTGAGCACTGATTGGTATTGTTCGAAAGGGGAGAATCTCCTCTTTCCAATTATACCTCTGCCCAGTGGATCCCTACTTAGGGATCGCCACAGGAGAGCGATCCTCAAGCAGAGATCCACCCACTAGACACCAGGTATGGGGGGAGTGGCCTTTAGGCAAGATCTTGTGCTCCTCCCAGCACATTTCATTAAAACAGTCTTTTTCCCCCATCCCCCATGGGAGGGCAGATGGGGGGCAATTACCCCCCGATCTGTCCTTGGGGGGGGGGGGGGCACTAGACACCAGGGATAGTTTTTTTTTACATATAAAATATAGGAGTGGCAGCTGCCCACAAGGGCATGGCCATGCCCCCACCACAGTATACATGCAACAGTCTGGGGGGGCAGATGGGGTGATTACCCCGATCTGCCCCCTGGGGGGGGCAGAAACCCCACTAGACACCAGGGATTTATTTTTATGTATACAATTATAGGGGTGGGGGGCTGCCCACCACGGCATGGCCATGGCTTCACCTCAATATACATGCAGCAGACTTTCTGCCCCCCCAGGGGGGCAGATGGGGCGATTACCCCGTTCTGCCACCCCAGGGGGGTAGAAAGCCCACTAGACACCACAGATTTTTTTATATATATAAAAATATATATGGGTGGAGGTTGCCCACCATGGCATGGCCATGACCTCACCCCAGAAATGTCACAGACTGTCTTCCTGCCCCTCTGGGTGGCAGATGGGGGTGATTACCCCCAATCTGCCTACCCCTCGGGGGGGCAGAAAGTCCACTGGACACCAAGGATAAAACATTGGGGGGGCTGCCCACCATAGGCATGGTGATACCCTGCACCCCAAAAAAGGGCTCAACTGTCTCTCTGCCCCTCCAGGTGGATGGAGGCAATAACTCCAAATTTGCTTCCCCGTGGGGGGGGCTGAAAGCCCACTAGACACGAGGGACGGGATTTATGAAGTATTGTTTTGTGGGGGGTCCCCTTGGGCCTGTGCTATCTTCGCCCCAGGGCCTAAAGACTATCTGCCCCCCTGGGAGGTGGATAGGGGTATTCACCCCCAATCTGCCCTCCCCCGGGGGGGCAGAAAGTACAGTAAACACCTGTGATTTCAAAATAGCACCAATACCAACATTAGGAGGTGGCGGCATAATCTGGCATCGAGCCACACCCCCCCCCCCGCCCTAGAAGTGCGGGGTTTGGCCCTTTCTGGGCAGATAGAAAATTTGTCCCAATTGGGGAGGTTGCCCCAAATCTGTCCCCCGGGTGGGGGAGGGGGGTACACAGCCCACTAGACACCAGGCATTTGGGAGAAAAGAAGGGGGCGCAGGCATTTTACTCTGACATTCGCCATCCCCCTCAAAGAGGACATATCAGTAGTTTGACCTCCACAGTGGGCAGAGAAGGAGTTTGCCCTCAGTTTGCCCCACCCACCTCCCCGGGGGCAGAAATCCCAGTGAAATGACAGGACTATTTTTGTTTCATAAAATGAGGTGGGTCTGGCCCATCCTGACATCAAGCCCCACCCTCACCCTTAAAGCCTCAACAGTCTTTCTGCTCTCCTGGGGACTATAGCATCCCATCCCACAGGCAAGAGAGAGGACATATGATTCGTATTGTTTTTCCATATAGGCCAGGGGAGTAGGGCTAAAGCCCAATATCTTCCCACTTGCAATGGTGAATGGCTGTACTTTTTGGGCTTGGGTAGGCTACCACCTGGAGAAAACTTCCGGTCCCAGGCATTTCGGAAAACTAGACATCGAGGGGAGCCCAGAGTGGTATGCCTTGCGTGGATCCCATGAAGTTTTCTTACCCACAATCCTTTCATTAACTCAAACTCTCCCTAAAATCACTAATTTTCCTTGCACTCCTGTGCAGGGATCCACAAAATTCCTACTGTCCAGCATTCCCACACTTGTTCCAATAAAAAAATATTAGTGTCCACTACAGGAAAAGGCCCAAAACGTAATGTGGACACATCAACATTTCCTGTCAAAAAAATAACCTGATTTGGCAATAGGGCTAGCTACGTTAACTGCGGTGGCGGCTCCTCCGCTGAGGCAGAGGAGCGTCGCCCCACTGCTTGAACTGCAAGCTGAATACAAAAAATAAAATGATAATAATGTTTGTTATTATAATTTTTATTTTTAATACTCTTTTATTGAATAACAAAAAAGCGACATTCATGTTTACAATCAGATGGGATAAGTCATGATTTCACATAGACATACATACATAATTCTGCTGTACATTATGATACTTAGAATTCTTTTGTTACATCATCTACAGCGTATCTAGAACTGTGAGAGAGGGAACAGTTGGTGAGACACAAATATTACCGCAGTATTCATTCCATTTGCTCCATATTTGAGACCATTTTTGGGGGCAGCCTCTTGCTACATATACCGTTTTTTCCTTTGTCATACACCAATCCATGTCAGCCTTCCATGGCTCCACTGTGGGAGACGCACTCGCGCCCCACATCCTAGCGACGTTCCTTTTGGCTACCATCAAACCCACTGTCATCCATATTTTGTCTTTACTATTCAAATCAGTGGGTTCCCAAACGTTCAACAGACATCTTTTGGCCTCAATTCCCACATCCAGTCCGAGGACCTCTCTAAAACAGTCGTGAATTCCCTTCCAGTATTTCTGAATGTGCACACATTCCCACAAAATATGCATGAATGTGCCTTCCTGGCCACATTGTCTTCTGCACCTCCAGTCATCTGCCCTGCCCATCCTGACTAGCTTGGATCCCGTGACATATATTCTTTGGAGGATCTTGATTTGGACCAGTCGTAATCGGGCGGAGATTGCGACCTCCCGTGGGGAGGCTAATGCTTCCTGCCACTCCTCATCGTCCAACTCTAAACCATCTTTTTCCCAGTGCTCTCGCAACATTCTAAGGGGGTCTGGGGCGTTATTAATCAGCTTCTTATATGTCAGGGATACCGCTTTTGTTTGCATGTATCCATCGAGCAACCTATCCTCTAACGGTGAGGCCTCTGGGAGAGATTCTCCCTTAGGTATCTGCGATGCTAATGCGTGTCTCACTTGCAGGTATCGAAAGTATTCTGTGTCAGCCATCTCATACTCCTGTTGCAGGGTGGCGAATGATATAATCTCTCCCCTCTTCCATAGGTCGCCTACCTTTGTGATCCCAATCATGTCCCACCTTTCAAACCCCTTCGTTTTCTTCAGGGTGTCCAGTTGCTCCGAGTCCCACAGAGGAGTAGCTTGCGTAATTCTCTGTTCCCAACCCATACTTCTATTGGCCGCATGCCACCCTTGTACCGAATGCCTGGTTGGCCCCGCCAGGGGAAATTTTTTGGGTTTGGAGTAGAGGGCCATACTTAAATTACCGCCTGGCAGTAGCCATTTGTCCATCTTATAGCCCGGGTCATCCCAGTGACGGTATGTGCACTTATTGATAGCAGCCAGGTGGGCCGCCCAATAATATTTTTTGATGTCGGGGAGCCCGATTCCCCCATCATACCAGCTCATGACTAATTTTGGAAATGATATGCGAGGTCGACCATCCCAAAGCAGTTCCCTCTGGAGACTCTCCACCTCCTTGAAATATTTCGCCGGAACAGGATTTGGGAAATTCTGGAGCGCGTACAGGAAGCATGGTAATGACCTTTTGAATAATGCTGCTCTCCCCAATAACGATATTGGGAGAGTTTTCCAATTAGTCACATCTCGCTTCAATCTCTGCAGTGGGGGGAGTAGGTTACGTTCATAACTGGTTTTGGGGTCTGTTGTAATAAATATTCCAAGATATTGGAATCCATCTTTTGCTTCCTGCATAGGACAGCCCCTGGGTAAAGGAGGACGCCCTCCGCTGAGGACATACATCAAGGATTTACTCCAGTTGATTGTATATCCAGAATATTTGCTGAAGTTTGTAAATATGTTAAGCAAGTGATGTTTTGGGGTATGCCAGGTACAGCAGAATGTCATCCGCGTATAGGGAGATGCGGTCCTCCCAGGTTTCAGCCCATTTCAAGCCCCGAATTATGGGGTCTCTACGGATCCATGCTGCCAAGGGCTCCAGAGTCAGCGCAAAAAGCAAAGGGGACAGCGGACATCCCTGTCGAGTCCCACGGCCCAGTGTAAATACTTCCGATTTTTTGTTATTGACAACCACTTGTGCTAAGGGCTCTGTATATAATAGACGTACCCACTTGGTGAAGTTTGGCCCGAATCCCATCTTGTTCAAAACAGCAAACAGATACGGCCACTCAATAGTGTTGAAGGCCATTGTGGCTTCCAATGAAACTATGACTGCTTCTTCTCTTATAGATCCCTGACGCCGTAACACTCCATGCAACCTCCTCAAGTTTAAATCTGTGTTCCTGTGAGGCATAAAGCCCGATTGGTCCGGGTGCACCAATTTGCTGATCACTTGGACCAAACGACCTGTTATTATCATTTTGTTTTCTGTATTCAGCTTGCAGGTGACGCTAGGGGGCAGGGCTGGGCTCCCTACATCACAGGGGTAGGAGGGGTGACAGCACCTAAAGTGAGCATGATGGTTTGGCTGACCATCTCGGGCCAGCCAAGCATGTTCTCCATGCAGGCTTTATTCCAGCCTGCGTGGAGAGCATGCACAGCCTGCCAGCCCCTGTCTGAGCGCTGAACCATGGTGCTCAGACCAATCACAACGCTGCTAAGGCAGCGTTGTGATTGGTCAGGGGACTCTGGGAGGCGGTGTGCTTCCTGCGGAAGGAGGACGGAGGACAAAGGAAGAAGAGGTGGCGGCCGGCGGTATAGGTAAGTGCTTTTTTAACTTTATTTCCCACCCCCTTCCTCCGGACCACCACTGTTCGGTAGCAGCCGCTACTGGTTAACTGGGGCCTGGCTCAGCCTCCACCTAGGGAAACCTACCAAACCCACACATTTCTGAAAAGTAGACATCCAGGAAGTCCAGGGTGGTGTGCTTTGCATGAAACCCATCAGGTTTTCTTACCCACAATGCCCTACAAACCTCAAACTTTGCCTTAAATCACAGAATTTCCTTGCCTATCTCGGAAGCAGGAGGACTCCACAAAATTCTGACCATCTAGCATTACCTCACTTACTTGTGCTGATAAAAACGCTGTGTCACTTGTGTTGGCTAGAGCTAGTGCCTGTGACAGGAATGGACCCTGGGACACGGGCACAAACCCTGGGTACCTTTAGAATCCCCAGGATGTTGGAAAAAAAGGATGCAAATCAGGCGTGGATACCTTATGTGAAAAAAAGTAATGCAGCCCTTGGCGCGAACTACCCAGATAGTCAGAAAAAATGCTCAGTAGGGGGGGGGGGGCAGTTAAAGGGTTAAAAGAAAAGTATGAGAGTTAGTGTGAGTGCTCAGATCTTTCAGTTCATTGGCGGTGTTTTCTTTGCAGCACATAGTGAAGTGTGCTGTTGACCTATTCATGCAAGCAGGTGGGTGCATTTTCTTCTCATAATTGTGTCAGAAGGAAGACATCACAGCATTTTTTGTCTCTTAGTGAGGACAGGCCTCTAACTCTCAATTGATAAGTCCCATATGGCCTTGGTGGTCTTTTACATCACTCTTCAGTGTAGTAGCACCAGCAGATTACTGATTGTGTTAGTGTTTTCACAACGTTTTGATGTGATCCCAGAAGCCTTGATTCTGAGATAACGGCTATTCGGTTTTCAGAGAATTAGTGCATTTTGTTCCTTCTTTCTGTGTACATTATTTGCTTCAAGCTCATCATATGGTGACAGTAGCTGTGAGGCGAGGTGTGCGCTGTATCACAGAATTGCAGTTACTCGGTTTTTTTCTCTGCGCATATAAAGTAATAACCCAAAGCTCTGGAAATAAAGTCAGCCCATGAGTAAAAGCTTGACTCGATGTTGTAAAATTTACTATTGCTGCATTTACCCTCCTTTCTTATTGGCCATTATAGTTCTAATGTATGGCTTTTGCTCAGATCCTCTTGGGCTGTTAAAAACATCTTAAACAAAGTAACTAACACTACTAAAGATTTGTAGTTCATTAACTGCGTGTGGTAAACCTGTACTTGAGAGGGCTTTAAAAACTAATTTAATTATCTTCTGCACTTGACTCTTTAGTAGCTTGTTATTTATTTGTTTCTGGAGATTTTTAGCAGCGTGATTAGAAAAGAGATGCAAAATATACCTCACTTCCTTGCTTCC
Organism: Calotriton arnoldi; assembly: GCA_963921515.1. NCBI lineage: Eukaryota > Metazoa > Chordata > Amphibia > Caudata > Salamandridae > Calotriton > Calotriton arnoldi. The sequence continues at coordinate 482,443 of CAWUFW010003839.1, read as the reverse complement.
ATCACAGCACAGGACTTTACTCCTGAGGCCGGCAGTACTGAGAAGTATGGATGCGCTGGCCGTGGACGCAGGAACTGCAAGACTCTGTGTTAAATACCCATAATCGACGCATCATTTACCATACAGAGACAGTTGAAGACTCTGAATTATCTACAGAAATGTTACCTATCTAGAATATTCAAAAGAAGTGATGAAATGTGGCAGTGAATTGTCCATATTTCTGCATGTTGGAAGTCATGTGACAAGGCCTGTCAAACCCTTATGCACCAGAGCAGTTTCCTACTGCCTGTATAACTCTACCGCAGGTGTCTCCAACCTTTTCTGTAGGGAGAGCTACTTCTGATCAGTGAAAATCATTGTGAGCAACTGAAGGCCAAGTCACTTGTGCATTGTTACCAGATAGCCCCTCGCCCAGCTGGGAAACAACTATTACAACGCAGGCATTACAACGTAGTGCCTTTACAACTCAGTCAGTACCACGACTGCGACGTTAACCACGAGTTCTATTATAACGCAAGTCATTACAACTATTTGCTTTACGGAATGCGGTGTTAGACTGGTGTTGGATTTTAAGTCCAACACCTTCCCTACTGATACACCGACTGGAGTTGGAATAGTAATTTAAACTATTCCAAAGACCAGCGCTTCCCTAAAGCAAGTCGTTGTAATGACTTGCGTTGTGATGGAACTCGTGGTAACGACACAGCCGTGGTATTGACTGCATTGTTAAGCCATGCGTGGTTTTAGCATATGTGGTAACAAATGCTACTCCGCCCAGCTTCATTTTCTTTAAACCTAATGTCCATAGAGTCAGATCCTATGGTTTGAACAAAATACTTTGATTAGGGGCACTATGACAGGGCTGCCATGTATGTCAGTGAGAGAGTGGTCTTTGGGGATGTATGAACATGTGTCCGTATGAATGGGATATATGTGTGTGGGTGAATGAGAGCCTGTGTCGTATGTACTTGTGGCACATGACATACCTTTCGCCATATGTGGCACTGTTACATGTATAACACAAACATACAATTGTTTTTTTAAATGGGAAACATTTAAAGTGCAGAAAAATGTTCTGCATAATATGGAATATTTTTCTGCACTTTAAATTTTTCACACCTAAAAAAATGGCTGTATTTTTAAGTTATAAATATGACACCGTGTTTACCAGCCATTGGGAGCAAGTTGCCTGCTGTGTGTAAATGTGCCACTTTGGAGAGTTCACTTTATGTTTATATTGATCCCATAAAACTCATCAGTTACATTTTTTCTCATTTCAAAGTGTCGCATTTACAAGCAGCAGGCATCTTGTACCCAGTGGCCTGTAGACATGGTCCCATATTTATAACGGAAAAATACAGCCATTTGTTTAAATAGGAGGAATTTAAAGTGAAGAAACATGCTTTATAAAATAATAAGACATAATTATGTCTTATTATTTTATAAAGCATTTATAAAGCATGTTTCTTGAAAGTGGAGAAAATCATTAAGACTTAATGTTTCATAGATATAGTTTTCTTCACTTTTTATTTCTCCCATTTAAAAAAAGCAATGACCATATTTTTCAGTTATGAATATGGCACAGTGTCTACTGGCCACTGTGAGCAAGAGGCCTGCTGCTTGTAGATGCAACAATTTGAAATGGGAGTAAATTAAAATGAAGAGTTAACATAATCCTGATGTTAACTCTTCATTTTAATTTTCTCCCATTTAAAAGCATTCAGAAACATCATTTTGTTCTCACACTCCAATACTGAATTGACAAGGACTTTTATTTAACAGTTAAATACCATCAATGATGGACCATCATCCAAAATTAAATATTTTTGAAGAGATGCCCTCACCTCCCTTCTCATCAGCAACTTCTTCCTCAGTCAAGGAACCTTTTCAGATGCTTTAAAGAAAGGGTATTTTTTTTCCATGCTGAAGAAATCAACACTTGGCCCAGGTGATATTAACCTTTTTGTCCCACCACCAACCTACATTTGTTAGAACAAAAGAGGCAACAGTCTCCTAACTACAGGAGCAGAGCAATAAGACCAATACTCAGTAGGACTACAAATCCATCTACAAACCACTCTGTAACACCGAGACAGCTACAATTCGAGTGGGCAACAATAACCTCCTCATTAACTAAATTTATTACTTTTGCCTGGTGATTCTGTTTGACTTACTGGCAGTCTTCAATGCAATCAACCATTATGCACATACCCACATCATCAATATGCCGCCAACACTCCACTCTACCTCAAAATCTCCTTAATCAGCAAGATAGGGATTGGAAACCTGCCTCATCTACTACAGAATTGCATGTCAAGTACCAACAATAAGCTCAACCCAACAGCTCCAAACAACCACAGGTTCCTCATACATGATGTGGACCTAAAACAATACTCCCCTCGGTCCCCCCAATTGACAGACAGTGCAAAATGAGTTGGATTCATCAGCAACACAGACTTCATTTTCAAATAACACATCATCAAGAAAACAAAGACACCATGGTGCCACTTCTCTTTCCTGAAAAATAAAACCCTTTCTTCTTCTACAATCTGATTTCAAAACAACAGTGGAAGCCCTGGCTCCCTCTCACCCGGGTGGAGGCAATGCTCTGTTCATCAGTCTTCCTGGCACCACTTGAAGGGCATTCTACACACTACAATACATCTCATCAGTGCCTTAAAAAAATTGTCCGTAACTCCCCAATACGAAAGGAACTGGCTCAGGTCCATGCCCACTCCATCTTCAAAACCAGTTCATCACCTACAAGGACATAAGAAACAATACCCCCACATACCTTGCCAAAATCTAACCACCTCTTGCGAATAGCATTAAACCAGAAGCCAAGATATTGCCAGAAAGGAGATGAAGTACAAGAGGGAAAAACTAGAAGGAAGACCATCAGTGTCTAGGAACAAGATCCCAAACAACATCGGAGTCAGTCCGGGCCTTCTGCAATTCAGAAAGAAACTGAAGACACACTTCTTCAATGAGTAACACTCCTACATGGTAGGAACCATTTGCTATCTGCCTCTTTGTAAATTATCTTTAATCATTACTCTGGGCTTGCACTGCTCAAGCCTGATTGGACACATGCCTAAATACCTTCATAAATATCCTTTTAAATTAACTGCATGAAGAAGAAGAACACCTGTGAATATAGCAAAAATGTGAAGTCAGAGAAATTGATCACTGGTACAGTCATAAGGTGAGGGACTTGCAGCTAGGGGAGAGAGGGAGGCAGGAGCTGGCTTTTCAAGCAATAGATGTCTTTCTTCGACTGCGTTAGACACAGTGCAGCAGACTAGCAAAATTATGCTTCCTTCTCATGCAGCAGTTGTTTTCAGTTGAGTGGGGGAATTTTATTTAACAGGACTTGAAAAACAAGATACAGTTTTCCCTTTTGGGTCATTGTGGTGACTTTAAAATGTGTAGTGTTTTACTGTAAAGGTTTCAGTTTTGTGTGTATCATCCCTGTTTTCACTCTCTGTCTAGTCATTTGTGTCTAAGGCCTCTGAAGAGCACCATTGATGTTAGAGGTGAATCCTCAAGTGTAGAAGACAATATCAAAATGTCATTTTAATCAAAATGATTCTTAGTGCCTGATTATCAGACCCTATCAAATTTGTCAGGGAATGGAATTGAGGTGCACAGGATCACTCACTGTGGTCAAAAGTTACCTATTTGGTCACTAGACACAGTGGCCTACAGAGAAAGCAGATTTACCAGTCAGTACCTCTGAAAGCATTTTAATGTTCCTTCAGGCATGTTTGTGCACCAAGATTTGATCTCACTGCATGGATTTACTTCATCCCCTCATAGTTTGTTATTTAGAGACCATATGCCAGCCTGTTAAATGCCATTACGGTGGAGTGAGGTGTCATTAAGTCTCGCCTATCAGACAGCTTTTAGCTGTCTGTTTGTCAAAGACCTCTTGTGAACCAATAGGAAGAACTCACACTGGGCTTAGAGCCTGCCAATTGCTTACCATTGGCTGGCTTTATTGTCACTCTTATTTGCTTCCTTCTTATTCAATGACTTGCCTTCCTCTTTTTGTGTTGTTCCTTTCCCTGAAGCATAGCTCATTTACCATCATTTAACTGGATGCCTTGTATCTTTCCACTGCTCACATTCAGGAAACTACATTTTGTTTCCAGCATTCCATGAGGGTGGATGTGTGTGTCTTGCTTTTTCCCTCATGCACTTTTTCCCCCTGAAATACCCACCCCCTTGCTGTCAGTGTTGCTCTGCATGCCTCCCAGTTTCTTTGTAAAAGCACTGCAGCAGATATATTTTTGCCGGCAGGGGCCGGCTGCTGCACTCAGCTGGTGTTTGAAGCAAAAGTTGTACACAGCATGACTGACAAAGAGACATCTATTCTCCTGGAGTCCATAAATCTGCTCCCTGTGCTACTGCAGAGGACCAAATGGCTGGAGCATTTGGTTCAGTTGTGAGTCCTATGGAAATTAAATTAGGCTTTGGCAAGCATTTTTCTATAAATTCGAACACTTTTTTATTCTTTTAGAATGCACAGTTTCCTAAATGAAAAGTATTTGAAACATAAGCCATGTGATTTATAAAGGCAGACAATTCTTAATTCAGTTTACAGTTTGGAAATACCTTAATCTATATGTTTGTCTTCCTGGAGTATTTCTAAATGTTTTTTCTTTGACTTTATTTTTCTCAAACAATGCTTTACAAACATAGTCAACATCTTGGCACTTGCATTATAAGGGAAAGACCTATTGGCTTTGCTAGTATTTGTTTTTAAATTGTGCCCCCTTTGCATGGCCTGTACTGATGGGTAAGAGCAGTCACGCTCTCTGGCTCAATCAGTCTATGTTTAAAATATTTAAAGCCAGATGAGCACAATAGAGTACCATCTCCACCAAAGTGAAGTTCCCCCTGCCTCATTTAAAGTCGGGCGGGACTTCAGTATGTTGACAGCAGAGACAGTCCACTGCCCACATACACCTCTGACGAACCAAGGGTTGTCGGAGGTTTGGCCATGAGTCCCGCTTGTCCTATTTAGAGTAGACGAACACATGACAAGTTTTTGTTTTTACATACCACCATACAAAACATGGGAGTATGCAGAAGCAAAAACCTTTACATGACCCCAACACCATGGAAGAAAACTCCCTTGGGTATTGGGGGAGGTATTGTGTTTTTTTATTTTCAAAAACAAATACGGCTTTAGGATTTTGTTTTTGAAAATACAATTTTTTTAAAAGTTTGACGGATGGCTCCGTCCGTCAAACTTTCAATGTATTTACAAGAACCACTGTAACGACGGTTACTGGAAATGCAAGAGATGTCCATTGTGCCAGTGGACATCTCTAAATTTGACGGGCTGAGTATCCTCGCTATGGAAGGAGTAAAGTACTCCGCCCTGGCAACACTACACACTCCGTCCACCAAAGTCGAAATCAGGTCCTTTATTTGTTGTGTTTTTTAATTGTCTTTTGTTTTGTGTCAACGAGCAGTTTCAGGCTGTTCTGTTTCACATGAATACTTCAAGAACTTTCACTGTGTTTCTTGAACCAATGTACAACTGAATGAATAGCACGAAGGAGCGCCATTTCTGTTTTGCAACAGGCCAGTGCCCTTGAAAGGCTTGTACACCTGGGGCACAGACAGTCATATGTTCCTGCCTCACAAGCACTTCAGCTCACCTTCCCATGTGAATCAGTTTGACGATAAGATTGAGTGAGGTTCTATAGTGCCAGTGTATAGCATTATGTTGTTGAAACGTTCCCTTATATACACAATGACGAACATGGGCTAGGCAGTGAGGTAACTCAGTGTAATAGGTGCACTTACAGGTGAGATTTGTGTATGAAAAGTAGGTCAGAAGTTTAAATCCTGGTTGAGCAAATTCCACTTTGCCTCTTTCCAAAGTGAATAAAATGAGTGCCCTTGATTGATCTAACAGTAACGCATGGAGTTTGCTGTGCTAAGAAATGCAGTTTCAAGCACTATCTAGGATAGAAATATTATCATTATTGTTATTATATTGAGACATCAGGGTGCCCTTGGGTAGCTGTGCGCTTTATTAAATTCAACTTTAATCCATTTCTTCACTAAATTTACAAAGTAAAGCATGTGTAGTCCTTCTGGTACTAATGGGAAACAGCTTTAGTTTTATATAAACATTTTTTTGTATTTATTTTACTTGTTCTGTACTTTTTTTAATAGTAGATTATAGTTAGATGAGTTGGCAAATCATGTATATGTTCGGCTAAAATGAAAATGTTTGGAGTGACATCCAAAATGGCTAGCAAAATCAAATCTTTAAATGGAATTCAGTTACCTCAAGTATGCAGAGCTCAAAAAAGTAGTAGGAATATGATCATTTGCCAAGTAATAGTCACATGGAAAAATAGGTCTTACAGCAACTGCAAAAGTGTGCGTCCCAGATTTCACAAAGGTTGATTGGCAATGTCTCCCATTCCTCTGTTGAGGAGCTGAAACTACGAAAGGCACGGGTTACAACTTTAAATTGCACATGTTGCGGATGTATGATTCAAGCAAAAACTATCTTTCATTATAAAAAAACTATATCCCCTTCCTTCAGCCACTACTGTATTGGTAAAAGAACATATGCCCTCTTCTTCATTCTCTTGACCTTCTATGTCTCATTATATCACAATTAATATTGTCTTTGTAAAGGATTCATCAAGAGGCAGGACCAATAAACCAACTCAGTGTATTTAATTCCTTTTGTAACAACACCATAAACCCTTTACCAGCCATTTATTATCATGTTTGATTCATCTGCCCCACTCGTCAAGGAAAACTGTGATCGACAATCAATTTATGAACAATAATTTTATAACTTGATCAAGACGTACTTCTAATTAATATTGCATAGCTATTAGCCTTACCTATACTTTCAATTAGTCAAGCGTTGAGTTTCCTAAGGGGGCCTCAATTTACGTAGTCCAGTCAAGGACACCTTTTCAAATTTTTCCACCCTTAATTTTCTTTTGATATAACTTACATACATTTACTGTACGATCAATATCCTTTTCAGAATTATTACTTGAAATATTGTTTCCTGGATCTAAAAGTCCTGAATGATATGAAAATTCTACATTTGATGCCAATAACCGGCATCTGGTGGGCGACATTTTTTGGAGTCAGGTATTTGGAGTCAACACAAATTCTGGCCTTAGATATTTCCTTTACGTGAGATGATACACATACGCACCAAACAGCCAATGAGATTTAAATTCTCTCCTTAGTTAGGTCTCCATTTGAAGCTCAAACACTATCGTCCAGTCAGATTTCAGAGATCCAGAGATAAAGCTTTGCTCACTGTCCCGCATGTCAGAAGGTCCCGAGCTGGTGGAAGGTGTTTCTCGTACTTGGCTCCCTTCTTTTGGAATGAGTTGACTCTTCACATCCGAATGTGTACAGACCATTTTGAATTTAGGAAACTGTTCAAGACAGTTCTAACTCAGTGTCTCCCCTATGCCTGCTATCTGCCCTAGCGCCGAGATACCCCTCACAGGGTGATTCGTGCGCGATATCAAATTAAATTAACATAACATAATTCTGTTTGGATTATTTTTCAAGTTCGCCATTTTTTATAGATTTTGACAGTTCTCTTTCTATATCTGCCTGGGTTAAACTACATTCGTGTCCTTCATTGCATTAAAAAAAATCATAGTATTTCTAATACCAGTCTCTCACTTAGAACTGGTTTTAATCCTCTTTGTCTGATATAACTACCCCATTGGCGCTGAATATGTGGGTATTCAGAAGGTGTTTGATTCAGTTGTAAAGCAGAAGTAGTAACAAACCTTAGCGCTAGATACAATGCGCAATTTCAGCTATTTATTTGGAACGTTGACTTTATAGAGAATAAAAGTTTCAGTGTCTCCTGGGTGATCTAATGTTTGTAGCGCAGTACGGCGCCTCTTGTGTCAAACAGTGTTATCTGAGTACAACATGGGGGGAGGATCTGTAATTCACTGGAATTACAGATCCTCCCCCCATGTTGTACTCAGATAACACTGTGAGCGAGGTTTAAAACTAGCAAAACAGAAAAAAATGGTAACATACAGAGGATATATGCCGAGGAACCTGGGGCGCTTGCGATTGGCTGGCTGCACCTTTAACAACCTTGCTTACGAGCAGTAGTAGAGGTCTGGGGGAAAGCACCACTGAATAGCAGATTCCAGGACGAGGTGTGATAAAGTGGGATCGATCGCTTGATCACACCTTCCTTATCCACACTTTCCTTTCAGCAGCCACCATGTTTTCTGTGTGACAAGCTTGAAAATTGATTAAATAGCCTGGAAACATTTTCCAGTCCCGCCACTAGGGGACAGCAGAGCCTCAGACTTCATTATAGGAAAGAATCTACGTACAGAGTTTAACATAAAGATAACGATATCCTTATGTTACATAGCATTCACAAGCTGTCTCCCAAGCATACGAATGAAAATATTATTTTTGGAATATGCTGATACCCTTAAAGGCTGTAAGGCTATTAGAACATCTCACCCAGTGAGCGTAGAATGTTCTAAATTAAAAAGGGAGAAACAGACATGAAAACTTTGAATGCAAGGCTATTAGAACATTCCACCCACTGAGGGTAGAATGTTCTAAATTAAAAAGGGAGAAATAGAAAGACAAACATTGGAATGTTGGAGTAGAAGCCTTATACCGCCCATTATAAGCCCTGAGCTACATCATTGTCTTCAGTGGAGCTCCCAACATTCCAATGTATAGCCTTATAGACGCATGCTATACCAGCCATTAAAGGCCCTCTAGGACCTTGAACAAGGGAGCAGGCCTTTAATGGCCGGTAGAGCCCGCTACGGAGGACTATAAGGCTACTAGACCATTCCGCTCCTAGAGGGGAGAATTTTCTAAATAGTAAAACAAAGGCCTCATGGAGCCAGAGGGGGTTGAAATACCCTCGCGCTCCGTGAGGCCTTTGTTCACAGCAACAGCTGTGAACAAAAGCAAACATTGGAATGTTGATGCTCTAGGCTTCTACCTACCATTAGACACCTGGAGCACTCCATTTTCTTCAATGGAGCTCCCATCATTTCAATGTTCTAATATAGTCTTATAACCTGCTGCTGAGGGCTGTACTGGTTGTTAAAGGCCCTAAAGCTGAGTGCGTCTCGGGCCTATAATGAGGGAGAGGGCCTTTAACACCCAGTATAGCCTGAGGCAGAAGTGCTATAAGACTATTAGAACATTCCACCCACTAAGGGTAGAATGTTCTGAATTAAAAAGGGACAAACATGAAGACCAACATTAGAACGTTGGAGCTCCGGGCTTATACACATGTAGCTACTCCATTGTCTTTAATGAAGCTCTCAGTATTCCAGTGTTTTAATATAGAAAAACCACTGGTGAGGCATATATCGTTTTGCCACAATGCAGGCATGCTGGACGGTAGGGCCCGCCTCCACTGAGAACTGCCATAGGGATGATGCCCAAGAAGTAGTATAAAAAGAGGAGGGGTTTAAGAAAACACAGCCATTGGCTCGGAAACTTGACAACCAGGAGTCAATGCAAAAATCAGCATTTGGGAGCAGGGGGGCTTGACGAAGCAACAGAAGGGTGGGTGCTGGAAGCCAACACAAGGGATGGAGCCTGGGGTCCACACAAGCAGTCACCCCAACTTTCCCAGGTCAGAAGACATTTGCCTATGCCAGGGGAATGTTCGATGCCTGGGAGAGGTTTAAATGATAAAAAATTACAATATGTCAATCTAGCAATATTTGGGGAGGCCTCACATTGAGTATTGCAGTGCTGAAGGCTACTTCTCCCAGCTGGTAAAGGAAGACGAGAGACAGACATTTTGAGAGTGTTGTGGATGTCTCAGTGCCGGCTAGCGGTGCTTGGTGCAGGTTAGTAAAGCAGAGCATTGGGGGGCAGAGCTTGCAGGCGACGAAAATGGCTGCCTGAGTGGAGAGCTCTGCGCTACCATCGTGCAATTCATTCATTATCCGGCATCTGCTTACCTGATTTGGCTCAACGGGAGCCGACACTGGTCCTGGATGAGCTTCGGAGCACAACGAGCTGCCTCCGATCCCTGAGCCCACCTCGACGGCTGAGCAGACACCCGTTGCGGGACTGGCGTAGCCCGCAATCCCCGGGCTGGCGAACGAAGCAGGGCTGACCTGACGCACCGCGTCTCTGCTGAGGGCGCCGCGCCTGTGACGGTAGTGCGAGCTGTGTTGCTGGCCGGTGCTGGCGATAGTCCCGTGGAGACCTTCCCCTTGTCTGGAGCAGAGGCGGGGGCAACCCGAGGTCGGCGAAGCGGCGGAGCGCCCAAGACCAGGCCGCGCGCCGCTGGGAGACTGACACGCGCCTGCCGCCGGGTCTGGAGAGAAGTTGCGGCCCCTCGAGGTGAAGAGTACGGAGGAGCGCGACGAACTTACAGCAGCCCCCTGTGGTATCGCCTAGCTGGTAGAACGCTGCAGACGATCCTGGAGAGCTGTGTACTGGGGCTCCGTGGGTTGTGAGCTGCGGGAGGCGGGCCCTGCCATTCCTGCTTCTAGCGGTGCTGATGTCTTGTGCCACATAGTCCTGCTCCAACAGTGAGTTCGGAATACCGAGGCCAGACAGGGATACGCACATTGCTGGTGGTGGAGCCCTGTACTATTTTATGCTTCTGCGTGCCCCGGTGCTGGGCTGAATAGTGACTGCGCCTAGAAGTGGCCTGTGGCGCACGTGGAGCTTGAGGGGAGCCTACTGACTTTAGACGCTGTCCCTGGTGGAGCTGCGTGATCCGGCGCTACTTGGTTGGGCGGCTCACGAGATTGCAGACGGGGCTGCCTCTGCCATACAGTGGTGTTGGGGCCACAGTCCCCGCGCTGCGCTGCTCCTCCTGCTGTGAGAGGCCCTGCGAGAAGAGACTGCAGAACGCTTTGTCCCTGGCGTGAGCTGCAGTGAGGCACCATTGGTGGCAATAGACGGTGGGCGATGCTCTTCGTGGCGGGGAATTCATCCCAGACGAGTCTTAGCGGGCCAGACTCTCTGCGCATTTGAAGAACGGTTGGCGCTTGTGTGGCGCCGTTGACACGGGGGCCCTGCGACGTCTGCTCCGCAGAAGGCCGCGCCTGAGGTGCTGCAGCGACCAAGTCCTGGCTTTGACCGTTGCCTAGAGCGGCGATCGTTGAGGCAGCATCACATACCCCTGGTGGCGTGCACTGCGGTGGTGGTTGCCGGCTTGGGTGCCTGCTGTTCTTGGACCTACTCTGCTGCAGACGACCCGCTGAGATGGGCAGAGTGGATAAATCTCAGCCGAAGCTAACGTTCGATCAAAGGAAGTCCAAGATGCGAGACACGGCTGCTGTTGATGCTGACACGATGCAGGAACAACATCAGGAGGAGACGGACGGCGACATTCGCACCATGCTGGCGGCAATGGAAAAAGGCTTGCAGAGCAGCCTCTCTGTTCTGGGCACTAAGATGGACTCCCTCTCATACCGGATGGATAGAATGTCCGAGAGGCTGGACAAGCATGCTGAACAATTGGACATGACGGAGCGCCGAGTCACGGAGGTAGAAGAAGCGCAGACATCGTTGGACGCCGATCATAAGCAGCTGGGTAGAGTGATGCAGGTTCTGCAGGATAAAACTGAAGATCTTGAAGAGCAGTCCAGTCGCAATAACATGCGAATCACGGGCCTTCCGGAGTCGCCCCGACTGGCAACATGGAACACTTTGTTGAGAAGTTATTGGTAACGCTCCTGGGTAGTGAGACTTTCTCTCCCATAATTGTGGTTGAGAAGGCACATCGCTCTCTTGGGCCTCGCCCAACTCCTGGTGCTCCCCCAAGGCCAATAATCACGAAGTTATTGAACTACCGAGACAGGGATTCGGCGCTGAAGGTGGCAAGGGAAAAACAGGCACTGCAGTATGAAGGATCCACCATCTCTCTGTTCCCAGACTTCACGCTCAGAGTACAGGAGGCACATAGACAGTTCGCTCCACTGAAGAAGCAATTACATGAGCACAACATAGACTACGCCATGCTCTACCCGGCGAGACTCCGAGTCAACCGACAGGGCCACTCGCGCATCTTCACAGATCCGAAAGTTCTACAGAAAGCCCTGAAGGACTGGTCCAAAGAAATACATCGCAGCCCGGAGCGAGGCTCCTTGGAGGGAGCAGAAGGTGGACGATTGGACAAGCAGGACTGAACTCTGGACTATGCTAACCACAGATAAGATTACTAATTTCGGGGCGGTGTTGGGAGGCCTAGGGCGAAAATGCATGGGGTTACTACGAGTATACATGTTTAACTAAGTTCTTTACCTCCAGAGGGCATTATTGGGGAGTTAGAGTGACTGAGCCCTGGCAACGTAAGTGCTAGTCCCTCAAAGGGGTTAAGTAATGATGCTTTTTAATCTAACGTTGAGGTGGAGGGGAGGGGATTGGAGATTTATTCATATTGCAGATGCATAATATTTGTTTGATGGTGTGCAGTGCGGATACCTGGCCAAGCTTAGCAGTTCCACCTTGTTAGGCGTGCAACATCTGCCCACGAGTGAAGCACACACCTGGGGTATTATTCTTTGGCGGGGGGGGGATGAGTTTCCTTAGTTTGAAGTTGAGTTGTTCTTGCTTGCTAAGTTTTACGCTGGAACAAGGGGACTGTTTGATGTCATATCGCCGAGGCTCAGTTGGGGTAGGCCTGGCGTGGGTGGGGGGCAGAAGGGATTTGAGACCCAGACGATGGGACACTTTTTCTAAAATACTGCATTTTGCACATGACGACTGCCCGAGTTGTAGGTTCCAATGGCAGGCACAGCTAGACCGATAACACACGTTCGCATGACTAATCGCAGTAGATCCCACAGCGACCCAGTTCGTGGTAGGCTTCGAGCACTCACATGGAATGTGAGGGGCCTCAATGACCACAGGAAGCTCCGCAAAGTCCTGGCCTACTTGACTAGACACGAAGTAGATATTGCGCTACTACAAGAGACACACCTCCCTCTTAACAGCCCCATGCTTCGCAGCAGGGGATTACACGGACACATACACGCGGCAGGTTTTACCACACATGCGCGAGGAGTGCTTACATGGGTGAACCCCAAGGTAACGATTAAACTCGAACCAATAGACACTGACAGGGATGGACCATATGTAATATCTAGATGTAGGGGAAGGGGAATGGACATACTCCTAGTTAATATATACGGTCCCAATTACGATAATCCCAATTTTTATGCTGCATTGTCTGAAACGGTGCGTACTAGTGGAGATGGGCTACAACTCTGGGGCGGCGACCTCAACTTAATCTTGAACCCGCATCTGGATAGATCGGGGGGGCCAGAGAGGCAAATCACGGTGGCGGCACGGACAGTGACGGATATCATGATCCAACACGACTTACATGATGTGTGGCGGCAAAGATTCCCCGACAATGGGGGATACACACATTACTCTGCGTTTTATAATTTACATACCCGCATAGACTATTGGCTAGCATCCAGGCAGTTGTACGAGTGCACCCGGTCTTGCGAGGTGCTCCCCCGTACGCTCTCGGACCATGCCCCAATAGTACTAGTTTTAGATGCTCCCCAGAGGACCATCCCCCCCTTTACTTGGAGGTTCCCTCCGTATTCTCTACTAGACGCAGTATTCAAGGAGGAGCTGGCTGAAGCGATCGAAACGTTTTTCGTCACAAACGTGGGCTCGGTCGACAGCTTCCAGGTGGTATGGGAGGCGTTCAAAGTCTATATCCGCGGTGTCGCCATGGCTAAACACTCAGGAGTCCTTAGGGCGATATGACGGAGACTTGCGGATCTGGAAAAGACCTTAGCTAACCTGGAGACACGTCTCCAGATTGGTGCAGACGATGACGTATTGAAGGAGTTTAAAACCCAGTTAGAAGAGTACCACGATGCTGCAGATACGGAAATCAAACACCTTGGTAAATACGCCACTGCTCGCACATACGGGGAGGGCAAAAGGCCGGGCGCGGTGCTAGCCCAACTACTCAAAAAACGACGAGAAAGAACAGTAGTCGCAGAAATCAAGACGACAGAGGGAGATACACTCACTGAAGAGACAGCCATAGCAGAGAGGTTTAGGCAATATTACTCGCTGCTTTACTCTACCCGTAGCGGAGGCACTGAGGCAGAAATCTTGGACTACCTAACTCACATAAAGTTACCATGGCTCACGAACGCACATCGTGAATTCCTGATGCGACCCCTAGAGAGTGAGGAAATTACTTTGGCTCTATCAGGCATGAAAACGGGCGGCGCGCCGGGTACAGACGGCCTAACAGTTGCTTTTTACAAGGCGTACTTGGACCTGCTTTTGCCGCACTTGCTCACGCTCTTTGACGACGTGTGTGTGTCGGGCACTATGCCCCCTTTGATGAGGGAGGCGATCATTGTAGCCATACTGAAACCGGGCAAGCCCCCTGAAGAATGTGCATCCTATCGCCCGCTTTCCTTGCTTAATGTCGACACAAAAATCTTCGCGAAGATACTGGCAAACAGGCTGGTCCCTTTGATCCCGACGCTTGCCGCCCCGGAACAGGCGGGGTTTGTTCCGGGTCGAAACCTTACTTACAATTTGCGTACGGTGTTTGGTGCGGTACAGCACACTAAGCCGGAAATCTCAGCGGTGGCAGTATTTCTCGACATGGAGAAAGCCTTCGACTCTGTCGAATGGCCCTTCATGAGAGGTTTTGACGAAGATGGGCCTGGGGGAGGTCTTTCTGCAACTCATAGGTGTATTATACAATGCGCCCACAGCCAGAATCAAAATTGGTAATTTGGTGACTGATGCCATACATATCACTAGGGGTACACAGCAGGGCTGCCCGTTGTCACCGATACTATATGCACTGGTGGCAGAACCTTTAGCCTGTGCTCTTCGGGAATACCATAGGTATAAGGGGGTACGCTTCCCGGGTTACGAACTTATCGTCTCTACATATGCGAACGATACGCTCCTATATATTCGTGACCCAGAGCGCAACCTTTCCCCTGTTCTGCGTGAAGTGGTTCGCTTCGGTGCAGTGTCTGGATTACGTGTAAATTGGCCGAAGTCTATCGTATTTACCCTTACCCCTGCCACGACGCAGTTTGAGCCTGACTATCCGCTGCAGTGGTCGACAGACTCGGTTCGATACCTTGGTATCCAGGTGCACTCGGACTCTGAGATCGTATTTAGGGAAAACTACGGTGTAGCGATTAGTACATTGGAGGACGACGTGGACGGCTGGATTAGACTACCTTTATCCTTGATGGGCAGAATTTCTATAATGAAAATGGTGGTACTCCCTCGCTTTCTGTTTCTTTTCTCTAACATCCCATTGGTACTCCCAGCCACATTCTTCAAAAGGCTCACAACATTGATGATTAAATTAGCTTGGGCTGGCAAGCAACCGCGGGTCAAAAGGCAAATTCTCACCTTACCGTATCACATGGGGGGACTTGGAGCCCCCGATTTGGACTTATACTATAGGGCGGCGCAAAGTGCACAAGCTTACCACTGGATGCATGGTTCACCGGACACCCCACACTTACGCATAGAGAGTGTGGTGGCCTCCCCTCGCCCATTGCCTACTCTGCTTTTCTCGCCCCCAGACCGTAGGACGGGGATACTAGACTCAATCAACGTGACTACGCATGCCTGGCACCATCTTCTAAAACTGCAGGCGGGTGCCATACTGTATTCCCCGCTTGCTCCGCTAGACTGGTGCCACTGGTTACCCCCATGTAGAGATAGGGGAGTTGTGAAAGCGCTCAACTCCATAGAGATCCGGACCATAGGGAACCTATTTGAAGGTGGCACAGCGCGAAACTGGGACGACTTAGTTACCGGAGATGCAACGCCCACCCTTCTCACCAAATTTCAATTCCACAGAACTCGGCATGCGCTGATATGAATATTGGGGGATGACTTAGCGGAACCACCGGAACTGACTTCCTTGTCATGTGTCATCAAAACAGACGACCCGACGCACATAGTATCTAAAATATATAAACTGTCTATGTCCTATAGAGAGAATTACTTCACTAAAGCACGCTTAGCTTGGCAGAGGGATTTAGATAGAGACATTGATGACGCGATGTGGACGTACTGCTGCACCAGCACCAAATGCATCTCCCTGAATGGTAGACACCGTCTGATCCACTTTAAATATCCTAACAGGGTCTACTATTCTCCAGAGAGGCTGTGTAGATATGGCCTCAGAGAGGAGTCGAGGTGTGAGCGATGCGGCGAGGGGCTAGCTGACTTTCTGCACCTGGCATGGACCTGCCCGGGGATTGCACGATTTTGGGAACAAGTATTTAAGGAGCTTACAGAGGTGATTGGACTGGAGCTTACGCCGGAACCGGCATTGGCATTGCTGGGCTATTCCAAAACAATACCTAAAGGGGTACGTAGATTAGTCGACATGGGTCTGCTGTTAGCCAAACGCAGAGTGGCGATCTGTTGGTCGAGAGGACCGACTCCCACGGTTGCTCAGTGGGCAAATGACATGCTATATTGCGGCACTCAAACGGAGAGCTATAGTGATCTTCTCCCTCCTCGCAATAGACCTAAGAACTTCTGGGCACTATACAGCACATTCAGGGCGACTAAGGCAGGGGAGGGTGCGCCCAACGGGGGGGACACAACAAGAACCAAGGGCAAACAGCCTTGAGGTTTAAGTGACACAAACACGACACTGATAGGGACAGAGGGAGTAAAGGGCTGCATATAGAAGCACTGTGGAGGGAGTCCATAAGTTACCTTCAGATACTGTGGTGTCCGGTCCTGAAGCGGAGGGGGCGCTCATGGGCCGGATGGGTGATACGGGTCAACAGCGAAATGTATTGTTGTTTTACTTGCCTGCTGCAACATTCGGAAACTATGATGTATGACTATTGTATTCTTCTGGTAATTGCAACTGCCATGCAGATGAAAAAGTGTCCTTTGTTTATTGTGCATATATCAATAAAGGTTTTCAAAGAAAGAAAAAAAAGAAAAGTAAAGCGGAGCATTATAACAGTCCCTATCTGATAGAGACATCTAGCCACAGATTCCTTAACTTAGAATATCCCCAGGCGTCAGACTGGATCCGGAAAAATTTTGCGCAGCAGTACCTCTGCGCGCCGGGGGCGGTGCCGCCTGGCTCCGCCCTGACGTCGTCCCCGGACATGACGTCAGTGGAGCTACATAGGACCCCCCCCGGCGCGCTGACGTCAGTTTCCTTCTTTTCTGCGTTCCAACGCGGATCCGGGATTCAGCTGTTCCTCTGGCCTGTTTTTCTTCAGGCCCTTTTTCGACGTCCTTCGGCGTCGGGGAACAGTGTGCGATGCCTTCGGGCTTTAAATTGTGCGAGACTTGTTCGCGTCAGATGTCGGCGTCGGACCCGCACGCCATTTGTATGTGGTGTCTTGGGTCGCACCACTACTCCATGGAGTGTGCCGCCTGCCGGCAGCTGCGCCCGAAGTCCCTATGGGAGCGCCGGATGAAGCTCTTGGCCGCCCGGATATCCCGCACGGCGTCTCCCCGTCGTTCTCCGGTTAGTTCTTCTCTCCGCGTCCGCTCCCGGAGTCGATCCCGCGAATGTCGCTCGTCTACAGGCAAGTTAAAACACAAGTCACGGAAGTCGAAGTCCTCGCTTCCACGTGACGATGGGGGCCATGGTTCCCGTTCCTTCACGGAGCCGTGCGCCCCGGAGTCAGCCTCCCTTTACCCGCCCTTTCCGGGTACTGATGCGACTCGGCCCCAGATGGAAGCCTACTACAAGGCTCTGCACTCCATCTTCGGGTCACCTCCTCTCCCTGGCGCGCCTTCGGGTCCCACAGTGGAGGCAGGCATTCAGGTCGGATCTCCACCGGCGGGTTCGCCCTCGGCGCCGACCGAGAGCCTCGACTCCGGCTCCGGAGCCGTGCCGGCGTCGGGTACCAACCCCGATGGGCGTTTCAGCCCCACGCCGTGCCATTCTGCCTTGTCTCCGCATAGCCCCTGGCGGCTCCCTGCGTCGACATCGGCATCAACGGCGCCGGCGGCCGAGTGCCTCGACTCCGGCTCCGGAGTCGTGCCGGCTTCGGGTCCTAACCCCGATGGGTGTTCCAGCCCCCCGCCGAGCCATTCTGCCTTGTCTCCGCATAGCCCCTGGCGGCTCCCTGCGTCGATATCGGCATCAGCGGCGCTGCCGGCGCCATGCCTGTCGCCACCTGGTCCTCAGGCTCTGTCTCCACGTCTCTCCATGGTGGGTTCGACGCCTTTCCGGCGTCGTTCGGCGTCGGAGCGGCGTCGTTTGACGCCGGAGCGGTCGCCGGCACCTGTCGGTTCTCCGCTTCCGGAGGACACAGGCCGGGTGTGCCCGGACTTGTATCCACGCCCGTTGCCTCCAATGCCATGGGGGCAGTGGGCCCTTGTTCCTCCTCCTGTGGGACGTGTCAGCTTGCAACCGTCCCCTACAGATGGGCTTTGTCACCACCCACCACACCCACTGAAGCTGGTGCTTTGTTTTTGAGGGGTGTTCGTAGGGCTGCAGCTGTTTTACATTTGCACCCTCCTTCTCTCTCTCCTTGTCCTCCGACCCATTATTGGATCTCCTCCACCAGGGTGCGGTAGATATTGAGCCCTTGCTGCCTTTTAGCGGCTTATTGTTCAACGCCCTTCTCGGGACATGGGCACGGCCCTCTTCAGGAGATGCTGTCGACAGGGCTGTGGCGCATCGACACCGTTCGGCCCCTGAGAGCCCGGCCTGTTTGTCCCTTCAGCCCGGGGCTTACGGCCTCGTAGTGCAGGTGTCTTTGGCCACGCAACCTTCCTCTCCACCTCTGTTGCAGCCTCCTACTAGGGAGTCTCGTTGGTTGGAGGTGGCATTTTTGCGTCCTCTAGTTCAGCCTTACGTGCTCTGAACACGGCTTGCGTCTTTGCCCGGGCTTCTTCTGCCCTTTGGGACTCGTGGAGTGTCTTTTGCCTGCCCTCCCTGAGTGTACTCGCACTGACGTAGCTCGTCTCCTTCACGAAGGCCGAGAGATGGCGCGCTTTACCGTTCGGTCCGCCGTTGACACTACTGATTCGGTGGGTCGGGCAATGGCGAGGTCCGTTGCTTTGCGCCGCCATGCTTGGCTGCGCGACGGGGGTTTCCCCGAAAATGTCCGTGACAGTCTCCGGGACTTACCATTTGATGGTGTGTCCCTGTTTGACGCACATGCGGACTCTGCGGTTCACCGCCTTCTGTCTACCCTTCCGTAGTGTGTCTTGCTTCATGTTGGCCCTGGGTTCATGCTGTAATACCTGAACGGCCTAAGCTGCTTCTCGCCGTATTTGCTTTCCTTCATGCAGCAGGTCAGCTGCTTATTTTTCTGAGTCACTATGACCTAGTGGTTCAGGTTGCACGCCCTTACCCCAAGGGCTATGTGTTCGGAACCTGTGGTTTCTGTGTTCCCAATTTACGTCCTCTGTCTATGAGCTCACGCTCAAGAGGTGCCCCTTGTTCGGGTTGATGCTTACCCTATGTGGGGTATTTGTTAGCTATTGTATAGCTGCCTTCTTCCCACAGCAGTCTTTGTACGCTTCTGTGGGGCCCCTTTTTTTACTAGGTTGTCCTGCGGCTGTGCCTGTACACTTTTACTGCTGCTGCAGGCCCTCCCGGGGCCTTCTTGCGGTCCATTTGTTGGGCTCTCTCATAGTGGCTGCTGCTGGTCTGTGGCACTCCCCTGCATCTCACTAATCCATTTCTTGAGGCCGGAAGGGCTTTCAGGTCCCTAACGTCTCGTCTTGGTTCTTTCGCTGCGGCCGTTCCATCTGTGGACTGCCTACCACAGGGCCCTGTCGCTGTGTTCTATTACGTACGGTGACTGCTCCCTAGTATGCTCGCTCTCACAGGCTGGTGCGTTTTCCGGCACCTTTCCGTTGCATAGTTCTACTCTCCTATACCCGTGCTGCGTAGTCCTTTCATGGTTGGACTTCGCTCTCCGTGGTGGCATTCTGGCCCCAGACGTTGATGCTGTCATTGTCTTGTGCCTTGCTTTTTTGGCCACTTCCCCTGCCAGGGCTTTCCATTTCCCTGCTGCATTCCGCGCAGGTGTTGTCCTGTTTTTCCTTCCAGCTGCGGTTGCTGCTCTCAGCGGGAGTGTTCTCCTCCGAGCAGTGTTTTCTCTGGTGGAGTATTGTGCGTATATCCACTCTTGTTCTTCCGCAACGTTTCGTACTGTCTCCTTCCAGTACTGCTCGGCCTCCCTGTCTGTCTCACGGTAGCCAGTGGATCTTTCCTACTGCCTGTGGCTGTTGTGTCTGGCTCTGGGCCGGTACCACTGCTATGTAGCTGTTGGTGCTATGGTGTTTTTTCTTTCTCAACTCATCCACCGGGCTGGGCCCTGTCTTCTTTAGTCCTGTCCGGCGTGCTACACACACCCAGACCTCCCGCAGGCGTACTCTTCCTTGCGGTGCCTGTGGTCTTGTTCCTCACTTTTGTGAGCGCAAGTCTTCTACGTGTGTTAGTTTTGCCGGCTCTCTTTCACACGATACACCTATTGGTGCGTCTCTCGTGTCTCAGCTTTTGCTCGTGGCGCTTTATGGGGCCTTCTCCTTTCCATGGTGTGGTTCTGGCGGTACATACGGTTTCTCTTGTGTGCTTATGTTCCCCACGTTTGTGGCACTAGTTGTTGCCATTCTTCTCTGCCCTTCTGCCTTTTGATGCCCGCCCTTTCACATGTCCGGTGCATGGGCCATAGTGCATTAGCAGGCCTTGTGTTTCCTTTAACACTGCCTCATCCTGGGAGTCATCAGCATCCTTCCGCTGCTGTTCTCACTTCCACGGTGCTTCTGCATGTCTGTCCTGCCTGCTCGGACTCGGTCTATTCTTGTACCCTAGCTAGACCTTTCTCTTTTGAAGGTCCATCAGATCCTGTGGATCCCTCATATTATACAATTGGTTCCTCCCCTTTTTCGGAAGGTATCCACTTTTATTCCGCACTGCCCTTCTGGTTCTGTGCTCACTTTCTCCTCTGTTTCACCGACAGGGATTTCCTGCTGCCTCGGCAGCTTTAATGCCTTTGCCTCTCATTATTGGCCACTCCCTCTGGAGTATCCTAGTCCGGTGTTGGCCACTCTGGCAGTTCTGCCCCCACTGTGTTTAGCCGGCTGGTTGACACTTCTGTTCCCCTAAGAACTTAGTGGGGTTCTCTCGCAGACCCGCCTCCTATGGAGTATGGCTTTGGTATCTATTCTAAGTTAAGGAATCTGCGGCTAGATGTCTCTATCAGATGTACGAGTTACTTACCTTCGGTAACGATGTATCTGGTAGAGACGTTGTCTAGCCGCAGATTCCTTAACGCCCACCCATCCTCCCCGATCTGGGAGGACCTGTTCAGGTGGGGTTTCTGCATTCGCCTCCCTTGGAGTGGCTTGTCCTTCTACGGGCGGTGTCTTTCGCCACCCTCCCCGTCAGGCTTATTCTTTGGATTTACTTGTTCTGCTTCTCCCAATCTCATGCTTGGGCGATAGGTTCAGGTGTCCTTCTGCGTTTTTTCACATCAGTTTCCTCCAGTATGGGGCCTACTGGTGTTCTCTACCCTCCCACCCACCTTCTCCGTTCCACTCCTACAGTCCATTAGTTTTGAGGTCTTTCTGGCCTGTTCCTCAATCCAATGGTTCTATCATCGGGGACAGAGTCTCCCTATTTCTTTCTTTCTTTCTTCTTTAATCCTGTGGGTTGGGGCTTTCTTGCCTGTCGCTGTTGGCTCCTTTCATTACCCCTTTTGCCTCAGGAGAGAGCATTCTCTCGCTTTTGTGGGGTTGCTTTTCATTCCCTTCATCTAGTGCAGACTTTGTCGTCTGCCTCCATCTTCTTTTTATACATCTATTTCCCTCAGGGGTGACATTCACTTCGCTTTTGCGAAATAGCTTCTCCATGTATTGCTCTGCTCTTTCCTTTTCAACACCTTTCAGTCAACAGTGCTTCTCACTGTTGTTCATGGTGCTTTCCCACCCATTTTCTTTTTTAATCGCACACTGTTCCCATACTCTCACAGTTTTGCTGGGGGCTCCGCGTTCTGGCGCGGAAAAGTTCCTCCGAAGAAAACTGACGTCAGCGCGCCGGGGGGGGGTCCTATGTAGCTCCACTGACGTCATGTCCGGGGACGAGGTCAGGGCGGAGCGAGGCGGCGCCGCCCCCCGGCGCGCAGAGGTACTGCTGCGCAAAATTTTTCCGGATCCAGTCTGACGCCTGGGGATATTCTAAGTTAAGGAATCTGCGGCTAGACAACGTCTCTACCAGATACATCGTTACCGAAGGTAAGTAACTCGTACGTCAGTTGCGTAGCAAGGAAAATGACTCCTTTGACTGCTGTTGGGATAGTAAAATACAGCAATGATCAGGGTTCAATGGGACCCGGTGCCACTGCACTCGCTGTACCAGTGGTAGTTATGCCCGAGTCCTGTAAAGGTCTCTGGTTGGAATATCTGTGCTGGCCGGTGATAGAGGTACAGTGTGAGCACACGGTTCTTTCCAATGAAGGACAGTGCACCAGGCACACACTTCCTCTTTGGTGGCATACATTTCTTGCCTCCTCTGCACACCTGCTTTGTACTAGGTAAACCATTTTCTCATTGCCACCTGCGTGATTTCCTACTTATGAGAAATTGTGCTCCTATGTACTCAGGCGGACATCAATATACTGGAATAGTTCATTAGTTTCCCTTCTGAACTTCCTATAAACCATGTGACTTTTAAAATGATATATTTGAAAATGTTCTGTAACATGCAACTTTTGGCGTCTATATTTCTTACTCTGATTGTTCACTCCCATGGCGTAATGTGGTGCTGGTATGCATATGTTCTGTCAGGGCCGCTTTTGGTTCCAAAATCCGTCCTGGAGACAGCCCAGAGACAGGGGCGTGGCTTCAGGGGGGTGTTTGGGGTGTTATACCCCCTAGTAAATGTATTTTCTGGTAAATAATTGGGTCCAGGTGCTTTCAGTCGGGTATGGTGAGGTGTCCAGGGTTGGATTGGGATTAAAAATCGGCCCGGGCCCGTTAAAAAAAAGTGGCCCACATTTGCATATTGCCTTTCCGCAAAACACTTCTTCGGCGAAATTTTATTAAAAAAAGGGGGGGGGGGGGTTAAAAAAAATGCACGGATTAGTTTACACTGGTGAAACACACCTGAAAACAAGTGAGGCCACTTTTGCTCAGGCCCCCTGCCCCCGCTCGATATGCATACACGAATGGGCCAGCCCAGCAAGAAAAAGGGGGTGACACCTCTGCCCGTTGACAAAAGGGAGGTAATGGATGCCCATCTGCCTCCAGAAAGGCCACTCAGGCATCCACTGGGCCGCTGGCGGCATCGAACAACGCAGAAACCACCCAAATCGCCCCCCCCCAGGCTGCTCAAAAAAGCAGCCCACCGCTGGAACTGGACACCGGCCCTCGGGCATTGCCCGAGTGCCCGCGTTACCAATCCGACGCTGGAGGTGTCCATCGGATTTCACCAGGGATTGTTCCATACACACAGATAAAAATGCACACACACGCTCTCCCTCTCTGTTCTAAAAGTCTTCAAAAATGTTGGTTATTTTACAAAATATTGTGTTTTTTCTCACTTCGTACCCGTACCAATCGTCATTTGTCTTCCTTTCCACTTACCCTTTAGCCCCTCTCACGCACCCTGCTTGTCGTATTATGTATTTTAATATTATATTCCAGCGTGATTTTTGGGAAATCCGACCCTCACCCCCCATTCTTACTGACCAAGATACGCCCTTGCCCAGAGAGCTAGTTGGGGGGTGCAATATCTCAAGTGTCCCTGTGATAAAAGGCCGCATTCTTTTTGTGCCCGAGTCTGCCATTCAAGACCATGTTTTTAGAAAATATTTCGAACACAAGACGTTTTTCTTACGCCTCTTTGATGATAAATTCTTTTCAGCTGATAACGTGCAGACAGAAGATACTCCCTCCTTAGCCGGTTGTTTTACAAGTACACGCCCTAAAGGCGAGGTTGCTGGAAATTCCACATTCATGAAGAGTTTTGTTTTTTTTTACTTAGAAATGATTTAATTGATTCTGAAGAGGGGGGAAGAGCGTTAAACAGAGTTGGACAGGTGTGAATGGTTTCACATTCATGACGTTTTAAGCATATTTCATATTCTGGCTGAGATGTTCAGGATTCCAGTAACACAGGTTTCCTTGTCTTATGTTTTGGACATATGAAATTCGAGGTTACCGCATTTTGTTTTGTGCTCCTGGAATCCCGGTTTTAATGTCCGGTTCCGCTTTGGAGAAACAGATATCTATACTGTGGGCAACTCGGTTCACCGCGCAGTGGTTCTGATTGCAAATACGTATAATGTACAATAAAAGTGTCAGATAAATATCCAGTGTTGTCCCACTCACAAGACCCTCCAAACCAGATCAAATAATGTTTCTAAATTCTGTCTCAGATAGGCCCCACGCACAATATTGTTCTATATTCAGCGCCTCATGTTAATGACACTCCTGTTGTACTACAATGTTTTCTTTAAAGCACTTCTTTCCTCCCTGGAGCTCGATCTGTGCTGTATAATAGCATAACCGAAAAGGCGTATTTGTAGAGCACGCATTGACCCCCCTGAAACCCTCTTCACCCTGTGGACAGATAATGGATGTTCATTGCTACCTAACTCAATGGCAGTCTTTTTACTGACTTCTGAAGGATGAAAGACTGAGTGGACCTGCCAAAACTCACACCTGTGACGCGGGGTTCCACAGAGATGCCCGCAATGAATGCATTAGTCCACTGAGCCACCAGACCTGGCAAATGGGAAAAATGGTGATTTTTAAAAACAAACACAACGTGACATTCAAACATCAGGTGCTCAACCTTTCAATGAAGTCATTGGGTTTATCACAGTGGGGCTAACTCAGCCTTCAATCCTTCCATGGTCAATAACCTGAGTAATAATGGGTTGGTTGATGGTTAGACCCTTTGTTTTACGTGTGGCGAAGCTGTAGTTCTGTCGCTGACAGTATTCATGCACTTTCCCCTATGAGGCAAGAGGCTGAGATCCTAGAGTGAAACAGGCTGGTATCTGTGCTCTACAGCAATCTACGCACACCCAACCCCTTACCAGGTGAAGAAAACAGAGCTTCCTAGAGAAGTCATCTAGGCAATATAGTGTGGCTTCCTATGCTCTGGTGGCCTAGTGTAGGCCAACCTTTGACTAGCTAGGTGGGTGCTAGGGCATGGCTGTTCCGGGCCCCAAGGAGCACTCCTCCTTAAACAATGCCCTCACTGCCCTGCCAGAAGTCAGAACACAATGGAATGAAGGGCAGTGCCCCTATTACCCACCAGCTCTACCTCCCACCACCTTCCTCTTCAGTGTGTGGATTCAGCAGGTAAATGTATTGATCATCAGGGAGGGGCAGCTGGCTGTGGTCTGAGTGCAGAGGCTGCCGGAGGAAAGCATCACTCTCCTGCTCAGAGGGGATTCTCCCCTTGCCGGGTATCTGTCCAAAAGGCTACCTTACTTGTAGTCCTTCTTACACACATCAATAGGGCCACCGAAGAGACGGACAGAAATGAAGGCACGCACAGGGACTTAGCATGATTCATTTTCATTTTCTTTATCTCGCCCATATATATCACCACCACACTGTCCCATCTTCCTACTCTCCACCAGGAGCCTGCCTGCTCCCTCCCTCCAACCTCCTGCCCACTCCTTAGTTCATGGCGCTCAGATTCTATCCTTGCCACTCCTACCCCCGCTTTCCCTTTTCTGCTGCCAACCTCCTGTCCAGCCTATTAGACACCTAAGGTTAGTTAGCCATTACGCACTACTGCTCTGTATTGTGCTAGCATTTTTAAAACATTTATTGTATTCACAAACCCTATTTCCTTTCACCTGCTCCCCGTTTCCCCTTCTCCTCCAAGTGCTTTGAGGTGGCCTCAGGCTGCATTTGGCATTGTACAAGCAACTGACGTAACACAGCACTGATAATAACAAAATAGCAAAGTTTGCCTTCATTATCATTCAAATATTCAGAATTTTAATTCGTTTTACATCTGTCAGATCCTAATTCCTCCTCTTGATATGTAGCTCAATATAGAGTAGATTTGAGATCCTCAGATACACCTCAATCTGATAGAGACTTCTAGCTGCAGATACCTTATCGTATAATTTTCCCCAGGCTTCGGACTGAATTCGAATTTTTTTTGTGAGCAGTACCCCTGCATGCCAGTAGGTGGCGTAGATCGGCTCCGAATGGCGTAGTTGGCACTAGAAATTGCGTTCGCGGTGCCTATATAGGCGCACTGACGTCAGTTCTTTTCTTTCCCCACCAGTCAGTGCAGATCCTGGAAAAACTATCCTTTATTCATTTTTTGACTAGGTTTTTTCGATGTTTTTAAGACTCTGTTTTGAGGGTATCCTCCTGGTGTGGCAGGAATATGTCATCTAGGAAAGCCGGCTTCAAGCCATGCAGTGCCTGTCACCTGCAGATATTGGTGATGGAAGCGCACCTTATTTGCCTTTGATGCCTCAAGCTGGACCACGACCCGGCAACCTGTCCCGACTGCTGCACCATGCACCCGAAGGCCTTGAGGGAGAGATCCCTCAAGCATCTGGTGGCTCTACGTGTGATGCCGCAACGATCGAGATCCCGGTCGAGAGGAAGGTCCCGGAAGCGGTCGCAGAGCCCAAGGTCATCGTCGCACTCCAAGTCGTCGAGCCACTCTGGTAAGTCCAAATATAAGATGATGTCTTCAAAGCCTGCTTCGACTTCTCCTCGTCTGTCAGCTGACGAGACGAGGGAGCTTCACCACTTGAGGCCTGACTTCGCGGTTGAGCCAGCGTCTGGGTCAGTTCTGCGCATCCCGAGTTTCCGGGAATGACCTCCGCCCAGCTCCGAGAATTTTATGAGGCCATGCACCTCATATTTGGGTGGCCCGTTCCCGCCGGCACACCTTCAGGCCAGCGGGTTCGGAAGGGGCCCCTTCTGGATCCACGCCGACTGGTCTGGCACCAGTTAGGTCCCAGGCATCCGCTGATGGATCCAGAATGGCGCGGGTTGTAACACCTCGACATTCCCTGGCACCGGTCCCGAGGCCAACACTCCTGGCGCTGCTAGCACCCCCCAGTGGTGCCATCCCCATCCTCATCCCGACTACAACACGGAGCAAGAGGGGCATTGACCAACTCCAGCGCTGACTAGCGCCATGCCGTCCAGGCCGGAGCCCTATTCTTAGGGGCTGGGACTCGGGAGGAATAGGAGGGGTCACTGGACCCTGAAGAATGCTAGCCTCATGAAGACCCTATGGACTGGTGTGAGGATCTGGGTGAAGCCAGTAAACTGGACACCTCTCCAGATGCTGGTATGCTTTCTCCCCCTACCGTGGCTATGGAGGAGGTAGCTTCATTTGCAATGGTGGTGCGGAGGGTTGCTGAGGTTCTCAACCTTAATTTGCCTTCGGTGGCAGTCAAGACTAATGTCTTCACTGAAGTGCTTCAGCCGGGAGTGTTCCCATCAGAACCGCTTCTCCCCTTTAATGAAGCACTTACAAACGTCCTGCTTGGGACTTGGTCCAAGCCCAACAAAGGGGTTCCTGTGAACAGGACTACTGCCAGCCGCGACCACCCCGCTCAAGGGAACCCAAACTTCCTCACCCAACACCCCACCTTGGAGAGCTTGGTAGTCCAACCCTCCACCTCACAAGCTGGATAATTTTAGGAAGAAAATGTTTTCTTCCGCCAGCTTGGCTTTGTGGTCGGTGAACACTGCATGTCTTTTGGGCAGCTACTCCCACGCTTTGTGAGAAACGGTTGTACAGATGCTGCCAACCGTTCCAGAGGAGACCTGGGTCATGCTCTCCCAGGCTGTTGCCGACAGGAGAGACACAGCTAAGTCAACCATTCACTGTGGACTAGACACCGCGGACTCACTAGGCAGAGGGATTTCGTCAATGGTGGCTCTGAGACACCATGCCTGGTTAAGGCTTCCAGTAAGAAACCATATCAAATTTAAGGCTCACTGCATCTCCTACAAAGCCTTGAATAACTCTGGCCCTGATTTTCTGAAGCATCTTTTTTAATGGTATCAGCCTACCAGACTCCTGCACTCTGCTAGGGCCAAGCTAATTGTTACACCCAGATTCCGTAAATCGAATTGGAGTGGAAGAAGTTTGGTCACTGTAACAGCTAAGCTGTGGAACAATCCCCCCCCACCCCACCCCATATCAGATCCTTGCCCTCGCTGATCTCATTCAGGAAGGAGCTCAAAACTTGGTTGTTTAAAAATGAATATCCCCCTCCAGTCGTGTTTATGTTGGCATCAGCGACTAGACACCTCAGGGTATACGCCTGCTCTACAAATGTTGTTAACATAACAGGATTATTAGTTTTTCTGGGGCTTTCCATTCATCACTCATGGACATGCCCTTTGATAGCTCTCATCTCTTTGGAGACAAGGCGGATTTGGCGCTGGGGCCCGTAAAGGACAGCAGGGCTACGGCCAGGCCCTTGGGCCTTTCCATGGCCCCTCGTCACCCTCAATCCATCTTTCGCTCCTTTCGTGGCCACATACGGGGCGTACAGCCGCGTCTTTACCTTTCCAGCCACCATGGCACACAATCTTACCAGCCTCTGCATAGCCGCGGACATGGCTCCTACTGACCCTGTGGGTCGGTGGCCTGCAGTCGGGTCCCAACCCCCCCTTCAGCCACAGCCTCCAAGCTCTCCTAGTCTACCCCCTTACCAGCATGGGTACTCGGTGGGAGGCAGGATTTGCCATCACCTCGGCCACTAGCAGTCCATAACATCACAGATGGGTTGTGCAGATTGTCTGAAGGGGCCACTCCCTTCCCTTCGAGACTACCCCTCCCTCCATGCCACCTACTTACGACAGGCTGACGAAGGACCACCTATCTCTTTTCTGTCAAGAAGTGACATCTCGTTTGGCCAAAGGAGCCATAGAGAGGATGCAAACAGCAGAAGTGGTTTGTGGTTGTTATTCCCACTACTTTCTGGTGCGCAAGAAGGACGGAGGACCTCATCCTTTCTTAGACCTGCACTCTGTTAACTTCTTTCTCAAAAACGAGAAGTTCAAAATGCTCACACTGGCTCAGGTCCTGTCTGCTGTGGACCCAGGAGACTAGATTTCAGCATTGGACTTGATGGGCGCGTATTTTCACATTCCCATCCTGTCTGCCCACAGGCGTTGCCTGCGGTTCAGGGTGGGCCACGAGCACTTTCACTTTCACTTTGGTGTGCTGTTCTTTGGCCTCACCAGTGCTCCTCAGGTGTTCATCAAGGTAATGCCAGTGGTTGCAGCTCATCCGCGGAGATCAGGGGTGCCAGTCTTCCCCTATCTCGATGACTGGCTGTTGAAGGCGGGCTCACCCCAGGCTGTCGTCTCCCATCTCCAGACTACGGTGGACCTCCTGCATTCACTGGGGTTCACTGTCAATGTGCCAAAGTCACACATAACTCCCTTTCAGATGCTCCCTTTCATCGGAGCTGTCCTGGGCACGGTGCAGCTTCAGGCCTATTCTCCTGAACTGCGAGTCCAGGATAGCCAGGCTATGATACCGATGTTTCAGCCTATATCCTGGATTTTGGTGAGACTGCAGGGCTCGAAAAATCATTTAATTTTTACTAGACCTGCATGTCTAGTAACCTAAAAAAATATACTCGACCTAACTGAAATGCACTTGACCTCAGTTTCTGGAAGCGGAGCAAATGTGACAAGTTAACAAGATTTAAAGGCATTTTTATTGCTCATTCACTTTGTGAGCAATAAAGATGCCTTTAAATCTTGCTATCTTGTCACATTTCCTCTGCTTTCAGAGAGAGAGGTCAAAAGTCAGTTTGTCTTCCTACTGGCCAGAAAGGGCGAGTAGGACCTAAAAATAGCTCACCCTAATTGAATCTGGCTCGCAAATGCGAGCGGGCGAGTGGATTTTTCGAGCCCTGGACTGACTCTGAGGCTGCTGGGCCTCATGGGCTCCTGTATCCTGCTTGGGACACATGCCTGTTGGCATGTACAGGCTCTACAGTGGGACCTGAATTTCCAGTGAGCGCAGCATCAGGGAAATCTCTCCGACATGGCCTCAGAGGGAACAGCAAATGATCTGCAGTGGTGGTTAATGAACCGCGATTGGGTTAGTGGCAGACCCCTCTCCCTTACCAACCAGATCTTAGAATAGTGACAGATGCATCACTCCTGGGATGGGGCGGTCCTCTGGGAGAGGTGGAGATAAGAGGACTCTGGTCTCCGGCGGAATCCGGACTCCACATCAACTTGTTGGAGCTCCAAGCAATCCAATTGCCATTAAAAGCCTTTCTACACTCCTTCCAGGGAAGGCTGGTGCAGGTGCTTACGGACAACACCACCACCATGTGGTATTGCAACAAATAGGGTGGTGTGGAGTCGTGGACCCTTTGTCAGAAGGCCTTGACTCTCTGGACATGGTTGGAACTGCAGGGCATAGCCCTTGTGGTTCAACAGACTAGCTCAGCTGACGATGCCTCGAAGATCACAAATGGCGTCCCCATCCGAAGGGTGGTGCAAGGTCTCTTTCAGCAGTGGGGAGAGCCTTGGTTAGATCTGCTCACCACTGACGAGAACATGCAATGACTGCAGGTCTGCATGCTGGAGTTTCCAAGGCGGCTCTTACTCGGAGACGCTTTTCGTCTTGAGTGAAGCTCAGGCCTCCTGTACGCCCTTCCGCCCATACCACTCCTGCCCAGAATTCTCTGGAAGACGATGAACGACCGGGTCCAAGTCATCCTTGTGGTTCCGGATTGGGCACGGAGAGTCTGGTTTCAAGAGCTTTTGAGCATGGCCATCGATCCTCTGATCAGGCTGCCCTTTCGGGAGGATCTTCTGTCGCAGCTGCAGGGGAGGGTTCACCCGAACCTGTCAATGCTCCACCTTCTTGCATGGAGATTTGAGCAGTGGCAGTTGACAGCTTTCGACCTTCTGCCCGAAGTCTGTAACGTTATCTTGGCAGCCCGGGTCCCTCTACCTAGTAGGTTTATGACTGCTGTTGGGCAAAATTTGTGACATGGTGTTGAGAAAGACACATTGATCCCCTTTCTGCCCTCCTTTCTCAGGTTCTCTTGTTCGTTCTTTCCTTGCCCAGCAGGGCTCTGCTCTGGACACTATTAATGAATATCTTTCTGCACTCTCTACCTTTCTTCAGTTGCCTGACCAAACTTTCCTTTTCTAATCTCCTATTGTAGATAGGTTTTTGAAAGGTTTGCAGCATATGTTTCTTCCTACTCCTTTTGTTATGCCCCAGTGGGACCTCAATCTTGTCCTCACTTTCCTTATGTGCGCGCCCTTTGAGCCTCTGTACAATTGTCCTCTCAAGCTCTTTACCATCAAGACAGCCTTTCTCGTAGCTATAAAATCTGCCAGTGGGCTTCAGGCCTTGTCATCCAAGCTTCCTTATCTTGCAATCGAATATGCCTCTTGACCACGCATCCCAATACCCCGCATGTTGTTACAACGCGGTCGTTACAACGACCGCGTTGTAACAACGCATACCATTACCCCGCAAGTCGTAACAACGACTTGCGGAGGGGGACGCTGGATATTGGAATAGTATAATTTACTATTCCAACTCCAGTCTGTGCGGACAGTAGGGAAGGTGTTGGATTTTAAATCCAACACCTTCTCCCCCCTCCGCAAGTCGTTGTTACGACTTGCGGGGTAATAGTATGCGTTGGTACAACGCGGTCGTTGTAACGACCGCGTTGTAACAACATGCGGGTTGACGGATGCGGGGTCAAGGTTGTTTACCCTTACAATCTACCCAGACAAACTGGTGCTTCGTACGAGAGCTTCCTTTCTTCCGAAAGAAGTCACTCCATTTCATGTAGACCAATCCATCCCTCTGCTTACTTTTTATCCTCCACCTCATCCCTCCAAGGAAGAGGAGCAACTTCACCATCTGGACCCAAAAACAGCGTTGTCGTTCTTCCTTCACCGCACACAAGAGTTCCAGGTGGACGACCAACTCTTCGTGGGGTATGTCGGAGTGAAGAATGGACGGGCTGTACAGAAGAGGACCATCTCCCGGATCGTTCTCTGTATCAAAATCTGCTATGCTTTGGCTAACCCCCTGAGGGTTTGCACGTTCATTGTACCAGAGCTAAAGCTGCAACCCCTGCGTTAGCCCGGGGAGGTCCGGTCTTGGACATCTGCCAGGCAGCAATGTGGGCTTCCGTGCACATGTTTACCTAGCATTACTGCCTGGACAGTCAGGTTCGTAGAGATGGGAACTTTGCCCGTTCGGTCCTGCTGGACTTCCTCATGTGAAATTGGTCTGCAGACCTACCTCCAGGGAGGTATTGCATGGGTATCTATCCTAAGGTAAGGAATCTGTGGCTAGAAGACTCTCTCATATGAACAAGTTACTTACTTTCGGTAATGCCTTATCTGGTAGAGACTCTATCTAGGCGCAGATTCTTTACCGACCCACCCATCGTCCCCGCTCTGCAGATTGATTTCTAGAGACTGGACTTTCCCTTTTCAGGGCCCTAGTTTCCCATGCCAGTGGTCAGTGTTCTTCATGGCTCTGCGCTTCAGGCGTGGAAAGTCGTAAAAAGTAATTGACGTCAGCGCGCTGGGGTGGCACCTATAAAGGCACCGCAAATGTCATTTCTGGGACAGAGGACACCAACAACGCCATACAGAGCCGACTGACGCCACCTACTGGTGCGCATGGGTACTGCTCACAAAAATGTTTCAGATCCAGTCTAACACCGGGGGATAACTCTAAGGTAAGGAATCTGCTGCTAGGTAGAGTCTCTACCAGATAAGGCTTTACCGAAGCTAAGTAATTTGTTCTTCTCTTTCAATGACTGTAGGCCTTCAGTGCCTGAACCCTTCTACCTCCATTATCAACAATGAAGGCTTAGAATTGATTAATAAGAACGCAGGAGGTGGCCACATCACAGCATCTTGAGGACAGGATGCAGGCCAAGGCTAGTCACCAGATCATTTGTTCTTTTCTCCATGAGGGGCCTTGTCTTTCTGAATCACTCCAGAAGTTCCACTGGGACCGCCTACATTGTTCTGACATAGTGACACAGGGGTTGAGGTCACAAGGGAACTGATGCATAGACTCCTGTGTGTTCACTCTGCAAGCTAATGGCTCAGCATAGTCAGAACAGGGCTCTTTGAAAATCATTGCTCCTGGGCCTTGTGAGTAATTGAGCATGCTTTCACAAAACCATCTGGAGTAAAAACTTCCCCATTGGGCCTTCTTGCGCATGCGGCATGCACCAGAGAACATGTGCAAGAGTCAAATCTGAAATATTTGACAATAGCAGAGCAAGTCTCAGAGACAAAGAGGGACCTTCAGAGCTTAACACTAGGGGTGTGCAAAACTTGTGTAATTTGCTGTAGCGTGATCACACAAAATTGCTGCAAAATTATGCAAAATGCATCTTGCACTCCAAAAACACAGTCCGTCGAGGTGAAAATTCAACTCGAAAATCTAATTTCAAGTTGATTTCCAATGGCTTGCATTCAAAACACTGCTGCTCAAAAATTACCTGAACGGTTCACTTGTGCAAAAAATCTACTTTAAATATTTGTTGACCACCCACATAAAAAGGAACTCCCGCTCGCATTAAAAATACCGCAGCTTGCATTTGGATTTGTAGTTTCCTGCTAAAAAATTACCCAAACAGTCTGCTAAGGTAAATAAAACAAGCATTTGCAATGCAATAGGTCTCGTGTTTACGCGAGAAGAAGGCACGGACAACGGGAGGGCGGGCGGGGGGGGCGAGAAGGCAAGGACAACGGGAGGGAGGGAGGGGTAAAGAAGGCACCAAAGCACGTTGTACCTGCAGTAGGAGAACCTCATTAAAGAAAATAGTGCTCACAATCTAAATAACACGTACCGTGTAACAACCGAAGTAAAGAGGCCAGTCGCCATGGGAGGTGACACATGAAGAGGAGGCGGTACTAAGGAGGGACTAACACGCCTATCAACGAATCAGAAGCCAGCATTTAGGACAGAGAATGACACAAGCCAGTGACAAATATGGGCGGAGAGTGGGCGGAGCTTCTATTCACCTACTCCTCTACAATAAG
The DNA here is from genome assembly GCA_963921515.1 of Calotriton arnoldi. Lineage (NCBI taxonomy): Eukaryota > Metazoa > Chordata > Amphibia > Caudata > Salamandridae > Calotriton > Calotriton arnoldi. Next base: position 448,408 of record CAWUFW010003839.1, on the reverse strand, counting down.
TCTCGCAGAGCACCGCATACACGCTGGCTCTAGGCTCGACATTAAAACTACCTGAAATGGTGCTCACATAAAAAAATTACCCGAACGATACATCTCCACTTGAAATTTCTCCCCGCAATTACGCGATGTGGCATAATGGTGTAATCTCTGTAATTTTGCATACATTTTGTTACCCAAAATTACCAAAACGGTGCAGCATAATTAAAATCTCGCCCACACCTACTTAACACACTCTAAAAACAGGGTTCAGAACCAAGGGGGAGCTCCTGATTTAATAGACTCCCATGACATGGCTCTGAGAGAAGGCAGGACCCTCAGAGGTTAAAACATTCCTTTGGAAGGAATCTGAAACAAGGAGGGACCCTTAGAGGTTGAAACACTCTCAGAACAGGTTTACAAGATAAAGAGTAACCCTAAGGATAGTTCTCAGAAACAAAGAACAGTCCTTGGCATTTAACAGACTCCGGTGACTGGGTTTTGAGATAAGGAGGGACCCCTCAAAGGTTACTTCAATCCCATGACCACTCTTTCACAAAGGGAGGTACCTTTGTAGATGATCAAAATCCCATGACCGGCCTCTAAGACAAGGAAGGGTCACTCAGAAGTTACCACACTGATGGCATAGACTCCAAGAGCAGCCACCCCCCTCTTTCAAAGTTACCATAATCCCGAGAGAGGGCTCTGAGACAAGGAGAAAACCCCAGAGATAACCACGCTTATCGCATAGGGCTCCAAGATAGGGGGCAGGGGGGCTGAGAGGTCACCATATTCCCATGACAGAGCTCCTGAGAGAAGAAGGGGCCCTCAGAGGGTTAGACATTCACTACATTGGACTCCACAACAGGGAAGAACCCCGGAGGTTACCACAATGTGGGGACAGGGCTCAGAGAAAAGGGGGGACCCTTTGAAGTTACCACAATCCCATGACAGGGCTCTAAGGTGAAGAGTGGCCTACTGAGATTACCACATTCCTGGCATAGGACTCCAAGAGCAGGGCTACCCTAATCCCAGGACAGAGATCTGAGACAAGGAGGGACCCTCAGAGGTCGCCACAGTCAACAGCACATGGCTCAGAGACAAGGGGGACCCTCAGACTTTACCGTAAACCCACGCCAGGTCTTTGAGACAAGGAGGTATCCTCAGAGATTACCATAATATCATGAGAGTTCTTTGAGATGAAATAGGGCCCTTTCAGTTTACCTCAATCCCACAACAGCTCTTTGAGACGAAGAGGGGCCCTCTAAAGATACCACACTCTCATGACACATTTCCAAGATGTGGAGGGACTGCCAGAGTTTAACATTCTTCGTGAAGGATTCCAAAACAAGGCGCCTTTTTCTCACACTGTGATACACTCCTAGAACATGGTTCAGTAGCCCAGACTGCATCCCACAACTTGTCGTGCCACTCGGCCTGTGCCACACCCTGAGGCCCCAGTGCGAGACGCCATTCTGCACTTCAAATCTCACCCTGCACAGACTGTTTCACACATGCACTTCATTCCTAACTGTGCTTGGCCCTTAGGGCAGACGGTTCCTCACACCACTGATGACCAGACTGTGCCTCACACATAATGCTGAACCCAGACTTGTCTTACAGTGAGCCCACCAGCCCATTGCCCAAGCTGTGCTTCACATCAGCAGTCCACGTTTCTTAGCATGCACTTCAGCCTAGATTGTGTCACCTGCTTTGCCTCACACAATGCTCTACAAGGCCGGGTCATGCTTCACCCTGAGCTGTGATTGTGACTCCTACCTCTTTACCTTTATGTTGCTGTTTCACATGGAAGCCCTGACCAGGACCAGCCTCTAGATCAGTGAATCCAGTGTCATCTTGAGAGTTCATGGCGTCCCAGGCCACTGTGTGGAACAACTTTGAATTTTATTTCTCCTAATTCAAGCCTGCATGAAGGAAACCATATTGAATTTTAAATGTGTGTGTCTGTCTGCCAGGCCTTTTAGAAACGCCCCATCTCCTGATGCCCCCTCCCAGTGGCCACTGTGAGCCCAGCTGCAAATGTCAGACGAGTGATTGCTTATCATGCCAGCTAATGTGGACGCCAATGGTCAATGTTATGTACTGGTCTCTCAGTGGCTTCTTCGGGGTGGGCATCTGTGGAGACTACGGCAGGTTCTATTGAGATTCAGAACAATGTAGGGAACAACAGCTAGAATCGGATTGTGGCTGCAACAGTCTTGATGTATTTTAGAACCTTTAGTCAGTCATTTTTCTGATAGCATTTATGTGAACAGTGGTGCTGCATAACTCCTCTGGATTGGCTCTATTGTCGGTGATGCGCAGTAGTCTTTGGAATAAAAGCATTCCTTAGAAGTTAATTTGTGGCCTGTGTGTGCCAATGTTGTTTGCAAAATTAAATAATGTGCACTTTTGTGGGTTCCAAATGACCTTGTTAATTTGTTCACTTCTGGATCAGCAATTGACGTGTGTCTGGCTGCTTAATACACACAAGTTCTGTCAGACAGAAGATGAACTTCATGTGATCAGTATGACTGTAGAGCTTTGAAAAAGCTTGAAGGTGCAAATTGGCATGCAAGCGAAAAGCAGGTCTGCTGCAATGAACTTTTCAGTCCCTGGCTGCGTAGGAATTCATGGATGAATCAAGAGTTATGCATAAAGAAATCAGACTTTAGTTTCTTTCGTAAGCGAGCAAATGAAAATTGTCAAGTGGAATCCATATTAGGGGACATCATTTAATTGTTGAAAAGACAGTAGAGGCTACAACTCACAGCTTATCTTGTCAAGACTGCAGAGGACCAACGTGTCTCTCTCAGCTCAGCCCCGCCACCAACCCTCTCTCTCTCAAGCCAAGCCAGAGGTGATGGCTGACAACAAACATTTTATTGCAAATCAATTGGATTTAATTCCCTTGTTCAGCATCAAAAAGGGGTGAGGAGCTAAAGCCAGTGTCTCTGGATAGCATCCCTGCACTGATGCCTCTATCCAACAGGTGCATACACGTTTCACTGTCTCTTGAAGAGTGTACAAGTCAGCTGTCTTCCATTAATGACTCTTTTTGATGGCTTACTCGTCCCTATTCCTTGTCCATGGCTGTGTATTTTGAGTAAATTCCCAGTGCTTGGCATTTCCAGGTCCTACGACAATATCAAGGTTGAAGCTGCCTGTTTGCCCTAGCGGCCTATATAACTAGATTCTGAGACTGCAGCGGTTAGCCAAGATGCCCTTAGCTTCCTCGACTGTCCAGCAGTCGTGGTGGTCGAGCAGCCAGGGCCTAACTTGTAAGAGATAGTCTGAAGTTTGATTTCAGACTCAATAGAACACTTAAGTTATCACACTTGATAAAGGTTCTTATCCCTTCATTTAAAAATCCTGAAAGAAAATACACTCACCTTCCAAAACAAACTACATCACTGTACGGTCTCAGAGCACTGGACCTCGATAAATACTAAACTCACCTATATGCTCCTGTCTAAAGGATCCTCCATCTTGCAGAGTTCTCATTTAGGAGTATCTCCAGGAGGCGGACTGGCTCTGAAATATGTGTTCGAGGCATGTGAGCTGTAGATCACATGCTTTGCATACTCCTGCTATCTAGTGTTGGGTCCAGACGTTTGCAAGTTGTTTTTCTTCGAAGAAGTCTTTCTAGTCACGAGGTAGGTGACTCCTCCTTTCGGTGATAGTGCGCATGGGCATCGACTCCATTGTTAGATTGTTTTGTTCCGCCATCGGGTTCGGACATGTATTGCTGCGCTCCCCTTCGAAACCGTTTCTTTGGGTTCCCCTCGGTGCGCAATCCACTCTACCCGCGTCTGTATTGTTTCGAATGCGTATCCCACTTCTCCGCGTACCGTATCCGTCGAGGAAAACTTCTATTTCGATCAAAGATCTTCGGGAAGGCCGTCCGGCTTAACCGCGTCGGTCCACTTCGCAGTCGATGGAACGGACTCCATTCAAATTCTGCCCTCAGTGCCACGCCAAGTATCCGCGCACCGACTCGCACGAAGTGTGCAACTTGTGCTTGTCTCTGGAGCACAACGAACAGGACTGCGACGCGTGCAGATCGTTCCGATCGAAAAAAACGCTCCATGATCGTCGGGCTCGACGTCGCGAAATGCAGTGTCAAAACGTCAAATACACGCAGGACATCTTCAACGAAGGATCCCAGCACGAATTCGACGCACAAGGGGCCGAGGAAGAACAAGAAGAACTTGCCTCCATTCCAGTATCGGAGTCTGAGATGGAAGAACACTTGCCACAAGGTCAACATCCGTACCGAACGCCTCTTGACCCAAACTCCAACTCAGCCGAAACAAAAGGCTTTGGTCCCACCCCCGCCTTCGGGCCACGGTCGGCACCGACAAGATGTTTCTGACGCTCCGCCCTCTGGCTCGGCACCGAAACACGTCACTAAGCCTTCTGGCTCGGGATCGAGTCGGCCAAAGTCTGGCACCGAGCCGAAACCTTCAAGCTCAAAGCCAAAAACGGCTTCAGAGCCAAAATCATTGACACCAAAAACGAAGCCTTCTTCGGCACCGAAAAGTCATTCTACCCTGGCACTGAAATCCTCGGTGCCGAAACCTAAAACTGTTCCTCCGAAACTGCAGGATCCGATTTTCGGCGCCCCAACACCCAAATCGGACCCAAAACAAAAGGAACTTTATATAAATCCAGATACAGGACGTGTTCTTACTAAATCACCTCAGAAACGCAAACCTGAGTCAGAGGACACCCTTTACCATATTCCTTTGAAGAGGAAGAACGTAGGGACTAACCCCTCCCCTCCTCCACCACGTTCCCCTACACCAACTTCTCCACCTTTGCAGCATTTACTGATTACACCAACTAACTCTCCACCACCACCTGATCATGATGATGAAGATGGGGGGGACAATATTTTACCAATAGACCCCTGGAAGGATTATAACACGGATTCACCTACAGATAACGACCCAGATCTTTACCCTGCAAAGCCTTCCCCTCCTGACGACAATGTAGGATATCTAGAATTACTTGCTAGAGCTGCAGAATATCATGGGGTACAGTTACACAAGGAATCTCTAGAGGAAGATTTCCTGTTTGAAATGCTCAGTAGCACACAAAGGGCTAGCCACACTCTACCTATGCTTAAAGGTATGATGAGACATGCCGATGATATCTTTAAAGATCCGGTGCATGCTCGCATTCTCATCCCCAGAATTGATAAAAAATATAAGCCTGCTCCCTCAGATCCAGTCTTTATTAAAGGACAGTTACCACTAGACTCCTTGGTGGTCTCTAATGCTTGTAAACGGGCCAATTCACAGACTACAGGGGATTCTCCCCCTCCAGACAAAGAGTCAAAACTATTAGACGCCTCCGGTAAATGGGTAGCCGCTCAAGCAGCAAATCATTGGCGTATTGCCAACACCCAGGCCCTGCTAGCCAGATATGATAGGGCACACTTAGACGAAATGGAGCAATTGCTACTACACCTCCCAGATGAACACAAAGCAAAAGCCCAGGATTTAGTCCAGGAAGGGAAGCTCATATCCAATTCCTCAATTAGATGCGCTTTAGATGCTACAGACACCGCAGCTAGAGAAATCAACACTAGTGTGTTATTAAGGAGACATGCATGGTTGAGGATTTCTGGTTTTAAACCCGAAGTACAACAGTCTATTTTAAATACTCCTTTTGACAAGGAACATCTCTTCGGGCCCGAAGTAGATAAGTCATTAGAAAAAATGAAAAAAGACACAGAAGTAGCCAAGTCTATGGGAGCTCTGCAGTCTCCCTCTAATCGGGGCTCCTTTCATCGATCCTTCTACGGTGGAGCGTCGAAAACCATGTCCTCAGACAATACTACCGCCTCCTACAAAGGCAACAGTCAGTCTTCCTCTACAAGAGGCTTCTTTAGAGGAGGATACAGAGGCAACAACAACAAAGGTCGAGGGAGGGGTTCCACACCACCTAATTCCCCCTCCCCCAACAAGCAGCGACTTGCCTACACTTCCCCCCGATCATTTAACACCTGGTGGGGGACGTCTTCTTCAATTCCTCCCCATTTGGTAATCTATCACCACAGACAAATGGGTGTTAGGAATTATCCAACATGGTTATTGCCTGGAGCTTACCAACAATCCTCCAAACATTCCACCACGTTCTCACAAAATGTCACTAGAACATTTACATCTACTTCAGCAAGAGTTCCAGTCTCTCCTGTCCAAAGGAGCCATAGAACCTGTGCCGTTACAACATCAAGGGACAGGCGTGTACTCCCTGTACTTTCTCATCCCCAAAAAGGATGGCTCCTTGAGACCTATTCTAGACCTCCGAGAACTAAACCTCTACATACTTTGAGAGCATTTCCACATGGTGACACTTCAACAAGTGCTCCCACTTCTACAGAAGGGCGATTTTATGTCTACTCTAGACTTAAAAGACGCATATTTCCACATTCCAATTAATCCGGCTCATCGCAAATACCTCAGATTCATGATAGCGGGTCATCATTACCAATTCAAAGTACTACCATTTGGAGTCACCACTACTCCCAGGGTATTTACCAAATATCTGGCAGTAGTCGCATCACATCTGAGAAGACAACACATCCATGTCTTCCCATACCTGGACGACTGGCTCATCAAAGCCAGCACTTACCAAATGTGTCTCCAACACACTCAAACCACTATTCACTTACTTCACCAACTAGGGTTTACAGTAAATGCGTTGAAGTCTCATCTACAGCCTTCCAACACACAAACTTATCTGGGAGCCATGATAGACGCTCACAAAGCTCTAGCCTCTCCCATTACAGCCAGGATTCACAGTATTCAGTCCCTTCTCACTCAATTTCAGCCCAACCAATCATTACCAGCAAAAGTATTCATGCAACTGCTAGGGATGATGGCCTCTTGCGTTATAATTGTTCCCCACGCAAGACTTCACGTGTCCCCTTCAAGAATGCTTAGCAAGTCAGTGGAACCAGTCGCAGGGTCAGTTGACCGATCTAGTGTTGGTAGATGGCCGCACCCATCGCTCTCTGCAGTGGTGGAACCCACAAAATGTATCCAAAGGGCGGCCCTTTCTCAACCCTGTTCCACCGACAGTGCTAACAGCAGACGCATCGCTCGCTGGTTGGGGCGCTCACCTATAAAGTCACACAATCCAAGGATTATGGAGTCTAAAGTACAAGAGCCTCCATATAAATCACCTAGAGCTACTAGCAGTGTTTCTAGCGCTCAAAGCCTTTCAAACTCACCTAATAGGCAAAACTGTCCTTGTCCGCACAGACAACATGACAGCTATGTACTATATACAAAAACAGGGGGGGGCACACTCTCTCCAACTATCACACCTAGCACAAGCCATTTGGAAATGGGCCATACATCACAACATTTATCTCCTAGCAGAACATCTTCCAGGAGTAAACAATAAAATTGCAGTCCTTCTCAGCAGACAGAGACAGCAAACTTCATCCCCAGATTCTTCTTCCCTTCTTTCAGGAATGGGGATTTCCTCACATAGACCTGTTCGCCACAGCTCAAAACGCAAAATACCCAAGCTTCGCCTCCAGGTTCCCACACCCGCTCCCCAAAGGCAATGCCCTATGGATGAACTGGTCAGGGATATTTGTCTACGCTTTTCCGCCTCTCCCACTCATTCCGCTGGTAGTTCGGAAGCTCAGACAATCATCCCTCAAACTCATTCTCATAGCTCCCACATGGGCACGTCAACCTTGGTTCACCACCCTGCTAGCGCTCTCAGTAGTTCCACACCAAAAGCTGCATCTCAACTCCAGTCTCCTCACTCAGAGCCATGGAGAAATCAGTCATCCAAATCCCAAGGAACTCAACCTAGCGATTTGGCTCCTGAAGTCATAGAGTTTGGTTATTTACAATTACCACAAGACTGTATGAATATCCTAAAGGAGGCTAGGAAACCTACTACTAGGGCATGTTATGCAGCAAAGTGGAAACGGTTTGTTATATACTGTAACAATAACAATATAATTCCCCTTGATGCTTCAGTGCAAAACATCATCTGTTGTCTCTTACACTTACAGCAATCTGGATTAGCCTACACATCCTTTCGATTGCATTTAGCAGCAGTAACTGCATACTTACAAAACAGACAACACTTATCTCTATTCAGAGTACCAGTGATTAAAGCCTTTATGGAAGGACTAAAAAGAGTAATACCACCAAGAGCTCCACCTGCACCAGTATGGAACTTGAACACAGTCCTTACAAGGCTAATGGGTCCACCTTTTGAACCAATGCACAAGTGTCAGCTACAATTTCTCTCATGGAAGGTTGCTTTTCTTATTGCAATCACTTCCTTAACGAGGGTTGGTGAACTCCAGGCACTAACTATACAAGAGCCTTTCTTTCAACTTCACAAAGACAAAGTGGTTCTTCGAACCAATCCCAAATTTCTTCCTTAAGTGGTTTCTGCTTTTCACATCAATCAATCAGTTGAGTTACCCGTGTTCTTTCCTCAACCTGATTCTGTAGCAGAAACGAGCTCTACACACACTAGATGTTAGAAGAGCTTTACTATATTATGTGGAAAGAACAAAAGATTTTCGTAAGACAAAACAGCTCTTTGTTGCTTTTTCGCCACCACACAAAGGCAATCCCATTTCTAAATCAGGCATTGCAAGATGGATCATGAAATGTATCCAAACATGTTATGTGAAAGCGAAAAGAACCTTGACAATACGCCCTAGAGCGCATTCCACCCGCAAAATAGGGGCTACTATGGCCTTCTTCGGGAATATTCCCCCTTTCTGACATCTGTAAGGCAGCAACATGGTCTACACCGCACACATTCACCAAACACTATTGTGTAGATGTGTTAGCGGGGCAACAAGCTAATGTAGGCCAGGCAGTACTTAAAACACTTTTTCAAACAACTGCAACAGCTACAGGTTAGCCACCACTTTGGGAGTTTACTGCTGTATAGTCTATGCAAATGCAAAAAGAACAAATGATGGACAGAATGCAGAACAATGTCATACATTCACCCCAGTACAGAGATCTGGGCCTAAATCCATCGTTTTTTTGCTCACCATGCCATTCCAGTTTGGACCCAGTTATATGCAAATCAGTCTTGACCCTGCTCCCAATGGGAACTCCAGCCCGAACTGCCAGGCCAGGTCCTCCCTGGACTGGAATCAAGCATCCTAGGACCGGTTTCGGGCTTTCAGCCCTCATCAGCCAGGATAGCTTGACTCCAGTGGCACAGTGAGCCCGGGACCCACGTCTGGGCATACCCGGCGCACTTAGGGCGAGAAAGCAAAAGACACACAATTGATGGACGGAATGCAGAACAAATCAAAACATTCACCCCCAGTCAAGAGATCTGGGTTAAATCCATCATTCTTTTGCTCACCATGCCACCCCAGTTTAGACCCAGCCATATGCAAATCAGGCTTGACCCTGTGCCTCATGGGAACAGTCCAGCCCGAACTGCCAAGCCTGGTCTTCCCTGGACCAGAACCAGTCCCAGGATGCTTGTTTCTGGTCCAGCAATAACCAAGTTACTTACTTTGTACACCTGACTTTCCAAAGATAACAGGGTCAAGCATTCACAACTTGAGCTGCTTTTCAGCTGAGCTGCCAGGAACCCAACAAACAAACTGAAATATCTTCTTTGCAAGAGGACCGAGGGCCTGCAGGAGGCATTTCAGGACTATGTGAGAGGTGAGCATAATTTGCCCTGAGTGCTAATTTTCTGGCATTGTGCTAGTCCATACCACCCCTTTTCCAGCACAAGAGAGACATGATTGTTTCTCCTTCCACCCTGGGCTATAGTGTGGTTTCCTTTGGTCAAGTCTGGTCAATACTGATTCTGCACTGTTTAAGTACGTGAACCAAATGTCATGCCCTTCTTGTTTCAGAGATATTGCGGTTTAAAGATTTGGCTGGACCCTAAATATAAATCCTAGTTCCCCAGTTGGTTTTTAGAATTGGCGAGTCTAGGGGATGCCTGAGACCCTGTGGGTGCGTCCACCAAACTGGAAATGTTCATCTCATCCAGCCACTCACAAGTTATTGGCTCCTAACATTTGGTAACCTCACCTGAACATACAGTGGATGCTATCCCATTTTTAGAACCAATAGTTTCCATGTGTTTGATACTGTCTTTGGAGGCTAGATGAAGCACTAATTCCAGTCGCCCCTTTATCACCAACCACTGCTTAGTAAACTACAATGATCATTTTTCTGTGGGTGGAAAGCCAAGTCACCTTTCGCTAGTGTGTTTGATATAATTAAAGAATTGTTTTGCTTATTGAAGAGTTACATAGATTTTCAGCTATCTGGCTAAAATTCACTGAATTGCCCCTACTTGGACTTGGGATGCATCAACTGAGGAACCAAGTTATACCCGGCTGAAGCGCCCATAACAACGACAAAACCGGTCCTGAGTTGCTTGTGTTCTGGTTCAGGTAGGACCTGGCCTGGCAGTTCGGGCTGGACTGTTCCCATGAGGAACAGGGTCAAGACTAAGCCTGGGCGGTGAACTCCGCTCGCGGAGTTTGTGGAGTTTTGCGCACTTTGTGTTACGCTTAGCTCGCGGAGTTGAGCGGAGTTTTTTTCCTCGCTTGCGCTCGTCAACATCAAGTTGGCGAGCCCGAATGAGGAAAATCCACCTCCCGGCGAGATTTTTCCTCATTCGTGTTCGTCAACGTCAAGTTGGCGAGCCCAAGCGAGGTAAATCAACCTCCCAGCGGGATTTCTCAACGCGGGCAATGGGATTTCTCAATGCGAGTGGCCGCGTATGCAGGAGACTGCTCGCGTTGAGAAACCGTCTGTTCGCATTGAGAAAGCTGCCGCTCGAGTATAAAATCTACTCGAGCAGCAGAAAGGATGCAGCGCACGCTTGCACTGTGCATGGTGCCGTTCGCTATAATTTCACTGCGCAGACAAACACCTGATGCTGAAAATTTCCGCAAACTGCATTTTTCTAACGCACTCCACCGCTTGCAGAGCTCCGCGTAGCGCAGCAGAGGTTTTTTTGCACTTTGCGGAGTTTCGCATAGCAGAACTCTGCGAACTCCGCCCAGGCTTTGTCAAGACTGATTTGCATATGGCTGGGTCTAAACTGAGGTGGCATGGTTGACGAAAAATGATGGATCCAGAATGCGGCCCAAGCGATTGCCATTGCCTGAGATTAATTCAAGCATTCCATCCACCTCCTTGTTGCTTTTTCAATTGAAAAACTAGGTCAAAGGGCAGGCATATCATAGTATAAGAGTTGCATTGCAACGTGCTGTCTGGCACCTTTACTTCCAGACCAGTGACTGTCAACACAGTCATAGTGAGAGAGGACTCAGACACAAGGGGATTACGAGGATAGCTGAGACCTCGCAGACCTGCCCCCACAGGATAACATTATTGATAGAGACACATGTTATTTGAATGTTAGTGGATTACCACATGAGGCTGTATACCTGTTTAGTGTTGTATCTCTGCTAGATGCTTCTAGTTTTCTTTGTTGTCCATTGTTGTTGCTCCATATTCTATTGTGTGACTAGAGACCTATTGTGTTTAAAAGTTCTAACAGGACATTGACTATTATTCTGTTTTGATTATTGTGCTGTACTCTTTGTGAGTTCTAAACCTTAAGACCGACTCCTCGAAAAAGGCATGACTCTTTGCCCATGGTATCTTGGAAGAGTCTAGTGTCAAAGGAGTAATTTTATGATCTAATTGGACTTCAAAAGGAGCCAAGGACCTGGAACGCTGGTAGTAAACAGCACACTTGGCACTATATATCACTCAGCAACAACTAACTGCCCCAGGCCCCTGAGTAAAGGCCTAACAAACTGGCAGCAGGTCCAACATATTGCAGCAGCTACCACCTTGAAAATGAATGGGACTCATGTAACCTCTGAGGTGGGTGTTCCAATTCTGCAACACCAGTGACTTTGTTTTGCTTTTCCATACCGGCCATTGGCCATTGTTAGAGAGTTTCTGAAAATGCAGCACAAGTAAAATTAGAACCATGAAATATATAGCCCTAGATAATAGGTTTTATGACAATGCAATACTTAATGCACCACAGTTGATTTGAAGTTAGTGTGAATGGCCAAGATTATGATGCGGTTTAATTCATAAAGTGCTGCTTGACATTTGCTTGATTTCTGGGGATAGTGGGTGAGTGTTTTTGATGCCCGCATTAGGCCTAGAATCTCCCTTGGCTCATGGTTATGGTCAGCAAGTATGAGAGGCAAAATAGCAGGTATCTCGAAACCTCTCGGACTTCTTGGGTGCCCTCCAGGGTGGCTTGGGTCTCCGACATCATGTTGAACAGGCTCAGGTCCTGAAATCCAATCATCATGCTAGGCATTTTCTGGCACCTTAGGTTCGTGCCAATCTGTGATAAGGTTTAAAAGTACCAGGCAGGTTTATGGTCTGTGGCTTCACTGTACCAACTTCTGTAAGTGTTGTTCCAATGGATGGTCCTTCCTGTCTGTGTCCACTGTGCTTAGGTTTAGGGGCTGTGGGGGCGAGAGAATCTTGATTCCCAGAAAACAGTCCATGTTCACGATAGCTAAATCAGTTGCAAGAGCTATTGGTTGCTGGACCCTAATGGTGGCCAATGAAGACCCTCTAATGTAGTATTGCATTTTTCTTCTTATGTACCCACCCACTGCATTTCATATATTCTATATATACCTTTATTGGAGTATACATTTCTCATTTGTAAATGCTTGTTGCATTTAGTATTGTTTGCACATTTTCTTATTCGTAGTTTAAAAGTTCAGCAATAATTCATATATATGATTTATAATGCATTATAGAGTAAAGTTAAGGTACAACAAGATTAATATGTTAATTCTTGCATTTGTCTTCATTCGATGTGAGGCCTGTTCTTTTCAAAGTAATGCGAAAAGTATATTTAAGCCAGGTACAGACCAGTAGAAATCTTAGATGAAATCTTCAACTTTCTAGGACCCCAGATCGAACAAGCAGAAGCTGTAAACACCCTTTGTGAAGGCCATAGGCTGATGTCTCTGAGCAGCCTGGCCTTATCAGCTTGCTGAGACAACATAGTTACCGAGCAGAGATAGACAACGACCTTCTTCACACATAACAGTACTTCTGTTGTTCATCTAAAATATGCGGGTGAGAGGCCACCTTAGAAACTCACACAGGCACCTTCTGTTTCTAAGACAGCTTAGCTAAAGGCAAGAGATAGACTCCACCTTTTCATGCAAGAGAATTCTGAACCAATGGGGCTATTCTGTTTAATATTCTGTTTATTAATCTTTTCATTGTGTGTTTTTATAGTTACTGTACTGTTATTGTACTGTATAATTATTGTACTGTTATAGTTACAGCTATACACGTTTTATGCACTAGGCTAGGACGTTGATTTTAATTAAATTCCACAACATATCCTTCTTGTGCATTCTTGGGTGTGTGTATTCATGATGGAGCCTGCTACCAACAAATAATCATGTGAAGTCTTACAGATTACTAATCCTCATGCCATGCTTCGGCGGCTTATGGGCTACAATCCACCAGATTTCCTGGATTTAGAAAACCTTAATTCTGGGTTGTTGTAGGAAAGTGGCTCTGTATATACTGTACCCAAGTAAGGTTCAGGGTGTACAGAGTCCACAGTCCCCCAGAGGGTTGACAGAGGCTAAAGTTAGATATAACCTTACTCTCCAAAGTGGTAGCTTGGTCGAGCAGTAAGGCAGTATCAGAGGACAGTGTAAAGCATTTGTTGTACACACTCAGTCAGCAAATGAAGCCACACACTCAAGAACTGAACTCTAGGCCAATGGTTTGTATATAAAAAAATATATGCTTGTTTTATTTTAGAACCAACAATAGGGTCAAAATATACTTTCTCAGTATGAGATGCTTTGGTTATTCACCTTACAGATAGGCAATAGACTTTTTAGATAGTGGTAATCACAGTTGGTGCAAGAGGCAACACAGGGTCAAATTCAATGCAACATTGAGCTCAATGGAAAATTATGCTTAATTACAATTGATTACTTTGCAGAGCACTTTTCTAACCACAGGACTGGATCCTGGATTCAGTCCTGGGACACTTCCTGTAAACAGGTAAGAAAAAGCGTTTTGGTTATTGTAGTGATTTTTGAAGAATATTACTATATTTCAAAAGCTGACACTTAGAAACTTTTCTGGATAAAATTACCAATGTTATCCTATGAAAGGAAATACAGTGTGCAAGCAAAGTATGTTTACGTTACTTTTGTAATCCAGTGCTGGACTCCTAGGTTCAGCACTGGGACATTTACTTAAAACAGGTAAGTAATTACGTTTTTGTAGTTTGTTCGATTTTTAAAGAATATTTGTAAAATACAGAAATCGACACTTAGAAGAAATTTCACAGAAAACCAGTCAATGGATCCCTATGAAGGAAAAGTGAGTTAACGGTAAGTAACGTTGCGATTACTTTTTAGGGCCAGTGTTGGGCACTCGGGTCCAGCACTGAGGCCCCTCCTAATACTAGGTGAGTATTTTCGTTTTCGTGACTCGGTTGATTTTTGGTGAATATTCTAAAGTTTCAGAACTCCACACTTAGAAGAAATTTCGCAGAAAATCAGTCAATGGAACCCTATGGAAGAAAAGTGAGTTATCGGATTTCGGGTAAGTACTTGACTGGCAGGGTTAAGGTTCTGGGTAAGACTCAGGGGTCCCCCAGGATCAGGTAAGTACAGTTTTTACACCCTCAGCGGCACAGGGGCGGCCGGGTGCAGAGTGAGAAGGCCCAATGTTATCCTATGGCAGGCGGGGGCCCCGGGTTGGTGGCTGCTGGCAAGCAGGCCACGCGACTGTGGGAGCTGGGCTCCTGGTCACTTGCTCAGGGCAAGTAGGGAAGTAGGTTAGGATAGAGGTTGCACTTCCAGGGGCACTCGGGCGGCTGGGTGCAGGGTGCTTTTGAGCCGTCGGGCGCTCAATGTTAAACAATAGAGGTCGTGAAAGGTGAAGAAAGGCTGCAGGCTCGGGGACGGTGATTCTTCAGGGACGACCAACACTTCAGGAGGTAAGTTGGGGTCTTGGAGGATAGGTAGACACCCAGGAGTTGGGCACAGGGGGCCGTGGGGCGCCGGGTGCAGGGGTGTCTTTTGAGGTCGGGAAATCTTACCCCCTGCTGGTCGCGGTTGGAGGGGTCCCTTGTCCTGAGGCTGCAGGCGTCGTCTGGGTCGTCGAGGAGGGTCCTTGGCCACTGGATTCCAGGTCAGAATCGCCGGGGGTCGTCCTCGAGGTCTTTGGTCACTCAGGCACAGGCTGGACTCGGCGGGTGCAGAGTGTGCAGGTTTCGCGGCTCCGTGCCAGGGCCGGGTCTTTGGTAGGTTTTCTTTTGAGCAGTACCACTGCTCGTGGGAGTCCCTGGGTCGAAGGCTGTAGCACAGAAGTCAGGTCCTCCGGGGTTTGTGAGGTTGCTGAGGCCGGGATTCCGCAGGAGCAGGTTCAGAGGTCGACAGGCCGGTAGGGCTGGGGCCAAGTCAGTTGTTGTCGCCTCCTTTTTAGCAGCTGCACGGCTGGTCTTCTTGCTTCGTCTTCTCTTCTTGTTTTCGGATTTGGGAACTGCGGAAGGAAGGTTCAGGGAGCCCCTAAATACTAAATTTAGGGGTGGTTACAGGTAGGTAAGGGCAGGGACCAATGGGTCCCTTCCCTGGGGTGGGTACACCCCCTATTCTGTTCCTCTCCAGTGGGAGGGGGACAGGAGCCTGTCCCTGGTTGGCCAGGTCCCCCCATCCTCAAGATGGCGGGGACTCGAGTTTGTGCTTCACCTCGCCTCCCCCACCTTAGGGGTGGAGTTGGCAGAGGTGGGCACAACCCATTTCCTGCTTCTGGTTTTCCCGCCGGTTCTCCCGCCAGGAGTGGGGGTAGAACCAGTGGGGACCAGTTTGCTGGAAGCAGCAAATGGTCTGGGGAAACTCCAAAGGCGGCAGGCCTTTGAAGCTCCCCCTGCCCATCCTGGGGGAGGAGGCTTTGGCACCTCGTCCCGGGATGTGCATTGTTTCAGGCCCCTGAGAGCAGAGGCTCTCGACCCAGGGGTCCAGAAACATGTCTGGTGGTGGCAGCCTGGGCAGCCACTCAGTCCGGACACTGGAGGTCGGGTTGGTTTCAGGGGGCATCTCTAAGATGCCCTCTGAGTGCGTTTACATTAAATCCCACACTGGCATCAGTGGGGGTTTAATGTGCTGAGAAGTTTGATACCAAACTTCTTAGTCTTCAGTGGGGCCATTATGGTGCTGTGGAGTTCGTAATGACAGACTCCCAGCACCATATACTCTTAATGGCAGCACTGCACTTACAATGCCCAAGAATGGACTTGGGCACTGTAGGGGCACAGGGCTCATGCCTCTATGCCCTCACCACTGGCATAGTGCACCCAGCTAGAGGGGTGGCTGACCTAGGCCAGGGCAGTGGCTTGTAGGCATGGCACACAGGGATGTGAGCCATGTCGACTCTTCACTTTTGTTCTGCACCAAGACACGCAGCCTGCAAAGGCAGTGTGTGTGTGTAAAGGTGCAGGGTCCCTAAGGGTGGCACAACAAGTGCTGCAGCCCTTAGGGGCCTTCCCTGGTCACAGTGCCCTGGGTACCCATGGTACCATTTACCAGGGGCTGACCTGTGGCCAGGGATGTCAATTGGGTGTAGGTATCAATGCAATTTTAGGGAAGGAACACAGGCCCTGGGTACCTGGTTGGCAGGAGCCCAGGGCACACTCAGTCAAAGTACATCAGCCATTCAGCAAAAAGTGGGGGCATACCATGTAAGAAAGATGGCACTTTCTCACACAACTCCCCCCAAACGAAAGATGATGAGACTAACCTTGCCCTATGGAGTCTTCATTGTCTAAGTGGAAGAACCTGGAAAGGCCATCTGCATTGGCATGGGCAGTGCCAGGTCTGTGTTCCACTTCAAAGTCCATTCCC
This sequence comes from Calotriton arnoldi, assembly GCA_963921515.1. Taxonomy (NCBI): domain Eukaryota; kingdom Metazoa; phylum Chordata; class Amphibia; order Caudata; family Salamandridae; genus Calotriton; species Calotriton arnoldi. Next base: position 431,511 of record CAWUFW010003839.1, on the reverse strand, counting down.
TGTAGGGAGATGGACCACCTCAACAGTTTTGGGTTTTCTCCTTTCATTTGCATTAGCCACCTGAGAGGTCTGTGGTCAGTTTGAACTAGGAAGTGAGTTCCAAACAGGTAGGGCCTCAGCTTCTTCAGGGACCAGACCACAGCAAAGGCCTCCCTCTCAATGGCACTCCAACGCTGCTCCCTGGGGAGAAGCCTTCTGCTTATAAAAGCAACAGGTTGGTCTTGGCCTTCATCATTGGTCTGGGATAGGACCGCTCCTATCCCTAGCTCAGAGGCATCAGTCTGCACAATGAACTGCTTGGCATAATCTGGTGCTTTTAGAATTGGTGCTGAGCACATTGCTTCTTTCAGAGTGTCAAAAGCCTTTTGGCAACAAACTGTCCAGTTTACTTTCTTTGGCATCTTCTTGGAGGTGAGTTCTGTGAGGGGAGTCACAATGGACCCATATCCCTTCACAAACCTCCTGTAGTACCCAGTCAAGCCAAGGAATGCCCTGACTTGGGTCTGAGTTGTTGGAGCTACCCAGTCCAGGATAGCCTGGATCTTGGGCTGTAAGGGTTGTACCTGGCCTCCACCAACCAGGTGGCCCAAGTACACCACAGTGCCCTGCCCTATCTGGCATTTGGATGCCTTGATAGTTAGGCCTGCAGTTTGCAGGGCCTTTAAAACCTTCCCAAGGTGGACCAGGTGATCCTGCCAGGTGGAACTGAAGACAGCAATATCATCAAGATAAGCTGCACTAAAGGACTCCAACCCAGCAAGGACTTGATTCACCAACCTCTGGAAGGTGGCAGGGGCATTCTTTAAACCAAAGGGCATAACAGTGAACTGAAAATGCCCATCAGGTGTGGAGAATGCTGTTTTCTGTTTGGCTCCTGGGGCCATGCCAATCTGCCAGTACCCTGCAGTTAAGTCAAAGGTACTCAGGTATTTGGCTGCACCCAATCTGTCTATCAGTTCATCAGCTCTTGGGATAGGGTGTGCATCTGTCTTGGTGACAGAGTTGAGACCCCTATAGTCCACACAAAACCTCATCTCTCTCTTTTCACCCTTTTGATGAGGTTTGGGGACCAGAACCACTGGGCTAGCCCAGGGGCTCTCAGAGGGCTCAATAACCCCTAGCTCCAGCATCTTGCTGACTTCAGCTCTGATGCTTTCCTTAACTTGGTCTGACTGACGATAGATCTTGTTTTTGACAGGTGCACTGTCACCAGTGTCCACATCATGGGTACACCAGTTTGTCAGACCAGGGGTCAAGGAAAAGAGCCCAGCATACTGCTGCAAGACTTGCTTGCAGTCAGTCTGCTGTTGGGCAGTGAGGGTGTCTGAAAAGACAACTCCATCTACTGACCCATCTTTTGGGCTGTGGGAGAGGAGATCAGGGAGAGGTTCACTCTCAGCTTCCTGTTCCTCATCTGTCACCATCAGCATGGTGATGTCAGCCCTGTCATTGTAGAGTTTTAGGCGGTTCACATGGATAACCCTTTTGGGTGTCCTGCTGGTGCCCAGGTCAACCAGGTAGGTGACCTCACTCTTTTCTCTAGGATAGGGTAAGGGCCACTCCATCTGTCCTGGAGGGCCCTTGGTGCCACTGGCTCCAAAACCCATACCTGTTGCCCAGGTTGGAATTCAACCAGTGCAGCTTTTTGGTCATACCAGTGCTTCTGAAGCTCCTGGCTGGCCTCAAGGTTCTTGGATGCCTTTTCCATGTACTCAGCCATTCTGGACCTTAGGCCAAGCACATAGTCCACTATATCTTGTTTGGGTTCTTGGAGAGGTCTCTCCCAGCCCTCCTTTACAAGACAGAGTGGTCCCCTCACAGGATGGCCAAACAGAAGTTCAAAGGGTGAGAAACCTACCCCCTTCTGTGGCACTTCTCTGTAAGCGAAAAGCAGGCATGGTAGTAGGACATCCCATCTCCTTTTGAGTTTTTCAGGGAGCCCCATGATCATGCCTTTCAATGTCTTGTTGAACCTCTCAACAAGGCCATTGGTTTGTGGGTGGTAGGGTGTAGTAAACTTGTACTGCACCCCACACTCCTTCCACATGTGGGTCAGGTAAGCAGACATGAAGTTGGAACCTCTGTCTGAAACCACCTCCTTAGGAAACCCTACCCTGGTGAAGACACCAATGAGGGCTTTGGCTACTGCAGGAGCTGTAGTAGTCCTAAGGGGAATAGCCTCAGGATACCTAGTGGCATGATCCACTACCACCAGTATGAATTTGTTCCCTGAGGCTGTGGGAGGTTCCAGTGGACCCACTATGTCCACACCTACCCTTTCAAAGGGAACCCCCACCACAGGTAGTGGTATCAGGGGGGCCTTTGGATGGCCACCTGTCTTGCCACTGGCTTGACAGGTAACACAGGAGCTGACAAACTCCTTCACCTTTTGGTGCATCTGGGGCCAGTAAAAGTGGCTAACTAGCCTTTCCCAAGTTTTGGTTTGGCCCAGATGTCCAGCTAGGGGATGTCATGAGCCAAAGTTAGGAGGAACTCCCTGTACTTCTGGGGCACTACCACTCTCCTGGTGGTTCCAGGGTTGGGGTCTTTTGCCTCAGTGTACAGTAATCCCTCTTCCCAATAGACTCTGTGGGTACCACTGACATCTCCCTTGGCTTCTGAAACAGCTTGCTGCCTCAGGCTTTCAAGAGTGGGACAGTCTTGCTGTCCCTGGCACAGCTCTTCCCTAGAGGGTCCCCCTGGGCCCAAGAGTTCAACCTGGTAAGGGTCAAGCTCTAGGGGCTCAGTTCCCTCTGGGGCTTCCAGGTTCTCTCCCTGAGGAGAGGGGTCCTGCTCTTGTGACTGTGTAGAAGCTGGTCCGCCAGTCTTCTTTCCTTTTCTCTTGGTAGGCTGGGCCATCATTTCAGGCTCCAACACTATTTCTTCACCCTGCCTTTTGCTCTGTGCTCTTGTTTTTACACACACCAATTCAGGGATGCCCAGCATGGCTGCATGGGCCTTTAGCTCCACCTCTGCCCAGGCTGAGGTTTCCAGATCATTTCCTAGCAGACATGCAGCTGGTAACTTCGGAGAGACCACTACCTGCTTCAGGCCAGTAACCCCCCAGCCTAATGTCACCATGGCCATGGGATGACTAGTGGTGACACTGTCAGCATTGGTGACTGGGTAAGTTTTCCCAATCAAGTATTGCTCAGGGGAAACCAGTGTGTCCCTCACCATAGTGACACTGGCACCTGTATCCCTCAGAGCCTCTACTCTAGTTCCATTCACCCAGGGGTATTGCAAATACTTCTTTAAGTTGGGTGGCCACACAGCTACAGTGGCAAATTCCACTTCCCCTAGGGAGACCAGACTTGCCTCAGTGGGTTCCCAGATTTGCTCAGGGTACACTTCTGATCCCATCTGTAAACTTGCTGCCCCAGGAGTAGCTGTACTGGGTGCCTTAGGGGCTTTGTTGTGGGGGCAAGTTTTGTCTACAGTGAGGTGTCCTGACTTCTTACAGTTATTACACCAGGCCTTCAAGGGATCAAAGTTCTTCCCCCTATAGGGTTGAGGCACATAGGGAGTAGTTTGGGACCCACCCCCTGAACAGGTTTTGGGGCCCTTTGGAAGACTCAGACTTTTTATCTTGGGGATTCTCACCACCTTTCCCCTGGGGGGTTTGGTGACCACCTTCTTTTGGTCACCCCCAGTGGTTGTCCTTGTCACCCTAGTCTTGACCCAGTGGTCTGCCTTCTTTCCCAATTCTTGGGGAGAAATTAGACCTAGGTCTACCAAATGCTGATGCAACTTTTCATTTGTGCAATTACTTAGTATGTGTTCCTTCATAAACAAATTGTAAAGTCCAGAAAAATCATGCACATTATGTCCAGCTAACCAGCCATCCAGTGTCTTTACTGAGTAGTCCACGAAGTCAATCCAGGACTGGGTCTGGGTTTTGTGAGCCCCCTGAATCTAATTCTATACTCCTCAGTAGTGAGCCCAAATCCCTCAATCAGAGTACTCTTCATGAGGTCATAGGACCCTGCATCTGGCCCAGAGAGGGTCAGAAGCCTGTCTCTGCAGTTACCAGAGAACAGTTCCCACAGGAGTGCCCCCACAGAGGTTTCTTTACTCTTCTTATTTCACAAGCCCTCTCAAAGGCTGTGAACCATTTGGTGATGTCATCACCTTCCTCAAACTTAGGGACAATCCCTTTGGGGATTTTAGGTTCAGAAGTTTCCTCCCTATCCTTATTTTTAGTATTGCTGCCACCATTGATGGGTGCTAAACCCATCTCCTGTCTTTCCTTCTCTAGAGCCAGGAGTCTGGTCTCTAGGTCCAGTCGTTTGGCCAACCTGGCTAACAAGTTGTCCTCCTCACTGAGGGTATCCTCAGTGTCCTCTCTGGGACCAGGACCACCTAGGTGGCCCCTAGGTCCCCAGAGGTCTATTCTTGGAGTTAAGGGTGCAGGGACCCTATCTTCCCTAGGAAGTGATGGAGGTGGGTTACCATCCCCATCCTCCTCATTCCTTTCCTCCTCTGTTGGGTCATCACCATGCTCAGAGGGGTGGGCTTTAGCATACTCAGCCAGGAGCTCCTGGAGCCCTTGTTTGGTTGGATGCTGGCCCATTGGTATATCTTTAAGTTTGCATAAGGACCTTATCTCTTTGAAAGACAAATGAAGATAAGGGGTGAGGTCGAGCTCCTCAACCAGTTCCTGTATGTCATTATTATCTTCACTAGTAGCTGGGTTCTTGTCTTGAGACATTTTTTAAAAAAAAATTCTAACCCCTCTAACCTTGGCTATAGTGACTTTTTATTTTCTAAGATGCTACAGGGACTTAAGCAAGGCCCTAACAAGACTTTTAGTAATTTGGTAAAAAAAAATGCCAATTAAAAAAATCAGAATTCTAAAGGCAATTTAAGAGTTCTGTCGTGTGATCAGATGGTAACCAAGTAGTCCAACAAATGCAAGTTTGTATCCCACCGCTGATCCACCAATGTAGGAAAGTGGCTCTGTATATACTGTACCCAAGTAAGGTTCAGGGTGTACAGAGTCCACAGTCCCCCAGAGGGTTGACAGAGGCTAAAGTTAGATATAACCTTACTCTCCAAAGTGGTAGCTTGGTCGAGCAGTAAGGCAGTATCAGAGGACAGTGTAAAGCATTTGTTGTACACACTCAGTCAGCAAATGAAGCCACACACTCAAGAACTGAACTCTAGGCCAATGGTTTGTATATAAAAAAATATATGCTTGTTTTATTTTAGAACCAACAATAGGGTCAAAATATACTTTCTCAGTATGAGATGCTTTGGTTATTCACCTTACAGATAGGCAATAGACTTTTTAGATAGTGGTAATCACAGTTGGTGCAAGAGGCAACACAGGGTCAAATTCAATGCAACATTGAGCTCAATGGAAAATTATGCTTAATTACAATTGATTACTTTGCAGAGCACTTTTCTAACCACAGGACTGGATCCTGGATTCAGTCCTGGGACACTTCCTGTAAACAGGTAAGAAAAAGCGTTTTGGTTATTGTAGTGATTTTTGAAGAATATTACTATATTTCAAAAGCTGACACTTAGAAACTTTTCTGGATAAAATTACCAATGTTATCCTATGAAAGGAAATACAGTGTGCAAGCAAAGTATGTTTACGTTACTTTTGTAATCCAGTGCTGGACTCCTAGGTTCAGCACTGGGACATTTACTTAAAACAGGTAAGTAATTACGTTTTTGTAGTTTGTTCGATTTTTAAAGAATATTTGTAAAATACAGAAATCGACACTTAGAAGAAATTTCACAGAAAACCAGTCAATGGATCCCTATGAAGGAAAAGTGAGTTAACGGTAAGTAACGTTGCGATTACTTTTTAGGGCCAGTGTTGGGCACTCGGGTCCAGCACTGAGGCCCCTCCTAATACTAGGTGAGTATTTTCGTTTTCGTGACTCGGTTGATTTTTGGTGAATATTCTAAAGTTTCAGAACTCCACACTTAGAAGAAATTTCGCAGAAAATCAGTCAATGGAACCCTATGGAAGAAAAGTGAGTTATCGGATTTCGGGTAAGTACTTGACTGGCAGGGTTAAGGTTCTGGGTAAGACTCAGGGGTCCCCCAGGATCAGGTAAGTACAGTTTTTACACCCTCAGCGGCACAGGGGCGGCCGGGTGCAGAGTGAGAAGGCCCAATGTTATCCTATGGCAGGCGGGGGGCCCCGGGTTGGTGGCTGCTGGCAAGCAGGCCACGCGACTGTGGGAGCTGGGCTCCTGGTCACTTGCTCAGGGCAAGTAGGGAAGTAGGTTAGGATAGAGGTTGCACTTCCAGGGGCACTCGGGCGGCTGGGTGCAGGGTGCTTTTGAGCCGTCGGGCGCTCAATGTTAAACAATAGAGGTCGTGAAAGGTGAAGAAAGGCTGCAGGCTCGGGGACGGTGATTCTTCAGGGACGACCAACACTTCAGGAGGTAAGTTGGGGTCTTGGAGGATAGGTAGACACCCAGGAGTTGGGCACAGGGGGCCGTGGGCGCCGGGTGCAGGGGTGTCTTTGAGGTCGGGAAATCTTACCCCCTGCTGGTCGCGGTTGGAGGGGTCCCTTGTCCTGAGGCTGCAGGCGTCGTCTGGGTCGTCGAGGAGGGTCCTTGGCCACTGGATTCCAGGTCAGAATCGCCGGGGGTCGTCCTCGAGGTCTTTGGTCACTCAGGCACTGGCTGGACTCGGCGGGTGCAGAGTGTGCAGGTTTCGCGGCTCCGTGCCAGGGCCGGGTCTTTGGTAGGTTTTCTTTTGAGCAGTACCACTGCTCGTGGGAGTCCCTGGGTCGAAGGCTGTAGCACAGAAGTCAGGTCCTCCGGGGTTTGTGAGGTTGCTGAGGCCGGGATTCCGCAGGAGCAGGTTCAGAGGTCGACAGGCCGGTAGGGCTGGGGCCAAGTCAGTTGTTGTCGCCTCCTTTTTAGCAGCTGCACGGCTGGTCTTCTTGCTTCGTCTTCTCTTCTTGTTTTCGGATTTGGGAACTGCGGAAGGAAGGTTCAGGGAGCCCCTAAATACTAAATTTAGGGGTGGTTACAGGTAGGTAAGGGCAGGGACCAATGGGTCCCTTCCCTGGGGTGGGTACACCCCTATTCTGTTCCTCTCCAGTGGGAGGGGACAGGAGCCTGTCCCTGGTTGGCCAGGTCCCCCATCCTCAAGATGGCGGGGACTCGAGTTTGTGCTTCACCTCGCCTCCCCCACCTTAGGGGTGGAGTTGGCAGAGGTGGGCACAACCCATTTCCTGCTTCTGGTTTTCCCGCCGGTTCTCCCGCCAGGAGTGGGGGTAGAACCAGTGGGGACCAGTTTGCTGGAAGCAGCAAATGGTCTGGGGAAACTCCAAAGGCGGCAGGCCTTTGAAGCTCCCCTGCCCATCCTGGGGAGGAGGCTTTGGCACCTCGTCCCGGGATGTGCATTGTTTCAGGCCCCTGAGAGCAGAGGCTCTCGACCCAGGGGTCCAGAAACATGTCTGGTGGTGGCAGCCTGGGCAGCCACTCAGTCCGGACACTGGAGGTCGGGTTGGTTTCAGGGGGCATCTCTAAGATGCCCTCTGGAGTGCGTTTACATTAAATCCCACACTGGCATCAGTGGGGGTTTAATGTGCTGAGAAGTTTGATACCAAACTTCTTAGTCTTCAGTGGGGCCATTATGGTGCTGTGGAGTTCGTAATGACAGACTCCCAGCACCATATACTCTTAATGGCAGCACTGCACTTACAATGCCCAAGAATGGACTTGGGCACTGTAGGGGCACAGGGCTCATGCCTCTATGCCCTCACCACTGGCATAGTGCACCCAGCTAGAGGGGTGGCTGACCTAGGCCAGGGCAGTGGCTTGTAGGCATGGCACACAGGGATGTGAGCCATGTCGACTCTTCACTTTTGTTCTGCACCAAGACACGCAGCCTGCAAAGGCAGTGTGTGTGTGTAAAGGTGCAGGGTCCCTAAGGGTGGCACAACAAGTGCTGCAGCCCTTAGGGGCCTTCCCTGGTCACAGTGCCCTGGGTACCCATGGTACCATTTACCAGGGGCTGACCTGTGGCCAGGGATGTCAATTGGGTGTAGGTATCAATGCAATTTTAGGGAAGGAACACAGGCCCTGGGTACCTGGTTGGCAGGAGCCCAGGGCACACTCAGTCAAAGTACATCAGCCATTCAGCAAAAAGTGGGGGCATACCATGTAAGAAAGATGGCACTTTCTCACAGTTGTATTTTGTATGGAATTACAAAAAACATACCACCTCCAAGTGCATATTAATAGGCAGGTATTGGAATCTTGGGCTGTGCCTCAACTCTACACATTGTGGAGGGAGAGTGTTCAATGAACATAGCTCGTCTGCACTTGGTCATCGTCTTTCAATAAACTTTTACAGTACTCCACTTTAACAGGTCTGTTCATGGTTTGTTAGGTAGCTCTGCTGTTTCAGGAAGCATGCAAGCTGACCCTAAAAAAAATGCTGATGTGGTAGTGCTCATGCTTGCGGGGCAGTAAATGGTGCTTTCAGCCTACAGACCTCCACTTAAGATCAGGCAAGCGAGTAGTGTTCAATCCGAGAAGCTACTTCATGCCAGCTTAGTCTTAGCTGATGGGGAGTGGGCAACACACAGCCCACTTCAGGTCCATGAATGTCATCAGGGTGTCAGTCTTCAAACACTGGCTCTTGGCCCAGGTATTTAAAAAATTGCAGGGGTGGACAGGAGTCTGCCTTCAGAAACAAAGAAGAGTTTTATTTTGAGTTTTTGCTTGCAACCAATCATGTAACAGAGCGTTTTAACGGGCTCTCTTCCTGGACAGACTGATGTTTGTTTGATCGGAACAAATTAGTATTTCAACCCAAAATCAGAGATCCTCGAAATCAGCTCCTTACAGGAGTAATGGATGCTGGCAGTGGCTTAAGGACAAAAGATCGTCAAGTCTTGAGGGGTGGCCTTCTGATAGGAAATCCTTATATTGCTATTGCCCATACCTTGAGTAGGGCTCCCATGCACCCATCAAGCAGGTCTTAGCATTCTATTCTGGCTCCAAAGAAAAGCACCTGTTATTGGAAGTCTATGCACATTTTACACAGAGGATAGAGGTGGGTGGTAAAGAGACTGTTTCTCATATATACTTCTAACTACAGATTCCTCATCTTTTTACTAGTCTTAGGCACCAGACTGGACCAGACAAATTTTTTAGAAATGCTCCCACCTGCCGACGGGGGGTGCCATGTCGCTCCATGGTGACTCCATATTACTCCGGAAGTGATGGCACATAGCTGCATATAAGATGTAAGCTCCAGCCTTGTGCCCTGACATCAGTTCCTTTATTTCTGTGCTATTGACACAGATCCTGAGTTATGCTCCCAAATTTGTCAGTTTTCTGATTACTCCAAAATTTACCTCTGACGGTGTGTCAGGAATGATGTTTCCCCCAAAATCTACAGGACTCAACCCATTCCACGAAGGCAGGAAGCAGATGTTGGTCACGGAGCTGCATTATTTGTGTTTTTGGTACTCAGCTCAGGTCACGACTCGAAGTCACGCAATAAATGGGTGCCCATATGCACACAAAGGTGATCTAGGATCAGGAGGCAAAACTCTTCATTGCCAAACATGCTGTCAAAACATAAGTCCAGTTTTTACTCCAAGTCGAGAGGCCTCTTGCAGTCTCGTTCAAGAAGCTGATGCCATGTGAAGTCCTATTCCTGCTCCAAGTTTTTCAGCAGGTCGAAGACAAACAATAAGTGCAAAAAAGCTAAGAAGGGCTCATCCTGTGAAGGTGCAAGGATGTCAACCGAACGATCATACCCCACATGCATCTTCCGACTTACATCCAGACCACGGCAGATATCACTTCTGGGTGGGTCTGACATAGGCATTTTGGCTCGGAGTATTTCTCCGCTGCCCTCCTCATTTCTATTCCGGTTGAACCTGGTGTGGAACTGGTGACCACCTGCACTCCTCTTGGGCTCTGCGGTGTAAGTAATTTCACTCCTTTTTCGTCAGGTGAATCCTGAGGGTCCTTGTTTTTCCTGTTCTCTGTGTAGGCTGTGGCAAAGGGCGGTTATCCTGTGAAGGCAGCCCATTTGTATGTTTTCAGACATGCCAATAGATCCGATTCATGCGGGAGACCCCCGATTTCTTAAGCGAAAATGACTTACTTTTAGCTGTTTTCTGCCTGAAATTGCATTTACTTCAATATATCTCAATGGGGATTAAACCACTGGGTGGGCAGGACAACGGATAGATTAGTCAATGGATTAATGCACCTGCTGCATAGATGTATGTGTAACGTGCAGTTCACAGGTTATAGTTGCACATGCTGTCGAGATCTGTAACATTTCTCAGGGGCCAAGATACCCCTGACGTACATATATTTCTGTCACCTGTAGGTGCAGCCCAGTGGGTACCTCTGCGAAAGAGATCTGTGTGTAACCCACAGTGAAGGTGGTACTGTCTAGAGCGCTGATTCCTTTTATCATTTCGAGGCTAATAAAAAAGTGTACGAAATAGCTGAATAATACCATTCTCAAGCTACAACAGACCCTAAGGATAGTGGCTTAATGTAGAAATGCCCAAAAGGACCCTCCCTGTTAATGCCGTGTCTGGGCTCGGCGTCCCCCAGGGCCGCTCCTCGGCAGCCCTCCACCTGCTGCCTGCCCCCAGCCCTCCTCCCTGCGCCCACCCTGGCGTGATGGATTCGGAGCGCGAGGCGGCGGCGCGCGCGCTCCCGGATCCGATGAGCTCATCTTTTCTTGCGCGCTTGAAGCTGGGCAGCAGCCGCCGCTCTGCTGCCTGTCCTAGCGCGTGCCTGCCGGGTGGACGGGGTGCCCGGCCCCCGCGGACCTCTGGTGCGCCCCGGCCACTTCCTGAGCCTCGGTCATCCGCTGTCCCGGACAGTGCACCAGCGACCCTGGCATCCACGCCCTGCTCCGCTCAGAAGGCCTCTATCGATGATACCTTCCCTCCGTCCAGCCGGCTTTTCATTCCCGTCCACAGCTGAGTCCCGAGTCTTCGTGCTGTCCCCACCCAGCTTCCATTCCTTGGACCACAGGCTGGTGGTGACTGGAGGCTCAGGGACCGCGGCCTCTGCAAGTTGGACCACAGGCATGTTTTGTGGGTGACGGAAGGCACCGACACAGACCGTATCGATCTCGTTAAGCAACCCCACTTTCTGGAACAAGTTAGAGGATCCATGTCGACATCCCTATTGACAGAGGAAGTCAATATTCGTCGTGTTGTCACCGCCCAGCTTCCGTTCCCTGGAACACAGTTTGGTTTCAGGGGGTAACTGAAGGCACCACATGCAGAGGACGGTCCCAGCCCATTTTCTCTTCTTGTACCTCAAACTGGTTTCTGGGGTTGTCTCGAAGCTCCAGGCAGAGAGGGCCACCTTCATCCAGTTCCTATTTCTTGGACCGGGCTGTAGTTGATGGCGTGAGTTTGGATGCATTGATTTGCTACATTGGGCAACCCTGGCAACTTCTGCTAGGCCACTTTAAGGTGGGCCAAAAGCCAGTGGTGCCCCATCACAATTCCAGCTTGCCAGAGACCTTTTTATCCAGTAGGCCACAAGCCAAGCAACCATTGGCCAACTTTTATTTTTTGGACTACTTGTTAGACTTTTTTTTGGGAGCGAGGGGAGTAACTGGACTTTTTTTGGCTCCGTCTCTGTTGCTGGCTCCATCTATGTCCACTGTTTCAGACTCTGGTATCTGTTGTTGTCGTGCCGAGCGGTGGATGGGTGAATTTAGAGCTGCATTCATTCCTTCGGCCACCTTAATTCGGCCACTTTTGGAGAAGCCCCCTATCCGTCACACAAAGTTGAGAAAGTGGTGGGTCCACCTTACCTTTTAGAGTAGTAGTGAGGTGCTTGCCTCGATCCAGACCAAGCTGATGGAAGAAGGGCTCCCATGCCCATTGCCGCCTGCGGCTGACCAGCTGGCACCGCCTGTCAAGAAGACCCAGGAGCTGCAGGAGGAGAGGAACACCTTGGTGAACGAGTACGCCTGCCGCGTGCTGGAACTGCTTGGCATGGGGCACCGCCTCTTTGTACCGCGTCTGCTGGCGGTGAGACCCTATCCCCTGCTGTCCATCGCCAGAAAGTTATGATATGTAGGGTGGTCACATGGTTCCATGGCCCAGTCCATTTAGTTTGACAACCTAAGGCTTTCTGGGAATTGTAGGCGTGTTGCACTTCTATTGGACCTATTGGATTAAAGCATTAAATCACAGCGCTTTGCAAAAAGAAATCACAGACGTGGCACACAGAGTCCCAGAGACATGGGGTCACCCATCTAATATTGTGTTTCCCTAGCTACCTTGGTATCTTTTGGCATGATCGTGCATGCTAAGGCTATCCATCTTGTACTTGCAGCGTGTCTTGCAGCGAGCCTAGAATACAGAGTAGGAGGGGCTTCTTCTGCTGCACAGCTGTGTTTTTCCATAGTGGTCTCATGGATATTTTTCATTTCTACATGTCATGGTCTGTGAATGTTGCTAGAACATCCCTCTAATGTGGATGGATGGATGGTATAATGAGTGACTCGCTAGACAGCTATCTATGCGGGGTAATGTGTGTGTTTGGATCTATATAGTGTAGCAATGAATTGCGTCAAGTTTCATTTGGGTTGAAGGTGTGAATGAGGATTCTGGGGAAGGTTGTGAGCTTCTGAAGGAGCTTATGACAATTGTGTAACATTAACCTTTATAAGACACACCACAAATTCAATTGCCTCAGTGTACTGTTATATTTTATTTGTATTAACCTAAGAAGTTTTCCCACTGAGAATTTTCATCTGTTTTCCTTTCCCCTGTTGGGCGGGTGTTTGTCAAGAATGATTTAAAAACACAGGATGAAATTGAAAGTCCTACCTCTTCTTGCCGGGTTCAGGTCGGTGTGCTGTAGTCGAAATTAGATTTGGCGAGGGACAGATGGGGGCAGAAATAGGAAAAGCTTGAAACTTTCGTTTCCTGGTGCTGAAAGCTAACTTCCACAGACAGTAACCAAAGCACTGGGGATCATAACATTGGATTTCACTAAGAACAATCAGGAATTACCACCAGACCTGCCCCTCATCTTTTTAATTTCTTGCATCAAAGCCCATTGAATTTGGCCATTTCGTCTGTAGGCTTTTTCAGAAAGCCGCCTATGTGTTCTTGTATAAAAGATTGCCCATCCTAGGAGTAATCCAAAATACATTTACATACATTGACTCTAAATGGAAATCATTTACAAAGCCAGTAGTTATCCTGAGTCTGGCTTTGATCCGGCCCACTTGGGAAACATGTTGTTTTTTGAATTGCACCTGTTATGAGTATATTGTGCTCTGCATAGTGACTGCTTGCACCTCTCGGTCACTTGCGATGTTGTACGAGGTCAAGAGCAATACCTTAAGATGAGGGGTGAATCTATGTTTAGTAAGTTTGGATTGTAGCCTGCCCTTCAATTTACCTTTTTTTTGTTTGAAATAAAAAGGACTTTTGGTTAAGTTATTAAAACTAAAAAAAAAACAATGAAAATGTAACTTCTGACAAACGGCACCGCATAAGACACCCAAATTATTGGTGCAGTTGCACTCGCACACACTACAGTTTTACAGAGAGCACATTAATGTGTTCAAATGCAGGAACTCCTTCAACATACAGGATCTTCCTGCACAGGCAACACACTGGGAAAAAACTTGTTTCTGCAATGGCTTCGTAGCCAGGTGCTCAAAAGGCATGAATTGTTAGCAGACCTTTGGGACATGTATGATGTGTGTGCTGATCTGATTTCACCGTTGCTCAGTGGGCAGGGTGAATGTTACAGTGATAACAAAGACATGCTTAAAAATGTGAATGGTTTGCCCTCACTCATTTTATGGCTGATTTGAATTGTCATGCACTTGGGGTTCAGATGTGGCGTTATTGCTGCGCTGGTTAGCAAAACTGCCGTACTTCAGTGGGTTTTTTTCCCCCATTTTTTCTTTTATCATAACCATAAAGCTCTACGAACTTGAGTTTGATCAGTTAATGTATTTTTATGGTCTGGCTTACCAGCGCCAGACAATTATGTGAGTACCAGTAGGAGGGACTTTGGCTCCGCCCACATTTTGGGAGCTAGGAGTACATGTTTTGATTGAGCAGAAGTTGTGTACTTCCTCAAAACAGTGCATGCCCTCCAGCAGCTGTGATCATTTTGTTTATCTAGCTGATGGAGCTTGAACCTTCAAGGGCACACGCATAACATTGTAATGCTGTAAAAGTGTCTTAGATAACTAGATACTTTATGGTGTTTGTCTTTCTGGCAGAAGCACAGATGGGAGGAGGGCAGTCATTAACCTACATGGATTCTTAGGTCTGGCTTGACAGTGGAACCGTCACCTGACCATTTAACCTACACTAATATTATTCTACAGTTATTTGCTTCCACACAAATATATATGCTTCTTACTTGTAATGCTTCACATTACAGTACAACATTGATTTAAAGTCAGACCTATTGGCATTGCCAATGCTTGTTTTCATTTGTGCTAAATACTGTTCATGACCCACATTTTGAATTCTGTTTTATACCTGAAGCAAGCAAGCCAATTCATGTGCTGGTATCATACTGCTTATGGCATTTCTTCGAAGTGCCTTTTCCATCCCTCTGGTATACCATAAAGGGGTGAAAAAATGCACTTTCCCCATGCACCTTGGCACTGAGGTGTGCTAACTCATGGCCACACAACATTTTTCAGAGACTGCTGTGTGTGTTCCAGAACACTAAGGGCCTGATTAAGACTTCGGCCGTGCTGCCCAGCTTTGCGCTGGCACAGCACCGCCAAAGCCATGCATGGCCCGCCCGCCAGATTACGAGTACAACTCTGTCTGGTTCCCATGGCGGTTATCTGAAAACGGGCACCGCAATGGGAACACAAAAGAAGTTCCAGAACGGCATGGACTGTGAAGTCCATGCCGTGCTGGAACTTGGGGTGTATGTAAACAGGGGGGCACATGAGCCAATCATGTCCCAGTCCAGGTTAAAAATGACAGGGCACAAACTGATTTATGTACATAGTAACATTGAAACGTGTCAGTTTTTGTAATGTTGAAACTAGGTTAAAAATTCGGTCACAAACCGATTTATGAAAACAATATTATAGAAACTTGTCAATTCTTTCAGATTCAACAAAAGGGGGGGGTGGAAGGGGTGAGTGTCTGTCTCAAAGGTTGAAATGTGTATTTCATAGGAAGTACCCTTGGACCTCTCTTACCCCTGTGAATCAGGCTTTCCAAATGAGATGCAGTAAACTCACTTGGATGCTTCCAAATTTAGGGAAGAGGGGTAGTGATGTGGGAAAGATCCCCAAAACTCCCAGTGGGAACTTTCGTCACAAACATAGAAACAAATACTGAATGAATGTGCACTGATTTTGCCTGGAACATAACGTATGGCTTAATTCATTGCCTTTTTCCCAGTTTAGTAAATTTTCTTTCAGCAATTAGGTACAAATGAAAATAATGCTACTTTCTTGCCACATGTGCATGTCGTGTTTATCCGATATTACATTACTAACAGACATTTTCAAAAAGGGGAAACAAGCTTGTTGATTGGCTGAATGTGCAGATAAAGAAGGTATTCACCACACCCCTCTGTAGGCCTACCCAAGACTCAGGTTTAAAGGAGAACCGTGCAAACCCCAAGGTTGCAAGTGATGGAAAACCTCCATGACGTTTGCAAAGGGAAAACAGAAATTGTCGACCCTCACAAAAAAAAAACCTGCAGGCCTTACCTAAGGACACGTCAGGGACGATGCACATATTCCCCTCACCCTTTTCACTACTGTGCGAAAGGCCCAAGAAAAAACTTCACATACATGTTATTCTTCTTTGTATGTTTGAGAAGATTGCACAGCTGTTCCACATGCTGTGCATGTTCTCTATGTTAAAGGAAGTACGCACTGATGTTGCCGGCCACTGTTGTTTACACCCCCCTTTTCTGATGCCAATGCTTCTATACCTGTTCTTTGTGTTAGAGAGTCTTGCCTTGCTGACAACCACGAAGTTGTATCTTTGTTGTGTTTTAGGACATTTTTGTAAAACAACCTTTCAGTACATTTGAACCAAAATGATTGATGTAAGTGCTTCTTTTGGTTTGGTGTAAATTTGGTAGTTTTTCAGAAAATTGAAACAGAATATTACAAAACGTATAGCTGTCTGTAATGTTTGCAATAAGTATGTTTAACCCAAAACAATTTCTGATTGACTGAAAAGTATTTGGTGTCCTGGCGGGCGTCTTGCTGTTGGCAATTCAGCTGTTTTGGTTCACAAAACAATGTGAATTTGACTAAGAAGGCTTGAAGATTTTTATTTGGTGGCCATTACATCATTTCCAAACTACCTTTCTCAGTGCATCGTCACGTGGTTATGTGGGGAAGAATTGCGCACACATCTGTCTCAGGGAAAATTATGGCATCCTCCAGCATGGGGGTGAGGAGATTGTGGGAATTCAATTTTCTCCAGAAAAAAAATCTGAAATAGGGTATCAACCTAATGCGGCGTACCCCGCTAAAGCGCGGGAAAGGAGGCAACTCCTTTTTGTTAATTAACCCTCACACACCCTATTGGTGTCATGCTTCATCATCGGGTTCACCCTGACTCCTTACGGTCAGGGTGGGTTTGACCGTATTTCAGGGAGCGCTTAGGAGATGTAGGCCAGGGGGTCTAAAGATAAAAATCCTACTACGTTCCCCAGGTATCCCTTTATTCGCGGGGACGTAGTGGATATTAAAATAAATCTATACAGGGGGTCATTGGGAAGTAATGGTCCTATGACCCTAAAGATGTGCCAACATGTTTCAGCCCTTAGTCAATGGCCTGTAAGGTCCTGGGCTTTCTTCAGGGCAAATTGTGATTCCCTCCCTGGAGTTTAATAGGGGTTAATCCTATATATTTATTATTTGACGGAGCAGAAAGCTGCTCCCTCGTGAAAAGTATGGAGGGTATACTTATCTCTCCATCCAGTAAGAACGCAAAAATTCCGCCCGTTTTGGGTGGAAAACGCGATTCTCATGGGGATCGGGTAAAGGGTAGCCTTTTAGTCAAACATACTAATGCCGGGAGACGCGGGACACTAATAGGTGACTTGAGGGGGACACTAATAGGTGACTTGAGGGGCAGGAGCTTTGGAGTATGTTTGAATAAAAGGCTAGCCTTTACCCGATCCCCATGAGAATCGCGTTTTCCACCCAAAACGGGCGGAATTTTTGCGTTCTTACTGGATGGAGAGATAAGTATACCCTCCATACTTTTCACGAGGGAGCAGCTTTCTGCTCCGTCAAATAATAAATATATAGGATTAACCCCTATTAAACTCCAGGGAGGAAATCACAATTTGCCCTGAAGAAAGCCCAGGACCTTACAGGCCATTGACTAAGGGCTGAAACATGTTGGCACATCTTTAGGTCATAGGACCATTACTTCCCAATGACCTCTGTATAGATTAATTTTAATATCCACTACGTCCCTGCGAATAAAGGGATACCTGAGGAACGTAGTAGGATTTTTATCTTTAGACCCCTGGCCTACATCTCCTAAGCGCTCCCTGAAATACGGTCGAGCCCACCCTGACCTTTAGGAGTCAGGGTGAACCCGATGATGAAGCATGACACCAATAGGGTGTGTGAGGGTTAATTAACAAAAAGGAGTTGCCTCCTTTCCCGCGCTTTAGAGGGGTGCGCCACGTAAGCCTAATTTTGAGCCCGTTGGGTCTGGATACTTTAAGTTTGCTACAGTTAACTCGGGAGGGTGTATCCACTTCTTAGAATACCTCTCTTACCCCTTGGTACCGGTGGAGGGCTCTCCTCCGATACTTTTGGAACAGTAGTATCAACCTAATGCACCTTCCTGCCTTTACATATATTGGTCATTTGGACTGAGAAGGAGTTTCCTCCAGTTCGAGATTGATTGAAGAAAGAGACACCTAAGATTGCAGATAACCTAGATCAAAGAGGTCTGGAATTGGTTTCTGGTATAGAGATTTTGCAAGTAGACGCCAGGCCTGTACCTGTACCATAAATGGTGCGATGAGCAATGCACTTTGCTTTCAGGTTTGTCTGACCAAGGGAAAGACTAAAATAAATGATCAGATGTTAAGGAGTTGTCTTGGAGAAATGTTCTGGATTCTCCATAGCTTCCAAATTACTTCGTAGGGTGCTTCAAGTTCTATACAGTTGGCGTAGTCTAGCTGGGACTGGTGGGTACTAATTTGGCTTTCTGCTTTTGGATGAATCTTAAGTAAAGGAAGGCTCAACTTAGGCATGCCATCATTTAAAAGGCTCTTCTTGCAACTTGATTCAATTAAGCAATCAGGCAAAAGAGTGTGTCCTTGATCGCACCTCGGTCCCTTGCATGAGGTGATGGTCTAGGTGGTGGGCAAAACTGTTTTGGATAGATGGTGGCGAGGTGGTTGGTGGTCAGTTTACCACAGGGTACTCCCTCCGTTTTTCGACAGTAAATCTGTATTTGCATTGTACAACCTAACATATGGGAGAAAGATACATCTGAGCAGGTGAGCACATTTTTGACAGATTCCAGCAAAATAACGTACAGTTTCCCATATCTCGTAGAGTAATGTATCTATGATATCATAATATCTCAGTTTCTGATGTCTTCAGTTTAAGGTAGTTCATTCACATCCAGTGATCTACTGATGAGAGGGATTGATTGTTGGGACAAGAATACAACTAAGATGGGCTTTATAGTTTTAATATTATTTGGTGTTGTCCCTATTGTTGTACTTGTTGTGGCTATGGCCCCCGCACTGATGGATCTAGGGTCTTTGGTGAGAAGGCTGATACAGTCTTAAAGAAAGGTAATGACAGCAGAGCGATCACCCACTCATTGGGGTTAATTTCCCCTGCTCAGCAGTTCTATTAGCAAAAGAGAAGATACTCGAGGGGTCTTGCATATTTCCAGTGACAACCCTCTCAGCCAGAAATTTGGTGTTGGCAGGGGTGTTCCAAAGGATAAGTCGGACTACACCAGCAGCACTCCTAATCCTCATATTCACCAGGCATCTCTGCCAGACCTCTTCAGCTCACCCTCTAGTCTCGTATTTAGACCAGTCGGCAGCACAATCCAGCATTTCCTGTCTCACTGGGGTTCTATCACCTCGGACCTGTGGTCCTTCAGATTATTGAAGTTAGTTATGCCCATCCCTTTCTGGATGCACCTGCCCACATCCCCGAGTTAACTTTCAAGTATAAGCGGATAATGCCATAATTCTTTCAAAGGAAGGGATGATGTGTCTGAGGTGTTACTCCCTGTACTTTTTTGTCCGCAGGAAAAACGGGGGACTAAGGCCTATTTGGGACCTACAGGGCGCATCCTTTCATGCACCAGTCCTGCAGTCCCACAGGAAGCACCTTGGCTTTGTTGTGGGGTCAGACCATTTCCAATTTAACATACTGCCCGTTTGATATATATATTGGCCCTCTTTATGAAGATCATGTTGTTGGTTGCGGCACGTCTTCGCAGGTCGGGGATACATGTATTCCCATACCTTGAAGACTGGCTGCTGAAGCTAGGTTCGCCACAGCTATTCTTGAGCCACCTACAGATAATGGTGTCATTGCTGGTCCACCCTGAGGTTTTCTATCAGTTAGCCCTAATCCCGTTTACAGCAATTGCAGAGGATTCTCTTTATTGGGGTAGTTCTGGACACAGTTGCCCTGAAGTCCTTCCCACCCCTGCAACAGGTCCAGGACATTCAGGCGATGATCATGGGGTGAGAGCTTTTGTTGTTGCCTTGATGGTTCTGGGGCTGCTTGGGCTCTTGGCATCCTACATCCTGCTGATGTGTCATGCCTATTGATATATGTCGGCCCTTAAATAGATTCTGCTGCTGTTTTGGGCCCATCACTGGAAATGCTTTTCAGAAAGAATCTCCATCCTTAATGAGGCAGCTCAAGGTCTTCGGTGGTAGATGGCAGATGCCAGTCTGACGGGGGGGAAGCCATTTTTCTTGTTGCCTCCAGAGCTTACAGTTTTGACAGATGTGTCTTTTCTGGGCTGGGGAGGTTCACATGTACAAGATGAGATCAGAGGTCTCTGGTCTCAGATGGAGTAGCACCACCACATATATCTCCTGAAGCTGCAAGCCATCTGGCTGGCGCTAAAGGCTTTTGTGCAGGTCAATCCAGGTGCTGACAGGCAACAAAACCACCATGGGCTACTGCAATAGACAGGGTGCAGTTGAGTCTCGTTCCCTCTGTCAGAAAGCTCTGAGGCTTTGCCGTGAGTGGCGCTTCACAGGATTTCCTTGATGGCTAATCACGTAGTGGGAGCTCATAACATCAATACAGACAAACTCAGCCAGTGTCATCTTGATGATTGCCAGTGGCATCTGCACCCAGAGATGGCACAATGTATCTTCACCCAGTGGGGCTTACCTTTACTAGTCCTATTCACTACCTCCGAAAATACTCACTGCCTGAATTTTGCGAGGATGATCTGGTAGTTTGAACTGCTAACACCAAGCAGCTGTTCTCCACTTTAGCTTCCTTTTCGGGAGGAACTGATTTTACAGCAGCAAGGCAGGATACTGCACCCAAACATCCACAATCTACACCTTTATGCATGTAGAGTGAGCTGAACTAACTGAGGGACTTTGACCTACCATATTAAATAGTTGTTGTCTGCTCGAAGCCATTCCACCAAATTAATTTATTCAGGTTCTTAAGCCAAGCCTGGTGTGAAGAGAAGCAGATTGATCCACTACAGACTAGATTATCTGATAAACCTTTGTCTGTGCTGGCACTGTTTGTCTGTGAGTACTGCTAACTCACTTTTGGCCTTCCTTCGTTTGCTTGATTAGCCTTCATCATTCAAATCACCTACTTTGATGCATTTTCTGGATGGGCCTTCACATATTTTGCCCTGTGCCCCCATCATTATGAAGGGGCGGGGGCATAAATGTGGTTCTAACGTTCTTGATATGTGCTTCTTTCGAGCCCCTTCAAAGTTGTACCCTGAGACTTAACTCTGAAGACCATGTTTCTCATTGCCATCACTTCTTTGCTTCGCGAGCTGCAGACGATGAGAGTTTAGCCTCCGTATACTAACTTTTTTCCTGACAAACTGTTGCATAAACACGTGCATCCCTTCTCTTGAAAGAGGTGCCATCTTTCCATGTGGGGAAGTCCTTCACGCGTTCTTTTCTCTGACCTATCCATCTATAGAGGAAGATAGGCTACAGCAGTTGGATCCACAGTATGCCCTTAGTTTATACATTGATAGGACTAAGGAGTACTGGGTGGATGAGCATCAGTTTGTCGGGTTCACCGATGCGAAAAAAGGAAAGACAGTCCAGAAATGGACCAGGTCTCATTAGATTGTTCTCTGCATCAACTGTGTTATGCCCTGGCCAAAATGGATGCTCTAGAGGGCCTTCTGGCTCTTTCCTCCAGAGCAAGGGCTGCAACTCCTGCTTTAGATTGGTGTGTTCAGGTTTTGGACATCAGCCTGTCTTCCACATAGGTACATGTTCATACTTTCTCCAGGCACTGCATTGATTCACAAGTCTGCATAGAGGATCATATTGCTCGCTCAGTCCTGTAGGACTTCCTGGTTTAAAGTCCACTCCCCAGACCCACCTCTTTGGGGGGGTATTGCTTCGGTATTGATTCAAAAGGTGAGGAATCTGTGCTTAGAAGTATCCACCACAAAAATAGTCACTTACCTCTGTTAACGCTCTTTCTGATCTAACCGCAGATTCCTGTTTGCCCGCCCACCTCTCCATTCTGTGAAGATTTGGGTATTAATAAGGTCCCAAGTCACCTTTCCCATACTGCCAATAAAAGATCAATTATGCTAGCTTTGCTCCACGTTCGTGAACATTGAATGGTCTAATTTTTAAACTAACATCAGTGCACAGGGGTGGCATCTTTATGCCACTTGTCGCTACAGAGAAGCCTTTGCAAGAGTTTCTAGATCCAGTCTGACACCTGTGGAGATTGACAAGGTGAGAAATCTGTTGTTACATAAAACATCCACTAGAAAGAGTGCCACTGAAAGTAAATTACTTATAGTTTGGGTCCCAAGTGTAGCAGCCCATTTCACTGTCTATCACTTTTAAGAGCAGTATTCTTAGAAAAGGGTTTCCTAGAAATCTATGAAACTGCACAATACTTTTGAGCTGTTTGTTTTGGACTCTCAATCATTTTGTTAATTTCTGCAAGAAGCTGTTTGGACAGGACCCCCAAGAAGTTGTCTTCCTCCATAGATTGATTTGTTATCTTGAAATGAAGATGGAGAATAATAAGTCTTGAAGTCAGTGGCCCTTTAAATATAGGACAGTATTGATTTGTCTCTCTAAACAAGCTGCAAAGGTGTCCTAAATATTGAACAATGCCATGGAAATGGGGACTACAAGCAATCCTTCACTGTTGTGCTCTCTTTGGATTTCATCAGAAAGTGTTTTTGGTGCATCCCAGTGACTTTAAGCGCAAAGTCATCGGTTTACAGATACCTCCAACACTAGGGAGCTCAATGTGGTGCTGATTTAACTTTGTGACCAGTTCCAACGAGAATTACATGCATCAAAGTTTTGCTTTTAAATTGCTACGTGTAGCTGTATGCGTGAGCAGTTGTGAAGGATGTACTTGTGACTGCAAGTCTGAGCACTGTGTGTGTGTGTGTGTGTGTGTAACTGCATTTGTGAGTGCATGATTGAAGGTGCTACATGTGTGACTGAGTATGAGGACTGTGTGACTGCATGTGTTATTCAGTATTGGTTTGTGCAAGGAAGACGAACTCCATGTGAGTTATGGTGTATAGTAGCATGTCAACCAATTATGCACTATTGTGCGTGGGTGTATGTCTTCTTGTTGTGACGATGTGTGTGAGTGGATTGCTGCCTAAATATGAGCGAGTGTATCTGCAAATGATGTCTTCATGTTACTGCCTAGCATTATGACTTGATGTGTGAGGGGGTGTATGTGAGATATTTACTGCTTGTTGCACTGGTGTGTCTGTCCGTGACTGCATATATTATTGTGTGTATTCATGAGTGACTTCAGATATTGACTCTGTACCCACATGTGTATGCGAGTTTTTGCATGATTGAGCATGTGTGTGGGAAATATTATATATGATGATGGTGAGCATGACAATCTCATCACAGGTGGGCGGATGTGGATATGCAAGAGTGATTATATGCGTGTGTCTGAGTAGCAGAGTACATGGAGTGTGCTTGTGTGAGCAGGTGTGACTGCATGTATGAGAAATGGTATGTATGCAACTTGTTGCCGACGTGGGTCAATATGACGATGTACATATGAGTGTAGATGCAGGTGCCATGGTGTGCTCATGTTGGTCCATGTGGAGTATGGCCCGCCTCATAAATAGATATGAAGCCTCCATTGATCTAAGCAAATGCGTGCCTTGCTTATGAATGGAGAGTAGCTAAGCGCAATATGTGGCGAACAGGGAATTTAGTGTTCCAGATTCAAGCACAAAATCAATTGACTCTTCCCTCTTTTATCCCGCAGACTTCCAAAGAAGATCTTCTGCAGGCAGACTTTGAAGGGGCCCTCAAGTTCTTCAGAGTTCAGCTGCCGAAACGCTACAGAGCGGAAGAAAATGCCAGAAGGTTAATGGAACAGGCCTGCAACATAAAGGTAAGAAACCCTTATCTCTCTCTTATTGTTGGGAAGAGACTGCAAAGTATTGCATAGACGTTCAAAAAGGACCTGCTCTGTGTTCACTGAGCTGAGACTGTAAGCTATCAAATAAAAATATGGTGGTGATTACGGTGGCCTGCTAGCCCCTTATTGGTCTTCATAACAAAGTGTGGGAAAAGTAGTGGCACTTCTTGTAGGAAAGCTGAAGTATGTCAGTGTTTTGCATTCCCCATGCTGCAGTAGGATGTATGAAAAGGAATAGATCTTACAGTAGGAGACTTGAGATCATCAATAATGTGCCGTACAGACTGTGTCTACAAATTATACGACGAAGAGTGCTTGTTTTAGAAAAGGTAAGCATGATCAATCAGTCGTGTGATCCTTTGTGTTGTTGAAGATTGCAGGATCCATATGTGTAAATGTTAAAACAGCCTTGAATCGTTAGTGCTGTGTGTTCCGCGCCAGAACAAGGGATGCAGGGAATCATGCTCTGTGTTACTTAGTTCTGAAAGTAAGAAAAAGGGAGGAATTGCTATGGTCATATCTCAACTTGCATGGGCCAGGAACGCAAGACAACTTATGATGTAACTTTTTCGGTGGTCTCCAACAGCAGATAAACCATTAGATACAGTGCTGGCTTTGTTCACGTGCAAATCCTGCCTTACGTAGCCGGTAAGGCATTTAAAAATTGGAGATCCACAGGTTTTAAAATTTAAATTGAACACTGTTGGAATTACAAAATTGGTGGTTTATTTTCAACTGGAAACTGAGGGAACAAATGCAAGGAGCACATAAATTATGAAAACAATATTCGTGTGAAAGATAATTGTGGGTAAACTCTGTTACACGAAGGAAGAGCTGCCTGTGCCTGGGGTTTGTTTTTAGAATAACACTGTTGGGAGTTATTATTTATTTATTTTATTTATTTATTTTTAGTGTTTTATATAGCGCGAACATGACCCTGAGTGGGGTATCAGAGCGCTTTACATTCACATATCTAAAAACAGTTTTGTTACCAAGTCAACAGTAGTTATACAAGTGATTTTGTGCACAACATTAAAGCTTAAAATAAAACATATATACAGTACCCCAGAGAGGTTAATGTTCGATGAGAGGTAGCATGCGTATGATCATGTTAGATCAATGGTAATGTCAAGGCTGCTGCGATTATGGGAGACATTTACTCATGTAAAAAGACTTGGCTTCATTTTTTAAAGCAGAGCTTGACGACATTTTTCTAATGTTAGGGGGGAGAGCGTTCCAAATTCTAGGCGCTGCACCAGAGAAAGCTCGGTCATAAGTTCTTTTCTTCCGGAATCGGGCCGGTGTCAGTAGTAGCCCTCTCTGACTCCGGGAGACACGGCAACCTCCTGATAGTGTGATTTTCTGGGCTAGGTACCCTGGTGTTATGTAGTGTATCGCTTTGTGGGTAATACAAGCCATTTTTAGTTGTATTCTCGCTTCGTAAGGCAGCCAGTTGAGTGCTTTCAGATGAGGGGTGATGTGGTCGAATTTCCTGGAGCCAGTTATGAGTCTTGTGGCCGCATTGAGAGAGGCTTTTAGTGGGGCTGTTGAAATCTTGGGGAGACCAGCTAGGGTTGTGCAGCCGTACTCGATCCTTGGACTGCTGCTTTAAAGTCTGCCTTATTTAAGAAGGGTTTCAATTTTCTGAGGTAGCTTAAATGGAACCGGGCATTTTTTGCCATTGTGTTGATATGCAAAATCATATCCAGGTTTTTGTCTAGTATAATTCCCAGGGATTTGGTTGAATCAACAATCCTCGGAGTACAGTTTAGTGCTGTGATCAGCTTGGTCCACTCTAGGATGTTCGTAGCGCTTTTCTGGGGGGAAATCAGCAGGAATTCGGTTTTATGAGGGTTAAGCTTTAAGTGATTACTGGTTAGCCAATGGATGGTACTCTTTAGTGCTTGGTTCATGATATCTATCTTTCGTCTATGTAATCTTGATGTACAACTGTGTGTCATCTGCGTACATGTGGAAAGAGATGTTTGCTCGTTGTAAGGTTTCTGTGAGTGGCTCTACGTACAAATTGAATAGTACCGGGGATAGTGATGAGCCCTGAGGAACTCCGATCTCATTTCTGGCGAAGCTGATAATGTCGTGTAGCTCCTATAGTACCCCTGCAGGACCTGCGCATTTGGATAACATATACTGCGGGCTTGGTGGCAGACTGACTCCGTGCACCCCCACCGTATATGTTAGCCTGGTTTGCATTAGCTAGCTCGCAGTGCCACTAGTGTCTCCTCTTATCGGGCATAGATTAGTTTCTGGCAACCTTAGAACATGACAACCCTGATTCCCTCAGAATCGTGGAAACAATGTACTACCTTTCGCTCAGTCACTCGTGCTCACTTATTCGGTTTGTCTCAGTTACACAGAATAAACAGTCGGGCGTTTCAATAAGTATTTATTGAACAGTTGTTATTTTCGTGTAAAATATATGTGCTGCAGAGACCAGCAGGCAATAGCAGAGATATATTATCAGCAGTACGATAAAAGCAAAGGGATAGAACAGTTCTACCATATTGCGATAATCATGGATACATACATGAATATAAAAGCATTATGCAAAGTGTGCGTACTCCTACGATGCCTACCTAGATGTACCTGAGTGTACCTAGCATATGTGTGTAGGTCTTAGAAGCTAAGAGCCAAGAATCCTCCTAGGATTTAGTCGAACCGCCATACCTGAATAGAGAGAGTGTGGGACCCCGTCCTGGTCTCGAGTTGGACACCCCGTCCGGGTTGTGTCAGACCACTGTCAGCTTGAGCGACTGCATGCAGGACCCTCAGCGTCTCTGGTCAGTGTGTCAGCATGGAAGTCTCGGTTCCCTCTGCTTTACCGGGGCAAGATGAGGTGTATTTATACCATAAAGAGTCTCGGTCCTCAGTATGGTTTGTATTGGACATGAGGAAGACGTCAGAGGTGAACTTTGTACCTACATATTATGCCGGTGGTGTATTCTTAGAAAGCCATGCATAATTAATGAGTACAGTGTGGTCCTGTGTTTGGAAGAACCCTGCTGCATTCAAAACCAAACGATAGATAACATTCAGCCCTCAGAGCTCGTTGTGTACTAGCTGGGACCAATGTAGGTGAAAGATCATGCCTATATAAGGAATCCTACTGTTACTTATGACCATATTAGGGTAAATATGAATACGTCCATTTTAGGGCATGTACGAACGGGTCTACATTAGGGCCTCTATGCGGGATATAACACCCACTCCTCTTCCGAACTGGATAAAAATGACCATACTTAAAATCTTGAAAATTTAAAAACATTTTTCTTTAAAACCAAGTAAAAACATGGTTCTAAAAAATCGTTAAAAAATGTTGGTGCTTAAAAAAAAAAAAATGTTCAAATTCTGCTTTTTCTAGTTGTCACTTAAAAGTCTCTCTATAGAAGTTGTATCACCATAAGCACATAGATGGAATGTAGTACTGCCAACAGTCGGAGCTGCGGCAGCTTGTGTGGCAGTTGTAACCTGGGTGCCTGTGGAAGAATCACCTAACCCAGTAGGAACGAACGGCACCTGTGGGTTCTCCAGGAATGCATTCATCAGAATCGGAAGCCGTTGAGGACAATGCAGAGCGTGGGCCTTTATGGGGTCCAGCATTGCACCCGTGTCCGGAGGCGCATCTGATGGAAAAGTTAGACAAAGATCCAACGTGCATTCTTCTCCGCAGAACAGGCATCGAAGCACAGGTAAGATGCAGTCTATCCAGACTGGTCTAAATGATAGAAGCCAGGAGGCATTGAGTTCTCGCAGGCAAGAAATGCCCAGAAGTTGTACAATGCGCTCACGGTATTTCCGCTCCAGGAGTGTGTTCAACATTCCCTCTGGAAGTGGGCCGTCCATTGCGTAGCAGCAATATGACAATCAGGATTCCTGCAATTAGGAACAGGATGAGCGGGAATCCTCTAAATACGCTTCCCAATACGGAGTGTATAAAATTTGGGATTACTCCGAGGACTGTCTGAAAGGTGCTTAACAGTCCGGACCCTATGGTCTTAAATAGGTGTACAATTCCGCAAGTTCAGACATATTGAAGATACTTCCCACCATTTCTGTGAAATGAATGGGGCAGTTTGTACGTATGAGTGCCTGTATCTCAGTCGAGGTCCTTGCAACTTGAAGTTCATAGGTTTCTCGAGCGGAGGTTAAGGGCACGGGTTGCTGTAAAAGCATGGCTTTCAATCTGCTCAGAGTATCAAACTGTATAAAAGAAACATTCAGCGAAGGCCATAGCGGCGCCTCCCTGACTGTGTTCAGTGGCGGAAACAATACTTGCATACAGCAAGTAACCCTGGAGTTAACAGTTACTAGATATGCGACGCCCGGAAGCATCCCACAACAACCTTGATCATTTAGCATTAAGTAACTCCCATTCGAGAGCAGCTGGAAAACCGGCGTGATCATGGCCGCTGGGGTCCCTGACATCTGACAAGATAAGTTCGCCACTGAACCATTGCAGGCTCCATGTAGAGAAATATCCTGACACATGAGAGAACCGCTCAAAGCGTTCTTGCAGTTTGTACCACTCAGATACACTTCTCGATCCCCATTCCGGCATCGGTATCTATATGGTTACTCCCAAGTTTCCTTGATGTATCCCTGACCCATTTTTACAAATTTGCCTGCCTGCCTGCCTTTGCTCAAGGCAATATTGAAACTGAAACGTAGTGACCGGCAGAGTGATTTGGCCATGAATGAGCCATTCTGTTGATGGTGATTCGGCTACAGTGAATGGTAACCTTTCCAGTTTCTCAATACGCAGCATTGTATATTTGGCTCCCCTTTGTGCCATTTCTGTCTGTTTATCAGTTAGATTGTATTCTGAAAACAGAGACGTGGTGTTTATAAAACGCCATGGCACATAGCCTGCATGCAAAGATTGCAGCGTCCAGCTTAACATCATAATAGAACGTAGCTGAGATTGCCCATGTTGTAACAAGGCCAGATCTTGTTCTAATATGTCGATTGCCGAGGACACAATGTTGCCTAAGGAGTAAATCCTGGAGGTCAAAGTAGTTAACCCATTATCCACTACAGCTAATGGTTTTTCTAAGTTAATACGGTCTATTTCCCGTATCCTTTCTGCAGCCTCTTGTTGGGATATTTTCCAGTTCTCATTGTAGTAGGCAAAAAGGCCTGCATATATGAAACGTTTCTGACGTTGTTTATTGGGTCCTAGTAGAAAATCTCTAAGATCCATGTCAGGTGTGAGTAGGGTGAAGTTGTGCTTTACTTCTGTCAGTGTTGAGCTCTCTAGCCAATCAAGGCACAACTTCCCAACACTATACGATGTCACTACCCCTGGGTGTTGTCTTTGTACATAGCGTGGGTCTGGCCTATGGATACTAAACCCTGCGGTTGTATTCATAAATCGCTGTTGACATTTGTTTGTGTCAATGGGCCAAACCAGCCATTCTGTCCAATCAGGATCTGATCGGTTGTACTGGAAAATGTCATCTAAACCTACCCCTTGTGTAGTTGAATTCTGCCCCCCACCCATCTGCGATGGTGTTGGAAATCCCGGTGTATTCATTTCCTTGCCTTTGGCTAATCCAAGACAGGATGTCTGTTGCACAGTTTCATTCAGAAATAAAGTCTGCTGCCGAATGATGCATGCTCTAAAAAGTGCTTCTATTCCCTGGACTTGCCAGTCCCTAGAACCCCAGATCGATTTGGAATCTATTGTGTCTTTCCATAGATCGAAACCCTGTTTAGGCAACTGGTTCAAAAAGGATGCAGAGTAAATATGTTTGGTGTTTGTTAACATAATTTTCTGAGCTGAAATTTTCTCCATTTTATAATAAAATGGCTTCGGGTCGGATGTGTTAAACCCTGAGAAGAATGTGAATTTCTGTGCAAATGCTTGTGAACTACCTTTTGGAGGTGTTGGGCAGTGTTCCCACTGGTGGTACTCAAATACATTTCTAGGTGTGATAGACTTGTGTCAGAAATTATCACCAAAATGTTGGTAACAGTACAATGTATCATAGTCTGAAGTACCTTCTAACATTTCATTGTTCGGAAATGCAGCTGTTTTTTCTAGATCAGACATCATAGCATTTACAGTTTCAGTGTCCCAATCATCAGAATATGCACTTGAGGTAATGATATCACTTAAAGAAATTTTAAATACATGTTTTAGCTTTAAAAGTTCAGTCGGACCTAATATATCATAATCAATCTTGTCCCATACTATACCGTCCGGTATAGGAACTGCTGTAATGTTCACTGAAGACAAGTCTCTTGGTTCACGATGTGAAGACTGGTGTGGTTTCAAAATCAAATTGACTCTTTGGGCTGTAGAGCTTGGCTGGAGGTATCGTCCATTAATAAGCATACTAAAAGTTATTATTAAACCTAGCCAGAAAATGAAAAATAAAATCCCAGTGATATACCATAGTTCAATCCAAGGTGACACCAGGTAAGTCTTTCTAAAAAAGTGCAAAAAGTCATTGAGTTTCTGTTGGAGTGATTTTTTGGCTGGCGTCGTTTCCGGCTCGCTTGGATCTAGTGAAAACATATCAAAGTTCATGAAATAGCTAGAAGCAGTTCGATCAATTGTTGGAATTGCATCGGGATTTGTTGAAATCGCTGTGTTCTCTTGTCGAGGCACATTGACGTAGATGTCTGTATTAGGTCTGATTACAACTTGGTTGTTAAGTTGATTTTCATTTTGAAGATGAATTTCTTGATGAAGTGGAACGAGTTCCATAGCATTGTTGCTTAGTCCTTCATTCCGTACAGGTGGCTCTTCAAACGTGATGAGTCTTTCTGTTTGGACTTCTTGGATTGTAGCGAGAGGAGGGCGTCTGCTACTGTGGAGTCCACGAGGCCTACTGTTTAGTATCGGCCACATAGTGTGGTTTGATTAAGTCTATTGAGACGAATCTTTTCTCCTTTTTTCCGGCAAGAGGTGGCAGAAGTACAGTTCTTGTGCCGTGGATTGCTAGGACCGGTACAGGCTTTCTGTAGGATGGCCCAAATGCTTTCTTGTCAGCAATCTTCTCTCTGACTAGATCCCCGAGTTTTGGGATCCAGATAGGTCTTGCCGTTACTGCCTTGACTTCCTCAGTGGCGGCCTGTTTCTGGAGCACATTACTTTGTTGTGTCCTGGATTCATTTAGATCCTGTAAAACAGCCAAACGATCATGGATATCAAATTGTTTTTCATCCGCCACTGTGCCTTCACAATCAAGATCAGGTACCTACATTCTTGTCCCAAATAGGACCTCGTAAGGAGTGACACCTCCTAGAGAGCTTCTTGGCTGATTATTGAGTGCGCGCTGTACCCCATAAAGGTGATCGACCCATCTACCGCCCTTGCCTAATACCCTAGCTGTTAAAGATTGCTTTAAGTCCTGGTTTTTCCTCTCCACAACAGAATTTCCCTCGGGATGGTACGGAGAGGAGTACCGCAATGCTACGCCCATTCCTTCCATGGCCTCTTTGTAAGCCCGAGAGCTAAACGCCGGGCCACGGTCAGAATATAACGTGCCAACTGCGTATGTGCCGATAAAGACTCGCAAATCTTTTATAACAGTTCGAGCGTCAGCCGAGCACTGAGGCCAAACCCATAGGAATCTAGAGCAGGAATCCACTGCAACCATGATATATTTCTTGGACCGATCAGATTGTAGGGGTCCGCAGTGGTCCAAATACACACATGCGAGAGGTTTGTCTGATTTCAGCAATGGTGTCTGCGCCAGGCGTGTTACGGTGGAGCCTTTTATCTGCTGACAGATGTCGCATTTCAAGACATAGTCTTTAGTCTGCTTTGTTAACCCTGGCCACCAGTAGCGCTGTTTCAGCAAAGAAATAGTCGCTGTAACGCCTGTATGCGCAGAACCCAAACCCTCGTGTGCCGCTAAAATCAAGCCTAGCCTACGATCCATATTTGGTATTACTCTATCCCCCACTCCAGGAATCTGATCATATGGAATGTTTTGTGCATCTAACTTGTAGGAGTACTTGAGTGGAAATTTTTTAGGTACTGCTGTGCTGCCTTTGCGTGAAGCATTGACAGCTACCATTATCTCGCCGTCTACCCTCGTCTTTGAACGAGTAACTGCAGCTACGGCGGCTGTGCGAACAGCCCCTTTGCGGCTTCATCAGCCAATGAATTCCCTTCAACGTGAACGCCATCACGCTGATGACTCAGTGTATGTATCACGTGAGCCCTTGGTAGTTCGTTTCTCAACTCCACTACCTGTTCCCATAGCATTTTATGCTTAATTGTGCCACCTTTTGCTTCTTTGAACCCGTTTTGTTCCCAATGATGGAGATATTCATTGTACGACTGTACACAGTAAAAGGAATCACACACAATAAGTGTGGGGAATTCGTGATCCGTATTTACAAGTATTAGTGCTTTGAGTTCTGCCAACTGAGCCGTGCAGTCTCCTAGAGATTGCGTTTTAGTGCAACTCGGATGGAACTTGCCATCGTGCATGCGACCTTTAACAATCGCACACGCTGCGCTGTAAGCTTGCTTACTCCCTGTGGCGGGTTGAGCAGAACCGTCAGTGTAAATAATGTATTCATACTGATCGAGAGGCAATATTTCATTTGGTAGAGGATATTCTTGTTCGTATTGCAGGAATGCCTGTGTTTTCAAACTAGGATCAAATCTGTATTCAACATCCGTTGCAGTAAGAGAATTAGCCCATTGTATCCATCTTGGATGTAAGGCTTTAGCATTTGGAATGCTAGCTTTCGTAACAGCTTCTAAAGCTGGTACTGGGGTCACGACAATTATGCGTTTTCCCTGAGCCAGAGCTTTTTCTCTTGCTACAGCGGTCTGCCCTGCTGTCAGGATTTTTTCTGTTGAAGTGAAACGCATTTCTGCGTTTGTACACAGGTGTGATTTGTATGCGATTGGTACTGTTTCACCTTCATTAAAGGTTAAAAAAGTGTACCCGCATTGACCCGCTATGACTCGGATCACTAAGTTCTGTGCGTTTACGCGTGTCTGTAAATGTTTAGAAGCTATCAATCAATGAATCAATCACAGAATTTGTAAAGCGCACTACTTACCCGCGAGGGTCTCAAGGCGCTGGGGAGAAAAAAAGGGGGGGGGGGTGCTGCTACTGGTCGAACAACCAGGTCTTGAGTAGCCTCCTGAAGGTCAGCAGGTCTTGGGTCTGTCGTAGGCTTAGTGGAAGGGTGTTCCAGGTCTTGGCGGTGAGGTGGGAGAAGGATCTGCCGCCGGTGGTAGTTCTTCGAATGCGAGGGACGGTGGCGAGGGAGAGGTCGGCGGAGCGGAGTTGGCGGTTGGGGACGTAGAAGAGGAGTCGTCTGTTGAGGTAGGCTGGGCCAGTCTTGTGGAGTGCCTTGTGTGCGTGGATGAGGAGTTTGAAGGAGATTCTCCTGTCGACGGGGAGCCAGTGCAGGTTCCTCAGGTGGGGGGTGATGTGGCTGTGGCGTGGTACATCGAGGATCAGGCGTGCGGAGGCGTTTTGTATGCGTTGCAGTCGCTTGATGAGCTTGGCCGGGGCTCCCGCGTAGAGGGCGTTCCCATAGTCAAGTCTGCTACTGACGAGGGCCTGGGTGACTGTTCTTCTTGTATCTGTCGGGATCCACCTGTAGATCTTGCGAAGCATGCGGAGGGTGTTGAAGCAGGAGGAGGAGACTGCGTTGACTTGCTTGGCCATGGAGAGCGTTGAGTCGAGGATGACTCCCAGGTTGCGTGCGTGGTCGGTGGGTGTCGGGGCTGCTCCCAGCGTCGTTGGCCACCAGGAGTCGTCCCAGGCTGAGGGGTTGGAGCCGAGGATGAGGACCTCTGTCTTCTCCGTGTTCAGTTTTAGTCGGCTGATCTTCATCCAATCGGCGACGGCCTTCATTCCTTCATGGAGGTTGGATTTGGCGGCGAGGGGGTCCTTGGTGAGGGAGAGGATCAGTTGAGTGTCGTCGGCGTAGGAGATTATGTTGAGGTCGTGCTGTCTGGCGATGCGTGCGAGCGGGGCCATGTAGATGTTGAACAGTGTTGGGCTGAGGGATGATCCCTGGGGTACGCCGCAGATGATCTCGGAGGCTTCGGATCGGAATGGTGGGAGGCGGACTCTCTGGGTTCTGCCGGCGAGGAAGGAGGTGGCCCATTCCAGGGCCTTGTCTCGGATCCCTGCGTCGTGGAGGCGTGCGCGTAGAGTGCGGTGGCAGACAGTGTCGAAGGCGGCGGAGAGGTCCAGCAGGATGAGGGCTGCGGTCTCACCGTTGTCCAGCAGGATCCTGATGTCGTCGGTGGCGGCGATGAGGGCAGTCTCAGTGCTGTGGTTGCTGCGGAACCCCGATTGGGATGGGTCCAGGATGCTGTTTTCTTCGAGGTATCGGGTTAGCTGTTTGTTGACGATCTTCTCGATGACCTTGGCTGGGAACGGAAGCAGGGAGATGGGCCGGAAGTTTTTGAGGTCTCTTGGGTCCGCCTTGGGTTTTTTGAGTAGGGCGTTGATCTCTGCGTGTTTCCAGCTCTCTGGGAAGGTCGCGGTCTCGAAGGAGAGATTGATGACGTTGCACAGGTGGGGTGCGATGGAGCTGCTGGCTTTGTTGAAGATGTGGTGCGGGAAAGGGTCTGACGGGGAGCCGGAGTGTATTGTGCTCATGGTCTTGATGGTGTCATCGATGTTCACGCTGGCCCAGGCTGGCAGGGGGTCGTGGTCGATGGTGTGCGGCGGGTCTGGTGCATCGATCTTAGTTGGGGCTGTCTGGGTGTTGAAGCTGTCGTGGATGTCGGCGATCTTGCGGTGGAAGAAGGTGGCGAGGGAATCGCACAGGGGTTGCGACGGCGGGATGTCGTTGGTGTTGGAGCTGGGGTTGGAGAGTTCCTTCACGATGTTGAAGAGCTCCTTGCTGTTGTGTGCGTTGTTGTCGAGGCGGTCTTTGAAGGAGATTCTCTTGGCGGACTTGATGAGGTGGTGGTGGTTACGGATGGCGTCTTTGTGGGCTGCGTGGCTGTCCGGTGTCTTATCACTGTGCCATTTCTTCTCTAGTTTCCGGCAGGTACGCTTGGAAGCTAGGAGTTCCGAGGTGAACCAGCTGGCTCTTTTGGTGGTGTCACTGTAGGTGAGTTTTTTCAGCGGGGCGAGCTATCATGTCTTCCTGTAGGGAACGCAGGATATTTGTGTGTTCCTGTGTCCATTGTTTGACTGAAAAGTCAGGTTTTATTAAGTCGTAGAAAGGTTTTACCTTTTCTGCGTAATCCAAAATGTATGTTCGACCAAAATTTAGGAATCCCAGAATTGATTGTAAATTCTTTGATGATTTTGGAGGTTGGAGCAGCGCACACTTTTCTAAAAAGTTAGCTGCTAGGCTTTTCCCCTCACTTGACAGCTCATATCCTAAAAATAGGACACTGAGGTGGGCAATTTTTGATTTTCTAAAGTTAAATTTATAGCCCTCAGAGGTGAATCCCATAATAATGGTGCTCACCCTGGTCAAGTGCCTCTTTAAGTCATCGTCCGTCAGATAAATATCATCCACATAGGACAATGCTTCATCCAAATTTTGCAGTAACTCTGTTACCCTTGCTGAGAACAACCCCGGGCTATTCTTGTACCCTTGGGGGAGTCGGTAAAATTGCTGTTGGGACCCTAACGCACTGAATGCGGTTAGATACCTGCTTTCAGGTGCTATATTTTGGCAGAAAAATGCATTTGAGATATCAAGTGTTGTTTTATATTTTTTCCGCACAATGTTATTCATTAATGCGGCACTGTGTGCATTTTCAACTGCAAATGTCTTTGTGCAAGTGTTTAAATGTCTGTAATCTAAAACTAGACGATGTGTTGTCAGGTTTGGCTACGGGGAACAAAGGATTGTTCATAGGTGAAGTGCAATTTTCTATCGCCCCCTGATATTCAAGTTGATCTAGAATCTCCATGACTTGTTTTTTAGCTTCCTGCTTTATAGGGTATTGCCTTTGAGCATTTGGGGAAACTTTTAACGGGATCACGTGGTGGGTTGAATCCTCATCCCAACCAGCATGATTTCTATACAATGCTGGAGCTAGGGCAACCGCCCACTCCTGCGCATATGCATGTTTTAGGTGAATGGGAACGAGGTCGGAAAAGGCTGGAAAAATTATCGTTTCTCCCCTAGGGCACTCCATGACGAATGCAGGCGGCCAGTCTTGTTCTGCTAATAGAATGTCATAACCAGATGACAGATTTTTCCAAAAGAGACCTTTAACTTTTCTGGGCTTGTCCCCCTCCATCCGGAGTGTTATCTCATGCAACTTATGTGGGACACTTACCTGAATATCAGGTGTTTCCACCGTGATATACTCACTCAACTCCGCTGTCACCAGAAATTCCTTCAGGTTCTGACGAGCTATAGTTACTTCTGCCGCGCTGTCTAGCATCGTCAGAGCCCATTCCCCGTTCAGAAGCTGTGTCCTCAGAATTCTGGGCATGTCTGATCTTGAGACTTGCTACCTTCTTCTTTTTGAACTGAGGTTTTGATTTTTGTTTATC
This sequence comes from Calotriton arnoldi, assembly GCA_963921515.1. Taxonomy (NCBI): domain Eukaryota; kingdom Metazoa; phylum Chordata; class Amphibia; order Caudata; family Salamandridae; genus Calotriton; species Calotriton arnoldi. The sequence goes on along the minus strand of CAWUFW010003839.1, from coordinate 395,413 downwards.
CTCTTTATCTGAAAGAGACACGTTAGTGACAGATTCCTTACCTTAGAATATCCCCAGGCGTCAGGCTAGATCCGGAAAGTTTTTGCGTAGCAGTACCCTTGCGCGTCGGTAGGCGGCGTCGTGCGGCTCCCCGTCCGTCGTCGGCGTCGTGATCGCTGGGATGACGTCGCGGGCAGTACTTAGGCGCCGCCCCTGCGCGCTGACGTCAGTTCTTCTTTTTCCGCGCCAGCAAGCGCAGATCCGGGAAGAGCAGTGCCCTAGTCATTTTTTGACTAACTTTTTGGGTGAATTTTTTCACTGTTTTTCTTCGAATCGACTTCAAGGTGTCGTAGGGATGCCCGGGTTTAAACGTTGCGGCGCCTGTGCTCGGATGAAGTCCATCACAGACCCGCATCGGGAGTGTCTCTTCTGCCTCGGCCGAGGCCACGACACGGAGTCTTGTTCCGACTGCCGGGCCCTCAACCCAAAAGCTTTGCGAGAGCGGTCTCGAAAGCTCCTCGAGGCCCGGCATTCGGCTCCGCGCAAGCCCCGGTCGCGTGAGAGGTCCAGGGGTCGATCGCGGAGTCCACACCGGTCGTCGGCATCGAAGTCTTCTTCGTCCGGTAAGTCCAAACACAAAAAGTCCAAAAAGCATCGTCGCTCTAGGACTTCGCCTCGCCGGTCTCGCGACTCGGCTGAGGCCCCTCCCGGCACCGTCCCCGCGGCCCCGGACATGCCTGTGGAGTCGCCCCGCAATACCCGTCCTTCCCGGGTTCGGGGGCGGATCCGGCCTAGGCTACAGGAATTCCTGTCGGCCATGGCCCGCCTCTTCGGGCCTCAAGGTCCCTCCGGTGCGCCTTCGGGCCCCGCGGGCCCTGATGGGGTTGCTCCGGCGTCGCCGACGGCTCCGGCCCCGGCGTCGCCCGTGCCTCCAGCCTCGATCCCGGCTCCGGCCCCGGCCTCGATCCCGGCTCCACAACCCCCATCGACGCCGGTCGACCTAACGACACCTCCGCCGGCGCCGATGTCTCCGGTGCCGTTCTCGACGCCGCCTGGGGCTCCGGGCGGCGTCGTCCCCAGTTGCTTCCGGCTCCGGACATGGACCCGGACCGACGTCGCTCGGCGCCGGTTCCGGCGCCGATGGGACCTTGGGTCCCAAATGTCCCTCCTCCTCCTTATTTTGAACCAGAGGAGGACCAGGAGGACTGGGAGGGGTCTGATGACCCTCTGACACAACAGTGTCAGTACGATGAGGACTGGACAGAGGGTCTAGGGGATGCCAGTGGTCTAGATACTTCCCCTGACACTGGCATGCTGTCTCCTCCCGTGGCTACGGAGGAGGGAGCCAATTTTGCAACGGTGTTGCGTAGGGCGGCTGGGGCCTTACGTCTCCAACTCCCTACTGTGGCGGTCAAGACTAATATCTTGACAGAGGTGCTTCAGCCGGCAGCCTCCTCTTCGGAGACTGTGCTGCCGTTTAACGACGCCCTCACTGACGTTCTTTTGGGCGCCTGGTCCAAGCCCAACACAGGGGCTCCTGTGGATAGGAACGTGTCCCGACGCCATCGCCCAACTCCGGGCGACCCCTCTTTCTCTCTGTCCACCCCACTCCTGAGAGCTTGGTTGTCCAAGCCTCCGCTTCCCAAACCGCCTTCCCTACCGCCCCTCCGGATAGGGAATCCAAACGCCTGGATCAATTTGGGAAGAAGGGTTTTTCTTCCTCCAGTGCTGGCTTGCGGTCCATCAACACCGCTTGTCTTTTGGGCCGATATACACACTCCTTGTGGGATTCGGTGGTGAATGTTTTGCCCCAGTGTTCTGAGGAGGTCCAGACACTGCTTTCCCGCGCCATTGCGGAAGGAAGGGATGCGGCCAAATACACGATACGATGTGGCCTTGATACCGCGGACTCGCTGGGCAGGTCTATTGCAACGACGGTGGCGCTGCGACGCCACGCCTGGCTGAGAACCACTGGTTTTCAGGGGATGTCCAGAATACTCTCATGGACATGCCCTTTGATGGAGTCGGTCTTTTTGGGTCCAAAGCAGACCATGCGTTGGAGCGCTTTAAGGACTCACGGGCTACTGCCAAGTCCCTGGGCCTTTCTGCTACACGCCCTCCGCTGACTTCTGCTTTTCGCCCCTATCGTGGCCACGCTAGGGGCGCCCTTCACGTCAGCAGCCCAGCCACCGGCCCGCGCAGCAGGCGTCTTCGCGTGGCCGAGGACGTGGATTCCGCCGTGGCGGATCGGGCAACCAGCGTGCGGGTCAGGCCACCACCTCCAACCCGTCCGCGGCCTCCAAGCCCTCCTAGTCCCTCCTTTCAGGTGCACAGCACGCCAGTAGGGGGCAGGGTCCGCCATCATCTTCCCCACTGGCGTACCATCACCTCGGACAGGTGGGTCTTGGACATTGTCCGAAGGGGCTACTCCCTCCCCTTCGAGACCACCCCCCAGCCATGCCACCTCAATTCCACCGCATGTCAGGGGATCACTTGGTACTTCTGCAGAAGGAAGTCACGGCCCTCTTGGCCAAGAGGGCCATCGAGCATGTTCCGACCCCAGAAGTAGGGTGTGGTTGCTACTCCCACTACTTCCTGGTGCCCAAAAGGACAAGGAGGACATGCGTCCTATCTTGGACCTCCGGAACGTCAATCGCTTCCTCCGGAAGGAGAAGTTCAAGATGCTCACCCTAGCTCAGGTCTTGACTGCCCTCGACCCTGGAGACTGGTTGGTAGCGTTGGACTTGCAGGACGCATATTTCCACATCCCCGTCCTGCCGGCCCACCGGCGTTACCTTTGGTTCACGGTAGGCCCGAGCATTTTCAGTTCACCGTGCTTCCCTTTGGCCTTACCAGTGCCCCTCGGGTGTTCACGAAAGTGATGGCGGTGGTCGCAGCTCATCTGCGCCGGGCAGGGGTTTCAGTCTTCCCCTACCTCGACGACTGGCTGCTGAAGGCGGGCTCGTCCCAGGCAGTCGTCTCCCACCTCCAGACTACGGCCGAACTCCTGCACTCGCTGGGGTTCTCCATCAATGTGCCGAAGTCGCATCTGATTCCTTCTCCACAGCTCCTTTTCATCGGAGCAGTTCTGGACACGACGCAGTTTCGGGCCTATCCTCCCGAACGGCGAGTCCGGGATATTCAGGCTATGATTCCGATCTTTCAGCCTTTATCCTGGGTTTCGGTACGGATGACCCTGAGGCTGCTGGGCCTCATGGCCTCCTGCATCCTGCTGGTCAATCATGCCAGATGGCATATGCGGGCTCTGCAGTGGGACCTGAAGTTCCAGTGGGCGCAGCACCAGGGCAACCTGTCCGATCACGTCCAGATCTCGGAGGGGACTGCAAAACAGTTGCAGTGGTGGCTCTCGAACCGGCAATGGGTCATGGGCAGATCCCTCTCCCTTCCCCAGCCAGAGCATACAGTTGTGACGGACGCGTCCCTTCTGGGATGGGGCGGTCACATGGGAGAGGCGGAGATCAGAGGCCTCTGGTCTCCGGCGGAGTCCCGGCTCCATATCAACATTCTGGAGCTTCGGGCGATCCGACTTGCACTCAAGGCATTCTTTCCCTCTGTCAAGGGGAAGGTAGTGCAGGTGTTCACAGACAACACCACCGCCATTTGGTACTGCAACAAACAGGGCGGGGTGGGGTCTTGGACCCTTTGTCAGGAGGCTCTGCGCCTCTGGACATGGCTGGAACATCAGGGCATGTTCCTGATGGTTCAACACCTGGCAGGTTCCCTGAACGCCAGGGCGGACGAACTCAGCCGCAGGTGCATGATGGATCACGAATGGCGTCTTCACTCGGAAGTGGCACAAGGACTCTTTCTACAGTGGGGAGAGCCTTGGTTAGATCTATTCGCCACCGAAGAGAACGCGCAATGTCATCAGTTCTGCGCGTTGGAATTTCCAAGGCGGCACTCGCTCGGCGACGCTTTTCGTCGCGAGTGGAGTTGCGGTCTGTTGTACGCCTTTCCGCCTATACCACTTCTACCCAGAGTGTTGAAGAAGATTCGGCACGACCGGACTGGGCTCGAAGAGTTTGGTATCCCGAGCTACTCAATATGAGCGTAGATCCCCCGATCCGTCTGCCTCTTCGGGAGGATCTTCTGTCGCAGCAGCAGGGGACGGTCCTCCACCCGAACCTGTCCAGTCTACACCTGCTTGCGTGGAGATTGAGCGGCGGCAGTTGATTCCTTTCGACTTGCCTCCCGAAGTTTGTGATGTGATTCTGGCAGCCAGGCGTCCCTCCACTAAGGTGGTATACGCCTGCAGGTGGAACAAATTTGTGGCATGGTGCACAGCAAAGGCTGTGAATCCCCTTTCTGCCCCTCTTTCTGAGTCCTTCTGTTCCTTCTCTCTCTGGCCCAACAGGGTTCTGCCCTGGGTACCATCAAGGGTTATCTTTGTGCTATCTCGGCCTTCCTCAGGCTTCGTGATCAGCCCTCCCTTTTCAAGTCCCCTGTTGTTAACAGGTTCTTAAAAGGCATTACTCACCTCTTCCCTCCTGTTCCGTTTGTGATGCCTCAGTGGGACTTGAACTTGGTTCTTACCTTTTAATGTGCGCTCCCTTTGAGCTCTCTACATAACTGTCCTCTTCGTCTTCTGACTCTGAAGACAGCCTTTCTGGTGGCCATCACCTCCGCTCGGCGGGTGAGTGAGCTCCAGGCTCTATCTTGCAAACCTCCCTTTCTGTCCATCCAGACAAGGTTGTTCTTCGGACGCGTCCGTCCTTCTTGCCAAAGGTGGTTACTGCTTTCCACATTGGGCAGACCATCACTTTGCCCACCTTCTTTCCGCCTCCGCATCCTTCCAGAGAGGAAGAGAGGCTCCACCGTCTGGATCCAAAACGTGTGCTCTCCTTCTATATTGACCGCACAAAACACTTCCGGGTGGATGACCAGCTCTTTGTTAGCTACGTGGGCGCCAAAAAAGGTCGGGCGGTGCACAAGAGGACCATCTCCCGCTGGGTTACCTTGTGCATCAAGACCTGCTATTCTTTGGCTAAGAAGGAGCCTCCTGTTGGGCTGCGTGCCCATTCCACCAGGTCAACGGCTGCTACCACGGCCTTGGGCCGCGGTGTTCCGCTGCCGGTTATCTGTCAGGCAGCTACGTGGGCCTCGCTGCACACGTTTACAAAGCATTACTGCCTTGACAGTCAGGTCCGGAGGGACGGCTTCTTTGGCCGTTCTGTCCTCCAGGACTTCCTTGTCTGATCTTTGTTCGCAGACCCACCACCGGGGTTGGTATTGCTGGGGTATCTATTCTAAGGTAAGGAATCTGTCACTAACGTGTCTCTTTCAGATGCACAAGTTACTAACTTGTGTAACGATATATCTGTAAGAGACAGTAGTTAGTGACAGATTCCTTACCGCCCCACCCAAACTGTCTCTGCCTAGTTCTGCATATGCAGTTTCAATTATTTTGGGTAGTTCGTGTTGTTGGTCGTCTGGACTGAACTCCCTTAGGTGTTGGCGGATCGCCACTGAAGCTGCTTCCCCCTTAATGTTAGCTAGTATTATGGCTGAGACCTGTTCAAAGTTGTTTAACAACTTCATCCCTAAGATAAGGGCAGGCTCTGCTCCGTACTCATTTTGTATCTGTTTCAATACGTCAGGTACTACTGCTAAGGACGGGATACCATGTGTTCTGGTATATATGGCAGCAAAGACTGAACCCCAAGAGGTGCAGTCCTCTACTTGCGGTGTGAGACCCATGGGCAAGCAGATTGTTAGGATTCTGTGTTTATCACTGGTTGTAGTATTCGGGAATACTGCTTCAAGCTGAGTTATTTTCTGAGCTATCCAGAATGGGATTTGTTTGCGTTTTGTTGGCATTTTGCCCATTATCGCGTGTAATGTTTGTGGAGTTATTTTATTAACTGTACCTTGGACTGGATTGTCTTGTGCCGCAGCTGGTGCAGGCTGAACTGTTAAAGTCCTCATCACAAATTGTGTGAGGTTTCTGTAGATTTGAATTAAATCTCTGTGTTGTACGAGTAAGTCTGACTGTGTCATTGTGTTAATGTCAGGATGCGGTGTGTATGCCGCTAATATGGGCCATGTGGCTCCTGCTCCTCCGAGCGGGCCTAATCTTGCTCTTCCATGTACGTGGGGTAGGGCGCCTTTAAACCAGTAATTATGCTCCTGGTAAGTGAGCGGGACCTCTACTTCCTCAAAAGGAGTATAGTCCGCTGGTGTTTCACCTTCTAGGTAGTAGTGAAATACATTTGTAATTGGATTCGCTGCTGGGATTGTAACCCAAGAATAGAACACCTCTGTTTTATTGGATTCGTGTGCCTCAATCACGAAAATTACTGTACCACTCCTGGCTCTTAAGCCATGTTCTAGAAGTTTTATGGTGACTGCCCTTCTGAAATTTGGTGCAATTTGTATTGCTTCTTCAGGGTCTTCTTCTAAACCAAAGAGGTGTGTTGTAACTCTCCCTGTTGCGCTTGTTTCTTCCACCATTTTTAATTGGAAGAAGGGAGATTAAAGAGTTCTTAAAATAAGGTGTACGTGCACAATTGTAGGAACTAAATATCCTTCAAGCTTGAGTAACCAACAGCCAATAAATAGTATTCTCGTACTACTCCGCTGCGGCGGATTTTAGCCCACCCACTCCAGACGTCTCTGGGGTTTTGTGAGTAGGTTCTCTGAGAATAGCATGACTGAACTACTCAGATTCTACTGTTAAATAAGTACCCAACCAACGTTGGCGGCACCATGTCGTGTAGCTCCTATAGTACCCTTGCAGGACCTGCGCGTTTGGATAACATATACTGCGGGCTTGGTGGCAGACTGACTCCGTTTCACCCCCACCGTATATGTTAGCCTGGTTTGCATTAGCTAGCTCGCAGTGCCACTAGTGTCTCCTCTTATCGGGGAGAGATTAGTTTCTGGCAACCTTAGAACATGACAACCCTGATTCCCTCAGAATCGTGCAAACAATGTACTACCTTTCGCTCAGTCACTCGTGCTCACTTATTCGGTTTGTCTCAGAGAGTTACACAGAATAAACAGTCGGGCGTTTCAATAAGTATTTATTGAACAGTTGTTATTCTGGTGTAAAATATATGTGCTGCAGAGACCAGCAGGCAATAGCAGAGATATATTATCAGCAGTACGATAAAAGCAAAGGGATAGAACAGTTCTACCATATTGCGATAATCATGGATACATACATGAATATAAAAGCATTATGCAAAGTGTGCGTACTCCTACGATGCCTACCTAGATGTACCTGAGTGTACCTAGCACATGTGTGTAGGTCTTAGAAGCTAAGAGCCAAGAATCCTCCTAGGATTTAGTCGAACCCCCATACTTGAATAGAGAGAGTGTGGGACCCCGTCCTGGTCTCGAGTTGGACACCCCGTCCGGGTTTGTCAGACCACTGTCAGCTTGAGCGACTGCATGCAGGAGCCTCAGCGTCTCTGGTTAGTGTGTCAGCATGGAAGTCTCGGTTCCCTCTGCTTTACCGGGGCAAGATGTGGTGTATTTATACCATAAAGAGTCTCGGTCCTCAGTATGGTTTGTATTGGACATGAGGAAGACGTCAGAGGTGAACTTTGTACCTACATATTATGCCAGTGGTGTATTCTTAGAAAGCCATGCATAATTAATGAGTACAGTGTGGGCCTGTGTTTGGAAGAACCCTGCTGCATTCAAAACCACAGGATAGATAACGTTCAGCCCTCAGAGCTCGTTGTGTACTAGCTGGGACCAATGTAGGTGAAAGATCATGCCTATATAAGGAATCATACTATATTAGGACATGTACAGTTGTGACCATAATTGGGCATATGCGGCCATGACCATAATTGGGCAAGTACGAACATGACCATATTAGGGTAAATATGAATACGTCCATTTTAGGGCATGTACGAACGGGTCTACATTAGGGCCTCTATGCGGGATATAACAATAATGTTTGGGAGTTGTTCTGGCCCATGCTCTGTACGAGATGTGTGGGCCTTCACCGGTCTCTGGAATCCTGGGCTGCAAAGTTTTGCTCTTAACCATCTTGGGTAAAGTGTCCCTTGGGCGGCGTTTCTCCTACTTTTTTTCCATTATGAAAAACTCAGTTTGTTCTTGGAAACGGGTGTCACTTGTTTTTAAATCCAGTTTGGGTCTGTAAGTTCTGTGCCCTCATTTTAAGGGAACCCTCCTTAATTCTGAAGTGCATTTCTCCAATTTGCTAAGACTTGGTGCAGCTGACAGCGTATTATAATTTATAGACTCTCAGGGCTGTGATCGTCTCACTGGGGCAATCAGTGTAAGCAGAATTTGGAGTAGCATTTTTACTACTTTGTGAGACTGGAGAAAAGTGTGTGGGGGTAGTGGCAAAATGCCACACTTTTGTGTCCATTCCACTTCACAAATCCCTTAAGCCAGACATGCTTGGAAGAGTGACTAGAGATTTAACATACATTAGGTGCTGTTTTTAACTAGTCAACTAATAACAGTAATAATGAAATAATAATAACTTTACGAGCACCAAAACTTTTCTCAGGAGAAGTCTACTGCCGACACTGTCCACTGTCACCACCGGTGCCACCCGCATTGTTTTATCCCTTTATCAGATATACATTCTATACCATCCCTACAGCATTCCAGGGATCCCCAGCTAGGTTTGCACAGTAATAAAAAAAAAAATTAAAAAGCATATCGTATATGTTGTCATTAGTTTCAAATAATCAGCATTATGTAGTAATGGATTGATCCCCAGTTGTACTCTGTCTGGTGTAAGTAGCTTCTCCTGCCAGTCATTTAAGAGCTTCTTTTTGTTCTGGCTAGGATCCTAAACCTAAATCCAGGGTAGCGGTGCCAGTCTTGAGATAAGAACGTTCAAGTGTCACTCACAATTAGCAATACTGCTGCAGCAGGAGAACCTTCATGTCAAATGTGCAACTGTCTGACCACTGCACAAACCATGCATTCATGATTTCAGACACCTCATTTAAGCTCTGGCGCTCTAAAATGTGTCCCATTGCCGAGCCCTGGCAAACACGTGCTATGCTTGAACTAAGCAGTGGTTATTTGAGCTCTGACAATGCCCATATGCAAGGTTTTGTAGACGCCATGTCAGAAAGCCTCCTTGAAGTTAACTTTTTGTTCAACCGTGCCAGCTCACATCGAATTGAAACGGCTTCACACCACCAATCCTGGAAAAGGCATAAACCAATAACAACAATCAACATCAAGTTAAAAAAAAAAAGGCACTAAAAACTCACAAAAGAAGTTAAATAAAAAAGGAAAAATGTAGCGTTAAGCCATTGGTTTTCAATGGTTGCAGAGAGGTCAAATCAATGCGAGAGTTTCATGATATCCAAATGAAATAATTTTACATACAGTGATTCTAAAAAAATAAAATAAAGCCTCAGTCACACAAACCAGTGCTTATGCTAAAAATCTGTCTGGAATCTGGTGTTTCTAAATGTATAACAGAACGGTGGTGATTAGTGAATAGCATTATTCTGCTGTAAAGATAAACAGGATGAGCTGCCTAGCTAAAAAATAAAAGGTAAACAAGCGTTTAAAATGTCATCATGTCAGTAAACACATCAAAAATACAAACTAACTCTGAATGACAAGCAACATGTCATGTTAGTTTTGCAGTCTAACAAGAAGTCTACCTGAGCACCATCACCAGTGGGAACACAGTTGGTGCACTATAACCATCCACGAAATGCCACGACCTAAGTGGACTGCCATCCAAGCAATGGCAAACCAGGAAAAACACATGAAAGCCAATGGCTGAAGTTAACTGACTTTAACCTCTCTCTCTGTATTACTTCTTATCTGTACTTTGTTAGGACACCAGAGGTCTTCCAGACATTTAAAGCTGTCTTTAGAGAGACCTGTCCACTCCTGCTGCTACAAATCAACAGCACCCTAAACTCGAGAGATAGCTGTCTGGCAGTAAATTAAATCTCATTACATATATCCTGCCATAGCCGAGGCACTGAACAATGACCCTCTCTTCCTACAACAAAAACCTTGAATAGCGTTTTGGAGAAAACACATGACCTCATTAATTACATTTTACTGAATAAATCAAGCCACATAAAATACATATAAAATAAAAAATAATCACCTTCTGTGCCTAACAGTTTATAAAACAATATTGAGAAACGATTGTGGAAGAATGCTTTCTCTAATGCCTACTTTTAGTCAAACAAGTCCCTGGCCATCCATTGAGAAATGGTCCTGAGCAGGTGCGTAGCTTGGTCAGTAAGATGGGTGGGGGGCTTTAGATTTTCCAACATCATGCAGGCATATAATGTTAAAATGCATTATACAACAAGCAGGACGCATGAGAGTGGATTAAGGGGCAGTGAAATGGGAGAGGAATGCAGATTGGTAGGTGAACTAAGTGAGAGACGACACGATATTTTGGAATCTAACCAACATGTTTTAAGACTTTCAAAACAGAGGGAGGAAGGTTGTGTGTATGCGCGTTTTTGTCTGGGTGTATGTGAAAATTCCTAGTGAAGTCTGACAGAAACCTCACCATACACGACTGAAAACACCTGTACCCAACTATTTACCAGAAAATAGATGTTCGAGGCATGTGAGCTGTAGATCACATGCTGTGCATAGATCGCCATCTAGTGTTGGGTCTGGATATTTACACTTTGTTTTTCTTCAAAGAAGTCTTTCCAGTCACAAGATAGGCGCATGGTCATCGACTCCATCTTCAGATTGTTTTTTTTCTGCCATCGGGTTCGGATGTTAGTCGCTGCGCTCCAGTTCGACGCCGTTCCTTCGGTTTCCCTCGGTGCGCAAGACACTCACCCTCGACGGTATTGTTTCCGATCGCGTATACCATTCTTCGCGTGTCGTGTTTAATTATAAAAACCTCTTTAGATCGGAAAGTTCGTGGTAGGCCGTCGGGCCTACCCGCGTCGGTTCGGCTCGCAGTCGATGGAACCAACTCCCTTCAAATTTTGCCCTCGGTGCCACGCGAAGTACCCGTGCACCGACTCACACGGAGTGTGTAACCTGTGCTTGTCTCCTGAGCACAGAGAACAGGACTGCGACGCGTGCCAGGCTTTCCGCTTCAAGAAGACCCATTGCGACCGTCGAGCTCGACGTTGCGACATGCAGAGTCAACACACAAGCTCTATGCCGGACCTCTTCGGACCAGAATCGGATGAAGAAGCTGGCGACACTATCGGGGCCGAGGAGGAACAGGAACCGATCGCTGTTTCCGAGTACGGCTCCGACCAGGATGAAGACATCCCGCATGGACAGCATACTGTAGGTACAGAATCTCCCTCGCCCCGACATCCATCTCAACCGAAAAAGAAGGCTCCGGTCCAACTCGGGCCCCGGTCGGCCCCTAGACCATGCTTCTGACGCCCCGCCTTCGTGCTCGGCACTGAAGCCTGCAAAAAAGCCTTCCGGCTCCGAAAAGCCCCACTCTAAATCGGGCACAGAGCCGAAACCTTTGGGATCAAAGCCCGGCTCCGACCCACACTCGGCTCCGAAACATACTTCGGATCCGAAGACACCAACTCCGAAAATGTCAGCATCGGCTTCGAAACCTTCGGCGTCGAAACAGACTGATGCACCGAAGTCACCAAAAAAGCACAGTTTCAACGATCCGCTCGATAAACCGGACCCGAAACAAAAGGTGTTGTTTATTAATCCTCAGACTGGACATATTACCACAAAAGTGACTCTAAAAAGAAGGGCTGATGCAGAAGAGGGATATCACATTCCCTTGAAGAAGAGAACTGTTGGAACTAACCCTTCCCCACCTTCTCTTCCTCCTACTCTTCCATCACCCCCTTCTCCTCAGTTTCTACCTGTGCCAACTTCACCTGAACATTCACCACATACACCTGACAATCAGGATGATGGGGATGGCGATGGGGATGATGATGATATTCAGACTATACCTACAGACCCATGGGACGACTACAACATTAACTCGCCCACAGTCAATGATCCTGACTTATACCCCACCAAGCCCTTTCCACCGGACGACAGTGTAGGCTACATTGAATTGCTGGGTAGGGCAGCTAATTACCATGGGGTGCAGCTCCACAAAGAGTCTCTCGAAGAGTATTTTCTCTTTGAAACCCTTAGCAGTATACAAAAATCATCACACACGTTACCCATGTTCAAAGGGATGATTAGGCATGTAGACGATATCTTTAATGATCCGGTCAGGGCACGTATCCTTACCCCTAGGGTAGATAAAAAATATAAATCGGCACCATCCGACCCAGTCTACATAAAGGGACAATTACCATTAGACCCATTGGTGGTGTCCAACGCACGCAAAAGGGCCAACTCCCAAACTACAGGAGATGCTCCACCCCCAGATAAAGAATCTAAGCTTCTTGATGCTTCTGGGAAAAGGGTGGCCTCTCAGGCAACAAACTTCTGGCGCATATCTAACACACAAGCATTGTTAGCTAGATACGACTGTGCGCACTGGGATGAAATGGAACAATTACTCCAATTTCTACCCCAAGAACATAGAGCTAAAGCTCAAGACCTAGTAAGAAAGGGACAACTTATCTCAAATAATCAAATCAGGTGCTCCCTAGATGCTGCTGACACAGCTGCCAGAGCGGTAAACACCAGTGTCCTGTTACGAAGGCACGCCTGGCTTCGCATATCTGGGTTCAAACCTGAAGTCCAGACTTCCATACTAAACACACCCTTTGATAAGGAACACCTTTTTGGCACAGTGGTAGATTCTTCACTGGAAAAGATGAAGAAAGACACTGAAGTGGCCAAATCCATGGGAGCCCTTCAGTCAACACAAGGCCGTGGTTCCTTTCGACACTCATTCTATCGAGCAGGGTCCAAAAATACTTCCTCAGAGACTACATCCACCTACAAGGACAATAACCAACCATCTGGCTCAAAAAGTTACTTCAGAGGGGGTTACAGAGGAAACAACGGCAAAGGCAGAGGTAGAGGGTCAAACACACGTACCTCCCCCTCCAATACAAAACAGTGACTTACCTATACTTCCTTCCGACCATTTAACACCTGTCGGGGGACGACTGTCACATTTCTTACCAACTTGGCAGTCAATAACAACAGACAAATGAGTTCTACAGATTATCCGCTCTGGTTACTGCCTGGAGTTCATCAACACTCCTCCAAACATTCCTCCAAAGGCACACAAACTTTCACAGGACCACCTACACCTCCTCCAACAAGAGGTACAGTCTCTACTTCTAAAAAGAGCTATACAACACCAAGGGTCGGGCGTGTACTCCTTTTACTTCCTAATACCCAAAATGGACGGTTCTCTCAGACCAATATTAGATCTCAGGGAACTAAATTTTTACATACAGTCAGACCATTTCCACATGGTAACACTTCCAACAAGTACTACCTCTTTTGCAAAAAGACGACTTTCTGTCTACTGTAGACTTAAAGGACGCCTACCTTCATATTCCAATCCACTCCGCTCATCGCAAATTTCTCAGGTTTGTGTTAGCAGGTCAACATTAACAGTTCAAGGTACTCCCATTTGGAGTCACCACTGCCCCCAGAGTCTTCACAAAGTGTCTGGCGGTAGTAGCTGCTCATCTAAGAAGACAAAGCATCCATGTTTTCCCATACTTGGACGACTGGCTCATCAAAGCCAACACGGTCTAACAATGTCTCAAGCATACTTCCATAACTATTCAGTTACTGCATCAACTAGGGTTCACAATCAATGTGCCAAAATCACATCTTCAGCCAACCAATACTCAGAACTATCTAGGAGCCACTTTAGATACTCAAAAGGCTCTCGCGTTTCCCAACGCAGCCAGAATTTGCAACATTCAGGCTTTAGTTCTCCAGTTTCAACCCAATCAGTCACTTCCAGCTCAGGTTTATATGCAACTGCTGGGGATGATGGCATCTTGCATCATGATCGTTCCCCATGCCAGGCTGCAAATGCATCCGCTTCAAGAGTGCTTAGCCAGTCAGTGGAACCAGTCATACGGTCTATTAACCAATCTAGTGTTGGTAAGCGGCCGTACTCATCGCTCTCTGCAGTGATGGAACACACAAAATTTATCAAAAGGACGGCCCTTTATAGACCCGGTTCCACAGATAGTACTAACAGCGGACGCATTCCTAACTGGCTGGGGAGCTCATCTTCAGCAACACACTGTACAAGGCCTGTGGAAACAACAGCAAAAGTTGCTCCACATCAACCACTTAGAGCTGATGGCAATATTTCTAGCTCTCAAGGCTTTTCAGACCCATCTAGCAGGCAAAACTGTCTTGGTTCGTACCGACAACATGACAGCTATGTATTACATAAAAAACGGGGGGGACACACTCTCTCCAACTATCCCACTTAGCCCAAGACATCTGGAGGTGGGCTATTCACCACAAAATCTATCTCCTAGCGGAACACCTCCCAGGAGTGAACAACCAGATTGCGGAACTCCTCAGCAGGCAGAGGCACTAAACACACGAATGGGAACTTCACACTCAAGTTCTCCTCCCATACTTCCAAGCTTGGGGAGTCCCTCAGATAGATCTATTTGCCACACACCAAAACGCAAAATGCCAAAGCTTCACCTCCAGGTACCCACACCCGTTATCCAAGGGCAATGCACTATGGATGAACTGGTCAGGGATATTTGCCTACGCTTTTCTCCCTCTCCCACTCATTCCATCAGTGGTTTGGAAGCTCAGACAAACATCTCTCACACTAATCCTAGTAGCTCCTACGTGGACACGTCAACCTTGGTTCCCAACCCTGTTGGAGCTCTCTCTGGTCCCACATCAAAAATAGCATTTAACCTCCAGTCTCCTCACACAGAGCCATGGAGAAATCAAGTACCGAGATCCCAAACAACTGAACCTCGCGATCTGGCTCCTGAAGTCAGAGTTTGGTTATCTGAATCTTCCACCAGACTGTATGAACATCATTAGAGAGGCTAGAAAACCTACCACAAGAGCCTGTTACGCAGCTAAATGGAAGCGTTTTGTTATTTATTGCAATAACAATCATATCAACCCTCTTGATGCTTCCATACAAAACATTTATCTGTTACACTTGCAGCAGTCAGCATTGGCTTATACCTCCATCAGACTGCATCTTGCTGCAATAGCTGCGTATCTTCAGAATAGACAACATTTATCGCTATTTAGAGTGCCTGTAATTAAAGCTTTTTTGGAAGGACTAAAACTAGTCATACCACCAAGACTCCCACCTGCCCCAGTGTGGAATCTTAACATAGTCCTCACAAGATTAATGGGGCCGCCCTTTGAACCCATGCACAAATGTGAACCACAGTTCCTCTCTTGGAAAACAGCTTTCCTCATTGCGATCACTTCATTGAGGAGAGTGGGTGAACTACAGGCACTAACCATAGAAGAACCTTTTTTCCAACTACACAAAGAAAAAATTGGTTCTTCGTACCAATCCCAAATTTTTACCTAAGATAGTATCTGCATTTCACATAAATCAGTCGGTAGAATTACTTGTATTCTTCCCTCAACCTGATTCTGTTGCAGAACGAGCTCTACACACCTTACATTTCAGAAGAGCACTCTTGTATTACATTGAAAGAACAAAATCATTTCATAAGACCAAACAACTCTTTGTTGCTTTTGCGCCACCTCACAAGGGTAATCCTATCTCTAAATCAGGTATTGCAAGGTGGATTGTTAAATGTATTCAAATTTGCTACGCAAAAGCAAAGAGGACTTTAACTACCCCCTAGAGCACATTCCACTCGCAAGCTAGGGGCCACTATGGCTTTCTTAGGAAACATTCCCATAGCTGACATTTGCAAAGCTGCAACATGGTCTACACCGCACACATTCACAAAGCACTATTGTGTAGATGTGTTAGCAAGACAACAAGCTAATGTGGGCCAAGCAGTACTTAAAACACTGTTTCAGACAACAGCTACAGGATAGCCACCGCTTTTGGGGGATACTGCTGTATAATCTATGCACAGCATGTGATCTACAGCTCACATGCCTCAAACGGAAAATGCTACTTACCCAGTATGCATCTGTACTTGGCATGTAGAGCTGTAGAGTCACATGCGCCCACCCACCTCCCCGGGTACCTTTAGCTGCTGTAGTTCTCTCTTTTATTATACATACATATGCATGGACATCTCTAATATTTACTACTACTCCATTCTCACCCTCTGCGGGAAAACAATCTGAAGATGGAGTCGATGACCATGCGCACTATCACCGAAAGGAGGAGTCATTTATCTTGTGACTGGAAAGTCTTCTTCGAAGAAAAACAAAGTGTAAACATCCGGACCCAACACTAGATGGCGATCTATGCACAGCATGTGACTCTACAGCTCTACGTGCTAAGAACAGATGCATACTGGGTAAGTAGCATTTTCTTTACTGAGGGATATCAAATCCCCCCCTCCGCCCCCCAAGCTACGCCCCTGAGCCGTCAGATGTCTTGCCCTTCATTCCTCTTCTTGGACTGATGGCCAGTACCAAAGGCACCTTTGCTGGGCCACAGATTAACTCTCATCCCAAACAGAAACAATATTGTCCAAAGTTTGGGGTATTTTCTGTGAGGGAAAAACAATTCCCTTGGTGTACAATGAGGTTCCAAACTATGACAAGTCCCACTTCATGGTAATCTAAATACAAAGTAAAATGTGACAGTAACTGTGTACATGAATTTTCCACATACGATTTCCAACTGTAGCCAAGATGACAGCAGATGCCTTCCTAAGTAGTTGATTTTTTGGAACAGCGCAGCTATCTGCTGACATAGAACATGGAACGGTCTGTCTTCAAACAAACAAACAGTATGTATATGATTAATCAGTAGGATTATAGTCTCACCAAGCATGCTGTTCCCAAACATAGGTCATACCAGAGAAAAGGGGAGAGTTAAGAATTAGACCATATTTACGTTCTTGACATCGTATGGATGCCTGATAATGTCCCGGTTGAAACGGTTCCTTATTTATAGCATCTAAATTAGATGGTTGAATCAGACAGTAATGAGACACAGCGTTAAACAGAAGAATTACCAAACGTTGGTGTTTCTAAACGCCAGTAATACCATAGAAAACAAGCATTGGCATAGCCAATAGGTCTCGCCTTTGGGACCTTATAAGTGTTTAGCTGTGCAACATTTGATGTTGTTGACGAAAGGATATTGTGCTGCAGAAGTAAATACTTATAAGGTCATAAAGGAGGGATATATTGGATATGGTAATGATTGGGTTTTTTAAGGACAAGAAGTGATTTTAGGCTGCGGCTGCCACTTAGTGTACCGTATTATACGGAGACGTTGTAGCTATATTTGAAAGCGGTAGCGAGAGGTAGAGAGGTGTATAGAGGTAGAGAGGTGTATAGAGGTAGAGAGAGAGCTAGACAGATGTAGAGATAGGTAGAGAGGTGGACAGAGGTAGAGAGAGGTAGAGAGGTGGACAGAGGTAGAGGGGTGGACAGAGGTAGAGAGGTGGACAGAGGTAGAGAGGTGGACAGAGGTAGAGAGGTGGACAGAGGTAGAGAGGTGGACAGAGGTAGAGAGAGGTAGAGAGAGAGAGAGGTAGAGAGGTAGAGAGAGGTAGAGGTAGAGAAAGAGATGTAGAGAGGTAGAGGTAGAGAGTGGTAGAGGTAGAGAGTGGTAGAGAGAGAGAGGTAGAGAGAGAGAGGCGCAGAGGTAGAGAGAGAGGTAGAGAGAGAGAGAGGTAGAGAGGGAGAGGTAGAGAGGGAGGTAGAGAGAGATAGAGGGAGGGAGAGGTAGAGAGAGAGGTAGAAAGAGAGGTAGAGAGAGAGGTAGAGAGTTAGAGAGGTAGAAGGAGATGGTAGAAGGAGATGATAGAGAGGTAGAGAGAGAGAGGTAGAGATAGAGAGGTAGAGAGAGAGGTAGAGAGAGAGAGGTAGAGAGAGAGAGGTAGAGAGAGAGGTAGAGAGAGAGGTAGAGAGAGAGAGGTAGACAGGGAGAGAGAGAGAGAGAGGTAGAGATGGAGAGGTAGAAAGAGAGAGAGGTAGAGAGAGAGAGAGGTAGAGGGAGAGGTAGAGAGAGAGGTAGAGAGAGAGGTAGAGAGAGACAGGTAGAGAGTTAGAGAGGTAGAAGGAGATGGTAGAGTGGTAGTGAGGTAGAGAGACAGGTAGAGAGAGAGAGAGAGAGAGTTAGAGAGGTGGGGAGAGGTAGAGAGAGAGGTAGAGAGTTAGAGGGGTAGAGGGAGAGGTAGAGTGGCAGTGAGGTAGAGAGAGAGAGGTAGAGAGAGAGGTAGAGAGAGAGAGGTAGAGAGAGACAGGTAGAGAGTTAGAGAGGTAGAAGGAGATGGTAGAGTGGTAGTGAGGTAGAGAGAGAGGTAGAGAGAGAGTTAGAGAGGTGGAGAGAGGGAGAGGGAGAGAGAGAGTTAGAGAGGTGGAGAGAGGGAGAGGGAGAGAGAGGTAGAGAGAGAGGTAGAGAGGTAGAAGGAGATGGTAGAGAGATAGGTAGAGAGTTAGAGAGGTAGAAGGAGATGGTAGAGAGGTAGTGAGGTAGAGAGGTAGAGAGAGGTAGAGAGAGAGGTGGAGAGAGGTAGAGAGAGATAGGTGGAGAGAGGTAGAGAGAGAGGTAGAGGGAGAGAGATAGGTAGAGAGTGAGAGAGGTAGAAGGAGATGGTAGAGAGGTAGAGAGGTAGAGAGAGAGGTAGAGAGAGAGGTAGAGAGGGAGGTAGAGAGAGAGGTAGAGAGAGAGGTAGAGAGAGACAGGTAGAGAGTTAGAGAGGTAGAAGGAGATGGTAGAGTGGTAGTGAGGTAGAGAGAGAGGTAGAGAGAGAGAGAGGTAGAGAGAGAGAGTTAGAGAGGTGGAGAGAGGGAGAGGTAGAGAGAGAGGGAGAGAGTTAGAGGGAGAGGTAGAGTGGCAGTGAGGTAGAGAGAGAGAGATAGAGAGAGAGGTAGAGAGAGAGAGGTAGAGAGAGAGAGGGGTAGAGAGAGAGGGAGAGAGGTAGAGAGGGAGAGAGGGAGAGAGAGAGAGAGGGAGAGGTAGAGAGAGATAGAGAGAGAGAGGTAGAGAGGGAGAGGTAGAGAGAGAGGTAGAGAGAGAGGTAGAGAGAGAGGTAGAGAGAGACAGGTAGAGAGAGACAGGTAGAGAGAGACAGGTAGAGAGTTAGAGAGGTAGAAGGAGATGGTAGAGTGGGAGTGAGGTAGAGAGAGGTAGAGAGAGAGAGGTACAGAGAGAGAGGTAGAGTGGCAGTGAGGTAGAGAGAGGTAGAGAGAGAGAGGTAGAGAGAGAGAGGTAGAGGGAGAGAGGTAGAGGGAGAGAGGTAGAGGGAGAGAGGTAGAGGGAGAGAGAGAGAGAGGGAGAGAGAGAGAGGGAGAGAGGTAGAGAGAGAGGTAGAGAGAGAGGTAGAGAGAGACAGGTAGAGAGTTAGAGAGGTAGAAGGAGATGGTAGAGTGGTAGTGAGGTAGAGAGAGAGGTAGAGAGAGAGAGAGAGGTAGAGAGAGAGAGTTAGAGAGGTGGAGAGAGGGAGAGGTAGAGAGAGGTAGAGAGTTAGAGGGGTAGAGGGAGAGGTAGAGTGGCAGTGAGGTAGAGAGAGAGGTAGAGAGAGAGAGAGGTAGAGAGAGAGAGGGGTAGAGAGAGAGAGGGGTAGAGAGAGAGAGGTAGAGAGGGAGAGAGGTAGAGAGGGAGAGAGAGAGGTAGAGAGAGAGAGAGAGGGAGAGAGAGGTAGAGAGGGAGAGAGAGAGAGAGGGCGAGAGAGGTAGAAGGAGATGGTAGAGAGATAGGTAGAGAGTTAGAGAGGTAGAAGGAGATGGTAGAGAGGTAGTGAGGTAGACAGGTAGAGAGAGAGGTAGAGAGAGAGAGGTAGAGAGGTGGAGAGAGAGGAGGGAGGATAGAGGGGTAGAGGGAGAGGTAGAGTGGCAGTGAAGTAGAGAGAGGTAGAGAGAGGTAGAGAGAGAGAGGTAGAGAGAGAGAGGTAGAAGGAGAGAGGAAGAGGGAGAGAGGTAGAGGGAGAGAGGTAGAGGGAGAGAGAGAGAGGGAGAGAGGTAGAGAGAGAGGTAGAGAGAGACAGGTAGAGAGTTAGAGAGGTAGAAGGAGATGGTAGAGAGATAGGTAGAGAGTTAGAGAGGTAGAAGGAGATGGTAGAGAGGTAGTGAGGTAGACAGGTAGAGAGAGAGGTAGAGAGAGAGAGGTGGAGAGAGGTAGAGGGAGGGGTAGAGGGAGAGAGAGAGGTAGAGAGATAGGTAGAGAGTTAGAGAGGTAGAAGGAGATGGTAGAGAGATAGGTAGAGAGAGAGGTAGAAGGAGATGGTAGAGAGGTAGTGAGGTTGAGAGGCAGAGAGAGAGGTAGAGAGAGAGGTAGAGAGAGAGGGGTAGAGAGAGAGGTAGAGAGAGAGAGAGGTAGAGAGAGAGGTAGAGAGAGAGAGAGGTAGAGAGAGAGAGAGGTAGAGAGAGAGGTAGAGAGAGAGAGAGAGGTAGAGAGAGAGCGGGAGAGAGGTAGAGAGAGAGAGAGAGAGAGAGAGGTAGAGAGAGAGAGAGGTAGAAGGAGATGGTAGAGTGGTAGTGAGGTAGACAGAGAGGTAGAGAGAGGTAGAGAGAGAGAGAGAGAGAGAGAGAGAGGTAGAGAGGTGGAGAGAGGGAGAGGTAGAGTGAGAGAGAGAGAGAGAGAGAGGTGGAGAGAGGTAGAGGGGTTGGGGTAGAGGCAGAGGTAGAGTGGCAGTGAGGTAGAGAGAGAGGTAGAGAGAGAGAGGTAGAGAGAGAGATAGGTAGATAGTTAGAGAGGTAGAAGGAGATGGTAGAGAGGTAGAGAGGTAGAGGTAGAGAGGTAGAGAGGTAGAGGTAGAGAGGTAGAGAGAGAGAGGTAGAGAGAGAGAGGTAGAGAGAGAGAGGTAGAGAGAGAGAGGTAGAGAGAGAGAGGTAGAGAGAGAGGTAGAGAGAGAGAGGTAGAGAGAGAGGTGGAGAGAGGTAGAGAGAGAGAGGTGGAGAGAGGTAGAGAGAGAGAGAGGTAGAGAGAGAGAGGTAGAGAGAGAGAGGTAGAGAGAGAGAGGTAGAGAGAGAGAGGTAGAGAGAGAGAGGTAGAGAGAGAGAGGTAGAGAGAGAGAGGTAGAGAGAGAGAGGTAGAGAGAGAGAGGTAGAGAGAGAGAGGTAGAGAGAGAGAGGTAGAGAGAGAGAGGTAGAGATGTAGAGAGAGAGGTAGAGGGAGAGAGGGAGAGAGGTAGAGAGAGAGGTAGAGGGAGAGAGAGAGGTAGAGAGGTAGAAGGAGATTGTAGAGTGGTAGTGAGGTAGAGAGAGAGAGGTAGAGGGTGGTGGGCACGGAACTCGTTTTGGGCGACCAGTGCTTGTTTTCCATAATCAGATTTCGACCCAATGCAGGCGAGAGAGAGAGAAAGTTAGACAAGAAGGGCTGAGCGAGAAGGGAGGGGGAATGCCAGCAGCAGAGGCAGGCGAGAGAGAGAGAAAGTTAGACAAGAAGGGCTGGGCGAGAAGGGAGGGGGAATGCCAGCAGCAGAGGAGCTTGATCAAAGCTCACGAAAAGGGAGGGGGAGAAGGGAGGAGGGAGTGCGAGCAGCAGCTGTGCACGTGCAAGCAGGCTGGCAAATGGTGTGCGATGTGCGCGCACCATGACGAGAGAGGAAAGCCATATGGCGCCTCTGCTCGTCATTGTGCGCGTACTCGCACGCTCTAGGCAAGCCCAAAAAAAAGTGGTCGCATTTCTAAATGCCCACTTACAAAATGTCTCGCCCAGACCAGCGCAAGCGCTGGCTTCAGGGCGAGACCTAAAAAGGGGGGGGGTTATAAAGTCGAGCATGTTCACACTTATCATCGTATGGATGCCTGATGTTACCCTTTTGGGACGGTTTCTTATTGGAATGGTCTGTCTTGATTTAATGGTGAAATCAGACAGTGATGATATGCAGCGTTATTATGATCTCACCAAACGTTGGTCTTGCCAAGAAAGGGAAAAGTTAAAAAGTAGACATTTTCACATTCTGGACATCATATGGATGCTGGTATTATCCTTGATGGACTGCCCACTTATTTGTTTAACAGCTGTCCGGCACAGTAGTGCTTCGTGTCTGTCCCGTCCCGAATGTTGAATTTGGACGGGGAGAACACGTTTTTAATTAACGCCGGACTTATCCGCGCCCAACTTGTGGCTAACTGCCTTCCAATAGAGGTCTCCCGGTCCGATTTAAAAATGTGTTCTCTCCTGTCCAAATTCAACATTCGGGATGGGACAGACACGAAGCAGCACTGCGCCAGACAGTTGATAAGCAAGTAAGTGGCCAGTCCATCAAGGATAATACCAGGCATCCATATAATGTCCAGAACGTGAAAACGCTCTACTTTTAACTTTCCACTTCTTTGGCAACACCTTTTGGTGAGATCATACTAACGCTGCATATCATCATTTTCTGATTTCACCATTAAATCAAGACGGACCATTCGAATAAGGAATCGTCTCAAGAGGGATAACATCAGGCATCCCATACGATGACAAGAGCATGAACACGCTCGATTTTTTTAAACCCCCCTCCCCCCATTTTCACTGGTATGACTGGCGTTTAGAAACACCGTTTGGTAATTCTTCTGTTTAACGCTTCCTATCATTACTGTTCGATTTAACCATCAAATCTAGACCGAACATTCTAAATAAGGAACCGTTTCAGCAGGGACATTATCAGGCATCCATACGATGTAAAGAACACAAATACGCTCTTCTTATTAACCCTTCCCTTTTCTCTGCTATGACCTATGTTTGGGAACACTAGCGCTTAGTGAGACTATAATCCTCCTGATGAATCATATGCATACTGTCTGATTTCACCATCAGATCAAGACAGAACCGTTCCAGGTCTACCTGCATCCCATTGGCCACATTGAAACTCTCCATATGGTAATTACCAAAAAAAAAGGATAACGTTCATCTTTTTTTACGACTCCCATGTTTACTAACGGGTTTGTTAACATGGGAATGCTGTCCCGCCACAGAAATAATATGTTTAATATGAGTACTTATACATTCTATTAGGGATATCCAAAAATGTGCTACACTACACAAAGATATAAACCCCTATACCCCAGTTCCCTAAATTGAGATAGGTATGGTGCTCGATTAAGCCTGCCTTCATAATGCATTTTCTCACTGTTTATAGTGCACCCACTTTTACGTCAGAAATTTACTACCAGTTAGACCACATAATTTCTATTATACACTCAGCACCTTTGAGCTGGCAAACAAATAGGTAGATACCTATATGCTCATGCGCCATTTGCAATTCCAGTATTATCGCATTGAGCACAAAGGAAAACAATACGATAGAGATATGACACCATCTATATTTTATTCACTAAGAAATTAATCTCTTTTTGTTTCCCTTCCAGTTATAGGGTAAAGACCACACCTATAACAATGACCGTCTTGGGAAGAGAAACGACCCTTGACTAAGATTTGTAAGTTAGTATACTTACCCACACAGCCTGAGGAATATCCTCAGATTTAGGGTTTCAGTACACATGGTCCTGATGAAGACCACTGACCCATAGAGGCACACTTCGGTCGAAACATGTCAACCTGACCACTAGGTGACGCAGATCAATAACTCATCCACACTACACCTCTCTGTTTTTAGCCTTATCCCTAACCTCTCTTTTTAATACATTTCACTATAGAACAGGAGATAATTTATGATACACTTTCTAGATTATGATACTATCTTCATCCAGACAGTCTCTCTCCGGGTGGAGGATGTAATCACTTGGAGAACAGGACACTCAAGTGAAAAGACCCAATGATGATACTACCCACAACATTGCACCAAAGGACATAATGTACGCCACTGGTAGTAAAAACGTGGTTGAGGGTCTTCGAGACAATATCTCTGGAGACTCTGACATGCATATAGATGTAGCTCACTTCCCCCTTATTTTGATTATTGCTAGCATATGGGCTTGCAACTCTTGCAAACAGGATTTGCCAGTGCCTTTGTTCACATCATTGCTATATTACAGTTAGACCTTTTGGTTTTGCCAATGTTTGTTATTTCGTGCTGCACTACTCTCTTGACTGTACAAAGGACCAGTTTTTGGAAATGGTTCTACAGCTCCTTGTGGCTGAGCCTGTCCTTGCTTACCAAGCGTCCGTGAGTTAATATCGATCTGTTTGGCCATCCTGGCTCTAGATGCAAACCTATATTACACTTCTTCCATGATGAGCGGGGATTCTGAGACTGAAGAAAGGAAGGCCATGTCCACTCCAGACCAGCTTTTATCGGAATGAGGCAGAAATAACTGAATCGATCACAGAAGCTGATCTGAAAAAAGGGTGTGCTTTAGAAAAAGAAATAAACTAGCGTCTGGACAAAAAGTCTGAAAACTTTCAGATATTGTACTTTATTTCAGATCCACGTTTACTCATATGGAAAATACAGGACATGTACATAAGACCATTTCCTGCCACCCTACTTTTGAGATGAGAGATTTTATCATTTTAGTTGTAAATTTAGAATAGACTGGAGCCGGACATTGTCAGGCCACATTTCTGCAGGTCTGCGGCACTGTCGATGTTTAGGGTTGATAGAAAGCAATATCAGTAAGTTTGGGAAATTAACTAAATGGAGTTTTCAATTCCAAGTCAATTATAACGAATTGTAAAATAATTTATGAACTTTAGGGCTCTGGTTAAAAGGTTGCTAGTTATTGGTGCAGGGATACCGGAGGGCTCAGTTTTTATCTTGTTTAATGTAACTAGTGCTTGTGTAAAGTGCTCCAATGCCCTTGGGATGAGTTCGCTCTGTAAAGAACTGCAAAAATAAGTATCATCTCTGGGGCACACTGTCAGTACGGCAGAGAAACTAAACGGGCATAATCCCATTTTTCTGGACCTGCATTGACTACGAATTTGGGGATGGTCAGAGCTGGCAACCATTCATTGCTTCCTTGTACCAGTGAGTTTAAAGGGCTCTGAGTTAAGCTTGGGCCCTCAGGTGAGATAAGGAAAGGATGCAGACTTGAGAAAAAAGTATTTGGGTTCAGCTGTACCCCGGCTGGACTAGGAACGCCAACCAGCCATGGCAATTGAGTCGGACTGGCCGCAGGGAGAGGGCGGCTGCGGGTGCACGTGGAAAACACTGCAGTTGCTTTTGTTACAGAGGGCCGATATTGCAGCTATGCTGCAAAACCGCCCCGGTAACAGAAAAGGCCCCCAGGGGTCCAAAACCGGCCCCCCACCCTGGCTGGTGGCCCACTGGGGAAACGCCCGGTGCCCGCTACGGCCAGTCTGGCTTGGCTGTACAGATTTATTCCTGATTGATAGTCCCGACAGTTGTAGATGGGTGAACAAATAGAAATACAATTACTCTTTGCTTTAGTAGTCTGACTGGAGATTGGTATGCATATTTGATATTAGAGTGGTGTTCGTCTGATACAACAGTGCTATATACACTACTATTGGGACAGCACTCTGCTTGTCTTTTTTGTGGTCTTCTCCTTTAAGACTGTCATCACAAGTACAGAGAGATGGTTAAAATTCGGATTACAAGCATGCTACCGCATACGTTAGTATACACGTTTTGTACAGAAGTTCTTTGTAGATAGAGGTACTTTAAGCCAGCAGTTCTTACCCTGTGGCCTGGGGACCTCTGGGAGGTCCGTAACGCCTACAGGGGTCTGCGACCGCTTAGAAAATAAATAATATTAACAGATTAATTAAGTGTATAGAGATAGAAAAGCAAAATTGGAAATTTTAAAACGTTCTGTAAATGTGAAGGAATTTGAAATTGAAGGCTAAAAATTCAGTTGATATTCTTACATTGATTCGTGGGAGTAGTGCAAGTGCATAAAACGGACAATAGTATGAATGATGTGTGGCCTCAATTGAAGGTAGAAAAGCTCTAACCTTCCCATTAAAATTTTGATTTTTTTGTATATATTTGTGAGTTAAATAAAAATATCATCATTTGATAAATGCTTGTTTCCGTAATTTTGTGTACTGTTTTATTGTTTAAATCATCGAAATTGCTTAGGCCGAGGCTTCTGGATTCCAACAATGGCAAAGAGGATAAGAACAAGGCAGTGGGTTTTGTGAAGCAGATGCTTCTGTGTAAATAAGTGGAACTTGCTGTTGAGAATTCTATAGGGGCTTGCTGTGTGGGCTTTTGTTTTGGTGGCTGATGCCATTCATGACCAGGCCAATCTTATTGGTGAAAAAGCACTTGAGCTGTGCATTTCCTATCCGTATGTTATGGAGAAAGTGCGTTGACTGATTGCTTGAACGCAAGTTCTCTTCTTCCTTTGGAAGCTGTCCATTCATATTGTGGGGGCGCTGCCCTTTGCGCTGCTGGTGTATGGATTCGGGGTTGGCAGCCTCTTTGAAGAGTAGGAGTTGAGCACTCGAGAAGTCGTCCTTCCTATGTACTCGAGTGCAGATGGTTTAGCGGGTCGTGTTGTATTTTGAGGGTCCTAATTAGTTTGCTTTTCAGGTCTGGATAGGGAGTTGGCCAGTAGGTTGGACGATGCTGGCTGAATGGCTTTCTGTTGTAGGGAAGGAGTCGACATTGGATTTGCGGCACTCTAGGAGCAGTGTTTACTAGGTCTAGCTGTGGTCTTTTGGCTCGCTTAGTTCCCATACTGGGAGGTCTCATCGGTGGGGTCAGACTCAGTCATGGAATCTGAAGGAGGTCCGGCCAGTGTAATGGAACCAGAGGGAGTTCTAACCAGTGTAATCGAACCAGAGGGAGTTCAAACCAGTGTAATGGAACCAGGGAGAGTTCAAACCAGTGTAATGGAAGTGGAACCAGGTGGAGTTCAAACCAGTGTAATGAAACCAGGTGGAGTTCAAACCAGTGTAATGGAACCAGAGGGCGTTCAAACCAGTGTAATGGAACCAGAGGGAGTTCAAACCAGTGTAATGGAACCAGAGGGAGTTCAAACCAGTGTAATGGAAGTGGAACCAGGTGGAGTTCAAACCAGTGTAATGGAACCAGGTGGAGTTCAAACCAGTGTAATGGAACCAGAGGGAGTTCAAACCAGTGTAATGGAACCAGAGGGAGTTCAAACCAGTGTAATGGAAGTGGAACCAGGTGAAGTTCAAACCAGTGTAATGGAACCAGCTGGAGTTCAAACCAGTGTAATGGAACCAGAGGGAGTTCAAACCAGTGTAATTGAACCAGAGGGAGTTCAAACCAGTGTTATGGAAGTGAAACCAGGTGGAGTTCAAACCAGTGTAATGGAACCAGAGGGAGTTCAAACCAGTGTAATGGAACCAGAGGGAGTTTAAACCAGTGTAATGGAACCAGTGGGAGTTCAAACCAGTGTAATGGAACCAGAGGGAGTTGTAACCAGTGTAATGAACCAAAGGGAGTTCAAACCAGTGTAATAGAACCAGAGGGAGTTGTAACCAGTGTAATGGAACCAGAGGGAGTTGTAACCAGTATAATGGAACCAGGTGGAGTTCAAACCAGTTTAATGGAACCAGAGGGAGTTCAAACCAGTGTAATAGAACCAGATGGAGTTGTAACCAGTGTAATGAACCAGAGGGAGTTCAAACCAGTGTAATAGAACCAGAGGGAGTTGTAACCAGTGTAATGGAACCAGAGGGAGTTGTAACCAGTAAAATGGAACCAGGTGGAGTTCAAACCAGTTTAATGGAATCAAAGGTAGTTCAAACAAGTGTAATAGAACCAGAGGGAGTTGTAACCTGTGTAATGAACCAGAGGGAGTTCAAACCAGTGTAATGGAACCAGAGGGTGTTCAAACCAAGTGTAATGGAACCAGAGGGAGTTGTAACCAGTGTAGTGGAACCAGAAGCGGGCCTTTACACGGTCATTGAACCAGAGCGAGTTCTGACTAATGTAATGGAACCATATGTCTGGCTACTGTTATTGGACCACTGCGAGGTTTGACCAGTGTAATGGAAGCAAAGCTGGGTCTGACCACTGTAATGGTACCAGGTAAAGGTCTTAACAGCGTATTGGAACTAGGGTGAGATCTGAGCAGTGTAATGGATCCAGAGCGAGGTCTGACCGGTGTAAGCTTTGTATGGGTAGTGTAAGGGAATGAGTGCAGGCTCTGACACAGTAAGAACGGACTGACCATTGTAATGGAAGCAGAGCGAGATCAGACCAATGTAACGCAAGCAGAGTGACTGGTTTAAGCGCGGTCTGACCAGTGCAATGGAATCGGAGCAGGGCCTGGAACAGTAAGAAGGGACTGACCACTGTAATGGGAAAAGAGCGAGATCTGATCAATGTCATGGAAACAGGAGGATGACAGTCCATCTCAGATTCCTCACCCGTTTGGAAAAAACATCTGTCCGCCGCGCAGAATTCACCTGCCCGGAAGGCGGGAGCCATGATAGTCGATGCAGCTCCCGACTGTCGCCAAGCAACAGGGCAAGGTCCATCTTCTCTTCGTCGCCAGCTCTTCCTTGTTCCCTAGCAACAGCGAGTGAGGGCGAGCCAATACTGCTGCGCAGAATCACAACGGAAAACCCGCGAACCTTCCTCCTCGCTGACAGGCAGATCAGAGGAACGTGTGGGGTTAGGGGAGTCCTCGAGGAGAATGATATATGCTGAGGCATGGTGGAGGAATACACTCGGCCCGTTCTCCAAGTCTCACTGTGGCCGCCATCCTGCCGCCTTCTTGATCTCGCCTTTCTCACCTCGTTTCCACTGTACTCCGGCTCGGAGCATGGGCGCGGTTCACTCCCTCCACCGCCATCAAAACAAACTGTCGTTCCGCAGCAGCTGATCTCTATCTCATCTCGGTTTAAAACAAGTTTAATTGCCAGCTCGCTCACCTGGTGGCCCCAAGTAACTTAAGTACCCGGCGTATATGGCCTGCGGCACTTGTGTTCCAAAGCAAGCAGGTGAATGAGAGAATATTACTACAATTTGTTGGTATTATAGATCTAACAGGTGCGAAAAGAGGCATGGTCTGACTCAGGGTTCCACCTTCTATTGCACTGGGATGCACAGACTGGAGGGCCAGCTGATTTATGCTTTCTCGTTGTGTAGAACCCTCTAATGTGGTGTAATGGTCTATATGATTGTAAAAGGCAATGTTTTCGTCGCTGCTCCAAGTGTATATCGGTGCTGTGTGGTAGAAGAACATCAGAGTTGGAGAAAGGCCTTGGTTTTGGGTGATCCCCTGAACTCTGTCTTTTACGTAGCCTGTTGCGCAGATATCGGTTGCTGCATATATCGCTATTCACCCCTTCTGCGAACGCTCTTGACCCATCGGTGCATGCAGAAATAAGTGTTTTTCTTTCTTCCCGTAAGGCTAAATGGATGCCATACCTTTGGTACCCATGGCACTGCTCGTGCTTCCCTTGGTCTTTGATAATGAGGTCACCACCAGAATAAGATACTTGACGGAGGTGGTGCTTCGTATAATTCGATTTTGGCTTACAGAACCCAATGGGGTGTAGATATTAAGCTACACTATTTATCTATGCCCTTCTGTTATTTCCCTGCGATACTATAGAAGCAATATGAGTGTCTGAACAATTTCTGGGAAAACTGATTCACCTTACACTTAGACTTCGATGTGATACTGCTGCAAAGAAATACAGAAACCCTGATGAAGTCCTCTCAGAGGACGAAACGCGTCGGCCGGGCTGTTTGAATTATGTGTTGAAGATTAATAAAGAGAACTTTTATTGAGACTTCACACAATGGCTCCCATGTAAATTCGATATTGGAGAACAGTATATTGGGATTGACACCATTGAACTATGTGTTTATCGTGAAAGGAGGAAAGAAAAAAAGAGAACAAGCTCTATAATACAATTGTTGGACTCTTGAGGCACTCCCTTTTATGTTTTTTTTCTGTTTAAATTTATCTATGGTTTTAGAGTAGTTTGACCATTAGAGGGTGAGTGCCTACTAATATAACCATACAAGACTAGCACTTGTGTGGCCATCCATAGGCATAACTACTCTTGCTCTGGGATTACCTGTGATTTATTTGCTCAGGTTTTCTTTATAGTTGTTACCAAGTCCCAGAGTGTCAATGTTTCAACTGTAGAGAGAATGCAAAAGCAATCAGACCAAAGTAAAAGCAGGAGACAAATGGGCAAGAGCGGAAAATTAGGAAAAGTCTGAAGAGAAAAGGGCACACTATGTCACAGGTTAACAAACACATAAGGAAGTGACAAGGGAATTCTAGTATAGAATCTGAGGCGCAATGGACGCCGATACCCAAGGAGATGACTAAAGTAACACAGATTTAAACAGGGAAGCAAGAAATGTAGGGTAGAATGATGAGTAAAACAGTCAAGACCACGAGGAATGGTTGACATTTCCAGCATTATTCACACAAGTGAGCATGCTCACGACCAGGAGATGAAGTTCTAGAAAAATGTCAACAAAAGATAGTCTTTGAGTTTTTTTTTTAAAGCTTGATGTGAGGTTATAGTCTGTATATCAGGGGGCAGTGAGTTCCAGACTTTGGGCACACAGCCTGAGAATGACTTATTTAGTGATACTATTAGGGGCCAAAGGGTGCGCACTGTCATTTCTGCTACCCCTGCTGTTTTGTTGAATTGACTTCCCTGAGTATCTTGCTCTAGTTCTTGGCATTAACGTTACTGTTTCTGTTTTATAAGGAGCACTAACTACAGATGCAACAGCAAACTCACCAATGCAGTAGGGATCAAAGTGGGGCAAGGAAATGTTTCAACTTTTTTCCTGTAAGCCAACTAAGTTTCTACTTTTCTCAACCCTAGGGGAATACAGTTTCAAGTTCTTGCCACTGCATGAGCAGTGTTTGGTCTTCATTTCCATTTTTTTTAATTTTCCATAGCTGAAGTAGGTAGAGGTCCGACAATCTAATTAACACCTGTTATAGGCTGGTAGCAGGTTGGTTGGTCAATGACTTGCGATTAGCTTTGTAAAAGGCCGGGTGTGCTGAGATCAGTGTTTTGAATTGTAGCCTAATGCGATTCGGTTCTTGATGTTGGGATTGGTTGCTATAACGGCTGACATTTTTTTAATTGTTGAACTTTTAATACTTGGTGTTTAAGAGGCTGCGATAGAGCCTATTGAACTAGTTTAAGCAAGAGTTTATCACGCTGCCTGACCAAATGTCTTTGTTGGTCAGATATATAGGGAGAAATCTCTGTAATAGCTTGAAGTGAAAGTGACAGGTTTTAACTACCACTTACATTTGTGGGCCAAGGGATGAATTATCATTAATCAGCATTCCCAAATTCTTTACTACCGGTACAGGTGTTTCTTTTTATCTGCTTTATTTTCAAGTTTTATCAAGTGATACAGAGAAGTATCTATAATAACATAGTCACTGACCGTAACATAACATGAGTTTCAGCTGTGTGCCAATGCATTTAAGTTACAATGCATAGTGCCAATAACTCCAGTCAACTACTTACTGGGGCCCCGATGGGGAGATCAAAAATAAACAACGGGAGAAAATCCGTGAGTCCAGTTGAGACCGGGTAAATACGTTTAACAAGGCAACAATGCCTCAACCGGTGATCATTAAATAAGACCAGTACAATGTATAACAAGTCAATGTCAAGCACACAGAAATTAAGGGAGACCACAATAGTTTAAAGAGGACCATAAAGATTGATAGGTTTTTAAGGTAAAAGTAGTTATATCAGCACTACATTACATGATTTTGGTGGTATCCCAAAGGTACACTGTGCACATACGTGCTCGTGAAAAAGTGAACGGTGCAAGTGACACGTGAAAAGTGAGGTAATAGCGAAAACGGCGCAAGAAACAAAATAACTGATGGTTACAAAAACAGTCAATAGGTCATTTATACAAGGTTTAAACTGTTTTTTGGAACCACTATGACGCCTAGAGATGCGCTGAACAGTCGACGGCGTTTCAACCTGTACAATTCCAGGTCATCATCAGGACTGGGTTACTGTGAGTTGGTCAGTGCGGTACGGAGGATTAAAGAAAAGGGTGGGTTTAACAATGGGAAGAGAATAGTAGAAGTAGGGGAGAAATGGCTACCTGTGGTTGAGGTAGAATGGGCAACTTGTCGTAAGGGTGAGTCAAACAACGAAGGTGTCCGAAATTAGTCTGTGGAGAAATGGAAAACAAGGGTCCGTTCAATCAGGAATCAGAGGGTCAATATGCAGGAAAAACAACCCAGGGTGGTTGTAAGAGAAAGAAAGCCCTTGTGGAGCTCATGAGTTCAGGCTTACCGCGTCAGCTTCGTTGGACTACTAGGTAAGCGGTAAGTAAATCAACAGGTAATCCAGACCGGTTCAATGCCAATTCTTGGGGCTGAGTAATTCAAGAAGGTCCCAACGCGGAAGCGGAGTGAAACCGGTCCGCAGCTGTGGAGGAAAGGAGAGTACGGTGACTAAAGAGTAGGGTGGTAGCGAGCGCGCGTGGAAAATGCGCCTCGGTACGAGATTTACCTTGTACTAAGTTAAAGGAGTGAAGCCGGGGGACAAGAGGCCAGCCTGAGTCTGGAGGCGTAGGGAGAATGCATCCTTCTGCACCGTGAGCACGGTTGCACTAAGGATCGATCAGTCCATATAAGGCGACGTAGTCGCTCGCGGCGATCAGAGGTCATGTGAGGAGGGGGGAGGAGCGGGGGGTGGGCGAAAGACTAGAACAGCAGGCCGGAGAGTGGAAATATTGAGAGGTGCCCCCGGTGCAACAATGAAGGAAGACCGAAAGGGAAGAAATCGGCAGAAACGGTTTCTGTATTGGATACATACATTAAAAGCAATATTAACTGTAACATTTTAACAGAGTATGAAAAATCGAATTAAAATTTCACGAATGGACCATAAGGTAGTTATAGTTAACAATCCTAAGCAAGTGCTAGTCACACAAAGACTCAATCAAGATAATTATATTGTGCTGAGTGTAAGCCAAAGTACTGGAAGTCCAATTACAAAGTGACAAACATGTAGAAAAGGTATTTAAAACAGAAGTGGTGATGAGATTGGTTATATATATCTTTCAATTAATATGGGCATGCAGCACAAGCAATATCAAATCAATCATGGATGTGTGTATCATGATGAACTAGGGGAGGGGGGGTTAAAACCGTGTCCCGAGCCCGGGGCCACAGGGTAGACTAATCCGTAGAAAGGGAAATAAGATAAGGTGATATGTGGCCATACATCAGCCCGCTACGGAAGTCATGGCGGGAACCATAAGGGTTCAATGGGCGTCAATGGTGGTGTTCCATTTGTCCAATGTACTCAACCCGTGGTTGACAGTCACAGCGTGCGATCCACCTGCATTCACATTTGTTAAGAAGTAGTTGTAAGTTGCCACCGTGCAGCGGTAGGGTGGGTTGGTCAATGACCTGCCAAGTCAAATCAGTTTCGGTGTGCTTTTTCTCCATGCAGTGTGAAGCTAAGGGGGCAGTCTCGATCTTGCATTTGATGCGGCTCTTGTGTTGTATGATGCATTGCTTGATCATTTGTGTAGTTTGACCAATATCTAACAAGTCGCAAGGGCAACGGATGGCATAAATTACATTAGTGGTGCGGCAATTGGAAAATTGTTTCAATTGGTATGTGTGATTTCTAGCCCTGAACTCTTTTGTGTTGATAGTCAGAGCGCAGACAACGCAATTCTGACACCTGTAGTGTCCTAGTGTGGGTGGAAGGCCCCAGGTGGAGGTGATGGTGCTTATGTTTGGGTCTTTCTTGGGCCAAGTAACTGACCGCACTAGTTGGTCAGATAAGTTGTTGCCCCTCTTGTAGGAAAACAACGGGGGGTTCCTGAAATGGGGTTTGTGTCCGAAGGATACTCCAGTTCCTTTTAATGGTTTTATTGGCCTTTTTACTGCACTTCTATTCAGGACTCAGACCCGGGTGAGGGCCCTAGTTCAGAGTGGAATCAGAACAGACTTCAACCTCCACCACTCCTACCGGCTGGTTTTTTAGGAGTAAACCGAGGACGCGGCAGAGGGAGAACCAGACCAAACTACCAATACGCTGGCGACCGCCAAGCACGCTGAAAATTCCACCAATGGGGCCCCCTACAATGACATCACAGACTACCATTTTAGTTCCCCCGACTACGACCACACCTGTGGTTTCTTGCCAGTCCAACATTGATACAATTCCCATTTTCAATCTTTCAAAACATATTCTAGCATCTGATGAAGTTGGCCTCCTTAGTAAAGTACTCTCTTTCGTCCCCACTGACCGTAGTAACTTTTTGCAACTCCAGGAGGACCTATTACGCTTCTTCAGACGTATTAGGCTGACATTTTTTGTTTCGCATACAGGCCCCCTAGGGATAATGAGTCCATCCCCTTTCCACCCCCATCCTCCTTCCTCCCACCAGCAGCTTCTATGCCTCCAGAGATACTTACTTGTGAATGGCTTGTACTCCATGAAATCATGGATATGCAATCCCAGTCCGACTTTGGCCCATATAATCTACCATTGACGGAAAAAACTACTCTCAATAACCTCCGGGTGTCCGGACACCCCAACATTATTATAAAACCAGCTGACAAGGGTGACGGTATCGTCATCATGGATACCGATAAATACAACACAGAGATCATGAGACAACTTTCTAACACAACCCACTATCGTGCACTGCCCTCTGACCCACTCCACAACATCGGTAGCCTTATACAAAATGTTACCAACCGGGCTTTAATCTTGGACATCATATCCAAGAAGGAACATAGCTTCCTCAACAACCCACACCCCCGGACAACAGTGATATATGTCCTTCCCAAAATTCACAAACATTCTACCAATCCCCTAGGCCGACCCATTGTTTCTGGTTGCGGCTCTATCTTGGAACCCCTCGGCAAATTCATAGATGTCATCCTGAAAGAATTTGTCCCCCTTACCAATACCTTCACACGCGACAGTACTGACCTTATTAACCAAATTGAGGATAGACCATTCAATATCGAGACAGGTTTGATGGTCGGATTAGACATTGAGCCTCTTTACACTAACATTCCCCATGACGAGGGCCTACAGATCATTCAGAATCTACTTGACAAACGCCCCAGACCTACCCTTATCCCTGCTGAATTCATAATAGACCTACTTCAACAACTACTTCCTGTACAAAGATACCTTTTACCTACAGGTTAAGGGAGTTTCTATGGGGGCTTGTTTCGCCCCTAACTTCGCTATCCTCTATGTCCATAATTTGGAAATCACACACATCCTGACTCCATTGAACCCCTTCCTTAATCAAATTGACTTCTGGCATAGGTATATTGATGATATCCTGCTACTATGGCATGACACTGCTGAAAATGTATCCTCCTTTATTCATTGGCTCAATAACTTTCAGCCCCATCTCAAATTTACTTCAGAGTCCAGGACCAATGATCTACCATTTCTGGACCTCACCCTTCATGTAGAGGAGGGTAGCATTGGTACATCACTATTCCGCAAACCCACGGAACGCAATACATTATTACTATACTCAAGCTACCATCCCCGTGGCCTCCCTGTGATGGTCTCCTATATGGTCAGTTTCTTCGTATACAAACAAATTGTAAATGGAAAAAGGATTATTTCAGGGAGGCGTCCATATTGTCCGAAAAACTCACCACCCGTGGCTACCCGAAACGATTAATTTCCAGAGCCTGCAAACGCGCACGGTATTGCCTCAGAGGCATTCTGCTTTCCCCCAGCCAGAGATGGGCCAATACATGCATTCCCTTCGTCTCCACCTTCAGCCTGTGCAGTAAC
Source organism: Calotriton arnoldi (assembly GCA_963921515.1). Classification (NCBI taxonomy): domain Eukaryota; kingdom Metazoa; phylum Chordata; class Amphibia; order Caudata; family Salamandridae; genus Calotriton; species Calotriton arnoldi. Next base: position 359,838 of record CAWUFW010003839.1, on the reverse strand, counting down.
AAGGTCAAGGAAATCATTAAAAGGAACTGGAGTATCCTTAGGACACAAACCCCATTTCAGGAACCTCTGTTGTTTTCCTACAAGAGGGGCAACAACTTATCTGACCAACTAGTGCAGTCAGTTACTTGGCCCAAGAAAGACCCAAAAGTAAGCACCATCACCTCCACCTGGGGCCTTTCACCCACACTAGGACACTACAGGGGTCAGAATTGCGTTGTCTGCGCCCTGACTATCAACACAAAAGAGTTCAGGGCTAGAAATCACACATACCAATTGAAACAATTTTCCATTTGCCGCACCACTAATGTAATTTATGCAATCCGTTGCCCGTGCAACTTGTTATGTATTGGTCAAACTACACAAGTGGTCAAGCAACGCATCATACAACACAAGAGCCGCATCAAATGCAAGATCGAGACTGCCCCTTAGCCTCACGCTACATGGAGAAAAAGCACACCAAAACTGATTTGACTTGGCAAGTCATTGACCAGCCCACCCTACCACTGTGCGGTGGCAACTTACAACTACTTCTTAACAAATGTGAATGCAGGTGGATCGCACGCTGTGACTCTGTCAACCACGGGTTGAATACACTGGACGAATGGAACACCACCATTGACGCCCATTGAACCCTTCTGGCTCCCGCCGTGATTTCCGTAGTGGGCTGATGTATCGCCACATATCACCTTATCTTATTTCCCTCCCTACGGATTAGTCTACCCTGTGGCCCCGGGCTCGGGACATGGTTTTAACCCCCCTCCCCTTGTTCATCATGATACACACATGCATGATTGACTTGATATTGTTTGTGCTGCATGGCCATATTAATTGATATATATATATATATCCAATCTCTTCACCACTTCTGTTTTAAATGCCTTTTCTACATGTATGTCACTTTGTAATTGGACTTCCAGTACTTTGGTTTACACTCAGCACAATATAATTATCTTGATTGAGTCTTTGTGTGACTAGCACTTGCTTAGGATTGTCAACTATAATTGCCTTATGGTCCATTCGTGACATTGTAATTCGATTTTTCATACTCTGTTAAAATGTTACAGTAAATATTGCTTTTAATGTATGAATCCAATACAGAACCCGTTTCTGCTGATTTCTTCCCTTTCGGCCTTCCTTAATTGTTGCCCCGGGGGCACCTCTCAATATTTCCACTCTCCGGCCTGCCGTTCTAGTTTTTCACCCACCCCCTACCCCTCCCCCTCCTCACGTGGCCTCTGCTCGCCGCGAGCGATAACGTCGCCTTACATGGACTTGATCGCTCCTTAGTGCAACCGCACTCACGGCGCAGACCGATTCATACTCCCTACGCCTCCAGACTCAGGCTGGTCCCCTGGCTTCACTCCTTCAACTTCGTACAAGGTAAATCTCGTACCAAGGCGCATTTTCCACGCGCACTCGCTACCACCCTACCCTTCAGTCACCGTACTCTCCTTTCCTCCACAGCTGCGGTCCGGTTTAAATCCGCTTCCTCGTTGGGACTGTCTTGAATTACTCAGCCCCAAGAATTGGCATTGTACCGGTCTGGATTACCTGTTGATTTACTTACCGCTTACCTAGTAGTCCAACGAAGCTGACGCGGTAAGCCTGAACTCATGAGCTCCACAAGGGCTTTCTTTCTCTTACAACCACCCTGGGATGTTTTTCCTGCATAATGACCCTCTGATCCCTGATTGAACGGCCCCTTGTTTCCATTTCTCCACAGACTAATTTCGGACACCTTCCTTGTTTGACTCACCCTTACGACAAGTTGCCCATTCTACCTCAACCACAGGTAGCCATTTCACCCCTACTTCTACTGTTCTCTTCCCATGTCTGTACCTTTCCATTGTTAAACCCACCCTTTTCTTTAATCCTTCGTACAGCACTGACCAACTCACAGTAACCCAGTCCTGATGATGACCTGAAATTGTACCGGTCGAAACGCCGTCGACTGTTCAGCGCATCTGTAGGCGTCATCGTGGTTCCAAAAAACAGTTTAAACCTTGTATAAATGACCTATTGACTGTTTTTGTAACCATCAGTTATTTTGTTTCTTGCGCCGTTTTTGCTATTACCTCACTTTTCATGTGTCACTTGCACCGTTCACTTTTTCACGAGCACGTATGTGCACAGTGTACCTTTGGGTTACCACCAAAATCATGCAATGTAGTGCTGATATAACTACTTTTACCTTAAAAACCTACCAATCTTTATGGTCCTCTTTAAACTATTGTGGTCTCCCTTATTTTATGTGTGCTTGACTTGTTATACATTGTACTGGTCTTATTTAATGATCACCGGTTGAGACATTGTTGCCTTGTTAACCGATGGGGAGATCTGCATAACCCCATCATGGGGTCTTGTATGTCTCAGCTGCTGTCCCTGGCGGTTGCACCCCCAATGGGGTACATAGTGTCTCAACCCTGTGCAGTGGGACCATGGGCAGACCCCCATTTGGCACCAACACCAATCACTGTGCCTATCTGTGGCAGTACACTCAGCAGCCCTGACTTCAACACACTATTATGGACTTCCCCCCTCTAGCCCAATCATGAACGCTGTGCCTCCCCAGGTGGTGCCTCCAGAGTCAGCGCCTCCCCCTACCCTTCAGTTATTTCATGTACTATACACTCTCACTCTCGACAGTGATCCTCCCGGTGCTCATCCATGCGGATTTCTCTCATGTGTCTCAGTTCAACCCAGGTCCATTCCACTAGATCTCTAGACCATGTGAGGATCATGCGCCCAGTAGGAGACAGCCATCAAATGGCAAACCTTCACTTAGCCAGTAAGAGACCCAGTTGGGCAAACCTATAATGCACCCTGGCCTCCTTGGGGCATGGTATAAGGCCCAATAGGCAGTGCTTAACCGTGATTTAAAGGCAGATGTTAGTAGCAAGTTTCAAGTGACCAATTACCCCCTGCCAATACTGAGTCAGACTGCCACAGCCCCATATCGTGTGTGAACCCCGTTCCGCCTCACCTGCACCTCGGGCACTTATCCATGCGGGTGGGGAAGATTTTATTGTGTCTCGTAGGGGCCAAGTACCCTATGTGCAGGATATAAAATTGAGCTAATTTAAATCGTGCTTTACAAGACACTTCCTTCACCAGGGCGTAGATCCCATTCCACTCTGCATCCTTGAGGGACTCTGGTATTTCCGCATCACAGCCACTGAGAGAACGATAGACAGCCGTTGGTCCGTCCTCCTTCAGACACCAGTGGGACACCAGTCGCCTGCAGTAGCCAAGATCCTACAGCACGCCCCAGCGTGCAGGCCTCCTGTGGCGTGGCCAAAAAGTCAGGCCACAATCTTCCCACAACCCTGATCAGGGCCACAAATTGTAAGAACTGTACCGGGCCCACACCAAACGACTCCTGTGCCTTTTGGAAGGTGAGACCGTTATCTGCCATGTATAGTTCACCAAGCAACTCACATCCCGTCTCTCCATCCAATGAAGGATAACTTAAGACTAAGTTCTGCAAATTGAGGTATCTATAATATCAGGGGTTTTCTAGCAACATCCTCCTGTTGGTGCTCCCCCACTCCCGGGTGACTTGCTGAACTACAAACGGGTAAGTTCTGTTTTGCCATGATCATGCCAACAGTATAGTTGTCAGGTGCGCAGCTTCCGGAGCCCCGGCCAAAAGGCGTTTTTCCCTGTTATCTCTGTCTGAACACCATCTGGCCCCATGTGTAGCTGTGATGCCAGGTAATGCTGCTCAATATTACTAGGCGATGGGGCTTTTGGGATGGCAGAGGCATCAGGGTTCGAGGAGAAGCTCTAAAAAGAGCTCTGGTACTTAGGTCCTGGAAGCTGCTTGGCGTGGTAAGACTCCCAGTGATCAACACCTCACCCTACATTACACAGGAATATCCTGAGGAGCGGCGCTTGTTTTAGTCTGACCAGAGAATAGTTCATTGTGGGAGCTATGAGGGTACCTTTCCAATTTATTCTAAGATTTCTGGGTAACAGCATGCGTATGGCTAGTGGAAGAACTTGGTATTTACAGATGTTTGTTGCCTGTGCACAGCATACCTCACCATTCCCAAAGAAACAAATATACACATAAAGGTACAGAACTAGGAACCAATCCCACCTCATGTTTCATATAAATCCCCACGCTCATATGATGGGTGCCAGGCCATCTCCTCAGATCAGAAGCAGAGGATTGGCTTTCAAAGGATATTTAAGACCGGGCAAAATAGAGGCACTGCATATTAAACTGGACCATCAGTACAAGTATCTTATAAAATGTGAACAGCCTGGAGGAGAAATATTTTCATAGCTGGAGGTCCTCAAAAATATTGACTTAGATAAACAGTAACCAAACAAGCAGACTCTTCCTCACGATAGTCACATAAATTTACTATATTAAAACATTGTGAATAGAATTATGTACAAGCATGAAGTTCCAGCCAAACATTTATTAAAACTGTAAGTAAGTAACTGAGGCAGGTGTGGCGCAAAACATTTGATAAGATTAGATCAGTGCCTTAGTTGGACTGTGTACCAGCAGTTGCGCAAAGCAGAGACATTATCACAACAGCATCCCTAGATATGTTACCACGTTAAGGCTTTATTTAGTTATCTGTTTTGTTAGTCCATCAAGAAGCCCATAGAGTTTATTGAATTATCTCACATGGCATGCTAAAGAAGTGCTTTGTAAAACAGGGCCAATAGTGTTCTGGCCTCTCGTCATTCCTTCTAACATGGTCTTCTTCAGGATGAGATATTTGTTCAACTGTTTACTCTTCAGGACAAACTTCACATCAAAGGATGCACTTTTCGCCATGGTGGATATCCTAGTTTGAAGGACTAATCCATGTGTTTGTTTGCAGGATAAATGGTAGTCTTCCTTTAGCCAGGTCCTAATTTTCAACTTATTGAATTTAATCCAGATTTCTTTATGTATGGCTTTTCTACAAAGTGACCTTCCAAGTTAAAAGGAAATAATTTCAGATACGCTCCCAAAAATAAGGTGTTATGGTTAACATTAGTAAGAATTACAGTTTCCCTAGACAGTTGTCAGGCCATTTTATTGGGCCTTGGGAATGCTGAGACAACGGGGAATTCTTGTACCAAGAATTTCCTCTTATCCCTGGAACCTAAGGAACCAATGCTATGCATGCTCTCTGAATGCCAAGAATCTCCTTTTACACTTTGATTCTCATGAAGTGGTGATGGTGAGAACTCCAGGTTTTCCCTGCGGGTGTGGAGGAGATGCAACTCAGAACATTTAAATGTTGTTTAATAAGTATAATGTTCAGGTAGGTTTATAACTTTTATAAAGTATAAGACTTTTATTCATCTTAAATGATTTAATAACTTAGTAAAATACAACCGATACATAAGCTTGCAGTGAATTACCGTAATAAATATAATATGCAGGCTTTGTTGCTCCTCTAGATTTGCAGGAGACATTGTGCAATGTAGAAGGCCCTGCTAGGTAACTATTGTATTGCAGCATTTATATAGCGTTTACCGCCGCTATATGGGGCACTGAAGAGCTTACCTACATGTGCAGCGTGCTACGTAGTAAGAATTGTTTCCATGTTGTATGTGATTAGGTGCCGTTATCAAGTTATGGGGTGATACCATAGGGGATGATGGACGGAGCGTTTGAGCAAATCAAACACTCACCCCCAGTCAACTGATCTGGGTTTAATCCATCATCATTCTTTAGCTCACTCCACCACCCCAGTTCAGACATGGCCATATGCAAATCAGTCTGACCCTGTGCCTCATGGGAACAGTCCAGCCCGAACTGCCAAGCCATGTCTTCCCTGGACCGGAAACAAGCATCCTGGGACCGGTTTCTGGCTAATCAGCCGTCATCAGCCAGGCTAGCTTGAATCCAGTGGCAGAGTGAGCAAGGGACCCACGTCTGGGCATACCCTGCCAACTTAGGGCGAACAAAGTGATACCAAAGGGGATGATGGACGGAGCGTTTGAGCAAATCAAACACTCACCCCCAGTCAACTGATCTGGGTTTAATCCATCATCATTCTTTAGCTCACTCCACCACCCCAGTTCAGACATGGCCATATTCAAATCAGTCTGACCCTGTGCCTCATGGTAACAGTCCAGCCCGAACTGCCAAGCCATGTCTTCCCTGGACCGGAAACAAGCATCCTGGGACCGGTTTCTGGCTAATCAGCCGTCATCAGCCAGGCTAGCTTGAATCCAGTGGCAGAGTGAGCAAGGGACCCACGTCTGGGCATACCCTGCCAACTTAGGGCGAACAAAGTGATACCAAAGGGGATGATGGACGGAGCGTTTGAGCAAATCAAACACTCACCCCCAGTCAACTGATCTGGGTTTAATCCATCATCATTCTTTAGCTCACTCCACCACCCCAGTTCAGACATGGCCATATGCAAATCAGTCTGACCCTGTGCCTCATGGGAACAGTCCAGCCCGAACTGCCAAGCCATGTCTTCCCTGGACCGGAAACAAGCATCCTGGGACCGGTTTCTGGCTAATCAGCCGTCATCAGCCAGGCTAGCTTGAATCCAGTGGCAGAGTGAGCAAGGGACCCACGTCTGGGCATACCCTGCCAACTTAGGGCGAACAAAGTGATACCAAAGGGGATGATGGACGGAGCGTTTGAGCAAATCAAACACTCACCCCCAGTCAACTGATCTGGGTTTAATCCATCATCATTCTTTAGCTCACTCCACCACCCCAGTTCAGACATGGCCATATGCAAATCAGTCTGACCCTGTGCCTCATGGGAACAGTCCAGCCCGAACTGCCAAGCCATGTCTTCCCTGGACCGGAAACAAGCATCCTGGGACCGGTTTCTGGCTAATCAGCCGTCATCAGCCAGGCTAGCTTGAATCCAGTGGCAGAGTGAGCAAGGGACCCACGTCTGGGCATACCCTGCCAACTTAGGGCGAACAAAGTGATACCAAAGGGGATGATGGACGGAGCGTTTGAGCAAATCAAACACTCACCCCCAGTCAACTGATCTGGGTTTAATCCATCATCATTCTTTAGCTCACTCCACCACCCCAGTTCAGACATGGCCATATGCAAATCAGTCTGACCCTGTGCCTCATGGGAACAGTCCAGCCCGAACTGCCAAGCCATGTCTTCCCTGGACCGGAAACAAGCATCCTGGGACCGGGTTCTGGCTAATCAGCCGTCATCAGCCAGGCTAGCTTGAATCCAGTGGCAGAGTGAGCAAGGGACCCACGTCTGGGCATACCCTGCCAACTTAGGGCGAACAAAGTGATACCAAATGGGATGATGGACGGAGCGTTTGAGCAAATCAAACACTCACCCCCAGTCAACTGATCTGGGTTTAATCCAACCAAAGGGGATGATGGACGCAAGCCTGGCTGATGACGGCTGAAATGCCAGAAACCGGTCCTAGGATGCTCAAACGTTCCGTCCATCATCCCCTTTTGTATCGCTTTGGTCGCCCTAAGTTGGCGGGGGGTATGCCCAGACGTGGGTCCCTTGCTCACTTTGCCACTGGATTCAAGCAAGCCTGGCTGATGACGGCTGAAATGCCAGAAACCGGTCCTAGGATGCTTGTTTCCGGTCCAGGGAAGACATGGCTTGGCAGTTCGGGCTGAACTGTTCCCATGAGGCACAGGGTCAGACTGATTTGCATATGGCCATGTCTGAACTGGGGTGGTGGAGTGAACTAAAGAATGATGATGGATTAAACCCAGATCAGTTGACTGGGGGTGAGTGTTTGATTGGCTCAAACGTTCCGTCCATCATCCCCTTTTGTATCGCTTTGGTCGCCCTAAGTTGGCGGGGTATGCCCAGACGTGGGTCCCTTGCTCACTTTGCCACTGGATTCAAGCAAGCCTGGCTGATGACGGCTGAAATGCCAGAAACCGGTCCTAGGATGCTTGTTTCCAGTCCAGGGAAGACATGGCTTGGCAGTTCGGGCTGGACTGTTCCCATGAGGCACAGGGTCAGACTGATTTGCATATGGCCATGTCTGAACTGGGGTGGTGGAGTGAGCTAAAGAATGATGATGGATTAAACCCAGATCAGTTGACTGGGGGTGAGTGTTTGATTGGCTCAAACGTTCCGTCCATCATCCCCTTTGTATCGCTTTGGTCGCCCTAAGTTGGCGGGGTATGCCCAGACGTGGGTCCCTTGCTCACTTTGCCACTGGATTCAAGCAAGCCTGGCTGATGACGGCTGAAATGCCAGAAACCGGTCCTAGGATGCTTGTTTCCGGTCCAGGGAAGACATGGCTTGGCAGTTCGGGCTGGACTGTTCCCATGAGGCACAGGGTCAGACTGATTTGCATATGGCCATGTCTGAACTGGGGTGGTGGAGTGAGCTAAAGAATGATGATGGGTTAAACCCAGATCAGTTGACTGGGGGTGAGTGTTTGATTGGCTCAAACGTTCCGTCCATCATCCCCTTTTGTATCGCTTTGGTCGCCCTAAGTTGGCGGGGGTATGCCCAGACGTGGGTCCCTTGCTCACTTTGCCACTGGATTCAAGCAAGCCTGGCTGATGACGGCTGAAATGCCAGAAACCGGTCCTAGGATGCTTGTTTCCGGTCCAGGAAGACATGGCTTGGCAGTTCGGGCTGGACTGTTCCCATGAGGCACAGGGTCAGACTGATTTGCATATGGCCATGTCTGAACTGGGGTGGTGGAGTGAGCTAAAGAATGATGATGGATTAAACCCATATCAGTTGACTGGGGGTGAGTGTTTGATTGGCTCAAACGTTCCGTCCATCATCCCCTTTTGTATCGGTTATCAAGTTATGGGACACAGCGTTTAGTGTGGTGTTTGTAGAGGTGTGGGAGAAAGAGACGTGCAGTTTATGGTTTTCAGTAAAGTGGCAGATCCGTAGTGGTTTCTTAGCTGAGTCGGATCACCAGTGCGCCAGTGTAGAATTCAGGTATGGGTATACCACACATATGACTTGTCTCTGTACCCATAAGAACATTTCTTACATGACATGGCAAAGGTTTCAACATGCCATGAAGCCAAACACCGACATTAACAGTACAGCACAGTGCTTTCATATGTAACTATGAATGAATATTATCTACAGCATTACAAAGGGGCAAGACTAGGGCAGCAAGTGCTGTTGTTAGGCCAGGTTTCGGCCTACAGAAATCTTCAAATGAGCGAAAGCCCAGGGACCCTTGTAATAGGCACTCAATACAAAGTGGTGTCACTGAAGCATCCTTGCCTGTGGGCCAATGTCAGCCAGCAATACAGACTTAACCAAAGGGAGGACGTGTGGTGAGACTAAGTACAGTGCAACGCAGTAATGCACGCAAGAATAATGTATAAATAACACTTAACTCATCTATATAACATACATTTACTGTATAAACAGCTCAGATCAAATGAAATATACACCGTGGAACATTACACAATACCAAATACAATACCCAGTATACAGTAATGGTACAATGAGTCAAGTCTCTCACCATAAAATGGACAAACTCATGGTGGAGCACTGAATTCAAGCAGAAATATGTAAATACAATGCAGTATTAAAGCCTGGACTCCTGACTATTAACAATGCTATGAATTGGAAGCAGTTACATACACAGGGCACTAATGTTTGCGAACGCTGAGTTCTAATGTTTACAAAGTTTTAGTGACTGGAACCTCAGATCGTACATATGACAACTGGAAATCAGAAAACGCAAAGCGCTAATGGAATGCAGTGCAGTATCCAGAGTTGCAAATGGCTAATGCTCACATGGTCCTACGGATACAGGCACCGTTAAACAAAATGGAAGATAGCGAATGTTAATGTCCATGGTCCAGTTCTCAGCAGGTCACCTTGGTCTTGTGGTGAGGGGTACCGCAAGCTCAGGGTACCTTGGACTGTCTGGAGATGCAGAACTTTTTGGGGCTGTCTAGGGGCTTTCACGATGAGCAAGGGCTGCAGCATTGCTGGGCAGCTAAGCAGAGCCTTGGCTGGGCCTTGGCTCAAAAGCCATGAGGAAATGGATGGCTTTCATGCGCTAGACTCTGGGTGCAGCTGTACAACATGGACTCTCTGGAGTTTAAAGTCCAGGAAAAGTTCAGTGAGCAGCTCACATATCCAATGCTCAATCGCAACCTAATCAGATTTACATATTGAAAGCATTAGCCAATCAGACAAAAGTGAAGTCTTCCTCCTCACAGAGGATTCTCGTATATTAGTGCCCTTTATCTCCAAACGCTCAGGTTGAACCTTCCAGGTGCACCTCTGGCTGAAAAGGTAAACACCGGAAGTGGGGTCTAGGGTTATCCTCTGGGTGCACCACTCAACCTCCATCTTATAAACGCCATTCTTAAATTGTGGCGAACATCTAACTTGGGCACACCAGTAATGTTTGCTATGCCTTATAAGGATTCAAACACACTAATATTAACAAAGTGTCACGTCATCGATAGCTGCTTTTTAATGTTTGAAAGCACTGTATTTAAAAATATATACACTTCAAGAGGCCCCCATCGCCCCGGCTCTGAGAATTTCAGTTTACCCAGGGAGGCAAGTAAGCAGCTCCCCTGGGTGCACTTGGGCACCACAAAAAAATCCACATCTGCTGCCACGAGCCTGACTAGGCCCAGGGGGAACAGGAGAGTACTGCCTTCAGACAAAGGGTGGGAGAGCAATGGGGGTCTGCCCTCTCAGAGTTCACTTAAAGGGTTACCCCAAGGAACTTAATCACTCAGTCTGCAGTTCGGATACTTCATATGAATTACAAGCCCCTTAGAGTGCTACTTAAAACAAAAATCACAGTGGAACTTTAGTTGACAAATGAAAAACAATGGCAGGGTCGCCTGCTGCCCAGGTTGTTGGGGACTTTCATCCTCACAGATATATAAAAAAATTCCTAATATCACATAAAACAAAGCCACAGGCTGTTGCCCCATGAAATTTCAGAATAAATGGTTGAGAGTCCTGTGTTCCGTAGCTTTCACACAGAACAAAGTCGTCACCCCTCCGCCAGCCATCCATCCAGCTAGGCAACTTCCGGTGAGATGTTGAGCTAGGTAAATGCTAGGTCACGCCTTCTTCATCCTGTGGGAGGGATCCCGATCTCGACCAGGTGTTTTTTTTCCACCCAGAATCCCAAGCAGCTGGGAAGATCAGTCCCCGCCATGTCCCGCCCCCCACAAAGTCAGCTAGCCCAATTCAGGAACTGCTTGTTTCACACGTAGTGCCAAAAGTAAATTCTACTGAGACATTTTGTGGGAGCTCATTCTTTCATTCACGTCATGGATTAAAATAAGCATTGGAAATGCAAATTGTTTTATCTTTTGTGTAGTGAAAAGTTTAATACTGAGCTTCAAAAACTAAATGGTACAGCATAATCAGCAGCAGTGCAGGGTTCCCCAACAGGAGGTATAAGTAAAGGACTGGCGACAGTAGCAGGATGAACATCATATGGTTCTCTCACCCATGAGAACAGGTACAACATTGGTAACTAAAACACTAAAGAGGGAGTGAGTGGACTTAAAGGACTGTTAAATGCTCACTGTAACAAGTGCAACACTCTTGGAAGAAACTAATTTACCTCTTATGGAATAACATACATTCATGTGTTAACATAGGATGATGAACCCTCACCTGCCTAGTGTGGTACGCTTCATCAGTGGGTTCCACATCTACCAATAGAAAACTCTGAGAGTACTAATTCCACTGATTGTACAGTCTCCTCGTTATGGTTTCCCTAGTTTGGGTGAGATTATGCACCTTAAGCCCGCATTTATTTTCTTATTTTGTTAAACTGTCAGACCTATATTAACATTCTGTGCAAGTTAGCTAAAAATGGATGTTCGTAGTGTCTCCCTACCATAAGATTAAGAAAAGGAGAGTTTAGTATCAGATCCTGCTTCTGTTTTCTACTTTGACATGTCTCGGCACTTAAATATTTCCCATTTGGGGTAAAGTGTCTTCCTCTGGACTATAGGACTTGGTAACTCGCATAAAATGTTATGAAACAGCCCTGGTTATGTTATGTGTATTTTTAAAACTCACTGTGGCTCGCAGGGATATCTTGGCGCTGAACATGGTTGACGGGGCGTGTTGTGCTAGTACATTTGATATATCCTTTGTTTTTCAAAAAAGGGAGCAACAGCAGAGGAAATATCACTTCTACATAGAAAAGGTACACGTTGGGCAGGTATAGTGCAAGCTTCCTTCCTTCAGAGGGCAGGTATCGCGTGGGCAGGCTTAGAGCCCACTTTCCCCATTACAGGACACGCACAAATCAGGCGGCAGCAGCAGTGCAAGCTCTGCTTCCTCACAGAACAGGTACAGCATGGCAGTAGCAAAGCATGCTTCCCTCTCTCACAGAAGGCAGTAAAAGTAATCTTCATCCCGGCAGATTAACATAAGCGTTCATCGCTCACAGGATATGTACAGTTAAGGAGTGAGTGACGTGGGTTACAGACAGATCTCGGCTGCGGGTGGTTGAATGTATACATGAATGAGTGAGACCTGCCTGCTGTTTATGTTGATTCTTTGGGTTTCCACGTGTTGAGAAGTAACCGTAACCTAATAGATTTTTGTTATTTGGAGAAGCCCAACCATAGCCGAAGTGTCTATGCCAACTTCTTCGAAAACGCTTTCAATGCGAGTACATCATGTGCTGAGAAATCTCAGCCATGCCTGTCCAAAATGTTCATGGCAGGCACAAAACTCCTTCCTCATTCCCTCTGCTTTGATACCTGCTTACCTCTCTCCTGCCCCCTATTTTCTGTCTTCCTTCCCCCTAAGCTGGCAAAAGGCACTATAAAGAGAAACAAATAAAATAACACATTGCGTGTAATGCTGTAGTGGCCAGACTTGTACTGTGAAAAGCGACCTGGCAGCAAATCCAGCACTAAGCCCACGACTACTCCCGTATGGAAATATCGCCATCTAGTGGAATTGTTTAATGCCACTTTTTCATGTCTTTACTAACTGCTTCGCTGTTAGCTGAACTCTGAAGAAGTACATTAAGGTCAGAGCTTTAAGTGGGCCTGGTCGCACCGGTGCTGAGCACAGTCAGTTATTTAAAGGGGGCCTCGAAACGGGTCTCTATCGGGCTCTGTTTTGTGCCCTGGCACATGCGGTCCGTTTTTTTCCGGACTGCAGCAGGCACATCATGTGTGCGTGCTCACACTGCTCACTTCTCACTAGTTTAGAAGTTACGGCATGACATCATGCCAGGTGAGCGTTGTAGGGGAAGGGAAATCCTTTAAAGAGAGTCATTTTCTCTCTGGATTTCCCTTCTCTTTTTGAAACTCAGGAGCAGCAACATTGTCATGGTGTCACCAGGGCTTTAAGTGGAAGCTTTTTCAATATTATATACAAGCCATAGTTGCTGCTTATTTATCTTATGCAACTAACAACCATTGACAAAGCCAATAGTCCTGACTTGTTGTAGGTAAGATGTTACTTGTATCATATATCTGGATGCAATGACAGAAACAGCAAAATACAAGTCGGGCGGCACACTATGCTAAGCACAGATTTTGAGTTTACGTTTTTTAAGCCACGCCCTTAATTACATTGGCCACGCCCCTTTGCGAGACCCCCCAGTTTTTTCATCCCACTTAAAGCCCTGATTAAGGTGCAATAGAAAACATCTGAAACAAACATGTATTTCAAATTAGGCTTTGCAAAGCTAAACAAACGGATTCTCATTTATCCAGTAGGATTGTGTCCAATCCTTGTTGTTTACGCGTTTTAGTCAGAGTGCTTAAAAGCTGAATGCTTGTGGAAATGAGTGTCGCATGAATAGAACTCAGGTATATAGTTTTCAATAGTTAGTGCTTTATGCCAGTGAGTGACGTCACCGGATGTAGCTTCTGCTGCTGTGCAGTCACGGGCTCGAATTCCGATGGACCCGCCCCATTCTTTTTGGTAGGGTGAAAGAAAGGAAGTCCGCAGGTACTTTCTTTCCTATCGTGCAATATGTTTCTGTATCCCACTCGTGGAGTCGGGGAACCTTTGTTGTCTTCTGGAACAGGAGGGACCCCGGCAGGGTTTCTCTGCCATTTGCTCCCTAAGGGAAATCCCTCAGGCCCACGGCCCACCTCAACCGCCGGAATGAGAACACAGCCTTGCTGCGCTCCGGTTAGAAGCCTCCGAGCTACCCTAGTACTTTTACCGAGTACGAGTGACTCTCTTCCTTCACCTATACTTGTACGTTTTAATGATGATGCTCACGCGAAAACAAGCTGAGCGAACCGTATGTCCGTCCTGTGTGCTTATTTCTAAGCGGTGTCTGCCGAGTGGCACTTACTGCGAATAGTACAAACCCCACTGCATGTTTGAAGCAAGGTGGACCTGCCCTGAGCAGCAACAGTTCTCTTCTCCAGGCCTTCTAGGGGTCAGCCTTGGAATCTGACTCTACCTTCCTGTGTGGGAGAAAGACCAAAAATCCATCTTCATGCTCACTGACTGGCACCAGGAACTTGAAGCTTAGATTCTGATTGGATTGGCTGCGGGCTGCTGCCCCACAGCCAGGGAATGTGGATACAAGCCGCAGCCTCACTGCAGAGGTCTGGTGACCTTCCCTTGACAAAACAGAAGTGGGTCTGACTGGTCCCGTCCTGGACCAGCTAGCTTCTCGTTCTCCCTAGGCTTGGGACTGGGCTTGAAGCTCAGTCCGAGGCCTTGCTGTCCTGCCTGCCCGTAAAACTCAGTTCAGGGAGTCCCGAGGAGCTAGCCAAGGACAGACAGCCAGCAGCCCTCCAAACCCCTCGCCAGAGAGGAGGGAGGAGCTCATGAAAACGCGTGCTTCAGTCCAGTTGAGCCTTCTGGGAGGGGATTTCAGCGCGCACACCCCCCTAGCACCAGTGTTTTGCTTTGTGACTGGATGGATTCACCCCCAATATTGCTGTATGCCTCTGTCCACAGTATGCCATGTCCTGTGCACCAGGTCCTGAGCTAGAAGATTGAGCCATCAGATCCCTTTGACCGTTCCCGCCGAGGAACTAACCACTTCCTCCATTTTGAGGTCTGAGCCCACCTGGACTCCCACCAACATCAAGAGAGACCACCCTAGTGACTGGACCGGTTGACAGTGTGTCGCTGCTGTGAATGCGACCAGGAGACATACGAGTTGTAAACTTCAGGGAATTCCAAACCCTAAACCAAAGCCAGGCCATGTCCTTTCGAGCCTCCCAGCGGTCTAATGTCAAAAAAAAGCCGGACAGGACAACCAGATGTATAACGCCAATGTGTTTTTAAGAGTGCTTTGAAAAAACAAATTCTGCGGCATCGAGTAAGGTATAAGTTTATTTTTTGAATTATTTATTTACAAAGTTTTATGTAAGTGGCTCTAGTCCTCGTGAGTTTCAGAATGCTGCACATAGAGTTGATAAATTAGCAATTTACTAACAGAGCTCAAATATGAAAATCTTGGTATGACAGAAGAGCACAATAAAGTTATCAAGACAATATTGTAACCACAGAGATTAAAAAAGAATGAGCCCCAGAGCTTTGGGACAGCTCCAGTGAAAGCTTGCTTTAATTCCTCTGTTTCATAGTTTTTGAAGTTTCCAGGCATAGTTTCCTCTTGCTTCTGGAATTTCGGGCACCTCCAGTCCAGACACCATCATCTTCCTTCTCGGTAAGCATTTGGGTGTGTTAAAGTGGACTGTTTGAATTGCCATGTTGCTGCCAGTAGGAGTCGCTGGCGGCCATTCAACACCAGAGTGATGTCTACAGCTGGGTCAGATTGGGATCACAATTTGGCCCGGGCACTCCCAAAAAAGTGGCCCACATTCCCTGATCATCCCTTTCATGGATCACCATCTGGTTAGTTAGTCTCACTGGAATCTGGCTGGTTATTTTTTCTTATAGTTTTGTATAGTGTGAACTTGGCCCAAAGTAATTGGAGACATGAGCACCAGTTACATTACCCAAAATCAAATTCATTTTCAGTATGGAGATTAAGTGATGTGCCCAGAATCACAGGATGTTGAGCTGACGCTGGTACTCGAACCCAGTTTCAACGACTGCAGCTCTGACCATGGCCCTACATTCAATTATATGAAAACCGCTCCTCTCCCCCAACCAGGCCTAAAAGACACTGGGGCTGAGGTGGCAGCACCTGGCTGCTACGGAGGCCACTTCTCTTACCCCCTCCCGAGCCCATTATAGCCTCAGGGCATTTAGCTGCCAAGGGACGTGTCAAAAAGCACATTGCTGCTGCTCAGGAGGGGGTGGGGGTAAGAGGGTTTAAGTGAGAATGACCAAATATCACCTGCCCCTCTGTGAGGCCCCTGCATACAACACACCCTCCTTGCACCCCCCCGGCCCCCTCCCTCCCCATGGTCTAAAAGTGATGGCCCGGCCGGGGATAACACTGCTTCTAGCAGAGCACGCGAGGTGGCCTCGCCGAGGTGAGAATGCCCCAAAGGCTAAAAATAACACCTGGACAGCATGTCAGGGGAATGCTCTGTGATGCTGGTGCCACATTAAAGTGGCCTGGCGGGGAGTGGGGAAGTCTCCTGGGCCCGCCTACAGAGGCCCGAAAACCGGCCCCTAGGTGATCCTGAGGCACCGGCCTATCACCAACGCCCGTTTGCCCGCCTTCCCAATCCAACCCTGGTCTACAGATACTAACAGGGACCAGACAGGTAGCCACGCGAAAGGCAGCTTTAAGCAGCGCTACTCTTGATTTAGGGAGACCTGAAAAGAGAGAGTTCCTGTAATAAATTCTTTTGAGAACTAGGGCCTGAAAAACTAGATTGAGGTCCTTCTTTGGGATGGAAGCTTTCGTTTTTTGTATCATCTTTGATTGTAATTGGGCCCCTTTCACAGTGTACTTGATTTGGTTAACAAGATGGCGCCTTTATAAAGGATCGAGCCAAAAGATGTTTCTAATTTGACCATGTGAAGGATGTACGCCAGCTTTCAGCTTTCTCTGTGTCGTTATGTTGTGACAGGAGCAGAAGCTCAGTCTTCTCAGGGTTGAGACTGAGTCTTAACTATTGGAAACTGATTTGCTATTGTATCTGTGTTGTTTTTTTCAGAGCTTTAAATGTGTTGTATGTGAATCCCAAAATATTTTTTAAAGAGGCCCGGGGTTACTAAGCGGACTTCCAAGGCCTCTGGTTTACAGCCGATGGAGAACTCTAACCCCGATTACTGGCCTATAATTCATTAGTCTGAGTTCTAATCTTCCTCGTCACAGTCCTTGCAAAGTGAGTTTGGCCTCGTCCAACAGACAGCATTTTCCTAATCTGACCCTAGAAATCAATATTACCCACTTGTAGTTGGAGCAACACAAAATGAACGTGGAGAGGCGCCTGAATCGCATGTATTTCACAGATACTCATTGACGTTGAGCCAATGGCCCCACCCTGAAAGTCTAGCGTGCCTTTAAACGGTTGAGGCAGACACGCACACACGCACTCACTCACTCTCTTGTGATGTGGCGCAACGGCCAGAGCTGCCGACTTTGGAGCTGGGGAAGCAGGTTCGAGCCTTGGCGTCGGCTCAGCACCCTATTATTCTAGGCAAATCACTTAATCTCCCGGTGCCTACCAAAACAAGCATTTGCAATGCAATAGGTCTCGCATTTACGCGAGTTTAAGCTATTGGCATTGTAAATGACAATGCCTTTTATTTAGGTTTTAAAAACGAAAACAAAAATAAAAGGCATTGTCATTTGCAATGTCAATAGCTCAAACTCGCGTAAATGCGAGACCTATTGCATTGCAAATGCTTGTTTTTGTGAGGAGAGGCTTGGGGGCAGGGTGGGGTTCAAACGTGCCTCTTAGGTACTTCTCGGCACGAGCGCCGCCCCCCCCCCCTCCATCACATGCTGAGATTTGTTTTCAAGTTAACAGGTATGAGTCAGTCAATAACCTGGGTCATATGCCTTCTATGTGAAAATGATGCGTCAGGGCAGTGCTGGGGGGAGGGGAGGCACACCCACTACACGCCATTTTTGCAGATGCTTAACCATTGTTTATGGCCACAGGTGGCCTCTTCTGCCCTCCAGCTGTTACGAGGGACAGGCGCTCGAGGAAAACGTGGAGCTTCAAGCCCCCGGACGCGGTCTTTTGTGATAACACGTGGCGGCAGAGACGTTATTTTTAGCGCAACATATCATTTACAGCAATCGTGCGGAGGCCATTGGGTTCATGTTATGACCTCATGCGGTCCCTCCTGCACGCATCCCCCAAGCAAAATACAGCTTGTGCTCTGATAATAATGTCGCATTTGCTGACATTTCGGCGCCAGAGGCGGGGAAGATGCATTTATTTTATTTACAAAGAATGTCCAATCCGACGACGCGCGCGCTGCAATACATTCCCCACATGCTCGTCTTCCGCAATACATGTCGAAAGCACTGACTTGCACAGACAGAATAGAAACTTGCAAACTGCACACTATTATTTCCCAAGCCGAGGAGCTCCCTGACCCGGCTCGTGAAGCAGTGTACGTCACAGCACTGTCAGGTCACAGCTTGCCATCTTGACTCAAACTACACAGATTTCTGTCAAAACAAGTGGGAGTGGCGCGTGAACCAGCCACTGCCGAACCAGGTCCCGTTTCCAAGACCCTTTATTTAAAGGCCTTGCCCTGTAGAGCGCGCACCCCTGGAGGCCTGTTCAGCTCTAGCCAACTGTGATACCTTGAGCCAAAATCCGATTACTGTACAGCTGGCTGGATCTTCAAAAAAAAACCTGCTGTTTGCAGCACAAAACAGTCATCTGCGCTCAGCGCGCGTGCTATTTCTTAATATAAAACATGCTGAATGTCGGGTCTCTTATTTGGCTGTGGATTCATGTTTCAGAGGCCACAACGACTTGCATCATCATCAAGAGTGCCTAATAAAAAAATATATATATACAAAAAAAAGCAAAAGCGCGGCGCGTTCCATGTAACTTGAGACACCAGAAATGCAGCTGCCAGCCTGCGCGTCGCTGCTCGCTCCCGAAACCCAAACGCCGTGGGAGTGAACGTTTAGAGAAAAGGCGGGACATGCACCCGTCTTTGGCCAATTGCGTGCTTTCATTATTGAAAGCCACACGCAAAGGCTAATGGAATGTGTGGGAGTTGCCAGACCCACACGGAGAAGTCTCGGGGAAGTTTTGAGCCCTCACAAGAAGCCTCCCATAGAGCAGCACATGCGCGCTGCGCTAGGCTCGACCTAAAAATGGCATCAATCAAGAAACAAGCATTTGCAATGCAATAGGTCTCGCAGTTACGCGAGTTTAAGCTATTGGCATTTTAATGACAATGCCTTTTATTTATGTTTTTAAAACGAAAACAAAAATAAAAGGCATTGTTATTTGCAATGTTAATAGCTCAAACTCGCGTAAATGCGAGACCTATTGCATTGCAAATGCTTGTTTTTATTGTGACACTCGGGTCATGTTTGGCACATTTTAATTCCGTCAGTGAAACTCATTGCATTACTCATGATGGTTTGCCACATTTTCGTAAGCTTTTGTGATTTTTTTGTAGAAGGACCAAAACGTATTTAAAATCAAAGCGGAAAAGAGATCACCTCGACCCATTAAAAAAAAAAAAAAAAGCTCTTAGGTTATAGTTCGGCCAAAAGTCTTATCAGACACACTTTAAATTTGACCTCACACGTGTTCCTACACTAGTCCCTTTCGTCAGAAAACATTGAGGGACTACCAACATTCAGTCTGGATTATTCATCCCACACAATACGAGATCCTGCTAAACCCGTGAAGTAAAAAAAAAAAATAAACGCATCTGTGCTTTGAACGATTAGCTGAATAAAAAAGCTCCAGAGAAATGATGATGCCATAGCATCTCGAGACACGCGTGGAAAGGACCTACGCTAATGTGCATTTGTCATCATTAAGTGCTTTTATGAGGCTATTTGGGTTAGAAATGGCTCTACGCTGCTAATTATATGACAGGCAGGATACTCGGCATGCACTTACGCGATCCCATGTTTTGAATACCAGACTTTGCACTCTAATGCAGGGTGGGGTGCAAATGATTTAGATGGCTGCGTGGAGTGCAGTAGGGTCAAAGGGATGTGTGGTGTGAAGAGGAGTCCAGCAGTGGCTGGGTGTGGTGCACATGATACAGATGGCTGGGTGGAGAGCAGAAGGGTCAAAGGGATGTGTGGGGTGTAGAGGAGTCCAGCAGTGGCTGGGTGGGGTGCACAAGATACAGATGGCTGCGTGGAGTGCAGAAGGGCCAAAGGGATGTGTGGTGTATGGAGTCCAACAGTGGCTGGGTGGGGTGCACATGATCCAGATGGCTGGCGGAGTGCAGAAGGGCCAAAGGGATGTGTGGTGTGTAGAGGAGTCCAACAGTGGCTGCGTGGGGTGCACATGATTCAGATGGTCAAAGGGATGTGTGTGGTGTGTAGAGGAGTCCAACAGTGGCTGCGTGGGGTGCACATGATCCAGATGGCGGGTGGAGTGCAGAAGGGTCAAAGGGATGTGTGGTGTGTACAGGAGTCCAACAGTGGCTGCGTGGGGTGCACATGATCCAGATGGCTGGGTGGAGTGCAGAAGGGTCAAAGGGATGTGTGGTGTGTAGAGGAGTTCAACAGTGGCTGCGTGGGGTGCACATGATTCAGATGGTCAAAGGGATGTGTGTGTTGTGTAGAGGAGTCCAACAGTGGCTGCGTGGGGTGCACATGATCCAGATGGCTGGGTGGAGTGCAGAAGGGTCAAAGGAATGTGTGGTGTGTAGAGGAGTCCAACAGTGGCTGCGTGGGGTGCACATTATTCAGATGGTCAAAGGGGTGTGGTGTGTAGAGGAGTCCAACAGCGGCTGCGTGGGGTGCACATGATCGAGATGGCTGGGTGGAGTGCAGAAGGGTCAAAGGGATGTGTGGTGTGTAGAGGAGTCCAACAGTGGCTGCGTGGGGTGCACATGATCAAAGGGATATGTGGTGGAGGGGGGGAGGAGGGGGAGTCTCCAGGCCGAAGGTGACTGTGCAGACGATGCCGATAGCTGTAAGAAGCTGTGCGGTAAGTAGATAAAGCTGAAGGTTTTTTGTGGTATGCAGATGAGACAAAGGTCCGGCCAGAGGAGGCTGCACAATGTGTATATGTGTCCAAGGGCTGTGTGGTGAACAGATGAGTGGCGGCTGCTTAGTATGGGGAGTACACAAGCCAAAGTAAAAAGAGGGGAGCTTTCATTTAAACAATGGCTAAATACATTTGTGCAAAACCAAGGTAAAGAGCTAGGACACTATGACGGCCGTCCTTGTCCCTGCAAATTTATAATATAACCAAAGTGGACGGCCAAGAAATATGGAAAAAATGACTGTCTGACATAAAATGTCTGGCACCTCAAAGGTTTGTTAAGAAAACCCTCACACACCAACCTGGTTGGTGTCATGCTTCATCATCGGGTCCCAGCTGGGTGGCCGAATGCTACCCGGCTGTGCTACAACACCTGTTTACAGTGGAGCAGGTTTCAAGGTGAATGTGAATGTGATGAAGTGAGTGAAATATAAAAATACCTCCAGAATACTACCCGTTACTTTTATTCGTGGTAGTCTGGGATATAGTTAAAAAAGAGACATGAGAGTGGATAGGAAACTACTAATATTCTACGTAGTTGGTTATATTATCCTTAGGTCGACATGTTTCAGCCCTTAACAAAAATATACGGGCTTTCTTCAGGACCTCTCAAATAAATAAATGTGAGTGATGTGAAAAAGTGTGATAAAAATTATTACCACATGAGATGCATTTTTAACACTCACGCTAAGGAGTGCTATTTATGCGGCAAGGACTGGCGATGTGTAGGTCCTTTTTAAAATGTAGAATACCTGTAAGGAAAAAGGCATAACACAAGACGAAATAAAAAGAGAAAGAAAAAACATTAATACCACTATTTATGATCACACTGGTCTTAATATACTGTGCTCACTCCGTGCACTCTATCAATATCGCCAGTACTGGTGGTAAGTATCTTGTGTTAAATACTTAGCGAGGTGTCAGACAAAAATGTAGCAGATGGTTTACTGTGTACACGATATAACACAACACACACATGCCATGCACATCGTATACTGGGTGAAGTGATTATACCTTCTCAGTTTGTCCTCTATTTTATAAACAAACCGAGGTTATGTTAAATTAGTGGAATTCACCCATGCAAGTTCTCGCGCTACTGTTGCGCTATGGACATGTATCATAATAATCGTATTTGTGTTGCCAATGTCTCTCTTGAGAGCTTTCGCGCTATTGTTACGTTATGAACATGCCTTTTAACACTGGCGCTTATGTGCCAATTTAAACGTCTAATGACAATTTGCCATATTTATCGTATAATTACATTAATTCATATGTAGACGTTCTTATCTGGTCCAAGAGGGGGGAAGAAGCACCTCTCTTACTTCACTTACTACGGAAAATAGGAATTAAAAAACGGAAAGAAACTCTTAATGAACGCTTGATCTAAACTGCCCAATAACTGAAACTAATCGTCAGGGCGTACAGCGGTATAATGGAATTATCTTACTTTATGTGGCGGCGTCTCCCTCATACAACCTAGAGCATGTCCCCTGGAGCAGGCTGGCAACCGCGAGGGCGTTTGAATAGTGTATTTATCGTCTAAGTTCCGGTGATCGAAATGACGTGCGCGTCATCACGTTGTGAAGCGTGTGACGTCGACAATCAAGAAAAGACTAGACCGTCGCTTTGGGATGCTAAAAGCTCACCATAATACTCGTCAACACGTATGACGAAAAATAGTGTGACGGAAAATAGTGTGTTAATTTGGCGCATGCGCAGTGAGAAGTTACCGGGTTATTTCAATCAAATTCAGCAAGTTTACTGAATAATATTATGTTATGTTCCCGAGGGAATCCAAATTGCCATATTCGGTTAATCGCAACTCACGTAGGAAACCACACTTTGAAAAAGTTTAAGGTATTAAAGGTTTAAGGTATAAAATATTGACCTTTAGGGATGTATATCTAGTATGCCTAATTGCGCCTGTACAGTGTGGAAAGTAATTATTTAAACAACTTCAGAAAATACAATCACAAGACAACGTTATTAATCTGAAACTATATTAATTAGAAACGCTGTCATAGGCTAGAACTACCTAATATGCTTAGTATTCAAACGGGGGGACAGGGGGGTTTGTTTTTGACTATATGTTCTAGCAAATGTGTCATTCAATATTAGATAAGTCTACAGCCTATCGATGATAGCCATTATTCGAAGGACTTGGGTTTTCATAAGTAGGTAAATAGTCATATTGACTCGATGTAGGTAGGGTGACTGCTGTACGAAAGAATATGTTGTTAGTCTCTCTCTACTCCTAAATCTTTAGGGAGTTGACCTGGTAAAATACACAGTATATTCCCAATTTCAATGATTAAGGCAATTCCAGGGTATATTATCATTCAACCCCTGGACATGGGTAGACATGCGATATATCCATCTCTGCTCTTTATCCAGCAACTCTTGTTGGATATTGGTTGTTTTGCGATCTAATTGTTCAATCACTACCCACTGCATATCATTTGGGGTATGATTCTGTTCAAGATAGTGATTTGTCAGGCGGGATATATTGCGCTTACAGCGGATGTTGCTCCTGTGTTCAACAATTCTAGTTTTCACCTTGCGACTTGTCATTCCGACGTACCTTAAATTGCAAGGGCAATTTATAAGGTATATGACATTCGCCGAATTGCAGTTAGTATGTCGACGAATCATCCATGTTTTCCCCGGTTCTAGACTGAGGGTTTTGGTGGTTTGAAGTTAGATGACATACACTGCAATCACCACACGGGTGATGTCCAGTTATCTTAGGTAAGCCCCATGCATTGATTATTGTGTTTTCTCCACAGTTCTGCTGTTTTAGGGGTCTTGTATGCACCAGACTATCCTTCAGACTCCTCCCTTTTCTGTATGAGAATAACGGCTTTTCCCATTCAAAATTGCCTGTATTCAATATGGCCCAGTGTCGTTGTACTATTTTTGCCACCTGGTTGGACACAGGGTTATATGTCGTGACACAAGTTAGAGGTACTTTGGTCTCAATTTGTATTTTAGGTTCTAACAGGCTTTCACGATTTTGATTGCGCGCTCTTTTCTCTGCCTTCGTGATTATTTGGTTGGGGTAGCCCCTCTTATTGAGTTTAAGGGTCAATATTTTTGCCTGTTGTTTGAAATCGTTTAGGTTATTACAATTCCTACGTAGCCGTAGATATTGGCCGTAGGGCAGATTCTCTCTCAGAGGACCTGGATGGAAGCTTGTATAGTGTAGTAATGAATTCCTCGCAGTTGGTTTGAAATGTGTCTTGGTATCCAGAACACCTTTATTGTGTGAGATCTCCAGGTCTAGAAAAATGATGGTCTTTTTGCTTATCGTGTTTGTGAATTTCAAATTCGGATCACACTCATTAATCCATAACAGAAAGTTCTTTAATGAATCTTCTGTCCCTTCCCAAATGAGGAACACATCATCAATATATCGTTTATAAAAACGTATATTATTTGTAATCGATGTGTTATTCAGCAAGAATTTGTGTTCAAAGCTGAATACATAAAGTCCCGCTACACTTGGGGCAAATGTACTCCCCATAGAAGTGCCAAACGTTTGTTGATACAGTTGGCCTTCAAATTCAAAATAGTTATGCTTCAAAGCAAGTTCAGCACATTTCAGAATAAATGACTTCGGCGTTTGATAATCCCAGTTGTTGTTATTTAAGGACGTTCTTAGTACCTCCAGAGTCTCATCCTGCGGGAGTCTCGTATAGAGACTCTCTATATCTAAGCTTACTAAGAAGCTTGTATTGGGATTGAATGTCAAATCTTTAATTTGTACTAAGAGATCTTTTGTGTCTCTTAAATATGTTGCAGTACCCTGCACCAGTGGTTTGAGAAAAAAATCACAAAAATTAGAAAGAGGCTCTAAAATAGAGCCTATGCCGGACACTATGGGGCGGCCTGGTGGTGGAATTGTGTTTTTATGCACTTTCGGGATTGTATAGAAATAAGGAATTCTCTCCTTTGAAGTAGTTAAGTATTGGGCTTCCTTTTTACTGATGTGGCCACGGTTTTCTGCTTCTGCGGCCAATTCCTGGATAGTTTCTTTCAATCCAGGTGTAGGGTCCTCAGTGATCGGTTTGTAGTTCCGTCTATCAGACAGCAAACGTAGGCATTCGTCTCTGTAAGCTGTCTTATCTTGTAGGACAATACCTCCTCCCTTGTCCGCTGGTTTTATGACCACAGTCTTGTTTTCTTTCATTGTAGTCAATCCATCCCATTCCTTTTTGGTCGTATTTTTAAATGTCTTATTTTCTGACAGGGCTTCGATATCTTTGAAGACAGCCTGCTCGAAAGTTGCGATTTCCACTGGTATGGTATAAGGTGGTGGTATAAATGTGGACTTTGGTTTGAAATTCGTATCTCCTTCCTGATGTTCATTGACCTCATCTTCTTGTTTAGAAAAGAAAGCTTTTAATTTCAACTTTCTGAAAAATTCGGCCATCTCACAATGGAGGCGGAACTTGTCTAAGCGGGGCGTGGGAACAAAGCCTAAGCCTTTATTTAGTAAGTTCAATTCTGTTTCATCCAGTACATGTTGGGAGTAATTTGTGACTAGGTTCTGCTGGTGCTCGGTCCCATGCGTTGTTCCTTGGACCTGCTCCTGGTGTATGCTCCCTCTTGGGAGTCGTCCTCCCAATGTACCTGTGCTTGTCTTCGTCGTTTTCCTCGTCCGCGCTGGCCATTCCCTAAAAGGGAACCTTTGGTTCGGAATCATGTAGGGAATTTGTGGAGGTGCAAAGGCGGGTTCCAGCCATACATCATTTGTGGTGGCACCTGTTGGAATGGCTGTGGTGGATATTGCATATGATTGCCTGGGTAGCCTTGATTCCAAGGCTGTTGCCATTGTTCGCTCTTCCTCGTCCCCCTTTCTTGTTCTGATAGCTACTAGAGCTAGAGCCGCTGCTGTTAGATGAGGCATCATCAGAACTATATGACTGTTCCGGTTCTTTTGAAGTTGGAAATCAGGATCGGAATAAGGATATGATTTAACATATGAGAACTTCTTTAGATCTTTTGAAAGTTCTGGATTTTAGACTGTGTCAAATTCTCCTTATATTCCTGCATTTCCTTGTTTACTTCATCTAGCCATTTTTTATATGATGTTAGAGTTGTTTTGAAATGGTTCTCTGTAGTCTGGATCTCTATTAAATAAGCATCTCCCAGTCTTTTTGCTGTTTGAATTATCAACACAATCCAGTCTCTTGTGCATCGCCAAGCGATTTTGGCCCAATCCCTTCGAAATGCGGTATCCTCGAGAAATATTCTCGGGGCGTTTGTAACTATCAGCCCTCTGGGAGCCGTGTTGGCTCTCAGATATTCAGTGAGTATTACGCCGTGAAGAATGGTTCGTATATGATTACGTTTCATTTCTGTAAGCGATTCCCAGTCCGTACTTTGAGATATTATTCTTGCTATGTTTAGATCTGCCATCAGCGGTGGCGCTGCAAGTATATCACTAATTATTTCTTCCGAAAAAGTTAAGCCCAGATTCTCTGCCATGTTGTACAGTACTTTGGCAGGTAGATTTGAAATTGAAGTAAGGTTAGGCTCTCGCAGCTGTGCGCTGCCAATTATTCAAAACCAAGGTAAAGAGCTAGGACACTAGGACGGCCGTCCTTGTCCCTGCAAATTTATAATATAACCAAAGTGGACGGCCAAGAAATATGGAAAAAATGACTGTCTGACATAAAATGTCTGGCACCTCAAAGGTTTGTTAAGAAAACCCTCACACGCCAACCTGGTTGGTGTCATGCTTCATCATCGGGTCCCAGCTGGGTAGCCGAATGCTACCCGGCTGTGCTACAACACCTGTTTACAGTGGAGCAGGTTTCAAGGTGAATGTGAATGTGATGAAGTGAGTGAAATATAAAAATACCTCCAGAATACTACCCGTTACTTTTATTCGTGGTAGTCTGGGATATAGTTAAAAAGAGACATGAGAGTGGATAAGAAACTACTAATATTCTACGTAGTTGGTTATATTATCCTTAGGTCGACATGTTTCAGCCCTTAACAAAAATATACGGGCTTTCTTCAGGACCTCTCAAATAAATAAATGTGAGTGATGTGAAAAAGTGTGATAAAAATTATTACCACATGAGATGCATTTTTAACACTCACGCTAAGGAGTGCTATTTATGCGGCAAGGACTGGCGATGTGTAGGTCCTTTTTAAAATGTAGAATACCTGTAAGGAAAAAGGCATAACACAAGACGAAATAAAAGAGAAAGAAAAAACATTAATACCACTATTTATGATCACACTGGTCTTAATATACTGTGCTCACTCCGTGCACTCTATCAATATCGCCAGTACTGGTGGTAAGTATCTTGTGTTAAATACTTAGCGAGGTGTCAGACAAAAATGTAGCAGATGGTTTACTGTGTACACGATATAACACAACACACACATGCCATGCACATCGTATACTGGGTGAAGTGATTATACCTTCTCAGTTTGTCCTCTATTTTATAAACAAACCGAGGTTATGTTAAATTAGTGGAATTCACCCATGCAAGTTCTCGCGCTACTGTTGCGCTATGGACATGTATCATAATAATCGTATTTGTGTTGCCAATGTCTCTCTTGAGAGCTTTCGCGCTATTGTTACGTTATGAACATGCCTTTTAACACTGGCGCTTATGTGCCAATTTAAACGTCTAACGACAATTTGCCATATTTATCGTATAATTACATTAATTCATATGTAGACGTTCTTATCTGGTCCAAGAGGGGGGAAGAAGCACCTCTCTTACTTCACTTACTACGGAAAATAGGAATTAAAAAACGGAAAGAAACTCTTAATGAACGCTTGATCTAAACTGCCCAATAACAAACTAATCGTCAGGGCGTACAGCGGTATAATGGAATTATCTTACTTTATGTGGCGGCGTCTCCCTCATACAACATAGAGCATGTCCCCTGGAGCAGGCTGGCAACTGCGAGGGCGTTTGAATAGTGTATTTATCGTCTAAGTTCCGGTGATCGGAATGACGTGCGCGTCATCACGTTGTGAAGCGTGTGACGTCGACAATCAAGAAAAGACTAGACCGTCGCTTTGGGATGCTAAAAGCTCACCATAATACTCGTCAACACGTATGACGAAAAATAGTGTGACAGAAAATAGTGTGTTAATTTGGCGCATGCGCAGTGAAAAGTTACCGGGTTATTTCAATCAAATTCAGCAAGTTTACTGAATAATATTATGTTATGTTCCCGAGGGAATCCAAATTGCCATATTCGGTTAATCGCAACTCACATAGGAAACCACACTTTGAAAAAGTTTAAGGTATTAAAGGTTTAAGGTATAAAATATTGACCTTTAGGGATGTATATCTAGTATGCCTAATTGCGCCTGTACAGTGTGGAAAGTAATTATTTAAACAACTTCAGAAAATACAATCACAAGACAACGTTATTAATCTGAAACTATATTAATTAGAAACGCTGTCATAGGCTAGAACTACCTAATATGCTTAGTATTCAAACGGGGGGACAGGGGGTTTGTTTTTGATTATATGTTCTAGCAAATGTGTCATTCAATATTAGATAAGTCTACAGCCTATCGATGATAGCCATTATTCGAAGGACTTCGGTTTTCATAAGTAGGTAAATAGTCATATTGACTCGATGTAGGTAGGGTGACTGCTGTACGAAAGAATATGTTGTTAGTCTCTCTCTACTCCTATATCTTTAGGGAGTTGACCTGGTAAAATACACAGTATATTCCCAATTTCAATGATTAAGGCTATTCCAGGGTATATTATCATTCAACCCCTGGACATGGGTAGACATGCGATATATCCATCTCTGCTCTTTATCCAGCAACTCTTGTTGGATATTGGTTGTTTTGCGATCTAATTGTTCAATCACTACCCACTGCATATCATTTGGGGTATGATTCTGTTCAAGATAGTGATTTGTCAGGCGGGATATATTGCGCTTACAGCGGATGTTGCTCCTGTGTTCAACAATTCTAGTTTTCACCTTGCGACTTGTCATTCCGACGTACCTTAAATTGCAAGGGCAATTTATAAGGTATATGACATTCGCCGAATTGCAGTTAGTATGTCGACGAATCATCCATGTTTTCCCCGGTTCTAGACTGAGGGTTTTGGTGGTTTGAGTTAGATGACATACACTGCAATCACCACACGGGTGATGTCCAGTTATCTTAGGTAAGCCCCATGCATTGATTATTGTGTTTTCTCCACAGTTCTGCTGTTTTAGGGGTCTTGTATGCACCAGACTATCCTTCAGACTCCTCCCTTTTCTGTATGAGAATAACGGCTTTTCCCATTCAAAATTGCCTGTATTCAATATGGCCCGGTGTCGTTGTACTATTTTTGCCACCTGGTTGGACACAGGGTTATATGTCGTGACACAAGTTAGAGGTACTTTGGTCTCAATTTGTATTTTAGGTTCTAACAGGCTTTCACGATTTTTATTGCGCGCTCTTTTCTCTGCCTTCGTGATTATTTGGTTGGGGTAGCCCCTCTTATTGAGTTTAAGGGTCAATATTTTTGCCTGTTGTTTGAAATCGTTTAGGTTATTACAATTCCTACGTAGCCGTAGATATTGGCCGTAGGGCAGATTCTCTCTCAGAGGACGTGGATGGAAGCTTGTATAGTGTAGTAATGAATTCCTCGCAGTTGGTTTGAAATGTGTCTTGGTATCCAGAACACCTTTATTGTGTGAGATCTCCAGGTCTAGAAAAATGATGGTCTTTTTGCTTATCGTGTTTGTGAATTTCAAATTCGGATCACACTCATTAATCCATAACAGAAAGTTCTTTAATGAATCTTCTGTCCCTTCCCAAATGAGGAACACATCATCAATATATCGTTTATAAAAACGTATATTATTTGTAATCGATGTGTTATTCAGCAAGAATTTGTGTTCAAAGCTGAATACATAAAGTCCCGCTACACTTGGGGCAAATGTACTCCCCATAGAAGTGCCAAACGTTTGTTGATACAGTTGGCCTTCAAATTCAAAATAGTTATGCTTCAAAGCAAGTTCAGCACATTTCAGAATAAATGACTTCGGCGTTTGATAATCCCAGTTGTTGTTATTTAAGGACGTTCTTAGTACCTCCAGAGTCTCATCCTGCGGGAGGCTCGTATAGAGACTCTCTATATCTAAGCTTACTAAGAAGCTTGTATTGGGATTGAATGTCAAATCTTTAATTTGTACTAAGAGATCTTTTGTGTCTCTTAAATATGTTGCAGTACCCTGCACCAGTGGTTTGAGAAAAAAATCACAAAAATTGGAAAGAGGCTCTAAAATAGAGCCTATGCCGGACACTATGGGGCGGCCTGGTGGTGGAATTGTGTTTTTATGCACTTTCGGGATTGTATAGAAATAAGGAATTCTCTCCTTTGAAGTAGTTAAGTATTGGGCTTCCTTTTTACTGATGTGGCCACGGTTTTCTGCTTCTGCGGCCAATTCCTGGATAGTTTCTTTCAATCCAGGTGTAGGGTCCTCAGTGATCGGTTTGTAGTTCCGTCTATCAGACAGCAAACGTAGGCATTCGTCTCTGTAAGCTGTCTTATCTTGTAGGACAATACCTCCTCCCTTGTCCGCTGGTTTTATGACCACAGTCTTGTTTTCTTTCAATGTAGTCAATCCATCCCATTCCTTTTTGGTCGTATTTTTAAATGTCTTATTTTCTGACAGGGCTTCGATATCTTTGAAGACAGCCTGCTCGAAAGTTGCGATTTCCACTGGTATGGTATAAGGTGGTGGTATAAATGTGGACTTTGGTTTGAAATTCGTATCTCCTTCCTGATGTTCATTGACCTCATCTTCTTGTTTAGAAAAGAAAGCTTTTAATTTCAACTTTCTGAAAAATTCGGCCATCTCACAATGGAGGCGGAACTTGTCTAAGCGGGGCGTGGGAACAAAGCCTAAGCCTTTATTTAGTAAGTTCAATTCTGTTTCATCCAGTACATGTTGGGAGTAATTTGTGACTAGGTTCTGCTGGTGCTCGGTCCCATGCGTTGTTCCTTGGACCTGCTCCTGGTGTATGCTCCCTCTTGGGAGTCATCCTCCCAATGTACCTGTGCTTGTCTTCGTCGTTTTCCTCGTCCGCCGCGGCCATTCCCTAAAAAAGGGAACCTTTGGTTCGGAATCATGTAGGGAATTTGTGGAGGTGCAAAAGGCGGGTTCCAGCCATACATCATTTGTGGTGGCACCTGTTGGAATGGCTGTGGTGGATATTGCATATGATTGCCTGGGTAGCCTTGATTCCAAGGCTGTTGCCATTTGTTCGCTCTTCCTCGTCCCCCTTTCTTGTTCTGATAGCTACTAGAGCTAGAGCCGCTGCTGTTAGATTTGATTGAAATAACCCGGTAACTTCTCACTGCGCATGCGCCAAATTAACACACTATTTTCCGTCACACTATTTTTCGTCATACGTGTTGACGAGTATTATGGTGAGCTTTTAGCATCCCAAAGCGACGGTCTAGTCTTTTCTTGATTGTCGACGTCACACGCTTCACAACGTGATGACGCGCACGTCATTCCGATCACCGGAACTTAGACGATAAATACACTATTCAAACGCCCTCGCGGTTGCCAGCCTGCTCCAGGGGACATGCTCTAGGTTGTATGAGGGAGACGCCGCCACATAAAGTAAGATAATTCCATTATACCGCTGTACGCCCTGACGATTAGTTTCAGTTATTGGGCAGTTTAGATCAAGCGTTCATTAAGAGTTTCTTTCCGTTTTTAATTCCTATTTTCCGTAGTAAGTGAAGTAAGAGAGGTGCTTCTTCCCCCTCTTGGACCAGATAAGAACGTCTACATATGAATTAATGTAATTATACGATAAATATGGCAAATTGTCGTTAGACGTTTAAATTGGCACATAAGCGCCAGTGTTAAAAGGCATGTTCATAACGTAACAATAGCGCGAAAGCTCTCAAGAGAGACATTGGCAACACAAATACGATTATTATGATACATGTCCATAGCGCAACAGTAGCGCGAGAACTTGCATGGGTGAATTCCACTAATTTAACATAACCTCGGTTTGTTTATAAAATAGAGGACAAACTGAGAAGGTATAATCACTTCACCCAGTATACGATGTGCATGGCATGTGTGTGTTGTGTTATATCGTGTACACAGTAAACCATCTGCTACATTTTTGTCTGACACCTCGCTAAGTATTTAACACAAGATACTTACCACCAGTACTGGCGATATTGATAGAGTGCACGGAGTGAGCACAGTATATTAAGACCAGTGTGATCATAAATAGTGGTATTAATGTTTTTCTTTCTCTTTTTATTTCGTCTTGTGTTATGCCTTTTTCCTTACAGGTATTCTACATTTTAAAAAGGACCTACACATCGCCAGTCCTTGCCGCATAAATAGCACTCCTTAGCGTGAGTGTTAAAAATGCATCTCATGTGGTAATAATTTTTATCACACTTTTTCACATCACTCACATTTATTTATTTGAGAGGTCCTGAAGAAAGCCCGTATATTTTTGTTAAGGGCTGAAACATGTCGACCTAAGGATAATATAACCAACTACGTAGAATATTAGTAGTTTCTTATCCACTCTCATGTCTCTTTTTAACTATATCCCAGACTACCACGAATAAAAGTAACGGGTAGTATTCTGGAGGTATTTTTATATTTCACTCACTTCATCACATTCACATTCACCTTGAAACCTGCTCCACTGTAAACAGGTGTTGTAGCACAGCCGGGTAGCATTCGGCTACCCAGCTGGGACCCAATGATGAAGCATGACACCAACCAGGTTGGTGTGTGAGGGTTTTCTTAACAAACCTTTGAGGTGCCAGACATTTTATGTCAGACAGTCATTTTTTCCATATTTCTTGGCCGTCCACTTTGGTTATATTATAAATACATTTGTGCCCTTAATTATTTCGCACACATGTAAAAAACGATGCTGCTCACTTTTCGGGTTACCTTCAATTTAACCCCCACTAACAAGTAAGCAACACACCCCGCAAAAGCCAATGCTCTCTTTTGAACATCTTAAGCCAAACTTACCATGTCCCTCTGCCCCGGCGGTGGCCGCGAGAGCTCCAGCGCATTGAGTGGGCCGCTTCCAAGAGCTGTACGGCTGCTCCGGTGAGACGCGAGAGCCCCGGGGTCCCGCCTCTGCTAGTCCTGGGTCCTGCAGGAGCCGCTCCTTCTATTAATGCTCACTACAGACGTGAGCCGGAGATGCACATGCGAGGGGTGCTCTTCAGACTGTATTATCGTGTTGTCGGTTATCATGCCGTCGGAAAACTTTCTCGTTGGAGAATAGGTAATTACTGGTTGACCTCTTGAAATTTAAAGAGCAGTGCGCCGTTTGGGACTCCTTATTTTCGGACTCCCCCACTATAACTGATCAATTTCAAGGAATATTCTTTAAAGACCTTTTATATAGGGTGTCTTGACCATATCAGGGGACGTACGATCTTTATTTTGAAATGGCACCCCGTGACAACCATTGGACCTGTGACTGATTTGTGTACGTTCTCTCTATATTACCCATAAGCCCTGACGAAGTTCCCGTGGCACAAGGGAACGAAACGCGTTGGCTGTGTGCCGGTTTTAACCAAACTACGTAAATAAAGAAAAGAAACTTTGGACAATATATGTTTCCTGATTGCTTTCATTTAGAGTGCACCTTCCTTTCTTATGGACTGGTGCTCTTCAGACACCTCGCCTTTGTGCCCGCCAAGTTCCCTGAGGTACCGAACCCCGTCTGTTGCACACGCACGCCTGGAAGCAAATAAAAGAAATAAACAACGTGTAGAAAGAAACAGACACGGAGGTCGAACTTTGCCAGACCCCAGACAACGAGCGCACCTCCGGCCAGTGTGCGTAGATGGCCACCGATGTAGGAATCAGCGCCGCTGCTAAGCAGTGTACGCAGAGCCAAAATTAAAATGCACGTATCCGAAATACTCTCATGCCGCTTGTACTGTCTTAAGGCGAGAATTGATATTGTGATAAAAGTCTGCCGCTATCGGTGTGTGTCCCTATTAAAAATGCAACCTGCTGTTCGAAGTGTCTTAATGCTGTGAAGTGCTGTGTGCTCACCCATGCTCATATTCCACCTTGCTTAAATACTAGTGCACGGAGCATTCTTAATTAGAAGTGCACAAGAAAAAGACTGTGCGCCCTATCGCCAGCAGTGTAAATAAGAAAGTTACCTTTTCGACGTGATAGCTGAATGTGCTATGTGTGCTTTGCTGAAACAGTGTGCAGGGCGCTGCCTCGCTTTACTGTAATGACAACGCCTCTCACTAACTGCAGCTTAGTCTGAAACGTATTGCTCGAGTCAGGGGCAGAGCAAACAAACAACATGAGTACGCCAAGCCGTGTGGACAAAGACTCATGTAAGTGGATGGTCTGGGAGTTAATCGGAGTTGGAGCTGCAAAGAAAAAATGATTGCTGAGTCAGCTGTGGAATGGCACGCCTGGGTGCTGTGTATGGCATTATGACTGCGCCCATAGTCGGGTTGCAACGGGACTTACTAGTACAGCTGGAAGCAGCGAAGTTCTACGTCCGCTTGTGCCGGTCCCCGGCTGTTCCGGAAGTTAATAGGAGTGGGAGCTGCAATGAACAGGACACAGCCTTTAAAGGGACAGAGAGAATGAGGAGAGGTCGCCGTTGCTCCACTCGGGCTCCTGCTTGACGGCGACCCGGGCCTGCGGTGCCGCGGCACAGCTTGTCAGCAGAGTGGAGAGCGTGCTCATGTACGAGTCCGGATGGGCGGTGCCTAAAGGAGACAGGGAGGGTACAAACAAGCCTCACTTTAAATCAAAAGCGAGCGTTTACCATAAAGTGTGACGCGCGCCAATGAAATGCGTGGGCGGAGCTTCCACTCCACTTCCAAAGTTGACCCGACGACAATAGATCTCGCAGAGCAAGCAGCGCATGCGCTGCGACGCTAGGCGAGACCTAAAAAAGCAAAACAACGAGCCACAGTGGCTAACGTTAAGAGCAGCTGAAGCCAAGAGGGCACAACCCCACACACATCCTACAGCGGAACATGCAGGAGACCAGAGATGCCCAGTTGGTCGCATTGGCAGAACAGCAGACACCGGGG
This sequence comes from Calotriton arnoldi, assembly GCA_963921515.1. Taxonomy (NCBI): domain Eukaryota; kingdom Metazoa; phylum Chordata; class Amphibia; order Caudata; family Salamandridae; genus Calotriton; species Calotriton arnoldi. The sequence continues at coordinate 324,779 of CAWUFW010003839.1, read as the reverse complement.
AACTGGCGCTCCACAGAATTACTGAAAGGGGCTGTCCCGAACCCTCTCTGTGTGTCCTCTTCCTTCTTGTTGTACTTTTCGAAGAATCGATGACACGAGGCGGGGCAGAGATAGCGCTGCCCATAGACAGACCGGAAAAGGAGCAGACTTGCACCAAGCCCAGGGCTTTAAGTGGGCCGGGTGTCACCGGGTCTGAGCACCGGCAGTGTTTTTTAAGGAGGCCTCGAAACGGGTCTCTATCTGGCTCTGTTTTGTCCCCTGGCACAGGCAATCAATTTTTTTCGGACTGCAACGACAGCAGGCACATCGATGTGCGCTGCTCACACTGCTCTCTTCTCACTAGTGCAGAAGTTACGGCATGACCTCATGCCAGGTGAGCGTTGTAGGGGAAGGGAAATCCTTTAAAGAGAGTCATTTTCTCACTGGATTTCCCTTCTCTTTTTGAAACACAGGAGCAGCAACATTGTCATGGTGTCACCAGGGCTGTAAGTGGAAGCTTTTTCAATATTATATACAAGCTATAGTTGCTGCTTATTTATCTTATGCAACTAACAACCATTGACAAAGCCAATAGTCCTGACTTGTAAGTATGATGTTACTTGTTGTACCATATCTGGATGCAATGACAGAAACAGCAAAATACAAGTCCGGCGGCACACAGTATGCTAAAGACAGATTTTTAGCGTATGTGTTTTAAGCCACGCCCTTAATTACATTGGCCACGCCCCTTTATGAGACCCCCCAGTTTTTTCATCCCACTTAAAGCCCTGACCAAGCCCCAGACCACCCTCCTGTAACCGGTTTCCCGATTGCAAAAGAAAGCAGCCCTCATTGGACCACACAGTGTGCTTGAGCAGAGGGGCACGCCCTCCCTGGGGGAGCCGGACTCGCCCCCGGTGCCAGGCCTCTGCTGCGCGTCAGTGATGGATGAACGCACTTTGCTGCCATGTCTATGGTTTGCAGCTGGGCATGCGGCCAGGGAGGCGCGCGGCATTGTGGGCCCCACCCTGGCCCTCCCCTGCCAGGTGTGCAATCCAGCGAACGTCTCGTGCACAGCGGCCCCTCCCTGACACCGCACCCCGGCAGTGAACCACGCCCCTCGCGAGGAGGCAGTCACCCGCATGTACGAAGCCCCTACACGCGGGAATGCAGAAGTGCCCCTAACGTTTATCAGCGCGCCTTGTGCACATAATCTGAAGGCGTGCGGCTTCGAGGTGCTATAAACAATGCGTGACTGGGGTACTCATTCTGTCGGCAACCGATGGCTAAAAGGCGGATACGATTCCGTCAACGTGTGAACCCTTAGCATGCAGCTGGCATCTACCCATGTCTCAGCAACATGCACTGCAACCCGATGAGTTATGAACTGGAATTTGAAGGTGGGATTTGCCTGGGAAAGCCTTATTGGTGCTTTACTACTCTTCTCTGGAAGTAGCGCTCCTACCGCTGATTTTATTCAGTGGGACTGAATGCAGCACGTGATCTGCAGCTCCCACACCGACCTCTGCAACAGGTGCATTAACCCCCCTCGGCCGCGCATTCTTTAAATATCAACACTGGCAGCTCTTTTGTGGGGAGGAGGTATGTGTCACCGAAGAGGAAATAAAACCTGATTGTTCAGCGCGATGCTCCAGTCCTGCCCGCCCGAGGGACAAGCTGGGGTGGAAATTCCAGATTTCACGCTCGTCTTTTTAAGACGCACCGACTCATCCGTCCTCGGGTGAATCGCTCCCGATCCTCAGGACAGGTTTTTCCTGATCGGCTTTAGTTTCTTTTCAGCTTTCCTTGTTATCTGTGTTTCTGTTGCTTCCTGCGAGCCGGATGTGACGACCTCGTCGTTCTTACCAGACCCCTTTGGACCAGTCACTTAACTCCCCTTGTGATGATTTTACAGGTGCAATAAGCGTAGAAAGGGTGTTTTTCTTTCCAAGGGAGCGGCCCGTACCCTAGCCGCATCGCAGAGGTGTAGTTGACTTGACACACCAATATTCGCTTCCCTCGTTAAGTTTCTGCCACACAGAGCTTCACCAAAGGAGGAATTTGCCCTCGCTGCTTTGACTTTTTTTTTTACACAAACTCCGTCGTACTCCTTTTTATCATCCTCAGAATGATGAAAGGCTGACTCGAACCTGAAGATGTTTTAATAAGTCTCCTATTAAAAGATCGCCACAGCAGGTGCATTCTTTCTACAAGCTATCTTGGTTGGTTCTTTCTAGAGACCCGTACACCCCTTAAACTGTGATCCCCCATCTGCGAGGGGGCGGAGCAGGGGCAGATTATAGTGCCGTTCAAACCATCATCGTTGAACAGAGAGACTCCTACTCTCGGTACGGGGTGGCTCCATGGCGTGGCGTCATTAGCAGTCCGTCGTTCGCAGCTCTAGAAGAGGGCGACGCCCTGCCCAGACTCCTCCCACTGTAGGCGGGGCCAGCACTAAGAGTTTGTTGGCGAAGATAACCACTGTTTGATTCTGGACCCGCTACTGTTGCACCTGCTGCTGTTGTGAGCTGGGGCCGCTGTCGTGCACGGCGCACCGTGTGATCTCAGGCTAGCCGCTCCAGGACACCGTGGCTCTGGTTCTGCTGCCGTTGCGCTGTGTGATCCTAGGCTTCTTTGAAGATGATGCAGGAAATTTCCATCACGGTGGCCTACGATGCGCACGTTTTCAGCCAGCTGTACGAGGAAGACTTCTTTGCCCGGCTCGTGGCGTTGAGCAAACCCAAGGCCGTGGTAAGTGACGTGCGTCACGGATGATGTGCCATGTAGGAGTGATGTGTGTGCAGTGGAACACTTTGTAATGACGTGAGGGGTACGGTGTACTTTGTCAAGGAAATACAATGCTTTCTATAACACATGTACACACTTTGTATTGGTGGAATTTCTACAAAATGTTAACAGCTGGTCCTTATTACTGGTAATATCTTACCAGTATGCTTGATGGTTCGCCTCTTTACTTTTTGTTCGTCTACTTTAAGCAGGTTATTTCTCTGCACCCCCAAACTCGGTGTTTTTGTTGCCTAGCCATGAAGATTCTCTCTCCGAAGCATAATATCTGTCTAATTCTGTTTTTCTAGATGGGGTGGGTGTGGAGGACCCGGTGTAGCGCTTGGATCCGTGTGAGGCGCTTAGAAAAGTGGGGGCATGCGCCTACAGCAGATCCCTGTGTCAGCCACGGGCTTAAGCGGGACTTCATCTTTCTTTCGATGTATTTAAACCTTTTATTTATAAGGGAACCCAAAGAGCGTGGCAATTAAACCACGTATTTTAATTCAGATGGAGTTTTACAATGCTAAGCGGTTCCTACATCTGTGAGAATGCAGATCTGTGGCAGGGTCTCCCGAGATTGTGAGTAAATGAGAATAAAACCTTGCAGAACTGCACCTCTGCCTCTTAGATCTTACTGCGAGTACTGAATTGGGTCTAGGGGCTTGACTAGTAGTCTGAAGCGACCCTAGTAAGCCAAGAGGAATGCCGCTGGCCTCCTTATGATCGCTCATATCCCGTCTCCCGTAGTTAGAATTCATTACTACCTGTAACCGGACGCACATCGAGCACTCTAGGGGAGGTGTGGGTAGCCCACACCGGGCCCTCCAGATGAAGATGGCCCCGGGGGTCCCTGGCACCCCCACCCCTATGAAAGCATTTATTTGTCAGAGTGGAACTTTTCACTGGACGCCTCGGAGCTGCCGCGCTACCCTCGGAGTTGGGTGAATAATCGGGTTCTCGTCTATGATGTGTGATATAGCGCCTTCCACCTCCGCCAGGCCAGATCCTCTACCACCGCTTTCTTCTCAGCGAGTTCTCAGGTCAAGCCACTTCAATGCGCTATACCCAGATTACACCACCTCTAACAGGCTTTGATTCTTTTATGTTGTTCCTATACAGGGTGTTGTGTATGTAATGCTGCTACCGCGCACCCCTCCCCTCACTTCAATATTGGAGGATGTAGATTAGGCTGACGTTGTTCTCGTTTTGCGACCTTGCGCTCCCCCTTTCAAAGGTCGAATTTGAATTCCAAAGGAAAGTTCCAAACTCTGCCATCAGCACTTTACTTGCTGACCTTCTTGAAGCCGAGCCGAAGTAATTAGCAGAGACTCCCACAGAAGAAGAATGTGCCTACATGGTACCTGATCGGCGCTTACACACCGCACTCAGTGGCAAGCATTTTATCAACCACTTGGGGGTAAAAGGAGGCGCTGCCCTAGCGGACTTGGAATTCGTGCACTGATCTGGAGCGCCCACCCCACCGGGGTATCACAAGAGGTTCCATTTTATCTGGACTTCTTTGTGTACCACTTGTGCAGAGCCAGCCCCCTGAGCCTGGGCGAGGAGTCCCAACGCTGCCCTCCCCAGGGTTGTGATTAGGGCGGGCAACTCTCCATTGTCACATTTGCAGGACACTTTGTACACGCAGAGACATTTGAATACATTTTTGGGGGTTTATCCTAAACCCCCTACTAAATCAGTCCATCTGAAAAGATATTTATCAGCCGGACACTGAGTTTATTAAGTGTGATCACCATTCTCGCTGAATGTGAGTTCCAATTCCTTTACACCCCCCCTCCCCGACTGCTCTCTATGCAACTTCTGCGCGACAGCTTAGAATCACAAGTCAGGTGTCCAAATGGATTTATATAGTCTCAAGCTTTGAAACGCCAATGGTAAATTATGCACCATGCATACTGCACAGTAACAACCTGGTGCCACAAGCCCTGGTCCAGGGGGCACGTTTTAGCCGTGGAACTAAATTACCTGCCATCTAATCTCAGCTTTACCTCTTCACCAAAATATGCTGGAAATAAACATTGGATTCTAATGGGCCCACGACACAGTGACATTTCCCTGGGAAGAGTGACCCCTTGGCCTTGCCATCGGAATCACTACCCTAGTGAACTAGTTGGGAAGTGGAGCTAATTAAAGCCAGGATGTGTTGCTGTTTAGATGGCCACCCCCTGCCTATTCTCCTCCCACAGCGGGTGGAGCTAGTCCCATTCTGTTGTGCAGATGAAAAGCACTGCATAATCCTGGAGCGTGCTGTACAGACAGCACAGCGCCCATCTGCTTACACGGTGTGATCTTGGACCTGCAGCGTTCCCCATGTGTCTTAAGATGTTATGCTGCTGCCTGGTGTGACCTTGGACGTGTTTCCTGTGGGGGTCCAAAAGTGCGAATATCACCGCAGTTTTTGGTCCCTTTCTTGCCGTTGTGTGATCTTGATCCTGGCTCAATGTGTGACCTTAAAACTGTTGCTCATACACCCTCTAAACTCGAACGTGCTGCTGTGAGATCTTAGTCCTGCTCCTGCTGCCGCACTGTGTGATCCTAGGTGTTCTTCCTTGTGTGATCTTGGGACATGCTGCCTCCGCCTTGTGTGATCCCAGACCTGCTTCCCAGGAGCCTTGGACCTCTGCTGTCACTCTGTGTGACCCTAGACTTGTTCCCTGCCTCTACAGGAAGATGATGCGTGAAATCTCCATCATGGTGGCCTATGATGCTCACGTTTTCAGCCAGATCTACGAGGAAGTCATCCTAACCCGGCTAGTGGCCTTGAGCAAACCCAAGCCAGGGGTAGGTGATGTGCTTCATGGGTGATGTTCTCAGTGACTGGTATAGACTGTGTGGCGTGCACGGGTTAGGTGAGATGTGCACAGCGCTTACAAGTATCAGCAGTCTCTCTCTCTCTCTCTATATATATATATATATATATATATATATATATATAATGATCACCTTTGATTCAAGAATAAGAGGAAACGCGAAAACAGACTAATAGGTGTTGAATTCTCAAATGTTTAAGAGGATGCCAATATTTCAACCTTTTAGCAGAGCTCTCAGGCTACCCGGTTCCATGTACTAGTAGCTCATTTAGTCTTCTGGTTTTTTTCGGTGCCTTTTGGGATTTGCAGTCATATGTATAACCTTTTATCAAACGGCAACTACAATTCCCAGAAGTCAAAGAACATTCCTAGGCCGGGTGAGCTCCTCGCATGGACCTGGTTTCTTGAGAGCTCTGTTTCAGGGCTGCTACTCTTTATTTTTTTCTGCTACTGAGTAAAAGATTTGTCTGGTCTTCTCAAAGGATCTGGGTGCACGCTTCTCTTTTCTTGGAGTTTTATTAGTACCACGTTTCGAATTTCCTCCTACCATATTGTGCTCGCCCTCTGCTTCTTTACTTTTCTAGGGTGTCTCCTCCTAAGAGCCCCTCATGCACTTTGACTGTGGCACAGTGGGGCTCGGTGGCCAAACACAGTTTATTTAAAAAAAAGTTTTCTATAGCGCGAACATGACCACCAAGGGTATCAGAGCGCTTTACAGTTCATACATCAAGAAGGATACAAGAGGTAAAAACAGAACACCAAACGAAAAACAAAGATAACAGTCTTGTAGAGTTGGGCGCCCTAGGGAGCCTTGGGAGCTAGGTCTCGAAGGCAGAAGTTTCTTCATCCGTATTGTTTCCTTCCTTGAAAAGGCAGTGGCGGGATTCAGACTATGTAGCGAACAAGGCCATAGGAAGAATCTTTTTACCCCCACAGAGCTGCCTGCTTGGATTACTGGTCCATAGCTATGGCGGGGATACTACAAGCCCAAAAATTCCAAGGTGCTGTAGCCAGGGCTGACGGTGTCAAACTTGGATCGAGGGGGGTGCTGGTTCTTTGGTCCGTATTACGGCCCCAGCTGTGTAACTTCACTCCGAGTTCTCGCTCTCTGCCCCCGAGTGAATCCTGCTCCCCCTTCGCCAGTGCAGCCAATAGGAGCATGTAGCATGCAAATATTCCCCGAAGCAGGTGTGTTTACCTCACCCAAGCCCCCTGGGTGAGCGGAGTGTTATTTCCTACAGAGGACTGCACAGTAATAATTCACAGAAGAAGAAGCCACAGGTGGGGCTGTATATGTATGTTTGAAAAAAGTAGCAGTCTCTAAGATGGCGCTCGCTGCCGACATCTTGAAGGTCACGAGTTCGAACCCCTCCAGGTCCTCCTCGGCTCATCTCGAGTTTCATTAAATGAATAACTGGAACTACTCGGAGATGGTTCTGATCTAATCACGTGGTGCTTTTTACGCCATCCCTTCAAAATATGTTGAACTCATGCTCTCAATCCCATACCTCCAATTAAGAAAATTAATTTCACATTTGGTACAATAAGTGGACAAACAGAACATATGTTTCGCACTGTGACTGTGCAGATCTGATAGATTAAGGAACTTTGCCACACTTGTAACGGCAACATTTCCTTTATTAAATAAACGGCACACACATTTATCTGTGCCACTTACTCATCATTTTTAGGTCGAGCCTCGAGTAGCGCGCAAGCGCTGCTCTGCGAGACTTATAGTTAGGGAGTTTGAAAAGCTGACCAGACGCTCGTGCGTCATGGCCTTTTCCCTGCTGTTATGCGCGCGGCAGACATGTGTTTCCAATTATCGTGCCCAGACACGGGCGCGATAATTGGAAGCACATGCTGGCCGTGCGGGGAAAAAGGCCATGACGCACGAGCGTCTGGTCAGCTTTCAAAAGCCCAGGCTGCCGCGCTTGCTCGCCCCCGCTCCTTTCTTGTCATTATAGCTCGGCTGCACACAATACAAAAGGTATACCCTTTATTACAATACGCGTTTACATGTACACTTGTTCTGCTGAACGCAGTACTGTATTTTAGTTTTACAACCACTGTTATACTCTAGGGGATAGGAAACGGAAAGATGGTGTCAATAGAATGGCATCCGTTTGCCCGAAAAAAAGTCTTACATTGTTGTGGAATAACTCTTTGAATAGGATTTGCTATATGTTCTTAAGATACATTTGCATGTTCTATACTGTTAGAATCTCTGATGTATAAATAACTATTTGTGTTAAATAACCAAAATAGCTCGCTAATTACACCACAGAACGTGCTGCTCATTTGTCTTTCATTGCTCGATACTCCGTGTATTTAGCCTTTCATTGCCCCATGATTCAGGCAACTGCGTTGCATAATGTGTTCGCCCATTGCCGCATAATGCCAGTGGTCTGCATATACTCTAACACCTCAAAATAATTTCAGTCAGTCCGTGATTGCACAGCATGTAAACTGCAGGTTTCTTGGCTTGCATTTTCGTTGCAAGTATCACACAAGGAGCGGCCCTGCCTGTGCTTACCCCTGAGCAGCAGGGACCTGGGCTGTGGGGGAACAGAGTCCCTGTTCTTCAGCCCTTTTCTTCTCAGCAGAAACCTGCCAATTAGGGAACCAATTACTGTCGATTGTGACGAGCTTTCATGCGTACTTGTCTCATGGGGGCCCATGCTCTCTGGCCATTAACTCGTTTCACCGAAGGCCCTGGCCTCCAATCATTAACGGCATGGGCCAAACTGGGACTGCTGACCTGGAACTGAAATGTGCGAATTCTCTGAACTCCGCAGACCCTATCACCAGTCTTCTTTCATAAACAGCCCTGCTTGTCATTTAGTTCAAACTACGATTTGTTGACATCTGACTCAGGATTAACCTCATCGAGTTATGCACCTCTGCATGCAAAACAATCTGAAATCGCATTTTTACCTAAATTGTATATTACTTTAGAATGTTGTTTAACTTTCGTCACCTACCCGTTTCACAAGGTTCAATATTTTTTCGATTGGACTCTCAACAGTTGAGCTCCAAAGTTTGTTTATACCTGGGCATATGTAGATTTTGTAGATTTAGATGCCCTCCTTGTGACATTTAATTTCACTACTCATCCTCTCATACATGACTTGTTACTTTTCATGGTATTATTTACCACTGTATCTATCCACATATACCCCCGAAAAGGACTCAGGGTAGGGAACAAGAGGCGCGGGGTACTAGGAGAGGCAGCCTCCAACATGCAATGTTTACCACAAGAAACCTCTCCTAGTTCAGTGACCTAAGTGCTTACAAAATTATGTGAGTGCTGACATCTCACAAAAAGTGAAAGACTGGTCTCACACACCACCTGGTGTCATGCTTCATCATTGACCAGTCCTCGCCCCCTAAAAACTTGGTTTGATAAGGGACGGGCATACACCTGAAGACAGGGATGCACTTCTAAATCTAAGTGGGGACCCTTATAAAAGAAGTGAGTTAAAAAACCATTACAAATGCCAAACTAAATTTTAATGTGACTGGCATCCATATGGTTATTAAAAACAAAAGTGCGGTGAAATAAGGAAAATTACTGTCCTCCCACCGTGTGAGTAGTCAACATGTTTCTGCCTAATGGCCCATTTAGGTCCGTGGCATTCATCAGGACTTATCAAACAAGAATAATGGGCTCCACCCTTACCGGAATTGGTTAGAGGTTCCACTGGGTGGGGTAAAAATATCACACTCCACCTTTTTGAGGTAAAAATCAAACCCTTGTGGTGGGACCTACTTGCCCCATGGGAGGCTGTGGACGGAATGCCACTTGTGGCAAGACGTGTAACTGATGCGTCTTCCGTCAGTACACCTACGTCTCCACTCGATCGGGGAGACGTAGGTGTACTGACGGAAGACGCATCAGTTACACGTCTTGCCACAAGTGGCATTCCGTCCACAGCCTCCCATGGGGCAAGTAGGTCCCACCACAAGGGTTTGATTTTTTTACCTCAAAAAGGTGGAGTGTGATATTTTCACCCCACCCAGTGGAACCCTCTAACCAATTCCGGTAAGGGTGGAGCCCATTATTCTTGTTTGATAAGTCCTGATGAATGCCACAGACCTAAATGGGCCATTAGGCAGAAACATGTTGACTACTCACACGGTGGGAGGACAGTAATTTTCCTTATTTCACCGCACTTTTCTTTTTAATAACCATATGGATGCCAGTCACATTAAAATTTAGTTTGGCATTTGTAATGGTTTTTTAACTCACTTCTTTATAAGGGCCCCCACTTAGATTTAGAAGTGCATCCCTGTCTTCAGGTGTATGCCCGTCCCTTATCAAACCAAGTTTTTAGGGGGCGAGGACTGGTCAATGATGAAGCATGACACCAGGTGGTGTGTGAGACCAGTCTTTCACTTTTGTGAGATGTCAGCACTCACATAATTTTGTAAGCACTTAGGTCACTGAACTAGGAGAGGTTTCTTGTGTTAAACATTATTTACCACTGAGCACATATTTACCTTATTCCTCATTCTTTAAAAATAGTCACCAGGAACGTAAGCGCTCTAGGCAAGGTGGCACAAGAGAAAGGCAGCTTTTCTAGGCTTTTTTAGGTCGAGCATTCGAGACCTCTTGTATATACTTTAGCACCACCACAGCATCACTCAGCACCACCACAGCATCACTCAGCACCACCACAAAATCACTAAGCACCACCTCAACACCACTAAACACCACCTCAGCATCACCAAGCACCACCTCAACACCACTAAACACCACCTCAGCATCACCAAGCACCACCACAACACAACACCACCTCACCATCAATAAGCACCACCACCACAGCATCACTAAGTACCACAACAGCATCACTAAGCACCACCACACCACCACCACAGCATCACTCAGCACCACTAAACACGACCTCAGCATCACTAAGCACCACCACCACAGCACCACTAAGTACCACAACAGCATCACTAAGCACCACCACAACACCACTCAGCACCACCACAGCATCACTAAGCACCACCTCAACACCACTCAACACCACCTCAAGCATTAGCATAGCCAATAGGTCTCGCCTTTGGGGCCTTATAAGTGTTTAACCATGCAACAGTTAATGTTGTTGCACCAAGGATATTATGCTGCATAACTAAATACTTATAAGGTAACAAAAGCGGGACCTATTGGCTATGCCAATGCTTGTTTCATGTAGTCACCTCCAAAAACACAGTCTTCTTAAGAAAAAAGTTCTCCTGCCGTGTGTCCTGTAAATATGGCTGTGGAGAAGATTTATGGGTTTATTGTAAACACAAAGAAACACTGTTAATTTACGGGTAAATATTCAACGAATTCCTGAGGATCAGGCCTCGGAGAACATCTGCATGTAACCAAAACACTCGCCACCCTAAGAGCTCGTGGTTCTAATCGAACCACAGGATTTACTTGTTTCCTTAGCTGTGGCATTTTCCACATAATGATAGATTTTTCCACTTCTGACACATTTACACCACATGGTGCCTAATGTGAGGTTTTGTTTTTTGAGAAAAGGAAACTTGTTTCTAGTTTAAATTGATAAAAGGATACTGAAACATTGTGCATGGACTTCAAAACAAGTTTCAACACTGTGCAGAAGTTAACACTTAACTTCTTTACCTGAATTAAGGCATGTAAAGAAGTGAGAATTTCGCCCAGATACTGTTAACGTCATAATTTGTGAACTTAGGTGATGGGCTTTTTTTAACAAAACGAAAAAAAAGCGCTACATACTTTAATGGGGTTCAAACATTTTATAAACAATTGCCATTTTATTGTCATGAAAATGTATTGTGTCCTGTATTCATCTTAACTATTCTCAAATGAGAGGTTATTTTAGTTGGCTGACTAGGCCCTCCTATAAAGCATGCGACTTTACCCCGGTAACAATGTGCTCATGTTCAAAGGATTTACGCGAAGTAATTGAATGAAGTGGCTGGAGATGTTATTCTTTCATTCTCTCCATTAAGGGCTGGTGGGTCTCTCGAGAACTTGTTTTCCTGGTTTCCCTTAGGAATGCAACAGACCCCGTCTGATCTGCTGGTCGTGAAATGTTTTACTGGCGGCCTCTGTGCTTCAGCAAACATTTTTCAAACATGTCACCTCTCCTTTTGGACTTTTTTTCCAATGTATAATCTGTGTTGCTATTTTAATGATGCTAACGTTTTCATCATTAAAAAATAGTCTGGCTGTTGTCCTTTGGTTCAGAACAAATCTAACAGTCCAGGCAGCACTGGGCCATAGGAACAACCAGTACCCAAGTCACCGATGAACGTTTTATCAACCTGAGAAGGATGAGGGGTCAAGTATGATCGCCAGGATATTATGCATGCCACTCTCAGATCTCTGCTGCATGTGCATAAACGCAACAAGCTTTTTTTGGTGTGGCTTGCAGCAGGTGCCGTGGTCCAGTGATCAGGTAACTGTCCCGGACACAAATGTTAGGTTGGTGAGTGTGCTGCATTCTGGGGGCAGAGAACGGAATGCCAGAAGAGTACAATGTGCCCCTTGTGTTCCTGAGGGTCACGCGGCTATTCCCTCATCTCCCCACAGACTAAGTCCAGAGCTCTGGATAAGCCCCAGGTAATGAAGTGAGGCATTGTCTGAGTTCGTGGGATTTAGTGTGTGCAGCAGAGCAAGCCTCCCTCAACGGGTACCGCACATTCCACACAAGTGTCCACTTCTTAACACGCCTGTTACAGATACATCACAGGCAACACAAGGGCAGGATCCAGTCACACTCTGAACAGGTGCAGGACATGCAGTGCCAATGCAAGCTTTATGCACACTCAGAGCAGATCTAGTGCAGGCTTCCTCCCGCAAACACCTAGAAGAGGTACAGAACATGCAGCACCAGTACAATATATCTCCTAAGCATAGGTAGACAACGTGCAGCCAGCCCCCCTCCCCCCGCAAAAGAGGCACAAATCATGTAGCACTAGTGTGGGCTTTGTTCACAGACACCCCAATAGGCACAGCACCAGTGAAAGCGCCCCTCAAGCGCAGACGCGGTACAGCACATCCATTACAATGCAAGATTCTACCAGGCACACACGCGACTATTACAGCACAGCCTGTAACAGTGCAAACATTCCTCAGTCCGGATTGGTACAGCGTGGATGGCAACAGTGCAAGCTTCCCTCACTTACATCAAATGTTCGAGATAGGCAGCAGCCGGTAAAGCTTCTCTTGCACAGAACATGTACCAAACATTCAGCATAAGTGCAAGCTCACACCTGCACGTGCACACGCACAAACACAAGGTAACCGAACTTCTAGCACTCGTGCACTCTCACCCCAACACACAAAACGGGTACAAACATGAAGCACCAGTAGGAGCCGCCCAAACATAGAACGGATACAGAACATGTTGCACTTGTGCACGCTCTCACCAGCGGGTACAGAACATGTAGCACCAATGCAGGATTCCCTGCCACCACAAGTACAGAACGAGCTGCACTAGTGCAAGCCCCCGCACACGCAACAGGTACAGAACACGTAGCACCGGTGCAAGCTTCTTTCACTGACACCACAAAACAGGTGCAGCGCCAATGTACACTTCCTTCAGACTTAAAACAGCTACAGTATGTCCAGGATTCTCTCAGACACGCACACTGCCTTGTTACACAACAACAGTGCAATCGTTCCTCTCAAAACTAGTCTAGTGTGCATAGAAGCTATGCAAGCTTCCCTGCCTTGGAGGACATGTAGCCGGTGGGCAGCAGCAGTTAAAACTTCCCTTACATAAAGAATGGGTACAAAACATGCAGCACCCGTGCAGGCTCCTTCTCGTTATTTCTCTCATACACATGCACACCCTCATGAACTAACACTCTGGTGCGGGAATAATGCCAGTTTCCCTCACACACAGGTACACCGTGAGATGCTCATTCCAAGTTTCCCCTGGACAACGATTGCACAAGCAGCAGCACAAACTTTATTCATGCACAGAAAAGTGTTGTTAAACTTTTACATAGTGACAGGTATGGTACGACCAGCAGCTGTGCAAGCTTCATAAACATGCAAACAGTACGGTAAAAGGCACTCTCAGAGCAGCAACAGTGCAAGCTTCTGTCATACTTCCACAACATGAACTACACAGCAGCAGTACGTTTGTCTTAAAGACAGAGCAGGTATGGAACCAGCAGCAGCAGGGAAGACCCTACACACAAAAAACAAGTCCAGGTCAATCAGCAACAGCAGTGCAAGCTTCTCTCACACACATGCACACCCACACAACAGGTAGAGCACAATTTGCACTCATAACCGGTATAACATATTCTGCAGCAGTGCACGCTTGCTTCACAGTCACACTTAAACAGCACAGCATTGGCAACAGCAATACAGGTTTCCCCTGCACATGCAGTAGTTGCAGCACAAGCTGCAGGAGTGCTAAATTCTCTTCTCTACTTTCAGGACCAGTGCAACTCCCGTAGCAGAAACAGCACACATCACCTGTATAACCCTAAGAGGTACAACATGGCTCGCAGTACTACAGATTTCAGTCACGCACGCAGAAGGGAGACATCATGTTTTGCGCGCTTTGCACATAGAAAACTAGTAGCATGGCAACCGTAGCGTGCACGGAATGAAAGTAGCTCCATCAACCTTCTCACTTTTCTCCATGCAGCGCCAGCTACTGTCTTCAGATTATTTTTGGAGCAAAAATTATAGGTTTATTGTCAGAATCGTTTTATTGTATTCTGTGCTTGCTTGTTAGATGAGACACCATTAGCAAATAGTTATTGCCACAGGAGCGGATATAGGCCTGCATTGGACATATCACACCCCATGTCTGTCTACCTATGAGGGCATTGTTATAGCACAAATCCTTCTCCCTATAGGGTCTCTTGGCTCTGTAGAAGATAAAATAATTTATATTGGTATGAAAAAGAAATGAAGGTGAGTCAGCTAGGAAACGGGCACATTTTTGAAGTCTCACTACAGATATCGCCAGCTCTCGGTTGGGAGACAGCACTGTATACAATACTCCACAAAGCCAATCCTTGCTCAAGATTGGATAGCTTTCTTGTCCATTTCAGTTGTCATGCTCCTATTTGTTTCTTTACTCTCTTTGTGTGATTGCCACTCCGACTGGTGCTTTTTGGTTTCACCATCGGTAGATTAGTCACTCGTCCTGCATCAAACACAGTACTGCAGCTAAGAAAACAGCCACATTTAAACTCCAGTTTGCTGCATTTTGATGCCACCTAGGTGGTCACTAGAAAAACATGCAGCAGAAATGTGGAAGACAGAACATCCACCTTGACAGGCAGTGAAAACTACTATGAACAAGCTTTAGCGATGCCAATTGGTGTCACTTGCAAGGAGAAGCGAGACCAGTTGGCAATGCCAGTGCTTCCTGTTCTCTGGTCTGCCACCGCTCATTTGCTTCTTTCTTTTACCACCTTGATGTAGTTCTGTCTCACCAAAGAGTGTTTGGGGGCATTTACTGACTTAGTTAATGATGTCCTTGTAGTTCCACTGTATGTAATTGTATTTCACATGGATACCCTTGAGATCCGGCGTGGATCCGTCCCTTGAAGGTGCTGTGCTTGGTGTAGCAGAGGTGCCAAGCCAGGAGGGCAGATGTCCTCTAGCCTCTTCCTTGCCCCCGTGGCTCCTCTGTCTTGGCTTTGCCCGCTTACCAATGGGGATTCGGTGAAAGGGAATCGCCCGTGGCCTTTCTGTTGACATAGTGGGTGCAGCCGTCTTCTCTCTGTGTCAACATCCCTGGCGAGAGGATAAACGCACCGAGGTGTGCCCTGTGGAGGAAAATGAACGCTAACTTCCTTCAGCGGTGCGAGACAGAAGCTCTGACCCTGCCAACGCCGGCGCAGGACGGGCGAGGGAAGTCTGGCAGGTTGGGGCCTGGTAGCTCAGGGCTGCCCGCTCCCGGGTGAAGCCATTGAGGTGGGCTCGAGAAGGGCACTGGACAGTGAGACGTCACAGGTTGGGGTCACTGGGACAGCTTACGCTTGCAGACGAAGGTCAGGGTGGTAGCTCGGAGTTGTCTATTTAAGGGGGCAGAACACAGGCCCCCCACGGCTCTGCTTCCCCTGCACAGGGACAGCTCTGGTGGGTAGCACAAGTAGTGGGGTTTGACTCTGAGGAATTTCTAGTTAGCACCGCAGGGAGGGTCAGGGCCTGGCACACTCTCGGGCGGGCACCCCAGGTAGTGTGGTCCGAGCACCGGCGCCGCTCCGCCTCCTCTCGGTCGACTCTTGTTTACTCGCGCCGTTCTGTGGAGGAGCGCGGCCTGTTCCTCCTGTTCGCGCTTTATTCCCTCGCGGCTGGTTTCCTGGAATTAAATAGCACTGGCTGTTTCCCCTCTGGACATGTTTCTTGTCATGGTACCGCCGGTTACCAAACCTCTTTCTTCACACACCACAGGCTGTGCCGAGGTTCACACAGCGCTGTCTGAGGGCTTCGAGTTTCCGTAACCAAATGTGTGAATGTTTACAGGATGTGCTGTTAGTTACTGGCGTTGCACGTTACCACGTGACGCTGTCGTTATTAAGAAACACCAAAAAAACAGCACCAATGTTGTGGCATTTCTACTGCTCTTTCTTTCCACTGGGTATACGGAACTACTTAATTTTTTGTGCGTGGTCGGACGAATGTTGGATGATTTGTGAACTACAAGTAATTGTTTCTGTGCGTGGGGCTTGGAGGTTTGCTCCAAACTCGTCGCAGTGGCATGCAGAAGCTTCTTACGCATGGCGTGGGATGTGAAAACAGACTGAGGACTAGAAATGCAGATTGCTTCTGCAAACCCATCTCACTGTTAGCCAGGCAGCTGAAGTCATGATTTCGACTTTGCTGCCTTCCTCAGTTCTAGGTGAATGCTAATGATCTGCATTCTTTTGCTGAGCTTATTGTAGAGTTGATTGTATTTTCAGGGAAAGAGCTCCAGCCCAGCGCTGGTGTTTTTGAATGGGGCAGTGATGAGGAGTGGTGCCGCCTGGAACTGAAGTTTCATCTGTGACTGTATTGTCTTAGTTTGAATGATAATACGATTGATCTGTTCTGCCAGTTTGCTTTTGAGAAATGCACAGGACTTAGAATTAGTATAATCTTGCAACAGTTAGCTAGAGTAGTCACATGTGTTCAGGTTTAGGACTTGTCTCGCAGCAGTGTTCTGTATTTGCGGAAACTTGCTTCTACGATGTATAGAGTCGAAAGTAGAGCGCCCCTGGCGTAATTGAGACCTGACACTTGGGTTGTGTGGCACACATCCTGTAGGAAAGCATGGTATGTGAAGATACATTATGATGCTCTTGTCTTGTGAAAGTAGCTTCTGGTCACTTGCTAGCTTGAGGGTGGAGTCCATGTTTGCACCCCGGAACTTCACTTCTGCTAAGGGCATGGGGTGCAGCCCAGTCTCTGGAGGCCATGAAAAGCAAGAGACATAATTCTGCCATGTTTGACAGATATACTATGGAAGAGTTAAGCTTCATTTGGTTCTTTAGATGCCAGTGGTCTACAGCTATGAGGCAGTCATGTGGCCAGAGATGTGCAGGCCAACTGTTTTTCCAGTTCTAAGATGATCTGGACATCAAGTAAGCTTGAAAGAGTGTGCAGGGTTGGTAAGTGGAGACGTGTGTGCATTGAAGAGAAGAAGGGGTGCAGTTGTTAAGCATTGGAACACCCACCCATGAAGTGAACTGTGAATCGCAGAATGGAGGAAGAGTGGACTCTGGCTGTGAGGCAGGACTTAACCAATTTCAGGACCACACCCGAGATTCTTGTCTTTTTTTTATTTTTTTTATTCTGTTTTACGTTTTTTCCTTGAAAAACAGATAAACGGTACTCTGCGTGATGTGCAAGAAAGTCCAACACGATCACTGATTACTGACACAATACACATGATTATATATTATGTCCCAGTTCAGCAAGCGCGGATGTGGCCTAGTGTCTGGTTCATGGATGTCACCCTGGTGGAGGGATGACCTGCGGGTCTTGGGGCAGTTCAGGTCATTTGGAAGTAATCATAATTGTATTTATATAGCGCACACTACACCTGATGAGGTGTCGAAGCGCTTTTCGGCGAGTAGCACGCTACTCTGGAACCCAGAAGGATTAGTTTTGAATTAGTATAGGGAAATTTGTGATAATTTGAGCTGTGGACATGTGTTTCTGTTAGTTGGATTGAAAAGGATAATGGAGGGATAGAAGATTTAAGAGTCTAGAAAGTGTTTATTGGGAGATCATAGTAGTAAGAAGAGGTTTGGAATGAGTGAAAGGAGAGATGTAGGAGGGAAAAATCTAGAAATGGATTAGGGAGATCATAGTAGTAGTTTTGGTATGAGTTAAAGGAGGGATACATGAGGGTAAAATTTAGAACAGGTTGTTAGGGAGAGCATAGTAATCCCGCTAGTTCCCATGGATCTTGGAGTGTTTCTTTGCGCAGCCTCTATTCTTGTAAACTGCCTTCCCTGCCGCTGCACATTGGTCTCTTCCTTGAATCCATTCTGATATGGGAGGACTTTATTTGGGATCTCCAGTGACTGGCTACGTCTCGTTTGCCCAATAGGTGGCCCACGGAATTGGCATCTTGTTTCCCCTATTTCCATCCCAAGATTCCTGTCTTGATTAGACTTTGAGCTAAGAGTTGATGGTCAAGCTTCTGTGAGGTTGGGCAAGAGCAGGGCAGCACCTCCATTTGAATCAGAAGTGTCTTTGAGGTCAACCCAGATGGCAATCAGTGCAGATTCGGGACAAATTCCAGGTCGGAACCTAAACATAGCATACTTCTCTTGCTGAGAGGAGCTGCTTGTTTTGTTACATTTAACAATTTTTTTTTTACGAAAGCTAAAGACCTGAGAGAATTTCACCTTCTCATTAGCTTAACTAGGAACAATCTGTTGGATGTTGGTCTGTAATAGGTACGTTCATTCTGGTGAAGCCCTTGCTTCTTCAAAAGGGACATGATGTAGGATATTTTCAGGCCTCTGTGCAGCTCTCCAGTTGATAGGGAGTAATTCATGTTGGCACTTCCTGGTGATGCAGCAGAGGATGTCAGACCGTTGCTTTTGAATTTGTTTGTGGGGCGTTGATGAGCTCCCTTCATTGCTTTCTTTTGTTGAGTGCGATTTGAAATAGCAAATTGTAGGTTTTCTGGTAGATGTGACGTGATTTTCCAAGATTAACAAGAGGAGGGGATTCTTGCATCCTTTCAAAAGAATGTGTGATTCAAGATTATTAGCTTTATTTGAAATGTCCTGCTAAGGAGTTGCGGAGTACTGGGAATGGTTGGTGCAGGTCAGGGTGCATCACAGAACTCAAAGACGATTTTGAAAAGTTATTTAGTTTGGGTTGTTGCCTGTCCGATGTGGTTAGAGTAGAACGATCTAATGGCTTTCTTAATGGTTGCTTGGTAAGTTCTTTGATGGTTGCTTGGTACATTCTTTGAGTCATTGGGTTCGATTTGTTTTGTTTTTGTACATGATTGCTTTTCTCCTGTGTCGTTCCCAGATTTCTGGTTTCGTTTATTTATAGCTTTATGTTCAGTCTGAACATCCATCTTTGCAGCTACATTTTCAACGCAAGTTCACTCCACCAGTGTTACAGGGCGTAGACACTAGAGTGGTGGCGATGCAGAAGAGCTCCTCGGGGCTTAAGACAGGATAATCACTGCTCACTTTTTGCATTCGGATACTTTAATGAGATGCAAAACTTGCCTCGAAAACTGGGTAGGGATGTGCAGAATATCGCATATCAGTACTCTATAGCTGGACAGTGTCAAACTCGTTTGAGCGGCCACATGGTAGACAGGGGCTACTGGGCTCTAACAGTGGCGGTTGTGGTCGTTTGCCTCTGGTGACTTGGGGCCCGTCCCGCTATGCCTCTGTAAACTGTACAGCCATTTCCACATTTGACTCTCACTCTAGCAAGGGTGGAAGAGCTCAGAACTCCGCAGTCAAACTAATGCACAGCCCAATTCTTGTCTTTTATGTAAAAGAAAGTACTTAAATCACACAGCAGAACAAAATACTGCTCAGTTTCGTTGCATTAGCAAATACAGGGTGGTACCCCAGGTTATGATCTCCAGTTGCTATACCCCCTTTTCCTGTGCTCTCTCCCCACCCCGACGACTCTAGTAACAGGTGCAGATTACTCCACTTTCACCCCCACAGGTTTAGATGCATTACTCAGTTTGATAGTTCTTACCTGTGTTAAAATAAAACAACACGTTGGGAAGCCAAAAGTCTAACATGCATTTAATGAAAAATAGCGAGCAGCACAGCAATAATCCAGAGACAATTGTCATTTCAAACGACTAGAGTTCTCACCCAAAACAGCCAGTTGAAGCATGTCATGCAAAAATGCATGCAAATGTGAACTTTTAAAAAATGTATTTTAATTTTTTTTTCTCAAAACAAGTCAGTGGAGTGTAAACATGTAACAGAAAGTTGTTACTGAGCAGGTGGCAGGATCTTCTCACTGAGAAAATGTGAGATGTCCTGGCAACCAAGATACAATACATGAACACACTGCTGACTTCATTTATTTCTTTAAATCACGCTTCTGGTTGCCAATATCGAAAGCGAGGGTATGTTTTATTACGAGATGCAGGAAATGTGAAAATGTACTACTGCAAAAAAAATGGCTTCTAGGCCTTCTAGAGCCATAAATCCGTATTTGTAAAGCGCGAACTACTCACCCTTACGGGTCTCAAGGCGCCGGGGGCCGTCGTGGAAATTAAGTGAGCTATTGCCCAGAGTCACAAGGTGCTGAGCTGAGCTGCCGCCGGAGCCGGGGATCGAACTGTGAGCCCTGTGCTCCGAAGTCAGCTGCCCTGGCCGCTGCACCACACCTCTCAGCCATGAAACTTAGCAAGCATAATGGTGCATGTTGTGATATATTGGTACATGGGAACATTCATGTTAAAGCAATAGGAATGTAAGATGATATTTTCACATCCCGTATGTTGATTTGGGCTTAGTCTCAAGTTCATGTGCACAATTCTTGGGCCAACATTGTAGACCTCCGTTCTCTCCGTGAACTAAGGGTTGAGTTACCTGCATGATGGTGCTTATGGTGGTGTGTGAGGGTCAGGCACAGCATGCATCCTCTGCTTGCACAGTAGCATCCCTTGAAAGAACAAATCAGCAGCTTCTTGCTACCAGTTTTCATGGAATTTCTAAAGGCAGCCTTATCTCCATCCTCCTCACTTTGGTGTCCGGATTGCCAAGCAATACAGTTCTACTGTCTGGAGAAGCCATGCAAAACTAGGCACATTCACACTGAATCCTACTGACTTCAGTACTCAAACCTCCCCTCTGCCCCCCCCCGCCCCCCACACACACACAGAGTTATTATTTATGATGAGGGTATTCTTAGTGCCTCCCTTGATGTCACAGGACAGGTCCTGGACCTCACATTGTCAAGAACAAGCCAAGATTAGATTGAAACTAGGCCCAAAATAAAATTCGGGGTACCAGTTTCACATGCAGTCGAGCACTGAAGGCTAGGGGTTTACCACGCAGGGGGCATTCCCATTCCACAGATAAGTATTCCAATGATCTAGAACTCAAACACATAGGAAAAGGGAAACTATAACCTATGGAGTATTATGTTCAGCAAGACCACAAATTAACATAATACATCAGACAGCGGTCACAGGTTTCTCAGAAGCTCGATGCGATTTATTTTTTGGGCCATAATATACATCATTCTATAATTGTTTTTAACCTTGCCAAAGGTTTCCATAATAAAGGCTACTACCACTTTTGAGAGACAAGTTTACAAAATTAACATATCTGATAGACACTTCTAGCTGCAGATTATCTAAGAATATCCACAGGTGTCAGACTGGAGTCGGACATTTTTGAGCAATCCCTGTGCGTGCCAGTAGGCGGCATCGATTGGCTCTGTGTGGTGTTATTAGCGGCATCAGCGCTGGAATAAATGTGCGCAGTGCCTATATATGCACCACCCCAGCACATGCCCTCAGTTCCTCCTTTGTCACACCATCAGCGCGGATCCAGATGGATCTCCCCTCTGTCGCTTTTTGACTTACTTCTTTCAACGTTTTCTTGAAGTATAGTGTTCCTTTTTTCCATCTTTCATACAGAGATTTCCCCGAAGAAGCCCACCTTGTGGCACCTGTCATCGATAGATGTCAGTGACAGACACCCACTTGGTATGTCTCTGGCGCCTGGAGAGGGACCATGACTCTGCAGCATGTGCGGAGAGCAAGACTACGAACCTCAAGTCATCTGCGAGCAGGCCATGAAGCTCTTCTCCGCCCACCATGTGACTCCACACCTGTCCAAGTCCAGTTTGCGTGGAAGGTCTTGGGCCACTCCCAGAGTCGCTCGCTTTGGTCTTTGTCACACTCAAGGTCAGCTTCTAGTAAGTCCCATAACAAGAAGTTGAAGTGCTCTTTGACTTCTCCACTTTTCTCCCATTCTTCAGACGATGCAAGGGAATGACGCCACAAACCCCAACCTCGCTCGCTGGTGGTCCCTGTGCAGCCGGTGTAGGGAACTGGTTCTACTCCATGCTTCCCCAAATTTCCTGGAGCCGGAGCACCTCCGCCCAGCTCTGAGAGTTTTATGAGGCAATGGGACCCATTTTTGGGGAGTCAACCCCCTTTGCAGCACCTTTGGGTCACACAGGTTCGAGAGGTTCTTCAAATAGGGTTCAGCTGGCAAGTCCGCCCTTGGTGGCAGTCGACCCCTTAGGATCTGTTGGTGGATCTATCGGCTTCAGCTGAGACATCCTCCTGGAACTGTTCCAGTGGCGCTATTCCCGGTGGCACCTAATCCATTGTAATTCACAGCTCTGATATGTAGCCGGACTGGTGTTGCACAGCGTTGATTCCAGCACCGACTAGGCCCACACAGCCTGAAGTGGAGACAAAGGCTTATTTCACTAAAGGGGTTACTGAGAAACACAAATGGAGGGGATCTGATAATCCCTATACCCACACTGACCCTCTAGCAGAGTCCATGGCCGATGACAACTAGTATGAGGACCTGGCTTACACCAGTGGTCTGGACACCTCACCCACTGGCCTCCTCTCTTCTCCCACATTGGCTACGGAGGAAGGGGCTTCCTTTTGCAGTGGTGGTCTTGAGTGCGGCTGAGGTCCTGGACCTGCAGCTGCCCACTGTTTAAGTCAAAACAAATGTCTTGATGGAGGTGCTTCAACCTGGGGTATCCCCATTAGAACGCTTACTACCCTTAAACAAAGCCCTCACTGATGTCCTGATTGGGGCCTGGGCCAAACCCGGCACAGACAATCCTGTGCATAGGACCATTGCTCACTGCCATCACCATACTCCTGGGAACCCACCTTCCTCTCCTATCACCCTACCCCTCAGAGCCTGGTGATCCGGGCCTCATCTTCCCGAATCAATCCTGGTGCGTTCCCTACCACATCACCGGATAGGAAATCCAAGAGGCTGGATACCTTCGAAAAGAGGTATATGGTTGTGCAAGTGCTGCCTATGGTCCTGGATGAGGCCCGGGCCATACTCTCCCATGCAATTTCTGATGGGCGAGACGCAGCAAAGTTCACGATCGGATGTGGTTGGATACCACTGACTCACTTGGCAGATCTATTGCATCTTCGGTGGCACTTCGATGTCGCGCCTGGTTGAGGAATACTGGCTTTTCAGTGGATGTCCTCTCATATTAAGCGATCCTTTAGGACCGCACTTTGGCACAGTAGTCATTCCTCCTCAGCTTGGCTCGGTGCTTTTGGTGTGAAACATCAGTCAAGAACTGAGGTTAGTGTGCTGGTGTGCCACCTAAATAGGCACCGCACATGTTACTTCTGGCACGGGCGATGCCACATTCTGGTGTTCAAGAGGATTGCTCAAAAATCTGGTTTTAGTCTGGCGCCTGGGAATACTCTTGGGTAAGGAATCTGCAGCTAGAAGTCTCTTTATCAGATGTGTTAATGTTGTAAACTTGCCTCTCAGAAGTGGTAGTAGCTAGCAATCATGGCTTACACTAGGTGGTAGTACAGGCAATGGAACTCCAATACAGTATGAATAGTAACCACACTAAAAAAGCTCAATATCTTGTCGAATAATATCTTTTAAGATGGCCTGATGCGGAGGAGGGGGTTATAGAATGAAACTCCAAAAATGTACTGCGCCACTCAAAGTCCACACGCTCCCCAACAAATGTCTTCTGATGTCTTTGCAAGTGTAAAGTGTCTCCAGACACGTAAAGTGTCCATCAAAGTGATAATGTAAAGCTATTCAATCCAAGCACCACCTGGCAGTACATGGGTCTTCTGATATTCTCTGGAGTCCTTAAGTTTATAGTTGGGGAAGGAAGTTCGCCGTTTTTTTTTCTGGGGCCAGGCGGTTGGAGCCATGGACTGTGTGCGATGGATCTTGAGTTGTTCTACGTAGGTTGGCATGTTGGTGAACTCCCTTTTAAGCAGCTTAATACAGATGTCTGAATAAAAGTATTCCCAGAAAAGATGTCAGGTATGTGACGCATTCGATGGATCTGGGTGTTGAAGCACATTTTGAGTTTGAGCCGCAACTGGGCCACCTGTCCCTAAAGTGATGTACTGAAGGGTCGGTTGATGGCTTTGTTTGTGGTTAGGAGCTTAAAGTCAATTTGTGTTTGGGTTGGGGCCTAAAGAGGAATCTTAAGATATCCAGTGGGCATATTACTTACTTCAGACACCATCACTATTCCCCGAATCCTTAGTGCTAGCAGCTGACATAAGAAACACTAATAGAGGCAGTGTGATGGTCTGAGAAATACTTCACCCAGTCGTCTAAATACCTGCAGGTCACAGTTCCAGTCCCCACAGGGCCAACACTGCCTTTGATCCTTCCAGTGTCCACTGCTTAAGTACTAATGCATGAGATGGTAACATCAAAGGGCCTAGTGGGCAACACATTCTGTGGCATAAACTTTACAAATGAACATTATCACCCACCTGCCTGGCACCCTGCATGCCTGTAACAAGAAGGGCACCACTGAAGCACTTCCCTTTTCCAATTTATTCCCCTGCTTTCTGTGACATGGGCTACACTCGCCCCTTGTCCTTTGTTCTACCCAAGTTCCCATGGCCTTATTAATGCCTGGCAGCAGGCTCAGCCCTCTTTGCCCTAGATTGCGCTGACAGTCAGCCCCTGCTGGATCTCACATGTTGCAAACATTTGAAATCTGGGATTATACACTCTGCTTTGTACTTCACTAAACAACCAAAGAGATTTCACTTTACCCCAAAAAAAGACCATCGTCATTCTATATTTATCGAACCAAAGAATTTCTGGTAGACGATCAACTCTTTGTTGGGTTTGCAGGGGCAAAGAAAGGGAAGGCAATTCAAAAGAGAACCATCTCTTGATGGAGCAGCCTTTGCATTAAGATCCGCTACACAATGGCCAAGAAAAAGCCCACTGAGAGCTACAGGTGCAACTATTGTGTTAGCTAGCAGAGTCCCAGTCCTGGACATTTGTTAAGCTGCTACGTGGGCATCACTGCACACGTTTGCCAAACACTTCTGCTTCAATAGTCAGGTCTGGCGAGATGGGCACTTTACCCATTCAACCCTCCAGGACTTCTGAATCTAAGATGGTCTGCTGATCCACCTGCTTTTGTGTCTATTCTAAGGTAAGGAATTCGCATCTGGAAGTCTATTTCAGATGAAAAAGTTGCTTACCTTCAGTAATGCTTTCTGTGGTAGAGACTATCTAGTCGCATATTCCTTACTGATCCTCCCCGTTCTGCGAATTGTCTTTGTCTTCTCACATTAAGAGATCCTTCAGGACCTCACTTTGGCACACTAGTCATTCCTCCTCAGCTTGGCTCTGTGCTTCTGGTGAGGAAAAACAGTCAAGAACTGAGGTCGGCGCGCTGGGGTGTTGCCTATAAAGGCACCGTGCATGTCCCTTCTGGCTCCAACGATGCCACGCAGAGCCAAACGACGCCACCTACCGGCATGTAAGAGGGTTGCTCAAAAGTTTCCGGTTCCAGTCTAACGCATGGGACTATTCTAAGGTAAGGAATCTATGGGTAGAGTCTCTATCAGATAAAGCGTTACCAAAGGTGAGTAACTTGTTCTTCTGTTACCCAAATGGAGGGAAATTGTCAAAAGTATTGAATCATAAATGACAAATATCCGTATCCATCGCTCATACTGCCCAGTAACCACCTAATTAATGCCACAGGACCCAAAGTAAGGTCTTGCAATCTACTTATGTCTTCTTCCCATTTCAGAAGCATTCAGAAGCTATGAAGCATGCTCAATACAGGTAGTGTGCTCTTAAGGACAAGACTTCTAACAAAGTAGGCAAATCACTGGTGTGGGCAGATAGCAGAACCAGACGTAATCCAGTGGGTATATTTTGGCCATGGATACTTGAGATCTGTTCTCAACTTTACCTAAGTATGCAGGAAATAAACAATATTCTACAGCTGAACATGACTCACAACACTGTGAAAGGTCCTCCCTTGGCCTTGCAGTCCAAATCAGTGACACCCCAGTTCGTGGGCTCGTTGGACACTGTTAAACTTGGAGGCATGTTTTTTAATCCGACACCTCTTAATTTGGTCAAATTATGTGCTCTTGTCAATCACCTTTTGAAAGTATATCTCTGCTCCCATTTTGGCAAGATTGAGAGTCTTTAGAATCAATCTAAAAGCTGCACGTAGGCGTTTAGTTAATAAAAACAATGGGACTGGATGTTACTTGCAGAAGGAAGACCGGGACCAGTCTCATGGTATATGAAACAAAATGCAATATGGTGGCAAATGTGTAGCCTTTGGCGCAAGCGGGAGTGTGCTGTGTTCTCAAACTGATTGATCATAGGAAAATCATACTCTTCCTGTGCCTCTGTCAATTTCTGCGCACTTAAAACAGACTTAATGGAAGAAATAAACACCAAAGATATATATATATATATATATGGCCATTATAGGACCCCAGCATGGTTTTCATTCTCACATTAAGAGCTTTTTTGCATCTCTAAAGATGAAAATTCTTCTGTAATTGCAATGTGTAGGGCTCCTTCTGTGCTGCAGTTCTTCCTGAAGCCAACGACACGCATCAATTTTGCCAAACATATATCGCGTAATGATTGCGAATTGGCATCTCACAGTGCCCCTGTATGCCGCTCTGTGGGCAATAGGACAGAAGCCAGGGTTTTGGGCCAAACCTTCAAAAATGCAGGATGGCTGGTCATCCTACTGGCCTTCCATAGCTGAAAGGTACATGGGTGGGCCGTGAAGATGGCTGGGTGGGGGCATAGGTCCCACCTTCTCCCCCACCACTAAAATGGACACTACTTACCTGCCTCTCATCTCCCTACTCCATCGTGGCTGTGTCCAAAAAACATCTCAAGACTCATTTAAGTAATACTCCAGCCTACCTACCTTTAGATACAATAGCTCCTGACCCTCCCAGCCACACACTCCACCTTTTTCTAATAAGGTAAAATACAGGCTTTAACAAAACAGTTTAAGGACAGATTGATGCCTTCATAAAACTCCACTTTACCACCATCCTGGAGCATCTCATCTACCACAAAAATCCAAGATGCGCCTTGTTTCCCCACCCATATGCAGAACATACTTTGTACCTTTTTAAGGTTTTTGATTCTTTATGTATTTTGAGGTATGCAATGTATGTGTTTTTTTTATTTGCAGCCGTCACAAAGTTCTGTGGGAAACTCCAGCGTTGTGGCTTTTATCCACTTTAGTGTGAAAATCTGGGCAGGACAAATTATGTCACACAAATTCTGATTGAGCTTTAGTAAAATTGGGGGGCTTATGATTTGCTTCACAGAGTGCAGTATGTGTGTTTCTCCTGTGCAATACTGTTGTGCACGGAAAAGCTCCTCAAAAGATACTTTTGTAGAGAAAGTCAGCATACATTTTCTGCCTTGTCTGGTTACTTTAAATGAAAATTATTCTGCAATGTAGTGAAAAGCGTGGAAAAACTTTACGCAGGCACATGTAAATATTGAAAACTGCAGCGGCAAAAATTGAAAACTTTGCAAAACGTAAGGAAACAAAAAAAAGTGTTGCACAACCCTACTTGTAACATAATTCGGGGGATGTCAGAGCTCACAATGACCTTATCTTATCCTGGCATAAAGCAGCCTCAGTCCATGCTCATGGCGTGAGTACACATTGTCTCTTCAGATAGGACTCTCAAAAAGGAAGGGTCATAAGACAGATGCTGTCAATGCCACCGAGGCTCACCCACAGACCTGCATGGGCCAGAATAAGACCACTGGGGCAGTAGGCCAAGAACATACTGTTTTCTGCAATCTTTACATTTTTTTATCATCGCCTGCAGTGGTGGCGATAAGCGGGTAATCCGTGGAGGTTTGGCACAAGACGTTCCTCTATCCAAAGCCCTCTTCCACGCTTTTGTTCCTTCATTAACAAGGAATTTTCATTACATCACGCAATTGAGTTTGCTGCTCCCAGCTGAAGGCCAGGGCTTAGGTCTAACTAATTAAACAACAGCCTCCCCCGGGTTTTTCGCCTCCAGAGACTTCAATGTACAATAAATAACCCGTGCAGGGTAAGAGTGCTTACGTCTTTTAACTAAAAACAAAATGTTGTTCCTTGCTGTCACTGATTAAACGTTTTCCGGATCTGCTAATCAAAAACATTAACCGTGTATCTTAATCTTTAACTTTCTATGTACATTCGTGCCCGTGGAAAGCTATGATATCGGTTATCCTTCATTTCGTGAGCTGATTCCAATCCCTGAGTCAGAAAGTGACGTCAGTGGAGGGCAGAAAGACCCACCTGTTGATCGGTTACAGCCACGAGGAACCGACTTGAACAGTCGCCATTTCACGTCGATGCAAAGTCGAATGACATTTTACTTTTTTGTGCACACTTTGCTACTTTAATAGTGTTGGCTGCTGCACACTGTGATCACTCTCCTCCCCTGATATCACTTCCTGTTTCCAGAGGTTGATAGCGTCACCAGAATGGAGGACATCCTTGCTAGGAACAATGATTACGTGAATTTTAGAAATAAAATTGATGGGCAGTTATTGTGAGTGGTAAATCTGGCAGAAGTTAGAATGTTGATACCAGGGAGCAGCATATTGTCTTGCTGGAATGAAGTATACATTATTATTAGCCTAATACATGATATTGCACCAGTAAGAATCACCAGTCCCATCTAAACTCTCCATTTGTGCTCCTACATACACCCTGTGTTGTGTCCAGCTTCACTTCTGCTATCTCAGCACGGTTGCACCTCTTAGACTGTGCTTGGCCTATTCGTCTCGCTGTCATACCTCTCTTTTTTGCTCCTGACGACATATAAATGTTTAGCGTCTTCTTCCTCTCCTTGCTGAACTCGTGGTTAAACCATGCATCGTTTTGGTTGGCCCCCTTTGGACTGTTCTGTTTTTTTGTACAAGGCAGCTTTTGCTTTGCACTTGGCTTCTTGGGGCTGTTTGTTGGGGTGGTGGGGGGGCGGTCTAGAGACAGGTGCGGTTGTCTACTAGTTGTGAACTAGCACACTGGAAGTGGGTTCTGTAGGGAGACTGGTATTGTGGAACTTCCTCCAAGCTTATGTGGCTTTATGGGTGTGTTGTGTTTTGAGTGTGGGGTGGATGACAGTGACTGTGGCTTCCTGTCCAGTGTCTCCCTGACACAGTGTGGCTTTGTGCTAGTATTGGTACATTGAGTGCAGTGTCTCCTTGCCCCAGTGTCTCAATGCTACCTTTTCCTTGTGTTATTGCCTTCTTGCTGTTAGTGCCCTAGTATCACTGTCACATTTTCTTAGTGTTATTTCCATCTGTATCCCAGTAGCACTGTCTTACTGTCCTTTTTGGCGTCTGCTTGTGTCCTAGTATCAATTTCTCCTTCCACAAGTGCAGGTATCTCCAGCCGGTTGATTTACATGATACCAGTAGCTCACAGACACCTTCAGAGTAGCTCACAGCCTTGGGTTCATTTTCCATTCAGTACATGGTCACATTTTTCTTTTAAAGTTAAAGGAAGGCTGTGTTTATTTTACATTATCATCAGGCTGCAGATATGGCCTGATAATGAGCAGTGCTCGAATCAGATTTATAACCCAGGGTGGGGCAGAGAGGTGAAGAACTGAAGCTTTGAGGTATTTAACTCTTAAGTCCCCGTCAACTCAATATTGGAGCATGAGCACAAAATGATGTTTCTGAATGCTTTTACATGGGAGAAAATTAAAATGAAGCATTAACTTGATTAAGTTGACTCTTCATTTCAGTTTCCCCCCACTTCAAAGTGTTGCATTTACAAACAGTAGTCCCCATTTCAAAGACTCGCATATATACACAGCAGGCATCTTGCTCCCAGTGGCTAGTAGACCTGGTGTCATATTTGTAACTGAAAAATACAACCATTTTTTTAGGTGGAAGAAATTTAAAGTACAGGAAAATGTTCCATAATATGAACATTTTTACAGAACATTTTTCTGCAATTTAAATTTCTCCCATTATTTAAAACAAATGGTTATATGTTTCTGTTAAACATGTAACAGTGCCACATATGGCGAGAGGTTCATTTACCCATACACATATATTCAATTAATTTGCACACATGTTCATACATCCCCCAAAGACCACACTCTCGCAGACACATATGGCAGCCCTGTTATAGTGCCCCTAGTCAAAGTATTTTGTTCAAACCATCGTATCTGTCTCTGTGGACATTAGGCTTAACATCAATGAACCTGGGTTTGAGGGTGTCTAGTAACACTGCATGAGTGGCTTGACCTGCTGTAGCGCCTACAGTTTTCACTGATCAGAACTAACTCTATACAGAAAAGAATGGAGACTCCTTCCATAGTGTTAGTTGTATTGTTCTAGTGTTAGTTTTTTCTATGTCCTAGTATCGGTTCATTCCCTATCTGTCAGTGTATCCCTGATTGAATGTCAGTGTCTCTGTCCTGGTGTTAATGTCTTGTCTGCCCTAATATCTGTGTATTCCTAACTGTGTGTCCCCATGTCCCAGCATTAGTCTCCCTGTCCTGGGATCTGGTTTTGCCTATCACAGGTTGTGTGTCTCGCATTCCCATTATCTGTATCTTCTGGTCGTAGTGTCTGTGCCCCTGTGTCCAGTGTTAGTGTCTTCTCTATGACAATGTCAGTGTATTCCTATGTGTCAGTGTCTCCCTGCTGCAGTGTCTGTGTCTCCCTTCCCGTGTATTGGTGTTTCCTCTGTCCTAGTGTCAGTAATCCTATGTCTCTGTGTCCTCGCTATCCTTAGATCAGTGTATTCCCGAAGTGTCTGTCCCCAAGTCAGTGTCTGTGTCTCCATGCCCCAGTGTCTGTTTCCTTGTTTGTCCTAGCGTCAGCAGGCCTCGACAGATCTACTCGCCCACTCGCTATGACGAGTCGTATTTTATCAGGGCGAGCTATATTCAGGGCCTACTCGTCCCTTCTGACCAGATGACACACATCAGGGGTCCTGTTCACTCACAAAGTGAAGGAGCGTTAAAGACACTTTAAACCTTGTTTTTATCTTGTCGCATTTATTCTGTGTTCAGAGACAAAGCTCAAAAGTCAGTTTTACATCTACAATTACTTTTCTTTCTCTGGCTGCAGCGTTTGAGGATTTTGTAAAGTGAACTGTCTGACAAACGTGCTGTACAAAAAGTGTGAAATGAAAGGCTGTAGGATGTCGTGTTTTATTCTAACACACGTAAATAGCTAAAAAGTGAACTGTACAAACATTTTAAATACATTTCAGTAGTTCTGAAAGCCCTTGTTTTGTAATTCTGTATGAT
The DNA here is from genome assembly GCA_963921515.1 of Calotriton arnoldi. Classification (NCBI taxonomy): domain Eukaryota; kingdom Metazoa; phylum Chordata; class Amphibia; order Caudata; family Salamandridae; genus Calotriton; species Calotriton arnoldi. Next base: position 293,431 of record CAWUFW010003839.1, on the reverse strand, counting down.
GAAAAAAATATTTTAATGGGGAAAAAAACAAATCAGTACACTTTTACTTGATGTGCAAATGATAAATCTGTTTGTTGAAACCCAATATCCACAGATTGCTGTTTATACACTATATAGTTTTATAAGTAAAACTGCATGTTAGTGGGAACGTTTTTGTCCATTTCATAGGAAAATGTGCTGCCTCTAAATGACAGTGCACAACCACCTCATGCTTTAGTATTATATTTATTAAAAGTGAGTTTTTAAAGGTGAACTGAGAACCTTTCTTGCCCCGCCCTTGATTGCAATGCTATGAGTGAACTAAGAGACAACCTCAAGGGTCATGTGTACCCTATATGTGAGCTAGATTCTGATTATGCATGGAACAAATGTTTAGTCTTTTAAATCAAACCAAATAGGTTTTTTGTACAGCAGGAATGCTGAACTCCCATATTGGGAGATGCTCTCATATGTGATAATGAAAAAAAAGTTGGCTCTGTAAAATAAAATATTTGCATAGGATGACATAATGAGTTTACGGGTCCAATACATTACAATTAGGTGGAGTAAATTATTCAAGTTTCTAGACCTGCAGGTGAAGTAACATTTTTATGATTTTTCAAGACCTGGTCAGTATCCCTGTTCTAGTGCCATTGTCTTTTCTGAACTTACATCAGTGTATCTCTTAAGTGTCAGTGTCTACATGTCAATGTATCCGTGTCCCCCATTCCTGTGTCCCTGTCCCCTTGTTACACCTCTCTGACACAGTTTGTGTCTCCCTCTCCCAGAGTTAGCGTCTTACCTGTCTTAGTATGAGTAAATTCCATCTCTCTGTCATCTGTCCTTCTCCCGGTCTCTGTGCTTTACAGTTTCAGTGTTCACGGCTCCTCCCCACCCGTGCTCCCGGGCCCAGATAAAATTGTGAAATCATGTGCAGTGCACACCCAGCGCAGAAACCAAATGTACACAGGCGCCGGGGCAGAAATGCAGTTTGTGGACTGGTTGGTCCACGGTGCGAGCTGGCTCCAAAAGTCTTTGAAACTTTAGATCGTCGGAACATGGCAAGTAGCTATTGGCCTTGAAAGTGATGCCATCTGTATTGAAATCTCAAAAGTGCGAGAGACTCTTAAAGCTAACATGCCGCGAAACCGCAAATAGCGGTGAACAGTGGTAAAATCCCGATGATCGTAAAACCATTGCTAGTGGAGCTGCTCTGTCTGGTTTTGGGAAGGCCCAGCTCTGTTCTGCTGTTGCACTGCCAGGGCCCACGAATGGCATCCCCCATGCCACCAACCTGCCCCCTGTCCTCACGCGGCGTATCTGAAAGAAACACGTAGTGATAGATTCCTTACCTTAGAATATCCCCAGGTGTCAGTCTGGATCCGGAAAGTTTTCGTCAGCAGTACCCCTGTGCGTCGGAAGGTGGCGTCGTGCGGCTCCGCGTCCGTCGTAGGCGTCGTGATCGCCGGGATGACGTCGCGGCAGCTACTTAGACGCCGCCCTCGCGCGCTGACGGCAGTTCTTTCTTTTCCGCGCCAGCAAGCGCAGATCCGGAGAGAGCGGTACCCCCAGTCTTTTGTGACTGAGTTTTTGGAGATTTTTTTCTCACCCTTTTGAGTCGATCGACTCCTGGTGCAGTTAGGGCTGCCCGGGTTTAAGTCTTGCGAGGACTGTCATCGGATGATGTCGGTGACGGCCCCGCACCACGTGTGTCTCTTCTGCCTGGGGCGCGACCACGACCCCAAGTCGTGCCCCGACTGCCAGTCCATGGCACCGAAGTCTTTGCGGGAGCGGTCCCGAAAGCTGCTTGAAGCCCGGCAGTCGGCTCCGCGCCGTGAAAGGTCCCGGTCCAGAGTTAGGTCGAGGGACCGGTCTTGGAGCCACCACCATCGGAAGTCGTCCGAATCGAAGTCTTCGCACTCGGGGTCAGGTAAGGCGAAGCGCCAAAAGAAGTTGAAGAAACGTCATCGTTCCCCGACTTCCCCTCGCCAGTCGCGCGACTTGGCTGAGGGTGCGGGTGGTGCCACCCCCGCGGCTCCGGCAGAGCCTACGCAGTCGCCGGTGACCTACCCGCCCTTCCCGGGTTCATCGGCGACTCTGACCCAGGTGCAGGAATTCCTGTCCGCTATGGCTCGCCTATTTGGGCCGTCGGGCCCCTCCAGTGCGCCTTCGGGCCCCGTGGGCCCGACTGGGAGTCCTCGCCCTTTGACGCCGGCGGTGGATCCCGGTCGACGCCGGTTGACCTCGTGACACCTCCACCGACGTCAACCCCACTGGCACCACGTTTCGCGTCGCCCGGCGCGCCGGACGTCGTCGTCTCCGGTTTCAGTCCTGACGTGGAGCCGGTGCCGGAACGATGTCGACAGACGCCGATTCCGACGCCGTTTGGGAATTTCTTTCCCTATCTCCATCCTCCTCCTTTTCTGCCTGTACAACAGCAGGAGGAGGAAGGGGAGGACTGGGAGGGGTCTGAGGACCCTCTCGCTGCTCAATGCGAGTATGACCCGGACTGGGCAGAGGAGTTGGAGGATGCCAGTGGTCTGGACACCTCTCCAGACCTTGGCATGCTGTCTCCTCCTACCGTGGCTACGGAGGAGGGTGCTTCTTTTTCTGTGGTGTTGCGTAGGGCAGCCTGGGCTCTCAACCTCGAGCTACCTACTGTGGCTGTCAGGACTAACCTCCTGACGGAAGTGCTTCAGCCAGCAGTTACCACTGCGGAACCACTGCTGCCCTTTAATGGCGCACTTTCGGACGTTCTTTTGGGCTCTTGGTCCAGGCCCAACACAGGGGCTCCTGTGGACAGGAACGTGGCCCGACGCCATCGCCCGGCCCCGGGCGACCCCCTCTTCCTCTCCCAACACCCCACCCCTGAGAGCTTGGCCTCCGCTTCCCCTAGCGCATTCCCTAACGCACCCCCGGACAGGGAATCCAAGAGGCTGGAACAATTTGGGAAGAAGGTTTTTTCTTCCGCCAGTCTAGGGCTGCGGTCGGTGAACACCACATGCCTCTTGGGCCGTTATTCTCACTCTCTGTGGGATACGGTGGTGCAGGTGCTGCCTCAGTGTCCGGAGGAGGCTCGGACACTACTCTCCCAGGCTATTGCTGAGGGGAGAGATGCAGCCAAGTTCACATTCCGTTGTGGCCTTGACACCGCCGACTCGCTGGGCAGAACGATTTCCACGACAGTGGCGCTCCGCCGCCACGCCTGGCTGAGGACAACTGGCTTCTCGGGGGATGTCCAAAACACCTTAATGGACATGCCCTTTGATGGCATTCGCCTCTTTGGCCACAAGGCAGACAGTGCTTTGGAGAGATTTAAGGACTCACAGGCTACGGCCAAGTCCTTGGGCCTTTCGGCCACACGGCCTCCTCAGCCTTCTGCCTTTCGCTCCTTTCGTGATCGCGGAAGGGGCAACCCACCACGTTCGCAACAGAGCCACAGGCCGGCGCAACAGTCCACGCGCAGCCGCAGACGTGGGTACCGCCACGGCGGTTCAGGGGGCCAGCGGGCGGGTCAGTCCACCCCAGCCACCACTGCCTCCAAACCTTCCTAGTCCGACCTTTCAGGCTCACCAAACGCCAGTGGGTGGCAGGCTTCGCCATCACCTCCCCCACTGGCGCACCATCACGTCGGAGAGGTGGGTTTTACAGATAGTCCGAAGGGGCAACTCCCTCCCCTTCGAGACTACCCCTCCAGCCATGCCACCTCAATACCACCGCATGTCGGGGGATCACTTGGCACTTCTCCAGCAGGAAGTTGTGGCCCTCTTGGCCAAGGGGGCCATAGAGCGCGTTCCAACGCCAGAAGTAGGTCGTGGTTGTTATTCCCACTGCTTTCTGATTCCAAAGAAGGACAAGGGCCTGCGTCCTATCTTGGATCTTCGGAACGTCAATCTCTTCCTCCGGAAGGAGAAGTTCAAGATGCTCACACTTGCTCAGGTCTTGTCTGCCCTAGACCCACAAGACTGGATGGGAGCGTTGGACTTGCAGGACGCTAACTTTCATATCCCCATCCTGCCGGCCCACAGGCGTTACCTGCGGTTCACGGTAGGCCACGAGCATTTTCAGTTCACCGTGCTTACTTTCGGCCTTACCAGCGCCCCTCGGGTGTTCACGAAAGTGATGGCGGTGGTCGCAGCTCATCTGCGCAGATCAGGGATTTCAGTCTTCCCCTATCTCGACGACTGGTTGTTGAAGGCGGGCTCGCCCCAGGTAGTCGTCTCCCACCTCCAGACTACGGCCGACCTCCTGCATTTGCTGGGGTTCTCCATCAACGTGCAGAAGTCGCACCTGATTCCCTCTCAGAAGCTCCTCTTCATCGGAGCAGTTCTGGACACAGCGCACTTTCGGGTCTATCCTCCCGAACAGCGAGTCCGGGATATTTGGGCTATGATTCCAATCTTTCAGCCCTTATCCTGGGTTTCGGTCAGGATGACCTTGAGGCTGCTGGGCCTCATGGCCTCCTGCATCCTGCTGATGAATCATGCCAGATGGCATATGCGGGCTCTGCAGTGAGACCTGAAGTTCCAGTGGGCGCAGCATCAGGGAAATCTGTCCGACTACGTCCAGATCTCGGAGGGCACTGCAAGACAGTTGCAGTGGTGGCTCAAGAACCAGCATTGGGTCAGCGGCAGATCCCTCTCCCTTCCCCAACCGGAGCACACGGTAGTGACGTACGCGTCCCTCCTGGGATGGGGCGGCCACATGGGAGAGGCGGAGATCAGATGCCTCTGGTCTCCGGCGGAGTCCAAGCTCCATATCAACATTCTGGAGCTCCGGGCTGCCTCAAAGCATTCCTCCCCTCTGTCAAGGGGAGAGTAGTGCAGGTATCTGAAAGAGACACGTTAGTGATAGATTCCTTACCTTAGAGTATCCCCAGGCGTCAGACTGGATCCGGAAAGTTTTCGTCAGCAGTACCCCTGCGCGTCGGTAGGCGTCGTCGTGCGGCTCCGCGTACGTCGCTGGCGTCGTAGTCGCAGAGATGACGTAGTCGGAGCTACTTAGACGCGCCCACGCGCGCTGACGTCAGTTCTTTCTTTTTCCGCGCCAGCAAGCGCAGATCCGAGAGAGAGCGGTACTCCTAGTTAATATTTTAACTTGGTTTCTGGAACTTGTTTCCCTTGTTTTGTCGAATACTCGACTTCTGGTGCAGTAGGGAACCATGTCGGTGGCGGACCCGCATGACGTGTGTCTCTTCTGCTTCGGGCACGCCGAGACGTGCCCCGATTGTCCGGCCATGGCGCCAAAGGCTTTACGGGAGCGTTCCCCAAAGTTGTTGTTTAATAACGCGCTTACAGATATTCTATTAGGCACCTGGACGCCATCGCCCGGCCCCGGGCGACTCCAGTTATCTTACGCAACACCCAACGCCTAAAAGTCTAGTTGTCTAGGCCTCTGCCTCTCCGAGCGCATTCCCTTCCGCACCTCCGGACAAGGAATCCAACAACCTTGAGCTCCTGGCTCAGAACAACTGGCTTCTCAGGGGATGTCCAGAACACTTTGTTGGACATGCCTTTTGATGGCACACGCCTCTTTGGTGACAGCACATTGGAACGCTTTAAAGAATCCTGGGCTATGGCCCAGTCCTTGGGTCTTGCCACCACGCGCACTCCCTTGGGGTCTGCCTTTCGCCTTTCAAGGTCAAGGTCCAGGTGCACAAACGCGTTCCTTTCATAGCCGCCGGCCTGCGCAGCAACAGTCTCAGCGCAGCCGCGGTCGGGGGGCCCGCCGCACTGGGTCACAGGGCCAGCGGGCGGGTCGGTCCACCGCCGCCCCTGCCACCACTGCCTCAAAACCTTCCTAGTCCGGTGTTTCAGGCCCACCGAACGCCAGTGGGCGGCAGGATTCGCCATCGAGCACGTTCCGACGCCAAAAGTAGGTTGTGGTTGTTACTCCCACTACTTCCTGGTTCCAAAGAAAGACAAGGGCCTGCGTCCTATCTTAGACCTCCGGAACGTCAATCGCTTCCTCCGGAAGGAGAAGTTCAAAATGCTCACGCTTACTCAGGTCTTGTCTGCCCTAGACCCGCAAGACTGGATGGTAGCGTTGGACTTGCAGGATGCTTATTTTCATATCCCCATCCTGCCGGCCCACCGGCGTTACCTGCAGTTCACCGTTGGCCACGAGCACTTTCAGTTCACCGTGCTCCCTTTCGGCCTTACCAGCGCCCCTCGGGTGTTCTCGGATGTTCCCAAAAGTGATGGCGGTGGTCGCAGCTTATCTGCGCAGATCAGGGGTCTCAGTCTTCCCCTATCTCAACGACTGGTTGTTGTAGGCGGGATCGCCCCCAAGCAGTCGTCTCCCACCTCCAGACTACGGCCGACCTCCTGCATTTGCTGGGGTTCTCCATCAACGTGCCGAAGTCGCATCTGATTCCCTCTCAGAAGCTCCTTTTCATCGGAGCGGTTCTGGACACGGCGCAATTTCGGGTTTATCCTCCCGAACAGCGAGTCCGGGACACCCGGGCTATGATTCCGTTCTTTTAGCCCTGGTCCTGGGTTTGGGTCAGGAAGACACTGAGACTGCTGGGCCTCTTGGCCTCCTGCATCCTACTGATCAATCATGCCAGATGGCATATGCGGGCTCTGCAGTGGGACCTGCAGTTCCAATGGACGCAGCATCAGGGAAATCTGTCCGACTACGTCCAGATCTCGGAGGTCACTGCACAGGACTTGCAGTGGTGGCTCACAGACCAGTGTTGGGTCAGCAGCAGATCCCTCTCCCTTCCCCAACCGGAGCACGCAGTGGTGACGGATGCGTCCCTCCTGGAATGGGGCGCCCACATGGGAGAGGCGGAGATCAGAGGCCTCTGGTCTCCGGCGGAGTCCGACCTCCATATCAATCTTTTGGAGCTCAGGGCGATCCTACTTGCACTGACCGCATTCCTTCCCTCTGTCAAGGGGAGGGTAGTGCAGGTGTTCACAGACACCACCACCGCCATGTGGTACTGCACCAAGCAAGGCGGGGTGGGGTCGTGGACCCTATGTCAGGAGGCTCTGCGCCTCTGGATGTGGCTGGAACGCCGGGGCGTTATCCTGGTGGTTCAACACTTTGCAGGTTCTTTGAACGCCAGGGCGGACGAACTCACCCGCCGGTGCATAATGGATCACGAATGGCGTCTTCACTCGGAGGTGGCACAAGGTCTCTTTCAGCAGTGGGGAGTACCTTGGTTAGATCTATTCGCCACCACAGAGAACGCGCAATGTCAGCAGTTCTGCGCGTTGGAGTTTCAAGGCGGCACTCGCTCGGAGACGCTTTTCGTCGCGAGTGGAGTTGCGGTCTGTTGTACGCCTTTCCACCTATACCTCTTTTACCCAGAGTGCTAAAGAACGTCAGACGCGCCCGGGCCCAAGTCATTCTTGTGGCACCGGACTGGGCTCAAACCGTTTGGTATCCCGAGCTACTCAGTTTGAGCGTGGATCCCCCGATCCGGCTGCCTCTTCGGGAGGATCTTCTGTCGCAGCAACAGGGGACGGTCCTCCACCCGAACCTGTCCAGCCTCCACAGTGGAGATTGAGCGGCGACAGTTGATTCCAATTGACTTGCCTCCTGAAGTCTGTAATGTGATCCTGGCAGCCAGGCGGCCCTCGACTAAAACTGTCTACGCCTGCCGGTGGAACAACTTTGTGGCATGGTGCACAGCCAAAGCTGTAGACCCCCTTTCTGCCCCTCTTTCTGAGGTCCTATTGTTCCTTCTCTTTTTGGCCAAGCAGGGCTCTCCTCTGGGCACTCTCAAGGGCTACCTTTTCAGCCTTTCTCAGGCTGCCTAATCAGCCCTCTCTTTTCAAGTCCCCTGTTGTCAATAGATTTCTCAAAGGCATTACTCACCTTTTCCCTCCTATTCCCTTTGTGATGCCTCAGTGGGACTTGAACCTGGTTCTCACATACTTAATGTGCGCTCACTTTGAGCCTCTTCATAACTGTCCTTTGCGGTTATTAACTTTGAAAACTATCTTCCTGGTGGCCATCACCTCCGCTAGGCGGGTGAGTGAGCTCCAGGCTCTTTCATGTAAACCTCCTTTCATGGCGATTCATCTGGACAAGGTTGTGCTTCGCCCACGTCCCTCCTTTCTACCGAAAGTAGTCACTGCCTTTCATCTTGAGCAAACTGTCACTCTGCCCACTTTCTTTCCGCCTCCGCACCCTTCGAAAGAGGAAGAGAGGCTCCACCGTCTGGACCCGAAATGTGCGCTTTCATTCTATCTCAACCGCACACAACAGTTCCGGGTGGATGACCAGCTCTTTGTTGGCTACGTGGGCGCCAAGAAAGGTCCAGCTGTACACAACCGGACTCTCGCCCGATGGGTTGTCTTGTGTATTAAAGCCTGTTACTCTGGCTAAAAAGGAACCTCCGGTAGGGCTGCGCGCCCATTCTACCAGGGCAACGGCAGCTACTACAGCATTGGGACGCAGTGTCCCCATGCAAGACATCTGTCAGGCTGCCACGTGGGCCTCGCTGCATACTTTCACTAAGCACTATTGCCTTGACAGTCCAGTCCGGGGAGACGGCTTCTTTAGCCGTTCGGTTCCCCGTGACTTTCTGATGTAATCTCACTTCGCAGACCCACCACCGGGGTTGGTATTGCTTGGGTATGTATTCTAAGGTAAGGAATCTATCACGAACGTGTCTCTTTCAGATGCACAAGTTACTTACTTGTGTAACGATATATCTGTAAGAGACATTAGTTAGTGATAGATTCCTTACCGCCCACCCATCCTCCCCGTTCTGCGAACTGTTCTCTAGGGTTTAGGTAGTCCCTTTCAGGGCCCTAGTTCTATTGCACCAGTAGTCGGTCTCTGGCATGGCTCTGCGTTCCTGGCGCGGAAAGTCGTGTACAGAACTGACGTCAGCGCGCGTGGGCGCGTCTAAGTAGCTCCGACTAAGTCATCTCGGCGACTACAACTCCAGCGACGTACGCGGAGCCGCACGACGACGCCTACCGACGCGCAGGGGTACTGCTGACGAAAACTTTCCGGATCCAGTCTGATGCCTGGGGATATTCTAAGGTAAGGAATCTATCACTAACTAATGTCTCTTACAGATATATCGTTACACAAGTAAGTAACTTGTGCGTTCACAGACCACACCACCGCCATGTGGTACTGCAACAAACAGGGCGGGGTGGGGTCGTGGACCCTATGTCAGGAGGCTCTGCGCCTCTGGACATGGCTGGAACATCAGGGCATTTCCCTAGTGGTTCAACACCTGGCAGGTTCACTGAACGCCAGGGCGGACGAACTCAGCCGCAGGTGCATGATTGATCACGAATGGCGTCTTCACTCGGACGTGGCACAAGGTCTCTTTCAACAGTGGGGAGAGCCTTGGTTAGATCTATTCGCCACCGAAGAGAACGCGCGATGTCAGCAGTTCTGCGCGTTGGAATCTCCAAGGCGGCACTCGCTCGGCGACGCTTTTCGTCGCGAGTGGAGTTGCGGTCTCTTGTACGCCTTTCCGCCTATACCACTTCTACCCAGAGTGCTGAAGAAGATCAGACGCACCAGGCCCAAGTCATTCTTGTGGCTCCGGACTGGGCTCGAAGAGTTTGGTATCCCGAGCTACTCAGTATGAGCGTGGATCCCCCGATCCGACTGCCTCTTCGGGAGGATCTTCTGTCGGAGCAGCAGGGGACGGTCCTCCACCCGAACCTGTTTAGCCTCCACCTCCTTGCGTGGAGATTGAGCGGCGACAGTTGATTCCATTTCACTTGCCTCCCGAAGTCTGTGATGTCATTCTGGCAGCCAGGCGTCCCTCCACTAAATCGGTATACGCCTGCAGGTGGAACAAATTTGTGGCATGGTGCACAGCAAAGGCTGTGGATCCCCTTTCTGCCCCTCTTTCTGAGGTCCTACTGTTCCTTCTCTCTTTAGCCCAGCAGAGCTCTGCTCTGGGCACTATTAAGGCTACCTTTCTGCAATTTCAGCCTTTCTCAGGCTACCTGATCAGCCCTCTCTTTTCAAGTCCCCTGTTGTAAATAGATTTCTCAAAGGCATTACTCACCTTTTCCCTCCTATTCCGTTTGTGATGCCCCAGTGGGACTTGAATCTGGTTCTTACTTATTTGATGTGCGCTCCCTTTGAGCCGCTTCACAACTGTCCTCTTCGTTTATTAACCTTGAAGACTGCTTTCCTGGTTGCCATCACCTCCGCTAGGCGCGTGAGTGAGCTCCAGGCTCTTTCATGTAAACCTCCTTTTCTGTCTGTTCATCCGGACAAGGTTGTGCTACGCACACGTCCATCCTTTTTGCCAAAGGTTGTTACAGCCTTCCACATCGGGCAAACTATCACCATGCCCACTTTCTTTCCACCTCCGCACCCTTGAAGAGAGGCTCCACCGTCTGGATCCAAAACGTGCGATCTCATTTTACCTCAACCTCACACAACAGTTCCGGGTGGATGACCAGCTCTTTGTTGGCTATGTAGGCGCCAAGAAAGGCCGGGCTGTACACAAGAGGACTATCTCCCGCTGGGTTATCTTGTGTATAAAAGCCTTCTATTCTCTAGCTAAAAAGGAGCCTCCGGTGGGGCTGCGCACCCATTCTACCAGGGCAACAGCAGCTACTACTGCATTGGGACGTGTTGTCCCCCTGCAAGACATCTGTCAGGCAGCCACGTGGGCCTCGCTGCACACTTTTACTAAGCATTATTGCCTTGACAGCCAAGTCCAGAGAGACGGCTTCTTTGGCCGTTCTGTTCTCCGTGACTTTCTGGTGTGATCTTGGTTCGCAGACCCACCACCGGGGTTGGTATTGCTGGGGTATCTATTATAAGGTAAGGAATCTATCACTACGTGTTTCTTTCAGATGAACAAGTTACTTACCTTCGGTAACGATATATCTGTAAGAAACATTAGTAGTGATAGATTCCTTACCGCCCCACCCATCCTCCCCGTTCTGCGAACTGATTTCTAGGGTTAAGGTCATCCCTTTCAGGGCCCTAGCATCAATGCACCAGTGGTCAGTATCTTGCATGGCTCTGCGTTCCTGGCACGGAAAGTTGTGTACAGAACTGACGTCAGCGCGCGAGGGCGGCGTCTAAGTAGCTGCCGCAACGTCATCCCGGCGATTACGACGCCTATGACGGACGCGGAGCCGCACGACGCCACCTTCCGACGCGCAGGGTTACTGCTGACGAAAACTTTCCGGATCCAGACTGACGCCTGGGGATATTCTAAGGTAAGGAATCTATCACTACTAATGTTTCTTACAGATATATCGTTACCGAAGGTAAGTAACTTGTTCATCAGGTCCTGCACGTTTGAAAGTGGCAGCAGGTAGCAAAATAACTTGAACAAACAGGCCTTTGGCTTCTCTGGCAACGTGCTAACCTCGGCACAGTCATATTCTCAGGGGCAAAACTCTGGGCACATCGGATCCAGGGTCTGGGACATGGCAGAGCAGGTCTCCGTGGCGGGCACAGACTGTGTGCGTGGGCCTTGGACTCTACCGTCCGTGCCCTGTGGGGCAGGTGCCAGGGCAGAGTTTGCTTCCATGACGAGCACATGCCTAGCGGACCCCATCAGTGCCACTGTATGTCTCCAGTATCAGGCACCTGGCAGGGCCGCTCTCCATGGTTGGCACTGTGTGTGGCTGGTTTTGTTCCCTATCGTCGGTGCCCCTGTGCTCTGGGGACACGTGCCAGGGCAGGGTATTCACGGTGCTGACGCCATATGTCTGTCACTACTGTAACTCACGCCGCTGAGGCGGGCTCTGCAGTGGGCACAGGTGTGTCTGGCTTGGGAGATGCACCTTTGGTGTACCTGAGATGGACATGGCATGCCTCTGGACTTGCAGTAGAAGAGCACGCCTTCTGCAGTTTAAGGGTTGTGACTGCTAGATGACTTTGTACATCAGCCCCCCAGTTCTTACTTTTCTGATGGGGCGGATCTTTGGGCCTCTTCTTTTGATCTGAATTTCTTGTCTCTAGGTACACTCGGAGGTAAACTTTATTTATTTGCTCCAGGTTGTTAATGAATTTTATCTAGCTAAGGCGATGTCTTCAGTATTGTTTAACCGCCTCCAGATTTCTCAAAGGAAGGGTGATTGCATAGGCTTCATCCAATGAGTCTTAAATTTAGATGATGACCTTTTTGTGGGGTTTTGTGGAAACCGGTGGTGCAGGTTTGTCAGAAAGCAAAGTGTTTCGAGGTGGATTTCATCAGTAATGAAGCTGTTATGAGTTGGCAGGAAAAATCCCCCTCTGGCCTTTACAGTTCCTCCTGCAGTGGGGGACAACTTCTGCATTGCTGCCTAGCGCTCTGGTGGAGGTGTCCCGCTCCTCCTTTCATCCATTCCTGAAGCATTATTGTTCGGGTGCTCAATTTAAAGAGGAGACACAATTTGGGTAGCAATGCTTCACAGTTTCCCGGTGGAACTCCGATGCTTCACTCAAACGTCTCCGAACAGCTAATAAAATAACCCATCATATCTGATAGAGACATCTAGCCGCAGATTCCTTAACTTAGAATATCCCCAGGCGTCAGACTGGATCCGGAAAAATTTTGCGCAGCAGTACCTCTGCGCGCCGGGGGGCAGCACCGCCTGGCTCTGCCCTGACGTCGTCCCCGGACATGACGTCAGTGGAGCTACATAGGACCCCCCGGCGCGCTGACGTCAGTTTCCTTCTTTTCCGCGTTCCAACGCGGATCCGGGATTCAGCTGTTCCTCTGGCCTGTTTTTCTTCAGGCCCTTTTTCGACGTCCTTTGGCGTCGGGGAACAGTGTGCGATGCCTTCGGGCTTTAAATTGTGCAAGACTTGTTCGCGTCAGATGTCGGCGTGGGACCCGCACGCCATTTGTATGTGGTGTCTTGGGTCGCACCACGACTCCGTGGAGTGTGCCGCCTGCCGGCAGATGCGCCCAAAGTCCCTACGGGAGCGCCGGATGAAGCTCTTGGCCGCCCGGATATCCCGCACGGCGTCTCCCCGACGTTCTCCGGTTGGTTCTTCTCTCCGCGTCCGCTCCCGGAGTCGATCCCGCGAACGTCGCTCGTCTACAGGTAAGTTAAAACACAAGTCACAGAAGTCGAAGTCCTCGCTTCCACGTGACGATGGGGGCCATGGTTCCCGTTCCCTTACGGAGTCGGCCTACCTTTACCCGCCCTTTCCGGGTACTGGTGCGACTCGGCCCCACTACAAGGCTCTGCACTCCATCTTCGGGTCACCTCCTCTCCCTGGCGCGCCTTCGGGTCCCACAGTGGAGGTAGGTATTCAGGTCGGATCTCTGCCGGCGGGTTCGCCCTCGGCACCGACCGAGTGCCTCGACTCCGGCTCCGGAGCCGTGCCGGCGTCGGGTACCAACCCCGATGGGCGTTTCAGCCCCACGCCGTGCCATTCTGCCTTGTCTCCGCATAGCCCCTGGCGGCTGCCTGCGTCGACATCAGCATCATCGGCGCCGGCGGCCGAGTGCCTCGACTCCGTCGTCGTGCCGGCTTCAGGTCCTAACCCCGATGGGTGTTCCAGCCCCCCGCCGAGCCATTCTGCCTTGTCTCCGCATAGCCCCTGGCGGCTCCCTGCGTCGCCATCGGCATTAGCGGCGCCACCGGCGCCATGCCTGTCGCCACCTGGTCCTCAGGCTCTGTCTCCGCGCCTCTCCATGGTGGGTTTGACGCCTTTGCGGCGTCGGAGCGGCGTCGCTCGACGCTGGAGCGGTCGCTGGCACCTGTCGGTTCTCCGCTTCCGTAGGACACAGGCCGGGTATGCCCGGACTTGTCTCCACGCCAGTTGCCTCCAATGCCATGGGGGCAGTGGGCCCTTGTTCCTCCTCCTGTGGGACGTGTCAGCTTGCAACCGTCCCCTACAGATGGGCTATTGTCACCCCCACCACGCCCACTGAAGCTGGTGCTTTGTTTTTGAGGGGTGTTCGTAGGGCTGCAGCTGTTTTACATTTGCACCCTCCTTCTGTCTCCTTGTCCTCCGACCCATTATTGGATCTCCTCCACCAGGGTGCGGTAGATATTGAGCCCTTGCTGCCTTTTAGCGCTTATTGTTCAACGCCCTTCTCTGGACATGGGCACGGCCCTCTTCAGGAGATGCTGTCGACAGGGCTGTGACTCATCGCCACCGTCCGGCCCCTGAGAGCCCAGCCTGTTTGTCCCTTCAGCCTGGGGCTTACGGCCTCGTAGTGCAGGCACGCAACCTTCCTCTCCACCTCTGTTGCAGCCTCCTACTAGGGAGTCTCGTTGGTTGGAGGCATGTGGACGCGGCATTTTTGCGTCCTCTAGTTCAGCCTTACGTGCTCTGAACACGGCTTGCGTCTTTGCCCGGGCTTCTTCTGCCCTTTGGGACTCGGTGGAGTGTGTTTTGCCTGCCCTCCCTGAGTGTACTCGCGCTGACGTAGCTCGTCTCCTTCACGAAGGCCGAGAGATGGCGCGCTTTACCGTTCGGTCCGCCGTTGACACTACCGATTCGGTGGGTCGGGCAATGGCGAGGTCCGTTGCTTTGCGCCGCCATGCTTGGCTGCGCGACGGGGGTTTCCCCGAAAATGTCCGTGACAGTCTCCGGGATTTACCATTGTATGGTGTGTCCCTGTTTGACGCACATGCGGACTCTGCGGTTCACCGCCTTCTGTCTACCCTTCCGTAGTGTGTCTTGCTTCATGTTGGCCCTGGGTTCATGCTGTAATACCTGAACGGCGTAAGCGGCTTCTTGCCGTATTTTGCTTTCTTTCATGCAGCAGGTCAGCTGCTTATTTTTCTGAGTCACTATGGCCTAGTAGTTCAGGTTGCACGCCCTTACCCCAAGGGTTATGTGTTCGGAACCTGTGGTTTCTGTGTTCCCAATTTACGTCCTCTGTCTATGAGCTCACGCTCAAGAGGTGCCCCTTGTTCGGGTTGATGCTTACCCTATGTGGGGTATTTGTTAGCTATTGTATAGCTGCCTTCTTCCCACAGCAGTCTTTGTACGCTTCTGTGGGGCCCTTTTTACTAGGTTGTCCTGCGGCTGTGCCTGTACACTTTTACTGCTGCTGCAGGCCCTCCCGGGGCCTTCTTGCGGTCCATTTGTTGGGCTCTCTCATAGTGGCTGTTGCTGGTTTGTGGCACTCCCCTGCATTTCACTAATCCATTTCTTGAGGCCGGAAGGGCTTTCAGGTCCCTGCCGTCTCGTCTTGGTTCTTTCGCTGCGGCCGTTCCATCTGTGGACTGCCTATCACAGGGCCCTGTCGCTGTGTTCTATTACGTACAGTGACTGCTCCCTAGTATGCTCACTCTCACAGGCTGGTGCGTTTTCCGGCACCTTTCCGTTGCATAGTTCTACTCTCCTATACCCGTGCTGCGTAGTCCTTTCATGGTTGGACTTCGCTCTCCGTGGTGGCATTCTGGCCCCAGACGTTGATGCTGTCATTGTCTTGTGCCTTGCTTTTTGGCCACTTCCCTGCCAGGGCTTTCCATTTCCCTGCTGCATTCCGCGCAGGTGTTGTCCTGTTTTTCCTTCCAGCTGCGGTTGCTGCTCTCAGCGGGAGTGTTCTCCTCCGAGCAGTGTTTTCTCTGGTGGAGTATTGTGCGTATATCCACTCTTCTTCCTCCGCAACGTTTCGTACTGTCTCCTTCCAGTACTGCTCGGCCTCCCTGTCTGTCTCACGGTAGCCAGTGGATCTTTTCTACCGCCTGTGGCTGCTGTGTCTGGCTCTGGGCCGGTATCACTGCTACGTAGCTGTTGGTGCTATGGTGTTTTTTCTTTCTCAACTCATCCACCGGGCTGGGCCTTGTCTTCTTTAGTCCTGTCCGGCGTACTACACACACCCAGACCTCCCGCAGGCGTACTCTTCCTTGCGGTGGCTGTGGTCTTGTTCCTCACTTTCGTGAGCGCAAGTCTTCTACGTGTGTTAGTTTTGCCGGCTCTCTTTCACACAATACACCTATTGGTGCGTCTCTCGTGTCTCAGCTTTTGCTCGTGGCGCTTTATGGGGCCTTCTCCCTTCCATGGTGTGGTTCTGGCGGTACATACGGTTTCTCTTGTGTACTTCTGTTCCCCACGTTTGTGGCACTAGTTGTTGCCATTCTTCTCTGCCCTTCTGCCTTTTGATGCCCGCCCTTTTACATGTCAGGTGCATGGGCCATAGTGCATTAGCAGGTCTTGTGTTTCCTTTAACACTGCCTCATCCTGGGAGTCATCAGCATCCTTCTGCTGCTGTTCTCACTTCCACGGTGCTTCTGCATGTCCGTCCTGCCTGCTCGGACTCGGTCCATTCTTGTACCCTAGCTAGACCTTTCTCTTTTGAAGGTCCATCAGATCCTGTGGATCCCTCATATTATACAATTGGTTCCTCCCCTTTTTCGGAAGGTATCCACTTTTATTCCGCACTGCCCTTCTGGTTCTGTGCTCACTTTCTCCTCTGTTTCACCGACAGGGATTTCCTGCCGCCCTCGGCAGCTTTAATGCCTTTGCCTCTCATTGTTGGCCACTCCCTCTGGAGTATCCTAGTCCGGTGTTGGCCACTCTGGCAGTTCTGCCCCCACTGTGTTTAGCCGGCTGGTTGACACTTCTGTTCCCCTAAGAACTTAGTGGGGTTCTCTCTCAGACCCGCCTCCTATGGGGTATGGCTTTGGTATCTATTCTAAGTTGAGGAATCTGCGGCTAGATGTCTCTATCAGATGTACGAGTTACTTACCTTCGGTAACGATGTATCTGGTACAGACGTTGTCTAGCCGCAGATTCCTTAACGCCCACCCATCCTCCCCGATCTGCGAGGACCTGTTCAGGTGGGGTTTCTGCATTCGCCTCCCTTAGAGTGGCTTGTCCTTCTACGGGGCGGTATCTTTCGCCACCATCCCCATCAGGCTTATTCTTTGGATTTACTTGTTCTGCTTCTCCCAATCTCATGCTTGGGCGATAGGTTCGGGTGTCCTTCTGCGTTTTTTCACATCAGTTTCCTCCAGTATGGGGCCTACTGGTGTTCTCTACCCTCCCACCCACCTTCTCCGTTGCCACTCCTACAGTCCATTAGTTTTGAGGTCTTTCTGGCCTGTTCCTCAGTCCAATGGTTCTATCATAGGGGACAGAGTCTCCCTATTTCTTTCTTTCTTTCTTCTTTAATCCTGTGGGTTGGGGCTTTCTTGACTGTCGCTGTTGGCTCCTTTCATTACCCCTTTTGCCTCAGAGAGAGCATTCTCTCGCTTTTGTGGGGTTGCTTTTCATTCCCTTCATCTAGTGCAGACTTTCTGTCGTCTGCCTCGGTCTTCTTTTTATACATCTATTTCCCTCAGGGGTGACATTCACTTCGCTTTTGCGAAATAGCTTCTCCATGTATTGCTCTGCTCTTTCCTTTTCAACACCTTTCAGTTGACAGTGCTTCTCACTGTTGTTCATGGTGCTTTCTCACCCATTTTCTTTTTTTATTCGCACACTGTTCCCATACTCTCACAGTTTTGCTGGGGGCTCCGCGTTGTGGCGCGGAAAAGTTCCTCCGAAGAAAACTGACGTCATCGCGCCGGGGGGGTCCTATGTAGCTCCACTGACGTCATGTCCGGGGACGACGTCAGGGCGGAGCCAGGCGGCGCCGCCCCCCGGCGCGCAGAGGTACTGCTGCGCAAAATTTTTCCAGATCCAGTCTGACGCCTGGGGATATTTTAAGTTAAGGAATCTGCGGCTAGACAACGTCTCTACCAGATACATCGTTACCGAAGGTAAGTAACTCGTACTTCAGGCTTCTAAGGTGGCTCGCATACGAAGCTTCAGGAAGAGTTTCCAAGTTACCTGCCTGCAGTAATGTTCATTCTGCTGGATACAATTCTTCCTGCAGATCCATTTTGACGATCCCTCCCCCCTTTTCTGAATTTTAAAACAATATTCACCAGATGGTTAAAATACCAATCACTCCCATTGATCCTTGAATTCCTCTTCCCCTGTAGCTATTCCAGAAATGTTGGCACCAAATAAGGAGGTGTTTAAAAGATGCCTGGCTTTAGGCTGAAATACACATTCCTTCCAGCCAGGCCTGGATCCCCCAGTTTGTGGGAAGAACCAGTTAAATGCTCCCTTTCATTAGTGGCTGGTTTTCTAAACAGTTAAGCAGAGCCTTCTGATTGGGAACTGGATCACTGTGCTTCTGACTTGTACTGAATACATACTGGACAACTGCTGCCAGTACCTGTAAGAGCTGCACCCTAAAGGTTGGCTGGTAATGAAAAATGCTGCTTGGGCTTTGGAAGTTCATAGTGTCCAGTCTGCTCCTGCTTGGACCAGGTTGTGTGCTTGGATCCTGACCTCAATTCTCTACCCAGCTAAGCGCGCTTGCTTATGAACCAAAAGTATCTTTCACCACTGGTGGACATCCGCTCCCAGGCCAGGACCATGCTTGCCACGAGACCAAAGAGCCTGGGGCTATTAGAGTTAAGATCTACTCAGCTGCACTGGGAAAACAGACATGCAGGTCAGTGCAGTGACTAAAATGCACAGGGGCAGCCTTTTGTAGGAACCCTGCCTATGCATATCTACCCTACACCAATGATTTTTACTCTCATCACCTTCTGCCTGATAACTTGTAACTGGGACCCAAGGGGAGGCTCCAGTGTATTTGTGCACTTTGAAAACCTAGCCTAACCAGAAAGACTGGGAATTCAAGTAATTACTAATAGACTTTTCACCGTCATCTTGTCCGCACAAGACCCCTCGCCACCTTCCGCCCTCGCCATTTTTGCCAGACATCATTGCAGACTTCAAAGGAATTTTAGACCTTTGCTCGAGACCGCCATCTTGTGCTCTTACTCACCCATCACCCCCCCTCCCCATTGTGTGGGTGGGTGTGTTCAAGTGTTAGGAGGCATGTGCTGTGTGGCCAGGACAGACAAGTCCATGTGAGAATGAATGGTGTCCAATGGAGGACACAGTGACTGCTGAACAAAAAGATGGTTTTCTTCTGCAGGTTTGATCCTGTCATTTTGACAATAGGTGACAATTTATATGCTGCTCCTGGAGTTTTAGCTTGAAGAGCCGTAACGTATCTGTGATACCTGGCCCAAGACCTCTGTTAAGCAACAGTACCTGAGCTCCCTCCGCATGCGCTTAGTGACAGAGACGTGGCCTGTAGCCTGTCGAGCCTCACCATGGAGTCGACATGCTGGTCTTTCGGTGCCTGCACTTTCCCTGCCAGGCTAACGCTTAGGAAGAAAGCCAGGGAAGATAAACTCAGCTAGTTGGCTGAGATTTGAAGGTAGGTTAGACTTTCTTCGACCCTGGCTTTGTCAGTGGGGTGTGTATCTGCACAAAGAGACATTTACAAGAGCAGACCCTGGTGTGCCTCCATTTCCCCTTTTAGGTTACATTCGCGCCTAGGATCTGAAGAATCCCAACTGTTGTGCATTGTCCTGAAAGACGCGATAGCTGTATTGTCTAATGGGCAGAGCGCAGCAGGCCCTTGACCAGGAGGGTGGTAAAGTAGGCCTATATAGCCCGAGTGGATGACGTGTCAAAGAAGTGTGCCCTCCTGGAGCCACAAGAACCTTACACTCCAGCTAGCTTCAATCAGCACTTAGATTTATGCAACAGCGAGAAGGCTGATAACCTTCAGAGTGGATTCCATTCCCATAATTGCAGGTGTCGTAAGCCTGCGTCATCCCTAAATGCACCATACAGTCCTTTTTTTTTTTTTTTTTTTTTACACAGAAGTCCATATTGTCCCATTCCAACGCCACAAGAGAAACGGACTTCTTGTTTTTAATCTTCACCAGGTTTTATGGCAGAATTCCTTTGGCTTAGACTTGTACTCTTTTTCCAGAACCGTTTGACCCATGGTTATGATTCTGGAGATATCACGGTTTGAAGTTGTTATGGGTTTGACACTAAATCCCAGTTCACTAGTTCATACTGGTGACCCAGTGGATGCTTCCGCCAGCCGAAAATCGCCACCAACTCCATGGGCGAGCATATGCTTCCTATCTCTCTCTTGTGTGCTGCTTCCTGCCTCAAATCTCCCTTCTGTGTTTTCTGTATTGCTCCCCCAAACCCCACAGCTATTAAGCCAGGTCTTGTTGCTCAGTGGACTAATGCATCCACTGCAGGAGCCTCAGTTCGACCTCATGGTCACAGGTTAAAATCCCGCCAGGTCCACTCAGCCTTTCATCCATCTGAGGTGAATAGAATGAGTACCATTCAGTTGGGTAACAATAAACATCTGTTATTCAGCGCCAAGAGACCCCAACGGGGTAAACGTGCGCTTTACAAATACACATGTTATGTTATTACTTGCCTTCCGCCGCCCTTCTTGGTAGGACTGTTTTTTTACTTAATTTTTAAAGCTTTCCTTGCTGCTCCTGCCGCTTAGCAGTTTTGTTTTAGTTCCCCTCATCCCCTCCTCCTTTTCTCCCCACCCCTTCCTGCCTTTTTTCCCACCCCTTCCTGCCATGGTCTTTTATATATGTGTGCACATATCCTTCGTGGAGGGTCTGGCAGTTTACTATCGGGCCACTCCTTTCTGTTTTCGTGTGTTTTTGCTTGTATTTTGTCAAATGTTCGCTCTAAAATTGGCATCCGCCATGTTGGAACCTAGAAATGTTTAAAAAAAAAAAAAAATAGCACCACATCATGACAAATTAGTGTGCATATGTGGTGATGCATGTACCCTGCGACCTGTGGCATCATGCCACATAAGGCCTCCTGCATGCAAGCATGTGCATCATCGTTTTTTTGTCTTTTTTTGCCGATGCAAAATAGCACCAGCAACAATCATTGGCAAAGCCAATAGGTCTGCATTGGTAAATCCAAAAGACAAAACAAATTTGCTTTGTTTTTTTTATTAGAGGTAGCTCTGCCTGGACGTCTAGTTTATTGAGAGGTTTCAATTGTCATAAGGTATCCGAGTTCCACCCTCTACAACCACCTAGAGTAATCCTTTAGTACTTCCCGTCAGTACACTCAGAGGGTTAAGTGCCCAAAGTAAGTAATTTGTGATTGAACTGGAGTCCACTGGTATCCACTGACAGTGTGAGGAAGAGAAGAGAAGGGTCTCTGCACTGATGGAGCAGCAGGGCTCCCAATCTTCTGAAGGGCGGAGCAGGGGTGCGGAACTGCTGACTTGCTTTAGCATCAAAAAGTACCACCAGGTGGTTAGGAGAGGTGAAATAACAGTGTTGTGTACTGGTTGTGGCGTGATGGGAAGCTGTGTGATTTGTTGTTGAGTTGACCCTGCATGTGCTGCCCTGTGACCTGCAGCTGTCCCATACCGCAGACAGTTCACAGGAAGGGGAGAGGGTCATGAATCTGTCTTTAAAATGGTTGCCTCAGCTTGAAGCTTTGTTCTAACACTGGGAACTGTCCTCCAGGTGCCCACCAAACGGCTGAAGAAGTATGAGAAGGACTACCTGGCGATGCGAGAGAGCCAGCTGCAGCAGGAGGACCCCATCGACCGATACAAGGTAGGGCCATGGCTCTATGCCCGCCGCCTCCATAGCTCCAGAACTGCAAGGCTCCTGGTGACCTTCCGTAGCAAAACACAGCTGCATAGCCCTGGAGATCTCTGTGCTTTAGGCCTTTCAGGTCACCAGTGCACAGCACGCCCTGCTTCTACTGCTAGTCCTGCTGATTCCTGTTGGCTCCTGTTACCAGCTGGCTTGAGTCTGCAGCCACCTGGCACCACTAAGAGGGGCATGCATTCCACATAAGAAAACTAGGTGGGCGCTTATTTGTTTTTTTGTGCATTTGTATTTAGAACGAACATTACCCAAAGGTGGTACAGGGCTTTACAATAGGAATAGATCATTACATACGGCACAAGATTACATAATCCAAGAAGCTGAAACATTTAAATAAGCCAAGAACATTAGAGTACTGAAATAGAACATTGCATAAGGCACAGAATTACATTATCCAAAGATGCTGGTACATTTAAATAACTCACAAACACTAGAGTATGGAATAAATTATACATATCAGTAGTCATAAAAATTGGGTAACAGGATGTGGACTGATGCCAGGTACAAGTTAGAGTGTAGGACAATCGAGATAGAGAATTGAGCCTCAAGGTGCCGATCAGTGCAGAGGAGGGGAGGGGAGGTTACCTAAAATGTCTCTGAAAGAGAGGGACTTGCATCTCAGATTTAAAGATCACCTTCGAGGTGCTGATGCATAGGTTTGGAGAGAAGGAGTTCCATACTCTGGTCACACTTCCTGGATGCCATGTTATGTGTGGTGTCAAATTCGAGGGGGAAAATTTACATGTAAAAAACAAAAATGTTGGTGCCATTTGCATGGGTCGTCTAAGGTGCCAGTTTAGGGCACAATGGCCTGAGAATGACGTCACAACATTTCCCCTGGCCAGAAGTGCTTGGATGTAGCATTCCTTCCTTTCGATTAGTGTGCCTGCCTTAAGCACATTGTGTAGATAATGTAGTGCTTAGAGTCAGCCTACACTCACCACTTGAGAGAAGTAGTGCAGTGCTTATAGTCACCCTTGGTGTTCCTCTACACTAAGCAAAAGATGAAAAATGGTGCAATCATTAAGGCCCTTATGTGTTTCCCATCACAAATCTTTTTGTACAGATAGTGCATTTAGCTTTCATCTGTCGACACTAAGAACCTGATAGATGCAATGCCATGGTAAAGCATGAGTATCTGCATACTTTACATTATGCAGGTAGTGCAGTGCTTACAACCAGCGTTTATCTATACTAAGTACATAATAGAAGTAGAATAGTTTATGGATTAAAGCGCTTGTGTGTTTACTGACACTAAGCAGTGTACACAAATAGTGCTGTGCTTCGGACATTTATTCTACATGTTGCACTCAGCAAATTATGCAGATAGGACAGTCACCTGGTTTTACTAGGAGTATGATCGATTTGTTGCTGGGCTTACAACAGTTTATTGTTTTTTCCGACAGTAACCACAATACAAACAATTGGTCTCCTCGGCTCAAAGGACTGTAATTCCGGCTCTAGTCATATCCAGTTTGGATTATGGATATTTACTGTACCTGGGTGCGGACAAGACCTCTGTCCTTCGTTTGCAGATTGCTCAAAATGCTGCTGCTAGGATTCTCCTTTGTTTTCCTAAATATGCTTCAGTTTCTCACTTGCTTCAGGAACTCCACTGGCTTAAGGTTTCCAAACGCATTGAGTCTATAGCATTGTGTGACATGCTCAAGGCCAAATTTGGCTTGGCGCCACGTTACATCCAGGAACTGGTAGTTCCTTACCAGCCTACCCGGTCCTTGAGATCCTCGAATTAAGCTTTGTTTACTGTAGCAAGGTTTCGTCTAACCCGCCCACCTAGGTCCAAAATTGTGGAATTCTCTGCCGGACGCTCTTAGACACCGCAAGTCATCACTCACCTGTCGCAAAAATCCGAAGTCATGGCTATTCTAAGTCATTGTTCTCAGACATTCAATGTGCGTCAGCCCTGTGCCGGGAAACCCTTCGGGGTAGCTGTGCGCATTATAAGTCTCAAATTATTATTATTATTATTATTATTATGTAATAAGACTGAGATTAAGACTAGAAATGCAGCAAGGTCCACAAACGTACCCTTTTTTTTACAAACCCTCAGGCCTGCATGCAGCCAATGGACTCCTGCCTTTAAGGGGAGCCTGTCTAGCGTGGCCGGATGATGGGTGGTGTTAGGAAATGGATGTGTGAGAACACTTTAACCCTTCAATTTAAACGTGGGTGCCACCGATGGGGATCAAGAGAGCTGCCCAGTGGCCCCATGCCAAGTGTGACATCTTCAGCCAGTTCTGACTTTTTTTAGCCAAGCGCATGTTGCCTTCTGGGATTATTGATACAAACCTGGTACTGATTAACTTGTTACCCACAAATAGGGACCACCTGGCAGGGGCATCTATGGCCTTGCATATCTTTTGTCAGACATTTTGTTGTGTAGTGAAAGAATTGGGCTCAGGTCTCTTATACCCCCCTTGCCCACGGACCTTCTAAGCCGGCTCTGCAGCAGGACCCGCATATTGCTGCTAATTGGCCCCATGCCATATGGGACACCCTTAACCAGTCGTGACGTTTTAATGGAAAGCTCAATGCAGGCACCCACCAGATGGAGACTGCACATCGCAGTCAGCAGGCATGATGTGCCTGCCACCCGAGACAGGAAGCCACTGTACAGCCCATGTGTATGGTTTTTTGGAACACTGGGCAAGATTACATTTTGCCGTTTGGTCCTCCTTCTCCTCTAGTAACAAGGACTTTTTTGAAATCCAGCACCCATTGGGCTATTTTGTCGTGGCTGCATGTGGCCGCTACAGCTTGCTTCAATGCAGAAATGGTCCTGCAGCAGCAACAGCACACGTTTACACCAGGCCCAGAAGACTTTGCAAGCAGATTAGCTAGGCAGCGCCTTGCATGGCACCGTGGACTACGGGGGTATTGGCAGCAGAGGGTTATGAACCAGAGCACACATTCTTACAGAGCGGAGGCGCACACACAGACCCACAACATGTCATTTTCACAGACCACACTTGAACAGGCATCACCGGAACTTGTGGTGTTTAATTCCCACTCAGTAGAGAGACACTGATGACGTAGCTCCATAACGTGATGTCGTAGTAGTGTGATAAGTCTAGCAATGGCTGCGAATACTGCCACCTAATGGTAGCACCTGGTTTATCATAGCAAGATCGCTTTCGGAAACGTAATTCTTCTCCTACCTCCCCAAATATTCAAAAGCCCCGCTGAGCACTTCTCAGCCTGTGCTGCCGTTCTGTTGCTCAGGTGGCGTTTGTGGCGCAGGTGGCAATGTTTTCCCTCGGGCTCAGCCCCCTGTGCCTGCATCGCAAGCCTCTGTGAAGGCTTCTTCTCATGGGCGCTGGCTGTCTAGGCATTGAATCCTTAGAGGTTCCTTATGTCACTTCTGCTGATATTTTTAGCTTCTTTTGTTTTGAGAGGGTCCGCCCCCACAAATCTCCTGCTCTCTAGTTCACCATGGACTAGTTGTAGTCTATTACACGAGCCATTCGGAGGGTGGCGGTGGCAAGTTGGTGGAATCTAGTTCTCGTTCTGCAGCTCTACCAAGGATTCCAGAATGTCCCTTTGAGGATGTCTAGTTTTGTTCTGAGACTTATTGTATCATCGTCTACGTTTGTGCCTGCTTTTATTCTTTGCGCAACCCTTCATGCATATGCACTTCAGTTGACTGTGCACCATGTTTTGCTCACGTGTCCAAAACTCACCTGCCTCAATCAACATCTGCCATATAGGACATACTATATACAATTCCCTCCCAAGCACGCACTTCCAAAAGGGGGCAAAGGGCATGATGAATATCGGAATGAAGAGAGTATAAAATTATAGGGGGTTACGAAGGGGTATACAAATGCCCCTGTACTATACCATACAGTTCACTAGAAGGACCCTTTAAAGCCTCTGAGGCAAGGCTGTCAGTTTCTTCATCTGAAACACCAGTCCCTCAGGGTGAGTCTGCATGTGCACCACCGACACAGATTACTCCCTTAGAACAATGCTTAATCTCAACCAACTCGAATCCTGCTCAGACTTCAGATATGAAGAAACCGCAGATCTGAAAGAAACAGTTAGTTATAGATTCCTTATCTTAGAATTACCCCCAAGCGTCGGACTGGATCCGGAAAGTTTTTTCGTCTGCTCGTCGGAAGGTGGCGTCGGTTGGCTCGGCGTCCGTCGCTGGCGTCGTGGTCGCCGGGATGATGTTGCGGTAGCTACTTAGACACCGCCCTCGCGCGCTGACGTCAGTTCTTTCTTTTTCCGTGCCAGCCAGCGCAGATCCGGAGAGAGCGGTACCTCCAGTCACTTTTTGACTGACTTTTTGAGCGACTTTTGTCGACGTCTTTTTGAGTCCTACGACTCCTGGTGCACGTAGGGATGCCCGGCTTCAAGGCTTGCAGTTCCTGTAACCGACTGATGTCGGTGACGGATCCGCACCGCGTGTGCCTCTTTTGCCTGGAGGGCGACCACGACCCCAAGTCGTGCTCCGACTGCCGGTCCATGGCTCGAAGGCTTTGCGGAAGCGGTCCCAAAAGCTTCTTGAGCGCCGGCTCCGCGCCGTTCGAGGTCGCGAGGGAGGTCGAGGGACCGGTCGCGAGCCATCACCACTCGTCTTCTAAGTCTTCACACTCGGGGTCAGGTAAGTCGAAGCACAAGAAGAAGTCGAAGAAACATCGTCGTTCTTCGGCTTCTCCCCGTCGGTCGGCTAACGCGACGAGGGATGCGAGCGGTGCCCCACCCGCGGCTCCGCGCGCGGAGCCTGAAAAGCCGACTCCGAGTTTTCCGCCCTTCCCGGAACCCGGAGCGACTCCTGCCCAGCTTCGTAAATTTTACGAGGCGATGCACGCCATCTTTGGGCAGCCCGACCCCGCCGGCCGCCTTTGGGCCCCGCGGACTCGGTTGGGGGGCCTAGGCCTTCTCTGCCGGCGGCCCCGGCGCCGCAGGCCCCCCATGGATCCAGGCCTGGATCTGGATCTGCGCCGATTGACCTTATTACGTCTCCACCGGCGCCGCTTCCTCCGGCACCGCATCCGCATTTGACGCCGGCCGTGCCCCCGGCCGGCGTCGACCCCGGCCTCCATCCTGATGTGGACCCGGAGCTGGACCAACGTCGCCGGATCCGGCGCCGAGTGGGGTTTTTGTGCCCCTGTTCACTCCTGGGGTCCCTTTTAGGCCAGATTGGCACCCAGAGGACGAGGAGGAGGACTGGGAGGGGTCTGGTGACCCTCTGACCGACCAGTTGGAGTATGATCCGGACTGGAGAGAGGACCTGGGGGATGCCAGTGGTCTGGATACCTCCCCTGACCTTGGCATGTTGTCTCCTCCTACTGTGGCTACGGAGGAGGGAGCATCATACGCAGTGGTGTTGCGTAGGGCGGCCGAGGCTCTCAACCTCGAGCTCCCTACAGTGGCGGTCAGGACTAACTTCCTGACAGAGGTGCTTCAACCGCAAGCAAGCTTTTCGGAGCCCCTGCTGCCGTTCAATGAAGCCCTCACCGACGTCCTTTTGGGCACCTGGTCCAGGCCCAACACGGGGGCTCCCGTGGATAGGATGATTGCCCGACGCCACCGCCCGGCCCCGGGCGACCCCACTTTCCTCTCCCAACACCCTACCCCTGAGAGCTTGGTGGTCCAAGCCTCTACTTCCAAGAGCGCATTCCCTATCGCTCCACCAGATAGGGAATCCAAGAAGCTGGATCATCTTGGGAAGAAGATTTTTTCTTCCGCCAGCTTGGGACTGCGGCCGGCAAACACCGCATGTCTATTGGGCTGTTATTCCCACTCTGTGTGGGACACGGTTGCGCAAGTGCTGCCTCCGTGTCCGGAGGAGGCCCGGACAGTGCTCTCCCAGGCTGTTGCCGCCAGGAGGGATGCGGCAAAGTTTACCATCCGTTGTGGGCTGGATACCGCCGACTCTCTAGGCAGGACGATTTCCACGTCGGTAGCCCTTCGACGCTACGTCTGGATGAGATCGACTGGCTTTTCTGGGTATGTCCAGAATACCCTCATGGACATGCCCTTTGATGGCCATCGCCTTTTTGGTGACAAAGCGGACAACGCTCTAGAGCGTTTCAAGGACTCCCGGGCTACGGCCAAGTCCTTGGGCCTCTCCAGCCGCCCTGCGCAGTCTGCTTTTCGCCCCTTTCGTGGCTACGGAAGGGGTGCCCCACTACGTCCCGCCCAGAGCCACAGGCCGGCGCAAGCTGCTCGACCTTTGCGCGGCCTGGGACGTGGGAACCACCACCGTGGTTCAGGGGGCCAGCGGGCGGGCCAGTCCACCAACCCCCCCTCTGCAGCAGCCTCCAAACCTTCCTAGTCCGACATTTCAGGCCCATCAAACGCCAGTGGGCAGCAGGATCCGCCATCGCCTCCCCCACTGGCGCACCAGCACGTCGGACAGGTGGGTTTTGCAAATAGTCCAATGGGGCTACTCCCTCCCCTTCGAGACTACCCCTCCAGCCATGCCACCTCAGTACCATCGTATGTCGGAGGATCATCTGGGCCTTCTCCAACAGGAAGTTACTGCTCTCTTGGCCAAGGGAGCCATCGAGCGCGTTCCTGCCCCAGAAGTAGGTCGTGGTTGTAACTCCCACTACTTTCTGGTACCCAAGAAGGACAAGGGCCTGCGTCCTATCTTGGATCTCAGGAACGTCAACCGCTTCCTCCGGAAGGAGAAGTTCAAGATGTTGACGCTCGCTCAGGTCTTGTCTGCCCTCGACCCTGGAGACTGGTTGGTAGCGTTGGACTTGCAGGACGCTTAATTTCACATCCCCGTCCTGCCGGCCCACCGGCGTTACCTATGGTTCACGGTAGGCCACGAGCACTTTCAGTTTACCGTGCTCCCCTTTGGCCTTACCAGCGCCCCGCGGGTGTTCACGAAAGTGATGGCGGTGGTCGAAGCTCATCTGCGCCAATCAGGGGTTCCAGTCTTCCCCTATCTCGACGACTGGCTGTTGAAGGCGGGCTCGCCCCAGGCTGACGTCTCCCACCTCCAGACTACAGTCGACCTCCTGCATTCGCTGGAGTTTTCCATCAACGTGCCGAAGTCACACCTGATCCCCTCTCAGAAGTTCCTCTTCATCGGAGCGGTTCTGGACACAGCGCAGTTTCGGGTTTATCCTCCCGAACAGCGAGTCTGGGATATATGGGCTATAATTCCGATTTTTCAGCCTCTATCCCGGGTTTCGGTCCGGATGACCCTGAGGCTGCTGGGCCTCATGGCCTCCTGCATCCTGCTGGTCGATCGTGCTAGGTGGCATATGCGGGCTCTGCAGTGGGACCTGAAGTTCCAGTGGGCGCAGCATCAGGGGAATCTGTCCGATTGCGTCCATATTTCGGAGGGCACTGCACGACAATTGCAGTGGTGGCTCACGAACCAGGATTGGGTCAACGGCAGATCCCTCTCCCTTCCCCAACCAGACCACACAGTGGTGACAGACGCATCTCTTCTGGGATGGGGCGGCCACATGGGGAAGGCGGAGATCAGAGGCCTCTGGTCTCCGGCGGAGTCCGGGCTGCACATCAACCTTCTGGAGCTTCGGGCGATTCGTCTTGCACTCAAAGCATTCCTTCCCTCTGTCCGGGGAAGAGTAGTGCAGGTGTTCACGGACAACACCACCGCCATGTGGTACTGCAACAAACAAGGCGGGGTGGGGTCGTGGACCCTATGTCAGGAGGCCCTCCGCCTCTGGACATGGCTGGAACATCAGGGCATATCCCTGGTGGTTCAACACCTGGCAGGTTCACTGAACGCCAGGGCGGACTAACTCAGCCACAGGTGCATGATGGATCACGAATGGCGTCTTCACTCGGAGGTGGTGCAAGGTCTCTTCCAGCAGTGGGGAGAACCTTGGTTAGATCTATTCGCCACCGAAGAGAACGCGCAATGTCAGCAATTCTGCGCGTTGGAATTTCCAAGGCGGCACTCGCTAGGCGACGCTTTTCGTCGCAAGTGGAGTTGCGGTCTGTTGTACGCCTTTCCGCCTATACCACTTCTGCCCAGAGTGCTGAAGAAGATCAAGCGCGACCGGGCCCAAGTCATTCTTGTGGCTCTGGATTGGGCACGAAGAGTCTGGTATCCCGAGCTGCTCAACATGGCCATCGATCCTCCGATCAGACTGCCTCTTCGGGAGGATCTTCTGTCGCAGCAGCAGGGGACGCTCCTCCACCCGAACCTGTCCAGCCTCCACCTCCTTGCGTGGAGATTGAGCGGCGGCAGTTAACATCATTTCACTTGCCTCCCGAAGTATGTGATGTAATCTTGGCAGCCAGGCGTCCCTCCACTAAGACGGTATACGCCTGCCGATGGAACAAATTTGTGGCATGGTGCACAGCAAAGGCTGTGGATTCCCTTTCTGCTCCTCTTTCTGAGATTCTCTTGTTCCTCCTTTCTGTGGCCCAGCAGGGCTCCGCTCTGGGCACCATCAAGGGCTATCTTTCGGCGATTTCTGCCTTTCTAAGACTTCCTGATCAGCCTTCTCTCTTCAAGTCCCCGGTTGTAAATCGTTTCTTTAAAGGCATAACTCAACTCTTTCCTCCTATTCCCTTCGTTATGCCTCAGTGGGACTTGAATCTGGTCTTGACCTATTTGATGTGCGCTCCCTTTGAGCCGCTTCACAACTGTCCTCTAAGACTTTTAACTCTTAAAACTGCATTCCTGGTAGCCATCACATCTGCCAGAAGAGTGAGTGAGCTCCAGGCTCTTTCATCCAAGCCTCCTTTTCTGGCTGTACATCCGGACAAAGTTGTCCTACGAACTCGTCCGTCCTTTCTTCCCAAGGTGGTCACCTCCTTTCACATCGGACAAACTATCACTTTCCCCACCTTCTTTCCGCTTCCGCATCCTTCTAAAGAGAAAGAGAGGCTCCACCGTCTGGACCCAAAACGTGCGCTTTCCTTCTATCTGGATCGCACAAAACAGTTCCGGGTGGATGACCAACTCTTTGTTGGCTACGTGGGCACCAAGAAAGGTCGGGCCGTGCACAAGCGGACCATCTCTGGATGGGTCGTTCTGTGTATTAAAGCCTGCTATTCTATAGCTAAAAAGGAGCCTCCAGAGGGGCTACGTGCCCATTCCACCAGGGCGACGGCAGCCACTACTGCTTTGGGCCGAGGAGTTCCTCTGAATGACATCTGTCAGGCAGCTATGTGGGCATCGTGGCATACGTTCATCAAACACTATTGCCTGGACAGCCAAGTCCGGAGAGACGGCTTCTTTGGCCGTTCTGTTCTTTAGGACTTTCTGGTGTGATCTTGGTTCGTAGACTCACCTCCGGGGTTGGTATTGCTGGGGTCTATTCTAAGGTAAGGAATCTATAACTAACTGTTTCTTTCAGATGAACAAGTTACTTACCTTCGGTAACGATATATCTGTAAGAAACATAGGTTAGTTATAGATTCCTTACCGCGCCACCCATCCTCCCCATTATGCGAACTGATTTCTAGGGTTAAGGACATCCTTTCAGGGCCCTAGTTTTGTGCACCAGTGGTCAGTGTCTTGCATGGCTCTGCGGTTCTGGCGCGGAAAGTCGTGTACAGAACTGACGTCAGCGCGCGAGGTCGGCGTCCAAGTGGCTACTGCGACGTCATCCCGGCGACCACGCCGCCAGCGAAGGATGCGGAGCCGACCGACGCCACCTTCCGACACGCAGAGGTACTGCTGACGAAAAAACTTTCCGGATCCAGTCTGACGCCTGGGGGTAATTCTATGGTAAGGAATCTATAACTAACCTATGTTTCTTACAGATATATCGTTACCGAAGGAAAGTAACTTGTTCATTAAGGACTTTACTTTATGGAAAGCAATACTTCCAAGCCCTTGATGATCCTTTCTCGTGTAGGAAGGGAGGCTGGTACTCTAGTGTGTCTGGCATTGCACCCAAAGCTAGTATCTTGGTCATGAATCCAGAAGTTTTATAGACCGCCTTAAATCACTGGAAAAAGCTTCACACTACCGCCAACTGTGAATAGTCAAGACAAGACATGGAGGTCCTGCAGAAGGTGCTTGCCTGATTTCAACACAGCATCATGCCCAACCAGTGGGTGTTTCTGCCCCCACTGTTAACGGCCAGGAAGGGCCAGCTCCCTCGACAAGTCCTTTGAAAAGGCAGGCAAGTATTTGGCTGGACAAGGGAAAAAAACATAGGGCAGCATGATGTTTTGACTCCCAAGCGGGTCGATGCCAAGGTAGTGGTGGGAACATGCAGTCTTTGGAGAGACGAGATCAGCATCTTGGTAGACCACCTCCCTGCCACCAACTTCTCATTTGTGCTTAAAAGTAGAAGAAAAAAAAAAAACAGGCAGTATTGCAGCTCTTCTTGACCAGAGACTTGTCAATTTGCCAGTTGCACAGCCTTGTGTCTGAGGTATTCAGGACATGGACATTCACTCTCATTGCCCAATAACGGGAAGGTTTTGTTCTCCGAAACCACAAATGCTGCACTGACAGCCTAGTTACTCAGTGTAAATTCTACTCTTGAGGACTTATCAGTCCTTTTCGTATCTTCACGTCTTTCAATGCCATGGAGTTTGCCAAAGAAATGCCCGTGAGGCCCTCTTTAGCAAAACCCAAGAGCTGCAGATTGCAATAGGCCTAAGCTCATCCCAGCTCAGATAACCCTAAGAAGTCATCTTGAATGGTTTACAAGGTGTAAGCAGGCCAAGAGCAAAGTGTGGTAGGTTGTCGAAGCATACACACTCATTGTAGACAACGAGCACTCCGTTTTCTCATTTCTATTCTTTAGAGATTAATGTTGAATGTTTTGGGGAGGTGCCAACAGTCTTAGTTACTGGTGCCGTGGACACCTTACCTCTAGTCCCAGAGTGATCATTTTTAATGTTACTATTTTCTAGTCATCAAAGAGTTGGGTTACCTATTTGTTTATTACTTATAATGGCCATACAGTCCCAGGAACTAGGCTCCTAAAAACAATCAATATAAAAATTTGAAAATCAACTGAAAGCAATACAGAGACCATAAAAGACCGAAAAATCAAACAAAAGAGAAAACAAAAAAATTCAAACATCATATACATACATATTCCTAAAAGGGAACATCTCCCCCTTACTAAAAATAGAAATCACTAGGATATCAAAACCCTCACTGGCAGGCATCTTTCTATCTTCATAGCAGGGGACCATTCGAATCTCTTGCAATCTCAGTCAATTGCTATGTCTAAAAAGGTACAGGTTGCTTATCTTGTCACAGGTTTTGGAGCAAGTTTCACTGCTAAGTTGGTTGTGGTCTAATGGGTGGGTAGTGCATCTCCCAATACCTAACAGTGATTGGAAAATCTTCTGTTCTGTAGCTGGGGAAGCATGAGTAACTACTAGCGGAGGGCCTTTTCCTCTAAACTCAAAGCTGCCACAGAATGTTCACTAGCATGTCGCCATTGGCTGTGGATGAACTCTGGGATCGTTATGTCAAGTTGAATTTCTCCACTGTTACAGCACTTATCAGTCTTTAATGCGGCTGGATACTATTTTCAGGCCTTGATTCTCTTTTGAAGATCCCAAGCCAGGCTTCAGTTCATTTCGCCTGTGTTTGACTAATGTAGGGTCAGGCTTTTCATCCTTCAGAAACTAATCCGGTGTTGCAGGAGATGGTTCACCTCTTCCAAGCGACAGGCGTTACCAGCAAACATTGGGCCTTAGGCACCCGTCTAGTGTCCTTCATCAGGAGGAAAACTAGGTTGACTTTGATCATATTCTGTTCTTATTCAAATCAAACATCTGATCATGAGAGGATAATCAGATGTGCTTTCTCACATTGCCATGAGCTTCTCAGTGCACGCTTGAGTAATGCACAGTCTTGGTCATGGTATCCATGAACTTTGAACCAAAGAGGACAGAAAAATGCACTTAAAAATATTATAATTGAATGTGTTATTGCTGGTAACCTCTTAAGCCTCTATGATCATTCCAAGGTGGGCAATTTTTAATCTTTTAAAGTTATATTTGTAGCCCTTGTGAGCAAATCTCAGAATTATGCGATCCACTCTCGTAAAGTGTACAGAAAGGTCATCATCCGTCAAATATATGTCATCGACATAAGACTATGCCTAGTAATCAAAATGTTGTAAACGTTCTGTTATTTGAGCTGAGAACAGCCCGGGGCTATTCTTATACCCCTGTGGCTATCGACAGAACTGTTTTTGAGAACCCAGCACGCTAAATGCTGTCAAATACCTGCTTCCAGGCACTATATTTTGACAGAAAAATCCATTTGAGATATCTAGTGTGTTTTTGTATTTTTTCCTTACTGTGTTGTTCATTAGTGCAGCGCTGTGCACGTTTTGTACTGCAAATGTGCGAGTAGCTGTGTTTAAATATCTGTAATCTAATACTAGACAATATGAATGGTCTGGTTTTATCATGGAAAACAAGGGAGTATTCATTGAAGAGGTGCAGTGGATCCAGAGAAATCTTCATCAATGTGCCTGCGCACCAGTAAGTGGTGCTGTATGGCTCTGTGAAAACTGTACTGCCATAGTAGTGGTGTAGCAGAGCCGCATATAAGTGATACCCCTGCACGTGAACGTCGGTTCCTTTCTGCAGGCTTCAATGCAGATCTAGAACTTTGCTCCCTCATCAATCTTACAGTAATTTCCAAATTTTTTCACAGTGAGAACGATGTCCCCACCTGAAAGAACAGGATTCAAGCCATGCTGAGACTGAAGGAAACAGATACACGAGGCCTGCCTCTGGTGCTTGGGCTCCACACGCACTCTAAGTTGTGTGAGAAGTGTGCCGTCTTGTACCCGAAGGCTATCAGATTGTAATACAAAACTCCAAGTCGCTAAGCACAAAAGAGCCTCTAATGCCTTCTGCCCACTTTTGCCCCCCTACTCTGCCTGTACTGAATCTGGTACAGACTTCTACCCTGGCACCTAGGTCCATGCCAGTTACTTCGATACCTGTGCCGACTCCTCTGGTGCTGAAAGATCCAGTCCTGATGCCAATCTCAGACCCCGAGCTGACGTCGACCTGATCTTGATCATTGGCACACTATGAGATCACAGAAGCACAGCCAGTTGTAATTCAATTTGGCTCTGATCCGAGATATCTGCCTTGAATCCAATACCAAAAACAACAGTTGATGGACAGAATGCAGAACAATGTCATACATTCACCCCAGTACAGAGATCTGGGCCTAAATCCATCGTTTTTTTGCTCACCATGCCATTCCAGTTTGAACCCAGCCATACGCAAATCAGTCTTGACCCTGTGCCTCATGGGAACAGTCCAGCCCGAACTGCCAAGCCAGGTCCTCCCTGGACTGGAAACAAGCATCCTAGGACCGGTTTCGGGGTTTCATCAACTGTTTCTTTTGCATATGTCGCCCTAAGTGGGAAGGGTATGCCCAGACGTGGGTCCCGTGCTCACTACATCACTGGATTCAAGCTAGCCTGGCTGAAGAAGGGTGATGCCCTGAAACCGGTCCCAGGATGCTTGTTTCCGGTCCAGGGAGGACCTGGCTTGGCAGTTCGGGCTGGACTGTTCCCACAAGGAACAGGGTCAAGACTGATTTGCATATGGCTGGCTCCAAACTGGGGTGGTGTGGTGAGCAAAAGAATGATGGATTAAACCCAGATCCTTGTGACTGGGGGTGAATGTTTGCATTGTCCAGCATTCCGTCCATCAACTGTTTCTTTTGCTTGAATCCAATACCAGCAGAGTGTCTATCTCACTCTAACCCAATCCAAGAGGCATCCAATGTCCCTCATGACATTGATGATGACAGCAAAGGGGAAGGATTGCTTCCCCTCAATATACTAATGATGCTCTCTCTCTGGACTACCAGAGCACCAGCAGGCTAAATCCATCCCCAAAACAGAGCTAGGTTCACCACATGGGCCACCTGCTGAGGAAAGCGCCTGGTTTTCAGTGGTGCTTAGAAGCGCAGGTGAGGCACTAGAATTACAGTTGCTTACCACTGAGACTAAATCAAGTGTGCTGGACAAAATTCTTCAACTTGGGTCTACTTTATCCGAGCGACTGCTGCCATTTAATGAAGCCCTTACTGATGCCTTTATGGCTACAGTCACTAAGTCATGTTCATGTTTTCCAGTCAGTCGACCCATTGCTCGATGGCATATTCGTGCCCTTTTTATCCATACTGTTTAATGAAACATCCGACAATGGGGAGCCTGATTGTCCAAGCCTCAGCAAGTAAGTTCAATCCGGGTTCCTTTCCGAACAGGTAATCAAAAAGAACAGACGTCTTTGGGGAAAAAGCTATTCTCTTCTGCTGGTTTAGCACTTAGATTTATCAGTTCAGTTTGCTTACTAGGCCAGTACAAACATGCCTCGTGGGACGCAGCCAGTGATATTTTGCTGGCTGTCCCGGGGAGTATTACAGCCTTGTTAGCCCAATCTATTTATAATGACCAGAATGCTGCAAAGTATATGCTCCAGGCAAACCTGGGCATGACTGACTGTATTGGCAGGGCTGCTGGCACCAGCGCCATGCTTAAAAGGCATGCCTGGTTGAGGTCAATAGGTTTTCTGATGATATGCAAGCGTCTCTCATGGCTATGCAATTTAATGGCATCTGGCTGTTCAAGGAAAAGGCTGATTTAATGCTGGAATAATTCAAAAACAGCCTTCCCACTGCACAATCCCTTGGCTTATTTACACGAGCAAAACCATTTCCCCACTAGTTCAGGAAATTTAGAGGTATCCAGGGAGCTAGCTTACAGAGTCTAAGGCCTATTCTAAGGCTTCGCCCATTGAATGCCTTTCTGCGAAAGGACATATTGAAGAGCTTATGCTGGCCCAGATCCCTTCTTCTATTGAACCACAAGATTAAATGGTGTCGTTGGACTTGTTGGATGCTTATTCCTATGTATTCAGTTTGCATTTTAGCAGTCCCACATGTGTTACTTACGGTTCAAACATGGCCAAGACCACTTTCCATTTGCTGTGCCCCCTTTTTGCCTTACCTTGGCCCCTCAGTTGTTCATAGAAGTGATGGCTTTTGTCACTGCCAATCTTCGACGGTTGAAGTACATTTATTCCCGTACCTCTATGCCTGGCTTCTGAAGGTGGGCTCACCGGAGTCAGTCATGGACCACTTCCAGATGACTGCCCCACTCCTGATGTCTTTGGGATTAACTATCATCATGAAGTCACACCTGAGCCCCATGCAAAGCATCCCATTTATTGGGGCGCTCTTGGACCTAGTGGAGTTCAAGGTCTTTTCTCCGCCACAGTGAGCCCAGATACTCCGAATTTATCCAGAAGATTGGGATTAGTCCTGGGTCTCTGTGGGAGTGGCTCTGAGGCTTCTTGATCTCAGGCTCATGCATCCTTCTCATCACAAACTCCAGGTGGTACATGCAGGCACTGAAGTAATATCTTAAAGTCCAGTGTCCCAGCATCGGGGCTGGGTCTTCAACTCATTCCAGATCTAGAAAGAAACTACACATCATCTTCAGTGATGGTTGGTGGACACTAATTTCAGCGACGACAGACAGATCTCCATTCCCCATCCAGGGCTTACGGTTGCTACAAATGTGTTGCTGCTAGGTTGGGGTAGTCTCCTCCATCCTGAAATGGTGCAGGGCTACTTCGATCGATGGGGTACTCCCTGGCTAGACCTAATTGCAATTGACAAGGAAGCACAGTGTCAGCAATTCTATGCTTTGGAGTTTCATATAAGGTGCTTGTTAGGCGACTTATTCTGCCCGAAATAGAAGGAGGGACCCCTGTGGGCCTTTCCTCTCCTACCTCAAATTCTGAGGAAGATCAAGTCAAACCAAGTCTAAGTCCTTCTCATCGCCCACGACTGGCCCAGAAGAGTGTACTTCTTGATGCTCCTGGGCCTGAGTATCTGAAAGAGACACGTTAGTGATAGATTCCTTACCTTAGAATATCCCCAGGCATCAGACTGGATCCGGAAAGTTTTTCGTCAGCAGTACTCCTGCGCGTCAGTTTGTGGCGTCGTGCGGCTCCGAGTTCGTCGCTGGCGTCGTAAGCGCCGAGATGACGTCACGGAGACTACTTAGGCGCCACCCATGCGCGCTGACGTCAGTTCTTTCTTTTTACGCGCCAGCAAGCGCAGATCCGGTTAGAGCACGTACCCTAGTCATTTTTTGACTAATTTCTTTTTGGGACTTTGTCCTACTTCTTTTAAGTCTTTGACTCCTGGTGCCACGTAGGGATGCCTCGGTTTAAATCCTGCGGGGCCTGCCGCCGTACGATGTCGGTGGCTGACCCCCACGGCGTCTGTTTCTACTGTCTGGAGCGCGACCATGACTTCCGGTCATGTTCCGACTGTCTGGCCATGGCTCCGAAGGCTTTGCGGGAGCGGCCCCGAAAGCTGCTGGAGGCCGACAGTCGTCTCCGCGCCGTTTGAGGTCCAGGGGTCGCTCGAGGGACCGACCGCGGAGCCATCATCTTCGCTCCTCGGGGTCCACGTCTTCACCCTCGGAATCGGGTAAGAGACGTCACAAGTAACAGTCGAAGAAGCGCGTACGCTCTCCGACCTCCCCCCGTCGGTCTCCGGACGCGGACGAGGGGGCCAGGGGTCCTTCCCCCACAGCTCCGTTGGAGCCTGAGAGTCCCGCGGCCTACCCGCCCTACCCGGGTCCGTTGGAGGCTCCGGCCCAGGTGCAAGAGTTTCTTGCCGCCATGGGCTGCCTTTTCAGGCCTAGGGCTCCCGCCGGCGTGCCTTCGGCCCCCGCAGTCCCTATTGAGGGCCCTTGCTTGCCACCGGCTCCGCCGCTGGCGCCGCAAGGTCCTCCGCCGGCGGCTCCGGCGCCCCCTGCGGCTCCGTTCCCGGCGCCTCACTGGGTTCCGTCGTCCCACCTCCTAATTGGGACATGGACCCTGATCGGCGCCGTTCCCGGCGCCGTTGGAGCGGAGGACTCGGAGGATGCAGGTGGCCTTGACCTCTCCTCTGAGCCTGGGTTTGTGTCTCCTCCCACTGTCATGGAGGAAGGCGCCACATACACTGTGGTGCTCCGTAGAGCAGCTGAGGCTCTTGACCTTGACCTTCCTACTGTTACCCTCAAAACTAACCTCCTTACTGAAGTGCTTCAGCCGGCGGCAAGTTCCATAGCACCTCTACTTCCGTTCAATGAGGCCATAACGGATGTTTTGATGGGCACCTGGTCCAGGCCAGCCACAGGGGTTCCTGTGGATAAAAACGTGGCCCGGCGTCACCGCCCGGCCCGGGTGACCCTGCCCTTTTGACAACTCACCCGACACCGGAGAGCCTGGTCATTCAGGCCTCCACTTCACAAACTGCATTCCCTGCCGCTCCGCCAAATACGGAATCGAAAAAGCTGGAGCAGTTTGGCAAAAAGTTGTTTTCCTCTGTCAGCCTGAGGCTGCGGTTAGTAAACACCGCATGCCTCTTGGGCCGCTATTCTCACGCTGTGTGGGACACGGTGGCGCAAACTCTGCCCCAGTGCCCGGAGGAGGTTCGGGCTGTACTTTCCCAAGCTGTTGCGGAGGGGAAGGATGCCGCGAAGTTCGCCATTCGGTGTGGGTTGGACACCGCGGATTCTTTGGGGATAGCCATCTCCACGACGGTGGCCTTGCGGCGACACGCCTGGCTGCAGTCCACGGGGTTTTCGGGGGATGTCCAGAGTTCCCTCATGGACATGCCTTTTGATGGTACCCGTCTGTTTGGCGATAAGGCAGACAGTGCGCTGGAGCGTTTTAAGGACTCTCGGGCTACAGCCAAGTCCTTCGGTCTCTCCACCACATGCCCGGCCACATCTAAAGCCTCAGGGCGGCCGCAGGAATAGTGGCCGCCGTGGCGGCACAGGGGGCCAGCGTGCGGATCAGTCCACCTCCGCTCCCGCAGCATCCGCCTCAAAGCCTTCCTAGTCCGAGCTTTGGGGTGCACCCCACGCCGGTGGGCGGCAGGATTCAACATCACCTCCCCCACTGGCGCTCTGTCACTTCGGACAGGTGGGTGCTGCAAATCGTCCAAAGGGGCTACTCCCTCCCCTTCGAGTCTGTCCCCCCCGGCCATACCACCTCAGTTCCACCGCATGTCGGGGGATCACTTGGCGCTTCTCCGACAGGAAGTCACGGCTCTCTTGGCCAAGGGGGCCATCGAGCGCGTTCCTGGGCCAGAAGTAGGACATGGTTGTTATTCCCACTACTTTCTGGTCCCCAAGAAGAAAAAAAGGGGCCTGCGCCCCATCTTGGACCTCAGGAACGTCCATCGCTTCCTCCGGAAGGAGAAGTTCAAGATGTTGACTCTGGCTCAAGTCTTGGCTGCCCTCGACCCTGGAGAATGGATGGTAGCGTTGGACTTGCAGGACGCATATTTTCACATTCCCGTCCTGCCGGCCCACCGGCGTTACCTGCGCACGGTAGGCCAGGAGCATTTTCAGTTTGCCGTGCTCCCCTTCGGCCTTACAAGCGCCCCTCGGGTGTTCACAAAACTGATGGCGGTGGTCGCAGCTCATCTGCGCAGGTCCGGGGTGTCAGTCTTCCCCTACCTCGACGACTGGTTGTTCAAGGCGGGCTCGCCCCCGGCAGCCGTCACCCACCCTCAGACTACGGCCGACGACCTGCATTTGCTGGGGTTCTCCATCAACGTGCCGAAGTCGCACCTGAGTCCCTCTCAGAAGCTCCCCTTCATCGGAGCGGTTCTGGTTTCGACGCAGTTTCGGGTTTATCCTCCCGAGCAGCGAGTCCGGGTTATTCAAGCTATGATTCCGATCTTTCGGCCTCTATCCCGGGTTTGTCAGGATGACCCTCCGGCTCCTGGGCCTGATGGCCTCCTGCATTCTGCTAGTGCAACATGCCAGGTGGCATATGCGGGCTCTGCAGTGGGACCTGAAGTTCCAGTGGGCACAGCATCAGGGCAACCTGTCCGTTCATGTCCAGATCTCGGAGGGCACTGCACAACAATTGCAGTGGTGGCTCACGAATCCCGATTGGGCCAATGGCAGATCCTTCTCCCTTCCCCAACCGGAGCACACAGTGGTGACGGACGCGTCCCTCCTGGGATGGGGGGGCCACTTGGGAGAGGCGGAGATCAGAGGCCTCTGGTCTCCGGCGGTGTCACGGCTCCATATCAATCTTTTGGAGCTTAGGGCGATCCGACTTGCTCTGGAGGCATTCCTTCCCCCTGTCCGGGGAAGTGTAGTGCAGGTGTTAACGGACAACACCACCGCCATGTGGTATTGCACCAAACAGGGCGGGGCAGGGTCGTGGACCCTATGTCAGGAGGCTCTGCGCCTCTGGACATGGCTGGAACATCAAGGCATTACCTTGGTGGTTCAACACCTGGCAGGTTCTCTGAACGCCAGGGCGGACGACCTCAGCCGCCGGTGCTTCATGGATCACGAATGGCGTCTGAACTCGAACGTGGCGCAAGGTCTCTTTCTGCAGTGGGGAGAGCCTTGGTTACATCTATTCGCCACCGAACAGAACGCGCAATGTCATCAGTTCTGCGCGTTGGAATTTCCAAGGCGGCACTCCTTCGGCGACGCTTTTCGTCGCGAGTGCAGCTGCGGTCTGTTGTACGCCTTTCCGCCTATACCACTTCGGCCCAGAGTGCTGAAGGCGATTCGGCGCGACCGGGCCCAAGTCATCCTTGTGGCTCCGGATTGGGCGCGAAGATACTGGTATCCCGAGCTACTCAACATGGCCATCGATCCCCCAATCCGACTGCCTCTTCGGGAGGATCTTCTGTCGCAGCAGCAGGGGACGGTCCTCCACCCGAACCTGTCCAGCCTCCACCTCCATGCGTGGAGATTCGGCGGCGACAGTTCACAGCTTTCGATCTTCCTCCCGAAGTCTGTGATGACATTCTGGCAGCCAGGCGTCCCTCCACTAACACGGTATACGCCTGCAGGTGGAACAAGTTTGTGGCATGGTGCACAGCTAAGTCTGTGGATCCCCTTTCTGCCCCTCTTTCTGAGGTCCTTCTGTTCCTGCTCTCCTTGGCCCAGCAGGGCTCTGCTCTGGGCACTATCACAGGTTATCTTTCGGCCATCTCCGCATTTCTCAGGCTTCCAGCTCAGCCTTCTCTCTTTAAGTCCCCGGTTGTTAACCGTTTCCTGAAAGGCATTGCACACACGTTTCCTCCCGTGCCTTTTCTAATGCCTCAATGGGACTTAAATCTGGTCTTGACCTATCTGATGTGCGCTCCTTTTGAGCCCCTTCATAACTGTCCTTTACGTCTTCTTACTCTAAAGACGGCTTTCCTGGTAGCTATCACCCCTGCCAGAAGAGTACGTGAGCTCCAGGCTCTTTCTTCTAATCCTCCTTACCTTTCTGTTCATCCGGACAAGGTGGTTTTAAGGACCCGTCCTTCTTTCTTGCCAAAGGTTGTCACGCCCTTCCACATCGGGCAGACCATCACTTTGCCCACCTTCTTTCCGCCTCCGCATCCTTCAAAAGGGGAACAGAGGCTCCACCGTCTGGACCCACAACGTGCGCTCTCGTTCTATCTGACGCGCGCACATCAGTCCCGGGTGGATGGCCAGCTCTTTGTTGGCTACGTGGGCGCCAAAAAAAAAACAGGTCGGGCTGTGCACAAACGAACCATCTCTCGGTGGGTCGTTTTGTGCATCAAAGCGTGTTTCTCGTTGGCTCAGAAGGAGCCTTCTGTGGGGCTACGTGCCCATTCTACCAGGGCAACGGCAGCCACTACTGCCTTGGGACGCGGCGTTCCCTTGCAGGATATTTGTCAGGCAGCTACGTGGGCCTCGCTGCACACAT
Organism: Calotriton arnoldi; assembly: GCA_963921515.1. Classification (NCBI taxonomy): domain Eukaryota; kingdom Metazoa; phylum Chordata; class Amphibia; order Caudata; family Salamandridae; genus Calotriton; species Calotriton arnoldi. Next base: position 251,366 of record CAWUFW010003839.1, on the reverse strand, counting down.
TTACCAAGCATTACTGCCTGGACAGTCAAGTCCGGAGAGACGGCTTCTTTGGCCGTTCTGTTCTCCGTGACTTTCTGGTGTAATCTATTCGCAGACCCACCACCGGGGTTGGTATTGCTGGGGTATCTATTCTAAGGTAAGGAATCTATCACTAACGTGTCTCTTTCAGATGCACAAGTTACTACTTGTGTAACGATATATCTGTAAGAGACATTAGTTAGTGATAGATTCCTTACCGCCCCACCCATCCTCCCCGTTCTGCGAACTAATTCTAGGGTTAAGGTCATCCCTTTCAGGGCCCTAGTTTCATGGCACTAGTGGTCAGTTTCTTGCATGGCTCTGCGTTCCTGGCGCGGAAAGTCGTGTACAGAACTGACGTCAGCGCGCATGGGTGGCGCCTAAGTAGTCTCCGTGACGTCATCTCGGCGCTTACGACGCCACCTACCGACGCGCAGGGGTACTGCTGACGAAAAACTTTCCGGATCCAGTCTGACGCCTGGGGATATTCTAAGGTAAGGAATCTATCACTAACTGTCTCTTACAGATATATCGTTACACAAGTAGTAACTTGTGCGTTTGTCCTCTGATCACGCTTCCACTTTGGGTGGACCGCCTGTCACAACAACCAGGCAGAGTCATGCATCCAGGTCTCCACAACTTACACCTCCATTCCTCAAGAACACAGGGCAGCAGCTAAATGCGCTTGACTTGGTGACCAAAGTGGTCAATGTCATCCTTGAGGCCAGATGCCCTACGACGAAATCTATGTCTTACGGCGGTCATCAAATGGATGAAAAACAATCACCTACGATGTAACACGGATAAGACAGAAATCTTGCTGATAGGGAAAAATAACCCCTTTCAACCCAGCGACTGGTGGCCGGAAGAGGCAGCAGCCCCTCCATCTACCGTGGAGGTGGCTAAAAATTTAGGGGTGTGGTTTGACTCCTCCTTCAAACCCCATGCACTCAAGGTGGTGGGTAAATGCTTTGGCCTAACTAAAACCATGAAAAAATTCTTTGATCTGATTCCGCTTGCTGCAAGGAAAGCAGTGGCACTAATACTCTCACGTCTAGACTACTGTAATAGCCTCCTGGTAGGGGTTAATAAATCAACCCTGAGGAGGCTACAGGTAGTGCAACATGCAGCAGCCAGATTGGTCTTAAAACTTCCCCGTGGGGCGTCGGCTTCAGCGGCTCTGAAAACTCTTCATTGGCTCCCGTTACACAAGAGAATTCTATTCAAACTCCTTGTCACCACCTTTAGAGCTACTCGCCGACTAGGGCCAGTATATCTCTCCACAAGATTTACACCATACACTACAATGAGGACACTCAGATCTACTTCTGCAAACCTACTCAAATTGCCTGGTTTCAAACTTAAAACTAGGGGAGGGAAGTCGGCTACTGTATTAGGTGCAAAGGCTTGGAATTTCATGCCAAACAAATTAAGATCGATGGAATCTGAAATTCAGTTTAGGAAGGCCCTAAAGACATGGATCTATGGAACACCTGACGAATCTTGCCTTGCCCTCATCTAGGTCTTCATCCTCCACTGCTAAGTTCGCTATCTGTACAGCGCCAGGAGGCTCCTTTGGGAGTGACAGTTCGCGCTTTATAAATGCCACATTTCATTTCATATGTGCTGGGCTCTGGAACAAGTTTGTCACTTAATATGGTGCCCAGAACTCAGACCCCCTTATAAGCTAAACTTTAAGTTATCCTTATGTTATTTCTTTCATTAACCCAGCAATGGCTTGTAGTGATTCACAGTGAATGGTTATTTGTCAGCTGTTTCAACATTCTTATATTTACCTGACCAACCATTGTTATTTAAATCACCAGTTGTGAAGCGTTTTTTAAAAGGTTTAACACAAGTTTCCCCCAACCCATTTGTGGTGCCTCAGTGGAACCTTAATCTGGCCTTGACATTTGTTTTGTGCATGCCCTTTGAGCTAATGCACAACAGTTCCCTGAGACTCTTTACTCTGAAAATTGTCTTCCTTATTGCTATCACATCAGCAGGCCACGTAAGTGAACTGCAGGCGCTGGTGGTACAGTGCTCTTGACCACCTTTTACCTGGATACATTTATGTTGAGTACACAGGCTGCATGCCTTTTGAAACTTGTGACACCCTTTCACGCTAGCCTATTAATCACTGTGCCAGCGTTCTTCCCTTGAAGTAGGAAGAGAGACCCCATTACCTTGGCCTAAAGAGAGCACTTAGCTTTTACGTCGACCGCACAAAGGAATATCGAGCAAACAATGAATTGTTTTCAGGGATTTTCAGGTGAGAACAAAGGGAAAGCAGTGCAAAAGAGAACCTTGTCAATGTGGATAGTCCTCCGCATCAGAATCTGCTGCGCATTGCCTAAGAAGCAGTCCGCTGAACGCCTGCGGGCCCATCTCACCAGGGCCAAGGCTGCTACAGCAGAGTTGGCATGAGCGGTTCCTGTTCTAGCTAAATACTGGGCTGCAACATAGGAGTCAGTGAATACTTTCATTAAAAAACTACTGCCTTGACAATCAGAAGGTCACTTTGCCCCCTTGGTTCTAGAGCACTGTGGTCTGAGTCCTCTCCCTAGATCCTCCACATCTGAGAAGTTTTCTGTGGTATCTGTTCTAAAGGTGAGGAATCTGCGGTTAGACATATCCATCATAAAAACAAGTTTCTTACCTCTGATAACATTCTTTCTGGTGCATATTCTATCTAACTGAAGATTTCTCACTGCCTCCGACCTCCTCATTCTGTGGAGTGCCCTCTTTGATAGTGAGCCAATCTTTAACTTTGAACCTTTATAGACTGTCACTGACAGTTTGTCTAAACTCCGCATCTTAGGGCGCAGAAGGCGAAAGATCAAAAAAACGGGCTTCAGGGCACAGAGTTTGTGCGTATGTGTGGTTCCGTTCCATCACTTCTGAGGTAGTAAGGAGTCATCACAGAGCCATATTGTTCCACCTACTGGCATGGAGCAGTATTGCTGAAGAATTTTCTGGACCCAGTCTTGGCACTGAGGGTTTTGTAAAGGTGAGGAATCTGCAATTAGATAGAGTATCCACCAGAAAGAGTGTTACAGAAGGTAAATAATTTCAACACTGCTTCAGAGGTACTATATTATGAGCATGAGCTCAGAGAGTAATTTCTCATGAGAAAACGTTTTGCTTTTTCTGGAAATTGGTGTTTCTATATCTTGCTGCTGTGTGGATTTGCGAAATTATCTTTTGCTTCTGAAACTTTTACTTTCAACTGTGCTTGCTTCTCCTTCTTGCTTCCAAAAATACAGAATGTAAGAAGTCGCAATATAATCTTTCTAACTGTGTACAAAGATTTCTCCTCTGCACAGTGATACTCCGAGCCGAGCGATACATCATGGTACTCCACAATATACAGTTGTACTCTCTCCTTCCCATTGATACCGTGCTGTGTTAAGAGATATTCAGCCCTTTCCAGTGATACTTAATGATATTGAATAGTGTAACCAGCAGTGTACGGCGACCCTCTGTAGTATACTGTGTGGCTTTTTAACCATATTTTGCCTAGTAAGCCTACAAATAATTTTATAAAAGGTTGGATCATTTTACGATAGGATGAAACACAAAGGTCCATTTCTAAACTTAACAAGATGCCTCATTCATAGTTGTGGTCCAGTGGCCTGTTCAAGATTGTGTAAGACCTGCGTCTCTCCTTTGTCTCATTTCAGTTTATACATTTGTAGAAAAAGCACAATATGGTGTCCATGAACAATCTTGAGAACAGCAGATGGGCCTCCACACGATGCCAACGCCGAGTGATGATTCCTTACTTATCAAAAGCTGTTTCATGCCATGGATGCATCTTGCCTCGGACTTAGTAGAAGGAAAATGTCCACGTGCCCTTCTTGAGTTCAAAAGTAAACTTTGTGCACATTTCCACCAGGCAATTGTGAAACCTAAAGGGGATGCACACATGACTGTGTCCCCATGAAAGGGATTAGGCAGACATGCCCTTAAATATCTCAAAAGACACAGGAAATTAATCACAAACAAGTGGGGTTGATTGGTGTCAAAGCAGGCAACTTTCCCATAATCCACTTGGCTGTCTTGAAACTGACCAATAAATGTGATTTTTATGAACATCGGTAGATCACTGAGCATTTCTTGTGTAGAGTAGTTTATGTTAAGAGCTGCTGCCCACAAACTGTGAGTATAGGGTTATCAGTGAATACATTTTGTGCCTCGCATTACTGTGCTTCTATTACAGAGTGGATTTCTTCAGCCAGCCCTGATCTAAATTGCTCTCTTGTCACTGTCTCAAGCCACCTTGAATCTGTTCCTCTGTTCGTAAATAGTGATCACAGGAAATAAATCACAAAATCAAATGGCCCATCATCCTTGAGGAGAACCTGTGGTTCCATACTCCCTGCCCTCCCCTGAACGTCAATGGCCGAAGTCACCGGTATCCTGACATTGAGGTGAAGCATAATTTCATTGATTCAGCGTGTGTCATGGTCACAGTGTGAACACTCTTCTGTAGATTTCTCGAACTCCTCTACAAAGAGAGGATAAGCGACGTACTATGTTGAAAGTTATAGGGCTGTTGAATTACAGTTAAGTGTGGTTTAGTCTCATGTGTGGGGCTAGGAGGGGATGTTGCTACATGTAATGAAGTAATGGTGGAACCTGCAGGAGCTGTGGTTAAAAAAACTTGCCTGGGCCGTACCATAGCTTCTGGGGTAGGATCATCCGTCCTACGGAGGCCTTCCCCAGTTTCTTCTAGTGGCATTTGACTGGTGCCCCTGCAGTTTGATCATCACTGAGCTGGGTTCATCCTCTTGTTGGGCAGGCTCCAATGACGATTGAATACTTCTCTGGGAGAATCGAATTACCGGCTGATTGTTAACCATGCGTATAATTTCTACTCTAAAAAGTGCAGCATGTAGCCCAAGCTTTCAAGAAAAAACTAAAATGTACAGGTTTTGGAAACTTAGAAACTATAAGCAGGACGTTTAGATCTAGAAGTTCAAGGGAAATATTAGTCTGAATGTAGCGATCGGTGTAGGACCAACCAGAAGATCGTGAGCATACACTTCTGGGGCAATCCTGGGAACCGGGGCTGATAAATGCAGAAGAAAGACAATGGTTCCCTTCAGGAGAGGTTTTAAGCCTAAACCTCCTAGGCAAAGAATTGTGATTTTGAAACAAAATCAAATTATACAGTTCATTTTATTCACTGTATAAAGTTCTTTTCAACATATTGTATCACATTACTAGTGCTCTAAAAACGACGCAGTGGAGGTGAATAGTGACAATTGTGAAAGGTTGTGCATTGGTGCTGTACATAAAATATATATACAACATATTTTAAGACTATTAAGTACTTCTTCACCTCAGGTCTCTGGCAATAAAGTGCCAGTAAGCCCTAGCCTCTGACATACAGTGCTTGTTCGCTCTGGGCTGTAGCGTAAAGTGCTTGTCAGCCATTGCCTTTGGCTTAAAGTGTTTGTTAGCCCTGACCTCGGGTGTAAAGTAATTAGCTGGCCTGGCTTTGTGTGATTAGCCCTGTTCCCTGATGTGAAGTGCTCGTTTACTCGTGGCTTCTGGTATGAAGTGCTTGTCAATCCATTAAATATAATGGGGCAACCCTGTGTCCCTCAGAACCTGGGTATAGTTGATAACTACCACAATGTGTTCTGTCGGGTCATTCAATTGCTTCGTCTCAATGACAATTAATCAGAATCAATCGCTTAAAAATATTACGAAGTAGAGGGATAAGTCTAAGCACACCAAACAAAAGAAATACTTAATATGTATTAAATTTGATATATCATTTAAAAGGGCATGTGAGCCTTGGCCTCAAGTGTAAAACACTAGTCGCCCCTAAAGAGGTTCTCTTATTTAAATGGACAACGTGATCAAAATAAGGCCCTACTCTGCTGACTCCTTGGTGACCAGCTTCAGTCCACCCTCTGGCCCTCCTTTCCGGCCCCGCTGGCTCCTGCTTATCAGGGAGCTGTTTATGGAGAAGACCTATCTGGGAGGGCCAGCTGCTCTCGCTGTAGTTTCCTGAAAGGGTTTGGTTTCCCTTCTGTCATCTAAAGTTCACGGATAACACTTCACCGTGTCTTTTCTGTCTCCAATTGAAGGGGTTCTACAGCGACTGCTTGGACGGTAAGTCTCCATGTACTTGTTGACCGTCGGTGTCTGTCTCCCCGGAAGTGCAGTATCCCCCTCGGAAGGGCTCTTGGGAGCGATCAGGCTGGGCCTGCTTTCTTACAACAGAGGATAGTGGAAATCTATGGACATAGATAATATCCATATGCATTGCCAACGCCACACACTGAATTCTTTAATGGTGCCTTAAATATTAGGTCTTGTGATGACTTACTTAAATTCCCTGTATGTATTAGTTACAGAAGCGTGAAAGGTTTTGTCGGAAGCAGGGAATGGACCTGTGAGCTTAGTTTACAGGCGAGTCTGTGCAGCATGCACTCTGACAACTGAGCTAACCCATAGTGCACAGGCCACCTTTTCTTACCCGGCATTTATCCCACATGTAAATAAGTGTAAAGCAAAGCCACCAAGCAGGGGTTAAGCCGAAGCTAGAGGGACTCAAAGCTGAAATGCTACATGCCAAGGAGTTTGAAACCAAGGCCATGACTGTAGATAATAGAAATATCATTGTTTTCAGCGTGGCTCAGCCAAGCAGAAGAGAGCCAAGCCAGACCTTAAACAAGCACTGGCAAGGCCACTAGGTCTGGTTCTGACTGCCATCCTTTGTCGATACTTGTTTTATTTTGTCATGGTTTTTGCAAAACTTAAAGCATCCTACCCCAAGGTGTTACGATAAACCTTGAACCTGAAATAATGTCAGGCAGGCTGAGCCGGAGATCTTCCTACAATAGGTGATCATTGAAGTAGTGAGAGAAGGCATGGCATATCCGTCCGCCACAGAGTTATAGTAACACATTGCATTATAAACCCCGCAGGTCATTTATCCGAGGACGGCCAAACTTCACCTGCCAGGATACTTGAAATGACTAGTTTAGTAGTAACAGCACCTAATATTTAAGCACCAAAGAGTAATAATATATCTTGCTGTATACTCTAGGAGATGTAACTAGCACAGTTAATGCATGATTGGTCTTATCTGCCAGACTACCTACAGTTCCGCTGGGACTGGTTGTTGTGTGAGCTGACTGTCCCATTTTCTGCTCCTCCGATCATCTCTGCGGTGGCAGGCTCCCTTTCCATGCTTGTGATCTTGTGACTAAAATGTAGGCGGTCCATTCGTGGTTGGTCCTTAAACATTCTCGGTAGAGTTACACTGGCCAGATGATGCTGTGGGCCTTTGATTACTTTTGGATGGCTCTTGTGTGTTCTGGGTTTCCGGACGAGAGGGATACTGCACTACCAACCACGCTAGCTTTTGCTTGTCTGTCAGTCTACCCTCAGTGGTAGATATTTACTGTGAGGCTTCAGTCTGCGCTTCTCACTTTGCTGCCCTCTGGAGCTTGCCAGATAGGCATTGTTGTGAAGTGCCTGGTTCATTCGCACAACCCCTTGCGCACCCTTACCCTCTATCGCACCACTGCATGCACATCCTAACCCACATCTGTACATACGCACCTCACCAACACCTCCTAGGCCTTCATACATCCAACCCCTTATCAACGGTGCACTTCCAAATAGGTGCTTGGATCCCAAATGAGAATGGGAGTGCTTCGCAAACTCTTGCGCATGCTAAGCCTTATCCGCTTCATTCCCTGATCACACTCTCCATCTTCCTTACATTTCCCTGCACACCCTCATCCTCACTAACTCTGCACATCCTCAAACGCACCAATCCTCCTGCACTCTCACCACTCCCTACGCACTCTAACCCTCACCCACAGCAAACCGTGAAGGGAGGTACGCATGAGTCCTTTCTATTTGCTCATGTGCTATTTCCTTTGGTAACCATGCCTGCCCGCCATCCTAAAATATAGGACTACTTGTGCCCCACCCCCCTTTCTAACAGGGTTCAAATACACTGCCGAAATCGTCCAGGCTGGGTAAGAGATACAGCTGTTAGCTGGCCCTAAGGGTTGTGTGCGGGTTTTGGACACAGGGTTGTTGTGGGTTCGATACCAAAGCTTTGCAAGTAAAGAATGCTATTTTGAGGTGGTAAGTCAAATAAATGACATTTGGCATGCTTTGCTGGCCGCGAGCAGCCTCCCCCGCCATGTGATAATGTTGTGACACACCAGGTCATTGGTGTAGCAGAGTTATAGGTAAAAGAAAAGAGGACATTATTACTTTTCCTGTAACATCCTAAAAACAAGCATTGTCATAGCCAATAGGTTTGACCATGGCAAGTGTACACTTTTGGTTTATTTATTTTCCAAATGTATACATTCAATATGCAAAAAAGTCTGGCAAACATATAACAAGTATATAGAAATAAAAGGAGGAACTCAGCAGCCAGGGAACACCAGTCGTGTCACAGAAGTGCTCCTTTTTCAAGTGGATTTGCACATGTGCTGAGGAGAAATGCATTACTCATAGTGCAAGAGAATCAATGGCTGAAGTAGGCTGATCCCTTCTCCCAAGCTATAGTGGATGGAAGCCAAATATAAATGGCAATTTATCTAATCAGTTGAAGAAAAGGGCTGACCAAAACCCCTGTATGTACCTATATGTGTGTACATGTTTATGATCATTTTGGAAAACATGAGGCTAGCGAGACAGCTGAAGATTGCTGTAGGCCAGACCTATTAAACTCCCTGTACATATGATGACAGTGTTGCAATCTAATAGCCGCTGGTTTTGGAATTCATTGTGTAGTGGATTCTTCTAGCCCTGGATAGAACACGGAACCTTAGCATGGGAGACACCCATTTCCTCATCTCTGTAGGTTTTTTTAAAGTGTCTCACGAGCCCTTGTGGAACCAATCAATCTCCATAATTGTTCCTTGATCTACTTGCATCATCTTTGGTTCTGATATCAATAAAGGTACCTGCACAACATTATTGTTCACAGCGACTTTTTCCCCTTCTCCCTAGTGCCAACTCCTGCCCCAGTGTCCCTGCTGTGCAGGTCGGTGTGTTGCCATCTCATAACTGTGGTCCCTACCTGTGCTTTGCCTTAACGCTTGTTGCTAACAACACGTGTCTCTGGGTACCAGAGTGTTGTTGGATATCTTGCTGAGTCCGCCTTATAAACGTTAACATTGAATTGGAGGGTCAGTGTTTCTTTTATATTGATTCTAACAGCCTTCACACAAATGAAAAACACACATGCATCTCACACCCTCGCAACGTGGGGTCCTAGAGATGTCCAAGTGACACTTTGGTACCAGGAGGCACATACTCACAAAAGTGCAATACTGTGCTGTTAGCGACAACTCTTAAGGGAGACCAACGATAGACCCAGGTTTTGAGGCCAAATCACACCGCTCTACACAGTAGTTGCAGTGGAGGGAGGAGGCGACAACAGAGTAAGAAATCAGTTGCTGTTAATGATTGTTGTGCATGTATTGTAGCATTTATGTAGCGATTCATACCCCACTGAGGAGAACCAAACCGCATTGTGAAACTGGTTGCATGCCACACCATGTGCAATGCGTGCTTGCCGGAGGGTTGTATTTTCTGTAATCCTATGTGGAAAGTGTTTTGGTGTCACGCATGAGTGACCAGAGAGGTGCTCTTATCTTGTCGTGAGGTGTGAGTTAGACGTGCAAATTATTATTGTAATTAGTTGTCAGACATAATTTGCTCTGCAGGTTCCACGTTATGTTTCTCAGTTTCCATTGTGCTTTCAGTGTCCATGTATTGATAGTCGAGGCTTAATTTGGGAGATGGTGGGCACCAGCACTCATTTATGGGGGGTCAGGGCTTATTTTTCATTATCAGACTTTGACCCAGACCAAAAGAGAGAGAGGCAGAAAGCAAAGAAAGGAGGGGGAAGAGAAAGGTATGAAAATAGTGACAAAAGGAGTGAAGCAGGGAAGAAACAAAACCTGTTCAAGGGAGATAGACCAGAAGCGTAGGGTGGTGGAAGAAAGGCGTGAGCAGAATCAAGACTCGGCTGCCTTGTTATTCCTCAACCCTGGTGTTCCACAACCCTGGCATTCAGCAGACTCGGCCGTGGGCTTCTAAGAAAGACTTTGGGCTGCTGAACTTTTATTATTAATATTATTGTTATTACTAATGTTATTATTACTACAAATTAAATACGGGATATTTGTACCTATGCTGATAAAGGTGGACTAGTCACCAATTATGAAGGCTGAATGGTTCCACAGTGGCTTGTGAGGAACCCAGTTTTTTAAAACCACAGTATGCATTTTCTTGTCTTTATGGGGGAACAGTCTGAAAATGAGCAGGTGTACAATCTGTGAGCCGGTTTAGGATTAGCGGTTTCCAAGACTTGGATTATACAAGGGATCCCCACAAACAGGGGCTATTAAATTGTAACTATGACAACAAATATACAGGGAGTTGATGTTTCAAAAATAGTGAGGATAGCTGCCTATTTAAAATATCCTCGCTATACTTCCTTGCTTATGATGTGTTACGTTACCTGTATCTTGGTGAGGAACAAGCAACACCCACTGAAAGCTTTTGGTGCAAAAAGTGTAATTTATTTTGTAAAATCCAGTGTGTTTTACCCCCACTCCCCCTACAGAAGTGATTGAAAGTCTTGTTGTTATTGCAAAAACACACAAGGCTCACGTCACTTCTAATTACTTTGACCGCTGTTAGTGTAATTGTTGCCACGGATATTGCACAGTTCCTTGCAGTGTAATTACATGTTTCACAATCAACGGCCTGCCACCACCACCCCCACATTTCTGTTCCAGAAGGAACATCCTTTGCTGCTCTCCTGGTACAACTTCCCCGACCTGCAGGGAAGGCTCGGAAGATAGCTGCAAGAACCTCTTCTAACCAGAGACTTCTACATAGTGGAACTGTACTGAAACAAGAATTGACAAAGTCAATAGGTCTCACCTATGAGAGCTATTGGCTTTGGCAATATTTCGCTGTACAACAGCGCAGATACTTTGCAGTGTGTAAAACTAAAACTGCTAAGATGCAGCCAGGGCTAATGTCTTTTGTTCCAGGTGCAGCATAATTCTTTTTATTATTTTTAGGTGTGATGCACAGCAGCCACACTGCTATACAGCAGGGCTACAAATCATTGTCAAAGTCGGAAATGCCCATGTTGTACAGCATGAACAAAAGATAATAGCAGAGCCACTAGCCCCAAAGGCAAAACCTATTGGCTGTGCCAATGCTTGTTAGGTCCTAGCACAACACCCCTGTGATTCTGAGCAAATCAGTTAATCTCCGATGCATAAAAAAGAAAAAAAAAATGACATTTGGCAAAAAATCTATCATATGAAGAAAGCAATGGCGCCCATGTTCATATCTTAGTGAAAATGCATCTGGAGGCAGATAATGTCTGTTGTCATAATAAAAGCACATAACATCAATTTCAAAGGAATAAAGGGCTTCTTTGAAACAAGTGTGGTTTAGTAAAACATAGCTACAAATGACAAGAGGTTCACTGAGGAACACGAAAAAATAAAGAGTAAAAGTAGTTCCTTAATCAGTACTTGGTCCGTGCTCCAGCCGAAAGATCACACTAGCCAGTTACAAGGCAGCAAATAAAAGTGACAATGAAGCCAACAAATGTTAAGCAATGGGCGGGCTGCAAGCCCTTTGTTATATACAATATCTCTTGCAAGCGAAAGTGCATGCAGCGCATGCACTGTCGCAGGTAAGACCTAAAAATGGCAGTAAACAACCATTTTGTAGGGTAACAGACAAACCTCTTTGCTTCCAGCTCTCTGTTGTAATTTAGCACATGAGGTGAGTTGATTGGGGCAGACAATGTCCCTCACCTAAATTACGGACCCCAGAAGCAGGTGACAACAAAGATCCACCTACCCAGTTCAGCCTCCGTTGGGTGGCCTGCACAATTGCGCCCTTCGTCCGCCTTTTACTGAGACCATAATTACTAGTAAGAATAGTTGGCTGGCCTCTGTGCTTGGGAGCTGTAGGATTTGCTTACCGAGACAGACAGTTGAGTAATAGATGGCAACAAGGCAGTTTGAAGGCAATCATGCCCACCCATGCACTCAAAACACAACTACACTGTTGAGTATATAGTGTGTAACATATCTACGCAAATAGTATTCTGGAAGAATCATCTAACCAGTTTACATAGCGGTGCCGAAGACATTAAAAAACCTTACATTTTTTCACCGGTTATCTAAAATGTAGGTGTCTCAGAGCATTTGTTTTTGTATATAATCTGTGCCTCGGGGAGTTCAAAGTGATTGCAAGTTGACAATGGCAGAGTGGAATTTCCCCTACCCAAGGATAGCCCCTTCCCCCTAGGAGAGCCACTTAGCCATTTTCAGAGTCGGAGGATGCACTAACAATTGCATATTTGGCTCAGGCTGAATAAGTCGTCGAAAGTAGTTCCAGATCACCTTGCCTGCCACTGAGATGGCTCTACCTCCTCAGATGTGATTGTAACTCTATAAAAACCAGGGGCTGGACCTCATCGCCTGTGGCTCACCCCTAAAGAATACCCCGACACTTAGTCCTAGCGTTCAAGGAAACTAATTTCAGCAGTGCCGCTCTTAAGAGGTTAAAGAAATATGCCCCCTTTTTATGCTGTCTCAAGACCATATTTCGCCTTAACCATTCTCCTGTTTACCGCGCACTCTCCTTGTGCTACACCGCTCTGGAGTATATCTGTTTTAGTTGTAAAGCGCTTCTTCAAATATCATTACGTCAAACTAGCTCCCCATAGAAGGTACTACAGTGAACCACCACTACAATGATTGCTTCTGTTCTAATTGGCTACAATATCTACCTTTAATGCCAATGCTACCCATTAATTCTATGCCAACTCTACCCCTATCCCTAATCAACCTAAGCACAGCCTTAGCGCTAAAAGTATTCCTGTCCTGAACCTAACATTGGCTAAACCTAAACCTTGTTCTAAGCCTATCCATAGCGCTAGTATGAAATCTAAACATAACAATACAACTCATCCCGCACCTAAGCCAAACCATACACCTTAACCTGACCCAAAATCCAAGCCTAACCCTAAACCTTACCTTAAGCCTACTACTAAGTTTAACCCCAAGTCTAATCATAGACCTGGCACTAAGTTTAAGCCGTGCCCTAAGCCTATCCATAGCCCCAACACTAAGCCTTATGGTAAACCTAAGCCTGGCAGATGGCACCTTATCTAAACCCTACTCTTAACCCTAACTGTGTCACTTTCAATGTAAGTTTGTAGACGTAGCAGTATAGAACGTAATATTAGCCTGTGTAGCAGTATTTGGTGATGTTATGGCTTCTGAGTGTACGTCGACGTAGTAAATGTGATGAGGTTTGTGCACTTGCTGTTTTTAAGTCTTGCGTAACATAGCATTCCAGTGCTTATTGGTGCCTTGCGTTACTGTTTCTTGCCCAGAGTAGCAGTCGCACTCCTCGTTACTCTAGGCCACAGGTACAGAGGGTGTGAGCACAGAGGCTGCAGTGTGGAGGACAGGTCAGAGGTGCACTGTGCCTAAGCTTGTGGCTTTTCCCAGGCATCAGGTTTAGGATGGGGAGACCAGGCCCAAAGTGCACTTGGAGTGGGCCTCTGGAGGTGCACCGGGACTTCAGGTAATCTCTGTGTGAGGCTCAGGTGGAGACACTAGGCTTTAGGGACACTGGGTTTGCACCTCTGGTTGAGACTTTCCTTCTGGTTCACTGAGTGAGTTTCGTATGAGTGGAAGCTTCCACATACACTTTGTATGTGCCTGTTGGTAAAGGGTGGCGACGAGGCCACAGGTAAATCGCATAAAAGTCTAGGGATGGGCCGCCTGCACACAGGAGGTGGGAGGGGTGTACAGGCCTGTCTTTGAAGTACTTTGAGACCTGCACAATGCGCTTTTGTTGCACAACTGAGGCTTAGTCAAACCCTAGGGTTGGGTATTTCACAAAGGTTCGGCTTCCCGGCTATTAACAGAGCTGCATGTGAAGAAACGCAGCACAGCAGCGTACAGCAAGGCGCTCGACAACTCTGCACCATGAACAAAACCAAGCACAGCAGTGTCCCAGGCACCTAACCATACACCGGACATACTTTGGACCCGGCAGAAGAACTGGCACTGGAAAGGGCATCTGGCCACGCTGTTGAAGACCACGCTCTGCACCAGGCACTGGACCACTCTGGACCAGGTATTGTGCCCTGTACTGAACCATGCGGTGACTGCGCCTCATAAACATCTTTCATAGCGATATTTTCTGCATCCAGTGGATGGTGCCACCCACTTTTGCAGGTTGAGTGAGGGAGTGAAGAGAAGGAGGTACGCTCGTGTCATGTCTTCTGGAAATGTAAAGAATTCCGATCAATTCATATATTCCTGTGTGGCTTTCTTTTTATGTGGAAGTGCAGGAATGTTCACCTTGTTGTAGTAACTGAAAGGGCTAACCGCCTCCCGGACCCATCATTAGAGCGCTTAAAACAAGAAGGGCCTGATTTAGAGATTGGTGGATGGGTTCTCTGTCATAAACGTGACGGATGTCCCATCCGCCTTATTACAAATTCATTATGTCCTAATGCACTTGTAAGGCAGATGAGAACTCCATCACGTTTAAGCTGGTGACTGGATGGTGAGGGGGTCGGTGGAGTGATACACCGCCAGTCACTGTCGCTGGATGGGCAGAAGAGTTGGGCATAGGAGTACTGAGTCTGTCTTCGCTAGGGTTGGGATTATAAGGGGCCTGGCGCATGGATTCCAGGTGGATTTGGAACAGTCCTTGAGAGCCTTTTAACCTTAATCCCCGGATGTGCTCAGTGGAGTGGCTCAGAGTTGCTAAGCCTGTCACTTCTTGGGCTGGACCGACTGGAAATTAGCACAGTGATATAGAGCCTGTCACCAGTATGGTGGATCACTCGGGTTGGGGATAGGAATGCAGAAGCATGCACTTTTCGGTGACAGGGTGCTGCTGGGATTGGCGTGGCGATGCCAAACCTGTCACTTCTTGCAATGGCTTGACTTTCAATTGGCACAGCAATACAGAGCTTGTGCCCTCCAGGGCTGGATTACTCAAGGTTGGCACAGGGATACAGAACCTTTCTCCCAACAGGCCTAGGCTGTCTCATGCGAGAGGCATTGCCTGTCACTTCTTGGAATGGGTGAACAGATCCAGTTCAAATGTCTTGAGTCATACATGTTACATGTATGTAGTACAGGTGGCACACACCAGTGACGGGAACGTTTGAAAGTGCATAACATGGAGCCCAGACTCCCTCTCACTATGGCGGTGACCCTTGGAAGCGTAATATAATATTGGTGGCGTGGGATGGGTGGGAGCAGTTTAGATTTTGTGCAGAAAGTTTGCAAACGTAACCCTTCACAAAGACTGCAGGAATTGTACTGCAGAAACGTTTTTTTTTGCTAGCGAATTTTCCCAACAAAGACTTTATTTTCCAGAATTTTTTGCCACAGATTCTATTTTTATTAGATTTCTTTTTCACAGTATTTTACTTTTTAATTTGCAACCTTTGCAAAGTCAAAGCATTCAAGTTTTGGGGGGAAAACGTAGCGAAGTTTGGAGAGGAAAACCTTTCCCCTGTTAACACCGGGCAAACTTTTTTCCCTGTTGTTTGGCATCCTTGCACTTACAAGACATTGTGCATTACACGAGAGGGCTGAACCAATCAGAGGGCTAGTAGGCACGCATTTATTCCACAGTAAGTTTAGACTGAAAGATCCTTCTGTTTGCGAGGGTCCCACCAGGCTTGGGGAGCCTTCCATGGCCAGTTTGCTGCCCTCTGAAAGGAGATCTGGGTGGCACTGGAGTTACCCTGGGGCCTCCTCCACATGACTACTTTTACCTCCAATGAACAGTGAGGCATTGTTGAGCACCATGTACCAGAACCCAGCAATGAGGAAAATGCCTCTGTTGTCGCACTTGACCCACTGAAACATAGGTTGGGGGCCAGCAGGTCGTCCTAATCACTGCAGAGCGCATGCGTTGCAACTTCTCTGCTGCACACCAGGGTAGAAGATGGAAAGGACTGGAGGTCTAACTCACCATTTCACGCCCTGTCTGTCATCTGTGGCGCTCCTGGCAGCAATTTAAGCTGCCACGAGTTGATGGCACTATTGCACCCCCTCTAACCTAGATTTGACCATGTTAGAAATGTTAAAATGTCTGATTTGAGTGCCACATCAACTTTGGCCCTACCCGGGGCCCGTCTCCGGTGCGTCGCTTGTTGTCAAGGTAGCAGTTGTGATGTCAGGTTCGATGGAACTTGGGATGTAGGATGAAGCCCCATGGAAACTGGAACCTCATAGCGACAGCAGAGCCAGGGAGAGACGGTGAACCACGAGAAGAGAGATGTGAAGCCACAGCGAGACCCTGAGCCCCTATTTTAACAATTTTCTGCACTCGACGGAAGTGAGTGGGTATATTAACTCCCGGCCACCCGCACCCCCTGGCACAACAAGGGATTCAAGCAGAATTTTGAGAAATAGGAAATAAACCCACCTAGGCAGTCCTCCCATACCTCTCACGCTGGGTCTGCCACCCCCTACTACATCCAGAAGCAGAAAGAGACATTGAAACGCCTTTTGTCCCAGGGCATGGGGGCACAAAATGGCTGCAGTCATGCAGGAAGTGAGGCTTGTAGGAATTACTGTCAGCAGCCTGCTGGTTACCATTTCCTATGCTTGCATCCTGCTGGCTACGATTTCCTATGCTTGCATTCCGGATAGTGTTCATTTTGGTTTTATTTTATATTTATTCTATAGTTCACGTAGTGTTTATTTGAAAGTACACACTAGACATCGACTACGGGGGTCTTGATGAAGCACTTCTGTAACAGAGGGGTTGTGGGTCATTTTGTAAACGCTTCCGTCCCGCAAAAGTCCTTAAGTAAAAGGATGCAGCTACTCTCTGTAACTTTTTTTTAACTCGCTGCTTCTAAGGTGAGCGGGATTAGATAGAGCTTTCAAAGCGTCCAAATACATTTTTTTACTGTCGCAGGTAACTGCCTTGTGTACTTTCCGCCCCTGCTTGTGATGTTCTAAGCAGGGCAGACTTTAGTGTAACATGATCTGTCGTTGGTGTGAAGCGGACTGCGGGAGAAATAACTGCATTAAAGCACCCTCCGTGACGTAGCAAAGCTGCATTCTGGCACCGACGTCACACAAAGGTCAACCGTGAAGTAAGCGTTTGAAGCTACTGTTGGAAGAGGACTGGAGTCATTTGAAAAAGCTCGCTGACCCTTCTGTTAGATTTGGCATATATTGTGAAGATGTCTGTTTGTGGGTGGAAGAGATCTTTGAAGGGCAGAGCCGTGAAAACCCTTCCATAAAACCCTTCCATAGTCCGTTTAACATGAACTGCGGAGGACGAAGGCATATGTCCCTATAGAGTGAGGATTTCGGATTATGAAGTTTGCTTTTGACTGATGTGAACAATGTTTTGTTTTTTTCTTGACAAGTTTGTTATTGTGAAAATCTGCTTGCTTTAGTTAACTGCTTTGACTGCCCTTTGACCTGTACATTTTAGGGAATACTGACGTTGGGAAGAATAGGGAGCTAGGCGGCTGGGCCAGCAATGCAAGTGTTTCTTCTTTGACCTCTTTATATGTTGCACCTTCCACAAATAAAACGAAGCTGCCTTTCTGCTGAGCTCACTGAGGAAGCTTTCATTGAAAGAATAGTAAAGCAGCCATTTTGTGTACCTGCGACCGGACTATCCCTCATCACTCAAAGGTATCATGTAAGCTGCATATATGTTGATTACTCGTATGCTGCGTAGGTTGAGACATTCGCTCCTTGCTTTTACCGATTAGGAGTAAGGCACCCATTTTGACTACATGTTGCAGGTGACTCCTTTCTTGAGTGAATAAAACTGCAGCCATTTTGAGTAGCTGCAGTCCAAGCCACCCCTTGAACATTCTCTTGCCTTGTAAGCTGCAATTATGCTATATGTATGCTGCTCTGATTGGGACGTTTTGCTTTCTTTGTTTGCTTTGCCCACTGTATGTCAATCCCTCTTCAACGCTTTCGGTGAGTAACACATTCTCATGGTCTACATGTCTCTTCTACAGAGGGAAAACCGGCGACTGCAGGAGGCCAGCATGCGTCTCGAGCAGGAGAACGACGACTTGGCTCATGAGCTGGTCACCAGCAAAATCGCTCTGCGCAATGACCTGGACCAGGTAAGAAATTTGCAATCGCCATAGGGTATGTGGGGAGTGGGTCAGGGTGGGGGCTAGTTGGAAGGGCATTTGAATATGAAGAAACCTAACCTAAAATGCATCAATACATACATGAAATTGAGGTTCCACACTCACTGAAATGTACCTCCATGAGGCGCGATAAGGTTAGTTCAGTAATGTGGTGGACGCAGTGCTGATATAAAGAGGGATTCAGTTGGATTCCCGATCAAACAGCTACTCATGATCCATATCTTGCCTGGCTCAATAATCATCCTGTTAGTGTCCCGGTAGATTGTGCGAACACTTGGCACACTACGGTGGTGCCAGTACACATTCACTGTGTGTGTCGCCATAGCCTGCAGGTGGGATGTACATCCAGATGCCTTCATTAGCAGAGCGTCAGTCACCATATGCAAGGTGTGTCATTGGCCTGGAGCAATTGGAGCTCATTCCGAGCATAGCTAGAGCCTAATGCCTTTCTCATCAGGGAAACCAAGCTGTTCTCAAATGTCACTTCACAAGTTGCTAAGCAATGAACTGAGATATGAAAGGGTGTTCTTTTCTATAAACTTAGTTCAGACCAGTGTGTATGTAGGTCTCTGCATGCTCTGTGACAATGTCAGGTAAATCTATCTCTGTTTCTAAGTACAGTCATAACTAAAGCACACTATGCAAACTGAATTTTTTGGCACATAGTTATAAGTGTATTGTACTATCCAACAGAACCCATTTTCTTAACTTTAGAATAACGAAAGGTTGAGTTAAAAGCTGCAAGGATTGAATGAAACATGTGCCTTTCACGTTACATGAAGCTGTTTGAGGTGGACACACTAGTCCTTAAATCTATTTTACCACAGTTTTATCTTGTGGCCAGGCCGGAAGATATTTTGCTTATGCCAGCGAACTGCCTAAGCTTTTTGTTGTGGGAATCTAATGAATTTTCTCAAAATTATACATTATGCCTTTTTGCATTGATGGTTTTTTTTTACCCACCATGCACTTCTTGTTAAAAAGTTTTATGAGATACCAATGGAAGACTAGTTTGAGCAGAAAAGAGAGCAGGGAAAGGTGTGGCGCAGGGGCCAGAGCCGCTGACTCCGGAACGCAGGGCTCGCAAGTCAATCACCGGCGGCAGCTCAACTCAGCACCATGTGACTCTGGGCAATAGCTCACTTAATCTCCCCAATGACCCCCAGCGCCTTGAAACCCTTATGGGTGATATGTTCGCGCTTTACAAATAGGAATGATTATTAAAATGTCTCACCAGGAGATATTTTAAACTCCAACCATTCTACTGCTGATATCGCGCAAGACTTTTTAACAAGAAGTGCGTAGTAGGGTAAAAAGGTGACAAGAAATACAGCCAAATCAAATTTTGCTACAAAAGTGTGATTTCACCAAATTTTCATGGAGTTTAATTAAATTTCATGAGAAAAAATATGCAAATTCATCAAGTTTTATTTGGGACCTGTAGGTAACAGAGCGATTTCCGCAACAAGATCATTAACCCACTGAGCAATCATAAAACCAAAATCATTTACTTGTGTGTTGCGGCCTTTGATCTGAAGCAGGCATATTAATACTCAGTACTATTTGATAATGCTTCAAACCTGAGACCAGAGATGGCATGCATATCTCTCCAGTAGGTTCATTAATCATCAGTGTTAACTTACCACTATTATGCAATGAAACCTGTTGGTTACATATAGATCTCTGCAGCATGCGACTTAACCGCAGTGTTTTCACTGGGTAAGTTCTGTAGGTGCTTTGCACTGGAAATGAAAAAAAGGGGCGTTGAGACTGCTTCTAATACTACCACTATTGCCCGTATGCCGGCTGGCATGTAGACCAGCAACCAAGGACCTCCCGCTCTGTTTTCTAAAGCAAGTTTGTGTACTGTGCCCCAGCTGTAGTGCAGGGCCTTCATTTCTGTTGAAACAGTTCACCTTCAGGTGTTATTTTGCCTCATCTCTGATGTTACTTAAACCAGCTTACTTGTGTCTTGTGCAAGACCAGAATGCACTCTGGTCTTGCATTTGGCCCTCAGAACTTCTGTCATTCTGTCAGTAGTTTCCTTGTGGGTTTGACTATTGTCAATCATGATTGTCTCCTGCAGAGACTCTGGAAGTCCCTTGTGCCCAGAAGATTTAGTGATTCTTAATGCTGTTTCCGTATCAAATGCTTTTTTTCAATGGGACATGGTTGTTAGCTTCGGCCCAATCCCAAACCTGGAGGATCCGTGGATCGCACTTCGTCTGGTCTCTACCCTTTGACCTATCTAGCATGGGCTACCCTGCCAGGAGACTAAGCTCCCGCCAGCATAGCTTTACAGGTCACTGAGACATGCAAGCAGCTCAACCACTTCAAGGTGGCAATCCTCTGAGGGCAGGTGCCTAATAGGCTCGCGTCTTCTGGTCCTCACTCCCCCATATAAAAAATATATTATATAATAATACTTGAGTGACAGGTTTGGAGGTGAGACCTGGCTGATATAGGAAGGGAGGAGGAGACGTGTGAGGAAGAGAAGGATCAGCAGGAGGACCAAGACCACTTGCAGGATCAGGACCACCAGGAGGGTCAAGGAGCCGGGAGGAGAGACATCAAGAAGACTAGGAGAAGCAAGACCAGAGTGAGCGAGTACCAAAATAATGCACAGGCTCACTGCCCTTGGTTCTGCTCCTCATCTCCCCTCCTCTCCCATGACTCCGCCACTAATGACTCCTCTCCCTCTCTGCTACACCCAATTTCTGGAGTCACATATTAAACGTTTTCCATTTCCAGCATTCGTTGGTCACCGCTGAGACAAATGTGTTCAACATGTTTAATTTGATGTTTTGTGATACCACCAAGATAGGATGATTAAACAGTACAGCCTGTTTATTTGGAAATGATACAGTGCTCGTTTACTGAACGCTACCAGGTAACTGTATGCGGTGCTGCATTCCAGTCTCATGTTACAATATCTAGCTTCTGAGTATTTTAAGTATTATAGCGGGTTATTTTAACGGGATCTTTTTCACCTATGATACCTTGTGGAGGCTTTGCAATTTTCTCAAATGGTCTCCTTACTACAGATCACCCTCCTGTTCACGTGTTTTCTTTTCTCCCGTTTCAATCTTTTTGCCTCTTTTGTCATGTTCAAATTGCTTTTTAACCCCCAGCCAAAGCAAGTAACTTGTTTTGAGTTGTTTGTTCGGTGCTTTTTC
The DNA here is from genome assembly GCA_963921515.1 of Calotriton arnoldi. Lineage (NCBI taxonomy): Eukaryota > Metazoa > Chordata > Amphibia > Caudata > Salamandridae > Calotriton > Calotriton arnoldi. The sequence continues at coordinate 229,952 of CAWUFW010003839.1, read as the reverse complement.
TCTACTTCCACATTATGCACCATTTCGAGGCACCTCCTGTCACAGTATTATCTCATTATTTTGCAATTACTACACTGCTACAAAAGGGATTGCAGTGCTGTGTAAAATACTACGGGTCATTTCAAAAGCATCATGCTGACATTTACCATATTCTACTAAAAATGTAATTCACCAACAAGTAATTATTGTGTTGAATGTTTCATCTACACCACCACTTCTAACTTCATATTAAAATATTTTTTGTAAAACTTAATGTTGCTTCAGAAGCAAATAAACCTACATGTGCATGTGGTTTCTAATAAGAGCTGTGCCTCTTACACTTGGTATCTATGTTTTAGAATTTGCCTTCCGTTTTAGATGTACTCTAAGCCCACACTGTAAGTCTCTAGAAGCATCACTTTCCATTGTGAAACAGCCCCCCAACAGAACTGGTGCACATTACAGATGTATAATGTAAGTGTCTTGCTAAGAGTCAATGTAAGATTAAAAACACCAATCCTTAACAAGAGAAGTAAAATGTTAGGGTTTTTTCTGTACTTTGATTGTACACTTGAATTAACTGCTGTTTTGAGAACAGTGTCTGGTGTATCTTGTATTTACACGAGTAGTTAAATAAATCTGTTCTTGACAAAGAGTGAATCATTAATGGTAATATAACCGGTTTGTGTCGGTGCAAGTCTGTTGCTTATTGCCTGCCTGCTCTAGTTGGATGACATTTTCAATTTCTGTTGACCCATCTAAGGTTATTTTAGCAATCCCAGCAGAGGGAGGAATGGTTGGGATTTGTGATTGTGGACCAACTGATCTAATTCGCAGACCATAAAAGATTATGTGTTGTGTATTAGGACCTAATATCTGATGTAGAGGAGTGTTCTTGTTCTAACATATACACCCCTTTGATTATTTTGAGTAGTTGCCGAACACGAGCAAATCAGTATTTGTAGTGTTGAGCTTTAGGGTAGGTACAGGACACTCATTTCCTGATTAGCTGGTGGCAGGTTTTGAGTCACTCAATGTTGTTGGTGAAGAAGACTTTAAGATATAGTTGAGTGTTAGCGTACTGATGGTTCTTAATGATGTTGATGAGTATAGATACAAGAAGTTCCATGTAGACTTTGAAGATAGTGGGGGAGAAGATGCAACCCTGGAGTACTTTTCTGGAAATGGGGACTTTGAGTGGTCGAGCAGGATCAAATGACAGTTGTCATTTCCAGTGGTGTAACGAAACTCGAGGGGGCCCCTCTGCAAAGTACATGCAAGATGCCCACCATGCTCCGGACCCAGTCTGGAGCTCTCAGACCAGGGACCTGCCAGTACCAGAGCAGTCCCCGGAGCTCAGGGGCCACCATGCACCGCAGGGGCTTCAGGAGCTTTTGTTACGCCACTGGTCATTTCTTTTGTCGATGAGAGCAGCAACTACTTGAAGAGTAGCTGTCTGTGTCCTGTACCATGGTCTGAAGCTAGATTAGTAGCCATGGCACAAAAAAAATAAAAAATACCAGTGCTAAGTAGCAAGAACTTTTGAAGTGTTTGCCTTTATGGATTTGTAACTCTTTGCTCTTTTATACAATTGTTTTGTTGGTGTGCCACTTGCTAACAAATAGCTTCTGATGGATACTTCTAAGTGCAAATTCTTCACGTTGTGAATACCCACAGGTGCCAGACTGGATTCACTGATTTTTCTCAGATTTGCTACCGCGCACCAGCAGGAGGCTTTGTGCTGCTCTGCATCAACTCTGTCCCGCCCTGAAGTGAGCCGGAACCATATATAAGCATCACTCAGTGCGCTGACATCTGTTCCTTACTTTCCACTCCTTCAGACGCAGATCTGGAGCTTGCTGTCAAGGACTGACTTTGTCTCTGACAAACTTTTCTTGTCAAACTTCTTTTTACATTATGCAAGGGAAATGTCCCCATCAAAAACGACCAGTTTTATACCCTTTTTTTTAAACCCCAGCAGTTATCTGTGACAGACCCCTGTGAGGTATGTCTCTGGTATGAAGGGTCTTACCATGGCTTCAAGTCTTGTGGGGAACTGCACCTGGATGAACCCCATGGGTATCGGGGACCTCAAAGTCAAGCTCTACTTTGGCAAACATTGTTGAAAGGCGCATTAGGTCTGCTCCCATTTGAATTTGAGGACGCAAACCCATTCCTGGTCTAAAGGTCCTTCCCGTAAAAAATCTTCACACTCTAGATCTTCAGGTAAGTCCAGGTGGAAGAAAAAGCATTAGATGACAAAGTGGGATTTGTCCACGCCCTGCCACCGTCAACCAGAGAAGTCATCGGAATGTCAAGGTGCCTATTGGTCTTGGTCCTTCTCTCTTATTAAGGAACCGATTCCGCAACATGTTCCAATGCACCCTGAGTTTGCAGGTTCATAAGCAATGCCACAATAAATAGAGGCTTTTAAGGAGGCCATGTTGTAGATTTTTGGCACCCTTCAGGCTCCCTCTGGTTGACTTAGGTCCCCAAGGATCTGAGGGAGCTTTCAGTTAGATTGTTTACGGATCTGTCCTCGGTGGCATCTGTGCCCCTTAACCCCACAGTGAGTTGCAGTCAGACTCCGGTTCCGACACCCAACACGATTCCAACTCCAGTAACGATCCATGCTGGTTCCTGCCACATCAGTGCCTCCCACGCTGCCAGAAGAGGACCCGATAGTTTTGTCGCTGCCAGAAGAGGACCCAATAGTTTTGTCGAATCTGAGATGAATCCAACTCAGCCTCATCTGAACTCCTGTCCTTCACAACCTTTGACGCAGCTGGTCCAGCTTCATTCTGACTCCTAAAGAACACTGTCATTTCCCAGGAGTCAACCACAAGTACTTCGGAACCTCATTTCTTTGGACTATGGGCATAGTCAGCAGGATCTAGGTAAAAACAATGACGATAACCGAGATCCCTTTAGCATGATGATGACAATCTTTATATGTACTTACAGCCGGCCAGTGGCCTGGGCACTTCCCCTGACTCTGGATTGAGTTCTCCCACAATTTTTCCACAGAAGAATCAGCCTCTTTGTGGTGGTCACACAGCGTACTGCCAAAGTGATAGACCTAAACTACATTCCATTGAGGTTAAGGCCAATGATCTGACATCATTTTTACAACTTGGGCAAGCTTCGCAGGACCACTTCTTCCACTTGATGAATCCCTAAGAGAGACACTGATGGGCACTTGGGTGAAACTTTGATATTGCCCTCCTGTAAATAGGCAAGTGGCTAGAAGACATAGACCTGCCCCAGAGCACTCGGAACGTGGCTAGAAGACCTAGACCTGCCCCAGAGGGCTCGGCTTTCCTCACGCAACACCCTACACCTGAAAGTTTAGTGGTCCAGGCTTCCACAAGTAGACTGAACCCTAACAACATCTCCCAATAGAGAATCAAATGTATGGACGCATGTCTTGCCTTTGGTTCTGCGAATGCCAGCTACCTCTTTGGGCAATGCAATACATGCATTGTGGGATATTGTTAGCGAGATCTTGTAACAGTCTTGGACGAATATCGCACCAGTCTTGTGCAAATCATACTGGATGGTCAAGATTCAGCAAAGTATGTCATCCATTCTGGACTAGACACTACTGACTAATTGAGTAGGGCAGTTGGTACCAGCGAGTTCTTTGGCGCCACACATGGATGAGATCCATGGGTTTTTTGGGTGACAGCCTAGCATTACTGATGGATAAGAGATTTGACTGTACCCGTCTCTTCAGAGACACAGCAGACTCTCACTGGAGCACTTCAAAGAAAGTAGGGCCACAGAGCGCTCCCTTGGCTTTTCTGCATCCTTGAGGCAGTGCACCCAGCAGTTTCACCCCTTTCAATGCTTTGGTAACGGCTTGATTCAAAGTCATGCCAAGGTCTGCCTCTATAGCCACAGGACCGTATCTGTGGCTGAAGTCCTTTCGAGGCCTGGGTCGGGGATCCAGGCGAAAAAGGCAGGGCTCTAGGGGGCAGCGTTACCGGCAAGCTTTCGACCCTCCCGCTTTCAAGTTGCGTTAGTTTGCCCTCTGCGGCACATGGCCACCCTGTTGAAGGCAGGATAAAGTATTATCTTCACAAGTGGCAAAGCATCACATCTGACAGATGGGTGCTCAAATATTACAGCAAGAATATGCCCTTACAGTCCTCTCTGAACTGCTGCATATACCACCTACATAAAAGTGGCTGTCGGAGGCCTTTTTTTCCACTTTACTGCAGGCGATCCAGGCTCTTTTTTACACAGAAGCCATAGAGAGGGTCCCGGCATCAGAAGTAGGGACTGTTATTCCTGTTATTTTGTGGTGCTGAAGAAGGGTGGAAGCCTTTGTCCTATTTTAGATCTTCACTCTTAGTTTCTTCCTGAAAAAGGACAAATCCAAGATGCTCATGTTTACCTAAGTTCTATCTGTATCCAGGAGAATGGATGGTAGCACTGGACCTGCAGGACGCATACTTTCATATTCCTGTCCTGCAGTCCCACAGGCGTTACTGCGGTTCAAAGTGGGTCAGAAGCATTTTCATTTCTCTGTGGTCCCCTTTGGCCTTACTAGTGCCCCTCAGGTGTTCACGAAAGTGATGGCAGTGGTTGCAGCTCATCTACTGAGGTTGGGGATACCCGGCTTCTCCTGCTTCGACTACTAGCTGTTGAAGACTGGTTCGCCACAGTCAGTCATAGACCACCTCGAGCTGCCAGCAAACCTTCTAACATGTTAGGATTTCTCAATGAATGTGCCAAAGTCACACCTGACTCCTTCGCCTAGGCTCCTATTCATCGGACCTATACTGGATACGGTGCAGTTTCGAGCCTTCCGTCTGGTTCAACGTGTTCAGGGCATTCGGGCTATGATACTGATGTTTCAGCCTTTGTCCCGGGTCTCGGGAAGAGTAGTTTTAAGACTTCTTAATCTCTTGGCCTTTTGCATCCTATGTGTCAACTACACTACTTGGCACGCACCGGCTCTGCAGAGGTGTATGAAGTCTGTGGCTTCACCATCCAGGTTTTGGGGGACACTGCAAAAGACCTGCAGTGGTAGCTGCTTGACCGCAATCGGACCAGCAGCAGACCCCTCTCCTTACCGCACCCAGAGCTGACGGTGGTGACTGATGCCTGACTGTTGGGTTGGGGAGGTCATCTGGGAGAGGTGGAGATCAGAGGACCCACCTCCACATCAATCTGTTGGAAGAGAGGCTGGTTCAGGTACTCAGGGACAACTCTTACTGCCATGTGGTACTGCAACAAGCAGGGCGGAGTGGAGTCCTGGGACCCATGCCAGAAGCCCCCGCGCCTCTGGAACTGGCTGACTCAGCAGAGTATCTCAATGGTCTTAAACCACCTGGGATCTTTAAACACCAGGGCGGACAATCTCCTTTGCTGACGCCTAGCGGATAATGAATGGCAGCTACACCCGGATGTGGTGCAGGGCATCTTCCAACAATGGGAGGAACCTTGGCTAGATCTTTTTGTTTCAGCTGAGAACAAGTAATGTAAACACTTTTGAGCGCTGGAGTTCCCAGAAAGCCTCTCTCTCAGAGACACATTCCGGCTACAGTGAAGGTTGGAACTCTTGTTTGTGTTCCCGATGCTGCCTCTCTTGCCCAGAGTTTTGAAAATGTTCAGGAACGACTAGGTCCAAGTCATCCTAGTCGCTACATATTAGGCTAGGTGAGTGCGGTACTTGGAATTTCTGGGCCTAAGTATCTGTACTCCGATCAGGCTGCCGCTTCGAGAGGATCTTCTGCCACAGCAGCAAGTTAGGGTCCTGCACATGGGCCTGCGCAATTTAATCTTCCATGCGTGGAGATTTAGCAGTGACAGTTGACTGCTTTTTATCTTCTTCCTGAAGTAGTGAATGTCATTTTAGCAGCCAGATGTCCATTGACAAAAACTGTTTACGCTAAACGCTAGGATAAATTTGAGACGTGGTGTAAATCCTTATGATCTATTACAGACCGTAGTCATATGTTTTGCTTTTTGTGCTCCCTTTAGCCCAGCAAGGACTTGCCTTGAATACTGTTAAAGGTTATTCTTTGGCCCTTTCAGCATTTTTTGCGTTTAACCGACCAACCATCATTATTTAAATCACCTGTTGTGATGTGATTTCATATGTTTCCACCTAGGCCCTTTGTGATGCCACAGTGGGTCTTTCATTTGGTTCTCACTTTTCTTACATGTACCCATTTGAGTCGATACACAGGTTTCCTTTGCATCTAGTGACTCTGAAAACAGTGTTTCTTATACCAATAACTTCAGCTTGTCGCGTGAGTGAGATACAAGCTATGACAGTTTGTCCACCATACACTGCCTTTTTCCTGGATAAACTGGTGTTGCGGACTAAGGCAGCATTGTTACCGAAGATTGACGCGTTTTCATGTTGGACGATCCCATCCCACATTCTTTGCTCAACCTCACCCCTCGAAAGAGGAGAAGCTCCACCACTTACACCCCAAAAGAGCCTTGAATTGTTTTATAGAGCATACCAAGGACCATCGGGTGGACAATCAGCTACTTGTTAGTTCACTGGGGTGGGAAAAAAAGACTATATCTAGGAGGAAAGTCCTCTGTGTTAAGATCAGGTACTCTTTAGCCACAAGGCAACCTCCAGAAGGACTGAGGTCCCCTTCCATCAGAGCCAAGGCAGCTACCACTGCGTTGGCATGAGGAGAGCCTGTTCCGGACATCTGTCAGGCCGCGATGTGGGCATCGGTTCAGACGTTCACGAAACAGCTGCCTTGATAGCCAAGTCAGGCAGAAGAGACACTTTGCTCATTTGGTCCTGCAGGACTTTTTGTTCTGAGCCAACCCACAGACTGGTGGAGCTACTGCTTTGGTATCTGTTGACAAGGTGAGGAATCTGGTTAGAAGTATCCATCAGAAGAACAAGTTGCTTACCTTCAGTAATGCTCTTTTTAGTGGATACTCTTTTAACTGCAGATTCCTCCCACCTCCCCATTCTCTGGAATTTTTCTTTTTTCTTAATCTATGAAAAGGTCCTAATTTGAAGATCTGCACACTGTCACATCTGATCAGTTATTAGTCTGTGTCTGACTGTGTGGATAGATTCAAGAAAGAAACTGATGTCCGCATGGAGGGGTGGCGCTTATATGTGGCTCCGACATCACTTTCGGAGTGAGATGGAGTTACGCAGTGCCCTTGTGTGAACTGCCTTCATGCATTGTTCAGAGACTGCAGGACATAGGCAGGACGCTTATACAAAAACTAATGGAACAACATTCTTTACCTGTTCGTTGACGAGATTACAGAGGCGATGCATGTGTAGATATATTAGACTTGCACTGATCATGATTGATCAACAATAGTGACTAATTCTGCTGTTGTTGGTTAAATCAAGTTCAGTATGAATTTATCGCTCTAGGGAACACTTCTTCCAATATACCAGCTGACATCATGGGCGCACGGTCCTTCGTACTGTGCTTTCAAACAACATTTCAGTGACTCGCGTTATTATAAGTTGTTCACTGAGAACTTTAGGCTGTTTCTGATGACTCAGTGGACTAATACATCGACTCCTTACGAGGTTCCTAAAATGAGGACCATTGAGATGGGTAACGCTGGTTATTCAGTACCAAGGGGTGAGCATTCGCTTTACAAATACACGCTATGTTAAGTTATGCAAGCGTTTACAATGTGATTATGTGAACGGCCTGTGATATTCCAAACTCTCCAAGAGGGGCAAGTTGGATTTATAAGTTATTTGAAGTGTTTGAATTGTATATTGCCTCTCTTTTGATGATATGCATTGACCTATTTGGACTCTCTGCTGCGTTTAGTGATTTTCCTAAGATGAGACACAGTTGTACTTTTTTTGTTTTACCAGATTTAATTTGCTTGTAGAATGTAGGGGCCGAGTGTCCAGAATGATTTAGTGTCTAGGGTTGTGTAGGAAAACATCTCTTTGACTTCTGCTTTTCCCAGTTCAGACAGATGGCTGGCTCTATCCTCTCAAGGTTTGTGATTTTATCTTTCAGCCAGCTTGAATTAAGTGAGTGTCTGTGCTCTGGGCTACAATTCAGTATTTTGCAAGGCTAACACTTCACTTTGACGATCTGTTTTATTCTAGTTTGTGTTTTCCTAGGTGCTCCTCCCTGCACTTTGCAAAGTGGTAACTTTTGGTCTTTTCTAGGTCTTGAGACTAGTGCTCTTTTTACAATGACAGGCATGTGTCGGTGTTCTGCTGCAGTGGGGTTGTAGAGCTGTGACAGGATTTTCTTGTGATGTTTGGAGTGCTTGGACCAGCATATCAAGTTCTGCTCCCTGGCTCTGTGGAGAGTGAGAGTACAATATGCTACTGACCTAGTGATGCCAGTCTTTTTGAATATTGTTTTTGTACCTCATTCCTTTCACATTTTCATAAAATATGATTAATACATGTTAGAAGGGTGCTGGATCCCTTCATGTATGACTAATATGCGTATTCAAGTTTTGTGGTCTCTGCCATTTTTGGCATTCTTTGACATTGTTAAAACCTCAAAAAGTGATGGGTGGAAAGCTTGCAAAAGTCTCAGGCACTGACAATCGCTCAGGTATATTTCTGGCACTTGTGGTTTTTGTCCACCGTGCCGCTTCAGGTGGGGTAATAACCATATGCAAATCGGCCTTGGTCTTCCTCCTCCTCCTGTGGTAAGAAGAGTCCAGCATGGGCTTTGGGTTCTGCTATGTATTCTGTACCTTGTGCCATGGATTTTGTAAAGTTATCCTTAGTCTTGGGGGTCTTATACCATCCGGTGCCATCAGGTATTCCTCAGATGTTTTTCTCTGATCTTGGATGTCTTACACTGCCACATAAAGCCACGCATTCTACACTTCTTTCTTGTTTCTGGGTCTCTTTTGCTTGTTCTTGCTCTGAAGTAGTCTACAGATTTATATGTGTGCCTTTTCTTGACTTCTTCCAAACCAAGGGACAGATTTACTAAAAGTTCACGTCAATGCAGCAAGGCAAGTCGATGCGTTGCGTGAACAGAAGAGAGCTGAACATCACTATATTTACAAAGATATGGTGCTCTTCAGCTCGCTCCCTGCCCTGGCACGCTTGTGGCTGCCTAGCACCAACTCAGTCTCCCTTGCGTCATATCGCTCAGGATTGTTTTTGTGCGGGAATGGGATACCTTACTGCACAGAAACAATCCTCCGGCATATTTCTCTGTGTGTGCTGCAGAATGCAGCACACATGGAAAGATGAAGTAGCAAGGAGAAATTAAGATATTTCTCCATGTTATGCCTCGCTTGGGTAGGCTCACCATTTTGGCGCAAACCCAGGTTTACTCACTTTAGTAAATCTGGCTTTGCGTCATAATACATGGATGAATGCCCATGCTCCACCCACGTAACGCATACCCAATGCAGTTCAACACCACGCAGACGTACTTTTTTTTTTTTTTTTTTTACAATGCCATGCAAGGGGACGCAAATTGGTCCTTGCATGGCTTTGTAACTCGCATTAGCTTTTTTTGCTCTGTAGCTGTGCGCAACCACGTTGCAAAATGTTGGTATATCTGGGCCCAATTATTCTACAGCTTCATTGCTTGCCTTGGAGTATTTGATAAATGTGCCAACTTGTAGATATTCTGCAACTTCATCCCTGCGCATTTCAAACAGCCACTTGCTCTTAGGCATTTTGAAGCCTTTTGTCTGTACTCTGGATGCCTTATGTAGCCAGCAGCAACCGGGTGTTTTGCAGCTATGAGTATGAGTACCTTCCGCTATATCATGATGCAATATACTTTGCAACTTTGTCAGCTTTGTTCTCTTATGCTGTCACGAGGCGCCGCTGCACATTAAACTTTTTTCTGCCGCCAGTTATTGTCCATCAAGATTTGCATCTTTTCTCTATCTTCTAATTTTAGAAAGTCTGTGATTTGTTATGCAGACTTCTGAAGCCTTCATTTCTTTATATTTTCGTACCATCGATAAGAAAAAAAATATTCTCTTTCCTAGCACATCTTGTCTTCCGCCAATTTCCCGGGCTGTCTTTCTCTGTCTAACCCCTTGATCGCTTGCCTTGTATTTTCTCATTTGCATTGTATGCAAGTCTCAGATTGGCTCGGCCACTCCATATTATGGATTTAGTCAGCGGTCATTAACTACAGTTGTATGCCTGCATTTTGAGTTTCATTGAGTTGAGTGAAAGTCGAGGTTTGAAGCAGTGGCTGTCTGTGTGTTTTGAAATTGGGTGACGGCATTGCCTTTTATTTCTGGGCATTAAAGGTTGGTATTGCCTTTTATTTCTGGGCATTAAAAGTTGTAAATTGGCATGCGTCTTCTGCTGAGATCCATAACTGCAGGGTGGTAAACTAACAGCTGCCCAGAAGACAAATGCTTCACAAGATAGTTATAAAGATCAAAGCTCCTTAAACACTTTTTCTTCTGCCGTTTCATTGTTGGATGATTCGCCCACTTGGTTGTGTGAAGGTCTTCAGTTTGTTTTATTCCAGAGAATTATTTTATTGGTTTTTAAGTCTGGTGTTCACCTTCAGTTTGACCTATTGCTAACAATAAATATGAGAGTGGGCCTTAGGTCCGCCCCGTCCAACCATTGGCTTTCTTCGACCAGCCTCTTTCAGTCTTTATCGATCACAACTTGGTTCAGCTCAGTTGAGTATTCATTCTTGACTTTGTGTTGTCTGTTTAGGTGTATCCTTATGCCTCCGCTCCAGTGCTTGCATTGAACAGCCTAAGGGACTACTTTACAAGAATATAGGTTACAATGAACACATACACCACGCATCAAACTTATCACACATACAGCAAACTCAATTACCCCCACGGAGGAGACACCATTAGTGGTGTATCATCCGTTACTGGAGGTGAATAAGAGCCAGGCACCAGGTAGGAGAACTGTTGCCCCGTTGCTGGATAAGCCAGGCACCAGAGCTGTTACCCCGTTACTGGATGAGCTCTGCAACTGGTAGAAGGACTATTGCCTGTTAATGGGTGAGGCAGGTACCAGGAAGGAGGACTATTGCCTGTTAGTGGATGAGCCAGGTACCAGGTTGGTGACTTGTTGCACCGATACTGGATGAGCCAGGCACCAGGTAGGAAGATTATTGCCCTGTTACTAGATGACCCAAGTACCAGGTAGGAAGATTATTGCCCCTTTGCTAGATGAGCCAGGCACAAGATAGGAGAACTGTTGCCCTGTTACTGGATGGGCCAAACACCAGGTAGGACTATTGCCCCGTTACTGCATGAGGCAGGACTATTGCCCCATTACTGGATGGGCCAAGCACCAGGTAGGACTATTGCCCCGTTACTGCACGAGCCAGGCACGAGGTAGGACTATTGCCCCATTACTGGATGGGCCAAGCATTAGTTAGGACTATTGCCCCGTTACTGCACAAGCCAGGCACGAGGTAGGACTATTGCTCCATTACTGGATGGGCCAAGCACCATGTAGGACTATTGCCCCGTTACTGCACGAGCCAAGCACGAGGTAGGACTATTGCCCAATTACTGGGTGGGCCAAGCACCAGGTAGGACTATTGCCCCGTTACTGCACGAGCCAGGCACGAGGTAGGACTATTGCCCCATTACTGGATGGGCCAAGTAGGACTATTGCCCCGTTACTTCACGTGCCAGGCATGAGGTAGGACTGTTGCCCCATTACTGAATGGGCCAAGCACCAGGTAGGACTATTGCCCCTATACTAGATGAGCCAGGCTCCAGGTAGGAAGATTATTGCCCCGTTAGTAGTTGAGCCAGGCACTGACACAACAGGCTGTTACAAGAGATCCCTGCACAGCTAAACACCATCACTTTATGTACCTCAATGCAGTACACAAACTATTTTAAAAGATCCGTGCGACCCAGGCTCCGCCACTACTCACACAGAAGAGTCCACTCCAAGTCAGACAACTATTGCCTCAGTAGCGAAGTCCTTTAAAATTTACAGTCTGCCGTGTTGTAGTAATTTAAGTTTACGAGCTATTTTGACATCCACGTGTGCACATCGTCTCTCGATTATATTACGTTAGTCGATTTATACAGCTCTCCTACTCCAGTGGTTTCGTGGCGCTATGATGCCACTCATCATAACAAGAAATAAGGAAGGCTTTAACTTCCAGAGAGGGTTCTCTGGCTCAGTTTGTTCTGGGGGTTCCTTTCGTCTGTTCAAGTCCTCTGTCTGTCAAAGCCCAACACAGCCTCCAGAGCATTTCACTCCTGCATGCTCACTTCTGTTTTTTTTGTTGTTGTTTTTTTCAATCTCCAGGTTTGCCGAAAGTAGACAGTGAACACCAACAACCGCGCTTTACCTTAATTATCTAGGACTGGAGTTAGAATAGTAGGTCATCCACTCTGCCTCTGCTCGAATATTTCGGCATATTTCCATGCCTCTCAGAATTTAAGGGGAGGCATTAAAATAAAGGTGCTTATGGGAGCCAGGGACAGATGAGGGAGCTGGACCGAAACGCTGCAGCCACTCTTTTTCATTTTAAGGAATTTGAGGGTAGCCAAAATGCTGGCAGTTAAACGAAAAAGTTCTGTTTTGCTGGTAAGGTAAGGTGTGCTACGGAACGAAGGCCTGGCCTTTCAAATGTAGTGCCCATTGAACAGTACATATAGCTTTAACTAGCACTTGATCCTTGCTCCGAGACACGTGCAGTGCTGGTGCCCGACTCAGTAGGGACCTCTAGTTGCAGCTTGAGGTACTGCACCGAGGCACATACAGTGTTGGTTCCTAGCTCAGTAGGGACCTCTAGTACCAGCTTGCAGTACTGCACCAAGACAGATGTACTACTGGTGCCTGGCTCAGTAGGGACCTCTAGTAGCAGCTTGATGTACTGCTCCGGTATACACGCAGCGCTGGTGCTTCACTCTCTGTGCCTTGATACAAAACCTGCCATAGAAGAACTGCATAACCATGTACAGCACAAAGTGAATATTAAATTGTGCTGCACAAGATGAGATGTTACAGATTACATACGGAGAAGCACAACCCTGCCAAGTGCCACGCATTAGTCTTACGCATTTTAAAGGCAAGTTCTTGTATCACTGCATTAAAAATAATTCACGCATTTATAGTGCCTCGTCAGTTGTCAAGGAGCCGTCAAAGCAACAAGTGCGCAGTCAGCACTCATTTGTTTAGTCTTAATGTGACGCAGGCAGTGTGAGCCGGGCCCAGAGACAAGGTGACCCTGGCTTTCGACTATTAATATCAGGGGCTCACCTTAGTTACATTCGTCTAGCACCTGTATCCTCTGTGCTGCTGTTCTTGGGTCATGCTCTCTTTCGTTGCAGAATGTAATTAATAGGTGGCGTCTTGCAATGCCAGCAATATAACAGCAGAGTCATTTCCGCACCCAGGCAACCACGTGTACTGGATACACAGCCGGCCCTCTCAGCAGCACATTGCACTTAGTTAGGTTTTTAATATGATTTAAAGTGCTGCACCCAAGATTAGTGCCCAGAGCTCTGCTGTGCACTTTCTCCAGAGTCGGCTGAACTGTCAGAGTAGGGCACTCAGTGGCAACCTGGCCGGCACACCCAGACTGCAGCAGGAAATACCCAGCGCACCCCAAAATTGTGCACCCGGGCCTTGCTGAAAATCGTCTGGAGAAAAGACCGAGACATTTCATTTACGTAAGTAAACCATGGCCTGAGTCAAGTTGTTCTCCCTCTACAGCAAGATGTCACATATGATGGGAGGAATGGCGGGAGAAGAAAATTATGCACTTAACCTTTTTATTCTTGCTTTGTGTCTGGAACTTCCGTGAGCCCTCTCTGTGTCTGAAACCAGGAGTGGCCCGTGCAGGTAAGAGCGGTGGGGCTGGGTTGGGGGAGGTGGATTCGACAGACGACCACGAGGGAAAATAAAATAAATAATTAATTAATTTTCCCTTGTTGCCATCTGTCAAAATTCCCCTCCCCCGCCCCTTCCCCCCAAGCGGGCTCACCCCTCTTAGCTTCACGGAACGCTCCTGTCTGACACTCATGGTAGGAAGGAAGAACTAAATTTGTTATTTTATATGTCCAATTCTATATGACATTGTTAGATTTTCCTTTCTGCTGCTTGTTTTAGAACACTGCTGAGTTCTCCATTTATTTTAGGCTCCCCCTCCTCTTTGTATTCTGTCCACTGTCTGTCCTCGACTGGCCCTGGCGGACTGTGTGTGGTGTGTTTTTGGACGAAGTCCCTGCTTCCAAAACGCTATATCTGAAAGAAACAGTTAGTTATAGATTCCTTACCTTAGAATTACCCCCAGGCGTCAGACTGGATCCGGAAAGTTTTTTCGTCCGCAGTACCTCTGCGTGTCGAAAGGTGGCGTTGGTCGGCTTCGCGTCCGTCGTTGGCGTCGTGGTCTCCGGGATGACGTCGCGGTAGCTACTTAGACGCCGCCGTCGCACGCTGACATCAGTTCTTTTTTTTTCCGCGCCAGCCATCGCAGATCCGGAGAGAGCAGTACCTCCAGTCATTTTTTGACTGAACTTTTTGAGCGACTTTTGTCGACGTCTTTTTGAGTCTTACTGACTCCTGGTGCACGTAGGGATGCCCGGCTTCAAGGCCTGCGGTTCCTGTTCCCGCATGATGTCGGTAACGGATCCGCACCGCGTGCGCCTCTTTTGCCTGGAGCGCGACCACGACCCCAAGTCGTGCTCCGACTGCCGGACCATGGCTCCGAAGTCTTTGCAGGAGCGGTCCCGAAAGCTTCTTGAGCGCCGCCAGTCGGCTCCGCGCCGTTCAAGGTCCCGGTCGCGAGGGAGGTCGAGGGACTGGTCGCGGAGCCATCACCACTCGTCATCCAAGTCTTCGCACTCGGGGTCAGCTAAGTCGAAGCACAAGAAGAAGTCGAAGAAGCATCGTCGCTCTTCGACTTCTCCCCGTCGGTCGGCTGACGCGACGAGGGATGCCGGCGGTGCCACTCCCGCGGCTCCGCGTGCGGAGCCTGAAGGGTCGACTCCGAGCTTCCCTCCCTTCCCGGGACCTGGAGCGACCCCATCCCAGCTTCGTCAGTTTTACGAAGCCATGCATGCCATCTTTGGGCAGCCCGACTCTGCCGGCGCGCCTTCGGGCCCCGCGGACTCAGTTGGGGGCCCTAGGCCTTCCCTGCCGGCGGCACCAGCCCCGGCGCCGCAGGGCCCCCATGGATCCAGGCCTGGATCCAGATCGGCGTCGGTCGACCTTGTGACCCTTCCATCGGCGCAGACTCCACCGGGTCCGCTGCCGACTCCGGCTGACCCCGGCTCCCACCTCCATGTGGATACGGAGTCGGACCGGCGTCGGCCGACGCCTATGGGTACTTTTGTGCCTGCATTCCACCCTGGCCATTTTCAGCCAGTTTGGCAGCCAGAGGAGGATGAGGAAGACTGGGAGGGGTCTGAGGACCCTCTCACTGCTCAGTTGGAGTACGACCAGGACTGGAGAGAGGACCTGGGGGATGCCAGTGGTCTTGACACTTCACCAGACCTTGGCATGTTGTCTCCTCCTACCGTGGCTACGGAGGAGGGAGCGTCTTACGCAGTGGTGTTGCGTAGGGTGGCCGAGGCCCTAAACCTCAAGCTACCTATTGTGGCAGTCAGGACTAACCTCCTGACAGAGGTGCTTCAACCGGCAGTGAGCTCTTCGGAGCCCCTGCTGCCGTTTAATGAGGCCCTTACGGACATCCTTTTGGGCACCTGGTCCAGGCCCACCACAGGGGCTCCTATGGATAGGATGGTTGCCCGACGCCACCGCCCGGCTCCGGGCGACCCCACTTTCCTCTCCCAACACCCTTCCCCCGAGAGCTTGGTGGTCCAAGCCTCAGCGTCCCAAAGGGCATTCCCTAACGCACCACCGGACAGGGAATCCAAGAAGCTGGATCAGCTTGGGAAGAAGTTGTTTTCTTCCTCCAGCTTAGAGCTGCGGTCGGTGAACACCACATGCCTTTTGGGCCATTATTCCCACTCTGTGTGGGATACGGTGGTGCAAGTGCTGCCTTAGTGTCCGGAGGAGGCCCGGACCGTGCTCTCCCGTGCTGTTGCCGAGGGGAGAGACGCAGCAAAGTTCGCCATTCGTTGTGGACTGGACACTGCCGACTCACTGGGTAGGACCATTTCAACGTCGGTGGCGCTTCGCCGTCACGCCTGGTTGATGACGACTGGCTTTTCTGGGGATGTCCAGAACACCTTGATGGACATGCCTTTTGATGGCCGTCGCCTGTTCGGCGACAAGGCAGACAGTGCACTAGAGCGCTTCAAAGACTCTCGTGCTACGGCCAAGTCCTTGGGCCTCTCCACCATGCACCCTGCACGGTCTGCTTTTCGCCCCTTTCTTGGCCACGGAAGCGGTGCCCCAACAGGTTCATTTCAGAGCCACAGGCCAGCGCTATCTGTTCCACCTCAGCGCGGCCGGGGACGTGGGAACCACCGCCGTGGTTCTGGGGGCCAGCAAGCGGGCCAGTCCACCACCGCCCCCTTTGCAGCAGCCTCCAAACCCTCCTAGTCCGACCTTTCAGGGCCACCAAACGCCAGTGGGCGGCAGGATCCGCCATCACCTCCCCCACTGGCGCACCATCACGTCGGACAGGTGGGTTTTGCAAATAGTCCGAAGGGGCTACTCCCTCCCCTTCGAGACTACCCCTCCCTCCATGCCACCCAAGTACCATCGCATGTCGGAGGATCATCTGACCCTTCTCCAACAGGAAGTTACGGCTCTCTTGGCCAAGGGAGCCATCGAGCGCGTTCCTGCCCCAGAAGTAGGTCGTGGTTGTTATTCCCACTACTTTCTGGTCCCCAAGAAGGACAAGGGCCTGCGTCCTATCTTGGATCTCAGGGACGTCAACCGCTTCCTCCGGAAGGAGAAGTTCAAAATGTTGACCCTGGCTCAGGTCTTGTCTGCCCTCGACCCTGGAAACTGGATGGTAGCGTTGGACTTGCAGGACGACAATTTCCACATCCCCGTCCTGCCGGCCCACCGGCGTTACCTGCGGTTCACGGTAGGCCACGAGCACTTTCAGTTTACCGTGCTCCCCTTTGGCCTTACCAGCGCCCCTCGGATGTTCACGAAAGTGATGGCGGTGGTCGCAGCTCATCTGCGCAGATCAGGGGTTCCAGTCTTCCCCTATCTCGATGACTGGTTGTTGAAGGCGTGCTCGCCCCAGGCAGTCGTTTCCCACCTCCAGACTACGGCCGACCTCCTGCATTCGCTGGGGTTTTCCATCAATGTGCCAAAGTCTCACCTGACCCCCTCTCAGAAGCTCCTCTTCATCGGAGCGGTTCTGGACACGGTGCCGTTTCGGGTTTATCCTCCCAAACAGCGAGTCTGGGATATTCCGGCTATGATTCCGATCTTACGGCCTCTATCCCGGGTTTTGGTCAGGATGACCCTGAGGCTGCTGGGCCTCCTGCATCCTGCTGGTCGATCATGCCAGGTGGCATATGCGGGCTCTGCAGTGGGACCTGAAGTTCCAGTGGGCGCAGCATCAGGGGAATCTGTCCTATTGTGTCCAGAACTTGGAGGGCACTGCACAACAATTGCAGTGGTGGCTCATGAACCAGGATTGGGTCAACGGCAGATCCCTCTCCCTTTCCCCAACCAGAACACACAGTGGTGACAGACGTGTCCCTTCTGGGATGGGGCGGCCACATGGGAGAGGCGGAGATCAGAGGCCTCTGGTCTCCGGCGGAGTCCGGGCTCCACATCAACCTTCTGGAGCTGCGGGCGATCTGGCTTGCACTGAAGACATTCCTTCCCTCTGTCCGGGGAAGAGTAGTGCAGGTGTTCACGGACAACACCACCGCCATGTGGTACTGCAACAAACAAGGCGGGTGGGGTCGTGGACCCTATGTCAAGAGGCCCTCCGCCTCTGGACATGGCTGGAACATCAGGGCATGTTCCTGATGGTTCAACACCTGGCAGGTTCCCTGAACGCCAGGGCGGACGAACTCAGCCGCAGGTGCATGATGGATCACGAATGGCGTCTTTACTCGGAGGTGGTGCAAGGTCTCTTTCAACAGTGGGGAGAGCCTTGGTTAGATCTTTTCGCCACCGAAGAGAACGCGCAATGTCAGCAATTCTGCGCGTTGGGATTTCCAAGGCGGCACTCGCTAGGCGACGCTTTTCGTCGCAAGTGGAGTTGCGGTCTGTTGTACGCCTTTCCGCCTATGCCACTTCTGCCCAGAGTGCTGAAGAAGATCAAGCGCGACCGGGCCCAAGTCATTCTTGGCTCCGGATTGGGCACGAAGAGTCTGGTATCCCGAGCTGCTCAACATGGCCATCGATCCTCCGATCCGCCTGCCTCTTCGGGAGGATCTTCTGTCGCTGCAGCAGGGGACGGTCCTCCACTCGAACCTGTCCAGCCTCCACCTCCTTGCATGGAGATTGAGCAGCGGCAGTTGACGTCATTCGACTTGCCTCCCGAAGTTTGTGATGTTATCTTGGCAGCCAAGCGTCCCTCCACTAAGACGGTATACGCCTGCCGATGGAACAAGTTTGTGGCATGGTGCACAGCAAAGGCTGTGGATCCCCTTTCTGCCCCCCTTTCTGAGGTCCTCTTGTTCCTCCTTTCTTTGGCCCAGCAGGGCTCTGCTCTGGGCACTATCAAGGGCTATCTTTCGGCCATTTCTGCCTTTCTTCGGCTTCCTGATCAGCCTTCTCTCCAAGTCCCCGGTTGTTAATCGTTTCTTAAAAGGCATAACTCATCTTTTTCCTCCTATCCCCTTTGTTATGCCTCAGTGGGACTTGAATCTGGTCTTGACCTATTTGATGTGCGCTCCCTTTGAGCCGCTTCACAACTGTCCTCTAAGACTTTTAACTCTTAAAACTGCATTCCTGGTGGCCATCACATCTGCCAGAAGAGTGAGTGAGCTCCAGGCTCTTTCATCCAAACCTCCTTTTCTGGCTGTACATCCGGACAAGGTTGTCCTAAGAACTCGTCCATCCTTCCTTCCCAAGGTGGTCACCTCCTATCATATTGGGCAGACCATCACTTTGCCCACCTTCTTTCCGCCTCCGCATCCTTCGAAAGAGGAAGAGAGGCTCCACCGTCTGGACCCAAAACGTGCGCTTTCCTTTTATCTGGATTGCACCAAACAGTTCCGGGTGGACGACCAGCTCTTTGTTGGCTACGTGGGCGCCAAGAAAGGTCGGGCCGTACACAAATGGACCATTTCTAGATGGTTCGTTTTGTGTATTAAAGCCTGCTATTCTTTAGCTAAAAAGGAGCCTCCAGTGGGGCTGCGTGCCCATTCCACCAGGGCGACGGCAGCCACTACTGCTTTGGGACGAGGAGTTCCTCTGCATGACATTTGCCAGGCAGCGACATGGGCATCCTTGCACACGTTCACTAAACACTATTGCCTGGACAGCCAAGTCCGGAGAGACGGCTTCTTTGGCCGTTCTGTTCTCTAGGACTTTCTGGTGTGAACTTAGTTCGCAGACCCACCTCCGGGGTCGGTATTGCTGGGGTATCTATTCTAAGGTAAGGAATCTATAACTAACTGTTTCTTTCAGATGAACAAGTTACTTACCTTCGGTAACGATATATCTGTAAGAAACATAGGTTAGTTATAGATTCCTTACCGCCCCACCCATCCTCACCGTTCTGCGAACTGACTTCTAGGGTTAAGGATATCCTTTCAGGGCCCTAGTTTTTGTGCACCAGTGGTCAGTGTCTTGCATGGCTCTGCGTTTCTGGTGCGGAAGGTCGTGTACAGAACTGACGTCAGCGCGCGAGGGCGGTGTCTAAGTAGCTACCGCGACGTCATCGCGGCGACCACGACGCCAACGACGGACGCGGAGCCGACCGACGCCACCTTTCGACGCGCAGAGGTACTGCTGACGAAAAAACTTTCCGGATCCAGTCTGACGCCTGGGGGTAATTCTAAGGTAAGGAATCTATAACTAACCTTTGTTTCTTACAGATATATCGTTACCGAAGGTAAGTAACTTGTTCTTTCATCCAGGTGTGTATCGGTGCAGCCTTTTCAAGTGCCATGTATCAGGAGTTAGACTAATGCATTTCAGTGTGGTGGTCTACATCAACGCACTAAAGTGCAAAGTCACGCATTATAGCTCCTCTCAGCTGTCAAGCGCTGGAGCTCCGCAGTATAATAATTAGCACTGTCTGAGCAAAGCTGTCAGCGCCGGTCCATGCGGCTTTGGGCTGGCTCAGCTGTGCTCGCTCTGGCTACATTCACCTGCGGCATTCTGATTTGTGTGACGTCACGTCACAAGAGCGACTGCAATGATTTGCCCAATGGCTGCACAGCTGAGACAGGACACTTATAGGTGCCTATTCAGTTTGACAGTCGCAAGTCTCACCGCTGTAAGGCTTGCACTGCTAGTGATGTGCGCCGTGGCGCCAGTAATGTATAAGGTTCAGCCTCCCAAATCCTTGATCAAGCCGCCCGAGGGAGTGCCTCCAGCGAGCCCTCACTGGACTGCGGACACTGCAGAAGTCGTCGCGAGTGAGCTGGCCCGTACCGTGTGATGGCACTCTCTGTCATTCACACTAGTGCCAAGGTATTTATCTCCTAATTTTATTTCGTTTAGTCAGAGCCGCGTCATCATTCTGAGCCTGTAAGTTACAGCTCTGCTCACTGTCGTGTACTAGACTGTGGTCAGCAGTCTAGAACTTTGGCTGTTATTTAGTAGGGTTCCTTTCTTCATGAGTTCTTTTACTTTAATAAACTGGTCAAATCTTGCCGGCAATTTGGCATTCATTTATCACTACGAGGTCCTCCTGCAAAGTTACTGCCCTTCCATTCCTGGGGCTTTGCAGCAGTTTTAAGATTTTCTATGAGTTTCTTGTTGCTCTTATGGGTGTATTTTCTGATATTTATATATTTCCCTCATCTTCATTGCTTGATTTTGCTCACGAGAAAGTGTCACTCATAGTCGTTGAATGTCACTCACAAGTGCTCTGAAATTATGAAAATGTCACACATAAGCAATCTGAAACCTTGGCAGCTATGGAAACGCCGACACGAACAAGATTGTAGGCTAGAGCTGGACTGGCTCCTTAGAGTGCCACACGGTTATTACTGAAAATGAAAGTCACTTTCCGGTCCAACAATATGAATAAACAGTGAGGAGTTCGGTTAGTGACTTAGTTAAAAATCCCCTTTAAAACTAAGTGAACCTACTGGGTGAAAACTGAGAAGGCAGAAATGGTTGCCAAATTCTGACAGTACGAATAATGGTTTAGTGGTGCAATGAAGAATACCCAGCAGCACATTACAGTACTCAAAAGTCCAGATACAAGCAAGAAATACCAGCCGTGACGGAACCTTAGATCGCTAACACCGAGTTATACAGATATCTCTTAAAATAATACTGGTTACTGCCAAGCTGTGACAATACCTGTATGTTTTGTAGTGCCCGTAAATCGGTTTGCTTGATATGACGTGTTGTAATAGTTTCTGGTATACTCTGCGTCGAAGTTTGACTTTGCAGGGACCTGTAGTAACGACGTGTGGTACTGCACTGTGCTATACTGTGCTAACAATTCTATGTAAAGCATTGTTTCCTTGACAAGTCAGACATTTTGCAGAGTAGATGCATGTATCTAATTGCAGGAATGACATTTGCAAGATTTGCTAGAGTGAATACCTTGAATACAGGAATTCCAAAAATGACGATTTTAAACCGTGCCCTTAGTGTTTTTCCCCTGTGGAATGCCAGTTTTTTTAAACCAGTATGTTTTTTCTGTGCTTTGTTTCTTCTGGTGACATTTGGTGACATATTTTTCTGCCCTTTCTATTAGCCTGGGTATTCCCAAGGATAAGGCAGTATTGTACTTTAACATTTTCTCAGAATGCCTTGATGTTCCCTGAATGTGTGTAAATTAGTGTCCTGCCTATTTATCAGTAGCGGCCGGCATGGCTCGCGGGTGGCGGGGGGGGTCGCGCAGGGCGGGGGGGTCATATTTTTTTTTTAAAAAGACCTTTCCACCGGGTCCCGCATCTTCACTGCTCCTGCTCTCCTGCTTTCCTGCTTCCGACAGGAACAGGAAGCAGGCAGCCATGGTCCCTCCCCTAAGCCAATCACAACGCTGCATGCAGCGTTGTGATTGGTTGGGACGGCGCCCAGCCAGGGGCTAATGGGGTGGCCATGTTCTCCATGCAGGCTGCAATGCAGCCTGCATGGAGAAGGGCAGAGTGTGCATGACTGAATTGGGAGGCCCGAGAGGGCCGACCAAACAGTCTTTGCGCACTCAGGAGTGGGCAACCCACTCCTCCCCTGCCCTGCTCAAAGAGCAGAGCAGCCCCGCCCACCCGCAATGCGCGAAGCAAACATAAAATGGTAATAACTAAAAGTTATTAGCATTTTATGTTTTGGCTTTCTCGCACTGCGAGAAAGCAGTGGGGCGACACTCCTCCGCCCTAGTGGAGGAGCTGCCCTTGCTATTTATGTGGGTCCGAGTTCTACTTCTCCAAGGTCACTCTGCTGCCAGATCATGGTCTCTAGGTTTTTGGTCTGATCTGTGCCAGTCATTCTCTACTTGTAGTCTGTGGTTTGTGTTTTAGTCCTGCCCTGATATTCTGCTAGCTGGTCGTCTTGTGCAAGTGATCTGTAGAATTGCAGTTTGTCCTAATGTGACTCCTAGTAGGCGGTGGGTCATTTTCTAGTACTCGATTTAATCTAGGGCCTGCTGTATCTTTTTTTTTTTTCCCATTAGTTTTATTTAGCGCGAACTCGACCTGAAGGTATCGGAGCTCTTTACATGAGCACCAGTTGCAGTACAGACGGACACATTCATTTCTTGGCAGGGGGAGATTAAGTGATTTGTCCAGAATCACAGGATGTTTGAGCCTCCCGACACACTCGAACCCGGTTCCCTAGCTTCAAAGTCCGCCGCTCTAGCCATTAAGCCACATCCTCTCCCCCTAAAGTCCCCGACAGATACCTCTTCCTGTATGCGCTGCTTGTAGCAGGTTCCACACATCTCTTACTATATGTGTTGGCTGTTGGGTGACAATGACTTGGCGGTACTGACACAGAATTATAGCAAAACATTGCTTGGGTGATTTTTTTTTTGGTGCCATAACACGTGGTAGTAGTGTAAAGTATTTGGTGTATTCTCGTAACAGCACTGATCTCAAGAGGTGTGCTCGTAGACATGGAGCGTCAGTGAGAGGTGCCCAGGTTTGCCATGTCCTCGGTGTTTGGGCGGTTTCTGCGCGGGTTTTGCCTGTTTTCTTTTCTATTCTGCGTACTCCGTGTTTGCTGTTGAGCCTCCGCTTTCGGTCCGATAAAGTGGGAGTCGGAGAATCTAGGAGTCCGTTTAAATGGTGGATTAAAATATGCTGGTTGTTTTTATAACATTGGGTGCACTGAACATACTTTCTTGTACTGTTTTTATTAAAAAAAAAATATTTCCAGATGGGCTCCTTGTGGCCCTCAATATACAAGACTGTTTACATTATTTTTATTTTTATGCAACACTACGATTTTTGTCTTTTCATGTGTTACATTTGATGCTCTTCTTTGGTGGGATCTAAGATGGCCAGGTTGTTTGCATACAGCAAACATTTTTCAGCAGCAGTCCTTTCTCCCAGACTTTTCTAAGTGTTGTTCATTAATGTAAATGTAAACAAAGGGCTGAATATTCGGTGGCTCCACAGGGACATCTAGTAACAATCAGTGGTACTGCACCCATACCATGCCGGTGCATCTTCTACGGTAAATGAGCCAGGGGCTCTGCTTTGAGCCAAGATCTCATTAAGCGAGACACTGCCATATGGTAAAGAAGTATCTGTAAATGGTATTTAAGTTATACAAAGAAGCAGTTGTCGCCCACCACACCCCCTCGGAAATTCAAACGGCATTTTATTTCTCCCCACCATCACATTCAGTCACATATCTCTGGGTGACCCTTCAACCCCTGTGTTCATCTGAAAACGTTCTAGTGATGAGAAAATGTGTTTATTCTTCTAGTAGGTCTAACTCTGTGTACGTTTTGGCCCTAGCATTTAACTTTGCTACACAAACTGTTCATCCTCCTCTAACACCCACCTACTTACCACACGAGGCTGGTTTTCTCTCTGCCCACAACAAAAGTGTTTACAGTGATGACTAGCATTCGGTGATTCACAGAACTTATATATGCATCGCTGAAAGGTTTTTCTGCTACATCCGCGCAAGTGCCCTGCCAATTTCTGGCGGCCACCCACAACCTTCTCACTGCACCAAACCTCCCTAAGTACACTCTCTCCATGACGACCCGTGAGCAGTCTCTTCCCTCACACCATTAGTGATTGCGCGAAACGCCCACCTACTCTAAATGGAACGTCAGGTTGACCAGTTTACCCTCAGTTTTCAAGCCCCTCTCATCTCTATCTACTCAGCCCCATCCAGAATGTACCTATGGCACCAGAAGTGCATTGTGTACGTGCTCTGTGTTAATCTCTTCCTATAAGTGGGTTTCCGTAGTTCTTGGTAGTGTTGGGCATTTTGAGAATCGTCATATTAATGGCACTGAAACGTAGAAATGTGGGTGTGGCCACCGAGCTGCACAGAGAATCCACCCAATTTGTCTCTACATCTATGGATTTGGCGTTTTTGTGTACTTCTAGTACAGGTTTACAGACCTGGAGATATGGGGTTTTGTCCTGAAGTTTCAATTCTATGTCCTCCCGTTTAATGTTGGGCCACAGCTTTCGCTCTCACAGGGACGATAATGTAAATTAGGTAGACATTTTGTGTGGCAGCACTGTTTCTATCGCCAAACATCAAACACTCAGAATCGCCTTCAGTGTCCTGAATGTACACACCCTGTTTTGCAAACTTCTTTGGTACCATTTGTTATTATGTAGTGTGTTCCTTTTAGAAATGCTTAACTCAGTACATTTTTTTTATGGGTTTCCCACCTCCAGACTATGGCAGACCTCCTGCATTTGCTGGGGTTTACTATCAACATGCCGAAGTTACACCTGACTCCCTCTCAGACGCTCCCTTTCATTGGAACTGTTGTGGACACAGTGCAGTTTCCGGCTTCTCCTCCCGAGCGGCGAGTTCAGGCTATTTAGGCTATGATACTGATGTTTCAGCCTCATTCCTGGATTTCGGTGAGAATGACTCTGAGGCTGCTGGGACTCATGGACTCCTGCATCTTGTTAGTGGCTCATGCCAGATGGCATATGCGGGCTCTGCAGTGGGTCCTGAAGTGCCAGTGGGAGCAGCATCAGGGGAATCTCTCCAACATGGTCCAGATCTCAGAGGGAAATGCACAGGAATTGCAGTGGTGGCTGACTAACCTCGATTGGGTCACCGGCAGACCTCTCTCCCTTTCCGAACCAGATCTCACAGTGGTGACAGATGCATCACTTCTGGGATGGGGCGGCCATCTGGGAGAGGTGTAGATCAGAGGACTTTGGTCTCCGGCGGAATCCGGACTCCACATCAACTTGCTGGAGCTCCAAGCAATTTGTTTGGCATTGAAAGCCTTCCTTCCTTCCATCAAGGGGGGCCTAGTGCAAGTGTTAATGGACAACATGACTGCCATGTGGTACTGCAACAAACAGGGTGGGGTAGGGTCGTGGACCCTTTGTCATGAGGCCCTGCGTCTCTGGACTTGGCTGGAACAGCAGGGCATATCCCTGGTGGTTCAACATCTGGCAGCTTCGCTGAAAGCCAGGGCGGACAAACTCAGCCATCCATGCCTAGCAGATCATGAATGGCATCTCCATCTTGAGGTGGCGCGAGGTCTCTTTCAGCAGTGGGGAGAGCATTGGTTAGATCTGTTTGCCTCCACCAAGAATGCACAGTGTCAGCAGTTTTACGTGCTGGAGTTTCTAAGGCTGCTCTCGCTCTGAGACGCTTTTCGTCTTGAGTGAAGTTCAGGCCTCCTGTATGCCTTTCCAGCCATACCACTCCTGCCCAGAGTTCTCAAGAAGATCAAGAACGACTGGGCCCATGTAATTCTTGTGGCTCCGGACTGGGCACGGAGAGTCTGGTATCCCGAGCTTCTCCAACTCAGCATCGATCCCCCGATCAGGCTGCCCCTTTGGAAGGATCTTCTGTCGCAGCAGCAGGGGAGGGTTCTCCACCCAAACCTGTCAACTCTTCGCCTTTTTCAGTGAAGATTGAGCGGAGGCAGTTGATAGCATTTGACCTTCCTCCCGAAGTCTGTAATGTTATTTTGGCAGCCAGGCGTCCCTCCATAAAGACGTTCTACACCTGCCGATGGAACAAATTTGTAATATAATGTATAGAAAAGTCTATCAGCCCTCTTTCTGCTTACCTTTCTGATGTTTTGCTTATTATTTTAACTCTTGCACAGCTTGGCTCTGGTCTGGGCGCTCTTAAAGGGTACCTTTCAACCCTGTCTGATTTTCTGCTGCTGCCAGACCAACACTCATTTAAATCTCCCATTGTAAATAGGTTCCTCAAGGGACTTCTACATATGTTCCCACCTTCCCCTTTCATTATGCCTCAGTGGGACCTTAATTTGGTACTCACCTTTCTAATAAGTGCTTTATTGAACCTCTGCACAATCGCCCCCTTATGCTGCTTACCATCAAAACAGCCTTTTTAGTGGCAATCACACCGACCAGGAGGGTGAGCAAAATGCAGGCTTTGTCATCCAAGCCTCCTTACCTGACAATATTCCCTGACAAGTTGGTGCTTCGCAATAGGGCCTCTTTCCTTCCAAAAGTGGTAACACCATTTCATGTGGGGCAATCTGTCACCTTGCCCTCTTTCTATGCTCTGCCACATCCCTCTAAGGAAGTGGAGCTACTCCACCGCCTGAACCCAAAAAGAATGTTGTTGTCCTACCTTGACCGCACTAAAAAATTCCGGGTGGACGACCAACTCTTCGTGGGTTACATTGGGGCAAGGATAGGTCATGTGATGCAGAAGAGGACTGTTTCAGGATGGGTCGTCCTCTGCATCAAAATTTGCTAATCTCTGGCAAAGAAACCGCCTCATAAAGACTTAAGAGCTCATTCCACCAGAGCGAAGGCTGCTACCACAGCATTGCAACGTGGAGTTCCAGTCCTCGACATTTGTCAGGCAGCAATGTGGGCATCCCGGCACACATTTACCAAGCATTACTACCTCAACGTCAAGTCTGCGGGGAAGGCCTCTTTCGCTGTTCTGTCTTGCAGGACTTTCTGGTCTAAACTTGTCCACAGTCCCTCCTCCGGGGATGTTATTGCTTGGGTATCTATGCAAAAGTAAGGAATCTGCAGCTAGATGTCTCTATCAGATGGACAAGTTACTTACCTTCTGGTAGGTAATGCCTTATCTGGTAGAGACATGGTTAGCCGCAGATTCCTTACCGACCCACCGATCCTCCATGCACTGCGGACAGGTTTCTAAGGTCAGGGCTTATTCCTTTCAGGGCCCTAGTTAGAACACACCAAAGTCAGTGCACTTCGTGGCTCAGCGCTTCTGGCGTGGAAAGTAGGGCAAAGTAACTGACGTCAGTGCACCAAGGTGGTGCCTATATAGGTGACGCGGACACTTTTGGTGGGTCCTTTGAGAAATGACTATGTACTAGGAGGTCCTTCAATGATGTCCCTCTCCTGTAAGTTATACTAGGTTTTGTTGGTAAGCTGGACCCCAGTATCACATCTGCTTTTAAGATGCTCCAATTTCTTTTGATAAGCTTTCTTATCCGTCCTGATTCCAAGGGAAATCAGTGATAAATCTCAGGGTTATCATTGAAGGACCTCCTAGTACATAGTCATTTCTCAAAGGACCCACCAAAAGTGCAGGAAGTTTCAGGTTTTTACCCCTGTACTAGGTGTAAAGCCTGTAGGAAAAGTACGAAGGTGAAGGAGTATGAGGTACCGGGGGAGAAAAGACCAAGAAGAATTACTAAACTCCTAAACTGCAATTCTAGTTTTGTAGTATATGTCTTGAAATGTCCATGTGATAAAAAATGTGTGGGAAGCACGGTTCACCCTGCAAAGAAATGAATTTTAGAGCATTATCGGGCTATCATCAACCAAGACACAACATATCCAGTGGCATGACATTTTGCAGAAACACACAACTGCAGAGGTGACTTAATGAGCTACTTCTGCCTTGATCAAATTTTGAGCGGGGAAAGAGGTGGAGAGAGAGTAAAAGAATTAAGACGATTAGAATCCAGATATATAGTGGAATTATGAACCCGAAGCCCTAAGGGTTTGAATAGCGAAGAAGAATTGTGGACACACCTGGGGGACTAAGTAGTGGATCAGCACAGTAATAGATCAGTAATATTGTAGCAGAGAGTAAAAGGAAGGATCCATAGAGACCAAATGAAAGGTTTAATTCATAAATATGAATGTTGGAATGCACCAAATGAGGTTGCTACCCATTGAGGGTTATATATGTGATTATTATGCTAGAATTTTGTACAGGACATATGGTTACATAGAGTCCGTATGGCTCCTAAAGCCCATTGGAGGGTTATGATTTGGAAAATGTAAACGCGATTGCCAAATTTGGTAATTGATCAAGAACTATAGGTGAATCATGCGATAATACAAGTTGGAATATGTAAATATATGGACTATGCTTGTTTGAAGCCTTATAGTGAATTCAGTAGGGTTTGTGACAACAGCATAGAGTCCGTGCAGCTCCTAAGCCCATTGGAGGGCATGATAGTCTAAGAATTATGGAAACGTACCTTTTTCAATGAACTTGGAAAAATTGTAAACATTTTAAATTTATTTTTCAAAAGAGGTATTAAGATTTTAAAAATGTAAACATGATTGTTGAAATTTATAACCTACTGAGAGAGAATGGCAAATCAAACGAGCAAATATTGATTATGTTTAACAAGAATCTTACAAGGATCATGTGAGTGCCTAGGAAGGTCAATATGGCCGACAGATCACCCGATATAATTCTTGTATTATAATTGTAGTCAGTTTTTGATGATTATGCTGCTTCGAGAATCAAATGCGATACTGTTTTGTTAAAAGGTGAAATGTAACCTTGACAAACTGACATTGACAAAGCCAAGGGAGGCGAAATGCGTTTGTCACTACTTTTTGATGGTGAAAGCGTTTAAATTATATTTGAAAACGCCCCGTGAGTGCATGGCATTCCTTCGTGGAGGTTGAAGCATATATATATATATATATATATATATATATATATATATATATATATATATATATATATATATCGCTGACTTCGTCTAAAACTTCCCATTCCAAGGACAGACAAACACGGACCCAAAGTTCCTTGTGCATAAAGTTTTATTTGCCCTGCATCTCCACCAACATAACGCGTTTCAGCCCCACCTGGGCCTTGATCACATGATTCCTTCGTGGAGGTTGAAGCTATATATATATATATATATATATATATATATATATATATATATATATATATATATATATATATATTCACTGAAAAAACCATAGGTTTCAGACACGTTATAGTTAGAAATTAGCATTTAAAAAACCTTTGAAATTCACTGAAAAAACCATAGGTTTTAGGGACAGTTATAGTTAGTTGGACATTTCACTCGTACAAAACCATAGAAATTCCCCCGTTATAGTTAGTTCAGCTAACTATAACTCGCGCCCCGCAATGCACTGCTGATGACGTCACATATTACATCACTCATGACATGGTCAGTGACATCACTGATGACATCTCAAATGACATCACTGATGACATCATGCAGTGACTGTGTGTTTCTATAGTGTATTGAATAATGAGTGGGTGTATAAGTGTCTGGATGGATGATTTAGTAGGTGCGTAACTGACTCTATAAGTGAGTGATTAAACGTATCTTACTAAATGCATGGGTTAGTGACTAAACTGTGTGAATGTCTTTATCCGTCTGTCTGTTGGTGTGTAAGTGGCTGCATGTGTTTGTAAATAGCTACATGAGTGTCTATGAGTTATTGATTGGTTGTCTGAGTATCTGTATGGGTGCCTGAGTGTTTGTGTGGATGGGGTGTGTGTGGCTGCACATAGATGTATCAGTGGGTGATTCACTGGGTGCATGGTTTCAAGAGTGCATCTGTGATGGACTGTATGGGTGGGTGAGTGTGTGTATGGGTGTGTTAGTGAGTGAATGTATATCTCAGTGGTACATGTGTGAGTAACTACATATGTGAAAGGCAGTATATATGTGTGTTCGAGTATATAAATAGCTTGAAGCGAGAGTGTGTGATTGTGATTGTGAGAGTGACTGTATGGATGAGTGTGTGCTTGTATCAGTGATTGTATAAGAGCGTAAGATTGTGCTAGTATTTGTATGAGTAAGTGAGCTGGTGTGTGTATAACTGTATAGGTGAGTAAATGGCAGTGTGATTAATTATTTGCATGACTGACTAGGTGTGTGAGTACCTCTATGGATGAGTGGCGGTGTGTGAGTGTCTATGTAGGTGTATGAGTGCATATGATAGTCCTGTACTGAGTGACCGTAAGCATGAGTGACTGTACGGGTGAGTGAGTGGATGTGTGTGTAGACCTAAGAAACAGTGAGTGGGTATGTAGTTATTGGTGTTGGAGTGTCTATGGTTTTGAGAATGGCAGTCTGTAATTTACAGTGGGTGTATCAAAAGTTATATTAGGGTGTGAAAAGATGCATGAAATTATCACATGGATAATGTCATCAGTGATGTCATCAGTGATGTCATTTGAGATGTCATCAGTGATGTCATCAGTGATGTCACTGACCATGTCATGAGTGATGTAATATGTGACGTCATCAGCAGTGCATTGCGGGGCGCGAGTTATAGTTAGCTGAACTAACTATAACGGGGAATTTCTATGGTTTTGTACGAGTGAAATGTCCAACTAACTATAACTGTCCCTAAAACCTATGGTTTTTTCAGTGAATTTCAAAGGTTTTTAAATGCTAATTTCTAACTATAACGTGTCTGAAACCTATGGTTTTTCAGTGAATTTCAAAGGTTTTTAAATGCTAATTTCTAACTATAACGTGCCTGAAACCTGTGGTTTTTTCAGTGAATTTCAAAGGTTTTTTAAATGCTAATTTCTAACTATAACGCCCCTAAAACCTATGGTTTTTTCAGTGAATTTCAAAGGTTTTGTAAATGACAATTTTTAAATGTATTAATTGTTATATTTATTTTTTTGATACTGATTTACTACATTTTTAAAACTATTTATTTTTAGATATTTTATTTATTAAATTACATTGTAATTACATTATACATTACATTCCAAAATATACTTTATCAGAATGAATTACTTTAGTTTAAATAGTTTGCAAATAGGCAATAGAGTTTTAAGTACAGTAGTTACAGTTGTTGCAATGGGCAACACAATTTCAAACACAATGCAACATTGAGCTCAATGTGAATTTCTAGTTAAATGCAATTAGTTACTTTATGGATTACTTTTCTAACCACAGGACTGGATCCTAGATTCAGTCCTGGGACATCTCCTGTAAACAGTTGAGTAAAAGCGTTTTGGTTACAGTACTGATTTTTAAGGAATATTATTGTATTTTAAAAGTTGACACTTAGAAACTTTTTCACATAGAATCACCAATGTTATCCTATGGGAGGAAATTCACTTAGCAGGTAAGTAGTGTTATCGTTACTTTTTCTTACTCAGTGTTGGATCCTGGATCCAGCACTGGTGCATCTCCTGTAAACAGTTGAAAGAATGCGTTTAAGTCATACAGGCGATTTTTAAGGAATATTTGTAGTTTGTGAAAATCGACACTTTGAAACTTTTCTGCTGAAAACCAGACAATGGATTCCTATGGAAGGAAATACAAGTTACTGGTAAGTACGGTTAGAATTACTTTTCAGGGTCAGTGCTGGGCTAAAAGATGCAGCACTGGGTTCTCTCCTGATAACAGGTGAGTAAATCGGTTTTCGTAGTTCGGTTGATTTTAGAGGAATATTATAAAGTTCCAAAACTCCACACTTAGAAGAATTTCCAAGTGAAACCAGTCAATGTTAGCCTATGGAAGGAAATTCAAGTTGCTGGTAAGTACGGTTAAAATTACTTTTCAGGATCAGTACTGGGCTGAAAGATGCAGCACTGAGGTCTCTCCTGATAACAGGTGAGTAAATCGGAATTCGTATTTCGGCTGATTTTAGAGGAATATTCTAAAGTTCCAAAACTGCACACTTAGAAGAATTTCCATGTGAAACCAGTGAATGATATCCTATGGAAGGAAATTCAAGTTACTGGTAAGTACGGTTAAAATTACTTTTCAGGATCAGTACTGGGCTGAAAGATGCAGCACTGAGGTCTCTCCAGATAACAGGTGAGTAAATCGGAATTCGTAGTTCGGCTGATTTTAGAGGAATATTTGTATGTTTCAAAAATCGACACTTAGAAACTTTTTCAGCAAAAAGCAGACAATGATATCCTATGGAAGGAAATTCAAGTTACTGGTAAGTACGGTTAAAATTTCTTTTCAGGATCAGTACTGGGCTGAAAGATGCAGCACTGAGGTCTCTCCTGACAACAGGTGAGTAAATCGGAATTCGTATTTCGGCTGATTTTAGAGGAATATTATAAAGTTCCAAAACTCCACACTTAGAAGAATTTCCAAGTGAAACCAGTCAATGATATCCTATGGAAGGAAATTCAAGTTACTGGTAAGTACGGTTAAAATTACTTTTCAGGATCAGTACTGGGCTGAAAGATGCAGCACTGAGGTCTCTCCTGATAACAGGTGAGTAAATCGGAATTTGTAGTTCGGCTGATTTTAGAGGAATATTTGCACAATGGTGAAGGGAGGGGGCGGGGCCTGAGGTGACATCTGTGCAAACGCACCCCGTGGCGCGTTTTAAGTTGGGGGATTAAGGCCCCTTGAATCATGAAGGTCCCTGGGGTCCAACTAGCCCACCCTGTACCTCCAGTATGCGCCAGGGGCTGCGTTGCAGAGAGGTGTTCAGAGGCCACGCCCCTTTTACACCTCTCTGCAACGCAGCTCTGTGGCGCTTTAGAAGTACATGGTGGGCTAGTTGGCCTCAGGGACCCTCAGGATTGAAGGGATTTAATTCCCCATCTTAAAACGCGCCACGGGGCCTGTTTGCACACATGTCACCTGAAGCCCCGCCCTCCCTTCACCACTGTGCAAACGCGCCCCGTGGCGCGTTTTAAGTTGGGGGATTAAGTCCCCTTCAATTCTGAGGGTCCCTGAAGTCCAACTAGCCCACCATGTACTTCTAAAAGCGCCACAGAGCTGCGTTGCAGAGAGGTGTAAAAGGGGCGTGGCCTCTGTACACCTCTCTGCAACGCAGCCCCTGGCGCATACTGGAGGTTCCTGGTGGGCTAGTTGGCCCCCAGGGACCCCCAGTATTCAAGGGGAATTACTCCCCTTCTTAAAACGCGCCAGGGGGCGCGTTTGCAGAGTACTGCAGGGAGGGGGGCGGGGCCTCCGGCACGATGCCGGTCGTTTTTTGTTTTTTGTTTTAAATTTTTTTTAATGGGAGGGGGGCTGCGTGGCCCCCCTTCCCTTGCCCACTTTTGGCCCCCGGGACCCCATCCCCCGGGCCTGAGCATTTTATTTTTAAATTAAAAAAAAAACGGGAAGGGGCCGCGTGGCCCCCTTCCCTGGGCCTGTATTGGCCCCGGGGACCCCATCCCCCGGGGCATGCCCTCTTTTAAATAAAAAATATGGAGGGGGCTGCGTGGCCCCCTTCTCAGGCCATTTAAGGCCCCGGGGACCCCATCCCCGGGGCCGGCCTTGCCCTTATTTTTTAAGTTTTTTTTTTATTTGGGGAGGGGGCTGCGTGGCCCCCTCCCGGGCTACTTATGGCCCGGGGACCCCATCCCCCGGGCCTGGCCTCTGGTTGGGGACTGTGGGGGTCCCCAATCCCCCACAGTCCCGCCGGCTCCCGCGTCCTATGGGAGCCGGCATTGCTTCCACATGGGGAGCAGCTAACATGCTGCTCCCCATGTGAAAAGCAATTGGTTTGCATTTTGAAAGAGAGGCAGGTTTCCTGCTCTCTCTTTCAAAATGCAAGCAAGATTGCTACATGACAGGACGGGAGCCGCGAGGCTCCCGTCCTGTCATAGCAAACAGCAGTGTCCCGGGGTAGGCACCCGGGACACTGCAGGAGCCGGCCCTGGGGGTGGCGGTCCCCAGGGCCATCAAGGGCTCCAGGAGGGGGCCGCGCGGCCCCCTCCCTACATTTTGAAGCCCCGGGAGGTGGTGGTCCTCGGGGCTTGGGAGTCCAAAACGGACCCCATTTTCAATTTCTTAGTGCCCGGGAGGTGGTGGTCCCGGGCGTGTGAGGCTGGGCCCCCACACAGGTATTAAAATAAAAATGCCCGGGGAGGTGGCGGTCCCCGGGGCTGCGGAGGGCTCAGAGCCCTCCCGCACCATTTATGATAAAGCCCCGGGGTGGTGGTCCCCAGGCTTGGGGGCCTTAGAGGCCCCCCATACATAAAATAAACCCTCAGCATGCCCCTGGGACTTGGCCCACCCGGGGCAATTGACATCGAGCGCGGGAGACCGCGCTTCGATTTTTTTTATCGGCAGGATCCGCGCACCCTGAGCGCATCTTGCCGATTTTTTTTTTTTTAAATGCTTTTTTGCCCAGGGGTCCTTGTGGGACCCCTGAGCAGGCCTAGGGAGTCAGGGTGTTTCTACCCTGCCCCCTTTGTGCGTTTTGCGCACTTTTTTACTGCTTTCTTGTTCCTCGGTTCTACCGAGAACAAGATGGCTGCCAACACTTCCTGGTTTGGAGTGTTGACAGCCAATTAGCTAGACAGCTCGTGATCGGGAGGGTGCGCGGATCCTCCGTGCCCATAGATATATATGTACTTTTACTTTTGATTTCTCAGCAACTACTGAGCGGATTTATACCCATTTAACAAAAGGGTTCTTTCTGAACCAAGAACTACCTCTTTGCCAAATTTGGTGTAATTCCGTTCAGCAGTTCAGGCTGTAGCCGTGTCTAAAGTTTCCTATGGGAAAATGAATGGGAAAACACGTTTTGGGACCCCCTTTTTCTGGCTCCGCTTAATGAATCACCCGAGACTTTCAGGGTAGGAGCGGACCGTAGTGGGCCATAAAGTTTGAAAATTTGCGAAGATTCGTCAACCGGTAAGAGAGTTATTTCAAATAGAATGTCGCGGATTTCCTATGGAAAATAGGTCCTAACTATAACTATCTACTGGCGACCGCCAGTAGATATATATATATATATATATATATATATATATATATATATATATATATATTATCTACTGGCGGTCGCCAGTAGATAGTTATAGTTAGGACCTATTATCCATAGGAAATCCGCGACATTCTATTTGAAATAACGTTGGCGCCGGTTGACGAATCTTCGTGAAAGTTTTCAACTTGTTGGGGCGCTCCGCTCCGCTCCTACCCTGAAAGTCTCGGGTTGATTCGTCAAGCGGGGCCGAGAAAAAGGGGGTCCCAAAACGCGTTTTCCCATTCATTTTTCCATAGGAACCTTTAGTCGCAGCTACAGCTCGAACTGCTGAACGGAATTACACCAAATTTGGCAAAGAGGTAGCCCTTGGTTCAGTGTCGTGCCTTTGCTTAAATGGTGTAAATCCGTTCAGTAGTTTCTGAGAAAATCACAGATAAAATCACGTATATATCTATGGCCGAGTAGGGTCCGCGTACCCTCCCGATCACGAGCTGCATGCTAATTGACTGTCAACACTCCAAATCAGGAAGTGTTGGCAGCCATTTTGTCCCTCGGTAGAACCGAGGGACAGAAACAAGTGCGCAAAGCGCAAAGGGGGCAGGGTAGAAACACCTGACCCCTAGGTCTGCTCAGGGGTCCCACAAGGACCCCTGGGCAGAAAAAGCATTTTTCAACAAAAAAATCGGCGGGATGTGCTTAGGGTGCGCGAATCCCGCCGAAAACGAAGCGCGGTCTCCGCGCTCGTTGATAATTGCCCCCAGGTGGGCCAAGTCCCGGGGGCATGGGGGAAGGGTATTTATAATATGTGGGGGCCTCTAAGGTCTCCAAGCCCGGGGACCGCCACCCCGGGGCTTTAAAAATAAATGGTGCGGGAGGGCTCTCGGCCCTCTTGCAGCCCCAGGGACCGCCACCTCCCCGGGGCTTCTTTAATAATTTATTTAAAATTACCTGTGTGGGGGCTCGAGCCCCCACACGCCCCGGGACCGCCACCTCCCCGGGCACTAAAAATGTCAATATGGGGGTCCATTACGGACCCTCAGAGCCCCGGGGACCACCACCTCCCCGGGCTTTGTCAATGGAGGGAGGGGGCCACGCGGCCCCCTCCTGAGCCTGTAATGGCCCTGGGCGGCTCCTGCAGTGTCCCGGGGTGCCTAACCCGGGACACTGTAGTTTGCTATGACAGGACGGGAGCCTCGCGGCTCCGTCCTGTCATAGCAAACTGCTTTGGATATTGAGGCGAGAGCAGGAAACCTGCTCTCGCCTCAATATCCAAAGCAAACTGCTTTCCACATGGGGAGCTGCATGTTAGCAGCTCCCCATGTGAAAAGCAATGCCGCTCCCAAGGGACGCGGGGAGCCGGCGGGACTGTGGGGGATTGGGGACCCCCACAGTCCCCAACGGAGGGCCAGCCCCGGGGATGGGGTCCCCGGGGCAAGTAGTGGCCCGGGAGGGGGCCACGCGGCCCCCTCCCAAAAATAATAATTAAAAAAAAAAATTTAAAAAAATAAAGGCCTGCCCCGGGGGATGGGGTCCCGGGGCAAAAGGAGGCCTGAGGAGGGGGCCACGCAGCCCCCTCCTTAAAAATGTATTTAAAAGTGTGGCCATGCCCCGGGGATGGGGTCCCGGGGCCGGATTCGGCCATGGGAGGGGCCACGCGGCCCCTTCCCGTTTAATTAAAAAAAAAAAAGGGATAAGGCCCTGGGGGATGGGGTCCCCAGGGCCCAAAAATAGGAAAAAGTAAGGGGGGCCACACAGCCCCCCTTGGGGGGGGGGGGGAACGATCGGGCCGCATCTCAAATGACATCACTGATGACATCACTGATGACATCATCCAGGTGATAATCTGATGCACCTCCTCACACCCTAATATAACCTTTGATACACCCACTCTAAATAACAGACTGCCATTCGCAAAACCATAGACACTCCAACACCAATAACTACATACCCACTCACTGATTCTTAGGTCTACACACACATCCACTAACTCACCCGTAAAGTCACTCATACTTACGGTCACTCAGTACAGGACTATCATATGCACTCATACTCCTATATAGACACTCACACACCGCCACTCATCCATAGAGGTACTCACACACCTAGTCAGTCATGCAAATAATTATTCACACTGCCATTTACTCACCTATACAGTCATACACACACCAGCTCACTTACTCATACAAATACTAGCACATTCTTACGCTCTTATACAATCACTGATACAAGCACACACTCATCCATACAGCCACTCTCACAATCACACACTCTCACTTATAGCCATTTATATACTCCAACACACATATATACTGCCTTTCACATATGTAGTTACTCACACATGTACCACTTGGACATACATTCACTCACTAACACACTCTTACACACACTTACCCACCCATACAGTCTATCACAGATGCACTCTTGAAACCATCCACCCAGTGAATCACCCACTCACACATCTATGCACAGTCGCACACACCCCACCCACACAAACACTCAGGCACCCATACAGATACTCAGACAACCAATCAATAACTCATATAGACACTCATGTAGCTATTCACAAACCCATGAAGCCACTTACACAGCAACAGACAGACGGATTCAGACATTCACCCAGTTTAGTCACTAACCCATGCATTCAGTAAGATACGTTTAATCACTCACTTATACAGTCAGTCACGTACCTACTAAATCCTCCATACAGACACTTATACACCCACTCATTCATCAATACAGCTTGGCATATATATAAAACAAAATTAAACTTTACAGAAACAGTCACTGGATGATGTCATCAGTGATGTCATCAGTGATGTCATTTGAGATGTCATCAGTGATGTCATCAGTGATGTCACTGACCATGTCATGAGTGATGTAATATGTGACGTCATCAGCAGTGCATTGCGGGGCGCGAGTTATAGTTACCTGAACTAACTATAACGGGGAATTTCACGGGTTTTGTACGAGTGCAATGTCCAACTAACTATAACTGTCCCTAAAACCTATGGTTTTTTTCAGTGAATATATATATATATATATATATATATATATATATATATATATATGTATATAAAATATTCATGCTTACAGTGCTGCAATAATTATGCAAAAAAAGGGAGTAGGGAAGTACTATGGGTAATTCCCAAGTTTTAGGTGGAGAGAAGCTCCTTAATATGGAACAGTCTACAACACCACCGACACTAAAACTGCTCACCTCAAATGTCTGTTTTTTCTAGAAGAGCTCTTAAAGCATAGGATTACCATCCATGATGAGCTAGAAAAGTGACAAAAGCCTTTCACCACTTCAGGTATAGTTTTACAGCTTTGGAGTAGCACAATACCATCAAAGCCAACTTGGACTAAATAAAAGCAGTCCCTGACACGTGTTTCACTTTTATTCATTTAGGCCTAGTGTAAACCACATGAAGGGAAAACCTGTAAGCAGTGAAACATACCATAAGAGATGAACCACACTTTCTCTTCCATTACGCCAAATGTGTAGTGAAAAGGGGGGCACAACTTCAGTGACTTTACAGTCAAACCTACAGACTTTTCCAAAATAAACATTGAATATACTATACAAATCCTGCTGGGAGGAAACACGATGCAATAAACCTATCACAGTGCAAACCAAATAGAAATATAAGTGACCTAGCAGTGCCTGTGCCATAAAACCTCGACACTAATTAACTCTACACGAAAGAGCACAACGCTCTCCCATAGTCTGTAAATGTTGTCTTATAAATATGTGAAAGGCGATAGATTACCTGTCAATACCTTATAGAAGCACGCATTGGTAATTATTGTAAGTCTAGTCTTGCAGCAGCAAGGGAACTGCACCCTCTCTTTCCTTCAGCAGTAAATATCGAAACTATATCTCACATTCAAAGATTTTGTTAAGGAATGTGGTGTGGCATTAAGTGTATAATTTTTCATTTAAATAAAGCAGCTTTGTATTCTATTTGTCAGACATGCCTATAAAGCAGCTTTGAATTGTATTGTATTTCTCAATCATGTCAACAAAACAGAATTGTTTTATACGGTCCAAAAAGGTCAATAAAGCATTACTGCAATAGGCATCTTTAGCAGTTTCTAGAGCTACTGCGGGCTGGCGCCATCAGTGGCTCATGCCTGGTTCTGCAGGGACCTCTAGTAACAGCTTAAGGTACTGCACTTTGTACAGCCAGTGCCGCAGATAACAATACAATACAAGCGACTACAGTAGGATGACATGTCAGAGACTATACCCATTACAGTCTCCCCTTTCAACAGTATTCATTCGAATTTTTTTTTCTGAGTTATTGTTTTATGTGTTTCTTTTTCGTAACATGCAAACTTTGTTATTCCTCTCAGCAGTTTTGGTAAGTGTCGTAGAGGGAGACATAATTTTTTCGTCTTTAGTTTTACCAACAACGATTTCCGCTCCTTAACTGAGTGGAGGAAATTCATGTTTTCCAAATGTTTTTGTGAGCACCCTAGTGTGGTCGAAAGTGTCTTTCTAAATCTTCCACAGGCAGTTTCTGACCTCTCGGCATTAGTGGTTTAATCATTGCTGTCGAGCCTCGCCTACTTTACACACCATTGCAAAGTGGCCCCATGTCTTGCAATTAACTTCAGATAGTATTGGCACTTTAGGCAACAGTGCTTGGCCTAATGCCATTTTTAAGCCTATATGTAAAATGTTACACACAAAAATTTACGCCCTGTATTTAGGCTGCGGCTGGTTCAAAGCAGGAATTGACTGAATGTGTCATGCAGGACGTGGGGCCTCTTGGAAGCCATGTCGACAGATGTATTTTATGCAGGAATCAGATTGTTTTCCATCGCACAGAACAAACCACAGACTCAGTCTTCACATTAGAAACCTTGGTCAGTAAATATGTCAAGAACAGAAAGAGGGAAATATTTACCCGCCACGTTAACTTACAAAAAGTGTTTAGCTCACCCTGACACCTTGACTAATTTAAACTACTGGGCGCTTGAACCCAAGAAGGGGAACATGCAGCAAAACATTTGCGATTGCTCGGTCAGCTTTGATAGGTGCATACTAATTACATGTAAACGTGCCTTGACTAAAGGGTAGAAAGATAAATATTCATGTTCTCTTACCATGAGAGCTGCTAACTGCTAGATCAATCCTACACCCCAAATGTAATACTGAATGGGTCAGAAAGCTTGCAGATTACCTGGGGGTCGGACGGGCCTGGCAGCGTCATAGCACCACCATTGGCAACACTCCCCACCCCTCCACACATAGCATGCATGCTCAATAAATAAATGCACCACACAGTTTTTTGTTTGGCTAAATATTGCTGCAGGTTTAGTAGATACAACGGTATGCAATATGGTGGGTTATCTTACGGGTGATCCAAGGGCAGGCAGCCATCTGGGCCGCCTGATGAGCCAAGCAGCACTGGGGCGAACCCCATCTGTGCTGCCCCTTCTGGTGATCCTCTTCCCGGATCACATGACACCTTGGTCCCATATTACTCACGCCCCTTTCAGGGCGGAGCGTAGCAAGGCAAGCCCCCAGTTGTTCAGGACCACAACCGCCCGAAGGACTAACGGGGCGCCGACACGGTTTTCCAGGAACCTCCCATGAGGCTCCTGGGATTTGGCTCTGGCACCCCTATTGAGCCGCGCAGAGGTACCCTTCTGTACCCATTTGCTTCCAGATCGCCCTGTAACTCCACCCCGCATCTGGAGGCGGCCACCGTCGCCGCCAGAGCCCCCCACCAAAACAGCTATCGTCTTACCTGCAACCTCTCATCACTAGCGCCTCTCGCAAATCTAAAAGGAAGAGGTCCATCCCTACTGGCGATAAGTGAACCCCATCAGCCTCAAAGTATCCTTTCACCTTTGCTTGGATCATCTCATGTCTAATGAAACCCAGACCCCTCTGGTCTGTGAACTTGCGCATTGAACCGTTCACTCGCTTCTTGGAATGCTTGACGGCCTCCTCGGACTTAGCCCCCTGCCACACTCTGCGTGGAATCATCTCCGACCACCAGACCTCACATTGCCCCATGCACTTGCTGATTTCACCCAAGTCAGCTTTCATGGCCTGCAAGAGTGACCTCCTCCCCATGGCGATGAGGTCGTTGCCCCCCAGGTGGATCACTAAAAAATTAGGGGGGGGCCCCGTTCGGCTAGTCTCTGTTCCAATCTGTTCCTGAGGCTGCTCCATCTCATTCCGGGGAAATCCATCCACTCAAACTGTGTATGTGGAAATCCCTGCTTCCAATTCCGGCGCGCCGCCCACTGCGCCACCCTGGAGACAAATGAATGTCCGATCACCCATACCTGGAATCCTGGTAAAGTAAAGGACACCCTTTTACACTCTGCTTTTTTAATGTTCATTTCCATCACGCATAATATGACATGTAGTACACTCAAAGTCACTGCACACTATAATTACAAAACACAAATTAGCGTTCAAGGGCGGATGTAACGTTTGTAGCATTCAGACTCCCAATGCACCACCTTTTTTACACCCTCTGGCTCCATGCCTGCCTTGAATGCGGCTGTGGCCGCCCCTATCCTGAAGGAGTGGCTGGAGTATTTTTTGTCTGGCTGGGCAAGATCTGCCCGTGTTAAGCAAGCCCTCATTAACCGTTCTATCTGGTATTTAGTCAGGGGGCCCTGGTCCGCGTGAATCAAGAGATAGCCGGGGACATTGGGGGCGACGCGCCAAGTACTCTTTTACCTTGGCGACTGGGCAGTATCTTTGGTCCCCAAGCGGCCTTAGCACCACATCAGCCCCCCGCCCTGCCTGATCCGTTTTGGACCTTCTGACGTGGATGGACAGGGTACCCTCAAGGACGACGTCCTGAATGCTTAAGGCATCGCCTGACCTGTCCGTCTTGGACCTCGCCACTAATTCACTGATTCGAAACGCGCCAAAGAACGCCAGGCAGAAAGCCGCTGCGAAGAGTGTGGCCTCAAAATGCGAATAGGTGACCCCCTCTATCACGTCCAGCATGCCCTGGAGGGTAGGAAAATCGATGGGGCCCCTGTTGTCTGGGACCCTGGGCTCCTCCCTGGCCCAACCCTTGAGGGCCGCCCTGATGAGGAAGGACTTGGTTGGGTCGTGCCCCCCCATTAGCTTGGCGTCGTGGCTCACCGCCGCCAAGTGGCCGCATACGCAAGAATGGCTCTTCCCCTGGTCTTTAGCCCATATTACGAATGCCTGCACTCTGTGCTCCACGGGTAGTAAGGAGAGTCCCTGGGTTTGTGAAACTTTCTTGAAGGTGGCCAGGTGCGCCCTATAACGCTTCCTGGTACCTGGGGCCAGCGAGCGCTCTCCCAGTGCTCTCAGTCGTTGCTCCACTGCAAGATTCTCCAGAGGTGTGCCGGGAAGGGGGTCATCTCCGCTCTTGCTCGCGGCCAGGCCTCCCAGAAACGGAGCCACTGAAAACGAGAAAGAGCGTCAGCTGCCACATTCTTGACCCCCTCAATATGCCTCGCCCTGAACTCAACATTGCAGCGCAGGCATGCCCTGACTAACTCTCTTAGCAAGCACAGAACCAAAGGGCACTTGGCTGTCTGCCCATTGATGGCCTGCACTACCGCCATGTTATCAGACCAGAATAGGACCTTTCTGTCTGATAGCGTCTCCGGCCACAGGTGTAATGCAATGACAATTGGGAACAATTCAAGGACAGTGATGTTTGCCGTAACATTGCGCTTGCACCATGCGTTGGGCCACTCCTGGGCACACCATTCGGCGCCCAAAATTGCACCAAAGCCCTCTCTACCTGATGCGTCCGTAAAGAGGCATAGCTCCGGACTGACTGCCCAAGGCGCCTCTCCAAATCACCGTCCCATTAAACTGCGTAAGGAACTCGCACCACAAGGTCCTTCTTCAAACCTTTCGCCAGCCGAACAAGGTGATGTTTCTTTGAGACTTTTGCTGTTGCCCTTGCCTATCTTCTGGCGAATACCCTACCCGCCGGGATCACTTTAGCTGCAAAATAGAGCTTTCCCAAGAGGCATTGAATGGCACCCAGGGGGGCTTTGTCCTTCCCTAGCAATGCCTGAATGTCCTGACGCAGCGCTTGCACCTTGTCAGCAGGGAGTCTGGACTCGCCTTTAATCGTGTCCAGTTCAATGCCTAAAAAAGTCAGAACTTGCGCCGGACTCTGTCTTACCAGGTGCTAACGGGACCCCTAGGTGCCTGGCCATGTCTTGAAAGCACTGCAAGCCCCTGCTGCACTCCTGCGTACCTGCGCCCCCGATGAACAGAAAGTTGTCCAGGTAGTGGGTCACACCCTCCACGTTAAACATCCTAGAGAGCACCCACTGCAGGAAAGAGCTGAAGGCCTCGAAGTAGGCCCAAGACACGGCGCACCCCATGGGCATGCATTTATTCACCCTGCCACTTGAAACCCAGGAGATGCTGGCTGTCCGGGTGGACCGGCAGCAGGCGGAATGTCGACTCAATGTCTGCCTTTGCCAACCATGCTCCCCTGCCCGCCCTCCTGACCATATCCACTGCCATATCCAGTGAGCAGTAAAAGACCGAGCAAGTCCCCTCCTCTAACCAGTAGTTCACTGAGTTGCCTTCTGGGTAGGACAGGTGCTGGATCAACCTAAAGGCCCCTGGCTCTTTCTTGGGGACCACCCCTAGCGGGGAGATGACAAAATTCTGAAGGGGGGGCTGCTTAAAGGGGCCAGCCACCCTCCCCCGGGCTGCTTCCTTTTGAATCTTCACCAATACCACATCGGGTAGCTCCCTGGCCAATTTAAGGTTCTCTGCATCCCTG
Source organism: Calotriton arnoldi (assembly GCA_963921515.1). Taxonomy (NCBI): domain Eukaryota; kingdom Metazoa; phylum Chordata; class Amphibia; order Caudata; family Salamandridae; genus Calotriton; species Calotriton arnoldi. The sequence continues at coordinate 186,189 of CAWUFW010003839.1, read as the reverse complement.
CAATCTAGGGGGCCCCGGTAAGGTATTTTGAATCCTTCCATGAATCCCTCTGCTAGGAGCAGTCTGTCCTTGGGATTCGGATACTCGCGGATCAGGGGGAGGAGGTTGGAGATGATAATGGGGGACGGACCCTTTGCCAAGGGCATCCTGGGAGGCCCCACCCGGGAGGGTAAGCCAGGAATGTCAACGCTTGGTGGAGGTGAGGGTGCCTTTGGGGGGGGGGATTTGGGGGGGCTGCACAATACCACTGGACTATTTATCTTACCGTCCTGGCAGCGATGGGGGACCCTCTCGCTTGTTGTTACAGGAGGTGGCTGGATGTGTGGACCCGCACTTGTTGCAGGTATGGGAGAACCTGCAGGCTTTGTCCCAGGAGGAGGACCCTGCGTTGAACAACCTGCAGGTGCCGTTGTAAACTTTTCTTGCTCCCTGCTTCTGACCACCTCCCCGACCTCCCCGAAAGGACTGTCTGAACTGGCCCTTCCTCTCCTGCTTCTGACCCTTGGGCTTGTCACCCCCATTGTTGTTCGTGCTTATCTTATCCTTACTTTCACCCGTGCCCTTCCCCATATTTTGGACCCAGAGCCGCACCTCCATTTGGTCCCACCCAAGTTCGGGACACATGGCCATCTTTTTCCGGAATTCACAATCATAGCGGTACCATCCCATCTCACCGTTTGTTTCAGCCTCATTGGTTATGGTGCGGGCATACTGAAACAACCCCGGCCCCTGTTCTGGGTATTTTTCCATTATTACTGCCGCCAGGATGGCGAAAGCTTGTCCCCATGTTGCAATACTTTTATCAGGCCAGGCTTGGAATCGCACCTTCTTGTCCTCTTCCTTACCCCCCATCTTTCTTGTGTCCACCCCCTCAGCCCCGTGCATAAGCAGGGTGAATATGTCGATGAACTCCCGCCTCCAAATCCCCTCCTTGGCTGCTAAAGGCACCTCCCACGCCAAGGAGCAACGTCCAGAAACCATTGGTGCCAGCGTGACGAGTGGCTTGGTCGCCACGGCTGCTTTGGGCAGTTCGGCAGGAGGCGTGAGGGTGCTAACTACCTGGGGTGCGATAGGCGGGATCACCACAGTGGGTGGAACCAGGGGAGTGGGGACACATGCTGAGGACGGGGGAGCCGCAACCGCCCGCTGCTGCTCGCCCAGCTCTGGGGGGCTGCCACTTGACACATCGCCGCCCTGGGTGAGGGCTGCCGTTCCCACCCAGCCCCGAATCTGCTGAGGCCCCTGGTTCCCTGCGTTGGCGGCTCCCTCGGAAGCTCCCTGCCTGCTTGCAGTGCTAGCGTGCCCCCCCCAGACCTGCGTAATAGACGGTACCCCCAGCGCACCCCCAACAGGAGCCGCCGCAGCCCCTCCATCCCCAGTGTTAACGCTGGTGACCTTGGTGAGAGTGCTGGCCCCAGCGAAGCCTGATCTTACTTCTGCCATGAAGCTCCTCAAAGTATCTGTGAGCTTACCCAAGTCCTCTGTTGTGGCGTAGCTCGCTGGGGGCGTGCTGCTGGCCGGGGGTGTTACTGGTCCTGGTGCCGGGGGCGGGGAAACGGACAAAGGTGTGGCGGCAATTCGGGGGGTGTCCATGGCCCGACTCTTGGTTGGCAGCGGGTATGCCGGGAAGTCCTTGACTGTGGGCCTGCGTATCCTCTTGGACCTAGTGGGGCCTGCCTCCTCACTGGGCTCCTGCTCTGTGGTCGGGACCGCACTGGCGAAACCGGAGTCCTCCGGATTATTGGCCTTCAAGAGTTCCGTGGCCCAAGCCAATCCCTTGGTCTTAGCCATCTCGATGAAGGCTGCAAGCTGAGCGTCCTGGGAGGTGCCTGGCTGAGTTTCCTCCACTTGGGACCTCTGCGAGAATAGAGGAGGGGATCCCTGGCTATCCATGCTGCGTCCTGCGTTTGCCGGCTCAATCTGGAAGAAAAATACAACTGTAAGCTACTCCGGCCTAACAAGTGAGCCAGGCACGACCCTGCTCTGTCCAGGTGCCCCGCCGCAGCGTCCCACCCCTCCCTCTGTACTTACTTTACTGACTGTGGGCTATCGAGCTTAAGCTGACGACGCTCGGTGGGTGCTTCGATGAACTCTGCGTGCGGAGATGAAGAGAGAAGGTTAAGTAAGCTCTCCCCATACCTCCCCTTGCACCATGCCCTCCGAGCCCCCGCGCCCCACCAGGCTCCGCGGAGCGACGAAAAGCGCCCGTTCTTACGAGCGCTACCCCTGCCGTATGTTCCGTGACCCTTCGAAAAGGGAGAGGACTGCCCACTCTCCCTGCCTGCTAGGCCTTGCTTACGCTGCGGCTTGTGCCGGCGGGGTTCACCCGTGCACCAGTACCTGTTGCGGGTTCGTGCACCGAGAGGCAATCCGGCGATAGCTGCGCTGAACGTCCGATCCTGACCTGCTCAGGGAGACAAAACATGAATAAGGGACGTTCCGGTTCACTGCAGGCTCCCTCAACATGACGCACAAAGCAGGGGCTGTGCAACCGTGTGTGTTTGGGGGGGGGGGGTCGAGGGATGGGATCTCTGTAGGTGATGTGCGACATAGCCCCCAGCTGACTCCATGGTAGGCCGAAATCCCGCACCCACGTGGCATGAGGAGACTCCTGTAGTATAAAACAGACATCATTATACCAACTCAGATGCACAAGAATCAAGCGGTCTTTCACGGTCCCAGTTGCTTGCCTTGGCCGATGATAATGTTGGCCACATCATGCAAGTACCCACCCCTTACCCCCCAGCGAAGCACTTGTCGTTGTTAAGACAGGGGATAGGCTTATCTTAGGATCCTAATATCCCCCCCCAAATCCTTCCAAAGTTTGCTCGTTAGACAGGCATAAACAACATGGAAGGAATTCCAGCATTTAAAATCACTTAAAACCGCTCCTTTACTCCCTCAATTCCGTAGCAATGTATTACTCGCAGGAAGAAACGAGTCTCTGGAACAAAACAACAGGCGTTAACACAGAGACCCCTTTATCTCTTGACAGTGTCAACTCCCCGGCATAGGGGTCTTGGAGGTTCCCATCCCCTCCACCCCATCATGTTGTGGCTTCCCCTCACGGAGGACCACCTAGTATCCCTGTGCGGCCTGTCTTTGTTACCTCGAAAATCACGTCTCCTGCAGTGTGGCCTGTGCTTTACCCTAAAGGCTTATAGCAGTGCATCAGAGGGCGAGGGTCATCGGCTGAAAGACAAAGACAGCGCAGCATGAGACATGGCAAAGCAAGCGCGCACCATTCCAAGGCAGGGCGGGGGCCCAGCAGAGCTAGTGTTGCAGACCCCTGCTAACGTTCGAGGTCGAGGGAGGCCAGCACGTCTCAAACCTGAGTACTCTAGAAACAAACGAGGATGAAAACGCCCGTGAGCTATTATAATTAACAGCATAGCTCCTTGGTGATCCCTGGACCGCATCAGGCATGCTGCCCGGTCACACCGACGGCCGGTAAACTGTACCCGGTGCACCCTACTTGTGCTGGGCCCAGGCACCCCCTCACCTGGCTCCCACTGGGGGGGGGCATACCACGATGCTGGCGAAGACCACGCGGCGCCCGATGGAAGCGGGCCCGCGGTCTCCCCGCCCCCAGATCCCCTGCACACCAGCTGCAGCACACCGCCCGTCGGCGCTGCCTGCCCCGTCATACTGGACCCCTGGGAGGCCCGACCAGCTACCGGGCGAGGCCTCCCCCACGTGAAGGGCACAAAAGACACAGCTTCGATTTTAAATATGGGGGCTCCCTCCCTTACGGGCATTCTGCAGACTCGGCGCAGCACGTGAAGGGCGCCACCTGCACCACCGCCAACTGTGGCCGCGACCCGCTCGCTGTGTTCCGGCACAGCACCCGATCGGGAGCCGCCAAGATCGCGCGCCTGCGAGGAGGATGCGGGGACCCAGTCTGACCGGATCCGGATGCTACCCATGCCCCCAACCCGGCCCAAAGCATTGGGGGGGGGGACCCAGGGCCCTGCGGCCATTCCGATTCGCGCGAAAGGGCCCCCCCCCCTCCTAGTGACCGCAAGACTTAGTGCAGCACGTGTCCCAGTGAGTCTTCTACCCACGTGGCAGGAACCCCCTTCTGCAAAGTTTGCGCCTCAGAGCCGGTGCGGGCGGAAGGCCCGCGCAGTTGGAAACAGGCAACGGACCCCAGAGAACGACAGCCCGCTCTCCCCGCCCACGGGCGGGGCAACCCCGCCCCCCCCCATAGCAGTTCGCTCCGGGGGCAGCACGCGGGCCATCACACGTAAACCCCTAGGCCCCGCTCGGGCAGGCACGCCAGGCCGGGGGGGGCATTGAGCCTGCGTCCGTTCTGCGCCCCCTCCCTGCTCAGCACAGCGCTAGCCCGATCCGGGCGGGGCGCCGCTGTCTTGGACCACCAGGAGCTCTCCCCTCCCCGCCCCCCCACTGGCCGGTGTTCGCCCGGTCAAAGCAGGCCACGAACACACCCAAAGGGAGGTGGGGGGGGGGACTTAGACACTCACCGGATTGTATGCAGCTCCTGGGGAATCAGGGACGACAGAGGGCAGACACGACGGCGTGTCCGGCGCGCAAAAGAGGAAGTCCAGATGGTGGGGAGGCTCATATACCCTTCCCCCGTTCCTCGCGCACCGGAAGTTACGCGCGCCGCAGACCAGGCGGGGGGGGGGACTCCTCCCCGAGTCCCCGCACCAGTAAGGGGGTGGGATGGTGCCCCGATGGCACTAGAGGGCCGCCCTCTTTAGTGGCCCCCTGCGGGGGCCTCGGGCAGCCGCAGAAGGACTAGTCTGACAGGTCACTGTGTCTGTGGGCCGACTTTTTGGCTGTTTGTGGGCCTGTTGTATGGTCTGGTGGACCGGTTCTTACTGTTGATTTCCCTATTACTACAAACATTGCCTGCGGCAAGCACATATGCATGCAGTCTCCCATATCTTGCAAAACACCTATACAGTGTGTCTACTAGTTCAAAGCTTCCCCAATTTGCAAATGTGCGCCATTGTTTTTATCTATCTAATTAGTTAATTGGGACCACTTTTATTTTGGTACCTGGGCGTATTTCTGTTCCAGTCCAACTCTGGATGGCCTACTAATTATGGCTCCTATATCAGGTCTTCAGTGCAGTGTGTATTCCCTGGAAGAGCACTGTAAAAATTGTGTCTTGCAGGTAAACTGAAAAAATACTGAAATTATGATCTTTCAGAATAAAAATCAAAGAACAACAAACACATAAGTATTCCTTACAGGTGAGGTCGAGCGCACCAAAGAGTACACTTACCAGGAGCATTTGTACATTTCAAATGATCAATAACAACACTCTTCAAGAAAATCCCTGCATGCTTTCTGCGCCATTATGAAGCAAGTGGCATACTTCAATCTGTAGGCAAAATGAATGCTAATACTCTTTAAGGATATCATTTCCCGAATGATAATCTTAGATTATGGGGATTATGTGGGTGTTTTTATAGCTGAAAGGATTATGCACAGTGGATCAATCTCCAACAGAAACCTGCACCTCCTTCGTGCTGGCATCAACTGTGCATGACAGAAGCTCCCCCAGTCATAGCACATAGTGGAACTGGGAAGATTCCTTGTTGGTGCTATATTGAGGAAAGGGGCAGAACAATGCAGTCCACTGTCCGGTGCGATAATCTAAGTGGCTAACCCTGCAGCAACATGACTAGAGTCCTTTTTACAACCGTTCATTCCAAAAGTAGTGGCAGCTCGCAGAATCTTTTAAAAATGAGGCAGGATTAGTCTTCATAAAGAAGCAATCCACCTGGGGCAATGTAGCATTATAGAATTTGTACATCACTGCAACGAAACTTGGAATTTGCCAAACACCTTACTTCAGTCTGAAGACCAGCACACAGGCAAAGATTCATCAGACGCTGACTAAATGGCCACAGGTGGCTGGTCGACCCGCAGACTCAGAGAGGATAGAGTACGATTGTCTTGGGCAAAGTCGAGACCTAGGGGTGTTTGCCAACGATGACTCGATTACTAGTTGAACATAAAATTGGAGTGCAAACCCATAAATAGGAGCACTGTGCAGACACATCCTACCAGACCAGTACCGCGTCATTAAGAGTTAATCCCCACAGCATAGGGGTTACCTATGCAGACCCATTTTGGGGTCAAATTGAATTGCCAATTCCTTGGGTTTCAAGCCTCTGTTGACCTGCTGCTTTGAGTAGGTGGTAAATGGGAGCAGGGTGGACTATGTGGTGTGGCTGAGGAGGGTGTCGAGTGGCAGTTCACTGGCGGGGCGGGACATTCCGTCACCCCTCCTCCCCCCCCATGCTGTAGCATGGTCTTTGGATGCGTTTGTGCCTGGAACCCCTGCATGTTATTTCACGGTCCAGATTTTCTGTCTGGTAAAGTTAGGCCCAGTGTTGCTGCTCCTGGAAGGATCTGGGGGCGAAAACACTGACCAATTGTAAGTGGGAGGAGCGGTATCTGAGCTGGGATAACTCTCTGCCCAAATCCTAAGTTATGTTAAAAAAAATTATATAGCGCAGCGTATACCCAAGGGGGTCTTGGCGCTCATAGCTACACAGAGTAAATGGGACCGTTTAGGACAAGAAAGTTAACAATTGAAAAGCCAAGTTTTAAGACGTTTTCTGACAGCCTGTAGTGAAGATGTAGATCTAATGTGGAGAGGCAGCACATTTCAGTGTCCAGTGGCTCCAGCAAGGAAACTGCTACCACCCCATTTAGTTTTCTTGAATCTAAAGGTCGTCACTTTATAGGTTATATGTGTGCTGAATGTAGTTTAAAGGAAGCTTTTCCTCAAGAAAACAATGAAGAGAAACCGTGTCATACTAGGAGACTGACCGGAAATAGCTGAGCCAGCAGTAAGTTACTTTCATACATGTCACGTAAGAGACATTACCCAGAACCAGAAATGACAACTGTGGAAAGGACAGTAATAATGCATATTAATTGCGTCACATGTTTATTTTAACAAAAGGTGACCCGTTTCAGACAGCTGCTTTGCACTACAAGGACTTCCTATAGCAGGGAGCGGTACCACAGCACGGAACATGAAGTGCAGTGCAATGTGATAATGCTTTATTGGCAGCGCTGAACATACATTCAGGGTCGTACTAGCCTATAGGGCATGGGTACTCACAAACTTTCTCTCGGGGGCCAAATTTACAGTGTGGTTTGTGGCCGAGGGCCGCACCGGTGGGGGCGGGGTCAGTGGGGGGCGGGGCTAGAGTAAAAAAAAAAAACCCTGTGACCATGAGGTCAAACACAGGACGCATTATTCCACTGAGCCACCAGACCCAGCATACACACATCTATCTATCTCTATCTATATCTATTTATGTCTATTTATCTCTATCTATCTCTATCTATTTATCTCTATCTATCTATATCCATCTCTCTATCTATATATCTCTATCTATTTATCTCTATCTATCTCTATCTATTTATCTCTATCTACCTCTATCTACCTCTATCTATTTATCTCTATCTATCTCTATCTCTCTCTATCTATCTGTCTCTATCTTATCTGTCTGTGTCTATCCATCTGTCTGTGTCTATCCATCTGTCTGTGTCTATCCATCTGCCTGTGTCTATCCATCTGCCTGTCTCTGTCTATCTGTCTCTCTCTCTCTGTCTCGATCTATCTGTCTCGATCTATCTCTATTTATCTAACTCTATCTATCTCTGTCTGTCTGTCTCTATCTATCTGTCTCTATCCATATGTCTCTATCCATATGTCTCTATCCATATGTCTCCATCTATCTATCTCCGTCTATCTGTCTGTCTCTCTGTCTCTATCTATCTGTCTGTCTCTATCTGTGTCTCTGTCTGTGTCTCTATCTATCTGTGTCTCTGTCTCCATCTGTGTCTGTCCCTCTAGCCGTCTCTCTGTCTCTCCAGGCGCAATTGTCCAAATTCTGAATGTGCTTAAGTCGGCAACACGAAACAGGATTCTTCCCAAAAGGCCCTTTAAAAGTCAGCTGTGAAAGCGCTTACAGCGGACTTTTAAAGGGCCTTTTGGGAAGCTTTCCGACGGTGCCGTGTGATGTCACAGAGGCCGGCAGTAAACACAAAAGATGGCCGCAGGAGCATTTAATAGGTATTCACTAAGTATGCTCCTGCGGTCATCTTTTGTGTTCACTGCCGGCCTCACTGGAAACATAGAAACGGCAAGGCAAGGTCCGCGGGCCGCCAATGAAGGCCTGCCGGGCCGTACTATGAGTACCACGGCTATAGGGCAAACTGGCAGTGCCAGAAGGGTTGGTCTGACTGGTCTCTGTGTTTTTTGGCTGTTTGTGGGCCTCTTTTGTGGTGGGGGTGGGCCGGTATTTACTTTTGATTTCCCTGAAATTACCACAAACATTGCCTGCAGCGAGAACACGTGCCTGCAGTCTACCGTCTCTTGCAAAACTACTGCATGTTTTTACAAGTTCAGAATGCCTTGAGTTGTAAATGTGGGCCATCTGTTTAGCTGTCTGATTGACTAATGAGGGCCACTCTTATTGAATGGCACGGACCAATTACCAGTTCGAAACTGCATATATTTAGCGTCAAAGCTTGGCTGTTTACTCATTATTACTTTTGTATATCTCTGTGATATAATTCATACGTTAAATGGTAAAGCAACGAAGATACCAAATTTTTATTGTGTAGAACTTACATGCTATTTGTTTTCTGGTTCGGGCTGTGCTTTTGGGTGGTAAACGAGTGCAGGCTGCAATGTATTCAGCAGCTTTTCAGCCATGTCAGTTTTCGCTTAATGCTGGGTACTGCTCCACAGGGACCTCTAGGAACAGCAAATGGTACTACACCCTTCATACTGGATTATTAGGTCTCGCCTGTGTTGCAGCGCGCATGCGCTGCTTCGCCTTGGCGAGAACTATTGTCGTCGCTTTTGTGTCCGGCTTCTCTGGAAGCGGGGTTGGTGTCCGCCCTGTCTCCATTAGGCCCCGCCCACCCTGACTGCATATTTTGCTCGCCGCCCACCCTGACTGCATATTTTGCTCGCCTTGCTCGCGCTTTTCAGGGAGCATTCTTGGCGTTCGTAATATGCATTTTATGCTTCATTTTAGTGATGACCATCAGTTTGCTGTACAGCATTCTCGGCGCTCGCGCTTTTCAGGGAGCATTCTTGGCGTTCGTAATATGCATTTTATGCTTCATTTTAGTGATGACCATCAGTTTACTGTACAGCATCCTCGGCGTTTGTTGGTGTCCGCCCTGTTCATTAGGTCAAAAATATATGTAAATATTTTAAAAGAGTTTTATATAGCGCGAACTAGTCCCGAGGATATCAGGTATCATAGCGCTTTACATGAGCACCAGTTTTGTTACAGAAGGACCATTCATTTTGGTAGACACGGGGAGATTAAGTGATTTTCCCAGAAATACAGGATGTTGAGCGTCGTTGCCGAGACGCGAACCCTGTTCCCCAGCTTCGAGGTCGACCGCTGTTTTTGAATAAATAGTTATTGTTGTCCCGGCCAATTCTAGTGCTTCAAGCCGCCACTTGCCTCCTTCTTCAGGGTGTCACGGGATCTCAGCAAGACCCCGAGGAGGGGATATTTCCTGAGGAACAATAATTCTATCCTGCTTGGAACTACGAAGAAGCTGTTTTACTAACACCGTCCTTTCGAAGTCCGAGGGTAAATGTATGTGCCACATACAGTGTTGCACTCAGTAGTGAGCAAAGCTTGTTGCGCACACTTAATGTTATAAAACGAGTACCTCTCTGCGAGCCCAGTTAGGTTTTGAAACTGGTCGTCAGTTTGGGTTTAGATGTCTTGTCGTTGAACCTCTAGAAACCGCTCTTTCCATTACCAAATAGCTCTGTAAAGCAGTATTGTTAATTACATGTTTTGGATGTAGGGGTCTAATTAGGAGGCACTGTAAGGTTAAAGGCATCCGATCTCGGAAATGAAAACATTCGGGGCTGTGTGCCTGCTTGAAATAGCTGCTGCTTTGGGGCAGTACTTATTGAGTAACCAGGGTATCCATGAATAATAAAGGACAACATTTTGACCACGGTGTTTGAATGACATTTTTCAGAGTTAGTTTAATGCTGCACACAGGAACCCTTCCGCAGTTCATTGGTGACCTTGGTATTCTTACCTCATTAGTACCAGTTTAATGCCTGAATGCAGAACTAGTTAACATCGGCAAAGGGTCTGCCATGGCTTTGCGTCACGTGTGGCTTGTTTATTTGACTAACTTTGAATCGGTGTGAGCTGGGAACTTTTTGTTGTTGTTAGAACCGGCAAGTGACGCAGTAGATGATGGAATGTGAGGCAAGTGTCGTAGCGCTGAACATGAGGGAGAGAGTGCGGTGGCATTCAGCGCACGGTAGCTATGATGCAGCAGTGTTTCATGAGAGTGGGGAAGAGGTGATTTGTGTATCAGCAGCACATTGGTTGGATGAATTGTTGATAAAAAGAGGTGCTATATAAACAAGCATTTGCAATGCAATAGGTCTCGCATTTACGCTAGTTTAAGCTATTGGCATTGGAAATGACAATGCCTTTTATTTACGTTTTAAAAACCAAAACATAAAATAAAAGGCATTGTCATTTACAATGCCAATAGATCAAACTCGTGTAAATGCGAGACCTATTGCATTGCAAATGCTTGTTCGTTAATGGAGTCCATTCGTAGTCGCTCGTAGCGGTCTGGGGTGGGGGGGTCACTCCATGCTGACTGTACAGCCTGGTGTATCAAGTGCTCAAGTCTCTGCACTTTGCTATGTCCAGTACTGGAGTCTCTGCACCCTGATGTATCCAGTACTGACTCTGCACCCTGGTATATCAAAAGCTGGAGTCTCTGCACTCTGGCACATCCAACTCCGTAGTTTTTCCAACCTGGTACATCCAGTGCTGACTTTCTGCCTCCTGGTACATCCAGTGCAGACGTCTCTGCTCCCTGGAACATCCAGTGCTAACGCTCTGCATCCTTATATTTTAAAAGTTGGAGTCTCTGCACTCTTGTACATCCAGTGCTTTAAATGGAAAAAAAATAAGTGCAGGTACTCATTAAAATGAGCTAGAGGTGTGGCAAGTGGTCGGGGCTACAGGAAGATATGATCATACATAATGACTTCTGTACCAGTTGCAGCACATATCAAAACGCATGAGAAATGCATTTATGTCAACAAAACAGATTAACACAAAATGAAAGCCAAACAGGATGATATGGTAACATTTCCTTGTTTTGTAATATTTGCTGCTTCTTAACCCCTTGACCGCGATCGGAATTCCGCTCGTGTGCTGGACATTCCGATCGCGGGTGTGGTCGTGACGAGCTCAGCTCGTCATGCGCACAGCGCGACCGCGCAGCATGACGAGCTGAGCTCGTCACGAGCATCGAAGGGGTTAATGCCATCCTGTTATTTGTTGTTGTTTGGCACAATACTATAAATTCTCAAGCGTGCACACACACACAGAAAGAAACAAGCACACATGTACACAAAAGCATTCCACACAGTCCCCTTAAAATATCCCCTGAGAGTGTCCTGATTCTCTCCCTCTTTCTCTCACAGACGAACAGGCACACACAAGCAGGCAAGCACACAGCCATATGCAAACACTCACACAAAGTCAGGTGAGATTAAAGCCATTTTAAACTCCTTGCCTCCCATGGCTTTTTTAATAGCCGCTGTCAGCCTGCTGCCTCCATACCTGTGTTTGCACGAATCCACACCATAGTGGGAATGTGATTAACAGCACAGGGCCCAAGTGGGCCCTCCACTGTCAAACACAGTGTGGTGGTGAACACAGGGACATCATACAAATGAGCCCACGCTGATTAGTTCAGCAGCAGCTGAGCTCAGGAATGCAGAAGGGCCTTGGCTGTCAGATAGGTTCCAACGCTGACAGCCTAGTGCTCACCAGCAGTTGCAGCCAGTGAGCCTACCTTTCATGAGTACCAGTACTCTCCTCACAGTAGAGAAGTGCAGTACTTATAGTGATAAAAATAAGAAGGGCCGGTAGTCAGTACCTGTGAGTGCTGGCCCATTTAAACACCGCCACTGCCCTTTTCCCTATGACCAGGCTCTTCCAGTCTCTTGCTGGTTCCGTGTTTTTACATCCACATGTCCGCTTCACTTGCCTCATCTTTACCCAGCCTCTAACCTTCTCTCGCTAGTTCTGTCTCTCTAACTCCCACTTCTGCCTTACTCTCTCCACAAGTCTCTTACATTTTCTCACTGGTTTTTTCCCTACTTGTCTCCAGTTCTCCCCTCTATGCTGTACTCATCCCCTAAGTTTGCCACCTGGGGGGGATGGGGGGGGAGAGAGAGAGAGATGACAAGAAATGTACCAGAGTTTTGACTTTACACAAATTTGTGTTAAAATACCATTTCTAAGCCCATTTATGATTTCAGAACTCAACAAATATCTGGCATTTTTATCTGAAAAAGTGGCAATGCTAACTTCACCTGTCACCTCACTTTACATTCCTCCCTCCATGAACCCATTACCCAGGTCAGTCGCTGTTATCATGTAAATGCAGCGATTTGTGTTGGAGGGGCACACAAAGGGAAGCAGCTCCTGTGCTGAACAAAAATATGAAAAGAAAACGGACTTTGATGAAAATGGAGGACTGTCTTGCACTGCCACTAACTTTCCTACGTCCAGTGCCATACCCTAAATGGGTCTGGATTAGTGACTGGAGGCCCCAGCTCATTTCAGGCACCTGAAGGAGGGGTGGGGGTAGGGGGGCTAAAGCACTTTCATCCGAATGGTCGCTGCACACCTGATTGACAGTGCAGGTTCTGTCTAGAGACCCTGCCCTGTTAATCACAGTGTGACAAGAGCCCACTCAAACCCCTGCAGTTTAGGAACACTGAAATGGGTGCTGCTGGAATCTTCAGCAGCAGCTCTGCAAAAGGGCGGCTACTTCACGGCTCATTTACTTACAAGCTGCTCGGAAGCCCTGCCATGCTCTGAGCTGGAGGAGATGCCTAACCTGAGCCTGCCGTCGATCAGGGTACCGGTGATCCAGCGGTATACCAACAACAGATACTCTACTACCATATACTCACCTGGGCCCATAAAACACACACAATGAGTAAACCGCTGGAGTTTGTCAAAGTTTTATATTTATACTTCACAATATTCAGGATTAGTTATTTAATTTTCCTAACTAACCTTTCACTGATCAAAAAGTTCTTTCCTCTGGTCGATGGACCATTAGTTGAACTAGTTGATGGTGATAATTAACTTAACCCTTAACTATTATTTTGTTTGAAGTAAATGATCACAGACTCAGGAAGGTTTAAAATCTTTATCTAAATTAAATGCATGTGAACCATTTAAAAAATACAGTGCAGTCACCATCATTCTTAGGAGAGAAAATTCAATTTGATTAATAATCAAGCATATATTTCGGACTCATACAATAATTAATGCTCAGAAAGGGAGAGGACAGAGAGAAAAGAACATTTGCAAATAACGTGAAATTATAGTTACCGAGAATGGTGTGAAAGACCAACCCCCTGGCCAAAGGGCTGGTAAGGGTCCCCCAGGATAGATCAGGAGACAAAGACTTCAGGACAGGATAGTTGACCTCTCTAGAATACCGACGATTGCGTCGCACCCCTCTCTGACACTCTCTTCCTCCTCGAGATTCTTCCGCGATCTTCTGATCTAACCCAATTAAGTTAGGATAGAAAGTTCTTCTTCAGAGTCTGCATTCGATTCTTCATCAGCATCTCACAGCATCTCTCCCGGCAACAGCATCTCCGACTCACAGCATTTGCGTCTCCTTCCTCTAGCATCTCTCTCTAACTAACTAAAGCTACCTTAATTATACCTTCGTTTCTTCATGTTCCACCCACTAAAGTTTCAATATCGTAAAAATACGAAATATGATTGGTCAGGCAAGGGGGAAGCTCCATCACACCATGCTTACATGTCATCAAAATCAGTTAAACTATTGTTCGCAAACCCATCCCCTTAATTTTTAGGTCGAGCCTCGAGTAGCGCGCAAGCGCTGCTCTGCGAGACTTATAGTTAGGGAGTTTGAAAAGCTGACCAGACGCTCGTGCGTCATGGCCTTTTCCCTGCGGTTACGCGCGCGGCACACATCTGTTTCCAATTATCGTGCCCAGACGCGGGCGCGATAATTGGAAACACATGCCTGCCGTGCGTGTAATCGCAGGCAAAAGGCCATGACGCACGAGCGTCTGGTCAGCTCTGCAGGCTGCCACGCTCGCTCGCCCCCGCTCCTCTCTTGTTAGTGGTCAGGTGTGGGAGCACAAGGTCATGAGCTCTGATCAATCACTGGCTACTAAGGGAGTTTCAATCATCATTAGCGAACCTGACAGCTGCACTAGACCGTTCTCATCTAAAAGTAGAATTAAAACCTTGGAGCAAACACTTCCCACGAAAACCTCCGGGGCTTACGAGAGCACAGCCTGCTTCCTGGCCACCAGCTGGCTGCCTCTGGCTGGTTTGTTCGATTACGCAGCAATAAACATGTGTCTAAACTAGCCGAAGCTATTCCTTCTTAGCTGTAGGAGATACACACGGAACGACTGCTTGTTGTGAATAATTACAACTGGTGAGTTTAAATTCTGAAAATATCAGAATGGGAATTTAAGTACGTCACTGACCCTGCGAAGTCTACTCTCGCTTTCACAGCTGTTGGCGAGAAAACAGGCTGTGCTCAGTAAGCCACACTCTCACCTGCGCCTCTGGAGCAGATTTCCCCCATTTTACACTTCTATAGCGCTTAGCAGATTCCTGGTTTCCGCGCCTTTTCATAGACCTTCCTCCACGTTTTACATCCCATTGAAAGCGGTTGTAGCAGGGTCAGCTTCTGGTGGGTGGGATTACCTGGTGCCTATTATTTATTCTAGCGCTGTTCTGCTCTTCTGTATATTTGTTGAAGCGCTATACAGCGAGTGACAGCAGTGAATCACCAGAGAGAAGCGGGTCGCCTCGGGGCAGAGGAGAGGATCCCAGAGAGCAGGGGTGCTGTCTTTGGGCCGCCACCTATGTGGAAATCTGTACCCTAGCGCTTCCGCTCCATCCGGTGGTACAGGGCCTAGGCCAGTGACAACCGCGTGCTGCCCACACCCACTGACAGGACCAGAGCGGAGGACTACGACTCAGTGCGCACAGAGTCGTCTAACATCTACAACCATCTCTGGGTAGGGAGAGTGAGTGGAGACTACAAAAGCGGACGGTGCTGCACTGACCTCCAGACCTAGCGCCTCGGCGCATGCACACACCAGCGCTAGTACGATAAGTTAGCAGGGCAGTGTCCGAAGCGATGGAACAGCCCTCCGAGGTGACCCTCTCCACAGCCGGAGGGCCCATGGCAGTGTACAAAGCAGCGACAGGTACTCTGATGTCGGGGCCTCTTCAGCCGCCGTCCTCTGCAGGGACTCTATACTTTTACCGTAATATTAGCGACGCATCTTGGCAAGAAGCCAACCCTGTGGTGCCGAAATTCCATTTCTATCTAATATACAAGAGAGTGATCATGTTCAGGCAGTAAGGGGCGGGATCAAGTTAAGATAATTATACAGCAAAAGTACCCCCTACACCATAAATGGATACTTTCCTTCAGTGAACCAATAACCTTTACACATACTGTCAGGCAATTAAGGCCACTAATCTCTTTCTTAGTGTGCTCCCTGCCACTTCTCGCTTTTCTTAGGTCGAGCCTAGAGCAGCGGGAGACTTGGGAAGGGGCTTCAGAAAGCTCACCAAACCTCACCACACGCTCGTGCGTGTGTTTTTGTTTTTCGCACAGGCTATTGGGCTTTGCGTGCGTGTTTCTAGGAAAGACAGCACGCAATTGGTCAAAGGTGGGCGCGCATGTCCCGCCTTTGCTCCGCCCACGGCCTATAGCTTGCGGTTACCCGCAGGGCCACATCTGTTTTGCATTATCGCGCACGCATCTGTGTACGATAATGCAAAACAGATGTCTCACTGTGGCGCGTGCACCACTCGCGCCGCGGGAGGCAAAGCTCGGGGCCTCCAGCTGCGCCGCAGGAATCATTAGACACACTGGCTGGAGAGCAGCTGCTCCTGTACGTCGCCCAATGTTTTGTCTGCTGCCCCCGGCCTCACGATAAAGCCACCCCCACCCCACCTCCAATACACCCCTCTCCTCGGCCATGGGGGTGACCACACCAGATGTCAGCCTCATCACCTCATGGAAGTCAGTGACAACCGGTGCAGTAGGTGCAGTGGCACCCTTGAGCGAGTCAGGCCTCCCTGTTCCCCTCAGCTGACACGGCAGGCTCCAACGCCTGACTGTAAGAGATCTGCCGCCCCCTCCTGACCCACAGACCACTCACTACAGACAGAAATAGAGAGTGTGGACTGCCCTGCCTGTTACAACAGGGCAGGCAGGGTCCGCGCTCCCGGGTAACTCCGCTCATGAACTCTGCCCTCTCCACCCGGTTCTTTCTGTACCGGGATCACCGGTAAATCTGGGCGGCGCTGGGGGAGGCAGAGTTAACAAGGATTAAAAGTGGGACCCTTTACTAATAAGGAATTACCGGGAGAGAACAATCCCTAATTTCATTCCCCTTCATTATTTCTAGTTTAACACCAGATATCCGACCCCACTTTCAGCAGCCGAACTCTCTGGGTCAAATGTACGAGGTGCACCTGGTAATTCTAAATGGACTGTAAGTAACTCCTTCCACCTGCCCCATTGGATCCAAGTAGTCACTCCTAAACAAGGCCTCAGAGCTCCACTCTCAGCTGTCAAACTCCATCACTCCTGAGGCCTTCTATCCCAGCACTATGCAAGAAGCCCAGTCTGCCGCAGACACTGCCTGTGATCCTGGCCACTTATTCAAGCTTCACTCACAGGTGAGAAGTACAAAGGTGGAAAAGGAAACATCACAGCTAATTATGACCAAGTTTTAACTTTTGTAATTTTCCCCCTTGAGTGCACTTTAGAAAAATTCCAACCTCTACCCCCAAAATTCAATGTTTTCACTTTACCAGCTCTGCAGGCTAGCAGTTATCAAAATGTCAGTCTAATGGCCAAGCCTTGTAACGTTACTCCATCAATTCTCTCTTCTCCCTTAATCTAAAGCATATACATTGCCAATCACTCGCCGTGTACCAGGGCCTCCTTCACACTGTCTGTTTCACCTTCGTTGCTGGGGCTTTAGTGACAGTGAATGACTGCTGTGGGTGGTGGTGAATACAGTCCACGGTGGAAGCGTCCACGTGTGCCAAACATACTTATAACGAACCCAAGCAACTGGGCATTATGCATGGCTGCTCAAAACTGGCATTTCACAAATGTAAAATGACCCGGGCGGGGTGTTGTCGAGGGGGGAGTTCTGTAGGTCTGGTGCCCTATTGCCATATTCACCGGTTTAGGGTTGGGGTCGGCTGCCTTTGGTCTCTGCATAGGACATTGAAACCCCATTCAATTCATGGGTTTTCACGACTCCCTATGCAAGAAGCCTCTGACCCTGGACACGGAGATAACATACCTCTTGACAAAGTCGGAAGTAAGTGTATTATTGTGGGGGGCAAATATTAATTGGACAAGTGGTTTCTCCCTGAAAAAACCGTGTATGGGGGGGGGGTCCTCCGTTTTTGCATTATGGGACGACCGATAACTTGTGTAAGGGAAGAGGGAGTTACCCTTGTAAATTACATGATTTTTTTTGTATTATTTCTTTGCTTTTGGCCAATAATATTTCAGACTGAGTGGCACTTAAGAAAATCCTCCTGCTTATTTACGTCAGCAGGCACCCTGCAGCTAGTGAACTATAAACATTAAACTCCACATAAGAATAAACATAAAGCTGGTGGGTGCACCTGACGTTTCCCCGCCCCCTCTAGAGATCAGTGCGACCCCTCGTCCTAATCTCGCTGTCCTACATAATGCAGTCATTGACCATTTTAAGAAGGGCTCGCTCTCCTGTTAAGCAGCTCTGTCGTTCTGCTCTCGTATCTTATCACGGAGTCTCCTGGCAGCCTTGCAAGTGCCTGGAACACATGCATGCTCGAACTGTAATTCATTTGTGTTTCGCGCATTTCTCGTTTTAACGGCATGACTAATTGATGCCCCTTTTCATCATACAGCAAAGAACTCAATTATGGCGGGAAGAGCTCCTTGGCTGCTTTTTCATTTCTTTTCTGTTCATGGGCGGCTCATCTGGATTTTACTCGCATAACTTAAAACAAGCATTGGCATAGCCAATAGGTCTCGCCTTTGGGACCTTATAAGTATTTAGTTATGCAGCATAATATCCTTACTGCAACAACATTAACTGTTGCATGGCTAAACACTTATAAGGTCCCAAAGGCGAGACCTATTGGATATGCCAATGCTTGTTATTCATGTCTTAAGTTCTCATACATATCCACATTTCACTTGAAACTATTTTATTAGTTTATGAATAAGAGTCTTCTTCACTGAATTCTTCACCCTCCGTTCTCAGGATATGTAATTTTGCGACCTTGGCTTCTGTTCAACCTCCAAGTCATTATTCTGGGTTAACTTTCAGTGGACATGCGCAGTCGCTTCACCACTCAGCTTAATTCAGCCATGCGTGAGAGGCCCAAATACGCACTAACAAAGTCAAAAAGACAAATATTAATTTCACAAATAAATGGTCACACTGTATACCTCCCACCTCTACTCTATTCCCATTTTCTTATTAATACTTTTCCCGCATTAGCATTAGTAAAATAACTTGTTTTAGTTTCAGCTAAGCAGATGCCATGCACGCGAGTCTTCAAGACTCCATTTTAGTGTCTTCTGCTCATGCGCTAGAATTTCCCTCCAAGCATTACCTCGTCATTCTGCGTAAATGCAGTTGACGCATGCGCACAACAGTTTCCCCGTTTAAAGCGGTATTAGTCCGTTTTCATTGTTATCCGCATTAATACACACATAAGCAAGCTTCACTAACCCGCGTGTTCATGTGGTGCGTATTAGTTATTCACCAAACATAATTAATTACGTGTTAATGAGTTATGCGAGTGGATTGCCTCCGAGCAAGTCTCTTTCTTACGAGACCTTGCTCCATCACCGGTACTCTCCCTGTCTACAGAGAAGTGCCAGTAGTACTGACGGCCCAAAAATTCGGAAGTGCCGGTACTCAGAACCGGTGAGTACCGGCCCATTTAAAGCACTGTGTACATCCAATGCTGAGTCTCTGCAGTCTGCACCCTGGTGCATCTAGTGCTGACTATCTTCATCCTGATATATTACTAGTAGGAGTCTCTGCACTCTTGTACATCCAGTGCTGGAGTCTCTGCACCCTGGTGCATCCAGTTCTGACTCTCTGCATCCTGCTATATCAAATGTTGGAGTCTCTGCTCAGTGGAACATCCAGTGCTGGAGTCTCTGCACACTGGTATATCCAGTGCTGGCGTCTCTGCTCAGTGGAACATCCAGTGCTGACGTCTCTGCTCCCTGGAACATCCAGTGCTAACGCTCTGCATCCTTATATTTTAAAAGTTGGAGTCTCTGCACTCTTGTACATCCAATGCTGAGTCTCTGCAGTCTGCACCCTGGTGCATCTAGTGCTGACTATCTTCATCCTGGTATATTACTAGTAGGAGTCTCTGCACTCTTGTACATCCAGTGCTGACTCTCTGTACCACTATACATCCAGTGCGGACTCTCTGCACCCTGGTATATCGAATGTTGGAGTCTCTACACTCTGGTAGCTCCAGTGCTGGGGCTCTGCACAGTGGTACATCCAGTGCTGGAGTTTCTGCGCCCTGGTACATCCATTGCTGATGCTGCATCCTGGTATATTAGAAGCTGGAGTCTGCACTCTTGTACATCCAGTGCTGTAGTCTCTGCACCGTGATAAATCCACAGTCTCTACACCCTGGTACATCAGTGTTAGAGTCTGTGCAGCCTGGTATATCCCACGCTAGAGTCTCTGCAGCCTGGTATAGCCAGTGCTGACTCGCTGCACCCTGGCACATCCGTGCTGGAGTCTCTGCACCCTGGTATCCCACGCTAGAGTCTCTGCTGCACCCTTGCACATCCGTGCTGGAGTCTCTGCACCCTGGTATATCCCACGCTAGAGTCTCTGCTGCCTGGTACATCCAGTGCTGAGTTTCTGCACCTTTCTGCCCTGCTAGGACCTCGAGTAACGGCCAGTGGAACTGCAGTGTGAGCTGGTGATGGTGGTAGGTTGCGCAGGGACCCCAGTAGTGACTGGCGGCTCTTTCACTAACCCATCGTCCATATTTAGGAAAATGGCAATCTCTGACTTCAAACTGCATCTGTCGTTATTCATATAATGGTGCCATTTCTTCAATTATTTAAATTATGATAATAAGAAAATTAGCTAGAATTATGTAAGTATCTCACCACATTTAAAAGGCAGACCTACACTAATCCAGCTCTACAAACCCGAAACCTATACTCCATTATTTCACTCTGACTATATGCAGGGCCTATTCTGTGAAATTCGTGTATTCATTGTGAAGACTAACTATAGTACATAACTTGTGATTGTCAAAAATGTTTTTCCATCATCAACGTTATGATGTGGAGTTATACTACTCTTGTAACCCAAACTCCTGTAACCTTAACGTTTCTTGGGTATACATATTCATCGTCTTTTCACATGTCTTATGTAAAATGCTCTAATATACCATGGGATAACGTCCGAGTATACAAAAAAAACAAAAATGCAGGATAATATGGGCCTCAGCTAGTCCGGACTTCGTGGTCAAGTTCACTTTGCATTGTGGGCCTTGTAGTTTAATATTTGCCTGTGTGTGATCCTAAAATCCCAGCGTGTGAAATGCTGTGTGCTAAGTCAGACTGTCACAAATAATATATGGTCGCTTGGCATTTGTGAAACCTGTAGTGTACTTTTGGACTAGTATGAAGGTCCCCTTGTTCTTACATTTGAAATCTGAAAGTTGGTACCTGCTTCGGCTGCTCTTGTGGAAATGCGCCCAACCCCCCCCTCCCCCACTCGTGCTGGGATTTCCCCCCCCACACCTAGACTTAAATGCATCGACCAGTGCCTGAATTGCACATCGGGTGCACTGTCCCTGTTTGCGCCACATCACACTCATAACAAGGTGCATCCCTGGGTACTCTGGCAGTGCATGGGATTGCACGTACAAATTCTCTGTCCACAGCCCAGGCACAAACTCGAGCTGAAGAGAGTGCACTGTTGAAAGACTGGGCCGAAGTTTGAATCTGCAGCTTCGTCTTTAACCGTAGGCGGAACTGCTTCATTTAGAAGAGGGGGAATGACATCCCCTTGCAGGCTGGCGCAGTGAGGTACCATACCCACCTGCATGGGAATTCTGATATGGGTTCCTAAGACCCCTTCTCTATAAGAGTGTCTTGGGAGGTGGGGGGGGCGCAACTATGTGACGCTTTTACGTCGTGCACAGACAGAGAATCTCCTGACAGCTTCTTTGCCTCTGCGTCCGTGTCTGTAATAAAGTTCAGGTGCGAAAGCAAAGCGTTCCCTCATTTGCACTGGTCCATGTTCCATGCAGATAAGGGAATTGCCCATTGTAATTACATCAATACCATCCATATTACTGAAATATCCGCACATGCATCTCTACCCCCTTCTTTAATGCCAGAGTTCCTGGGGGCACAAGCCCACATTGCACTCAAGGTCACTTTCTGTAACATGGCTCCAGGAGTTACACCCACATTGAAGTGCATGGTGTTGCAAAAGAATGGCACAGTCATTTCAGGCCCCCCATTATTTACTTGTAGTCATATGTAGCATTTTGTTAAATCTCACCTGAGAAACAACATTACAGAAGAATCCAAATGGCAAGCTCCCAAGTCCACCACCCCCCATGCTGCGTGCAAGTTCCCAAACAGTCCTGGTGAAGGTAAAAAAAATCTTCGTGTGGCTGCGCTTAAAAGTGCTCCCTCATTTGTCCTGAAATGTGTGCCCCACCTGGAAAGAGATCCCCAACAGTGCAAATTTACTAAAGTGCAAGATGAAATGTGCTATTGCACCCAGAGCCAGACAGAAATATGGCAGTGCAGCACTGGCAGGTTTCACTTTCGTGGCACGCCAAAAAGCACTGACCGCATTTGTACGGCGGTTTCTTGGTAAAATACTTGAATCCAGTGTTATAATCCTGGCCTTGTTTTGGATTTTGGGTGTTGCATCTTCACCTCTATTCTGTTGTGTTCAGAGTTGGATGTTACATTAACACTAGGTCATCAAACATGGTTGGCAAGCTACCAGTTTCTGCCTATTCCAATGGCTGCTTGTTATTGCACACCCAATGACTGCCTAATATCCAGGGTCGCCTTTTCGCAGCTGAGAGAGACCTATTTCAAGCGCTATGATACTGATACCTCATGCTCGTTCATTCTCTTATGTTCACATGTCTTTTTCTTGTTTTCAGGCAGAGGACAAGGCAGATGTGCTGAATAAGGAACTCCTCCTAACCAAGCAGAGGTTGGTTGATACCGAGGAGGAGAAGCGGAAGCAAGAAGAGGAAACAGCACAGGTGGGATTTCTTTTACTCATTTCATTTTCACACATCCAAAGGGAGACCGTCTCCAAGCTCTTCAAGCAAACAGCCGACACAAGCTGCAGAAAAGTGCAAGAGTTCCTAAATGGGGAGAATAAGCATTGGCAAAGCCAATGGGTCTGGCTTTGAATGTAGAGCTCTTGCTTTGCCAATGCTTGTTTCTTTTGAATGGTGTTATTAAGGTATAACAGAAACCATTCTAAGATGGCCACCTGTACACGCACATACTCCTGGACACAGTGACAGCCATCTTGTAATGTTTTTTGTAATACTTTGCCAAAAGCCATTGCTAAGATGACTGCATATGCATGCAATGCACAGCAGCCATCTTGGAATGGATTTTGTTATACGATATTATTAAGTATTACCAGGTATTATTAAGGTATGGCTACTCATGCATCCACAAGTAAGCGTACACACAGGTGACCATCTTTGAATGCTTTGTAGTAATCTATTAAGAAAAGCATTCAAAGATGGCCGTCCATGAGTGTGCATGGGTGCCATTTTTTAATGGCTTTGAAGCCTATGTAAAAACTGGCATTGCCAGTATCGCACATGTGGAATGCAGTGAAATGCAAGCAGCAGCAAGGGCCCAGTAGCAGTGTCTAGGGCAGCATTTCCCAGACTGTGGGTCGAGACCCACTGGTGGGTCGCCAGCCAAATTCTTGTGTGTTGTGAATGTGCTATAATTAAAGATGGCTTCACATTTTGTGTTGATCTTGTCACATTTGCTGTGCTTCAAAGACAGGTCAGATGTCAAGCTATGTCTTCTGACACATTACTGCTTATTCTTTTACCATGCAGATTGGTGTTTACTTTTCTTTCATTGACTGCAAAGTGGGAGGAGTTTTTTAAAGTGAACTATGTTACAATCTTGAGGTAGAAGGACTGTGAAAGGAGAGGCTGTAGAATGTAATTTTGTTGTAACACACACTGTAATTTAAATACCTATATCTGAAAGAGACACGTTAGTGACAGATTCCTTACCTTAGAATATCCCCAGGCGTCAGGCTGGATCCGGAAAGTTTTTGCGTAGCAGTACCCTTGCGCGTCGGTAGGCGGCGTCGTGCGGCTCCGCGTCCGTCGTCGGTGTCGTGATCGCCGGGATGACGTCGCGGGCAGTACTTAGACGCCGCCCCTGCGCGCTGACGTCAGTTCTTCTTTTTCCGCGCCAGTAAGCGCAGATCCGGGAAGAGCAGTGCCCTAGTCAATTTTTGACTAACTTTTTGGTGTTTTTTTCACAGTTTCTTTTCAAGTCTTCTCGACTCCTAGGTGTCTGTAGGGATGCCCGGCTTCAAGCCATGCGATGTCTGTGGTCGAATGATGTCGATCACAGACCCGCATCTAGAGTGTCTCTTCTGTCTCGGCCGAGACCACGACACGAAGTCGTGCCCTGACTGCCGGAAACTCCACCCGAATGCTTTGCGAGAGCGGTCTCGAAAGCTCCTCGAGGTCCGGCAGTCGGCTCCGCGCCGCACCAAGCCCCGGTCCCGTGAGAGGTCGAGGGGCCGGTCGCGGAGCCCCCGCCGGTCGTCGGAGTCCAAGTCTTCGCGCTCCTCGGGTAAGTCGAAGCACAAAAAGTCTAAGAAGCATCATTGCTCTAAGACTTCGCCTCGCCGGTCTCGCGACTCGGCTGAGGCCCCTGTCGGCACCGTCCCCGCGGCCCCGGACGTGCCTGTGGAGCCGCCCCCGCATTACCCGTCCTTTCCGGGTTCGGGGGCGACTCCGGCCGAAATACAGGAATTCCTGACGGCCATGGCCCGCCTCTTCGGGCCTCAAGGTCCCTCCGGTGCGCTTTCGGGCCCCGCGGGCCCTGATGGGGTTGCTCCGGCGTCGCCGACGACTCCGGTCCCGGTGTCGCCTGTCCCGCCAGCCTTGATCCCGGCCTCGGCTCTGGCCCCGGCCTCGATCCCGGCTCCGGTGGTACCGCAACCTCCATCGACGCCGGTTGACCTAACCACACCTCCGCCGGCGCCGATGTCCCCGGTGCCGTTCCTGACGCCGTCCGGGGCTCCGGGCGGCGTCGTTCCCCGGTTCTCTCCGGGTCCGGACATGGAGCCGGACCGACGTCGCTCGACGCCGGCTCCGGCGAGACCTTGGGTCCCAGATGTCCCTCCTCCTCCATATTTTGCACCAGAGGAGGACCAGGAGAGCTGGGAGGGGTCGGAAGACCCTCTCACACAGCAGTGTGAGTATGATCAGGACTGGGCAGAGGAACTTGGGGATGCCAGTGGTCTAGACACTTCCCCTGACACTGGCATGCTGCCTCCTCCCGTGGCTACGGAGGAGGGAGCAAATTTCGCAACTGTGTTGCGTAGAGCAGCTGGAGCCTTGCACCTCAATTGCCTACTGTGGCTGTCAGGACTAATCTCCTGACGGAAGTGCTTCAGCCGGCAGCTTCCTCATCGGAGACTGTGCTGCCGTTTAATGATGCACTATCTGACGTTCTTTTGGGCACCTGGTCCAAGCCCACCACAGGGGCTCCTGTGGATAGGAACGTGGCCCAACGCCATCGCCCTGCTCCGGGCGACCCCTTGTTTCTCTCTCAACATCCCACCCCCGAGAGCTTGGTTGTCCAAGCCTCTGCCTCCCAAACCGCCTTCCCTCCCGCCCCTCCGGATAGGGAATCCAAACGCCTGGACCAATTTGGGAAGAAGGCTTTTTCTTCCTCCAGTGCTGGCTTGCGGTCCGTCACACCGCTTGCCTTTTGGGCCGATTCGGTGGCGGCTGTTTTGCCCCAGTGTTCTGAGGAGGTCCAGACACTGCTTACCCGCACCATTGCGGAAGGTAGGGATGCGGCAAAGTACACCATACGTTGTGGCCTTGATACCGCCGACTCGCTGGGCAGATCGCTTGCAACGACGGTGGCGCTGCGTCGCCACGCCTGGCTGAGAACAACTGGTTTCTCGGGTGATGTCCAGAATACACTCATGGACATGCCCTTTGATGGAGTCGGTCTTTTTGGTTCCAAAGCAGACCATGCGCTGGAGAGTTTTAAGGACTCACGGGCTACTGCCAAGTCCCTGGGCCTTTCTGTTGTGCGCCCTCCGCTAACCTCTGCTTTTCGCCCCTTTCGTGGCCACGGAAGGGGCGCCCAGTCACGTCCGCTGCCCAGCCACCGGCCCGCGCAGCAAGCGTCTTCGCGTGGCCGAGGACGTGGCTACCGCCGTGGCGGTTCGGGCAACCAGCGTGCGGGTCAGGCCACCAGCTCCGCCCCGTCCGCGGCCTCCTAGCCCTCCTAGTCCCTCCTTTCAGGTGCACAGCACGCCAGTAGGGGGCAGGGTCCGCCATCACCTTCACCACTGGCGTGCCATCACCTCGGACAGGTGGGTCTTGGACATTGTCCGAAGGGGCTACTCCCTCCCCTTCGAGACCACCCCCCAGCCATGCCACCTCAATTCCACCGCATGTCAGGGGATCACTTGGTGCTTCTGCAAAGGAAGTCACGGCCCTCTTGGCCAAGAGGGCCATCGAGCATGTTCCGACCCCAGAAGTAGGACGTGGTTGCTACTCCCACTACTTTCTGGTGCCCAAAAAGGACAAGGAGGACATGCGTCCTATCTTAGACCTCCGGAACGTCAATCGCTTCCTCCGGAAGGAGAAGTTTAAGATGCTCACCCTAGCTCAGGTCTTGACTGCCCTCGACCCTGGAGACTGGTTGGTAGCGTTGGACTTGCAGGACGCTTATTTCCACATTCCCGTCCTGCCGGCCCACCGGCGTTACCTTCGGTTCACGGTAGGCCTCGAGCATTTTCAGTTCACTGTGCTCCCCTTTGGCCTTACAAGTGCCCCTCGGGTGTTCACGAAAGTGATGGCGGTGGTCGCAGCTCATCTGCGCCGGGCAGGAGTTCCAGTCTTCCCCTACCTCGACGACTGGCTGCTGAAGGCGGGCTCGTCCCAGGCAGTCGTCTCCCACATCCAGACTACGGCCGAACTCCTGCACTCGCTGGGGTTCTCCATCAATGTGCCGAATTCGCATCTGATTCCTTCTCCACAGCTCCTTTTCATCGGAGCAGTTCTGGACACGATGCATTTTCGGGCCTATCCTCCCGAACGGCGAGTCCGGGATATTCAGGCTATGATTCCGATCTTTCAGCCTTTATCCTGGGTTTCGGTACGGATGACCCTGAGGCTGCTGGGCCTCATGGCCTCCTGCATCCAGCTGGTCGATCATGCCAGATGGCATATGCGGGCTCTGCAGTGGGACCTGAAGTTCCAGTGGGCGCAGCACCAGGGCAACCTGTCCGATCACGTCCAGATCTCGGAGGGGGCTGCAAAACAGTTGCAGTGGTGGCTCTCGAACCGGCAATGGGTCATGGGCAGATCCCTCTCCCTCTCCCTTCCCCAGCCAGAGCACACAGTTGTGACGGACGCGTCCCTTCTGGGATGGGGCGGTCACATGGGAGAGGCGGAGATCAGAGGCCTCTGGTCTCCAGCGCAGTCCCGGCTCCATATCAACCTTCTGGAGCTCCGGGCGATCCGACTTGCACTCAAGGCATTCCTTCCCTCTGTCAGAGGGACGGTAGTGCAGGTGTTCACAGACAACACCACCGCCATGTGGTACTGCAACAAACAAGGCGGGGTGGGGTCGTGGACCCTCTGTCAGGAGGCTCTGCGCCTCTGGACATGGCTGGAACATCAGGGCATGTTCCTGATGGTTCAACACCTGGCAGGTTCCCTGAACGCCAGGGCGGACGAACTCAGCCGCAGGTGCATGATGGATCACGAATGGCGTCTTCACTCGGAAGTGGCGCAAGGTCTCTTTCTGCAGTGGGGAGAGCCTTGGTTAGATCTATTCGCCACCGAAGAGAACGCGCAATGTCATCAGTTCTGCGTGTTGGAATTTCCAAGGCGGCACTCGCTCGGCGACGCTTTTCGTCGCGAGTGGAGTTGCGGTCTGTTGTACGCCTTTCCGCCTATACCACTTCTACCCAGAGTGTTGAAGAAGATTCGGCGCGACCGGGCCCAAGTCATCCTTGTGGCTCCGGACTGGGCTCGAAGAGTTTGGTATCCCGAGCTACTCAGTATGAGCGTCAATCCCCCGATCAGTCTGCCTCTTCGGGAGGATCTTCTGTCGCAGCAGCAGGGGACGGTCCTCCACCCGAACCTGTCCAGCCTCCACCTGCTTGCGTGGAGATTGAGCGGCGGCAGTTGATTCCTTTCGACTTGCCTCCCGAAGTTTGTGATGTGATTCTGGCAGCCAGGCGTCCCTCCACTAAGGTGGTATATGCCTGCAGGTGGAACAAGTTTGTGGCATGGTGCACAGCAAAGGCTGTGAATCCCCTCTCTGCCCCTCTTTCTGAGGTTCTTCTGTTCCTTCTTTCACTGGCCCAACAGGGTTCTGCCCTGGGTACCATCAAGGGCTATCTTTTTGCCATTTCGGCCTTCCTCAGGCTCCCTGATCAGCCCTCCCTTTTCAAGTCCCCTGTTGTTAACAGATTCCTTAAAGGCATTACACACCTCTTCCCTCCTGTTCCGTTTGTGATGCCTCAGTGGGACTTGAACTTGGTTCTTACCTTTCTCATGTGCGCTCCCTTTGAGCCTCTACATAACTGTCCTCTTCGTCTTCTGACTCTGAAGACAGCCTTTCTGGTGGCCATCACCTCCGCTCGGCGGGTGAGTGAGCTCCAGGCTCTATCATGCAAACCTCCCTTTCTGTCTGTACATCCAGACAAGGTTGTTCTTCGGACGCGTCCGTCCTTCTTGCCAAAGGTGGTTACTGCCTTCCACATTGGGCAGACCATCACTTTGCCCACCTTCTTTCCGCCTCCGCATCCTTCCAGAGAGGAAGAGATGCTCCACCGTCTGGACCCAAAACGTGCGCTTTCCTTTTATATCAACCGCACACAACACTTCCGGGTGGATGACCAGCTCTTTGTTGGCTACGTGGGCGCCAAAAAGGTCGGGCGCTGCACAAGAGAACCATCTCCCGCTGGGTAACCTTGTGTATCAAAGCCTGCTATTCTTTGGCTAAGAAGGAGCCTCCTGTTGGGCTGCGTGCCCATTCCACCAGGGCAACGGCTGCTACCACGGCTTTGGGCCGCGGTGTTCCGCTGCAGGATATCTGTCAGGCAGCTACGTGGGCCTCGCTGCACACGTTACTGAAGCATTACTGCCTTGGCAGTCAGGTCCGGAGGGACGGCTTCTTTGGCCGTTCTGTCCTCCGGGACTTCCTTGTCTGATCTTTGTTCGCAGACCCACCACTGGGGTTGGTATTGCTGGGGTATCTATTCTAAGGTAAGGAATCTGTCACTAACGTGTCCCTTTCAGATGCACAAGTTACTAACTTGTGTAACGATATATCTGTAAGAGACAGTAGTTAGTGACAGATTCCTTACCGCCCACCCATCCTCCCGTTCTGCGAACTGATTTCTAGGGTTAAGGACATCCCTTTCAGGGCCCTAGTATTTTTCAGACACCTATGTCAGCTTCTTGCATGGCTCTGCGTTCCTGGCGCGGAAAGTCGTGTACAGAACTGACGTCAGCGCGCAGGGGCGGCGTCTAAGTACTGCCCGCGACGTCATCCCGGCGATCACGACGCCGACGACGAACGCGGAGCCGCACGACGCCGCCTACCGACGCGCAAGGGTACTGCTACGCAAAAACTTTCCGGATCCAGCCTGAGGCCTGGGGATATTCTAAGGTAAGGAACCTGTCACTAACTACTGTCTCTTACAGATATATCGTTACAAAAGTTAGTAACTTGTGCAAATGAACTATGTAAGTGAACTGTTCACGTAATTGAGAATATATCAGCAGGTAAGACCGCAAAAATGAGGCACATTTTTTTCTAATTCTGAAGTGTGATGGAAACAAACCAGTGCAGGTATCACTCATTAGTAGTTACAACTAGTATACTAATGGAACTTTTGTAGTAGGTTAGTATATATGTCTAACACTCATAAACTCTTAGAAAACACTTACACTCACTGGATGATGTCATCAGTGAAGTCATTTGAGATGTCATCAGTGATACCACTGACCATGTTATGAGTGATGTAATATGTGAGGTCATAAGCAGTGCATTGCGGGGGCATAAGTTCTAGTTAGCTCAGGTAACTATAACTGCTGAATTTCTATGGTTTTGTACGAGTGAATTCTGAGCCTAACTATAACGTCCCTGTAGCGTCTGGGTTTTTTTCTGTGAATTTACAAGGTTTTTAATTCTATTTCCTAACTATAATGTCCCTGTAACCTTTGTTTTTCCAGTTACTTTGTATGTTTTTTGAATAGCAGTTCCTAACTATAACGTCTCTGTAACCTTTGGTTTTTTAGTGAATTTCTATGTTTTTTTAATGGTATTTCCAAACAATAGCATCTGTGTAAAGCGTAAATGCACAAACCATGACTTTAAATGGTAAAATGACAGCAATGCCCCAGACACCTGTTGTCCCGTCTCGTGGTGCGCCTTCGCTTCACTGTCAATCGTAGATCACAGCACGGTGAGATTAGCACCACAGACAGCAATGTTTGAGGCAGCCAGAACATGGTAGCGATTGGAAACCATGGTACAGCAAACGGGCAGGAGTGGAAAGGGTCGCTGAGGGTGTAGCTGCATGAGGGTACCTACTGCCTGCACTTTGCAGTAGTGAGCATGTGCAGGACAGAGAGTCTCTGCAGAAGGGTAGTGAGCGCAGGGTGGAGAGCGACTGGTCTCATGGGAGGAGACTGGTCCTCATCTCACTCCCATCGTATCTAACCCAGTGAGACTTGCGGCCACATGAGGTTCTGCATGGTCGCTGCGCACCCCACCATGCAGTGGGCAATGGGCGCACAGGCTTACAGCTATCTCTGCACTCAGGGAGCCATATCCGTCGGCTCGGGATACATGTATGCCACGTGCGGTGCACTTGTTTACTGTGACCTGCTCTAACTTATCACTGCGTCACAATGCGCATCTGTTTTAACAACATGTCTAGTACTCCCCAGACACAGACCGATGACACCCCTTCTCCCAGCAGAGATACAGTGAGTGTGCAGCATCAGGCACTGGTTGCACTTGTCTGACCTCCCCTGGGCTACAGTCCTCGTCGCCTATAGCACCATTGAGGTTAAGTCTGTGCACAGATGGTACAGTGCACAGACACAATGGCAATGGCAGCCGGGCAGCGCAGAGGAGATGGGGCATTACATTACCCCTGAAGTGCCAAGCCAGGATACACAGCACGCCGGGCACAGATGCCCACTCCAATACCAGGACGGCTGCACTGTACGTTGCCTCTTTTTAGGCACCCTTGCTGCACAATGCCTCCAGAGGAGACTTAATAGATTAATTCAGGCTAAAAACAAAGCTACATTGGTACAATGTAGCTGAAAGGCTTAAACTATTGTGCCAAATTGGGCCTCTGTCCTTACAACCATGGAATAAAACACCTACAATTTATTTGCACGTCTTGGAAAAAAAAAACTCTGCCACACGCGCTAGTTAAATAGAAAAACTTCTGGTTAGGAGTAGTGAATGAATGAAACATTTCTTGAAATGTGACCTTATCTGATAGAGACATCTAGCCGCAGATTCCTTAACTTAGAATATCCCCAGGCGTCAGACTGGATCCGGAAAATTTTGCGCAGCAGTACCTCTGCGCGCCAGGGGGCGGCGCCGCCTGGCTCCACCCTGACGTCGTCCCCGGTCAGTGGAGCTATATAGGACCCCCCCGGCGCGCTGACGTCAGTTTCCTTCTTTTCCGTGTTACAGCGCGGATCCGGGATTCAGCTGTTCCTCTGGCCTGTTTTTCTTCATGCCCTTTTTCGACGTCCTTTGGCGTCTGGAAACAGTGTGCGATGCCTTCCCTCCCTGAGTGTACTTGGGCTGACATGGCTCGTCTCCTTCACGAAGGCCGAGAAATGGCGTGCTTTGAAATTCGGTCCGCCGTTGACTCTACCGATTCAGTGGGTCGGGCAATGGCGCGGTCCGTTGCTTTGCGCCGCCATGCCTGGCTGCGCGACGGGGGTTTCCCCGACAATGTCCGTGACAGTCTCCGGGATTTGCCATTTGATGGTGTGTCTCTGTGTGACGCACATGCGGACTCTGCGGTTCGCCGCCTTCTGTCTACCCTTTCGTAGTTTTTGTTCCGGTTGCGGTCCTTGTCCTCACCCTGTTCTGTTGTCTTTGCTTCATGTTGGGCCTGGGTTCATGCTGTAATACCTGAACGGCCTGGGCGGCTTCTCGCCGTATTTTCTTTCTTTCATGCAGCAGGTCTGCTGCTTATTTTTCTAAGTCACTATAGCCTAGTGTCTAAAGTTCCACACCCTTGCTCCGTGTTCAGAACCTGTGGTTTCAGAGTTACAATTTTATGTCCTCTGTCTATGAGCTCACGCTCCAGAGGTGCCCCTTGTTGGGGTTGATACTTACCCTATGTGGGGTATTTGTTAGCTATTGTATAGCTGCCTTCTTCCCACAGTAGTCTTTCTGCGCTTCTGTGGGGTCCTTTTCACTAGGTCCTCCTGCGGCTGTGCCTGTACGTTTTGAACACTGCTGCTGCGGGCCCTTCCGGGACCTTCTTGCGGTCCATTTGTTGGGCTCTCTCATGGTGTCGGCTGCTGGTCTGTGGTACTTCCCTGCATCTTCCCGATCCATTTCTTCAGGCCGGGAGGACTTTCAGGTCTCTCCCGTCTCCTCGTGGTTCTTTCGCTGCGGCCGTTCCATCTGTGGCCGGCCTACCGGAAGGCCCTGTCGCTGTCCTCGAGCACGCACAGCTAGCTCGGCACTATCCTTCTGTATTCTATAAGCGTACAATGCCTGCTCCCTGGTATGCTCGCTGTCACCGGCTGGTGCGTTTTTCCGGCAACTTTACGTTGCCTAGTTCTATTCTGCTATATCCATGCTGCGTAGTCCTTTCATGGTTGGACTTCGCTCTCCATGGTGGCGTTCTGGCCCCAGACTTTGATGCTCTTCATTGTCTTGTGCCTTGCTTTTTTGGCACTTCCCCTGCCAGAGCTTCCCATGCCCCTGTTGCATTCCGCGCAGGTGTTGTCGTGCTTTCCTTCGGGCTGCGGTTGCTGCTCTCAGCGGGGGTGTTCTCCTCAGACCATTGTTTGTCTGGTGGGCTATTCTCTGTGTCTCCACTCTTCTTCCCAGTACTGCTCGGCCTCCCTGTCTATCTTGCGGTAGACAGTGGGTCTGCCCTACCGCCTGTGGCTGTTGCGTCTGGCTCTGGGCATTGCTCTGTCCGGTGCCGCTGATGCATGGCTGTTGGGGCTATGGTGTTTTTTCTTTCTCACCAGTGTACTACACACACACACAGGCCTCCCGCAGGCATACTACTCCTTGCGGTGGCCGTGGTCTTGTCCCTCACTTTTCGTGAGCGCGGTTCACACGATACGCCCTGGTGGTGCGTCTCTTGTGTCTCAGCTTTTGCTCGTGGCGCTTCATGGGGCCTTCTCCTTTCCATGGTGTGGTTCTGGCGGTACATACGGTTTCTTTGGTGTACTTCTGTTCCCCACGTGCGTGGCACTGGTTGTTGCCATACTTTTCTGCCTTTTGCTGTCCGCCCTTTTGCGTGACAGGTGCATGGGCGATGGTGCATTGGCGGGTCTTGTGTTTCCTGTAACACTGACTCATCTTGGGCGTCGTCAGCATCATTCCGCTGCTGTTCCCACTTTCACAGTGCTTCTTTCACTGTCATGCATGTCCGTCCTGCCTCCTCGGACTCAGTACGTTCTTGTACCCTAGTTAGACCTTTCTGTTTTAACGGTCCATCGGATCCTGTGGATCCCTCACATCCTGCTTTGGTTCCTCTCCGTTTACAGCAGGTGTCCACTCTTATTCCGCACTACCCTTCTGGTTTTGTGCTCATTTTCTCCACTGTTTATCCAACAGGGATTTCCTGCCACCCTCGGCAGCTTTTAATGCCTTTGCCTCTCATTGTTGGCCACTTCCTCCGGAGTATCCTGGTCCAGTGTTGGCCACTCTGGCAGCGCTGCCCCCACTGTGTTTAGTCAGCTGGTTCACACTTCTGTCCCCTTCGGAACTTAGTGGGGTTCTGTCGCAGACCCGCCTCCTGTGGGGTATGGCTTTGGTATCTATTCTAAGTTAAGGAATCTGCGGCTAGATGTCTCTATCAGATGTATCAGTTACTTACCTTCGGTAACGATGTATCTGGTAGAGACGTTGTCTAGCCGCAGATTCCTTAACGCCCACCCATCCTCCCCGATCTGCGAGGACCTTTTCAGGTGGGGTTTTCGGCTTTCGCCTCCTTCGGGGTGGCTTGCCCTTCTACCGGGCGGTGTCTTTCGCCTCACTCCCCATCAGGCTTATTCCTTTGATTTACTTGTTCTGCTCCCCCCATTCTCATGCTGGGGCGGTGGGTTCCGGTGTCCTGCGTTTTTCCACATCGGTTTCCTCCAGTAAGGTGCCTACTGGTGTTCTCTACCCTCCCACCCGCCTTCTCCATTAACACTCCTCCAGTCAATTAGTTTTGACGTCTTTCTGGCCTGTTCCTCAGTCCGATAATTCTATCACAGGGGACACAGTCTCCCTATTTATTTATTTATTTATTTCTTAATCCTATGGTTTGGAGCTTTTTGCCTGTCGCTCTCGGCTCTTTTTCTTGCCGTCTTGCCTCAGGAGAGGGCATTCTCTCGCTTTTGCAGGGTTGCTTCTCAGTATACTGTTCTGCTCTCTTCATTCCCTTCATCTGGTGCAGACTTTCTGTCGTCTGCCTCGGTCTTACTTTTATGGGTCGATTTCCCTCAAGGGGGACATTCACTTCGCTGTTGCGAAATGGCCTCTCACAGTATGGCTCTGCTCTTTCCTTTTCAACACCTTTCCGTCGACAGTGCTTCTCACTGTCGTTCCTGGTGTTTTTTTTCACCCTTGGTTCTTTCTCTCTCACCAATTTTCTTTTTTTATTCGCACACTGTTCCCATATTCTCACAGTTTTGCTGGGGGCTCCGCGTTGTGGCGCGGAAAAGTTCCTCCGAAGATAACTGACATCAGCGCGCCGCGGGGGTCCTATATAGCTCCACTGACGTCATGTCCGGGGACGACGTCAGGGCGGAGCAAGGCGGTGCCGCCCCCTGGCGCGCAGAGGTACTGCTGCGCAAAATTTTCCGGATCCAGTCTGACGCCTGGGGATATTCTAAGTTAAGGAATCTGCGGCTAGACAACGTCTCTACCAGATACATCGTTACCGAAGGTAAGTAACTCGTACTTTACGCGCACGCTGCAGCACGGTTTCTCTTTTCAGGAATGAATCATTTTACAACTTCACCTGGGCACTTAGCAGCCATACTTCTGAGCTCTGGTGCTCTTAGGTTCTTTTAGAGCTTAGCACTCCACTTCTATTCTAGGACATCTCTTTCTTAAAACTTTTTCCTGCCTCCCATTCCAACCAACCTGTCTCTCAAGCCTCTGAGAACGGTTCTACGGAGCTTCATAGCGACATTTGACGCAAACTTTAATATTTCGAACTTAACAAGATGTTAGAATTGTGAATGCAATTATGATTCTGTTCTACACTATAGACTGTATAAAGTATATTTTCCTTTGTATAAAAAGTGCAATTGGAGTCTATGTTCGCTGCAGAAAAAAATGAAATAAAACTAGAAATACGTAATGACCGAGCCAGTTACTACCACCTCCTGTGTTGATAGCCTTAAATAACAGTTAGCGAACTTCTAATAAATACTAAAACACCAAAGACTACAATCATGCATGATCATCTCACACCACCCATCTTCCCACTCTTCGGTAGTAGAACAAGTTAAGAGTTGCACAACATTGACAACTCCGAAAGACAAGCCCCTTACTTGTAACGGAATGCCTTAAGCACAACATGCATTGAGTCTTGTCCCAGCGACAGTACTTAAGCTTCTTCTACCCTAAAACCACTTTCGGCTCAGTCTCGTTTAACAGTGGACCAGTGTGAATAAACTGTAGTCCCGAAAATCCCTGCTTTGATGACCCTCACCTCAAAGGCAGAGGGCCACACACTATACACGCATACATTACTGAATCCCTTTAACCTCATTTTAAATAACATCCAACCCATCCACACTGGCACTACCTTCTTCCTTCCAACCACTAACCCCCACCACCACTCGGTATTTTTCAAGATCCCTTGAAACTGATGCCAGCATCCACTTGTCTCCAGACAGGAATTTTACTGAGAATTACAGTACCGCCACACTCACTACTATGAACACTGTCGCGCACAGGCATCGGAGCGCTCTTCTACAGCACACCTAGGCCCTTCATAACTATGTGCATTTGAGCTTCCCAGGTGCAAAGCAAATTCTGAATGCACACTCCACATTTCTTGCACGCTCAGTAGCATCAGAGCCTGTTATATGACCACACTCTTTGGTCCATAAGGCGGCTCACTCTCAGACCCCTCTGATTTAATTCTCCAGAGCACACACTTTCATGCAATAGCACCTTCCCGTATAATTCATGCTTCAGAGTCCCCCCTATCGCTTGCCCAATTTTAGTGCATCCTTTACCACCGCCCTTGCCCCTACTTCTTCCTCCTCCTCATCCACAGACTCGCTGGTGTTGATCCAGTTAGGGTTGGCGAAGATGTCGGCAAACAGAAAGACATCCTGAGAAGATGGTCAGTCTATCCATATCTCGCTCACCGTGGCCTCAGCTTGTCCCACCACCGCCGCCACTGGGCACTGGCGTAACAAAACTCAAGGGGGCCCCCCTGCAAAGTACATGGAGGACCCCCCTTCGGACTCAAAAAGGAGCTCTCCAGCCAGAGTAGTGTACTGAGGGGGCCCCTTGGAGCTTGGGCCCCCCCCCCGCACCGTAGGGGCTGCGGGGGCCTGTGTTAACGCCACTGCCACTGGGCCTCAGAGCAGTGAGCTGGCAGCACCGGAGGGGAGCGTCCCCTCCACGGGCCACCTACAGAAGAATGTGTGAAACGCCTTAATCATCAGCAAAAAAAACATGCAACAGCGATCACTGCAGGGAACTGCAGTGGGAAGAAATTGGCTATACTTCAGGTACATGGTCTGATTACCCAACAACAGAGTACATGGGAATAACCTGCTTTTTGCACAGACAGGTCAGCTACTGTGGTAGTCGGGGCTTTAAGTGGGATGAAAAAACTGGGGGGTCTCTCAAAGGAGCGTGGCCAATGTAATTAATGGTGTGGCTTAAAAACACGTAAGCTAGAAATCTGTGCTTAGCATAGTGTGCCGCCCGACTTGTATTTTGGTGTTTCTGTCATTGCATCCAGATATATGATACAAGTACCATCATACCTACAACAAGTCAGGATTATTGGCTTTGTCAATGGTTGTTAGTTGCATAAGATAAATAAGCAGCAACTATGGCTTGTATATAATATCGAAAAAGCTTCCATTTAAAGCCCTGGTGACACCACGAGAATGTTTCTGCTCCTGAGTTTCAAAAAGAGAAGGGAAATACAGAGAGAAAATGACTCTCTTTAAAGGATTTCCCTTCCCCTACAAGGCTCACCTGGCATGACGTCATGCCGTAACCTCTCCACTAGTGAGAAGTGAGCAGTGTGAGCACGCGCACATCAATGTGCCTGCTGTCACAGAGCCCGATAGAAACCTGTTTCGCGGCCCCCTTTAAAAAACTGCCGGTGCTCAGCACCGGTGAGACCCGGCCCACTTAAAGCCCTGGTGGTAGTATTAGAGCAGTCTATGAATACCCAGCCCCAAGAGCTCCTCCTAAGACAGCAGGTAAAGGCTCACTCGCGGCAGTCGAGTCCGGCAGCCCATCCTGCAGTTGGGATGCTCGAGATTTGCATCTATGAACTAGTGATGAACGTTATGTTCCCAGGTAAAAGTGATCGACCCTTGTGTCTAGCGCAGACGATTGTTAATCTACAGCCCTGTTCATGCTCCCCCCCCGGCCCCTGCTATTTACAACTTTACCGCAGATGATACAGTGCGGTCCTCTATGGGACCCGTAATCGTGAAACGGGAATTGTGTATTTTCTGTTAACTGAAACAAGAGTAATTATCCCACAGAGTCACAGAGCAAAATAGTTACTAAAATGTACAAAAACGACCTTATGCTCAACTCAAAGAAGATTTTGTTTTCATTTTACATTGTGATGCCTTAATTTTATTACTGCCCCCGGGACCTGGCCCACCCGGGGCCTTTATCGTAAAGAAGCGCGGGAGACTGCACTATTTTTTTTTTTTGCAACCAATTTTCACGAATTCGCAGCAAATCTTTTTGGGAAAACTGTTTTTTTGCCCTCACAGGTTTCTTCTGGGACCCCAGGACCAAGGCTAGGGGGTTAGGGTATTCCTACCCTGCCCCCTTTTCATTTTTTGCATAATGAAAAACCAGCCCACTTGATCACATCATATAGGAACAGCTAACAAGTACAAGGCATGGTTCTCTTCCATTTAGACTACATGAAACACTAAATTGTGCTAGGTTCAGGTGAACACCATTCTGAGGTCATCTTTGTCATTTTAAGATATGACTAGCTTTAGGTTGACCTTATTTCATCAATTTTTCAAAAATGTACAATAAGAAGTGCAGAGCGAGAGAGTGGGCTTCTGGTCAGGCCCTTCGTCCATTTTATGTGCTTTTCCTGGTTTGGCATTGCTTGGATGGGCTACCCATCAAGACCATGGCAATTCATGGATGGCTACGTTGTCCTTTTTGTGATCCCTTTTGGCGATAAGGCCCAATTTTTTATACAATTGATGCAACATGATGTGTTGCTTGTAATTCAGAGCCATTGTGTGTTCTGTGAAGTTTTGACTTTACTGACTCTATAACAATTTATATTTTGCTTTGCGGCTTTACTGTTTGTCTTTATGACAGGAAGAGATGTCCACACTGCTGTTCACTAATCACCCTTTCATGTTCATTTGTTTTACTTTGCTGTCATGATGACAAGTTGTTCGATATACAGCCTTTGTTCACAAAGAAAAGATATGCATGCACACATGCTTTTTTAAAGATGCAGTGAAAGCCCACCACCCCCATTGTATCACCTACACAACACTTCATGCCGTATAAATGCAGGACTTAAAACACAAACTTCATCTTCTGACTCCTTGTTTAACACTGTTAACAGCTTAACACTGTGAATGCAATCTGTTCATCAAAGGCCTCATTCCCATCTTCTATATTGTTGTAGTCCAAGATTTTGCTTCATTGTGGGGGGTTTTCTAAGACAACTGGGAGCAAAGTCCACAAAGGCGACCAACTATTACCAAACGCTTTCTCTAATAAATGGCCTGACCTATTGGCTTTGCCAGTGCTTATTAACAACTGTTGTAAACTGTTGATAACTTTCTCTGAGATGCAAATAGAATTTTCAGGGTGGTCAATAAATCC
Organism: Calotriton arnoldi; assembly: GCA_963921515.1. Classification (NCBI taxonomy): domain Eukaryota; kingdom Metazoa; phylum Chordata; class Amphibia; order Caudata; family Salamandridae; genus Calotriton; species Calotriton arnoldi. The sequence goes on along the minus strand of CAWUFW010003839.1, from coordinate 147,459 downwards.
ATTCTGGTGTTCTATACCTGACCTCCACAATGATTGATCGAACTTGAGTTACCAAGCTTTTGGGGAATTACAATTCTCTCTTTCCCACACAGCTGAAGGAGGTTTTCCGGAAACAGTTGGAAAAGGCAGAACTGGAAATCAAAAAGACCACAGCAATTATTGCAGAATATAAACAGGTAAGACTGCTGCATCATCCGAAGAGGCCTGGAAAGCAGCGATCAATATTTGCAAGTTCCAGTTTAGTGTACCTGATTCGCCAAGCCGTATGAACATTTTCTGTTTCTCCCTATTAGATTTGTTCACAGTTGAGCACGAGGCTGGAGAAGCAGCAGACGGCTAACAAGGAAGAGTTGGAGATGGTGAAGGTGCGCTGGGAAGCCTGCAGCATTGAGGGTGGTGGAAAGCAGCTTGCAGGAGTGTTCCACATTTGCTGTATTTGGTTTTAGGGGGTGTTTAGCACAGACTCAATTTGATGCTCTCTTCTAGGGATGCGCCCACGTGTACCACCTACATTGGCCTGCACCGGCACCTCCTTGAGCATGAGAGGTTATACTTTGTTGTAGTTGAGGTCAGAAACTCTTAAATGCCTACACAGTGCATGATGGGCCTCATCAAATTGACCCTAGGACCAGAGGATCTCAAACCAGTACTGACAAGCTAAGTGTTTTTGGGATGGTAAGCTTTAAGCTGCTGAGGAAAATATAACCTTCCTGAGCTGTAAGGCTCTTACCTCCAGCCAACAGTGACTCCTGCCCTGTAAGGATCCAACACTAAAATCCCAACACATTAGGTCAAGTGTCTGCTGCTTTATAGGTGTTTCCAGCATTAACATCCTGAAATCTTAGGTCAGTTATCAGCTGGTATGAAGGTGTTTCCAGCCAGCACTAACACCCCAACACCTGAGGAGAGTTAGCTGTTGATCTGTAGCCATTTCCAGCAGTAATATCCTCACATCTTAGATAAGGTGTCTACTGCTCTGTAGGTGTTTCCACAGCTAACGCTAACATCCCCACATTGTAGGCCAGTTATCCTCTGGTTTGTAGGTGTTTTATATGCTAGGTTAGTTGTCTGGTGATGTCCCATCACCCTTGCTGCTCTGCAGGTGATTCCAGCATTAGCATCTCCACATCTTAAATCATCTTGCTGCAGCTCCCCAGACTTTTTTTGCGATGGCACCAACACCTTGTAGGTTGTTGACTGGAGTTCAAGAAGTGTTCACAGCAATGCCCTCCTAACATCCAAGGCTGCTCATCTTTTATTCTGTGGGTGTTCCCAGCAAATGTATACACACATCGTAAGTTACATCAGTAGTGCTACAGGTGGTCCCAGCAATAGTATCCTCAGATTTTGGTCAGTGGTGGGCAACTCTGTGTCCCAGCAGCAGTACCTACCCCCTCCATTTTAGGTCAGGTGTCCGACTCTGAAATTTTACCATCTGAGGTCTGTCTTTGGCCATTTAAGATATTTTCCTCAGTTATTCATGTTCAACCTCCACACATTCCTGCTGACACTGAAAGGGTGTGTGTGCTAAGCATGTTGCACAATGCATGATTTTGTCACCCATGCCACACTGCAGACTAGTCTTGAACTGATTCTAAAATCTGTATAAAAAGTAAACAAAATGTAGGTTTGTTCTTCAGATGTGAGATTAACATTGGCTATGCTTGCTTGATTCGGTCTTTCCTCACAGAGCAAAGTGATGTCCTGCACACACTGCAGCGAGATCTTCAGCAAAGAAGGAACACTACGCCCCTGCGTTTCGGGGAAAGACCCTCTTAGTGCTGAAGCCTCAGACGATGAAAAGGTCATGCTGGAAAAGCACCTGCGGCAGATGGAGTTGGAGTTGGCACAGACCAAATTGCAGCTTGTGGAGGCCAAGTGCAAAATCCAGGTACAGTGATAAAGCCTCTGTTTGGTGCTTTCCACCCAAGAAGATTGTTGCGTGGCATAGGCCGTAAGTCTCTTCTGCTCAATGCCTGGTGCATAACCTAGGTACAGTGGCACAGCTTTTTCTTTGTGTGGCATGGAGTCAGCTATGTCTAATTTGCTGGAGCCCAGGTGCGAGCTCCAGTTATGATGGCATGACTTTTGCTACGTCCACGTTAGTCAGACACTTTGCACCAGATGTCCTTGTTGAGCGCACGGAGAGCAGGACCTGATAGCTGTGGTGGGAAGAGCATTCATGCTGGGTGGGACTTTGGAGGCGGTGGGGTGTCTGTGATGTAGGAGACTTGTGTTTTCTCATAGGGTGAGGAAGAAGACTTCAGGTAAAGGACAGAGTCATGCTTGCTAAGAGCCAATGGAAGTTGGAGGTGTGATGCAACTTGGAAGGGAATGGAATGTATTGTAGCAGTGCGTTTCATATATTTAGAGGCTTCACTTTTGGTGACAGAGAGAAGACTAAAGCACCCAGGAGGGCTTAGGTATTATGGCAGCGGTAGTGGCAAGTGAAATCCAGCTAGAAAGGTGCAAGAAATTGGAGGATTAGTTGATGGGGAGGAGAACCCACCTCAAATAATAATCACAATTCTTGTCAAGGTGAACGACAAAAGTCGCTAAATAAATTTGTGCTCAACTATCTTATTGCTTGGCACAAAGCAGTCAGGCAAAACTTAGAGACAATGTGCAAAGTATTTATGCAGTACTAAAACAATAATAAAGAAGAATTCCAAAAACAAAAAAAATTCTGAAACGAATAAGACAAATAGAGTATCATTTTGTTAACAAAATTATACCAAAATTATATAAATCCATTAAAGGGAACTGTAGTTATGAATTTGTAAAGGTTTCAGTAAAATGGCACCAATAAGCAAAGTACTGGCTGTGGTAGAACAGGACCCCTAGACTCAATTTGACACTGACTGCAAGGGAGCACAGGTCCTTTAATCCCAAGCCACCACAGGAGTACACTTCTGAAGTCCCCCAGGACCTTGGGGGAGGCACTTTGAGACACAAATATTAGCATGTAGAGGCCACAACAGGGTCCAGTCCTGATCAGTTGGGCAGTTGTGGCTTGTGTTCTTGCAGCTTTAACAGGAGGTCAAACGTATGCCCCTTGGAGTCCACTTCTTTGCCCTGGGTACAAGAGGGAGAGCAGATCCAGCCTTCAGGGTTCTTCTCAGGTCACAGACAGCAGGGCAGGCATTCCTCTGTTCTTCTCAGGTCCAGAGTGTTCTGATTTCAGATTCTGAGAGTGCCACTTTTATTCCCTTTACTTACCCCCTAAACATGTTCTGATCAGTCCTTCCCTCTTCACTGGGTTTGGCTCGAGCCTGGCTAGTGAAACAAAACGCAGAGACAGGCTAGATGTCGGGTTCTTTTGTGTCTGCTGGGGCGGACCCCTTTCAAGTGTGATCAGGTCAGGGCATAGCTCCTCCCCAGCCATCCTGTCGAAGACTCACTCCCCTCTATATCCAGGCCCTTTATCCACTGTCTCGCTTCGTACATATTTCCTAGTGGGGGAGCCATCAACAGCCTAGAAGCAGCTGGCCCCTCACAGAAAGGCCCCAGAAACCTAAGGCCTGGAAATGGCAATGTTCTAAAAGTGGCATTTTCAGAATAATTTAAATTCTAACTTTACCATTAAAGAGGATTTTAAGTTGCAATTAAAATTAGTGGAAGAAGTATTTCTCTAGCCGCTCCTAAACTGAATTTATCATTTATTATTGTAATAAAGTAAACCAGTGTTAGTCTATGGAAGGCTAGCCTTGCCGCAGTGAAAAACGGCTTTTGAGATTTTTTTTTACTACCAGGTCACATAAAACCTTAAAGAAGCATGTCCTACTTTTTAAATACCTTGCGACATCTGACCCTATGAGCATTTACGGCCTACTTTAGGGGTGGCCTAAAAGTATTAAAAAGGATGGTTTACACCTGCCAAAGGTTTATTTTCCCAGGTCAAAATGGCAGATTAAACTTGCACTTCAGTGTGAAATGGCTGGCTAGAATAATGGTTTAGGGAGCGACTTTAGTCAGTGGACAATGAGTGTTGCACCTCACTAGTAGCATTTAATTTGCAGGCCCTTGGTACAGGTAATACCATATACTAGGGACTTATAAGTAAATTTAATGTGCCAATGAAGCATATGCCAATTTTATCATGTTTAAAGGTAAGAGCACACTAACGTTACCACTGTTTAATAGGGGTAAGCAGTGCTTAATTTGAGCTGGTGCTCAGCACCGGCACCTAATCCTCAGCACCGGTGCTTATAGCACCAAGTAAGGACACACTCATTTGGAAGGCACGTGATTTTCTCCAGAATCACAGGATGTTCAGCCACGCCAAGACTCAAACCCGGTTCCCCAGCTCTGAAGTCGGCAGCTCTAGCCATTAGGCCAAGTCCTCTCCAGAATAATAAGTGCTGGGGCTCTAGTCAGGAGGCAGTTTGCACCAGCACATTTCTCCTGTTAGCGCTGCCTCCTGAGGAGAGCCCCAGCACTTTTTATTTTACAAATTAACCACTGGGGGTAAGTGCACAGATTCCTAAGGCCAACAGAAAACGAGTTCAGCAGTTGGAGGCAAAAATCTGGGGTGGTCCTGCAGAAAAGGCACATTTCCCAAAAAAGGGATGAAGAGCCCCTTGCATAGCAAGAGATGTCCATGCTTTTGTTAGGCGAGGTGGTTATTGGAGGAGGGGAAATGTCTCTTCCGAGGAAGGAGGGAGATATTTTGGCTTTTAAACATTAGTAAAGGCGATGTCACATCTCCCCATGTGTGGCACTAACAGCAGTGCTTTTCCTCTCAGTTACGATGCAAGCATTTGGGAGCCCCAGATAACATTATAACCGGCTCTGTTGACATTAACTTTTGTTAGCAACAAGGCCGTTTTTTGGTGTCCCCTGAAACAGCGCATGAACTGTCGCTTGTGAGGATCTTTTGTTGGGCTTCAGCCCGCCCATTACTTACCACTTTTTAAGTTTGTCACCCTCATTTTTTGTGGACTTAGTTGACGAATGGTTGATCTGTCCATGGCGTTTTGCCATTCAGTGCTGAGATAATACAATACAGAGCATCGTCAGTGTGAATGGAACACAAATGTAAGCATGCGAGTGCCATTGGTTAAAACCTTAGACCTGGAAGTGGCTCAGGGTTGCCCACATGCGTACTCATCAACCACACCTGGGGCAGCAACCAAGGACGTTTCCACACTCAAATAGGAATACAGTGTGGCTGAGTTTGCTTTCAGCATCTTGGAATGAGAGTACATGTCCCAGGGATCTCTCCACTCCTAATCAGTAGCTCGAAAAGAAAAGTTGTTCAAAGTTCCCATCAAAAGCGGTATATAAGTGCTTACTAAAGTTTAATTAAAGGCATGATGTGGGGAGGCTGGTCAACAGAACTTAAATAAGCGTGTATTTATTTTTCAAGCTCCTCAACAGAACCGCTACATATCTCTCCCAGTGAAGGCCCTGGTGGAGGCCTCTCCCCTCTGTTAGGAGCTATTTCTACAACTCCCTTCTCCGTTAAAGGCTGGATCAACCCATCCTGTCTAGGTAAAAACAGGAAACGAACACCCTACTTTCCTCATCTCACAGGCAAAGGCAGAGATCCCTTCAGGGGTGGCTCCTCCGCTAAGGCGGAGGAACATTGCCCCACAGGATCCCTTCTAATCTGCCAGTACAGTGGGTGGCTTCTCACCTGCTCTCCCACTTTGTCTTGGGCGCCCCTCATTTATTAGTCCTCCCAATATCCCTGGGTAACACACCTTTATTTTCTTATTAAAAATAGGAGAACCCCTACTTTCCCAGTATAAAGCTGAAGACACCCTTCCTCACCCACTTAAAAATTCTCTTGCACTAATTACCAAGCCTTGCCAAAGCCAATAGGTGTCACCTATGCAAGATCCATTGGCTTTGTCAATGTTTTTAGCCATGTTGTACAAGTGCAGCATGCTTGAAAATTAGGGGAAAAAAACACTCTGGCGCAGCCAGCCTTGACGTCATCATAGCTCTTTTTTCTTTTTTCTTTTTTACTTTCAACCATGCTGCACAGAAGCCACGCTGCTGTACACCATGGTTAAATAAAACATTGATAAAGCCAAGTAGCTCTATTATTTGCCTTTGATAATGTTTTAGAAGTCATGTAGTACAGCAGCATGGTTGAAAGTTTTTTAAAAAAACACTGGCGCAGCAAGAATTGACCACATCCTAGCACTTTTTTAAAATGTACTTTCAGAAATGCTGCACAGCAGTGGCGCTGCTGTGCAACTTGGCTAAAAAAACATTGGCAAAGCATATAAATCTCACATAGGTGTGACCTATTGGCTTTGCCAATGCTTGTTCATCTGGTGCACACTGTAAGACTACTGCCTTCAAGAACCTTAATTTAGCACCTGCCTTTATGTAACTGTTTCACAGGGCATAGAACTCTCATATAGAGATGCCAAGAGGGAGTACCGAACGCATCTTCTACTTATCCAACATTGGATCTTTTATATATTCACATGCTTGAATAATTCCCCGTCATCAGGCTGGGAATCCCTGAGACATTAAAATAGCAGTATACTCTGTAAAATATACAACAAACAGTAAATTATGTAAAATAGCCATAGGCCTGAAACAACATAGTATGTTTAATAACACATCTACCTCATTTGAAAAAAACAAATTTCATCCAATGAAGTGGAAGCTTAAGCACACCTACCCCTCCACCCCTCCCCTCCCAAGGCCACTATAGCTCAGATTTCAAAGCACAAGTGTGAGAATAAAATACAATGAGCCTCTGACCCCGGGAGGAGGGAGGGGTTGCATGTGAATTTATAAACAATACCAATCTTGGAGAAATGGAGTTTCAGGTAAGTAACTAATTTCTTCTCCAACATTGGATCTTTTAAATATTCACATGTTTGAATCCGAATAGCAAGCAGTACACATTATGAAATAAAACAAAGCGGATAGCAGGCTCACCTTCAGTGAAAGATGTTTCTCAGGATTGCCTGCCCCACTGCTGCCTCAGCTTCTGCGTCCACGTCTAGGCAGTAATGCTTCATGAACGTATACCTGCTCCTCCAGGTGGCTGCACAGCAGATGCCTCTCAAAGGCACCCCAGCATAGAATGCTGCAATTGATGTCATGCCCCTGGTGGAATGCCCCCTCACTCTGTCCTGGAGAGGATGATTGGCTTGACAGAATGCAATACAGGCTGAGAGCCAAAGTGCTGTCCCCTGTTTGGACAGGGCTTGGCCTTTTCGTGGTTGTGCAAATTATACAAATAGCTGGTCTGATGTGCATATGTCATTTATTTTGTCTATATAGAATTTGAGACATCTACGCAAGCCTAGAGAATGTAATGATCTTTCTGCTGGTGAAGATGGATTAGGAAAGAAGTGTCTAAGAATGACAGGCACATTCAAATGGAAGTCAGTAGGCACCATAGAAATAAATTTAGGATTGGTTCTGAGTATCACTTTGTCCTTTATGAACCAGAGAAAAGAGAGGAGAACTGGAGTTACAGGTAAGTAACTAATTTCAAATCATTGAAGAGAAGGGTGCAGTACAAAAAGCCCTTACCAGATTCCACTGTGGAGCCAGTACCAACACCGGATGTAACAGGTTGCAGCACAACAGGCTGCACCGAGGGGAGCTGTGCAGATTGTATCATGGTATCTGAAAGAGACACGTTAGTGACAGATTCCTTACCTTAGAATATCCCCAGGCGTCAGGCTGGATCCGGAAAGTTTTTGCGTAGCAGTACCCTTGCGCGTCGGTAGGCAGCGTCGTGCGGCTCCGCGTCCGTCGTCGGCGTCTGGACCGCCGGGATGACGTCGCGGGCAGTACTTAGACGCCGCCCCTGCGCGCTGACGTCAGTTCTTCTTTTTCCGCGCCAGTAAGCGCAGATCCAGGAAGAGCAGTGCCCTAGTCATTTTTTGACTAACTTTTTGGTGATTTTTTCACTGTTTTTCTTCGAGTCATCTAGGCTCCGAGGTGTCGGTAGGGATGCTCGGCTTCAAGCCATGCGACGCCTGTGGTCGAATGATGTCGATCACAGACCCGCACTTAGAGTGTCTCTACTGTCTCGGCCGCGACCACGACACGAAGTCGTGTTCCGACTGCCGGGCCTTACACCCGAAGGCTTTGCGAGAGCGGTCTCGAAAGCTACTCGAGGTCCGGCAGTCGGCTCCGCGCCGCACCAAGCCCCGGTCACGGGAGAGGTCGAGGGGCCGGTCGCGGAGTCCTCGCCCGTCATCGGAGTCCAAGTCTTCGCACTCTTCGGGTAAGTCGAAGCACAAAAAGTCTAAGAAGCACCATCGCTCTAAGACTTCGCCTCGCCGGTCTCGCGACTCGGCTGAGGCCCCTGTCGGCACCGTCCCCGCGGCTCCGGAGGTGCCTGTGGAGCCGCCCCCGCATTACCCGTCCTTCCCGGGTTCGGGGGCGACTCCGGCCGAGATACAGAAATTCCTGTCGGCCATGGCCCGCCTCTTCGGGCCTCAAGGCCCCCTCCCGGTGCGCCTTCGGGCCCCGCGGCCCTGATGGGGTTGCCCGGCGCCGCCGGCGACTCCGGTCCCGGCGCCGCCTGTCTCACCAGTCTCGCTCCCGGCTTCGGCCCCGGCCTCGATCCCGGCTCCGGTGGTACCGCAACCCCCATCGACGCCGGTTGACCTAACTACGCCTCCGCCCGATGTTCCCGGTGCCGTTCCTGACGCCGCCCGGGGCTCCGGGCGGCGTCGTTCCCCGGTTCTCTCCGGATCCGGACCCGGCGTCGCCCGACGCCGGTTCCAGCGCCAATGAGACCTTGGGTCCCTGACGTCCCCCTCCTCCTTATTTTCTGTCGGAGGAGGACCAGGAGAGCTGGGAGGGGTCGGAAGACCCTCTCACACAGCAGTGTGAGTATGATCAGGACTGGGCAGAGGAACTTGGGGATGCCAGTGGTCTGGACACTTCTCCTGACACTGGCATGCTGTCTCCTCCTTCCGTGGCTACGGAGGAGGGAGCAAATTTCGCAACGGTGTTGCGTAGAGCAGCTGGAGCCTTACACCTCCAATTGTCTACAGTGGCTGTCAGGACTAACCTCCTGACGGAAGTGCTTCAGCCGGCAGCTACCTCCTCGGAGCCATTGCTGCCGTTTAATGATGCACTGTCTGACGTTCTTTTGGGCACCTGGTCCAAGCCCGCCACAGGGGCTCCTGTGGATAGGAACGTGGCCCGACGCCATCGCCCTGCTCCGGGCGACCCCTTGTTTCTCTCTCAACATCCCACACCCGAGAGCTTGGTTGTCCAAGCCTCTGCCTCCCAAACCGCCTTCCCTACCGCCCCTCCGGATAGGGAATCCAAACGCCTGGACCAATTTGGGAAGAAGGCCTTTTCTTCCTCCAGTGCTGGCTTGCGGTCAGTCAACACCGCTTGCCTTTTGGGCCGATATTCCCACTCTCTGTGGGATTCGGTGGGGCTCGTTTTGCCCCAGTGTCCTGAGGAGGTCCGGACACTGCTTTCCCGCACCATTGCGGAAGGAAGGGATGCGGCAAAGAACACCATCCGTTGTGGCCTTGATACCGCCGACTCGCTGGGCAGATCGCTTGCAACGACGGTGGCGCTGCGTCGCCACGCCTGGCTGAGAACAACTGGTTTCTCAGGTGATGTCCAGAATACACTCATGGACATGCCCTTTGATGGAGTCGGTCTTTTGGTTCCAAAGCAGACCATGCGCTGGAGCGCTTTGAGGACTCACGGGCTACTGCCAAGTCCCTGGGCCTTTCTGCTGTGCGCCCTCCGCTAACCTCTGCTTTTCGCCCCTTTCGTGGCCACGGAAGGGCGCCCAGTCACGTCCGCTGCCCAGCCACCGGCCCGCGCAGCAAGCGTCTTCGCGTGGCCGAGGACGTGGCTTCCGCCGTGGCGGATCGGGCAACCAGCGTGCGGGTCAGGCCACCAACCCCGCCCCGTCCGCGGCCTCCAAGCCCTCCTAGTCCTTCTTTTCAGGTGCACAGCACGCCAGTAGGGGGCAGGGTCCGCCATCACCTTCACCACTGGCGTGCCATCACCTCGGACAGGTGGGTCTTGGACATTGTCCGAAGGGGCTACTCCCTCCCCTTCGAGACCACCCCCAGCCATGCCATCTCAATTCCACCGCATGTCAGGGGATCACTTGGTGCTTCTGCAGAAGGAAGTCACGGCCCTCTTGGCCAAGAGGGCCATCGAGCATGTTCCGACCCCAGAAGTAGGACGTGGTTGCTACTCCCACTACTTTCTGGTGCCCAAAAAGGACAAGGAGGACATGCGTCCTATCTTGGACCTCCGGAACGTCAATCGCTTCCTCCGGAAGGAGAAGTTCATGATGCTCACCTTAGCTCAGGTCTTGACTGCCCTCGACCCTGGAGACTGGATGGTAGCGTTGGACTTGCAGGACGCTTATTTCCACATCCCCGTCCTGCCGGCCCACCGGCGTTACCTGCGGTTCATGGTGGGCCTCGAGCATTTTCAATTCACCGTGCTCCCCTTTGGCCTCACAAGTGCCCCTCGGGTGTTCACGAAAGTGTTGGCGGTGGGCAGGGGTTCCAGTTTTCCCCTACCTCGACGACTGGCTGCTGAAGGCGGGCTCGTCCCAGGCAGTCGTCTCCCACCTCCAGACTACGGCCGAACTCCTGCACTCGCTGGGGTTCTCCATCAATGTGCCGAAGTCGCACCTGATTCCTTCTCCACAGCTCCTTTTCATCGGAGCAGTTCTGGACACGACGCAGTTTCGGGCCTATCCTCCCGAACGGCAAGTCCGGGATATTCAGGCTATGATTCCGATCTTTCAGCCTCTATCCTGGGTTTCGTACGGATGTCCCTGAGGCTGCTGGGCCTCATGGCCTCCTGCATCATGCTGGTCGATCATGCCAGATGGCATATGCGGGCTCTTCAGTGGGACCTGAAGTTCCAGTGGGCGCAGCACCAGGGCAACCTGTCCGATCACGTCCAGATCTCGGAGGGGACTGCAAAACAGTTGCAGTGGTGGCTCTCGAACCGGCAATGGGTCATGGGCAGATCCCTCTCCCTTCCCCAGCCAGAGCACACAGTCGTGACGGACGCGTCCCTTCTGGGATGGGGCGGTCACATGGGAGAGGCGGAGATCAGAGGCCTCTGGTCTCCGGCGGAGTCCCGGCTCCATATCAACATTCTGGAGCTCCGGGCGATCCGACTTGCACTCAAGGCATTCCTTCCCTCTGTCAAAGGGAAGGTAGTGCAGGTGTTCACCGACAACACCACCGCCATGTGGTACTGCAACAAACAAGGCGGGGTGGGGTCGTGGACCCTATGTCAGGAGGCTCTGCGCCTCTGGACATGGCTGGAACATCAGGGCATATTCTTGATGGTTCAACACCTGGCAGGTTCCCTGAACGCCAGGGCGGACGAACTCAGCCGCAGGTGCATGATGGATCACGAATGGCGTCTTCACTCGGAAGTGGCGCAAGGTCTCTTTCTACAGTGGGGAGAGCCTTGGTTAGATCTATTCGCCACCGAAGAGAACGCGCAATGTCATCAGTTCTGCGCGTTGGAATTTCCAAGGCGGCACTCGCTCGGCGACGCTTTTCGTCGCGAGTGGAGTTGCGGTCTGTTGTACGCCTTTCCGCCTATACCACTTCCACCCAGAGTGTTGAAGAAGATTCGGCGCAACCGGGCCCAAGTCATTCTTGTGGCTCCGGACTGGGCTCGAAGAGTGTGGTATCCCGAGCTACTCAGTATGAGCGTCGATCCCCCGATCCGTCTGCCTCTTCGGGAGGATCTTCTGTCGCAGCAGCAGGGGACGGTCCTCCACCCGAACCTGTCCAGTCTCCACCTGCTTGCGTGGAGATTGAGCGGCGGCAGTTGATTCCTTTCGACTTGCCTCCCGAAGTTTGTGATGTGATTCTGTCAGCCAGGCGTCCCTCCACTAAGGTGGTATACGCCTGCAGGTGGAACAAGTTTGTGGCATGGTGCACAGCAAAGGCTGTGAATCCCCTCTCTGCCCCTCTTTCTGAGGTTCTTCTGTTCCTTCTTTCTCAGGCCCAACAGGGTACTGCCCTGGGTACCATCAAGGGCTATCTTTGTGACATCTCGGCCTTCCTCAGGCTCCCTATCAGCCCTCTCTTTTTAAGTCCCCTGTGGTTAACAGGTTTCTAAAAGGCATTACACCTCTTCCCTTCTGTTCCGTTTGTCATGCCTCAGTGGGACTTAAACTTGGTTCTTACCTTTTTATTGTGCGCTCCCTTTGAGCCTCTACATAACTGTCCTCTTCGTCTTCTTACTTTGAAGACAGCCTTTCTGGTGGCCATCACCTCCGCTCGGCGGGTGAGTGAGCTCCAGGCTCTATCATGCAAACCTCCCTTTCTGTCTGTCCATCCAGACAAGGTTGTTCTTAGGACGCGTCCGTCCTTCTTGCCAAAGGTGGTTACTGCCTTCCACATTGGGCAGACCATCACTTTGCCCACCTTCTTTCCGCCTCCGCATCCTTCCAGAGAGGAAGAGAGGCTCCACCGTCTGGACCCAAAACGTGCGCTTTCTTTTTATATCAACCGCACACAACACTTCCGGGTGGATGACCAGCTCTTTGTTGGCTACGTGGGCGCCAAAAAAGGTCGGGCGGTGCACAAGAGAACCATCTCCCGCTGGGTCACCTTGTGTATCAAAGCCTGCTATTCTTTGGCTAAGAAGGAGCCTCCTGTTGGGCTGCGTGCCCATTCCACCAGGGCAACGGCTGCTACCACGGCTTTAGGCCGCGGTGTTCCGCTGCAGGATATATGTCAGGCTGCACACGTTTACCAAGCATTACTGCCTTGACAGCCAGGTCCGGAGGGACGGCTTCTTTGGCCGCTCTGTCCTCCGTGACTTCCTTGTCTGATCTTTGTTCGCAGACCCACCACCGGGGTTGGTATTGCTGGGGTATCTATTCTAAGGTAAGGAATCTGTCACTAACGTGTCTCTTTCAGATGCACAAGTTACTAACTTGTGTAACGATATATTTGTAAGAGACAGTAGTTAGTGACGGATTCCTACCGCCCACCCATCCTCCCCGTTCTGCGAACTGATTTCTAGGGTTAAGGACATCCCTTTCAGGGCTCTAGTATTTTTCAGACACCTATGTCAGCTTCTTGCATGGCTCTGCGTTCCTGGCGCGGAAAGTCGTGTACAGAACTGATGTCAGCGCGCAGGGGCGGCGTCTAAGTACTGCCCGTGACGTCATCCCGGCGGTCCCGACGACGGACGCGGAGCCGCACGACACCGCCTACCGACGCGCAAGGGTACTGCTACGCAAAAACTTTCCGGATCCAGCCTGACGCCTGGGGATATTCTAAGGTAAGGAATCTGTCACTAACTACTGTCTCTTACAGATATATCGTTACACAAGTTAGTAACTTGTGCTACAGGGCATTTTCTGGTATGAAGCGCCTGATGTTGCTGAGCAGCCTCAGGTGATATGGAGGTCAAGTTTAAGAGATCTGTCTAAATTGAATTCTAGAGATTTGATGAATTGACAGTCTTAGCGGGCATTAAGGACCTGTAGCAATTCTATCTAGAACTGCTTACCGATGGGAGAAAGAACTCAAACCATTACGTACAAAGCAACTTTACGATCACAAAGGCTCCAGTTCGTAAAAATTGAGCTTTTGCATCCGCAAAATGGCATTTTTTCATATTCACATAACCCAAATTGTGATTTTGGTAGCACGCTACGGAATCACAATTTGGATTTGCAGATACATAACGAATCATTATTTGGAAGGGGCATGTTAAGGGCATCCCTTCCAGATATTGAATCCTTAAGGTACGTATTAATGTTTTGCAGCCGAAATCGAGTTGCAAAATATTAATATTTTACCACTCCTCAAATTAGGTGCTAAGCAATTCTTAAACAGGAAGGGGTCCTGTAGAGAGGCCCCCTTCCCATTTGCTAATGTGGATAAAAACATTTTAGGCTGAAAATGGTTGTAAAATGTTTCGTTTTTATAAAATGCATCCCATTTTCTGTCTAGGAAAACTGGCTGCATTAAAGATTTAAAGAAACAAAATTGCTTTATTTAAAAGCAATCACAGACATGGTGGTCTTCTGACCCACGTCTATTACTCTAGCCAATCGTACTGGCTTGCAAATTGCGACCTATCTCATGCAGATTAATGAGTTAGGTCGAATTGCAACCTCCTTTTAAAACATAGGACGTTGGTTTGCAAAATACCAACCAGTGCATTCGGTAGAAGCCGGTGCACAAAATGCGATCACTTCTACCGAATCTCTTATAATACATTCCAAATAAGAAATCACAAATCAGTATTTGTCTCAATTTACAATTTCTTATTTGGAATATACGTGAGGCCTTCAGAGTTTTGTGGCTTAAACTTGACTGCTTTGGCAAAGAGTACTGCAAGGGAGTTCCATGTTTTACAGTGGCAACTCAGGATTGAGATATATCACAGCTGTGTGAGGTGAGAACCACTAGATTAGGGGGTGTTGTGCATTGGTATACGTGCATGTGAATCTCAACACAGGAGGATGTACTGGAATTGTAGGGTGGCTGCTTGTAAGGGTTGTTTGAGGTGCCTTGGTGGTGTGTGTACGCTTGTCTGTCATCTCAGTCTCTGAATAGGTTAGCATGTTTTAGGTCAGGATTGCTGTCTATTGTTGACGCTCAGGGTGGGGATAAAGGAGAGGAGACTGTATTGGGCAGTGTACATGTCCTGCTCTGAAATAGCAAGGGATGCTTCCTGGCGTATCAGAAGTGCTTTGGGGGGGATACTTGGCAAGTCCTTTTCTTAGAATGGCCTACATTGTTGTGGGCTAGTATTGAGGTGCATTGAGAGAGCTACATATGATACCCTAGTACGCAAGTACTAGGTGCTGCAGCTCAGAATGAGGTACACCAGCAGAGGCTGTGCATACACATCCCACTGATGATTGTAACCATCTGATTTTGCTTTATCCTGTTCGTCTGCAGGAGCTGGAACACCAGAGAGGAGCGCTGATGAGCGAAATCCAGGCCGCCAAAAACTCCTGGTTCAGCAAAACCCTAAACTCTATCAAAACAGCCACGACCGCACCGCCTGCATCACCCCCGTTGCAGCCCGTGGCCCAGACCTCGCAACCGGCCAAAGAAAGCACATAGTCTGATGTGGGAATAACAAGACACAGACACTTGATACACGGTATCACAATTCCGCCCAGGAGCAGCAGAGGTCATCCCATGCTCCTCTGTTAGAACTATCCAACACTCCTCCTCCATTAAAGAAAGTAAGCCGGATTTTAAGCGTTATTCAACAGTGTCTTGGGAAAAGGAGCCACGGACGTTTCACCTCTGCTCTTGTTCCTCTGCCCAGAGGAGCGTCTCCACTGCTGCTTACTGCCAACCGACACTTTGTTTTTAACACATTGCTTTATTTTAGAACCTTAGTTCTTATGCCACATGGAAACAATACAAAAAAATGTTTATAATCAGTTTTTTAATTGCTATCCACAAATTTATTGTGCATTTAAAAATTTTACTTTATCTGGTTGCCATAGCAGACTTTTGGATAGGAGTTCGAGAGAATCGTGGAGCGACCAAGGCGATGTGTTCATTACAGTAAAGAGGGTGCACCGTCCTGTGGCCTGATTTGTTTTGGAAGCCTTTTAATAAGTGTAGCTGGCAGTCTGTCGCCAGTGTCTTCTTTGGAAAGACTGCTTCACTGAAGTGAATTCCCTTCCTTACCTTCTGGGCAGCCCACACTCCCCAATTTAAATTGGCACTTTTTTCTTTGAAGTTTTATTATTCTTGCTCCCAGTAAAAGTGATTCTCTAGCTATGTAGATAAAGCCTACATCTCCCATGCTGTTGTGACCGACCTCCAGAAATTATATACTTTGAAAAAGCCAGAGGGGCCCACCACACCAGCAGTTTAGAAGCACAGCATTACAACAATAGAGCACTGACAGAACACAGACGTACGTTGTGTGTCCCAGAGCTCTGTACCACTTGGTGGTTTCTGCTCAGGA
Source organism: Calotriton arnoldi (assembly GCA_963921515.1). Taxonomy (NCBI): domain Eukaryota; kingdom Metazoa; phylum Chordata; class Amphibia; order Caudata; family Salamandridae; genus Calotriton; species Calotriton arnoldi. Next base: position 131,544 of record CAWUFW010003839.1, on the reverse strand, counting down.
AGGTGACTGGCCCATGCCCCCCTTCCACTTACCAAAATGGCTGTAGATGAAAATGAAAGAGTGTAGAAGTCTCCTGCAAATTCAGCATAGTGTTGTGAGTGGTCTTGGTAGGGAAAGTATTTCTACCGCCTTGTCCTTCAGCAGAGTTGTTGAAATGGACACTTTCTATGGAGATCTGCGTTGAAAGATATTAACACTACACGAAAGTGGTGAATGTAATTGCACAGAAATAATTAACACCATTTTTCTAAAGCGCTCCAGCAAATAGAAGCGCTCTACTCCAACAAAGAAGAGGGTGCCATTTTCTGTCACACAGGATAACAGGAAGAGAAACACTGTTTTATCTGTGGTACAAGGAAGCTTGATGAGGCTGCAGTTCTCCCATGATCAGATCTATTAGAACCATAATCCAGTCCATGTTCTGAGTAGCATATGTCCTAAGTACATGTTCAGCTGTGCCGATAGCTTGTGCAAATTCCAGTTGCTTGTTTTCTGTCCTCATGCATGGAATTTGCTAGAGACCCCTATCATTGATAAGGTGTGCCACATGTGAAGCTGTGCATTGTGAGTAGCTTCACAGTAGCAGGACTATTTTGGTGTCCATTGGCATTGTGGATCAGATGTTGACGTATTCATGATGGATAACACACAAGCACACTCACCTTCATATAGCCCTAGGACTGATTGGAAGGTCTGTCACTTGGAATGTGTTGCAGTTCTAATACATCGTTAATCCACCATGCCATGGTGCGGCCTGTTGACAAGGTCACCACGCAAGCCTCACCTTTGCTCCCACCACATGAGCACCCAAACTCCACCTTCCAGAACAGCCACATTCTCACCTCACACTGGAAAATGGAGACAGAATGTTCAGTAAATTCAAGTCTGAGGGTTTTATGTGTTAAAGTGCAAAGGCATCATCTGCAATTTGCTTTGGTCAAGGTGTACTTTAGCGGTGCAAAGAATAATGAGCCAGTCTACCTTTCACCACTGACTCCTGTTAAATAGTCATACACATGCACAGAATTGGTGCCCAAAGAGCCAAATGAACAACGTTTGTTTGCAACTGGTAAAGTTCCTTGTGATTAAAAGTTGATCATCACTGTACAGACCTCTGGAGACGGAGGAATATGGGAAGTAGGAGGGACAAATTTTTCCGTTCGTCATTTGACCAAACCAGCAAACATTTATTTAAAAAACTAAAATATATATGATTCATAAAGTGTAAAAATGTTGCTTAAAATAGATGGGATTTAATATTTTTTGTTTTAAAATTATATTTAAATTGTCTAACACGTGTTGCACAGAGATGCTATGGTGACATCATCTTGGTGTGGGGCAGACAAAGACGGGAGAGGGAAAATGCCCTGTCGCTTGAGATGTAACACCTGGTGAAGAGGGACAAAGCCCTAGACCTTAGATTGGAACCTAAAAGCATTAAAGTATCCTGTATAATAAATATATATATATGTTTACTGGTGTCTTTATCATTAATTGTCGCTTAGGTACATTTTGTTAAAGGTACTACCCTACCAAAGGAATTCACCAAAGATGATGCACCAATGTGTTGCTCGTAGCGCCGAGTTAGCACAAGAACTGTTTCTGAAGCCGCGGCCATGTTATGATGGGAATTGTGAAGAAGACCAGTGGTACACATCTCATAGCTACCGTGGAGGACCAGGAGTTGGAAGTGGTGTTGATTCCGTCACATTGGGTGATCATCAAATGACAGAATACCGTAATTGAAATCATCCATAAAATAACATATTCCTGTTGTGGAAAAGCCTGATGTTTCATGTTTTTTCTAAATATATTTTTGCCATTTGATTTTGGATAACACTAGGGTGTGGGTATTTCACAGGTTCACAGTTTTTTCCTGCTTGTGTGTCACTGGGCATGCAACACAAAGAAGCCCATGCTTTTTTTTGTTTGTTTGCCAATGCTTGTAGATCTTACTCTTCAAACTTGCACTGTGCGGCAAACCCTTTACATGGCCATGTTGGCATTGTGCAAGTGAGAGCACAAGAATAGAGGAAGCCACCTTTCTCCTTTATGGGACCTCAACCATTCTCAAACAAGCATTACCAAATACAATAGGTTTGGCCTTGTAGTGTTACACTTTAGTGTGATGTTCTTGTGTCTAGCTTGGGAGAACAATTAGACAATGGACATTCACTCACTGTAGTAATTAGGATACACATGCTCTTGTTTGTTTTTTGTTTGTATTCAGCATTTTCTACAGTTTTGCCTTTCATGCATGAGATGATCATGTGCAGGGTGATGGGCATCAGCTTTAAATGTAAGGGGGTGGTAATTTCTTTTTTTACACCCCCTTGTCCTAGTTGCACCTGCTTTCCCTCCCCTGTCCTCTCGGTCGCCCTTTGCCTGGAACCCTCTTTCCTAAAGGACATGTCTATATCTCGTGGGAGTCGCTCCTTTGAATTGTCACGTTTTGATAGGTGGAGATTTTTCTGGAGCAGGAGCAGCATGACCAATGAGCGCTGCGGTGCTGAGGCCGCTGTCCAGTTATTGATGTGTCAGAGGTGCTACCTTGCTTTGTCCCCAGTGCTAGCACACAATCAGCCTTCCAGCACCACGCTAACACCTTAGTGCAAGAGTGTGTGTGATGTTTAGCATATGTTTTGTGCTGGAAGGAAACCCTTTCATTACAAAATACTATGCTTAGAATAACTTTTAAACTTTTCCTCCTTTATATGTGTGCTGTACAGTGCAGCATGCATGCAAAGCCGTAAAAGATTGGAGGAATAAAAGCATTTCACCTCGATAATGCCAATGTCAAAATGGTATTAATATTTTAGGCAAACCTGGTTACTTTTTTCTTAGTAGATAGGGTTTTGCATCAAAAACCATTGGTGGTTTCACAGGAACACATATGTACCACCTCATGGGATGCCCCCTTGACGGTAAGTAAAATTAAAGCAGCACTTTGCATTACTTTCAGCGCAAAACTTGTTTCGTGCTGGGAAGTAAATTTTAAATAGACATTTTGCGCCGATTTGTGTCACTTTTGTGGTGCAACATGTTGGTAAATATATCCCATTGCGTTATCAAGTAAAACGCAAATCATAATTTTTATCGCAGGAGCTTGTGATAAGGGCAGATATTTGTCATCCCCTATTTGATCTTGTCATTTAAGAAGGATCGACCTCTTCATTACTCCTTAGTGGGTTACAGGCTACTTCAGCCCTTGTTTTCATGGCTTCTTTAATGAAAGTGGCTACCTTCACTGTTTCCCTTGGATTGATGTCTTTTGAGGATTCAGGTTGCTCCCTGAGACCAGGACACTTGCTCTCCAGACGAGGTCCAGCTTGCAGAGTCTTGCCTTTGTGTGCAGGGGGCAGCAAAAAAGCATAATGAGTTATGTGTTCCATTGCTTCTGTATTGTACAAACAGCTGGGAAGTGTGGATTTCTCCCTTACAAAGGAGGTATGGTCCACTTCCATGCTGTTGGCTTTAGCGCCATAAAGAGACAATCACCTTCTCCTGGCAGCAGCACTAGGTAATTTTGCATTGTTTGGTTGTCTTACAATATGTTAGGCCAAGGCGTGTGTTTCAGATTGGCCAGATTTGCCTCAAGTTTGATCTCTCTTTCCCCTTCTCTTTTTTTCCGTAGCTCTGTCTTTGTTGGAATTACTCTGCTCTGGGCTAGCTCGACATTGAGGTTTGGTGCTTTTTGGACTCGTGTTAGTTATCAGACGTGCGTTCTTGCTGTTTTCGCACATTATTGTGTAGCAGGATGGTGCTCTTCTGATTGTCTATTGGCACATAGCCAATATCTGACACACATTATTGACCCACAGTGCTTTAGTTGTAATGTCACAATTTTCAATTTATTATAGGTGTAGTATTAAATGTATGTAGTAGTACTGCTGGTCCCAATAACAGGATTCATACAGAATCCTTCAACTCATCTAGAAACGCAAATCAATGATGAAATTCCATGAACACCTATGCAGGTCAGTAATTATCTGTGCACTAACAGAGGCATCCTCTGTCGATTTTACAAGCCAGTTATCCTGGCAGCCTGCAACCAGCGCATGCAGTGCTCTGTCTGCTTGCCACTGGATGTACAAAATAGAGAACTTGTCCTGGTGGCGTGTAAAGTACATTATTACATACACTCTGCCTCCTCTCGCATACACTTAGGTGAATCAGTTGAATACATGCTCTGACAAACCAGAACGGTCTCTATAGAGTACTTATCCTCATGATTGTCAAAAACATTAGGGCCCAGATTTCCATCTCTTTGAGTCGTGTTTGCATTATTTTTCTAACTCAAACCAGACATAAAGGTTTCCAGTGGGATTTACTTTCCAACGCAAATTGAATTTAAGTTGGTTAGTAATGTAAAGTTGGCCAATGCACTGCCTGGCGTTAGTTTGCATCTATGGGTTTGTTCCATGGGTGCTGTTGGGTGTTCCCATGCAACCACTCATGGGCTTTGACGCAAACCCCTATCTACAGTGGTTTGCACCAAAATCCTGCACCTCTTCGGGGCATGCGCAATGAGAAGAAATGTTTTAATTTCTCATCGATTTTTCCCCACTTTGCCTGTGTGCTGCATTGTTCAGTACACATACAAAGTGGGAAAAGCCTCAAAGCATATATTTTGCACTTGAAGGGACCCATTTCGGTACACAACCTATGTTACAGATGAAGCGGACTCCCTTGCACTATGGTGCAAAGGCGTCTGCGTTGGCGTGTGGCAGTCTAAAGTGCACCAGCTCAGGGAGAGAGCAGAAGAGCGCCACATCTTAGTAGATATAGTGCTGTTCTGCTCTCTCCCTTTCATGCAATGCAGTGCACCAACTTTACCTACTGCGTTGCATGACTTCTTGATAAATCTGGACCCAGATGCCCTTGGCTTGATCCTCAGTCCCTCCCAGGTGAAATCATGGCATATGTATTTTAACAACTGGTGAGCAGCCCTTGCCCTGGGCTACTATACATCTTGCTCGTCCACTGACCATATAGGTCACATATTCTCACTACCCCAGTTTATGCAATGAGTCATTCCTCTGTTACCCCAACACTTAAAACTGCTTCTAGGCAAGGCAAACCCAAGGTCCACAGCTTAACCTCGAAGGACATTACCACAGCAAAGCCTGCCATTTTGTCCCGTCCTAGAGACCCTAAAAAGCAACTTCCCAGGCCCTGCAAAATCCTCATTGAAATGCAGTGAAAGTAATTATTTAAGCTGGAAATTCGACTGTAGTCTAGTGTCTTGTTACCTACCACACTTGTTAGGTCTCGCCTGAGCCAGCGCATGCGCTGCTCTGGCGAGACTTTTAGTGAGTGGGGTTCAAAAAGCCGACCACAGCTTTTTGTGCGGCCTAGAGCGTGCGGTTACGCGCTCGGTTACGAGCACAGGCGCCATCTGGCTTTCCTGTCTCGTCATGGCTCATTACACCCTTACAGTTACTTTCACTTTCACGGCCGCGCGGCCAATGCTTGTTCTACTTGACATCCATAACTAATCCTGTCAGCAGGCATTAGTATCATAAGCCCATTCAGCCGTCCCACGCAAATGAGGCCTGCAAGCGTGTCTCAGAGGCCACCTGTGTCCTCTGCCTTCTCTGCCAAATGTTTCCCAAAGTGGCAACAGCAGGAACGCGGTATATTATTACTGGAATCAGGAACACGGTTTCCTCAAATGCCGGCGCAGCTCAGAGATTCTTTTAATGCGGCTGCGTCACAAGCCCCGACCTATTTTTGGTCTTTTTTTTCTAGAAGATGGTTTCTCTAAAGAAAGAATAGTTTAAGTAATTTTAGCGAGCAGAGCAGCGATTTGTGTCTGCTTATTAATCTCCTTCACGCACCTGCTTCCGCGGCGCTGCCAGCTCCCGCCCCTCCCCGACATCTCTCAACTTCATTTGGTACAGCCGGCTGCGGAAGATCAAATTAATGTAGTGTATTGGCGGCACAGCTCCGGGGCTGTCACACTGCAGCTCCTTTGCACTTCACACTTTGTGTATGGAGTCATTCGCCGCGGAGTGCATGCCTCGGCCTCCACCATCCACTGGACATAAAACACCACCTTGGCAGCAGACGAAAGCGCTGGAATTCGTGCAGTGGTGGCCACGTGCTCCAGTATAGTGTGCACTGTACATGGAAGGCTCTTTACTGTTGGTATCTGTGTTGATGCGGAGCGATCATCACCAGTCTGTTATGCATGTAAAGTCGAAACACACTGAGCTCGTAGCTAAGGAAGTTGTGTTCCACAAGCAGTGCAGCAGGGGTGAGTTCTAGAATGTTCAGGGCTGGTGCCTCTGTGCTGTGCTGGGCTCCAAGCTCCTCACATTGTGTCCACGTGTTCCGAAATTCTCACACTGTCAGCGTGCCCCAAGTTTTCCACACTGTCAATCCCCAGCCACCAAGCTTTTCGCATGGTCTCTTTATGAGCCCCAAACCACTCATATTATCTTTCCTAGGGCTCAGTTCTCCCTATATGATACCTCACAACATTCACAGCACCTTGGTCAGCAAGAGTTCAGGATACAGTCTCATTCCTGGCGCCTTTAGACCGGAGAATCACAATTTGTTTTACCCATAAATTATGCTATTTTGTCTTCCTGCACATATTATAAGCCCCCGTGTTCAAAGCATCACTTCTGGTGTGATGTCATACTTGTTGAATTGTAGCCTTATTTTGATGCATAGCCTAAGTTGTGCTGTACTCACCTCTCAGCTCTAAAGCAGTCTTTCAGATGACTGTTGCTCAGCGTCAGAGCTTCAGAACTGCTTCTGAAGTCTGTAGCAAACAGCATTGAAGCAGGTGAAGAAGGGAGGCTAGCGAGTGAGGGACCCCTAGAATGTGTCACCCACCAAAGATGGGTGAGTAGCAAGCTATGGCACACACTGTTCATAAGTTACAAGCTCCTTGCATTCTCCAATATCTTCAACTCTTCTTTTCAGCTGTTCCACTCTGTCCATGCACCCCAAAAGCCAGACAGTGTCTGCCCACATGTCTATCAATGTGAGCCCGTGTGTCCCATGCTCTTCACGACAACATCACTCAGGGGCACCACAACATCACTCAGCGCCACCACAACATCACTCAGCGCAACTACAGCAACACTCAGCACCACCACAGCGTCACTCAAGCACACAACAATATCGCTCATGGCCACAACAGCATCACTCAGCGCCACCACAGCATCACTCTACGCAACCACAGCAACACTCAGCCCCACCACAGCATCACTCGGCAACACCACAGCATCACTCAGCAACACCACAACATCACTCAGCACCACCACAACATCACTCAGCACCACCACAGCATCACTCAGGGACAACAATATCACTCAGCGGCACCACAGCATCAGTCAGCACCACCACAGCGTCACTCAGCACCACCACAACATCACTCAGGGCCAGCACAGCATCGCTCAACACCACCACAGCATCAGTCAGCACCACCACATCATCACTCGGCACCACCACAGCATCACTCGGCACCACCACAGCATCACTCGGCACCACCACAGCATCACTCGGCACCACCACAGCATCACTCAGGGCCACCACAGCATCACTCACCTTCAGCACAACATCACTCAGCACCACCACAGCATCACTCAGGAACACCACAGCATCACTCAGTGCCACCACAGCATCACTCTGCAGCACCACAGCATCAATCAGCGTCACCACAGCATCAGTCAGCAACACCACAACATCACTCAGGTCCACCACAGCATCACTCAGGGCCAGCACAGGATCACTCAACGCCACCACAGCGTCACTCAGCACCACCACAGCGTCACTCAGCACCACCACAGCATCACTCAGGACCACCACAGCATCAGTCAGCACCACCACATCATCACTCAGCACCACCACAACATCACTCAGGGCCACCACAGGATCACTCACCTTCACCACAGCATCACTCAGCACCACCACAGCATCACTCATGAACACCACAGCATCACTAGGCTCTACCACAGCATCACTGCAGCGCCACAGCATCACGACAGCATCAGTCAGCATCACAACAGCATCAGTCAGCACCACCACAGCATCACTCAGGGCCACCGCAGCATCACTCAGGGCCACCACAGCATCACTCAGGGCCACCACAGCATCACTCAGGGCCACCACAGCATCACTCAGGGCCACCACACCATCACTCAGGGCCACCACACCATCACTCGGGGCCAGCACAGCATCACTCAGGGCCAGCACAGCATCACTCAGGGCCAGCACCGCATCACTCAGGGCCAGCACAGCATCACTCAGGGCCAGCACAGCATCACTCAACGCCACCACAGCATAACTCAGGGCCAGCACAGCATCACTCAACGACACCACAGCATCACTCAGTGCTTCTTACACTTTTAAATTACAACTTCTCAACATGCTGCACAGCAGCCACACTTCTCTAGAGCACAGCTTAGAAACATTGGCAAAGTCAATAGCTCTACCTAAACACTTATAAGGCCCCCCAATGCATAGCCAATAGGTCTCGCCTTTGGGACATTATAAATGTTTAGTTATCCAGCACAATATCCTTGATTAAACAACATCAAGTGTTGCATGGCTATTCACTTATAAGGTCCCAAAAGCGAGACCTATTGGCTATGCTAATGCTTGTTTTTCTTGTTCTCAGTCGTTCGTGATGGCCATTCGGCCATAGCATAGAGTCTTGTAAACTGACTCATTTGTTCGTCTTGCTAATCCTGTTTGGCAAGAATGTTTGTGACCAAGGGACCCTGGCTGCCAGTAACCAGTTCAGATGATTCAAATAATGGGTTCACTCATGGGCAATTGAAAAAGAGCAAAACAGAGTAAAATAGGGTGAGCCCAGATCTAGTAAACGTGAAATTTTCAATTTAAGTAAATGCACACAACCTAAAAGGTAAATGAATAATAAATAATTATAATATAATCACAGAGGTGAATTAAATAAACAGTGGACTTTTAAATCACAAAGAATTTTGAACAGCACAGTGTAAATAGTGATATGACGCAGTGAATAATTGGTGAGACACGGGTGCAGTGCAAGAATTCAGAAAATAAAATCAATCAAGAGAATAGGCTGCAATTGAAAGACAGTGTACAAGAGAAACACAATCAACTGAAACGTTTAAATTCTGGTGAATAGTAATGCAATCAACTTGGGGAGGCCATATTAAAATATTAATTTGATGTTTCAACTCCTATGGTTATCTTTACCAGGGTCATCACCAGGAAAAATAAGACATTTAAGAGAAAGTAACCTATAAAGAAGTAAGAAAAGAAAAAGACACAAATCACCAAAGTGTGCAAAGAAAAACTAAAAAAGAAGAATCAAAATACAGCCAGGCTTACCAAAAGCTTCAGCTAAAGAAGTACCAAAGTTGGTTAAGAGAAGAAATATATATTTCTCACCCACAAAAGACCAGGTACACCTATAAACATTAGAAAAATGAAGGACGGTTGAACAGACCACCTAAAAAGCCCAAATCGACAGTGTGAGAGGCACACACATTGATAAGGCTACCTGAAAAAGTAAGCGACAAATTTCTTCATAAGGCCACCCGTCGAGGACAGGGATTCACAAATCTGGGAAAACACCACAAAAGCTTGTAAATTAAACAAAACTCAATCAACAAAGCCAAAATGTTCAAAGGTAAGAAAGAAATTCAAAGACTTAGAAAATGTGGCTGCAGCAACTAGGCAGGCCTAACATCACTGTAACATGCTGTCTCAGGATGCACACTGGCAAAACAGACGGAACTCCAATAGCCGACTGCTTATGAGAAAACGCTGAGTAGCCCAGACGGGAACAATTAGAGTGGTAGCCTGCCCAGTAGTGTAGCTAGGTGGTGGAAGGCGGTCTGCCCCGAGCAACACTGTTTTTAGGGGCAATGGGAGTCATGTCTGTCGACTACCACCATCCCCTTGGCCCCAAGAACAAGACGTCCATCTGCCGCCGCCACACCCCCCTCCCACGCTCTTACCTGCACCCGGGTGGCAAACTTAGGGGCCACCCCACGTGGCAGTACGTCTAGCTACGCCACTGAGCCTGCCTGGAAAGAATGCTGCTTATGGGCTGTGAAATGTTAGAACTCAACGGAGGATAGATCTACATGAAAAATTGTGTAAACAGGAATGCTGCAAAAAGGAGATGCAAGCGTCAGCCAGGGCATAAGACCCAAGGGTGTGCCGACCATCCAGGAGGTATCTCGGCATGTGAGGAGCCTAAAGAAATATATGCGCATGTGAGACATCATGAACTGCTAGGGACGTAGGGATTTACAAAGAGAAACTGGGAAGTCCTCAATCTACCCAGAAGAAAGAGCCAGAACAAGCATTTGCAATGCACTAGGTTTCGCATTTACGAGAGTTTAAGCTATTGGCATTGTAAATGACCATGCCTTTTATTTTTGTTTAAAAACCAACACATAAACAAAAGGCATTGTCATTTACAATGCCAATAGCTCAAACTCGCAAATGCGAGACTTATTGCATTGCAAATGCTTGTTTTTTTATATATCAGTGTGGTGCAGTCTTTTCAGGAGGAGACTTCGAAATGCATATCCTGTTCTTTATTTGCACGGGGGCTGGTAGTTAAGTGCGCAGAACGATTCTACACTGACAAGCATTCTGAATTATTTTTTTTGCAGTCCGTATCTTTCTATCTAAACAGCATATGTACTAATTTTCGACTGGTAGTTGTTTTTTTTTAATGACCTAAGTATAGCCCAGTTCTTCTGCAACCGATCAACTGACAGGTTTTTGTCTGTGAGGCAGCAATTATTTTCGGAATTATAAGTTCCTCTGCTCTTTGACCGAAAGAAAGCCCGTGGAGCATCTGATTGATTGTTAACAACAGAAACTCCGACTCTTCCTGGAGATAAGTGCTAAGAAGCAAAAGACAGACACTTCTGGATAAAATAATTCCAACCTACTGAGAGCAGAGTTTCCAAATTCAGCATTGCGTGCTAGCTGCTGGCATTAAAACACAGAGATAGCTCAGAGAAGCGGCCGACATTGGGTAAGCAGTGTCCCACCAGTGGTGCAAGCAAAGCGGGTGCCGTTGCAAGAAAGCATGTCGTGCCTGCAGTAGGGGAAGCTCATTAAAGAAAATAGTGCTCACAGGCTTTTAATAACACATACCGTGTAACAACGGAAGTAAAAAGGCCAGTCCTCATGGGAGGTTACAAATGAAGACAAAGCGGTAATAAGGAGGGACAAACAAGCCTATTAACGAATCAGAAGCCAGCATTTACCAAGGACAATGACACAAGCCAATTAAAAATATGGGCGGAGAGTGGGCGGAGCTTCACGTCCCTCCCAGATCCGCTATTGTTAGCGACAGTGATTCTTTGATGCACCCTTTGTAACTGTCTCGTTGATTTGTATTTGACGCCTGTACATCCGGTTCATCTGTAATTGGGCACCCTTTGTAACTGTTTCGTTGATTTGTATTTGACGCCTGTACATCCCTGATCATCTTTTATTGTGAAGCGCTCTGATATCCCTTGGGATCTTGTTCGCGCTATATAAAACTTTATAAATAAATAAATACCTAAATAAAGCCTGCCTCACAGAGCAGGCGCTGCCCAGGCTCGACCTAAAAAGGATAACTAAAACGACGACAAACATTCCTCTCACAGCATGACAGGGTCGATAAAAAGGAGTAATCCCATAGCGAAAGAAAGAGAAAAACGTAACGGAATAATTGCTGCTTAATGCTAAATGTACAAAAAGATTAGCGTAAAGAAGAATTTCAAACGCAAGCTTCAAACAAAAAATATGTGACAAAAGGGGAAAAAAGAGAGGAAATCACATCGTCGATGTAACTATAAATCAATGTAGGACAAGACTGCAAAAGTATGTAATAAATGAGCGACATAACATCATCAATCAATCAATCAGGGGTTTGTTGAAGCGCGACTACTCACCCGTAAGGGTCTCAAGGAGCTAGGGGTGGGGGGGGGGTGCAGGGTCCATTCCATCAAGGAGGGGGTCTGTCGAAGAGCCAGGTCTTGAGGTTTCTTGCGAAGATGGGGAGCGATGTCTGTCTGAGGTGGAGCGGAAGGGCGTTCCATGCCTTGGCCGCGAGGAAGGAGAAGGAGCGGCCTCCCGATCTGGTCTTTCTGGTGCGGGGGACCACGGCGTAGGAGAGCTGGGCTGATCGTAGGGTCCTTTGGGGTGCGTGGAATTTGAGTCGGCTGTTCAGGTATGCTGGTCCGGTGCCGTGGAGGGCCTTGTGTGCGTGGGTGAGTATCTTGAAAGTGATTCTCGCCTCGACGGGGAGCCAGTGGATGTGCGCAGGTGCTGGGAGATGTGGCAGTGTTTTGACAGGTTGAGGACTAGTCTTGCGGCGGCGTTCTGGATGTTCTGTAGCTTGCGGGTGAGGTTTTTGTTTATTCCGGCGTAGAGTGCGTTGCCGTAGTCGAGTCTGCTGGTGACCAGGGCGTGAGTGACGGTCTTTCGGTGTTCGAGGGGGATCCATTTGAAGGTCTTACGAAGGAGGCGGAGGGTGTGGAAGCAGGAAGACGAGACAGAGTTGATTTGGCGGTCCATTTTGAGCTCGGAGTCCAGGATGATTCCCAGGTTGCGTGCGTGGTCCGTGGGGGATGGCGGGTTTCCGAGGGCGGGGGGCCACCAGGTGTCGCTCCAGGCGTCGGGGTTTGGGCCCATGATGAGTACTTCTGTTTTATTGGTGTTTAGTTGCAGGCAGCTGTTTTTCATCCATTTGGCGACGGCTTCCATGCCTTCTCGAAAGTTGTGTCTGGCGGTGTTGGGCTCGTTGGATAGGGAGAGGATGAGTTGGGTGTCGTCTGCGTATGACACGATGTTGAGTCCGTAGGTTCTGACGATGGGGGCGAGTGGAGGCATGTAGACGTTGAAAAGCGTCGGGCTGAGGGAGGAGCCCTGGGGGACTCCGCAGGTGGTAGGTGTAGGGTCCGAGAGGAAAGGGGGGAGTCTGACCCGCTGCGTCCTGCCAGAGAGGAAGGAGCGGATCCAGTCGAGGGCCTTGTCCTGGATTCCTGCGTCGTAGAGTCTGCGTATTAGGGTGCGGTGGGAGACTGTGTCGAATGCCGCTGAGAGGTCGAGGAGGATGAGGGCTACTGTCTCTCCTTTGTCCAGTAGGGTGCGGATGTCGTCTGTTGCGGCGAGGAGGGCGGTTTCCGTGCTGTGGTTTTTTCTGAAGCCGGACTGGGAGGAGTCGAGGATGTTGTGTTTTTCAATGAATGTGGCGAGTTGGCTGTTGATGGCTTTCTCGATGACTTTCGCTGGGAACGGGAGCAGGGAGATGGGTCTGTAGTTTTTGAGGTCGGTGGGGTCCGCCGAGGGTTTCTTCAGGAGGGGGTTGACCTCTACGTGTTTCCAGTCGTCGGGGAACGAGGCAGTCGCCAGGGAGCGGTTGATGGTGTGGCGGAGCATGGGTGCGATGGTGTCGGCGGCTCTGTTGAAGATGTGGTGGGGGCAGGGGTCCGTGGGGGCCCCTGAGTGGATTGACTTCATTGTCTTCAGTGTGTCTTCGGTGGTGAGGGCTGTCCAGTTGTCAATCGCTGGTTTCCGGGCGTCGGGGGTGGTTGGTGAGGGTTCAGTGTTGGTTGTCTTCGTCGAAGTTGTCGTAGATGCTCTTGATTTTGTGGTGGAAAAAGGTGCTCAGTTTGTCGCAGAGGTCTTGTGAGGGAGGGAGGGATGTCGGTAGACTCGCTGGTGGGTTGGGCGAACTCCTTGATGATGCTGAAGAGTTCCTTCTTGTTGTGCACGTGGGTGGAGATTCTGTCTTCAATCGCTTTTTTCCTCGTTTCTCTGATGAGTTGATGGTGGGCGTTGGTGGCGGCTCTGAAGTTGTTGTGGGCTTCGGTGTTCCTCCAGGCCTTTTCGAGGCGGCGGCAAGTGCGTCTGGACTCTCGAAGTTCGGTGGTAAACCATCTGGCTTTCTTGGCGCGGGTATTGTTGTTTTTCTTGAGGGGGGCTAGGGTGTTGGCGCTGTCCGAGATCCATCTATGCAGGGTTCGGGCTCCGGTGTTGAGGTCGTCGTATTCCGCGATGGTAGGGGTGGAATTGTTGAGTGAGGAGGTGAGCTGGTCGTCGGTGATTTTGGTCCAGTTTCTTCGTGGAAGCAGGTGCTGGTGTCTGTGGATGGTGGGTGTTCTGAAGGTGAAGTGGACGCAGCGATGGTCGGTCCATGGGAGTTAGGTGGTGAGGCTGAAGGTGATGGAGTTTCCTGTAGTGAAGAGGGGGTCGAGGGTGTGTCCTGCTGAGTGAGTGGGCTCGGTCACGATCTGGCGTAGTCCAATGTTGTGGAGGTTGTCCAGGAGGGATGTGGTGTTGGGGTCCAGTTGGTTGTCGAGGTGGAAGTTGAGGTCTCCCAGCAGGGTGTAGGTGGTGGATGCAATGGCCTGCGGGGAGATGATGTCCGTGATGGAGTTGGCGAAAGGTCCGCGGGGTCCAGGGTGTTGGTAGATGAGGGTTCCATGGAGGGTGGGGCTGGCCAGTATTTTGAAGTTAAGGTGTTCCATCAGTTCTGTGGGCTCGTCGGGGAGTGTGCTCAGGCGGAGGCTGGATTTGTGGATGATGGCGATTCCTCCTCCCGGGCGGGTGGGGCGGTCCTTCCTGGAGATCTCGTATCCTTGGGGGATGGCGATGTCCGGTCCCGAGGTGGTGTTGGTCCAGGTTTCGGTGAAGAACGCTACGTCCGGGTGGTGCTGTCGAGGAGGTCCCAGATTTCGGTGGCGTGTTTGTGGAGGGATCAGACGTTGAGGAGGATGCATTGCAGGGTCTTTGGTTCGGTTGTGTTCTTGCGGGCGGGTTGCGCTGGGTCCGTGTTCTTCGCGGTGCTGCAGGAGTGCTGGCAGCGGTGACAGCTGAAGGGTCCGTGGGTGTCGGCTGGTGATGCTAGCTTGCAGTTGTTGTTGCGGCCTGGGTTGAGTCGTGGAGTGCCGCTGGCATGTAACAGTGTATAATGATAAGTAGAATTATATACAAAGGGAGACTCGAATTATGAATTAACGAGATCCCCAAAGTCAAATGACAAAAAATATTAAATCACAGTCCTTGTGGAAAAGTCCCAACATCACTATCTAAAGGTAGATCATGTCTGCATTGTCTCATTGTTGATATTAAGGCCCGTGGAAGCAGATTGTAGACAATCAATGCATCTGCATTCCAATGTCATGAGAGTTCAGGAAATGTTAGTGGCATTGGTGCTCTTCTGTACTTGTTCGATTACTTGCCATTTGATATCTTGTGCATTGTGGCCCATTTGTAGATAATGTTCAATTAGCGGAGCAGTCGTAGTTCCACAGCGTACTCTACTTTCATTGAAGAGACTAACACCTCCCCGCACATTAACTCTATGCTGCTCAATTGCAGATCGGCTGTGAAACATGCTGCTGACATTCCTGCACTCATATTAGCGCAAGATTTGGACCTACTGATTCTCACGGAAACATGGCTCAACGATGCCTCCTCCCCTGTTCTCAACATTCTAGTACCGCCTGACTATGCCATTATCCGATGTGATTGGCCAGGGAAAATGGGGGGTGGCATTGCCTGCATTCATCGTTCCAGCCTAACCATAAAGCAGTCTCAGAAGGCTCCACCATCTTCCTGTGAGCTACAAATGACAGAAATTTGGAATAAGGGCAAGATTATCTGTGTGCTCCACACGATTTACCATCCTCCTGGTGACAATCTGATCTTCATAGAGCAAATCATGGAACTCATTAGCTCTTGTTCTGATCAACCATACCATATCTTCCTTGGAGACTTTAACCTCCATTGGAATGACACAATTGATCCCTTAGTCAGCTCCTTTAAGACTTTCCTCTCCGATCTCAACTTCTCTCAGTTATGTAAGGGACCCACCCACAACAAAGGTGCCACCCTTGACCTCATTATTGCTAGAGACAATCTCATTCAAATGAAGGACATACTACCTTGCGACTGGTCGGATCATCATCAAATTGCCTTCCACATACTGAAAAAGACCACTAGCAGAAAGGGACAACCTCTTAAAGCGAAACAATGGTCTCGCAACATGAGACGTCAACATCAATGCTCTTACTTCCATCACCATGAATAGACTTCAGCCTCCCCCTAACATGACTAACCTGGATGATCTTTCTGACCTTTACATTAGCACTGTGACTAATATCTTTGACACCGCTGCGCCGAAACAATTTAAAAGGATTCCTCTCAAACAATCTAAACCTTGGTTTAATGGTTCCCTAAATGACGAACGCCGCAAACTTAGGCTTTTAGAGAGGTCCTGGAGAAACGAGCCGTCCACCTCAAGCCTCTATCAGCTAAGGAAAATGAGAAGCGATTACAATAAAAAAATCCGCACTGCTAAAACTAACCATTTCAGGGCGCTACTGGACGGCGCCAAAAACAGACCCAAGATGCTATTCGAAATCTTAAAACAACAAGCAAACCACACTTCCAACCTAAACCTGTCCTCCGGGACTCCACTTCCTAGCGGGGAGGACTTCACAGTGCACTTCTCCAAAAAAACTAGGAAAATTGAACTGGAGCTCCAACCTGTCACTCCCTTGGTGCCGCCTCTAAACCTCGCCACATCTCCAGAGGAGCTGGTGGTTCCTTCGGCAGTCTCCTTTTTCCTCGACTATTCTCCCAAAAATTACGCCTCTTGGAATTCCTTTATCCTGCCAGATTACACAGAAATACTCCACGAGATGGCAACTCTAAAACCGGCCAATCACTTCAATGATCCACTTCCTGCTAAATTTTTTAAAGACCTCACTTGGCCATTCTACCTCTTTGGTCGCGGATTATTCATGAATCTCTACTGCAGGGGAACATCCCTGATTGCCTCAAAATCGGGCAAGTCACTCCCATCCCTAAGAAGCCTAACTTGGATTTATCTGATCCCAACAACTTCAGACCTATCACAAACATCATGACTTTAGCCAAACTTTTCGAGAAATGCGTCCACAAGCAGCTATGCAACCATATAGAGAAATTTCAATTACTGGACCTCTATCAATCCGGTTTCAGAGCAGGGCATAGTACTGAAACTGCACTCATGCACATTGTGGATGACGCTCTGAAATCCCTTGATCATAATGTCCCTTGTCTTCTGATCCTTCTGGACCTGTCTTCTGCTTTCGACACCATCAAACATGAAACCTTGATTAATCTTCTACAACATAGGATGGGTTTAGCGGGACCGGTCCTAAAGTGGTTTACCTCTTTCTTACACAACCGCACTCAAAGGATTAAACTCAACCAGTCCCTTGCTTCCAGTACCCAGGTCAGGATTGGAGTTCCACAAGGATCCGCACTCTCGCCCACGCTCTTCAACCTTTTTATGGAGCCACTCACTGTCATTCTAAACCAGTCTAACATTCATTACCACATGTAGGCGGATGACACGCAACTTTACTTGAAAATCTCCTCTATAGATGACATTAAAACTTTAAATGAGGCTCTTTCGCAAACTCAACAATGGTTAGCTCAGAACCATCTTTTATTGAATACCCTCAAAACTGAATTCCTGCTGATTGCCCCCCACAATCGCCCTGCACCTACCCTGGACTGGCTAAAGCAACTCACAGCCCTTAACTGCACCCCTCACGTGGTTGATTCCGCGAAATCATTAGGCATTACCTTGGACAAACTACTCAATATGCAAGCTCACATCAGTGCCACTATTAGGGGTGCCAACTTTCATCTTAACACCCTCAAGAAAATCAAACCTTTCCTTCCGACCGAAGACATACAACCTGCAGTACAATCCCTGGTGATCTCACGTCTTGAATATGGGCTGGTGACCCTTGCGGGGCTGCCTAAAGTGAGCTTGGCCCCCCTCAGAGCCACTCTCAACACATCGGCCAGGCTCATCACAGGCTCCAAAAAGCACGATCACATTACACCTGACCTTGTGCAGCTTAACTGGCTGTCTATTGAAGCGAGGATTCGTTTTAAAATAGCCTGCCTCACGCATAAAGCCTTGCATTATAACACTCTGGCCTATCTGGCGAACAAGCTCGTTCTTTCTGGCTCGAGTTGAAACTTAAGAAGTACGTCCACACTTCTCTTGAAACCTCCCAAATTTAAGAAGAAAACTACGTACAAACGTGCTTTCTCCAGCCTTGCACCTAGAATTTGGAACGCTCTTCCTACAGAGATTAGAGCCAATCCTTCCACTGCCTATTTCAAGAAACAGGCCAAATTGATTTTCTTGAATGATCATTAACTGCATCATCGTGTTCTCTTGTATGTCCCCGTGTTGACAGACCTGACATTCTTCCCAACTTGGCGTTCTCCATTTATTTCATGTTTGGTGGTTAATTGTTATTTTACCCTAGGAGAAATGTAACTAGTGTGGCCCACTACCGGTCCCGGATCTTGATTGTGTATTTCTTGTGGTGTCACTGTGCTGACCTCTATTGTACAGAGTGTATTCATGCTTTCGCCGTTTGTACAGCGTCTGATGCCCGCAAGGGTCATGTTCATGCTTTATAAAACTTTCTAAATAAATAAATTCTCTTTTGTTGGAGAATCCTGCAGCCAATCCATTGAGTGGTCATTCCAACATAAATTTTGCTGCTGGCCGCAGGGGCACCAAATGACATAGATCACGTTTGAATAATTACTGTTCGTATGACAGGGTAGTATGACATTTGTCTTTGGGGATCTGGTTAATTCAAAATTTGAGTCTCCCTTTGTATATAATTTTACCTATTGTACACGGTTGCGTAATGTTATGTTGCTCATTTATTACATAATTTTGCCATCTTGTTCTACATTGATTGTTGGTTACACTGATTATGTGATTTCCTCTCCTTTTTCCCCTTTTGTCATATTCTTTTTCTTTCAACCTTTTGTTTGATTTTTTTTTACGCAAATATGTTTGTACATTATTTAGCATTATGCAGCAATTATTCTGATATGCTTTTGTCTTTTACTTTCAGTATGGGATTACTCCTTTTTATATACCCGTTAGGTATGTTTATGGCGTTATTTCAGTTATCCTTTTCCTGGCTCTTTCTTATGGGAAGGTTGAGGACTTCCCTTCCCAGCTTTCGTTTGTAATTACCTATGTCCCTAGCAGTGCATGCCATCTCACACACGCGTATGTTTCTTTAGGCTCCTCCCAGGCCGCGATACCTCCTGGACAGTCGGCACCCCCTTGGTTTTATGCCCTGGCTGACATTTGCATCTCCTTGTTACAGTGACTCTGTTTGCAATTTCCATGTACAATTACCCTCCGTTGAATTCTAACCTCTCAGGGCCTCGCGAGCAGCATGCTTCCCAGGCAGGCTCCCTCTTTAATCGTTCCTGTCTGGTATGGTATACTCCATGTTTTTTCATACGCAGTCGGCTATTGGAGTTCCGTCTGTTTTGCCGGTGTGCATCCTGAACCGGCCTTTTACAGTGATGTTAGGCCTGCTAGCTGCTGCAGTCATTTTTTGAAAAGTTTTGAATTTCTTTCTTACTTTTCAACATTTTGGCTGTGTTTATTGTGTTTCATTTAATTTACTAGCTTTGGTGGTGATTTCCAAGATTTGTGAATCCCTGTCCACGACAGGTGACCTTATCTAGTAATTCTCTGCTTACATTATCTCATGTAGCCTTATCAATGTGTCTACCTCTCAGACTACCAGTTTGGGTTTTCTAGGTGGTCTGCTCAATCATCCTTCATTTTTCTAATCTCTATAGGTGTAGCTGGTCTTTCTTGGCCGAGAAATATATATTTCTTATTTTAACCAACTTTGGTGCTTCTTTAGCTGAAGCTTTCTGGAGAGCCTGGCAGTATTTTGATTCTTCTCTTTTATGTTTTCTTTGTACACTTTTGGTGATTTGTGTCTTTCTTTTCTTATTTTTTTTTTTAGGTTGCTTTCTCTTAAATGTCTTATTGACAACTGGTCCTGATGATGACCCTGGTCAAGTTTACCATAGCACATAACAAAAGAAATAAGCGAACCTGAAGGTGCCTCACGCGTGTCTTAAATGCCGTTGCAGGAAAGCATGTCGTGTCTGCAGTAGGACAAAATAATTAAAGAAAATGGTGCTCACAGACTAAATAAACATACTGTGTAACCACACAAGTAAAAAGTCCAGTCCTCATGGGAGGTTACAAATGCAGACAAGGCATTACTAAGGCGGGACTAACAAGCCTATTAACGAATCAGAAGCAACCATTTAGAAAGGACAGTCAAAGGAGCCAATTGAAAAGAAGGGCAGAGAGTGGGTGGAGCTTCAAGTCCATACCTGAATACAGCGTGCCTCGTAGAGCAGCTCATGCAGTGCCCAGGCTCGACCTAACAATCCAGCTTTAAGTGCCAGGCCAGGTCCTCCTTGAACCAGAACACAAGCAACCCAGGACCGGTTTCGCTCTTCTTAGAGCTCATCAGTTGGGTATTTCTTGGCTCCTCTGGCACAGTGTACATGGGACCCACATCTGGGTATACCTGTCCCACTTAGGGCAACACACTCAAGTATACAAAAAGTGATGGATGGAGTCCTTTAATTAAATCACAGCCACTGGTAATTACTCGGGCTGCATCCCAGTCCATTGTTATTTTGCACACAATGCTGCCTCGGTTTGGAGTTGGGAGGTGTGCATGCTGCAGTACACAGGCTACAATCTCAACAGTTTGGGTGGACTGCACCCTGCCAAGGTAGCTCATCGGGTTAAGATACCTGCTTTGGAGACCCGTGTGCTCATTGCACAGTATAGGCTGCAATCCTAGACAGGAGTTCCTCTTTTACACAAGCACCTTTACTCTTTTCTGAGGGCACACTGGCTGCAGAAATTGCCAGTTATTGTATTTTTCCATCTCTCCCATCCAAAAAGGTCAATGTGTGTCAAATGACCAAAGCTTGTTTTTGTTTACCCCACAATGCCCTCTGCTTGAACATTCAAAGGTTACTGGAGTGGGAGAAGTGAGGCAGGGGTGACTGGGTGGCAATCATTAACTGCCCGCAAAAGACTGCTGCCAGGAGAGACATCCTGTGCTTGACTAAGCCTCTCTTCCCTGTGTGTACTGAGACATCCATCCTGTGACTGTCCCAGAAGAGACCCCTGGGTAACAGACAGGACAAATAGAGTCAACACTGTGACTACCACCTACAAGAGACTCAACACTGTGACTACCACCTACAAGAGACTCCCACCACTGGAGAGACATCCAGCCTGTGACTGTCCCAGAAGAGACCCCTGGGCAACAGACAGGACAAATAGAGTCCACAAGTGCCTACAAGAGACTGCCGCTACTAGAGAAGGCAGAGGGATTTCCACTCTGTGATTGCCCCAGAAGAGACCTCTCAGCAAGAGAGCGGACAGACGGAGTCCAGACTGTGACTGCAGCCTATGAGAGACTCCCGCCATTGGAGAAGTCTGAGAGACATCTAGCCTGTGACTGTCCCAGAAGAGACCCCTCAGCAAGAGAGAAGATAGACTAAGCCCAGACTGTGGCTGTCGCCTACGAGAGGCTTCCGCCACCAGAGAAGGCAGAGGAATTTCCAGTCTGTGATTGTAAGAGACCTCTCAGCACGAGAGCGGACAGACGGAGTCCAGACTGTGACTGCCTCTTACGAGAGACTCCCTCCATTAGAGAAAGCAGATGAATTTCCAGTGTGATTGTGCCAGAAGAGACCGCTCAGCAAAAGATCGGACAGACGGAGTCCAGACTGTGACTGCCTCTTACGAGAGACTCCCTCCATTAGAGAAAGCAGATGAATTTCCAGTGTGATTGTGCCAGAAGAGACCGCTCAGCAAAAGATCGGACAGACGGAGTCCAGACTGTGACTGCCGCCTACAAGAGACTGCTGGCATTAGAGAACACCTTCCAGTTTGTGACAGCAAAAAAATCAGACCCCTTGTGGGAAAGAGAGTAGCGTGCCCTCTAATACTCTGTTCCTAGAGGTTACAGATGGTGTCAATACTCCTCTGCTAACCATAACTCAAACCCAGAGCAACCAGTTCTCTATAATTAATTCTATGGGAAATATAAATACTTTTAATTTTGAAAACAAAACTGTACTTTTTAGAATCTGAAGTAAAAAACCAACGTAAAAGACTAATAAAACAGCAGTAGGAAATATGCATGCAAAGAGCTCCTTCAGACTGAAAATAATATATTATGGTCCATTCAATCAGCACTCATAAACTAAAAGGTCTCTCCGCTCTCACTTAGCAAGTATAATTATTAAACTCAGTGTCACTTATTTTATCCATTCTGAAATGACAAAAAGCTGAGCCGGTGCTCGTGGAATCTTGGGCCTGGCTGGCAGAAGCAGGTCTCTGCAGCAGGAGCACAGCCTACCGACCTAGCCAACAAGTTATAAGGTTAAACGGGGCAAAGGAAAATGTACATCCTGTTACATAAACCCTGGTCAGGTTTTTATGGTTGGCAGGCGAGGGTAGGTGCAACTGATACACACCTCCGAAGGCCAATGTAATCCTTTGAGACGCCAGTCTTTACCCCCGTTGAAGCATCCCCTTACATTGATTAGGGTTGGATATATACATTGAAGTGGTTTTGGTTGACTGTACCAGACGAGACGACCACAAAAACCTGACTAAGGTTTATGTAACAGGGTGTACATTTTCTTTTGCCCCCTGTTTACCTTTCTAAATATTCCACCTTTTGTCGGTCCTGATGAAACGCCAAAGATCCATTATGGACTATTAGGGCGTGAAACTTGTCGACCCCATGACCTTTCTCACTCACTCACTTTTCATAAGTAGAACTAACCCTCCTTATTAGTGGAAGGTCAGACAGTTCTTTTCTGTTTTTAACCATACCGAACGGATCCAAGAATAAAATACTATTAGGGGAACCGTTACAATATTTTTAATTCACCTTCACACAGATCCCACACACCCGCACTCACCACTACGGCGTTTCTCTTAAAAAGATCTCCGTTAAAGAGCCCTCTAGCGGGGCCCGTGGGGGACTGCAGCGCCAACCCCACGAGGAGCAAAAACGCCCTATGATGAAGCATGACACCTTAACCGGTGTGTGAGGGCAACTCTTCAAATTTGAGGAATTTCCCTCGTTTATCCTATCCAACCCGACACTTGTCTATCTCAGATGAGTGATTCTCTACTTCTTTCCACTCTCTACATATTTCACAACAAAGTTGTCTGGAATCTTACTATAGGAACAGTTACCCTTCAGTGGATTCATTGTATGACCTTGGGAGCATGAGTACTGGACCTCCTTTTCAAGCCCCCCCCTCCCCTCTTTTTGTACTTAGATCTGACTTTGAATGCCTGAGGAGGCGGGTCACAGAAGCGTGGAGTACTACAGGAGTACTCTTTTACGTTCTACTGCAAGTCTATTGCTAAAAGTGCAAAAGAGGGCACAGCCCTTTCTATTTGTTCTAATTGTATCTGAATATCCCCATTTTAAATGTTTTGGGGACAATTCACAAAGGCCTGCAAGGGTACATAAGAGTACTGCATGGATACTACTTTACGTACTCCAAAATGCCTTTGTGAAGATCAATCAATCAGGGGTTTGTAAAGCGCACTACTCACCCGTGAGGGTCTCAAGGCGCTGGGGGAGGGGGGGAGCAGCTTAGTTTTGTGAATGTGGCTCTGATTAATCTTTCAAGTAACCAGAAGCATTTGCTGAATAAACCTTCATTGGTGCCTGGTGTCCAGGAGCCAGTGTACGTCATCTCTCCTCCGAGGCCCTGCTCTGCCCCTTCACTGCACCCCTACTTCATTATCCATCTGCAGGCTGGATTACTGCTTTAGTTCTGTTTCTGCCAGTACTTAATATTTCCCCACTCTACAGTCTGCCTATGCTCATCCCTCTTCGACAGGCTGTATGCTGTTCTGTATCAGGCGGGACCTGCATACACCACTATTCGCCCATTGAGAAGACTTGCCAACCATGATTTGCTGGTTTATGATGGGCAGTTCTTTTTATCTGCTGTCAATGTGCCTAGTTATGTGGACACAGTATACGCCAAGGCACGGCATTGCACTACTCACACGATAAGCTATGGACTTAAAACCTACATAGGAGGGTCGACTTGCCCACCTGGGCTGCAAACGCCCAATCACCATAAGCCAGGCTACCCAAAGCCTTTTCATTACCAAAGACAGACTTTGCACTCACAGACACAGCAGATTTTAATAGAATACACGTTTTTAGTTCATCATTCTGTACAGGAATGTTTTTAAAAATGTAACAAAGGAATATAAAAATTAGTATATTAGACAGAATATAAAACAACTGTAAGGTTTTAGCATATGAATTTGCAGGTCAGTCTTTGCTGAAGTTGAACAACTTAGGGCCTGATTATGAGTAGGCCCTGTCGGATACAATAATTATAACATAACGTGTGTATTTGCAAAGCGCACATTGACCCATGGCATCTTGGCTCTGAATTAGATGTTTATTGTTACCCAACTCAATGGTACTCATTTTATCAACCTCAGGAGGATGAAATGCTGAGTGAACCCGCTGGGATTTGAACCTGTGACCGTGAGGTCAAACACAGACACCTATAGTAGACGCATTAGTCCACTAAGTTACCAGCCCTGGCATAATTATCCCATCTGATAAAAATCCGACATTGATGTGTTTGAGATTTATCTGATGTGATTTATTCCAAATGGTTTAGGCTTATACCACCAAAATCTGCACAGTCTGGTAAATGCCAGGCATTTTCTACTTCTTAAATTCTGGCGAGTTTGACCTGCCAGCATTTCACAAGGTGTTTGTGCCGAGATCATAATTTAACAGGCCTTTTGTAGTCAGGTCCTAACTTGCAAGAAAACTTCAGTCTATTCATATAGGTGTGGGTGCTGTGGCGCATCCATCTTTTGGAGGGATTCTATGGCACGTATGTGTCAATGCCACTTGGAGGTAGCAGTTGCGGAAGGCTTGCTTGACACTGGTGTGAAAAAAAAGTTACTTTTACAAACTGCAAGCAAGGTTTATAGAGCCTAAACCTTAATGCATATACAGTAGTTGGGACAGCAATATACTTTTTAGACTTATCGCTGTAGTCTCACTTTTCATACCATATTAAAAAACCTATTTAGCTATCCCATGAAGCACCAATCCAAAAAAGAGGAGCGAATTCAGGAATTTGAACTACATTTGGGAAATGAAGACCCTATTTCCTAGGCTTTTCAACTTATCACATAATACTTGAAGGGATTAGGTAAAGTAGGCGTGCAGGAATTCAAAACTGTTGCCTTGTAGGTGTGAATTTCACAAATGGCCCCATCTGTGAAGCAGGTTGTTTGTGTGGAAGGCCGAAACTTGTCAATTCAAGCTTCCATGTTGGAAGTGATTTAAAAAAAAGTATTTCTTCCTAGATATTTTCAAAGCATCATCACCCACACAAACCATGGGGGTAGACTTCATACAATATGTCAATCTTACTCCCCATTAGATTTGTACCCAGACTGCCAAAATACTGCCCGCCCGATTACACATGCTTAAGTAGTAAACATTTTGGGTTGTGTGTTGACCAATTGAAGTGGACTGTGAGGTTTTTATCTAGAGCCCGGTCACATATCGGTATCAGATTCATTTGATTATAGGTTCTGTAACTATGTAGAAACTTCTAGGGCTCTGAGTGTAGCACCAAAGTAGGATTGGAACAAATGATTTTCAATTCTCTTTTTTAAGTACTTTTTTTTTCCAATGGTAAGAAACCGAGGTACAGAACAGTTGACGCACAAGTGAACTATTGCATATGCTTTAGGGTTTTTAGAACCATGACCATGCAATGCAGGTCTCCTCCTCCCGCGGTATATCCTAAAATTGTTGATCTACGAGCGAACAATGAGAGAAATTATGAGAGGTTACATGTACAATAATAGTTATGTTTGTGAAAGATCAGATCCCTGTGAACTTCAGTGTCCTTCCTGACTGGATTAATGTTTTTTTTTAATTTTAAGTTTAACTCCCAAATCCAACTGAATTAGTAAAAACCATGAGAAGGAGGATGGGGGAAGCGGAGACGTTCCACAAACAAAATCCTTCGCTCCGTTTCGAGCATGTCTCCGTGAAATTGAATTTGCACCGCTCAGTCTCCTTGGCGTTGTTAGGTGATCGGCCTTTACTCCTTCTTGAAGTACCACACCTCATTGTGGCGGTTAAAGACCTTAAATGGGCTGTCATAGCCTGCATCATAGTAGAAGTCTTGATGGAAGGATTGCCCATCCTTTATCAGGCTCTGCGCCAACCGCTGGGCCTCTTCTGCAAACTTCTCTGGAGACGCAAAGCCACCAAAGGACCTACAAAGAGGACGAGAGCAGAGAGTTGGCTTGTAACTGACACTAACTTTGGGACAATGATAATAACTGTGCCTGCTCTCTTATGGGATGCAACACTTACTGTGTCCACTATTGTAAGGTGCACACCACTCCCTGTGTACATCACTTGATATTTTTAAATCTCTTGTAGTACACACTGGGCCTCATTTACTAACTTTTGATGCACAGCAGCGCAGCAAGCCTTCCTGCTGCGCTGCGTCAAAAGAAAAGGGCAGGAATGCGCCCTATCTACAAGATAAGGTGCATTCTTGTCCTTTTGCCCTGCGCTGGCGCACAATGGGCTGCCATGCGCCAACGCAAGCACTCATGCGCCATGGTGCAAGGGTGTCTGTGTTGTAGGGGGTCATTGTTTTTGTGCAGGAAGGGACACCTTCCTGCACAAAAACAATCATGAGAGGTGTTTTCCTCTTTCTATGTGTGCTGCAGTATGTAGCAACCAGAAAAAGGAAAAACAAGGAGAAAAAGGTTTTTCTCCTTATTAAGCTTCCCTTAGAATCTGATGCATTCCCAGATTTACAAAACCTTGTAAATCTGGGAATGCGTCAGGTTCTATGGATGTAGTGTGGAAACACCCACAGCACCACCCATGGAACGCCCCTTTCATGCAGAGTAATGCGTGAAAGGGGGCCATATTTACAAAGCCATGCAGGGTGGCTTTACGTGGCCTTGTAAATATGGGCAGCATCCTGTGCCACTGGTGCATCAAAAAAAGTGACGCACTGGCGGCGCAATGGACTTGTAAATAAGCCCCATCATTTCCTGCATCTTACATTTTATGACACATGATGGTCCAAGTGACCCCCCCCCCCCACTACAACATACATGTCGTGATAGGCCTGCTCTCCTCAAGGCATGCAAATATTCTGTGTCTACTTTCTTCTTGCACATATGACTGCCTGGTCGCCCTTTCTTATGGTACCCATTGTTTCTCAGATCTCCTTATATGGCATCCATTACAGTCTGTCTTTCCTCTCCTTTGGTGCCGATCACGTGCTGTCTACTCACCTGTGACCATCATCACTTCCTGCATCTGCTCTTTCTTTTATGCCACACCTCACTTTACCTGACTGCTCTTCACAAGCATTCATCACTTTGTGTTGGTTTTCATGGTGCATGCATTACCTTCAGTGCCTGATTTTAAATGTCATGTTTTTTTCTGATTTGCCTCTTTTATGACCTATATCGCTACCTGTGGCTCCTCTCCTAATGCAAGCATCACTTTCTGTCGCTCCTCTCTTATGCCTTACATCATTTCCTGTGCTATGCCTACCCTTCAGTTGTGTGCATCACTCCATAAGTTTCCATGGTAGACATCCCCGACTGCACCTTCTGTCTTACAAGATACATCTCTTCCTCTGCTCCATTCTTCTGTCAGATATTACTACCTATATCTTCAATCCTGTCCTTTTGGGCTTTTAAAATGTGCTGTCAAAACCCAATAGTCGCGATCGGCCATGTTAAAAGTATAGAAAACATTGGGGCATATGTACCAGGAAATGGCACTGTAGCAGATTATGTAGCACCGCGCTGCGCCATTTCCAAAACGCAGGGAAATTATGTATTTACAAGAATGCAGGACACCACTGTATTTTCCCTAGCACTGGTGCAAAAAATAGCTGTCAAGAGCCAACACAGACACCCTTGCACCATAGTGCAAGGGTGCATGCATTGCAGGAATGATTGTTTATGTGCAGCTTCTTGCAATCAATAATGGTGATTTGCTACTTCTATGTGTGCTGCATTCTGCAGCACACATAGAAGTAGCAAATTACCATGATTTATGATTGTTTTTTTGTGCATGAAGGTGTCCCTTCAGGCACAAAAACATTATTTAATGGTGTTTTGCTCTTTGTAGATGTGCTGCAGAATGCAGCACACACAGAAAAAGCAAAAACGAGGAGAAATAAAAGTATTTCTCCCCGTTGCGTCAATCTAACGCCTGCTTTTGCATGTCATTTGGTTTTGACGCTGCCTCAGATTTACAGATCCTTGTAAATCTGGGCAGCGTCAAAAAGCAATGGGTTTTGCGGTGGAACGCCCACAGCAACACCCATTGCACGGTCCTTTCACGCAGAACCAGGTGTTGTGGTAGAACGCCCACAGCAACACCCACTGCACGCCCCTTTCACTCATATACCTGTGTTAAAGGGTACCATATTTGCAAAGCGGCGTTAAGTCACAAAAAAGTGAATATTGAGCAGGGCATTGTGCCACCGGAACATTGATAAAAGTGACGTTCCAGTGGCGCAATCCCCTTGTGCATATGCCCCATTGTTTTCTATATTTTCAAGATGGCCACCGCTTTGCGTCATCACTTTACGTCAAGTAACACAGTGGCCATCTTAAAAGTATAGAAAATATTCTTTGGGCAGAGATGGGGTGAATGAGAAGGGAGCAATGGAAAGTGCGCTCTGAAGAAAAGGAAAAATGATATACCATGCATTCATACAGAGGGCTAAACAACAACAGGAAGGAAAAACAAAAACAAGGCCTTCCATGGGGTCAGTGGTAGAAGGATATGCCCCATCTAATCACATACAAGAGTAAACAAGTTTGTTCCAGTGGTGGGACAAACAAGACATCCAAAAAAGAGCAGGGAACTAAGATTGTATACCATGATGTTCTACGACAGACAGCTGAAGAAGTCTGCTTTAAAACTGCAAAAATTGAGGCTAATATGTAAGGCAGTGAACTAAAATAATCATACCCTGTGTTTTCCAATCCTGAGAGCAAAACCGAAGTCACAGCAGCAAATGAGAATTTTTGAGTGTGCCAAACTGGGCAGAGGAAATGGTGGAAGGTGCTCAGCTCTCAAATGGGGTAAAATGTACATCAACCAGTTCAAAAAACACTTCAGAAGCTGGAAAAATGGGCATCATATTGCAATACTTTGATTTGTTTTACTTCCTGGCTCTTTTTTCTGGAGACTTTGCCTTTCAGGATTAAAAAGTTTTCAAAATGGGCCTAGCAGAAACATTGATGCCAGATGCCAATGACTTTCTGTATATATATTCATATACATCCAAATCCTAACTTCCTACAACTAGGGCAGAGCCCTCTTCCTACCTGACAAAGATGGCGGCGCCCTTCCTCTCCTCGATGAAGACGTCTCCACTTGTTGGCTTTGGCGGGCATTCCTGGTGAATCGGGGGCACGAAAAACGACATGTGAAGGTCCGGGCAGCCAGTTTTCACCACCGTAGTCACTGGTACAGTCATCTCTATCTTGGTCTCTGAAAAGATAGGTTTGACTTCAAACAAGGAAATGTGCACCCCTGAATCAATTAAGCAGCCCTAATTGAAAACCCCCTAAAGGAACAGGTGTGCCTGACGAAGGGTATCAAACACTTTCAGAAAAGTACCAAAGCCCGACCTATATACATGTCCACCCCTTTGAATTCCATTTTCTGTCCAGAGGTGAAAATGGCAAGGAAGAGAGGAGGAACAGGCAGAGATGAAAAATAACGAATGCTGTACCTTGGTTTCTCTAAGACAGATGTGGGCATTCTGGGACAGTAAAGACTTGGGGTTGTGAGTGTGCTTTGGGGACATGGAAGGTGCCATAATAGTCAGTCACCTGCCAGTATGCTCACTCCCTTGTTCCTGGGCAAATGGCCTGTTCCTATCACTTGTGATGAATCCCTGCCGCCACCACCAGTGCGCAGCAAAATGAAAGCACTTGGGGCATATTTACAAGAAAGTGGCGAACCGAGTCCTTAAGCCAAGAAGGCTAACGACATGCTTCGTCACTTTAGAAACGCAGGGCTGCACCATATTCACTAGAATATGGTGCAGCCCTGTGTTTCTCCCTGCGCTGGAGTAGTTGAGGGGAAGATTGTTTATGTGCAGGAAGGTCCCCCTTCCTGTACATAAACAATCTTGAAATGCCATTTGTAACTTCTATGTGTGCTGCTTAATGCAGCACACATAGAAGATGCCAAACGTTTTTTTATTTTTTTATTTAAATGATTGTTTATGTGCAGGAAGGATATCTTCCTGCACATAAACAATCATTGACGTTTTGCTGTTTCTATGTGTGTTGCCCAAGGCAGCAAACATGGTAACAGCAAAAACGAGGAGAAATAAAGCATTTCTCCTCATTTTGCCTGTTTAAGACCAGGTTTTCCCTGATCTTCATTTTGACGCTGCCTCCTATTTACGCTGCTCTTGTAAATAGGGGGCAGTGTCAAAATCAATGAGTGTTGCGGTGGAACGCCCACCACAACACCCCTTGCCCGCCCCTTTCACGCTAAGTGTAGCGTGAAAGGGGGCCTTATTTACAAGGCAGCGTTAAGCCAAATTAAGTGGCTTAACACTGCCTTGTAAATAAGGCGAAGCTCCTTTCGCCATCACAACGTCACTAAAAGTGATATTGTGGTGGCGATAGGGGCTTGTAAATATGCCCCTTAGCTACCAACATTAAAAAACACACCATCCAGGACTCCTTGGCGCCACGGCTGCAGGGTTGCAACAGAACGAGGTGCTGCCCGTCAGAGCAAGACTTTCAGGAGCACCCAGTTAGTTGAAGCAGCTGTACGTAGCTCAAAATACGGTCTTCCTGTTCCCCTTCAGCCATCACTGCCTTCATCTGGGGTTATGTGATTTTTAAAATACGTGGAAAAACGAGCACGGGCAAAGCCAATATGCCTGATGGCGGCTGACAGTCTTTTGGCTTTGTAAATGTCTGTTGTGTGACGCTTCTTGCAAAGGTTTATTTTTGGGCTCTCATCAATCTGAGGGGGGAAAAACGACTAAAAGCAAAAATATATTTTGGCCTCCAATAGCACATACTGCCATAGTAGTCCCTGGCATTAAAGGAAACTACTTTGTGTGTGGGTGTGCTGCTTGTGAAATATCTAATGCTGTCAATCACACTAAAGTTAACCAATGAATGGAGTGGGATGATCAACTGCCCCATACTGTATGCTATAGCAGGTGGAAGAAAAAAAGTGAATGACAATAGCAGACCAATGCATGAAGAGGACTGGCTGAAAGCCCCTATAAGTAACTATACTATAGATGTAAATTTAGTGCAATCAAAAGGTCTTAGCTAATGCCAGACCTAGTCAGCCTCATGGTACACCCTATTTTAGTTAGAAATGGGCAGCACAAGTAACTGTTTAAACAAGCACTGGCAAAGCCAACAGGTCTGGCTCACATTTAAAAAAAAAAAAAAAAGCCAGCAGAAATGAAAACCAAAACACAACCTTTTCTGTAGAGATTGTATCTAAGAGATAAATAATTTAGTATGTGACGATTCAGTATACTTTTGATATGTAAAATAGTCCCCCATGCAAGCATGCCTTAGAGAGCAGAATGATACTTTAAAGCAGCCAATAGTATGAGGTGAGAGTGATGTACTTCTATAGGCAAAGCCCAAACCCACTCTATGAATGTTTTAAAGATTTGGTAGCAATAGGTCAGACAAATGAGATGTCAAGCTAGACCTAGAAAGGGCGGATCTAATGATAAACTTATAGCTTGTCTTCTTACCTAGCCTTACATCACCAAGAATCATTACCAATAAGTGTTCTAGAATGTCCTTTTGTTTGATGAGTCTGGTTGGTTTTTAAAACCTATTTGTTACATCACTGGATGGCCCCTTTAGAGTACCAGGAACCGAGTCTGCCTTGGTGACCGTGTTGGACGATCTGCGTCTGTTGGCAGACAGGGGACAATCAGCAATACTTATATTGCTTGACCTGTCTGCCGCTTTTGACATGGTCAACCATGACATTTTGCTAACACGTTTAGAGGAGGTGGGGGTAGTGGGCACTGCCCTGGACTGGTTTCGATCCTATCTATCTGGCAGGTGTCAGGCAGTGGCTCTTCCCCCTTTCCAGTCAGCCTTCACTAATATCTGTCATGGGGTCCCACAAGGATCTGCCATCAGCCCAATTTTATTTAACATCTATTTGAGCCCACTGATTAATATCATTCGGGCTCATAATGTGAAATTGGTAAATTATGCTGATGACACTCAGATCATTCTATCTCTTGATGGAACCCTACCCAATGCCCTGGAGGATTTTCATGCATGTATGCATGATACTGCGCAGTGGTTACGTAATAACTCTTTACAATTTAATTCGGATAAGACCGAAATTGTACACTGCGCAGTTGGGAAGGTCCATTTGCCTCTTCCTCACAACTTCTGGCCCCTTGATTCATCTACTGCCTTGGTGCCATCTAAGACGGTGCGAAACTTGGGAGTTATGTTTAATGCCAACCTGTCACTAGAGACGCAAGTGAACAAGATGGTGGGGTGCTGTTTTGGCCTCATTAGGGCTCTGAGAAAGATTCTCCCGTTGCTCCCAATTTCGGTTAGAGCCTTGGTTGTTCAAGGCGCTATCCTAAGTAGACTTGACTACTGCAATGCTCTGCTGTTGGAGTCCCCAAGTATCTAATACAGAGACTGCAGCGTGTTCAGAATACGGCTGCGAAATTGGCCTTGTCTAAGCCACGAGGCTTTTCCGCCTCAATGTGCCTAGCGGAGCTACATTGGCTCCCTGTGCAGCAAAGAATTTATTTTAAATCCCTTTGAATAGGGTTTAGGGTTTTGCATGGACTCGGTCCTGGGCCCCTACAGAAGAAATTGGTTTGGTATACTCCTACCCGGACCCTTCGCTCCTCTTTTGCCTACTTGGCAAAGGTACCCAGGTTCAACAGGGTCAGACTGGGAGGAAGATCTTTT
The DNA here is from genome assembly GCA_963921515.1 of Calotriton arnoldi. NCBI lineage: Eukaryota > Metazoa > Chordata > Amphibia > Caudata > Salamandridae > Calotriton > Calotriton arnoldi. The sequence goes on along the minus strand of CAWUFW010003839.1, from coordinate 98,594 downwards.
AGTTTTGCTGCTGCAAAACTCTGGAATGCACTCCCACTAGAAATTAGACAATGCAGTACCCTGTCCCTGTTCAGGAAAAGGATCAAAACGTGGTTGTTCCTCAGAAACTGATCCTGTCGCTTTTGAGTAATGTTTTTAGGTTCTGTCCCTCTCGCTTCACGTTGGTCTGTATTCATGTATCTTTAGCGCCAGGGTACCCGTAGGGTGTTTGTTGCGCTCTATAAATGCTATATACAATACAATAGGTTTATCCATACTGTACTGTTTTCTAGCCGCTAATCCCTCTCCAATTATAAAATCAGGTTCTACAGACATGTAGCCAACAGCCTCTTACACTACCAAAAGTGGCATTTTCTTGTAAGGTGTGGGAGGGTGGCAGTGGTGAGGATTGCAATGCCCTGCAGAGTTCCTGAAGGTGGCAGAGAGGTAACCAACCCCTGCAGGCCTTTGAGAGTGGTGGTGTCCCGTTGGTGATTGAGAAATGGAGGGTCATATTTACAAGCCCCTATCGCCACCACAACATCACTTTCAGTGACGTTGTGATGGCGAAAGGGGCTTCGCCTTATTTACAAGGCAGCGTTAAGCCACTTAACGTGGCTTAACGCTGACTTGTAAATAAGGCCCCCTTTCACACTGTAATTAGCATGAAAGGGGAGGCCAACGGGTGTTGCAGTGGGTGTTCCACCGCAACACCCATTGATTTTGACGCTGCCCCCTATTTACAAGAGTGGCATAAATAGGAGGCAGCGCCAAAATTAAGACCAGGGAAAACCTGGAGACGAGGAGACATGTTTTATTTTTCCTCGTTTTTGCTGTTTCCATGTGTGCTGCGTTGTGCAGCACACACAGAAACAGCAAATTGCCATTGATTGTTTATGTGCAGAAAGGTCTCCCTTCCTGCACATAATCAACAAAAAAAAAGAGATTTTGCATCTTCTATGTGTGCTGCAATAAGCAGCACACAAAAAAGTTACAAAACGTCATTTAAAGATTGTTTAAGTGCAGGAAGGTCTCCCTTCCTGCACATAAACTATCTGCCCCTCAACGCAGACACCCTTGCACAATGGTGCAAGGGTGCCTGCGTTGGCGCTAGGCTGCTAAGTTAAGCACCAGCGCAATATTGTTGTAAATATGGTGCAGCCCAGCGTTTCTGAAGTGGCGGAGCGCGGCGTTAAGCCAGGAAGGCTAACGCCACACTCCAGCACTTTATTGTAAATATGCCCCAGAGTTTCTTGAATACGCACGCTAACTTCTCCAAGGCACAGGGGCTTCAGCATCAGTAATATTTTATTCGAGGTGCTCGTGAAGTCCGGGCTCTCATGGGCACAGGGGCATCAGCAACGAGGCTTCCTTTACATCTTTTCAATTCAGGCGCATCACTTGCTTCTTCTCCTGCTGCACAGCATGACTGTAGGAGGGCTGGGAATTGCTATTGCACAGCCCATGGGGGCTTCCATGGTGGTGGGCAGATTTTTGCAAGCTCCATTGTTTGAGTGGAGTCTGAATATTTGTCAAAAAGTACTGGAATTCTAACATCTGTACATGAAATGCAATCTTTGCCCTTTCATCAATTCACTAATTAAACTTTTCTTCAATGAATAAAGACCGCAAATCGCAAAGGAAACTTTTTTATTTTTTACTTTTTACGTAGTTGATAAGTGGGCTATTGTCCTGTATGACACGTTGATCTGGTCCAGGCACAGCAATGCTGAATTCTGAGACTTGTAATTTTTAACATTGTAAGTAGGGGCTGGAAATCCCAAAACGGAAAGTGTTGCTGGCTAAAAATCCAGGACTGTCTGAAGGGGTCAAGTTTGACAAAAGATCCTTTGATTTTTGTTTAATTTGCAAAGTAATCCAGTAGATGTTACTGCTTGATTGAGAGTTTAAAAACAAATATAAACCTTGTTTACCTATTTTATGGAAGTACACCATTTCATTCATAGCATGCCCGAATACAAGCGTTGACAATGCCATTTGCTTTGACCGTCTGAAAAGTGATTAGGGAAATGTTTATTACAAGCTTCATTAATGGGCAAGACAAGTATGGCATGGGCTGCAGAAGTGCAAACCTTTGTAATACAACACAGGCAGACTGGGACAATGGGAGTGTGAGTGATGGAATGGGTGAGCGAGAATGTGTTTGTGAGGGTGTGTATGAGAGTAAGTGCATGTGTGAGAGTGGGTGACAGAGTGTGTGTCTGAGAGTGATAGAGTGACAGAGTTTGTGAGTGTAAGTGTATGTGAAAGCATCTCTGCATGTGAGTGGGTGTGTATGTATGTTTTAGGTTATGGAGTGTGTTGCTTGCCATGCCATACTGGAGGTAAGTCTTGGCTTATTTGGACGGGCAATAATGGCATATGGCTGGCTGGAGGAGTTTACCCATGGAAGATGTCTGCCCTGGCATACTGGGAATACTTCTTGGCATATGGGGGCATCGATGGAATGAGGACACCCCTGGGAAGATACAGGCCATTTGAAAACAGGTGCAGTTTTTGCCACGGTGGTATATGGGGAGGCATCAATGGCAACATTCTGGCAACTTGTACGTAATTCTTGGTATAAGGCGATATCGACGGCATATAGTTGGGGGGCAACCAATACAAAAAGTTAGCCTTGGCATACTGGCGCTGATTCGTCACATATGCGGCACATCCACTGACAAATCTAACCATGGTACACTGAGGCACTTTCTGACATAGGGGTGAATACAGGGCAGTTTTTGAAATAATGGGTTTAGCTCCTAGGAAGAGCCCGGCTTCCTTTGTACATCATGAAAGTACTGGAATATTTCATGAGTTCTTCTCAGACTTTGGCTTCTTATCAAATTAATGAAGAAAACGATGCTAAAAAATCCACCACTTGACCACATCTGTTTGAAAAATGGGCGAGTTGGGGGTGGCAGAGGAACCGCCCTCATCCCTAAACCCTCTTAAGATGTCTAGCTCATTCACCCTGCTCACTAGAATTCAGGACACGCATCATGCCTCAACAGTTTCAAAGATCACCAGCTACTACTGATGGGGAGAGAGAGAGCAGTTTGTGCGCGCACAGAGGACAGGAACAAATATTTGGAAACAAAATGCACAGAACTGTATAGACTTAAAATGGATTAAATTGCTTACATTTCATAACTAAATGAGCTTACCGCTTTACCATCCTACCAACAATTCTTCCCAATTAATATTCAAAATTGGGTCGTACGACCCGTCCCCCCAATAATTTTGTCATTTTGGCTCCCATGGACCTGAAGGTGTGTCAATGTGACGGGAAACAGCCTATACAACAAGGGTTTTACCACGCTGTGCCTTCACCATGCATTTTTAACCACGTATGTTTTTACAACGTATATGCCTTTACAACGTATGCCTTTACCACGCATTTAAGGCAAGTTCGGAGGTAAATACATTGTGTGTGTGTGTGAATATATATATACATACACACTGCATGGTAAAGGCATGCGTTGTAAAAGCATGAGTTCCAAAAAAAAAATGCAGGGCAAAAAATGCGTGGTAAAGGCATGCAAAGTATTTCCCTGCGTTGTTTCGTCATACAACCAGTGTGACACATAACATCACATGAACAGGGACATAACATACCATTTTGTACTATGTGAAGGAATGATGAACTGATCACATGCACAGGTAGTACTGTGTCCCACATGACTGTGTGACATTCTTAATACACACATGGCGTCTCACTGTTTGTGTCAGTGCCGTTATGCCCATGCAAGTACTCCTGCATAAATGTTTACCTGAATGTTTATCTGTTAGGGTCCCATAATTCTGTGGAGCGGGAACTACTCACAGTTAAAGCACCACAGGCTTAAGTAATACACTTTTATACCTCCATATCTTAAACGTACTGAATGCCAGACAAAGATGTATATGTATACCTAGATTTAATAAACTTTCACGCAACGCAGCAAGGGAACTTGCTGTGCTGCATTACTTTGAAGGGAAATTGCAAAAATGCACCAGATTTACAGAAATGCACCAGATTTACTAAGATATTGCACACTTCTGCTCTCTCCTTCTGCTATTGTGCCAACGCAGGCACCCTTGTGTCATGGCACAAGTGTACCTGCGTTGTGGTCAGGATAGTTTTTGTGCAGGAAGGGATGCCTTTCTGCACAAAAACTATGCTTGAGGAGTATTCTTGTTTGTGTGTGCTGCAGAATGCAGCACATATGCAATGAAGAAGTAACAAGGAGAAATGTAGGTATTTCTCCTCGTTATACCAAGGTCGGGTAGGTGCACCATGTTGGCGCATACTCAGGTTTACTGATTTTAGTAAATCTACGTTTGTGTCAAAATACATGGGTGGATGAACCGGAACGTCCATGTTCCACCCATGCAATGCCTCCCCAACGCAGGGTAACGCAGGGCAGCGCAAGGCACCGCCTTGCGTTATTTTATGATTAATAAGGGACGCAAGGTCACACAAATTTCAAGTTATGTTGCTTTATAAATGTCACTTGAGTGCTTATGTCAGCTTGTGGGACTAAAGCACGATACAAGTGTTCAGTAAATCTGGCCCATTATGTTTAAACTGGCTGAAATGTACTGCTTTTACATGTGAATTCACCAGCCCCACAAATCAAAATCTTACACAGTCCACGTGCACCAGCACCACAACTTCATTAAACCCATTACGTGCCAAGGATCAAAGAACTGGCACCCGTCTAAATTCTTGAGCCGGTAAGGATGTTCACCAAAGCTGGCTTGGATGGGTTAGCAATGTGTTCTCCCAAATTGGTTTGGCCTTTGTTCTACTAACACCAGTGTCTAAACCCATATGACACCCCCTCCACTCATTGAAAAATATTTCTCCTAATCTCTGTTTCGAGGGAGAAGCTGTCATACAACTCCCTTACTCTCAAATACTTTTGTGCAGATCTGCTGAACGACCATGTGCTACGAGGCTGCAAGAAAGTATTTAAACACACTTTTCCTTTGCAGCCAGGTCGGAGGGACACTGCTTGTCTGACCTTCAAGAAGACAGCTCCAAGCAACAGTGTGTATGTCGGCGCCCTGGGCCTGGGCCCAGCTCGCCCCTGCTAAAGGCCGACACTGCAGTCCTAGTGGTTACTCTGGGACCTGCAAGCGCCTGGATACCCTATTGGGTGATCAGCCGTGCTTTATAAATCCTGATTGATTGAGTGATACTCTAACGGGTGAGGTACAAGGTTTCAAGACCTGTCCTTTCCTCTTCATCTGCCATAACTAGTAGGAACACAGGTACTACTCAAGTGTGCGCACCCGCCTTCTCCTGCAGGCTGTGGTCTAAATTCACCAAAGCACAAAAACACAAGCACACTGGCGATAAGGAACTCAATCCTGCACTCATGTTACTCTTGATCCTCCTTCCTGCATACCACAGCACTCCCAGTCACCCTCTTCCAGCTCCCTTCCACCACAGCACCAGTGACCAGGTGCCATGTGAAAGTGGGAAAGAGGGAGGTTTACAAAACTAAATCACGGTAATTCATTTTCTCCATTGATTAAACATTGAAATGGGGGTCATTTTAGATGGATGAATTTTTGGCTTTAAAAATCTGGAAAGCAATGAAACTAGAGAGGTGGCCCCACTGTCCAAGGGAACAGGGCACTGAAAACCAGTAAAGAGAAAGAACTTCCCCTTGGTTGAATAAGGTAACACCAAAACTTTTCCTCTAAAACAGATCATACACTCTCAACATTCAACTCTTAGTGTGTCAACATGTTGTCAGCATAGTATCCAAGACATACCTCAAATAGAGATGTAATACTTACAAATATTTGTTTATTCTTAAAATTAAGGACAGGAAAAGAACTCTGTAGATCAGAGTGTTAAAAAACAATCAATACATTATTAAAATGTATGCATAGCATAAACTTACTCTACTGAAAGAGTCCTGGTAAACCTTTTCAGACGGGCCATCTTGGCGCGGTAGCACTGTCCGTAAGCAAACCTTGATAGTAGCGCAGACCTGCGGATACATCTCACCACGCAAACCGACCGCTGGGACGGTAGTCTCATCACTCTCCCCAGCATGGCAGAGCCCTGCTTGACCTCCACCGGAGACAACTACTACACCGTTACCTACCCTCCTAATCTCTCCAAATCCGCCTCTAAATCCCTTAAACACTCCATCCTGAAAAGACATCCTGAGACCCTGATATCTGACCTTCGTCCGTGAACCAGGGCACTGTCATTAACGACCTCATCTTCCATTCCAGGAAAACGTCTCTCTGGCGCAATGCCTTCTCGAGCCTCCTCAAAGTACAGGAAGCCAGGAACATCCCTCACAGAAATAAACTCACAATCACTCCATCTGCAAACCTGCGGGCTGACCTTACCATCACCTTATACAACAGTGGCATTATCCTAATTCAAGGGCATCCCAAAAACCTCATCAAATTTGCGGACCTCTTCACCCTCCTTAAAAAATATGTTCACAACCCCTCCCAGTCCACGCTCCCGCCGGTCCACCTCTCGCCCAATCCGCCTAGTGTACCATGCCTCTCACTAACCACTCATGCCAGTGACCACGTCATTGGACGACCCGGCCCTGTCACCTTGTCACCAATGCATGCCAACCACTGCGTGCCCATACCACTGAACCTAGACCTTCAAGCGATCCCCGCTCTGTCGGCTTCCGAAACTCCTCCTAGGGCCCACATCACACGCCAACACAGCCCCGCTATCACGCATCCAGCGCATACCATCAGAAGCGTCCCTAAACCCTTAACCTCCTGCCTATGTAATCTTCCTGCACTCCGGGCTACTGAAACTCCTACTATGGCCCACAACCCTGGTATTGAAACGTCTAATAGGGCCCAGAACTCTGGTAGATTTAGCCCCACCACTAGGCTGCAAACTCAGTCCGACGAAATCGCTCCCACCCTTTCGGCCCCCTGCCCGCAAGATCTTCCCTCTCATAGGGACACTGGTCGACCTAGCCCCCTCACTCCATCCATATAGCTCGCATGCAACCGGCCCTCTGCCCGCCCGAACCCACCTCCAGGCTACCAGCACATTCTATCAGAACCACTCCCGTGCAACTGGCCCCCTGCCTGCCAGAACCTACCTCTCTTAGAGATATTGATAATCTCCACCGCAGAGCCACCGAATTAACACGGAGTATCCACAAGTCCATTCTGGACCTAAAACACCTCCTTCACATCACCGAACTCTCCTTCTCGAATCTCTGGCTCTGCAGAACGTGACCCACATCCCCTTCACGAAGCCCCTCCTTCACCCACTCCCACTATCCCTGAGACACTTGCGCCCCCGCAAACAACCCTGCCACCTCTCGGAGGAGGAAATTCTTGCTCTCCTCCATACCTACAAACCCACCCCTGGCACACTTAACCCCTCAGAACTCACGGAGGAAGAAGTGGCTGACCTCCTCAGTAGCTACGATTCTGCCTGGACAACCCCATGCCCCTCAGACCTGAGGGAAGAACACCCTATCTGCACGGTTGCAACCAACCCTAACAGACCTGCTACCCTCCGCATCAGAGGGGTGGTCAATAGCAACCTAGCTAGAGTTCCCATCTCTGCTTCTACCCTTGACATTCACTTCTACCCCTCCCTAGCCGGCCTCCTAATAAACTGCCGGTCAGCTGTAAAGCATGCATCTGACGTTGCCGACCTCATCCTAAGACATAAATCGGACCTAGCGATCTTGACTGAATCTTGGCTCAAGGAATCCTCATCGCCCTACCTAGACCTCTTAGTCCCGCCCAATTACAATATCGTAAGGATGGACAGGCACTCAAAGAAAAAAGGGGGTGGCATTGCCTGCATCTACCGCTCTAACCTCCTTGTTACGGAACTGCCGGTGGACCCTACAGACTCCTGCGAATACCTCGCACTCTCCATCTCCAACAACACCTCACAACTGTGCAAACTTCACATCTTTTACCACCCCCCAGGCAAGAATGACACCTTTACGGACCTCCTCATGGAAATCATCACAGCCAAGGTTTCTCCAAACTCTAATGACATTTTCCTGGGCGACTTCAACTTGCATTGGAACGATCCTAAGGACCCTCGGGTCAATGCCATCAGAGATTTCTTGGACGACCAAGCCCTTACCCAAGCCTGCTCCCTCCCTACTCATTCGAAAGGCGCCACTCTAGACTGGATCATTGCTAAGGAATCAGCGGTCAAACTTATCTCTATTGACCCTTGTGATTGGTCTGACCACCACGCCGTCACCTTCCTCCTGCCCAGCACCCACAAGTCATGGACACCTCAACCTGTGATTCCCAAACGATGGGTTAGAGACACCAAGAACCTTGATCATGAGAAACTGGCAGCGCGTTGTGAGACCGACCCCTCTCCCCCTCTCAGTGCACCTCGGTCGATAACCTAGCGGATCATTACTCCTCAACCATATCCGACATTCTCGATGACCTGGCACCACTAAAATTAAAAAGAACCCAGATCAAAGACAGAAATCCCTGGTTCAGCGGATCCTTCAACAAGGAAAGGAGATCCCTTCGACAGACGGAACGAAACTGGAAACAACACCCATCAGCAGCACATGTAAAACTTCTCCGCCAGGCCAGAAATGCCTACAATAAGAAAATCCTCAACTCTAAAAAAGAATTTTTCAGAACTGAACTTGACAACGCCAAAAATCGACCTCGCAAGCTGTTCGACTTGGTCAAACACCAATCCAACAAACTAGCGACAACCTCCAAAGAAACACCTAAACCCTTAATATCAAGCGAGGAATTTTCTTCCTTCTTCTGCGACAAAATCTCTGCCCTAGGAAATGAACTTAAATCCGCAACTCACCACCAAAATCAAAATCTGCCAGCTCTACCTCTTCTCTCCGCGTTGTCCTCCCAAACCTCAGCCAAAAACCTAGCGCACTGGTCCAACTTTAAAATCTATGATGAACACTCTATCTCGAGAATTCTTGCCTCCTTAAACCCAAACAATCACTTCAATGATCCTCTCCCTTCTAACTGCCTAGCTGCCGCCTCTCAGGCTATCTTCGCCTTCCTGGACCTCAATAATCAATGCCTCCCTCCTACAGGGCTCAATTCCTGTTTCGCTCAAGGCTGGCCAAGTTATCCCCATCCTAAAAAAACCCTCGCTGGACCCTTCTTCCGCTGAGAACTATAGACCCATATCCAACATCCCACTCCTAGCCAAAGTTCTGGAAAAATGTGTGCAACAGCAGCTGAGCCTACACATCAACAACTTTCACCTGCTAGATGACTTCCAATCCGGGTTCAGACCGGGACACAGCACGGAAACCACCCTCCTCCACATTGTGGATGACGCCCTCCAATCCCTCGACCAAGGCAAAACCTGTCTCCTAATCCTCCTAGACCTTCCTTCTGCCTTTGATACGGTTAATCACGAAATTCTCCTTGAACGCCTCAAACTCAGGATGGGGTTGGATGGCACTGTCCTTGAATGGTTTAGATCCTTCCTCCAAAACCGCTCACAGAGAGTCCTCATCAACGGTAATCTATCCGCCCCCTCTCCGGTCACGGTTGGAGTCCCCCAAGGATCAACCCTCTCCCCTACCCTCTTCAATCTTTACCTTGAACCTCTCACCGAGGTGCTACGTGCCGCCAATATCTCCTACCTTATGAATGCCGACGATACACAGATTTACATAAAAATCTCTTCCCCGGAGGACATCTTCTCCCTGAACGAGGCCCTGAAGCTGACAGTCCATTGGCTCACCGCCAACCAGCTTAAACTCAACGCAAACAAAACTGAATTTCTTCTGATCTCCCCACCCAAACCCAATCCAGACATCCAGGAATGGATCAAGACCATCACAGCACTAAACTGCCCTCCTACCATTGTTGACTCGGCAAAATCCCTTGGAATAACCCTTGACCGCAGCCTAAACATGCGTGGCCATATAAACTCGATGGCCAAAACGGCTAGATTCCACCTGAGTTACCTAAGAAACCTAAAACCTTTCCTCGAAGTTTCCAACCTTAAAACGGCAATCCAGGCACTAGTCATTTCCAGAATAGAATATGGATGCTCTACTCTCGCAGGGCTACCCAAGAACTCTCTGGCCCCATTGAAAGCCTGCGTCAACACCGCCGCCAGACTCCTAACTGGCTCAAAGAAATTCGACCACATCTCTCCCCACCTCAAAGTTCTGAACTGGCTTCCCCTAGAGGCCAGAATCCAATTTAAACTGGCCTGCATTACTCACAAAGCTCTTTACTCCAATTCCCCTACAATTCTCGCCCAAAAACTCGTGATATCCGGAGAAGCCAGAAACTCCCGATCTGCCATGACCTGTTGCTGCAACCAGCACGCTTCCGGAAGAAAAAAACCTACAATCGGGCCTTCTCTGGGGCCGCTCCAAGAATTTGGAACTCTCTCCCACCCGCCATCAGAAGACTTCCGTCCTTGGCACACTTTAAGTAGGAGACCAAAACCTTCTTAATGGGCAAATACCTCGTCTAATGAATACATCACAATCACCTCAGTCACATGTTCCTCCCTCCACCTCGGCATTATCCACGGCTTCTACGGACGATACCTATTCCTGAACTCCTTGGGTATCCCCCCAAGAGTTGAGACTGCGTGCCTTCTTGTATAATGTATCTACTTGTTTTAATTTTTATCCCACATGTAGCTGGGACTTTAGACTGTGTGCTTCCCTTGTATAATGTATCCCCTATTGTACCCAATTGATCCCTCCCTTCCTAACGCTTTGTATACCACCCTAATCCTGTAAAGCGCTCCGATACCCTCACGGGTCTGGTTCGCGCTCTATAAAACTATAAAATAAATAAATAATAAAATATGGCGCAAAAACAATAACAAAAATACAACAAAACAATAGGAAACCCTTATTGCACAGTTCTATACAGACTGTTGCACACAAAGATCCAACACTGTAAACTTATAAATTTAAAACCCTGGTCGAATAACTATTCCTTTCCCAGACGTATATACAGTTGGATTCAAGAAAACAGGCGTCGACGCGTTTCGGTGGTGTGAAGACGAATTTAAAAACCACCTTCTTCAGGACTCTAGATTAGGGATTTACTCCTTCTCTGAACAATGTTATATCTACACAAAAAAGGGGAGCACATGTAAGTACACAGGGTTTGTTTTAAGTTTCAAACAATTTCCCACCTATAGGCTGCTGTTTACCCCTACTCTTGTACATTGTCATATTAAACTTGTCTATGACATCAACAGCATTCTCTTTTCTAGTATTGATGGCGGACCTATGCTCACATAGCCTCTGTCTCAATTCTCTCCCTGTTTCACCTATATATCCGAGACCGCATGGGCACATGATAAGATATACAATATTTTTACTCTTGCAATTGTTAAGTGAATGCTGCGCAAAGTGCTTCCTCTGCTACCCCACCAGGTCAGAAAGCTTGTAGTCCAAGCGCTTATCTTATCCCGCTTGGACTACGGAAATGCCTTGTACCTCGCTGCCCCTAGCCTGGTGCTGGCCAAACTTCAAACTGTGCAGAACTGTGCTGCTAGGATTCTTATGGGAACTCACAGCCGCCAAACAGCAAGGCCAGCCTTAAAGACTCTCCACTGGCTCCCAGTTCTGGAGAGAGTCCAGTTCAAAGCTCTATGTATTACTCACAGGCTGATAGGAGGGAAAGGACCTCCTATTATTTCATCTTTGATCCAGCCCTATTTAGCTGATAGGGCCCTTCGCTCAAACAATCTTCATTTGGCCTTTGTCCCTAGAATCAAGAAGGCCCGAAGCGGCGGCCGTCTTTTTTCCTACAACGCCGCTAAGCTATGGAACTCACTTCCTCTGCAGCTCCGGAAGGAACCCAACTATATGACCTTCCGCAAGATGCTTAAAACTTGGCTTTTCCCTAAATGACCGTGCTTCAGCTTTATTCGACTTTGCCCACAGCGCTGGGATGCTCGCGGGTAACCATGCGCTTTACAAATATCATTTTCATTTCATTTAATTTCAAGTGTGGCAATCCGCTGTGTGACCCCATTTAGAGCCGCTTCCTTAGTAACGATACATAAATCGCACACACTGCAATTCCCACATTTATGGTTGCCCTTTGCCTTGGTCCCTGTGATGTTAGGGTGAGTGTTTAGTACGTGTGACTTGGTATGAATGGTGAGCGTTGAATGGAGGGGGGGGGGGGGACATAGCCCCTCAACAGTGTTTATTCCAGGGGTCCCTTCACCCAACCACAAATGGAGATGCAATGCAAACCCACTTAGGTGTAAAAACTAGGAGCCAGGCAGGAATGATGTTGATGTCCTAGACAAGTTTAATATGGCAATGTACAAGAGTAGGGGGTAAACAGCAGGCTATAGGTGGGAAATTGTGTGAAACTTAAAACAAACCCTGTGTACTTACATGTTCTCCCCTTTTTTGTGTAGATATAACATTGTTCAGAGGAGGAGTAAATCCCTAATCTAGAGTCCTGAAGAAGGTGGTTTTTAAATTCGTCTTCACACCACCGAAACGCGTCGACGCCTGTTTTCTTGAATCCAACTGTATAAACGTCTGGGAAAGGAATAGTTATTCGACCAGGGTTTTAAATTTATAAGTTTACAGTGTTGGATCTTTGTGTGCAACAGTCTGTATAGAACTGTGCAATAAGGGTTTCCTATTGTTTTGTTGTATTTTTGTTATTGATTTTGCGCCGTATTTTATTATGTTTAGCATTCAATGTATTAGGATGCACAGTTTATGCTATGCATAAATTTTAATAATGTATTGATTGTTTTTTAACACTCTGATCTACAGAGTTATTTTCCTGTCCTTAATTTTAAGAATAAACAAATATTTGTAAGTATTACATCTCTATTTGGGGTATGTCTTGGATACTATGCTGACAACATGTTGACACACTAAGAGTTGAATGTTGAGAGTGTATGATCTGTTTTAGAGGAAAAGTTTTGGTGTTACCTTATTCAACCAAGGGGAAGTTCTTTAAAAATCTGGAGCCTCCCACCTATATCAGCTGTATGCATGACGTGCCGATCAGAGGGCCAGATGTATGAAGCATTTTACCGGTCGCAGACTGCCCATGTACAGAAGGCAACATGCGACTCGGTATCTTGTTACCGAATCACATTTTGCTTTTGCAATTCGGTTTTAGGAAGGGGCGCATAGCAGTGGTATGTATGAATGTTTTGCAACCGGGAAGGCGGTCGCAAATCATTCGCAGTTACCACCAACGTCAAGTTGGTGGTAACCCATTCGTAAACGAGAAGTGTGAATGTGGGCACCAACATTTTTTAAGAGCAGGCGGTGTTCCCACGGACCACTGCCTACTCTTAAAAATTAAAAAGGTAGCTTTTTTTATTTTTATTTTTAAAATGCATCCCGTTTTCCTTTAAGGAAAATGGGCTGCATAACAAAACAAAAAAAAATTGCTTTATTCAAAAAGCAATCACACACATGGTGGTCTACTGACCCCAGCAGGCCACTATCCCTGTGATTGTAGCCATTCATGAATATTGATGAGACAGGTCCATTTGCGACCCACTGCGAATCGCTAACAGTGGCAAACACTGTTGTACATTGCAGTTTGCGATTTCCTAATAGCGAATTGCTAAAATTCGCTATTAGGAAATTGCAAGCGCGCAATTTCGTACATCTGGCCTTAAGCACCATATAAGAATTAAAATAAAATAAAATATTGGTGAAGGAGGAGAATGGGGTAAAAAAGGAGAAGGGGTACTATGGAGAACGGGATTCTTAAAAAAGTTTTAAGGGAGGAATAGGATGGGGAATTAAGTGGGGGAACCCCCTTAAAAGGAGAATAAGGAGAGAAAGCGGGGAAAGAACAAAGAAGGGGTGGGTGTGGGGCACCTTTAAAAGCAACCATTTGCAAAGCCAGTAGGTTGCGCCTTTGGTGTGTCATGAATCTACTGGCACCTACGACAATCAGTAGGCCTGCGCATGCTCACACCTACTTAATGACTCAGGTTCCAGTTTAGTTATTTCTTACTTTACTGATCTAAGATGACGGACGCCACTTGGCACTGTAAATAGAAAATAATATCTTTAATTACGCTTAAGTGCATTTGTACAAGCAGAGCGGCCTGGTGGCAAGTGGGAGTTGCTGGGGCCTTAAGAAATGTAAAGAAAAATATTAAAAGGACTGTGAGGGGTGATTGAATAGCAGGAAGTGGACAGGGAATGAAATAAAAATAATAATAAAGCCAGGTGGGGTAGAAGAGAAAAAGAAGAGAGGGAAAAGCAGCACATGGGGGAGAGAGCAGGGCGAGACTAGCCGTAGCGGGCACCGGGCGTTTTCCCAGTGGGGCGGAAGGGTGGGGGGGCCGGCTTTTGACCTGTGGGAGCCAGTTTTGTTACTGGTGCCTGGTTTTGCAGCAGTGCTGCAATATCGTCCCCCTGTACCAAAAGCGGCAGCAGTGCTTGACACTAGCAACCCCTCAGGGCCGGCACATCTACTCATCTAGTGCTGAATGATAATGAAAAAAGTAGTTTCCTAAAAGTAAGTAATGGAAGGTTACAGATCCGCTTATTAAAAGCATGGTAAAGAGGCTATGCTCCAGGGGAGGGACAAACACAAGAAGAGGAAGGAAAGCCATTGAATAAGAAGCAAGGAAATAAGAGTGACAATAAAACCAACAAATGAAAGCAATGGGCATGCTGTACCTCCACTATATGTTTTTAGGATTGTCCACAAAAGGTAATTCCCAACCAAATTGCTAAAGCGTACTTGTGGGCAAAACCTAAACAGAAAGTTTAGTTAGGGGGAAAACTAACAGGGCAAAACATATTTTTCACTAAGCAGGGCCTTTAACAGCTTGATTTTGTCAGCCCAATGGAAGTCTAAGCGAAAAATTCCTCAAAACAGGTTTGCCCAAAACAATTGTCAGAACCGGTTTCTTCAGGTTGTTTTTTCACCGACTATATATACAACCAGTGAGTGATGGTGGCAGGACTCTTGGAGTGTGAGGGCAGCAATTTCATGCAGATGTGTGTGAGTGGCAAGGCTTTGAGGGTGTGTGAAGGTGATGGCACTCTTTAGCTTGGTGAGAGTGGCAATGCACTGAAGGTATGTGAGAAGAAAGAGTAATCCAGGGTAAATGGTCAGAGTTCATTGAAAGAGAGGACATGACATAACTTCATCCTCTAAATGACCGCTGCAGCAGAAAAAGTAAGGAATTTCTTGCAAAAAGAAGGAAGACAAGTTATTCCGCATTTACTAAATGACTGATGAGATTAACAGAAGTAAAGGAGGAAAGACTTCAACTAACACGAATGATTGCAAAAATAAAATGAGCAGTTCCTGCCGATTAACTGTGAGAAGATATAACATTGACTAGAGGGGAACAATTAATCGCCCACCAGATTGAAAGTAGAAAATATAAGAGAAGTGAAAAGGAAGATACCAAACACTATTCCACGGTGGCGTGTGATCTATCCATTATAAACATGAATTGAACATCTTTCAGATATGCACCTTTATTTGCAGTTTCCCCGGAAAAGCTAAAATAATTGTTAACTGTCACAACCTTGCTCTCAATTCTTACCTGTTGGAGTGACAGACTGAATCTAAATAGGTTGCTGTAGCCACACATGAACAGAGCTAAACGGCATTCAGGGCTGAATGCGAGTATACCGGTGACTTTTGTTTATGATGGTGATTGTACAAAAGGCAGCAAATGTATAGAATTTGGGTATTCGCAATATTAACAGATCATTTCATCTTTTGTATATCTTTTTGGCTGGCTATAAATTGCAATAACGGCATTTAAAAAAGAAGACAAAATTACATTCAGTATTTAAGATTATTGGATAAAATACCTGGTGGTATCTTATGTTAATATTTGAATAATTGGACACATGCAGTTATACAAGGAGATGAATTCATAGAATTATGGTGAAAACCAAATACATTTGATTTTTCTAGAGAGGATGCATCTAATATGCCAGAAAGTGACTGCATGGCGGAGATGTGTGAGACTGCCAGCACCTAGAAGGTGTGTTAGAGCAGCAGCACTCTGCAGGTGTATGAGGGTGACACTGCCCTGCAGGTGTGTGGGGACGGCAATGCCCTGGAGGTGTGTGCCCTAGTGAACCGCTGGGGGTAGCACCCTGAAGGTGTGTGCTGTAACAGCACTGTAGGTGTTTCAGGGTGACAGCTCTATGTAGGTGTATGAGGGTGGCAGTGCTCTGCAGGTGTGTGGGAACGGCAATGCCCTGGAGGTGTGTGCCCTTGTGAACCGCTGGGGGTAGCACCCTGAAGGTGTGTGCTGTAACAGCACTGTAGGTGTATGAGGGTGCCAGCTCTATGTAGGTGTATGAGAGTGCAGTGCTCTGCAGGTGTGTGTGGCAATGCTCTGCTGATGTGGGAGGGTGAAAGCTCTCTTCAGATGTGTGAGGGGGGGTCAGTTCTGTGCAGGCGTGTGAATGGGTGGCAGCTCTCTCCAGGTGTGTGGGTGTCGCAATGCTCTGCTGATGTGGGAGGGTGAAAGCTCTCTTCAGATGTTTGAGGGGGTCAGTGCTGTGCAGGTGTGTGTGGGTGACAATGCTTTGTGAGGGGAGCAGGGATGAGCAGGGTCTCACCTTTCTCGTTCTTGCCCTGGATGTAGTCGAAGAGTCGGAAGAAGCCCGTCCTCTGGGCCTCCTTGGGAGGCTGCCCTTGCACGACCGTGCTCACCCACGTCGCACCTTCGTACTGCCGCAACTCATAGTCCGCCTGCTCGACAGTAATGGGGTGGAGGGAAAAACAAAAGTATGAATAACCACTCAGGTGTGTTTGAAAAATAACACCAGGCCTTACTATTGCCTCGTGACCTTTGCTTCCTCATCATTCATTTTTGTACTGGGGGGTCCCTGGATTTTAAGTCCTTCACTTGGTATGGCGCAGTCACATAGGTGCTTCTTTTAGTCACCCAGTCACATAAGGGGTTTGTTTTAGTCACCAGCCTGGTCATACTAGTTATAACCATTTGGTAGTACCTTCATGATATATGAATTGCAAATGAATGTAACAGCTGTGGTGCGAACAAGCATTGGCGTGTCCCACATCCCACTGTGTCCTGTGCCACCTGCCCGAATCATGTCATGGGTATGCCCAGATACGGGTCTCGTGCTCTCTGTGCCAACGGACTGACGCTGCGCCTCATTGACGAGGTCGAAAACGGTCTCGACTTGAGCTGCTTCTGTTCCCACCTACAGGGGGTCTGCCCTGGCTGGACCTTCCCCCCCGAGTTATATATAGCGCGAACTTGACCCGAAGGTATCAGACCGCTTTACATGAGCACCAGTTGCGTTACACAAGGACACATTCATTTTTGTTGGACAGGGGGAGATTAAGTGATTTGCCCAGAATCACAGGATGTTGAGCGTCCCTGCCGAGACTCGAACCCCATTCCCCAGCTTCGAGGTCGACCGCTCTAGCCGTAAGGCCACATTCTCTCCCCAGCTTTACTATTGGAGCTGATCCAAGGCTAATTTGCATATGGCTGATCTATGTCTGGAGGGTCATAGTGGGTAAAAAATGCAGTCAAGCTTAATTAGCAGCATCTGAGATTCATTCAAGTATTCCCCCCGTAACTGTTTTGTTTTTAATACGTAAGACACCCCAAGTGTGATTGGAATGAAGCCTTTGGTTCAGTGCTCACTGTGCCATTACACTAAAGGTGATCTTCCTTGACACCATTCAGCGGTTGCCTGTGTTGCAGCCTAGAGGGGACCTTGCCCGGTAATTGGGACTGAAATGTGCCTATTAAAGCTGGATTGACAATGAGTTGCTTATAAACGGTCTGCAATGGACTGAACTACAGTATGAGTAATTACCCATAACCAGTGCTTAATATGAGTAATTACCAATCGAGTGCTTAATTTACAATTCAATATACATTGTAAACAACTAATACCCACCCCCCAAGCCATTCTTATAGCTTTGGAGGCCTTGAACAGTCAGAATTGTCATACTTATAGCAGTGTGATGGTTAGGAGAGGGCTGGACTGGCCGTAGCGGGCATCGGGCATTTCCCCGGTGGGCCGCCAGGGTAGGGGCCGGTTTTGCAGTATCGGTCCCATGTAACAAAAGAAGCTGCAGTGGTTTCCAAGTGCGCCCCCACCTGCGCCGCCGGTGTGACTCAATTGCCAGGGCCGGTTTGCGTTCCCAGTCTGGCCCTGGTTAGGAGTTGTGTAAGTACTGCCATTGGCAGCGCTGACAGTGACAATTGGTGGTTCAAGCTGCCAAGCTGC
The DNA here is from genome assembly GCA_963921515.1 of Calotriton arnoldi. Classification (NCBI taxonomy): domain Eukaryota; kingdom Metazoa; phylum Chordata; class Amphibia; order Caudata; family Salamandridae; genus Calotriton; species Calotriton arnoldi. Next base: position 80,400 of record CAWUFW010003839.1, on the reverse strand, counting down.
CTTGGCCTCCTGACGAGGGCCCTGGCACGTTTTTTTTTAAACAAATTAAGCACTACCAATATCTAAGATGTATTCCAGCAGAGGCGTGACTAGAGCCAAATTTCGGAGGGGGCTACTAAAAATTTCAGGGGGGGCTGATTCTTCCAGCAATATGCAGAGTGGAGATGCAGGGGCTCTAAGAAGGGGTGAAAGAACAACAAAGCCTCGTTAACAAGTAAATGGTCTTTTAAAGACCTGTGAAGTACTCGGGTGCGGCTGCAAGAAGACGGGGGCCAGCCCACAGCAGCTCAAAAACTGTGTGTGTGTGTGTGTGCCCGGGAAGCTGTCTCAGCCGGGCTGATACACACGACGGGGGGGGGGGGGGCTGAAGCCCTTTGAGCCCAATGGGCATTGCGTGCCTGTATTCCAGCATCCCTCCGTATCTTTATACTTTCCACGGAGCACCAAAATGTTGGAATGCCTCTCCCTTTGTGTCCTTGCCTCTCTTTTACTGTCAGATCAGAGACCGAGTGCCCTGGGTCGAGGTCTGTTAGAAGGTAGAGGTTATGGCTAATTTAATGAGCTGAACCACTTCCTTGTGAGCATAGGCAAGATTCCCCCAGTCCCCACCACCATTATGAGCCAATCGGAAAATGCACTCTTTTGCCACTGAGTTACTGTTCACATACAACATATCAGCCAAACAAAATAAATACTCAGGGCCTCATTTATGAAAAGTGTTGTATCGCTGGGGAAAAACAGCGATGCGACACCATGGATCTGTGGTATTTACACTACAGTGCTCCATGTCGCAAGGATTGCACAAGCACATCAGGAATCCTGACGTTTCTGGTGGCACAGTAATTACCCATTGCTGGAGTGTGTCGGTAAACTAACACAACTCCAGCAATGTGTCATTACACATGGGGCGAGTCCCATGTAAGAGGCCCTGCGTCACTCATTAAGCCTGCTTGAAGCAGGCGTAAGGATTGTGACAGAGTCAAGTCATAGGAGTGGCACAGTGAAATCTCATAGATTTCACTGCGCCACTTCTACGAGACATTTTTTATGGGGGAACGCCCACCCTGCTTACATCATACCCGACGCAGGTATAATGTAGCGCAGGGCTTTACAATGTGACGCATCTGCCTAGATGCGTCACTTTGTAAATAGGGCGCAGTGTGGTGCATTGTTTACGCTGATGCAGCATCACAAAAAGTGACACGACGACGGCTCAAGCCCTCATAAATAAGACCCTCAGGGCCTCACTTATGACCACTTTTACATCGCCGGAACGTCATTTTTTTGACGTTCCGGTGGCGCAATATGCCCGGGCATATCTACAAGGCCATGTAAAGCCACTTTACATGGCTTTTCATGGCCTTGTAAATATGTGCCCCTTTCACGCAGAACACTGCGTAAAAGGGGCGTTCCATGGGTGTTGCAAGGAATCAGAAGCATTCCCAGATTTACGAGAAAATCATAAACCTGGGAATGCGTTACAATCAAACGCCACCCCAGGGGTGGCGCTAGGGAGGCACAACAAGGAGAAATGTTTTCATTTCTCCTCGTTTTTTCCTTTTTCTATGTGTGCTGCATTTTGCAGCACACATAGAAAGAGGAAATCGCCTGCATTGATTGATTTTGTGCAGGAAGGTCCTTCCTGCACAAAATCAGTCAGCCCCGCAACGCAGGCACCCTTGCACCATGGTGCACGGATGCCTGCGTTGGTGCATGGCAGCCCATTGTGCTCCAGCGCAGGGGTAAAGCACAGGAATGCACCGTATCTCATACATACGGTGCATTCCTGCCCTTTTGTTTTGATGTAGGGCCGTGCCGCAAGATTCCTTGCAGCACGTCAAAACCTCATAAATTATGCCTCAATGCTAAACCATGAAATGAGCGATCTTAAAAATTCCATCGCTAGTAGTCACCATGCAAGAGGGGTCAAGAAAACACCAGCCCTGAATGTACCTGTCTTCACTCAGTCAGAAGAGATTGCCCATGGCCACGGAATTAATTGTTAACGGTGTTCCTTCTGCCCACATGCCGTCAAATTAACTGTGGTTAGAAGCAAATGAGTTATACTGTGTGTGCTATATAAACCAATAAAATCATCAACACTGGGAGAGGTGTGGCGCAGCTCAGCATCATGTGACTCTGGGCAATAGCTCACTTAATCTCCCGACGGCCCTCAGGGCCTTGAGACCCTTAGGGGTGATTAGTTTGTGCTTTACAAATACCAGATTTATTGTAATGCTCAGCCAAGGGCCAGAGGGTCGCTTTTCTTTCCTTGCCCATGCCATCGATGCCTGCCTCTCACCACACCTTCCTTCATTAATCCATCACCTCACCTTGTTCTCCAGTGAGGTCCACTTGGGCGCTTGCAGGTCCAGAGATAAAAAGGTCTGCTTCAACGACTTGATCATGTCGGCTGTTCTGGCTGCTGGACAAGAGTCACAACTCGGGGCTGTGGAAGGACGACGCAGTGCTTAGAAAACGGTGACTTTACAGCTCGAAATAAATATATTTTTCTGAAAATCTTCATTTTTATAAGGGATAGCTCGCTGAGCAGGCGCGGTCGGTGGTAGGAGTGCCGGTCGGGTGGTGACGTGGGGCGGGGGGTAGTAAACTACGGATTAAGGCCAAATACAGGTAAGTAAACATTTAAATAAATAAAACGAATTTCGTTGCGCGCACTGCATCGCATTTGGCGATGCAGCGCTCACAACAAGATTCGTTTTATTTATTTAGATGTTTACTTACCTGTATTAGGCCTTAATCCGTAGTTTACTACCCCCACCCTGCCCCTCCCCCGCCCCACGTCACCGCCCGACCGGCACTCCTACCACCGACCGCGCCTGTCGCTGAGTCTCCTTATATCCCTTCCTTGCACACTGCCGAGTGGTCATGAAGGTGTCTGGAAACATATGAAACACCAGGCCTACTGGGTCCTCCTACTCCATACATAGCCCCTGCCATGCTGCCAGTGATAATAACAACACAACTACTAACCATCACACTCCACAAGTCTGATAATTCGGACTATTTCAGGCCCCAAAGCTTTAAGAATGGCTTGGTCAGCAGGTCACAGTAATTTTTTAATGTATATTGAATTAATATTTAACTGTTGTTGGGGTCACCTCTAAATTAGCCAGACAGCGCCACCTAGTGGCAGACTGTCACAAGCGCCAATGTTGAGAATTTAGTGCTGGTGCCGAGCACCGGAAACCACCAGCTCAAATTAAGCACTGGATCTTCCCCACTCCTAACTTTCATAGGCGGGGATAGCCTACTTTGCTAGGGTATGGATATGAAAGGAGAGCAAATTTATATGAATATGCCAAGCCATGCCCATACTCAATAGACAATACATATCAAGCCTTTTGGGTGGTACTCCAGTGCTGATGCACCAACACTCATTGTTGGCACTGGGGTTTATTTTTCATCACCAGACTTTGACCCAGAGCAAGAGAGAGAAAACCAGCACCATACCTGTTAATTAAATTGATTACTTATAACAGCTTCTAATTAGCCCTGCTTTGAAACACACACCTAAAAAAGTGCCTCTCACTGCTTTCAGTCGACCCTCTCTAAAAAACGAGAAATTTGTTGAAACACCGGGACTGTTCTGGGAAATCTGATACGCCTGGTCACCCTAGGTATAACATGATGGATAGGACTACAAGTCCCATAATGCAAAGTTAAATCCGGAACAGAAAGTGCTACTCTCTCATGGTCCTAGGGAACATGAAAGCTCTGGTGACATAAAATAATTACACACTTGCATCATACCCGTTTCTGTCCCAGAAATACAACAATCTGGTTTTGTGCAGTGCCACTACAAACTGCTGTGCTATAATGCCCTCATGGTAGTGCCCCAAACCCCATCCCTGGACTGTTACTATGGTCCATGGCAGTAACGTCATCCCAAGTCATATGTGACATCTCTTGTAGCCAGTCCTGGGTTGCAGCTACCAGCATGTTGCATTCTGGTACTTGTAGTTTCCCCTTTACGACTGTAAGTACGGATTAAAAAAAAATTCCAGTATGTAAGAGATGTGGGCTAAAAAGTCACGCTGAAGATGTAAGTGAATTAGGCAACTTGGCTGCTCTGACAATCCCTCTGTCTGAAGTGTCACAGTTCCCTTGTTCCCGGGAGAGCTATGGTAGCCCTCAGTCCCAGTAGTCCCTTCCTCTCTGCAATGTTAAATCTCCCTCCACGCCACACCACAATCTTCTTTATTAAAATCTCGTCTATGGCTGACTAGCAGTGAACACTTACCTCACCCTTCCACTTGCAGAAACGAGTCTTTGAAGCAGTACACGAGCCACTCCTACGTCCACTAATTGTGGCAACTTGGCCCCGTCCCTTCTTCTCATTGGCCAGCAAGGTCGTTATGAAACGGCAATATTTAGCTCCGCCCACCTTTGGGTGCTATTGGGTGGCTCGTCCATGCTTTGCATAACACTCATCTGTGCACTTGTTGCATAAATGGAGGTCTTTTGTTTGCTGGTGAGGGCTTGGGAGGAATGGAGGGACTGCGAATGCTGAGGAGGAGGAGGAGTGATGTTGTGGTGCCCGTTTCTCCGAAGCCCTGCAGGAGAGAACAGCCCCATTGTGTAAGGAAGCGATTTGAACACTTTACATAAACATGCATTGGCAAAGCCAATAGGTTTTGCCTTTAAAAAGTGCAAATTTACCCATGCTTGTTTTCATTCGCATGATTGTGACCAGATTTTACCTGAGGGAAATCATGTGTGGAAACAGTAAACACTGGTAAGAATGTAGGGTCAGTCTCTTAAAAATTTTCGGCGGGCTCACAGAATATTGAGGGGCTCATTTATGAAGAAGTGACGAAGTGAAGCGCACCAAGTCACCTTGCTGCGCTGCGTGACAGGGAAAGGGCAGGAATGTGCTGGTGCTCCCTTGGGAGGCTAGTGCCAGTGCAGGCACCATGGTGCAAGGGTGTCTGTGTTGCATGCTGGATTGTTTTTGTGGAGGAAGGGACACCTTCCTGCACAAAAACAATCCTGGGAGGCATATACCTCTTTCTATGTGTGCTGCTGCAGATTGCAGCACACATAGAAAGAAACGAGGAGAAATAGTCATGCCTCCCCTGGGAAGGTGTAAGAATTTGGTGCATTCCCAATATGGGAATGCTTTAAAATCAACGGGAGTTGCGTAACTCCCAATTTACGCTGCGTGGCATTACTCCAGGTTTTTTAAGTATTCCAGAGCCACGCAAAGTGGCTTTTCATGGCTTCAAAAATCTGACTAGAGGTATGCGTTACGCATGTACCATGTTGCATGGTGCAAATGCGATGCAAGCCTCTCATAAATATGCCCCTAGTCCACTGTGGTAAAACATAGAGCTGTCCAAGAAAATCTATCAGGGCACTGCAACACTTCTTCACAAATCCATCCACAAGATTTCTGCCCGCAGCAGGGAGACCTTTCACAGTGATATCTGTCAAAGTTAGCGTGACTTGATCTAAGTGCAGTAAGATACGTATCCTGAATGGAATTCTGAAAATGTGCAGTTCTATCACAGGCAAATAGGGTTACACTTTTCTTAGAAATAAGTACCTTCCATTTGTTTACTTTTTGCTATACTGAAAAGGTCAACTCCAGGGGCCGTATTATGTATACAGGGCAGTGCTTAATTTGAGCCGGTGGTTGCTGGTGGGGAGCACCGGCACTTATTTTTCCGCATCATTTATTTACCGAGCGCAAGAGAGGGAAATTACACTGTTCAGAAAGATGAAGGAAAAGAAAAACGGCAAAACCGTCACAAAAGGTGGAAGTAAGAATCTGCAAGAGTGAGATAAAGGGGGATGGAGTGTCTGGTAGAGGATTAAAGTGGTATGAGAAGGTTTTAAAACTACCAGAATTCCGCGTGCCAATATTTAATTGTTCCGGCCGTGGGCTTGCGGGCAGAGTTTCAGCTACTAGAGACTGCAATATGCCCAGGGCAGCTGCAGCCTCGCCATGCCCTCAAGCAGCGCATTCAAGAGAAATACAGAGTGGCTTTGAGTGCAGGCGGCATGAGGGAGAGGTATCCCCTTGCAGGTAGGTGCAGTGAGTGACTGCACCCGCCTCCGAGCGGATGTCTGGGGGGGTCCATGTGACCTCCTTTCTCCCCTCCCGAGGGCTGCATTTAGAAGGCGTACTGACGATGCGCCACCTTTTTGTGGCACACTGAAAGTGAGCCTCCTAAAGGCATGTTTGACTCTTAGCTCGCGTCCATAATACGGCGCGGGCGCAGATGCAAAGTGATTCCCTTATGTGTATGGGGCCCCACCCCCAAGCAAATGAGTGCCCGCCCTCTCATGATATGCACAAGTGCTATCAGTATTACAGAAGGAGACGCACAAGCACCTGCGCTATGTCTGAAATACCATTGTGCCCCAGAGGCCCCCAAAGCGGGCACACATGCCTGTTGTGCACCCAGTGTTGAATGTATAATACAGACCCTGGTAGAGGAAAGGAAATTAGTGTAAAATTCACAGTATTATTTTATACCATGGCAATTATCCCTCGGTTTGTTTTAGTGCTCATTTATATATATGAATTAGACAGCTATAAAATATGTGTTATTTCTTCACGTTTGCTGTTTTTGGTTTAGGTTTCATAAGGTAAAAAATATCACATTTCACAGTTTTTTCCAATTTTTTTATTGTCTTGGACATAAAATATATGTCAGACTGGTAATAAACTGGAAGACAGTAATTTTAATAATCTTGTATGCCTTTTCCATAGAGGCGCAACGAGGACAAATATTTATATTTCTCCTTGTTGTTTCCTCTTTCTAAGTGTGCTACATTCTGCGGCACGCTTAGAAAGAGGAAAATGCCGCTAAGGATTATTTTTGAGCAGGAAGATGTCCTTTCCTTCACAAAAACACTCCTGCCTGCCACGCAGACACTCTTGCACCATGGTCAAGGGTGTCTGCGTTGGCGCCAGCGCATGCAGAGAGCAGGAATGAGCCATAGCTTGATAGATATGGCACATTCCTACCCTTTCCATTTGACGCAGCGCAGCAAGTTCTATTGCGGCGTTGCGCTGCTTTAAATATTGATAAATCTGCCCCAGAGCTTCTCAAAGTTCAAAGGCAAACAGTGAACTTATGTCGAACACAGAAGGCACAGATGGCACACACAGACACTCTTCATGCTAATGCAAGAGTTCCCATCCCAAAGGAACTCTGTCACTGGGGGCATATTTACATGGGCATTGCTCCACCGGATCATCACTTTTTCCGATGCTCCGGTGGCGCAATGACCTGCTCTATATTTACCTGGTGGTGCTAAGCCACTTTGCATGGCTTAACACCGCCTTGTAAATATGGGCCTCCTCGCCGCCGTTTTCTGTGGCAAAGGAGCGTGCCATGGGTGTTGCTGTGGGCGTACCAACGCAACACTCATTGCTTTTTGACACTGCCCCAGATTTACAAGGATCTGTAAATCTGAAGCAGCGCCAAAAACGAATGCCTTTGAAATGGAGGCGTTAGAGTGGCGCAACTAGGAGAAATACTTTTATTTCTCCTTGTTTTCTGCCCTTCTAAGCGTGCTGCAGAAGGCAGCACACATAGAAGGAGCAAGATGCCATCAATTATTGTTTTTGTTCAGGAAGGTGTCTCTCCCTCCACAAACACAATCATCCCTGCAACACAGGCACACTGGCATCTTTGTGCAAGGGTGCCTGCGCTGGCGCCAGGCAACTTTTTTAGTGCCGGCGCAAGGAAAAACACAGGGGTGCACCGTATTCTTGTCAATACAGCGCATCCCTGCATTTTTGAAATGACACAGCACAGTGCTGCTAAATTGCTTGCAGCCGTGCGATGCCCCATTTATTTGTAAATATGCCCCAGGTTTTTCATTCTACACAAAATAAATGCACAACAAACCTGTTACATGTTTTTCTACTTCTTACATATTATGAGCATAATATTATTATACCTTTATTAAAACATAACTATTGTATAGCACATGAAGTATGCAGCATGAGTGCCAGAAATAATAACTCAAAAGTTCTCCTCTTCATAGGCTTGCAAAATTACACTACTTTTTAAAAGAAGGTGTATGTAGAACAGTGATCAGCTTTAACTTGTGTAAGAGAGCCAGTAGCTTAGCAAGGATGCCATTGGCCCTAGCGCAAGCAAGAACAAGCATTGGCATAGCCAATAGGTCTCGCCTTTGGGGCCTTATAAGTGTTTAGGCAGAGCTATTGACTTTGCCAATGTGTTTAAGCTGTGCTGTAGAGAAGTGTGGCTGCTGTGCAGCATGCTGAAAAGTTGTAATAAAAAAGTGCCAGAAGCATTTTTGTTACCTTATATATGACCAAAAAGGCATTATGTCCAACAGAACGACCATATTAAAAAAATTATGTACAATAAAAAAATTCCTCATTTTTCTTTTGTTCTTGCAATGCTGGCAACTTGTTTTTGCCTATTCCAATGGTTGTTTGTTAAAGTTTTTTTTTGAGGGGGCATAAACAATTGGAGGTTGAAGGTTGTGAACTAGTACCTGTATTATAACACTAGCAGCGGCCAGACGCTAGGGGAGAATCAACAGATGGCAGATTCGGAGAGCAGGCTGAGGTGGTGTTGAGTGATGTTGAGGTGGTAGTGGTGGTGGTGGTGGTGACTGGTGCTGAGACGATGCTGAGGTGGTGTTGAGTGATGCTGTGGTGGTGGTGCTGAGTGATGCTGTGGTGGTGCTGAGTGATGCTGTGGTGGTGCTGAGTGATGCTGTGGTGGTGCTGAGTGATGCTGTGGTGGTGCTGTGGTGGTGCTGAGTGGTGGTGTGGTGGTGCTGAGTGATGCTGTGGTGGTACTGAGTGATGCTGTGGTGGTGCTGAGTGATGCTGTGGTGGTGCTGTGGTAGTGCTGAGTGATGCTGTGGTGGTGCTGAGTGATGCTGTGGTGGTGCTGTGGTGGTGCTGAGTGATGCTGTGGTGGTGCTGAGTGATGCTTTGGTGGTGCTGAGTGATGCTGTGGTGGTGCTGAGTGATGCTGTGGTGGTGCTGAGTGATGCTGTGGTGGTGCTGTGGTAGTGCTGAGTGATGCTGTGGTGGTGCTGAGTGATGCTGTGGTGGTGCTGTAGTGGTGCTGAGTGGTGCTGTGGTGGTGCTAAGTGGTGGTGTGGTGGTGCTGAGTGGTGGTGTGGTGGTGCTGAGTGGTGTTGTGGTGGTGTTGAGTGGTGTTGTGGTGGTGCTTGGTGGTGGTGCTGAGTGATGCTGTGGTGGTGCTGAGTGATGCTGTGGTGGTGCTGAGTGATGCTGTGGTGGTGCTGAGTGATGCTGTGGTGGTGCTGCGTGATGCTGTGGTGGTGCTGTGGTGGTGCTGAGTGGTGCTGTGGTGGTGTTGAGTGGTGGTGTGGTAGTGTTGAGTGGTGGTGTGGTGGTGCTGAGTGGTGGTGTGGTGGTGCTGAGTGGTGCTGTGGTGGTGCTGAGTGGTGGTGCTGAGTGATGTTGTGGTGGCGCTGAGTGATGCTGTGGTGGTGCTGAGTGATGCTGTGGGTGTGCTGAGTGGTGGTGTGGTGGTGCTGAGTGGTGGTGTGGTGGTGCTGAGTGGTGTTGTGGTGGTGCTGAGTGGTGTGGTGGTGCTGAGTGGTGTTGTGGTGGTGTTGAGTGGTGTTGTGGTGGTGCTTGGTGGTGGTGCTGAGTAATGCTGTGGTGGTGCTGAGTGATGCTGTGGTGGTGCTGAGTGATGCTGTGGTGGTGCTGAGTGATGTGGTGGTGCTGTGGTGGTGCTGAGTGGTGCTGTGGTGGTGTTGAGTGGTGGTGTGGTGGTGCTGAGTGGTGGTGTGGTGGTGCTGAGTGGTGGTGTGGTAGTGCTGAGTGGTGGTGTGGTGGTGCTGAGTGATGCTGTGGTGGTGCTGAGTGATGCTGTGGTGGTGGTGCTGAGTGGTGCTGTGGTGGTGCTGAGTGGTGCTGTGGTGGTGCTGAGTGGTGGTGTGGTGGTGCTGAGTGATGCTGTGGTGGTGCTGAGTGATGCTGTGGTGGTGCTGAGTGATGCTGTGGTGGTGCTGTGGTGGTGATGATTGGTGGTGTGGTGGTGCTGAGTGGTGGTGTGGTGGTGCTGAGTGGTGGTGTGGTGGTGCTGAGTGATGCTGTGGTGGTGGTGAGTGATGCTGTGGTGCTGCTGGGTGGTGCTGAGTGGTGGTGTGGTGGTGCTGAGTGGTGGTATGGTGGTGCTGAATGGTGGTGCTGAGTGGTGTTGTGGTGGTGCTGAGTGGTGTTGTGGTGGTGCTGAGTGGTGCTGTGGTGGTGCTGAGTGGTGGTGTGGTGGTGCTGAGTGATTCTGTGGTGGTGCTGTGGTGGTGCCAAGTGGTGGTGTGGTGGTGCTGAGTGGTGGTGTGGTGGTGCTGAGTGATGCTGTGGTGGTGCTGAGTGATGCTGTGGTGGTGGTGAGTGATGCTGTGGTGGTGGTGAGTGATGCTGTGGTGGTGCTGAGTGGTGGTGTGGTGGTGCTGAGTGGTGGTATGGTGGTGCTGAGTGGTGGTGCTGTGTGGTGTTGTGGTGGTGCTGAGTGGTGGTGTGGTGATGCTGAGGTGGTGTTGAGTGGTGTTGTGGTGGTGCTTGTTTCCTTGTCCTGCCACAGCTGCTTGTTCCAGGACAAAAAGTTACAAAAAGTAATGCTACAGAAAGTGACTGGGCGCGATCGTAGCCTTTGGAAGCGGGTGAGCTGAGTCAGCGAGAACTGAAGGAGTGCTGCGAGGAGGGGTCCGGGTGGAGGAGCTGGAGCATAGCGACATTTATTTCTGCAAAGTGCCGAAATGCTACAAGGAGGTGCCGAAGTGAAGGAGCGCAATTGTAACAGTGTTAGTATATTTTCCGTAGTGCAATTTTATTATACAAATCGTCCCAATAGTTATATCTGGAAGGTACGTACAAGATTTAAGTACTGTTAAATATTGCAAAAGTACTTATTTCCAAGTTATAGTATTGCCGTTTACACAGGAATTCCTTTATCGTATGCTGCTTTCGTTAAAAAAAAGCATTAACAGTCTTTATCGTATGCTGCTTTCGTAAAAGAAAAGCATTACACAGACTGTTAAATATTGCAAAAGTACTTATTTCCAAGTTTTAGTATTGCCGTTTTCACAGGAATTCCTTTATCGTATGCTGCTTTCGTAAAAAAAAAAGCATTACACAGAGATTGGGCAGTAGAGGATGCCTGGGGTCGAGCAAGTGAGATGAAAGCCAGATGGCGCCTGGAGCGATGCGAGGAATGCAAGCGCTGGCTCAGGGCGAGACCTAATGAAGCTGACGAGAAGGGAAGGGGGAGAAGGGAGGGGGTAGTGCAAGCAGAGGAGCCTGACTGAAGCTGACGAGAAGGGAGGGGGAGAAGGGAGGGGGTAGTGCAAACAGAGGAGCATGAATGAAGCTGACCAGGAGGGAGGGGGAGAAGGGAGGGGGTAGTGCGAGCAGAGGAGCCATTACAGAAACCCAGATGGCAGCTGTGCACGTGCACGCCATCGTGAACGCAAGCTGGAGGCCAGCAAAAGCCTGTGGGTAGCACTTTGAAAACCCACTTACTAAATGTCTCGGCCAGAGCAGCGCAAGCGCTGGCTCAGGGCAAGACCTAAAAATGGTCCCTTTGGCCGCTGTTGGGATCGCCGCTATTAGGGTACTAAAATACAGCAATTATCATGTTTTATCAGGACTTTGGGCCCTGGAGCCACTGGACCTGCTGCACCAATGGTACCTACACCTCTGAAGAGAGCCGCCTGAGTAGTTAAAGAAAATGTAAACATGTCTTAACCTGATATACCCTTACCATAAAAACTGAACAATGTTTCCGAGCAATCATTTATATGCAGAAACGTTTACAGAAAACCAGCACTGGCATCTTTTCCTCACCATTGAAAAAGTCCAGTCAGCTGCCTGCACATGACCAATTAAAGGATGCACCCTCTTAATCCTGAGCCACGTGCCTTTTCCTGCAGCAGACCGGGGGCCTTATCTACAAGAAAGTGACTCAGCGCGGCACCGCAATCTGTTTTGCTACGCCGCACGGAGTCACTTTCAAAGCACAGGGATGCGACATATTTACAATAATATGTTGCATCCCTGTGCTTTCCCCTTCGCTGGTGCTCAATTGGCTGCCATGCGCCAACGCAGGCACCCTTGCACCATGGTGCAAGGGTGTCTGCGTTTCAGGAGAGATTGTTTTTGTGCAGGAAGGGAAGCCTTCCTGCCCAAAACAATCACGATAGGTGATTTCCTCTTTCCATGTCTGCTGCAGAATGAAGCATGCATAGACAAAGGAAAAAACTAGGAGAAATGAAAACATTTCTCCTCGTTGCACCTCCCTACGCCTCCCCTGGAGAGGCGTAGCATTCTGACACATTCCCAAGTTTACAAAAGGTTATAAATCTGGGAATGCAGCAGAATCCATGGGTGTTATGTGGGAACCCATAGCACCCATAGCAGCACCCATAGCATGCCCCTTTCACGCAAAGTGCTGCATGAAAATATGAAAAGGGGCCGTATTTACAAGGACACGAAAAGCCACGCTTTATGTGTCCTTGTAAATACGGGGCAGCAAAACGCGCTGTCGGTGTGTCACAGAAAGTGACGTACCGGCAGCAGAAGGGGCTTGTAAATAAATAAGCCCCCTGGACTTCTAGGGTCCACATCCCTCACACTGGCCGCCGCTCTGCCCACTATCCCGAAATTCATGACTTTAAGGCCCTTAAAGAGATAATAGCCTGATGGTGCTTTGGTCCGCGGTGCAGCAGTGCAGAAGGCAAAGATCACGCTTTAAATACAGACCTAGCGGATTGGAATGAATATCATTTTAAAAAGACACAGGGATTCTAACAGATAGAGACTACAGACACACAATCAATCAATCAATCAGGGATTTGTGAAGCGCGCTTCTCCCCGTGAGGGTCTCAAGGCGCTGGGGGGGTGGGTGGGGGGGTTCTGTGCAGCTCTGTCTCATCCAAAGAGCCAGGTCTTGAGGCTCTTCCTGAATGATTGCAGAGTGGGGGATTATCTGATGCTGAGGGGGAGTTCATTCCAGGTCCTGGTCGCGATGTAGGAGTAGGCTCTTCCTCCCGTTCTGGCTCTGCGGAAGCGTGGGGTTTCGGCCAGGGCGAGGTCAGCGGAGTGGAGGTGGAAATTCAGGTCTCCGAGCGAGTCCATGGAGGCGATGGCGTGGGGCACGATGAGGTCTGTGATGGTTGAGGTGAACGTGGTGCACGGTCTGGGAGGTCTGTAGGCGAGGGTGCCACGTAGGGTCGTTCTGGGGTTGGTCTGGATCTGGAAGTGGAGGTGTTCTATGGGGGACGAGGAGTAGTTCATGCTGGCTGTGGTGACTTGGAGGGAGGTTTTGTGTACAATGGCGAGTCCTCCTCCAGGGTGGTTGAGGCGGTCCTCCCTCTGGATCGTGTATCCGTCTAGGATGGCGGTTGCGATGTCGGGAGCGGAGCTGGCGTTGGTCCAGGTCTCTGTGAGGAAGGCGACGTCAGGCGACAGGGTGTCGAGGAGGTCCCAGATTTCTACTGCAGGTCTGTGCAGGGAGCGTACGTTGAGGAGAATGCAGTTCAGGGGTTTGTGTGCGATGGTTTCCGGTGGGTGGGCGGTAGCCGTGAGGGTCCGGAGGTGGGTGAAGGTGCGGAGGCAGTGTTGGCAGGAGAACTGGCCAAGGGTGGTGTTCGGCGTCGACAGCTGGCAGTTGTTGTTTCTTCTGGGGTTGAGTGCATGGAGGGCAGTTGAGTCGTAGCGGTGGGTGGGCAGAGGACCAGGGTCCCTGGCGCTGGTCGCGGTCGGGTCGCGGATGGGCACAGACGGGCTTGCCTTTGGTGCGCCAGGGGCGCTCCCGCTGCGTGGCCGCGCAGCAGTCGCCATTAAGTAGGGGTCGGGGGGAGGGAGCACAGCTGGGAGGCGGGAGCGGGCACTGGCAGAGGGGGAGGGGCCACGGGGGCTGCAGCAGCGGGAAGGGAGCGAAAAAGGCAAACAGTGAAAAAACAGTGGAAAGAGGCACAAAGAGAAAAATAGGCACAGAAAAGGCACAAGGAGACAAACAGGCAGAAAAAAGCACAAGGAGACAAGCAGGCAGAAAAAAAGGCACAAGGAGACAAACAGGCAGAAAAAAGGCACAAACTGCACAAACAAGGCACAGACAGACAAAGGCAGAAACTACAAAAAGGCTGGCACAGCGGACCAGCAGAAAAGCAAGGCTCTCCCACTGGACCACCAGGGATAAGGCGCAGGCAGGAGCCTGCGGGTGGAGGAGAGCCTCAAACACCTACCTGCAAGCAGAGAGGTGCTGGGGGCAGCGGCGCAACGACAGAGCTGCGCGAGGGGAAAGCAGTATCCCTGACCAGGAGGTCAGAGGTCTTGCTCAACTTGTCGCGCAGCAGCCACCATTAAGTAGGGGTCCGGGGGAGCAGGGCCGGACTGGCCGTAGCGGACACCGGGCGTTTTCCGGTGAGCCGCCAGGGTGGGGGCCAGTTTTGGGCCCCTGGGGGCCGTTTTTGTTACCTGGGGTCAGAAAAATCGGCCCCCTGTAACAAATTCGGCCGAAACCGGCTCTAGCAAACCGCTCGGCTGCACCCCCCTCCCCACCAGGGGGGCCCAGCCGAGCAGTTTGCCAGGGCCGGTTTCGGTTCGCAGTTCGGCCCTGGGGGGCAGGGAGCGCAGCTGGGAGGCGGGAGCGGGAACCTGCGGGGGGGAGGGGCTGCGGGGGCAGCAGTGGCGGGAAGGGAGCGAAAACGGCAAACAGTGGAAGGAGGCACAAAGAGAAAAATAGGCACAGAAAAGACACAAGGAGACAAACAGGCAGAAAAAGGCACAAGGAGACAAACAGGCAGAAAAAAGGCACAAGGAGACAGACAGAAAAAAGGCACAAACTGCACAAACAAGGCACAGACAGACAAAGGCAGAAACTACAAAAAGGCTGGATCAGCGGACCAGCAGAAGAGCAAGGCTCTCCCACTGGACCACCAGGGATGAGGCGCAGACAGGAGCCTGCGGGTGGAGGAGGGCCTCGAACACCTACCTGCAAGCAGAGAGGTGCTGGGGGGCAGCGGCGCAACGACGGAGCTGCGCGAGGGGAGAGCAGTATCCCTGACCAGGAGGTCAGAGGTCTTGCACACAAGGGTTAAAAGGTCATCCTTTCATACATGCCAATCAATACGATTCAGGCGGGAGACTCCTGATTTTTCAAAGCCAAAAATGGTTTTATTTTAGCTGTCTCCCTGCCTACTCTTGCCTCTGCTCCAATATATGTCAATGGGGAAAATACATTCCTACAATTCCTACTTTTGAAATGTTGGCAGGTATGCTCTTTGCCCCTTTCCTGGCTCACTCGGGTAACAGTTGGCTGATGTTTGCAAATCAAACTGGCCATTCTGCACTGCGTTTCCCTAAGCAAGGTGTTCGTGTACCTCCTGCACAACGCGTCTCAACCATTCACTTAACAAATAAATGAAAACAAACAAGGTACAGAAGCCTTGTTTGGGAAAAGGAAAGGGGTCAGGACTGAGTGACTGTCCAGAATCATAATTTGAATATTACAATAACAGCAGCATAAAAGACGTCCAGTGCCTTGCATGGCGCTGTGGGGAGTGGAGAGCAGAGGGTTGGGGAGTGCTGCTTAGGCCACAAAGCAGCATGAAAGGAATAAAAAGATAAGCTCCGTTAGGTTGAAGTCTACCACACAATGAACTGTCTGGTTGCAAAGACATACTGGAGAAATTCTGAAAGCTGACCTAGGAATGCATTACACCGTGTGCTTATCATGGCTTTGTATTTTGTCACTCACATTTGCTTGCGTCCCAGTCACTGGCTTTATTTGTTTTAACCCTTGGAGCATGTCTTTGTCCCTCCAGTGGAGCATAGCCTGCTTACCACCTCTCTGATTGGGTCCTTGTATGCTTCCACCAGTGCTTGCTTTTTGAAAACTCATTTTTAGGTTGAAGCCTACCAGACAGTGCAGCTGTCTGGTTTGCTAAAGACAACTTGGGGACATTCAGAAAGCTGACCTAGGAATGCATTCCGCCAGTTGTTTACCATTGGCTTTGTGGATTGTAACTCACATTTTCTGGCTTACTATTTGTTGGCTTTATTTTCTTTAGGGCTGTCCAGCTTTAGTTCGTCCCTCCTGTTGCCCGAACCTTGTTTGCCAGATTTTTCCACAAACTCGCTTTCTGTAAACCGGCCTTTAAATCTAGTTCATATCTTGCCACATTTGCTGTGCATTCAAAGACAGAGGTCAAATGTCAAGCTCTCTCTTCCGAGGGAGCTTGATGTTTACTTTCCTTTCTCTGACTTCAAAGTGAGAGAATTTATGTGACAATCCTGCTGAGTATCCACATAAGAGGAGAGGGTATTGGATGTTTTTTTCTCAGCACACAAATAAAACAAGCATTGGCAAATCCAATAGGTCTCGCCTGTACAAGAGCTATTGGCTTTGGCAATGTGATTTTGCCAAGTTGTATATGAGTGTAGCTGCTGTTCAGCATGGCTAAAAGTTAGTGGCGTGGAGTGCCTTAGAGTGGAGTTGGGGGAGTAGAGTGTCATAGACTGGATTTGTTGGAGTAGAGTTTTGTAGAGTGGAGTAGGGGGAGTAGAGTGTCGTAGAGTTGAGTAGAGGAGAGAAGAATTCAGTGGTTCAGTGACCGAGAGTGTCATAGAGTGCAGTGTCAAAAAGTGCAGTGTCGTAGAGTGAAGTGGTGTAGAGTGGAGTGGAGTGGGGTGGAATAGGGTGGAGTGGTTTGGAGGGGATTGAGGTAGTGGGGTGGATTGGATTGGAGTAGATTGGGGTGGATTGGATTGGGGTAGAGTGGGTTGGATTGAGTGGGTGAACTGGATGGGGTGGATTGGAGTGGGGTGGGGTGGGGTGGACTGAAATAGGGTGAGGAGAATTGGATTGGGGTGGATTGGTGTGGTATGGATTAGAACGATTGGGAGTGGGTGGATTGGAGTAATAGGACTAGGGTTTGGTGGATTGAGGTGGGGTGGATTGGATTAGAGTAAGGTGGTTTGGAGTGGGGTGAATTAGATTGGAGTGGGGTGGAATAGATTGGACTGGAGTGGGGTGGATTAGACTGGACCGGATGAGGTGGATTGGAGTGGAGATTGGATTTGAGTGGGGTGGACTGAACTGGAGTGGGCTGGGTTGGGGTGGATTGGAGTAGGTTGAATTGGAGTGTGGTGAGCTGGATGTATTGGACTGAGTGGGGCGGACTGCAGTTGTGTGGGCTGGATTGGATTGGGGTAGAGTGGAGTGGATTGGAGTAGAGTGGGGTGGACTGGACTGCAGCGTAGTGAGGTGGATTGGAGAGGGGTGGATTGGAGTGGGGTGGACTGGATGGGGTGGTTTAAATTGGAGTGAAGAGGGGTGGATTGGATTGGACTGGACTGGAGTGGGGTGGTGTGGTGTGGATTGGATTGTGGTGGAGTGGGGTCAAATTGGAGTGGGGTGCAATTGATTTAGTGGGGTGGGCTGGAGTGGGGTGGACTAGAGTGGGGTGGACTAGAGTGGGGTGGACTGGAGTGGGGTGGACTGGAGTGGGGTGGACTGGAGTGGGGTAGAATGGAGTGAGGTGGGTTGGATTGACGTGGGGTGGATTGGAGTTCAGTAGATTGGCTTGCATGGGGTGGATTGGATTGGAGCGAGGTGGATTGGATAGAGTGGGATGAATTGGATTGGGGTGGGGTGAATTGGGGTGGGGTGGGGTGAAATGGATTGGGCTGTGGTGGGGTGAACTGGATTGGGCTGGGGTGGATTGGATTGAGGTCTATTGTTTTGGATTGGAGTGAGGCAGATTGGAGTGAGGCAGATTGGTTTAGATTGGAGTGGGGCAGAGTGTTTGGACTGGAGTGGAGCAGATTGAAGTGGGATGGATTAGAGTGGGCAGATTGTTTTGTATTGGAGTGGGACAGTTTGAAGTGGAGCAGATTAGAGTGGGGCAGATTGTTTTGGTTTGGAGTGGGGCAGATTGGAGTCAGGCGAATTGGAGTGGTGCAGATTGGAGTAGAGCAGATTGTTTTGGAGTGGAGTGGGGCAGATTGGAGTGGGGCAAATTGGAGTGGGGCAGATTGTTTTAGATTGGAGTGGGGCAGATTGTTTTGATTTGGAGTGGGGCAGATTGTTTGGATTGGAGTTCGGGAGATTGTTTTGAATTGTAGTGGGGCAGATTGTTAAGGATTGGGGCAGATTGGAGTTGGGCAGATTGTTTTGGATTGGAGTGAGGAAAATTGTTTTGGATTAGAGTGGGGCAGATTGGAGTGCGGAAGTTTTGAGTTGGGTAGATTGTTTTGGATTGAGTGGGGCAGATTGTTTTGGATTGGAGTGCTGCGAATTGTAGTGGGTAAGGTTGGAGTGGGGCGGATTGTTTTGGATTGGAGTGGGGAAGATTGGAGCCAGGCAGGTTGGAGTGGGGCAGATTGTTGTGGATTGGAGTGGAGAAGATTGGAGGGGAGCAGATTAGAGTGGGGCAGATTGTTCTGGATTGGAGTGGGGCAGATTGGAGTCAGGCGAATTGGAGTGGTGCAGATTGGAGTAGAGCAGATTGTTTTGGAGTGGAGTGGGGCAGATTAGAGTGAGGCAAATTGGAGTGGGGCAGATTGTTTTAGGTTGGAGTGGGGCAGATTGTTTTGATTTGGAGTGGGGCAGATTGTTTGGATTGGAGTTCGGCAGATTGTTTTGAATTGTAGTGGGGCAGATTGTTTTGGATTGGGGCAGATTGGAGTTGGGCAGATTGTTTTGAATTGGAGTGAGGAAAATTGTTTTGGATTAGAGTGGGGCAGATTGGAGTGTGGAAGTTTGGAGTTGGGCAGACTGTTTTGGATTGAGTGGGGCAGATTGTTTTGGCTTGTAGTGCTTTGAATTGCAGTGGGGCAGGTTGGAGTGGTGCGAATTGATTTGGATTGCAGTGGAGAAAATTGCAGTTGGGGAGATTGGAGTGGGGCAGGTTGTTTTGGATTAGAATGAAGCAGATTGGAGTGGGGCAGATTGTTCTGGATTGGAGTGGGGCAGATTGCTTTGGATTGGAGTGGGGCAGAATGTTTTGGATTGGAGTGGGGCAGATTAGAGTGGGGCAAGTTGTTTTGGATTGGAGAGGGGCAGATTGGAGTGGGACGGATTGTTTTGGATTGGAGTGGGGCAGATTGTTTTAGATTGGAGTGGGGCAGATTGTTTTGGATTGGAGTGGGGTAGATTGTTTTGGAGTGGGGCAGATTGTTTTGGATTGAGTGGGGCAGATTGTTTTGGCTTGTAGTGCTTTGAATGGCAGTGGGGCAGGTTGGAGTGGTGCGAATTGATTTGGATTGCAGTGGAGAAAATTGCAGTTGGGGAGATTGGAGTGGGGCAGATTGTTCTGGATTGGAGTGGGGCAGATTGCTTTGGATTGGAGTGGGGCAGAATGTTTTGGATTGGAGTGGGGCAGATTAGAGTGGGGTAAATTGTTTTGGATTGGAGAGGGGTAGATTGGAGTGGGACGGATTGTTTTGGATTGGAGTGGGTCAGATTGTTTTAGATTGGAGTGGGGCAGATTGTTTTGGATTGGAGTGGGGTAGATTGTTTTGGAGTGCGGCAGATTGCTTTGGATTGGAGTGGGGCAGATTGTTTTGGATTGGAAAGGGGCAGATTGGAGTGGGTGGGTTAGGAGAATTGGAGTGTGGTAGATTGAAGTGGAATTGGATTGGAGTGAGTGGTTTGGATTGGAGTGGGGGATTGGATTGTTCTGGGGTGGATTGGATTGAGTGGGGTGGATTGCTGTGGGATGAGATGGGGTGGATTGGCATGGATTGGAGTGGGGCAAATTGGAGTTGGATGGATTGGGGTGTACTGCACGATTATGTGTTAAAACATCATTTCAGAAATTACACATAAGAAAGAAACAATGGGGCTTATTTACAAGCCCCTTGCACCGCAAATAGTCACTTTGCAAAGTGAGATGAGAAAAGAAGGTTTGGCAAAATAAAAGAAAGTTAAATATAGTAAATCTTTGCAATTTTGTTTGTCCTGCTGCACACATTTTTGCCAGTCACATGCCTTCTGTTTGCTGGGCACTAGAGGTTAAAAAGAACAATATAGTACCTCAATCACGTGGGGAGCGGGAACAAATTAAGTTGAATCAATCAGTGTTTGGTCCCTGCTCCACAGAGAGAAACCGATTGATGCTAGGCCTGCAGTGATGAATTACGAGGCTGTAAAGAAGAGTGCCACGCAAGCCAACAAATGGTTTGCAGCGGGAGGGCTCCAAGCCCTTCTTTGTTAACAACAGTGTCTTGCAAGCAAGACACATGCGCTAGAGCATACTCTTTAAGGCTTGACCTTAAAAAGAACTATGCTGATGTTTCAGAATATATCAGAATTAGTACAAGTGAAACACATTTTATTGTAATTCTGAAGTGTGGTGGAAACAAATATTTGAATAAGATCAATACACTAGGTGATGACATTTATACACATTATCATTTGTGTGTAGTAAAACCATTTTTCGGTGCAAATGTAATGGTCATTTACATTGAAAATGTGTTGTCTGTATTGGCAGTGTGCTACCACACCATGCATACTCCACACTTCGTCACTACACTACACTCTATGCCCTTGCACTCAATGCCACGCCACTCCATTCTACGATACTCCACTCCACTCTACGACATGCCACTCCACTCTATGCCCCTCCACTCTAATACACTCTACGACACTCGACTCCATGCCACTCCAATCTACGCTACTCACTACACGACATAACACGCCACTCCACGCCCCTCCAATTCACACCACTTACCCAACCCCATTCTACTCCACACCACTCCAGTTTATCCCACTCCACCCCACTCTACTTCGATACAATTTACCCCAAAAATCTCCACTTCAATCTACTCCACTCCAGCCAATCTAACCCACTCCACTCAATCTACCCCTCTCCTCTCCACTCCAATCTCCCCACCCCAATGTACCCACCCAACCACAATCTACACCTACCCCACTCTACCCCCACTGTAACCCAATCTTCCCCCACTCCACTCCAATATACCTCAATCCACTCCACTACAACTCAATCTACTGCACTCCAATTTACCCACCTCACCTCGTTCCACTCCACCCCACCCCCTTCTGCCCCACTCCATTCCAATCTACCCCTCTCAAATCCACCCCACTCTGCTCCAATCTACCACAGTCTATCCCACTCCACTCCAATATATCCTAATCCACCCACAGCAATGTACCCCAGTCCAACCCACTTCACTACAATCTAGCCTACTCCACTTCAATCTACCCCACTCCCCTCCAATCTACTCCAGTCCAATTTACCCCACTCATTTCAATTTACCCCACTCCACTGCAATCTATCCAACTCCTCTCCGCTCCAATGTACCCCACTCCAGTCTACCCCACTGCACCACAATCTACCACACTCCAATCTACCAAATATACCCACTCCAATCTACCACACTCCAATCCACCAGATCTACCCCCACTCCACTCCACTCTAATCTAACCCACTCCACTCTACCACACTCCACTCTACCCCATCCCACCTCAGTCCACCCCACCCCAATGTACCCTACCCCAATCTACCTCACCCCAATCCAACCCGCCCCACTCCAATCTATCACACTCCACTCAATCTACTCCACTCTACCCCAATCCACCCGACTCCACCCCACCCCACTGCAATCTATCCCACCCACTGCAAACTACCTCACCCTACTGTAACCCACTTCAATCCAAACAACTCCATTCCAATCTATCCCACTCCACTCCTATCTACACCTCTCTACTCCAATCTACCCCTCTTCAATCTACCCCACGCCACTCCAATTTACCCCACCCCAATTTACCCACTTCACCACAATCTACCCCACCCCACCCCACTCCAATCTAACCTATCCCACTCCACTCGAATATACCCCAATCCACTCCACTATAACCCAATCTACCCCACTCCAATTTACCCACCTCACCACACCCCATTCTACTCCACTCCACCCCTTCTACCCCCTCCACTCCAATCTACCCCACTCAAATCCACCCCACTCTGCTCCGATCTACCACAGTCTATCCCACTCCACTCCAATCCACTCCAATCTTTCCCAATCCACCCCACTGCTATGTACCCCAGTCCAACCCACTTCACTCCAATCTACCCTACACCACTCCAATTTATCCCAATCCACCCCAGTGCAGTATACGGTACCCCAGTCCAACCCACTTCACTCCAATCTACCCTACTCCACTCTAATCTACCCCACTCAACTCCAATATACTCCAGTCCAATTTACCCCCCTCTATTTCAATTTACCCCACTCCACTACAATCTATCCAACTCCTCTCCTCTCCACTCCAATCTACCCTACTCCACTTCAGTCTACCCAACTCCACCACAATCTACCAAATATACCCACTCCAATCTACCACACTCCAATCCACCCAGTCTACCCCACTCCACTCTAATCTAACCCACTCCACCACACTCCACTCTAACCCATCCCACCCCAGTCCACCCACCCCAATCTACAACATCCCAATCTACCCTACTCCAATTTACCCCTCCCCAATCTACCCCACTCCAATGCAACCCACTCCACTCTAATCTACCACACTCTACTCCACTCTACCCCAATCCACCCCACTGCAATCTACCCCATCCCACTTTAATCTATCCCACCCTACTCTAACCCACTCCAATCCAAACCACTCCAATCTACCCCACTCCACTCCTATCTACACCACTTTAATCCAATCTGCCCCTCTTCAATCTACCCCACTCCAACCACCCAATTCCATTCAATCTACCCTACTTTAATCCACCCAATCTACCCCACTCCACTCTAACCTCATCTACCCCACTACACTACCCTCTTCCCCAATCTATCTAACTCCACTCCAATCTCAACTCCACTTCAATCTATCCAACTCCACTCCACCCCACTCCACTCCAATCTACCCTACTCCACTCTATCCCAATCTACCCTACTCCAATCTACCCACTCCAATCCACCTCACTCCACTCTACCCCAAACGTCCACACTCCATTCTACTCTACCCAATCTACCTCACTCCACTTCACTCCAATCAACCACATGCCACCCAAATCTACCCCACTCCAATCCAATCTAACCTACTCCACCCCAATCCACCCCAGTCCATCCCACTCCAATCTACCCTGCCCCACTCCATCCCAAACTACTCTACTCCACTTTATCCCATCCAATCCGCCCCACTCCAATCTACCCCAAGCAACTCCACTCCAATCAAACCCACCCTAACCCAATCTGCACCACTCCAATCTATCCACCCCATCCCAATCGACCCCACACAACTCTATCCAACTCCACTCCAATCTACTCCACTCCAATTTACCAAACTCCAATCTACCCCATTCCAAACTGCCCCACTCCTATCTACCTCACTCCAGTCTACCCCACTTCACTCCAATCTACCCTATCATAACCCACCCAATCTATCCCACTCCAGTCTACCCCACTCCACTCTACCCCCACTCCACTCCTATCTACCCCACTTAACTCCAATCTACCCCACTCCAATCTACCCCACTCCACTTCAATCTACCCCAATCCAATGCACTCCACTCTTCCCAATTTACCCCACTCCACTACAATCTATCCCAACATATCGCACTCCACTCTACCCCGATCTACCCCACTCCAATCTACCCCACTCCAACTTACCCACTCCACTCCAATCAACCCCACTCCACCCCAATCTACTCCACTTCACTCCAATCTACCCCAATTCAATCTACCCCTCTGCTCTCTACCTCAATCTACTCCACTCCAATCTACTCCACTCTAATCTACCCCAATTTACCCTACTCTATCTCAATCTACCCCACTCTGCCCCACTCCAATCTACCCCAACCCATCCCAATCTATCCCACACCACTCCAATCTACCCCACTCCCCCAATCTACCCAACTCCACTCCATCCCAATAAACCCCACTCCAAACTACCCCAATCTACCCGCACTCCATTCCATTCTACCCTACTATAATCCATCTAATCTACCCCACTCAGTCCACTCCAATCAACCGGACTCAAATCCATTCCAATCCACCCCACTCCACCCCAATCTACTCAACTGCTATCTACCTCACTCCAGTCTACCCCACTCTAATCTACCCCAATCTACTCCACTGCAATCTACCTCACTCCACCCCAATCTACCCCACTCCACTCCAATCTACCCCACTCTAAACTACCACACTAATCTACCCAAATTTGGGTATAGTGGAATGGAGTGTGGTAGATTGGGGTAGAGTGGAGTGGGTAGATTTGGTGGATTGGAGTGGGTAGATTGGAGCTGAGTAGATTGGGGTAGAGTTAAATGGGGTGGATTGAACTGAAGTGGGGTGGGGTGGAGATGGATAGGTTGGAGTGGAGTCGAGTTTGGAGTGGAGTGAGATAGACTGGGGAAAAGCGGAGAGGCGTGGATTGGAGTGCAGTGTAATGGGGTAGATTAGGGTGGAGTTGGGTAGATTGGGTGGATTAGAGTAGGGTTGATTGGAATGGAGTTGGGTAGATTGGAGTGGGGTAGATTGTGGCAGAGTGGGGTAAACTGCAGTGAAGTGAGGTAGATTAGAGTGAAGAAGAGTTGGCTAGATTGCAGTGGAGTTTGGAGTGGAGTAGGTTAAATTGGAATGGGGTGGGGTAAATTGGAGTTGGGTTGATTGGAGTGGAGTAGAGTGGAATGGGGTAGATTAGAGTGGAGTCACATAGTTTGGAGTGGAGTGGGTTGGATTGAGGCATATTAAAGTAGGGTGGACTGAGGTAGATTGGAGTGGAGTGGGGTAGATTGAGCAGAGTGGGGTAGATTTGAATGGGATGCAGTAGATTGGGGTGGAGTGGGGTAGATTGGATTGGGGTGGGGTTGATTGGGTTCGATTAAACGGAGTAGATTGGAGTGGAGTATATTGGGGTGGAGCAGATTGGAGTGGAGTTGATTGGAGTGAGGTAGATTGGAGTGGAGAGGGGTAGATTAGATCTAGTGGAGTGGGGGCATATTGTAGTTGAGTGCGGTAGACTGGATCATAGTGGAGTGGATTGGGGTGGAGTGGGGTAGATTGGGTTAGAGTGGGGTAAATTGAAGTGGGATAGCTTGAAGTGGGTTAGATTGGAGTACAGTGGGGTAGATTGGGGTGGGGAGGCGGGGGTGAATAAATTAGGGTGGGGTAGATTGGAGTGAAACGGGGTAGTTTGAAGGTGAGTGGGGTAGATTGGGTGGAGTGGAGTGGGGTATATTGGTGGAATGGGGTAGATTGGAGTGGAGTAGATTGGTGTAGATTGTAGTGAAGTGGAGTGGGAAGATTGGAGTATAGTGGGGTTGATTGGAGTGGGGTAGAGTGGAGTGGGGTAAGTGGTGTGAAGTGGAGGGGCGTAGGGTGGAGTGGCATGTGTCGTGGAGTGAATGGTGTAGACTGGAGTGGCGTGGCATGGAGTGCCGTGGCGTGGCATAAAGCGTCTTAGAGTGAAGGGGCGTAGAATGGAGAGGCATGTTGTAGAGTGGAGTGGAGTGTCGTTGAAGAGAGTGAAAGGGCATAGAGTCGAGTGGTGTAGTGTGAAGTATGCATGGTGTGGTAGCGAACTGCCATTACAGACAATGCATTTTCAGTTGAAATGACCATTACACTTACACTGAAATACGGTTTTACTGCACACAAACGATAATGTGTGTAAAAGTCATCACCTAGTGTACTGATGTGTTTTGATCGTATTCAAATATTTGTTTCCACCACACTTCAGAAATACAAAAAAAAGTGCTTCATTTGTACTAATTCTGATATATTCTGAAACATCAGCACAGTTCCTTTTTTTTGTCCACGAACATTCTTTCGCTTTGAAGTCAGAGAAAGAAAAATAAACACCAAGCTCTATCGGGAAAGAGTGCTTGACATCTGACCTCTGTCTTTGAATACACAGCAAATTTGGCAAGATAAGAACAAGATTTCAAGGCCTGTCTACAGAAAGCAAGTTCATGGAAGAATACAGTAATCAATATTTGGGCAACGGGGGGAGGATGGGGGGGGGTGGCAAACTCAAACTGGACAGCCTAAAGCACATAAAGCTAGTAAATAGATAGCCAGAAAATGTGAGTTTCAAACCACAAAGGAAATGGTAAGCAACGGGTGGAATGCATTCCTAGGTCAGCGTTCTGAATGTCCCCAAGATGTCTTTAACAAACCAGACATCTCCGCTGTCTGGTAGGCTTCGACCTGATAAAACGTGCATTGCCTCTTGTCAAACTATGTTTCAGAAATACCCTGGGGCATATTTACAAGGGCTTATCGCCACAGAAATGTCACTTTTTGTGACGTTCCTGTGGCGATAATCTCTTCGCCTTATTTACAAGGCAGCCTTAAGCCACTTAACGTGGCTTAACTCCATCTTGTAAACAAGGTCCCTTTTCACCCTACACAGCGTAAAAAGGGCGGGCAATGGGTGCTGCGGTGGGCGTTCCCGGTCTTAACATGGCGAAACGAGGAGAAATAAATACTTTTTAATTGCATAGACGCTGGATGGGCAGTGCTTTTGGCACATCCTTTTCGGGCTATGCCAGGGGAGTGTTGGTGTGGGTGGCCCGGGGGGTTCCCTTCACAGTGTCTCATACCACGATAGATCCCGAGGGTTGTTTTGTGGTAGTGGGTGAACATTAGATGGGCCATTAACATTGGTGGCGGTGTATACTCCAAACGTAGGGCAGGCGGCCATTTATGCGACCCTGTCATCCACCCTATTGACAGATCCGGCAGATCCCTCGATGTGGTGCGGAGACTTCAACGGGGTCATGGACTTAACGTCCGATAGGTCCACTCCTCCGCTCCCGGGGATACAAACAGGTACGGTCGTGCACCAGATGCATACATGGGCACATAACATGGAGTTAGGGGAACTCTAGAGATTGCTTGACCCCAAAGACAGGGAATACTCACATTACTCACTGGTGCACATGCTACATTCCAGGTTGAACATGGTGTTTGGCTCCACTACCCTGATCTCACAGTGCACACATGCGGAATTTTTTGGGCGCACCATATCGGATCATAACCCCTTACTGATATCACTCAAGTGGGGTAGGCCCAGACAGATGATTCCTACCTGGTGCCTGCCTACACCAGCGCTGGAGGATGCAGGATTTACCACCCAGATAGGC
Organism: Calotriton arnoldi; assembly: GCA_963921515.1. Lineage (NCBI taxonomy): Eukaryota > Metazoa > Chordata > Amphibia > Caudata > Salamandridae > Calotriton > Calotriton arnoldi. Next base: position 53,274 of record CAWUFW010003839.1, on the reverse strand, counting down.
GAAGGCATAAAGCGCTATTTCCAAGAAAATTAAGGGACTGCATCAAGGGCACTAATTGAATGGGACGCATTCAAAGTGGTCCTGAGGGGGCTGTGTTTTCAAAAATGGTATATGGGGTGTGGAAGGGCCTGGCAGTGGAAGTGCTCCCTGCAGAAGATTGCATCAGGGTACTTGAAAGAAATAGCGTGGGTGACCATGCTACTCACCAAGCATTGATGGATTTACGAAGGGAATACAGGATGCTACTGGGAGGACTGTCCAATTTTGACTACAAGCATTACCTCCAGTGGCAACACTAACAGGGAGATAAGGCTGGCCGAATATTGGATTGGCTCCTCTGAGCAGAATCCCTGAATTGCCCGATTTCATCTCTCCGCCTGAGTTTGGGTCAGGTAGTGGCCTCGCAGGCTGAGATCAATGAAGCATTTGAGGATTATTATAAGGGATTATATAGGGAGGATGCGAAGGTAACCATGGACGAGGCTACCTTGTATCTGGCGGGGATACACATCCCATCTATCAATCCCCTACAGAGACAAGAGTTAGATAGCCCACTGACCTTAGAAGAAGTAAAAGGGGCAATCACACAAATGACACGGGGGAAGATACAAGGCACTGATGGGATTCCTATCGAGTGTTACCCCTCTTATCAGACTTTGTTGGCACCCAAATTACTAAATGTTAACAAGGAGGAGGTGAAACAGGGCCGTCTTCCACCCTTCAAGAGGAAGGCAGTGATAGTGGTACTACCCACACCGTGACCCCCTGAACGTGACATCCTATCGTCCCCTATCATTGCTAAATTTAGACTGCAAGGCACTCGGTAAGGTTTTGGCCACTCGATTGTCGGAAGTTGTGGGTACATTGGTGCATCCTGACCAGAATGGTTTTTGAGAGGACTGTTCCACACCATGGACTGGGCGAGGCATACAGGGAGGGAGGAATGGGTGGAGTCCCTACACACAGAAAAGGCATTCGATACCCATGAATGGCCTTATCTAATGGTGGTTTGCAGCAAATGGGAGTGGGACCGCTCTTTCTCAAGTGCGTTGCGTTACTGTAAACCAGTCCCATTGCCCAAATGCGTATGGGGGGAGTAATATCTGATTTATTCTCCATAGCCATAGGAAATAGACAGGGGTGTCCTTGGTCCCTGTTGTTGTTCGCTTTGATGATGGAACTGCAGTTGTGTTTGTTGTGGACCCGGCGCCACAGTGGGGTCTAGAGGTGCTGGGGCAGCCACAGATCATTTCCCTTTACACCGATGATGCTCTCGTGTACCTGAGAGGGGACCCTGCTATGCTACCGGGAGTTATATCTGGGCTGGAGGACTTTGGGAGTATATTGGGATTCCGTATTGTTAGAAATGGGGGTCTCTAGTTGGCAGAGGTAGGTACCTTTGACCAAGTAGGGGCCCTTGCTTCTAGTCAGGGTAAGGGGGCTACACTCCTAAAATAACCCCTGCTCACCCCCTTGGTAGCTTGGCACGAGCAGATAGGCTTATCTCAGAGGCAGTGTGTAAAGCATTTGTGAACACATACAGTATACAGTGAAAACACTACAGATGGACACCACACCAGTTTAGAAAAATAAGTAATCTTTATCTAGATTTAACACAAGACCAAACTACAAAAATCCACAATACAGTATTAAAAAATATGACTTTCAAATGGTAGAAATAGCTTAGTTCAATGTAGATGGTAAATGCGACACTTTACTCTCAAAATACCTTGGATGCGTAACGCAATATAAACAAAAGGGCCGCAGGGAAGGTGATGCGTCGGTTTCTTACTGCGTTCTGGTTAAGATGCGACAAGATGGCGCCTCGACGCGATGCGACGATCCGGTGCGATGCGACAAAATGGCGTCTTTGATGCGATGCGACAACTTGGATATGATGCGTGCACGCCCGATGGCCGTGCAGCGAAATCGGTGGTTTCTTGAGCCGCGACAGGCCCTGCGACGTGATTCTCCGGTGATGCGACGGCAACCTCTGCGGCGGCGGCACGCTTCTCCAGCGATGCAACACGCTTCTTCAGCGGTGCAACGCAAACAGCAGCGGCGGCGGCATGCTTCTTTGGCGATGCGACGGCAACAGCTGCGGCGGCGACACGCTTCTTCCTCGTTGCGTCGCGCTTCCAGCTCCCAGCGACACGCAGTCTCTAGAGGTCCTAAAACAACAACAGGCACCTCTCTGCAGGTAGAATTCCCAGCAAGGAAATTCAGGGGAAGCTGGTGGTGAAGTATTTGTGTCCCTGAGACTTCAGAACAGGAGGCAAGCTCAGCTTCAAGCCCTTGGAGATCTTCCTCAAGATGATAAAGTACACACAAAGTTCCTTTTCTCCTTTCCTTGGCAATAAGTAACCACTGCAGGCCAACCCCAAACAGTAACCAGCGCAGGGGCAGTCTCCTCCTTCAGCTTCCTTGGTTTCTCTCCTTGGCAAAGGTTCGTCTTGATTCCCAGAAGTGATCTAAAGTTCTGGGGTCTGGGCCCCTCTTTTTATACACACAATTTCTTTGTTCTCTGAAGGCAGAGAGTGTCTGTACCCAGCCCAAACCAGTTCTGTCCTCCCTGGTGCAGCTTCCTGGCAGGAGGTGGAGACCTCATTGTTGAAAGCAGACCTGGCCCAGGTAGCTGAAAAGAAATCTCCTCCCCTACTCTCTATTCAATGTATGCTCAGGCAAGTGAAAGGAAATCTCCTCCCCTACTCTCTATTCAACCCAGGTCCTATTCAGCCCAGCCCTGACTCATCAGACTGCTGGAGCCAAAGCCCTCTCCAGCCCCCTGTCACTCACAAACCAGACATGTAATACACAAACCTAGCAGAGGCATACTGGATGGTTAGGCAAGAAAATACCTACTTTCTAAAAGTGGTATTTTCAAACACCGAATGTAAAAATCACCCACACTAAAAGATGTATTTTAACATTCTGAGTTCAGGCATACTAAACTTTATTTCTCCATCTTGTTCCTAGGGTCAGTTATGTTTATAAGCTGTTATAAACTAACTCCCCATTCTGGCCTATGGTGCAATAGTGAAAAATGAAATTGGCGGTAATTCACTATCAGGACATGCCACCCACACCAGGGCATGTCCTACCTTTCACATACAATGCACCCTGCCCATAGGTGTACCTTGGGCCTACCTTAGGGAGACTAACAGGTACAAAAGGCAAGGTTTAGGGACTGGCAAGTGGGTGCCCTTGCCAAGTCGACATGGCAGTCCCAGACTGCACACAGGCTCTGCAATGGCAGGCCTGAGCCATATTTTACAAGCTGCTTCTGTGGGTGGCACAATCAGTGCTGCAAGCCCACCAGCAGCATTTGATTTACAGGCCCTGGGCACTCATGGTGCACTGTACTAGGGTCTTACAAGTAAATCAAATAAGCCAATCTGGGAGTCACTAATCCATTACAACAACTTACAATAGGGAGCACTTGCACTTTGGCACTGAACAGCAGTGGCGAAGTGCCCAAAGCATCTAGACCAGCAAAACATAGCAAAAACATAGGAGGCAACAGCGGAAACAAATGGAAGGGAGACCCACGCCAATGGTGCCAGGTCTAACACGTGTCCCCTCCAGCTGAAATGTGGGGAGAACTACCCACCCTCTTGAGAGTTCTCTTCACTAAGGCTGAAAAATCGGGACAGACCATCAGCATTGGCGTGTTCTGTACCAGGGCGGTGTTCCACCGTGAAGTCCATCCCCTGTAGGGAAATGGACTACCTCAACAACTTTGGATTCTCACCCCTCATCTGCATCAGCCATCTGAGGGGCCTGTGGTCGGTCTGAACCCGGAAGTGAGTCCCAAACAAGTATGGTCTCAACTTCTTCAGTGCCCAGACCACAGCAAATACTTCACGCTCAATTGCACTCCACCTCTGTTCCCGTGGCAGTAACCTCCTACTAATGAAGGCTACAGGTTGGTCTAGGCCCTCCTCATTCATCTGTGAAAGTACAGCCCCCACACCATGCTCTGAAGCGTCTGTCTGCACAATGAATTCCTTTGAGAAGTTGGGCGCCTGAAGCACGGGCGCCGTGCACATGGCAGTCTTCAGGGCATCAAAAGCTTTCTGACAGGTGTCAGTCCAGTTCACTTTCTTGGGCTGCTTCCTGGAAGCCAGCTCTGTCAAGGGGGCAACAATGCTGCCATACCCCTTGACAAACCTCCTGTAGTACCCTGTGAGTCCTAAGAAGGCTCTCACCTCTGTCTGGGTCTTGGGAGGCTCCCAAGCCAGGATGGTATCAATCTTGGGCTGTAGTGGCGCCACCTGGCCGCTCCCAACCTGGTGTCCCAAGTACACCACGGAACCCTGCCCGATCTGGCACTTACTCGCCTTGATCTTGAGGCCTGCCCTCTGCAGCGCCATCAACACTTCCCAGAGGTGGCGCAGATGTTCTTCCCAACTGGCGCTGAACACTGCGATGTCATCCAGGTAGGCGACACTGAAATCTTCCAGTCCAGCCAACACCTGGTTGACCAACCTCTGAAAGGTGGCAGGGGCATTCTTCATCCCAAAGGGCATAACCCGGAATTGGTAGTGCCCATCTGGGGTGGAGAATGCGGACCTCTCTCTTGCCCCATCAGTTAAGGCGATCTGCCAGTACCCAGACATTAAGTCAAACGTACTGAGATACCGGGCAGCCCCTAACCGCTCAATGAGCTCATCAGCTCGGGGGATGGGGTGCGCGTCAGTCCTGGTGACTGAATTGAGTCCTCGGTAGTCCACACAGAACCGGAGTTCGGGTGTGGCACCAGGCGCGGCAGCCTTTGGGACCAAGACCACTGGGCTGGCCCAAGGGCTGTTAGAGGACTCAATCACCTCTAATGCCAACATCTTGGAGACCTCCTCCTTGATGCAAGCTCTCACCCTGTCAGTCACCCGGTAAGTTTTGTGTTTTACAGGAGGACTGTCCCCAGTGTCCACATCATGGATGCACCACTCAGTGACACCGGGAGTCAGGGAGAACAGATCAGGAAACTGTCCCAACAGTTGGCGACAGTCATCCTGCTGCTCAGGGGTCAGGGCGGAAGAGAGGTTTACACCTTCCAGTGACCCATCTTGCTCTTTTGCAGACAGGAGGTCAGGAAGAGGCTCAGTCTCCTCCTCCATTCCATCATCTGTCGCTAGGAGCATGCCCAATTCGGACCTCTCCAAGTGGGGCTTCAGGCGGTTTACATGTAGGACCCGCAAAGGGTTCCTAGGAGACTGCAAGTCCACCAAGTAGGTGACATCACTCTTGCGCTCCACCACCTCAAATGGTCCGGTCCACTTATCCTGGAGCGCACAAGGCTCCACGGGGGCCATGACCCACACTTTCTGTCCAGGCTGAAACTTGATCAGAGTAGCATTCTGATCATACCACCGTTTCATCTCCTCCTGGCTGGCTTCCAGATTCGCCTGAGCGAGTTGTCTGAAACGCCTAGTTTGGTTTCTGAAGGCCAGCATGTAGCTATATACATCCTGGGGAGGTTTACTGGGAGCTTTCTCCCAGCCTTCCTTTACCAAACTCAGAGGTCCTCTTACAGGGTGACCATACAGAAGTTCAAAGGTACTGAACCCTAAGGACTTCTGTGGCACCTCTCTGTAGGCAAACAGAAGGCATGGCAAGAGGATGTCCCACTTCCACCTCATAGGTTCCTCAAGACCCATAATCATGCCCTTTAGGGTCCGGTTGAATCTCTCAACCAGCCCATTACCTTGGGGGTGGTAAGGAGTGGTGAACTTGTAGGTTACACCGCACTCCTGCCACAGGGACTTCATATACTTAGATATGAAGTTCGACCACGGTCTGGTACCACCTCTCTGGGGAACCCCACATGGGAAAATATCCCCATTAATGCACGTCCCACCATGGGGGCCGTCACAGTCCGGAGAGGGATGGCTTCCGGGTACCGGGTGGCATGGTGCACCAAGACCAGGATGAACCTGTTGCCCGTGGCTGTCTTGGGATCCAGAGGCCCCACAATGTCAATGCCCACCCTTTCAAAGGGGGTGCTGACCACAGGGAACGGTTGGAGAGGAGCCTTGTGCTTCCTCCCACTCTTACCACTTGCCTGGCAAGTCTGACAGGTCCTGCAATGAGTATCTGAACTCTTGCGGATTTGGGGCCAGTAAAAGTGGGTGACAAGCTGTTCAAAGGTCTTGTCTTGCCCCAAATGTCCTGCTAAAGGCACATCATGAGCCAGACCCAGTAGGAAGGCTCTGAAGCGCTGGGGTACCACCAGCACACGGGCTGACCCAGGCTCAGCAACCTTAGGCTCGCTATACAGGAGACCATTCTCCCAGTAGATCCAATGTGATCCAGACTGATCACCTGCTGCCTGGTTTGTGGCCTGTTGCCGCAAACCCACAAGAGAAGGGCACTTCTTCTGCTCCTCGCAGAACTCTTCCCTGGATGGTCCTCCTTCCTGCTGCCAATGGGTCAGCTCAGGCAGGTCCCCCAGTTCAGCTACTTGCTCCCCTGTAGGTTCCAGGGCATCCCCCTCAAGGTCTGCCTCCTCCTGGACCGTGGGAACTTCGGGGGCTGGTTTCCCGCGCCCCCTGCTTCTTCTCTTTAAGGCAGGCACCTGGGCCACTCTTTCAGGCTCCAGGTCCTCTTGAATACCCTTACTGGCTGCCATGGACCGCATGGTCACACACGCCCACTCTGGCAGACCCAACATCTCCAAATGAGACATTCTCTCCACCTTAGCCCAATGGGAGCTTTCCAAATCATTGCCTAGCAGACAGTCAACAGGCATGGCTGGCCTCACAGCTACTTGAAAGGTACCTGAGACCCCCCCCCCCACTCAAAGGGAACCTGGGCCACCTTGCAGTGGCTCTCTGAGTTGTCAGCGGCAACTACAGGGTAAAAGGCATGGGGGATCACCTGCTCTTCAGACACCAGCCGACAACTGACAGCTGTCACACTGGCTCTGCTGTCTCTCAGAGCCTCCACCCTATGGCCATTGATGGTCACAGACTGCCTGTATTTCTTAGTGTTATCAGGCAACTGGGTCCTAGGGACCATCTCACTGTCTCCTAAAGAGACTAGGGACATCTCTGCAGGACCCCACCCACCTTGGGCACCCAGCTCCTCCCCCAGGGCTACACTAGCCATCTGCCGGGGCGGCGCACCTGTGGGTGCTGCCTTCGCTTTCATGGGACACTTAGGATTCCAGAAGCAGTGGCCCACCTGACCACAATTATAACATTTCCTGGGCCCCTTCTGAACAGGCTTATCTGTCGGGGCCCCTGGCTTCTTCTCAGGGGGAGGCTGGGAACCCTTCCCTTGGTTCCCTTGGGGATTACTTTGGGGCCCTTTCTGGAACTCCCTCTGTTTACCCTTGTCCCCCCCACTCTTCTGCTGGGGACCCTGCCCACCTTTGGCGAAGTCTCCCACATGACCCTTGTGGACCCGGGTACTAACCCAGCGGTCCGCCTCCTCAGCAAGCTTCCTAGGGGTAGTCAGATAACTATCAATCAGGTGCTGGCGTAGCTCTGGAAAACAATTACTGGACAAGTGCTCCCATGCAATCAAATCATAGAGCGCCTCAAAATCATTCACTTTGCTACCCTTCACCCAACCATCTGCAAAAAAAAGACACATATTCCACCCAAGTACTTGACTCCAGTTTCTTACAATTTCTAAACCTTTGTCTATAAAGCTCTGGGGTCAACCCATACCTGGTCATTAAGGCTTCCTTCATGTGGACATAGGAATTCTGGTCCTCAGAGGGCAAGTCTAACAAGGTGTCCCGCCCATCACTGAGAAAGCGGCCCCACAACCCCGCTCCCCAATCCTTCTCAGGGACCCGGTGGGAGGACATGGCCACTTCATAGGCCTTAAACCATTGACCAATATCTTCATGCTTGTGGAACTCCTTAATTACATCTTTGGGGATACATACTCTTGTTTCTACAGGCACTGATGGTGCGCTGCCACCAGAGGGAGTAATCTCTAAGCTCTTTGCTTTCAGCTCCAACTCCCTCAACATTCTTTCATGCTCTAAATGCATTCTCTTTTCTTCCAAGGCTAACTTCTTATTTTCTAATTCCATCTGACCACCCATTTTGAGCTTGGCTAGCTCCAGTTTATGCATTCTATCCCTCTCCCTGTCCTCCAGCTCTCCTGGGGACAGGCCCTTTGAAGAAACACTGCTGCCCGCCCTGGAAGGTACTTTCTCCCCGGTCAGGCCCAATGGCCCCCCTAGCTGCCCATCTGTATTCTCTGCCTCCACCCTAGGCTTTTCAGGATGCTCAGGAGTATTTCTAGATTCCAACCAGGCCCTCAGCGCCTTTTGGGACTCCTCCTTTTTGGTGAGGCCTTTCACAGATTTTAAATTTTCTACTGATGGTCTTAAGCTGTGGCACAGTGTAGGCATCAACCCTCTCTTCTTCAAATTGTAGATCCATAGATGCGTTGGATGCTGTTTTGCTCATGGTAACAAGAATTGGCAGTTCTTAGCAAAAATAGAAGTCCCAAGGAAAAAAAATTCTACCAAAATGTATGTGGTTGTGTAATGGTCTGCACTCACTAGTAGTGTGTGCAGACCATTACTGTACATGAGTCACAAATGCAAGTCCAGAATCCTCACCGCTGACCACCAATGTTAGAAATGGGGGTCTCTAGTTGGCAGAGGTACGTACCTTTGACCAAGTAGGGGCCCTTGCTTCTAGTCAGGGTAAGGGGGCTACACTCCTAAAATAACCCCTGCTCACCCCCTTGGTAGCTTGGCACGAGCAGGTAGGCTTATCTCAGAGGCAGTGTGTAAAGCATTTGTGAACACATACAGTAATACAGTGAAAACACTACAGATGGACACCACACCAGTTTAGAAAAATAAGTAATCTTTATCTAGATTTAACACAAGACCAAACGACAAAAATCCACAATACAGTATTCAAAAATATGACTTTCAAATGGTAGAAATAGCTTAGTTCAATGTAGATGGTAAATGCAACACTTTACTCTCAAAGTACCTTGGATGCGTAACGCAATATAAACAAAAGGGCCGCAGGGAAGGTGATGCGTCGGTTTCTTACTGCGTTCCGGTTACGATGCGACAAGATGGCGCCTCGATGTGATGCGACGATCCGGTGCGATGCGACAAAATGGCGTCTTTGATGCGATGCGACAACTTGGATACGATGCGTGCACGCCCAACGGCCGTGCGGCAAAATCGGTGGTTTCTTGAGCTGCGACGCGCTTCTCCGGCGATGCGACACGCTTCTTTGGCGATGCGACGGCAAGCGGCAGCGGCACGCTTCTTCGGCGATGCGACGGCAACAGCTGCGGCGGCGACACGCTTCTTCCTCGTTGCGTCGTGCTTCCAGCTCCCAGCGCCACGCAGTCTCTAGAGGTCCTAAAACAACAACAGGCACCTCTCTGCAGGTAGAATTCCCAGCAAGGAAATTCAGGGGAAGCTGGTGGTGAAATCTTTGTGTCCCTGAGACTTCAGAACAGGAGGCAAGCTCAGCTTCAAGCCCTTGGAGATCTTCCTCAAGATGATAAAGTACACACAAAGTTCCTTTTCTCCTTTCCTTGGCAATAAGAACCACTGCAGGCCAACCTCAAACAGTAACCAGCGCAGGGGCAGTCTCCTCCTTCAGCTTCCTTGGTTTCTCTCCTTGGCAAAGGTTTGTCTTGATTCCCAGAAGTGATCTAAAGTTCTGGGGTCTGGGCCCCTCTTTTTATACACACAATTTCTTTGTTCTCTGAAGGCAGAGAGTGTCTGTACCCAGCCCAAACCAGTTCTGTCCTCCCTGGTGCAGCTTCCTGGCAGGAGGTGGAGACAGCATTGTTGAAAGCAGACCTGGCCCAGGTAGCTGAAAAGAAATCTCTTCCCCCTACTCTCTATTCAATGTAGGCTCAGGCAAGTGAAAGGAAATCTCCTCCCCCTACTCTCTATTCAACTCAGGTCCTATTCAGCCCAGCCCTGACTCATCAGACTGCTGGAGCCAAAGCCCTCTCCAGCCCCCTGTCACTCACAAACCAGACATGTACTACACAAACCTAGCAGAGGCATACTGGATGGTTAGGCAAGAAAATACCTACTTTCTAAAAGTGGTATTTTCAAACACCGAATGTAAAAATCACCCACACTAAAAGATGTATTTTAACATTCTGAGTTCAGGCATACTAAACTTTATTTCTCTATCTTGTTCCTAGGGTCAGTTATGTTTATAAGCTGTTATAAACTAACTCCCCATTCTGGCCTATGGGAACAGATAGCCTTGCATTATTGAAAAACGAAATTGGCTGTAATTCACTATCAGGACATGCCACCCACACCAGGGCATGTCCTACCTTTCACATACAATGCACCCTGCCCATAGGTGTACCTTGGGCCTACCTTAGGGGTGACTAACACGTAGAAAAGGCAAGGTTTAGGGACTGGCAAGAGGGTGCACTTGCCAAGTCGACATGGCAGTCCCAGACTGCACACAGGCTCTGCAATGGCATGCCTGAGCCATATTTTACAAGCTGCTTCTGTGGGTGGCACAATCAGTGCTGCAAGCCCACCAGCAGCATTTGATTTACAGGCCCTGGGCACTCATGGTGCACTGTACTAGGGTCTGACAAGTAAATCAAATAAGCCAATCTGGGAGTCACTAATCAATTTACAATAGGGAGCACTTGCACTTTGGCACTGAACAGCAGTGGCGAAGTGCCCAAGCATCTAGACCAGTAAAACATAGCAAAAACATAGGAGGCAACAGCGAAAAAAAATGGAAGGGAGACCCACACCAATGGTGCCAGGTCTAAGACGTATTAACTGGATTAAGTCCTGCTTGTTCCCTCTGGCACTGCTGACAGATGCGCCGAGGGAAGCGTTACTGGACGTTGGGCTGTCCTGGCAGTTTGACTCTATCAAATATCTGGGGGTTCAAGTGTATCGTGGAGAGGCTGCCTTGTTTGAAGGGAACGTGGGTCAAGTGATGTCGTCCATTCGCCAATCACTCCCCTTTTGGGCCAGCTTGCCGCTGTCGCCAATGGGCAGGATTACCATTTCTAAAATGCTAGTGCTGCCCAGGCTATTGTATTTCTTCGTGGCAATCCCGTTGGTCCTGAGGGAGCACTTCTTTAAGGAATGGCAGGGTCTGTTGACACAACTGATATGGGGCAAAGGTAGACCAAGAGTAGCTCTTAGCAAGCTCTATACACCTTTGGAGGAGGATGGTTTAGGCACCCTGAATTACAAGCTGTATTACGCAGCGGCCCAGCTGCAATGGCCGATGTGGTGGCTGGCTCGTGCTCTGCAGTTAGAACACTTGAGGGCCTCATTTATGAGACTCCTTGTGCCTCCGGAACGTCACTTTTTGTGACATTCCGTGGCGCAGAAGCCTGCGTGATATTTATCAGGCAGCACTAAGCCACTTTTTTTGGCTTAATGCTGCCTGATAAATATCAGTCCCTTTAACGCAGTGTTCTGCGTTAAAGGGGCGTGCAATGGGTGTTGCTGGGGGCGTTCCCAGCAACATCCATGGCCTTTTGACACTGCCCCAAATTTACGAGAAATCGTAAATCTGAGGCAGCGCCAAAAGCTTACGCCTGCCCAGGGGAGGCGTAATGGAGGCACAACGAGGAGAAATATCTTTATTTCTCCTCGTTTTTCCTTTTTCTACGTGTGCTGCATTCTGCAGCACACATAGAAAGAGGAAGAAGCCTCTTGGGATTATTTTTGTACAGAAAGGTTTCCCTTCCTGTACAAAAATAATCATCCCCGCAACGCAGGCACCCTTGCACCATGGTGCAAAGGTGCCTGCGTTGGCGCATGGCAGCCCATTTTGCGCCGGCGCAGGGGAAAAGGACAGGAATGCGCCCTATCTTATAGATACGGCGCATTCCTGCCCTTTTCTTTTAACGTAGGGAAGCGCAGCAGGAAGGCCTGCAGCGCTTCCCTGCGGCAAAACCTCATAAATGAGGCCCTTGAGTGTGCTACACGAACTGGGAGGATGGCCTGTGTTACATTGGCTGCTAGATCTCACGCCCAGGGCCTCGTATGGTGTATTGCTGCAAGTGGCCACAAGCACATGGAGGCACTAATCCTGTGTGGGTGCGCGGTTCACACCTTATGCCCCTAGCCTCCTGCTCTAGGCAATGCTAGAGTGTGCGGGCTTGCAGTGTCATACAGGACTTGAGACTGGGAGGAGGCAGGGATTTGTGTGCTGGCAGACGTGATGTTGGATGAAGGTCTCCAAGCCTTCGAGGAGTTGACGTTAGAATTTGGACCAGCCCTAGAACAGTTCCTGCCCTACTCTGCCCTCAGGGGCTTGATGAGGAAGACGTGGGGTTTTGATAGGGAGCCCCCAACACTGGAAGCCCCGTTGGCTGAGGTACTGAACTGGGGGATTGCTCTAAAGCCATCACTTACCTGTATGCCACACTGTGGCAGCATTATGCCAGGGAGACCATATCATTGAGGGACTGGTGGAGGGCAGCCTTGAAGGTTGACATTACGGACGAGGTGTGGTCTCATTGCCTGCAATCGGTTAGGCAGGTGACACGGAATACGCGGTTCAGACATATCCAGTTTAAATACCTGCACCATGCCGAAGAGGATTGGGCAGATGTACCCAGGGGCGGTTAGTGAGAGCCGTAGGTATGGGGCGGGGGAGGCAGATTTTGTACATATGGGGGCAGATTTACAAGCCCCTTGCGACACTTTTGCGCCGCTGTTGCGTCACTTTTGTGACACAGCGGCGGCGTAAAAAATGTTCCCAATTTACAACGTGACGCATCTAGGGAGATGCGTCACGTTGTAAAGCCCTGCGTCACATTATACCTGCATCAGGTATAATGTATGCAGGTGGTCATTCCCACGCAGGAAAGCCTCGTAAAGTGACGCGGTGAAATCTACAATATTTCACTGCGTCACTTCTAGGAAGCCACTGCGTCAAAACCTTACCGCAGTGTAGTAGGAATAGGCCTCAAAATGCATTGCTGGAGTTGCGTCATGCTTGTGACACGACTCCAGCAATGCGTGACTTTTGCCCCAACAGATGCGTGAGAATTTCTGGCGCATCTCTCAATCCTTGCATACATGGTGGCCCAAAGGTTTCTCAGGGTGGCGCAGGGAAAGTGACGCATCTCTACAGATGCGTCACTTTCTTGTAAATCTGCCCCATGGTGTGACCCCATGGTGTGACGGCGGGTCACGCAGTTGGTAGTGGAGATAACGGGATGCTTGTTTCCCCCGGACTCACTGCTGTGCCTCCTCGATATAAGATACATTACCAAAAAAAAAACACGAAGGGCCTGCTGCAGTTCCAGAATTTGGCGTTGTATAACAATGGCGTGGAAAATCGTCTACGGCACCCCCAATCAGCAGGTGGGGTGTTGAAATGTGCAAGTGGGCTGTGGCTGAACTGGCAGTGCACAAGAGTTTGCGCAACAGGGGGCAGGTGGAAGACCCATTACATTGCTGGGATACCTACCTGGAAAAGCTAGAGACACACTGGGATGAACGTCCTCCATGACGCTGTAATGGAGCCGGATATGATGTTGGGTAGGGGGCAACATTTACTGTGACGGATCATTTTTTGTATGAAGAGATGCGTTGAGGGTCACCTTTAGTGATCAGGGGCTATAAAGGGGTGCCCCACTTGCATTGGCAAATGCGGGGATATACTGACATCAGACCAGTGGCGTAGCTAGCCCTTTGGCGGTCCCTGCGGTTTGCCGCCCGCGGCCACATTGTAGAGGGGGGGAGGGTGTTGGCGATTGCTGCACCAAGGCAGCAGGTAAAAGCGGGAGAAGGCCGCCGCCGCCCCCAAAACTCATGCCCCCCCGCCGCCCACTTGCTACGCCACTGCATCAGACTGCGACATTGGGGTGTAAACGGGGGCTGTTGATCTTGTTTGTTGCTTGTTGCACTGCGCATATTGAGATATGAAGATGTAACTGACCTCCCTCCTCCAATGCGTTGCATTATTGTTATATGTGCTATGTGGATTATGCTCTATAGATGAAGCTAAATAAACACAGTTAAAAAAAAATCATGCAGGTCTGAAATTCATTAGGATTCTCTGATTAACGGCCAGTTTCTCTGTTCAGCATGGTTGCAGGTTCGAGGAAAAATTGCTCAGCACCAGGTTAAAATAAGGCAGTGGGTATGTGTGTTTTTTTTTCATTTCAGCAGGATAACTCAGGTGGTTACTATTTCACCTGCAGAGAATAGCATAGTCTGCCTTTGACATTTTCTGAGACCATTAAAATAGCTTATTGGTTTTATGCACCTGTTGCAGACATCTGCAAGTTACCTGTAGTTCACACGTCCTCATGCCTCCACGAGAGTTGGTCAGAGAATTGCGGATCATCAGTGTAACCTGCAAGTCACAGCTTCAAGCACCGGTAAGAAAGCTCAGCCTATAAATGCATTCGCTGCGGAAATCTGTGTGTAATATGTGAGTTGATGTGCTTCTTGTAGAGACCTTTATTTGGCCCACAGTCCCAAGAATCCAAAATAGTAAGATAGCTGAGTAGGGAAGTATGCCTTCTTCAGAGATCTATATGTTGTTGCCAAGTTTTTGTTATAATACCAGTGGGATAGCTCAGTAAGGTTGCACCTGTTGCAAAAATCTGTGTGTAACACACATATTACCGATAAGTATTACAGAGAGTAATAGAGTAAAGCTGCTCACTGTGCCAGCTGCAAAGCTGACAAACCTCAGGGTTCACCAGACAATATTATTGTAAAATAGAACAGCAGAATAATATGCCTGCTGCAAATATCTATGTGTACCCTTAGGGTCATATTTACAATGCCCCAATGGCACTTTTACGCTGCCCGGAGCGTCCCTTTTGGGACGCTCTGGAGACGCAGTGTGCTAGCCCATATTTACAAGGCCACACAAAGCAGCGGCGGCTCCTCCGCTAAGGCGGAGGAGCGCCGCCCCACTGCTTTTTAGCAGTGAAATAAAGGGGAAAAAAATGAAAACTTGCGTTATTATCATTTTATTTTCTCCAACTTCCGCAGCTTTGTGAGGGGGGCAGGGAAGGAGTGGTAGCACCCTCCTAAGTGCGCAGTGACTGCTTGGCCGGCCCTCTCGGGCCGCCCAAAACAATCTTGCACACTTTGCATGTTCTCCATGCAGGCTGCATTACAGCCTGTGTGGAGAACATGCCCAGGCTCCTAGTCAGCATCTGAGCGCCGAAACACAGCGCTCAGACCACTCACAGCGCTGCTAAGGCAGCGTTGTGATTGGCTGACTGGGAGCCTGGGTGTGCTTCCTGCTCAGGTCACCGAGGGAGGACTACGGAGGAGAGACATGGTGAGGAAGTGGCAAGAAGGTAGGTTTTTTATTTTATTTTTTGCCGCCTGCTTCCCCAGCGTCCTCCTCCCCCTCCCGTCCCTGCCCCCGCCCCCCACCTCTGATCCTTGCTAGATGCCGCTGACACAAAGCCACCCTGCATGCCTTGTCATGGCCTAGTAAATATGGAGTAAGGCAGTGCCTTACTCTGCGTGGAAGGGGCGTTCCCTGGGTGTTGCTGTGGGTGTTGCCATGCAACACCCATGGTTTTTGACTCTGCACCAGATTTACAATATAGCGTAAATCTGGGACAGTGCCAAAACTAACGCCTTCCAAAGCTGCTTTCCATGTGTGCTGCATTCTTCAGCACACATGGGGCCTAATTTACTACAAAATGGCGCAGCACAGCGCCGCAAGCCATTTTGCTGCACCGAGTGGTGTCATTTTAAAAGCACAGGGATGCATGGTATTAACAACAATACGACGCATCTACAGCAACACCAATGGAACACCCCTTTCACACAGAGCAATGCATGAAAGGGGCCCATATTTACAAGGCCATGAAAAGTCAGGCAGGGTGACTTTGCATGGCCTTGTAAATATGGGCAGGCGCCCTGCGCCGCTCGGCATGTCGAAAAAAGTGACGCACCGGCGGTGCAATGGCCGTTAAATGAGGGCCCCGGAACCAGGAAATGGCCTCCTTTGATTGTTTTTGTGCAGTAAGGTGTCCCTTCCTGCACAAAAAACAATCATACCAACAACACAGACACCCTTGCGCCATGCAAGGGTGCCAGCGTTGGTGCTCAGCTGCAGTTTGTGAGCTGGCAGAAAGGACAGGAATGCACCGTATCTTGTATATACAGCGCATTCCTGCCCATTTCTTTTGACGTAGGGCAGCGCAGCTAGAAGGCTCCGCTGCCCTACGCAAAAATATTATAAATATGCCCCTTAGTGTTACAGCTAGGAATGCCAGTAGGTTATCTCATGGGACTAAAGTGCAGGTGGCGGAGATTTGTGAAATATACAAGTCAGATGTTTAGTTCTTATATAGCTAGCTATGGTAACAATATTATGTTAGTATGTATTGTTAGAGAGCATGTGCTATCATATATTTTCAGTTTCATGGTATTGTAAGTACCAGATGTTAGATTTGCCAACTGTAATTTAGTCATATCAAAAAATATGCAAGGCTGAAGGGGTCCAGTGATCTGAAACTGACCTGCAGTTTTCACAAGGATCTCACTAGCGAGCACTAAACTCGACGAGCTGTGCTACCTGTCTTAGTGGACCAGCCACTGAAACCTGTGTGTAACCTATTGATCATAGATTTACATTCCAGTCAGATACTTCAGCAACTTATCTTAATGCCTGTATGAGTCTGGGTACAAGCTCTTGGTCAGTGTTTCTCAGCAGGAGACGAGGAAAAATAATACATTTTCCCTCGTCGTCGTCTGTCGAAAGCCCCCCACCTGGCCCCACCGCCCCACCGCTCTTACCTGCACAGGCCGAGGCTGGTGTTTCTACTTCCAATAAGGTGGCTCATGTTGCCAATCTACCTGTTGCAGAAATCTGTGAGTATTGTCTCAGTCATGAGTTCAAACTACAATAGGATAACTCATTGGGATAATATCCCTACTGTAGAGATGTGCGTGTGTGTGTGTATGTGTAGGTGTACATGTAAACTTGAGTTATCACAATGGAACATTTTAGCAGATAGAGCACCTGGTGCAGGTTTCAGTGTGTGTCCTCCTGTACAAGTTGTATTGATATACCTACTGCAGAGACATTTGTAATATTTATATGCCTATTAATTGTTTACAGCTCTTACAAGCTCTAACTAGAGAGAGGCACTTGTGCCAGGAGCTGCTTTTACATAGTCCAGGGTACCATGGATGGAATTTTACCAATCCAAAGCTGTAATACTATGTCTGAAATTGTCAAATGTATCTTTTTTCTGCTCCACGTAGATAGCACTTGCTGATCCTATGCTAAAAGACTGCTGAAAAATGGCTAAAGGCTTTGGGGTTTATTTAGAGTTTGGCGGGTAGCCATGCAGCCATCTATGTCAGCAGAGGGATGTCCTGTGCTCTCTTGGAAGAAGAGCAAGTGCGATACTTAGAGATCCGTGCCAGAGAGGCATTGCTCTTGTTAGCACTTTTCTTTGTGCTCATTTTCAGGACCATAAAGCGCTATCAGATGATTGAAGTTGAGGGGGGGGGGGCGTGGCTAGCCGCCGATCATGGCGGACGTGATCTGAGCGAGCTCCGGAGCCCGAGCACAGATATCCTGAATCACGGCCGAATCCTGGCCCCTTCGTGCCATGCTGTGAGGGCAGGGCGCTGAGGGAAAGGAGCGTCACCCATCCTGGTGCCGGAAACACAGTGGCTCACGGAGAGGAGAGAGATCCGGGCTGCGGCCTACGAGGCGGCCGCTCGCGGGGTGCGGCCACGAGGCGACGCTGGAGGACTGCGAGGCCTAAGCGGGGTTCTGCGTCACCGACAAGCCAGTGAAGACCACCAAGCCCGTGAGCACTGGGGCATCGGCGATTTTAGCGGTGTTGTGGTGATGTTGAGGCACTACCCCCGGGGTCCGAACTTTGGCATTCTGTGACACTGCCTGCGGCTACGACTGGAGGCGGTCGGATCCACGCAGTTGGGCGGCGGTGGAGGCCGGAGACCCGCCTGAGCAGGATCGCGCCATCAGTAAGAGGAATCTACCCGGGTGAGTGCTACCCCGTGAGCTGGAGGTGGGGGGTTAGCGGAGCGCTCACCTGGCATCGAGGACACCACTGCCCACGGCCCAGCGCTGCGGATGTAGGCTGCGCCATCGATACTCCACACTACTGAGCCTACGAGTATTGGGCATCAGCGACTACAGTGGGGGATACGGCAGCATTGAGGCGATACCCCCGGGGCCCGGATTTTGGCATTTTGTGACGCGGCCTGCGGCTGCAGCCGGACGCAGCCGGATCCACTCGGCTGGGTGGCGGTGAAGACGGGAGGTCCGCCTGAGCGGGGCTGCGTCATCGACAACAGGGTCTTCCTGGGTGAGTGCTGCCCTGCGTGCTAAAGGTGCGGGGCTGGCGGAGCGCTCACCTGGCATCGTTGATACTACTGCCCGCGGCCTCGGCGCAGCAGCGGTGCGCTGTGCCATCGATCCTCCATTGGATCGGCAGAGACAAGGGCACCACTTGCGTAATAGAGGGCCGGCTGGGGTGCGGCCCACTTTGTGAACTGCCGCGCACACCGTGGCTTAGTTGAAGTCCCTTGTTTCTTCTCGTTGCCTCACATGGGATAGATGGGGCCCCCACGCATTTGGACCAGGGCACCTCCAGCTGTGGATCCGGCCTCCTGCCATTCCCACCTTGCTGCGGGGGCTCCAAGCAGTGTCGCAGGCACCCTCGAAGGATAGCGACACACCATCCAGGCTTTGGGCGATGACTTGTGATTGCCAAAGACAGTAATAAAGGACAGCGAAATTAGCCCCCTCCACATGCAATCCATCGCAGAGTACTCTCCTCAGCCTGTTGGGACCATATACAGACGGGCATTACTTCTCGGGAGGTCCTTGCCCCACCCTGCCACAGCGGGAATCTTAGGGGAACAACTGTAGTGGGATCTTAGCATGGTCTTTTTGGTGCTGGACTCCTCTTATCCGACTAAGGGAGTAATACTAGTCAACCTTGGTTCGGGCACTATAATCTATTGAGCCCGTCCCTCTGCTCCACCCTCCCTTCTCTTGGTGAGAAGCTGAAAATACACATAGTGGCACTGTGATAACTGAGGAGCCCTGCTTAGCGTCAGTGACCACCGAACGGCGCTAGATTAAAATACCTAGGGAGACGTTGGCCGGTGAAGGTCAACCGTTGTGGGTCATGGGCCGCCCAAAAGGAACGCCGCAGGAGACAGCCACCCCTGCCTCAAATGGCACGGACGACCAGGACTCAAATACCACCACGCAATCGTCTAATTACGTCCCGCCCACGAATGGAGAGGGAGCTCCGGACAAGTTGGATCTGATACTAAATGAGGTCAGGGAGTCCAGAAAAGTCATAGGGGGATATTCACAAGGACTTATCTCCGAGTTATCGCCACCTTAACGCAACAAAAGTGGAGATAGATTTAATGCCCCATTCACAAGCGGTTGCAAACTGCAGACAACGCAAGTATTCCCGCGATAACTGCCTCAAAATTTACCTCCACAGGTGACACCACCAACTAACCCTAATGAGATGCAGAGTAGGCGTTCCCGTGCAAAAACACACGAAAACACCACTACACCACTTTCACAACGCACTGCCAGATCTGCGATGCGAACCAAAAACAGGCGATTAGCCGCGGTAGCAGCAGGGAATCAACACCTGCCTTTTGCTGGTGTTAAGCAGGACGACTACCTGCAGTATGAAAGGGAGCCCAGCCCAGAGCCACATCTGAAGCCCCACAGATGCCATGGAGACAATGATCATGCAGCTCGGAGACCCATGAGGGCCACAACACCCACCCCCAGCCCCCCCCCCGGATCCCTCCCCCGGGACAAACACATACCTTGCACGACACAAGAGCCACAAAAAGCGCATGATGTCGCACAATGACGACAAGAAACACGTGTGGGCAGAAGAACGAGAAACAGTCACTCATCATTGAAGTAACAACCAAAAACTTTACTGAATACAACACAAAACACCAATGCGGAAGACTCCTGTCTGGTCCGTCCGGGACAATCCTGATGTCACAGCCTGGAAAATAAAGCACAAAATCAGAACGTGTGTCATGCGCACATCAAAGGAGCGAGACACAGAGAAACAGAGAAGGAAAGAAAGGCAGAGAGAGAAAGAGAGAGAAGGAAAGGAAGGGTGAGGGAGAGAGAAGGAAGGGAGAGGGAGAGAGAGAGAGAAGGAAAGGAAGGGAGAGGGAAAGGAAGGGAGAGGGAGAGAGAGAAGGAAAGGAAGGGAGAGGGAGAGAGAGAAGGAAAGGAAGGGAGAGAGAGAGGGAGGGGGAAAGGAAGGGAGAGAGAGGGAGAAGGAAAGGAAGGGAGAGAGAGAGAGGGAGAAGGAGGGACACTGCCGCCCCCGCACACCCAGGCACCACTGCTCACCTGCTGCCACCGGTGTGTCTCCAACCACGTGCCGGTATACACTGCAAGCCACCAGGTCTGCAATCTGTAATCGAGGCCAGAGTCAATCATGGCAGAGTCCATCACACTGCACACGGCAACAACGCCTGCCCGTCCTGCGCACACATGCAGCCGCACCCTACCCCTCCCGCCGGCCAGCGCTGGCTGTCCGCACTTGCGCACCCAGGCCCCACTGCTCACCTGCCGCCAACGGTGTATCCACCAGTGGGTACACCACGTGCCCGTGCATGCTCCAGGCCCAGGTCCCGCCACCATGGCATGCTCCACATCATGCGGACCCGCGCCGCGGCCCAGCAGGTCCCACACATGACGCTGAGTCCTGAGGCATCAATGGCAGAGACCACATCAGTGCACACGTCATCATCGCAGGCTGCACACCCGCTCAGCAATTTCGGTGCCACTAACCCTGTGCAACCCCAGTCAGCGCCACGTGGTGGTAGGTCCGTGACGGCCGCATGGCTCCGTGTGCCACTAACCCTGTGCAACCCCAGTCAGAGCCTTGTGGTGGTAGGCCCGTGACGGCCGCATGGCTCCGGGTGCCACTAACCCTGTGCGCAACAACTCATGGGCCCTTTATGATTGAGTATCGTGGAACGTCCGTCATCCAGTCACCACCGGCAGTGGGGAATGTGACGTTGTCGGCACCTTATATTGGCGGGATCACATGGCCTGTGACGGATGGGTGTGGTGTGCGTGCAAACCTGCCCTCAGGAAGTGGCCGTGACATGCTGACAACTAGACCAGCGACCTGCAGACCACTAGCGTGTAAACCTGCGACTTGTAGCTATGTGGCCCCCCCCTCGGAGCGTAAGTGGAGTGGTCTGGCCTGGCGTACGCCGGACCAGCGCAGGGCTTGCAACAATGACTCGGGGGCTCTGGGCGTGGTTCAGTCTATGTCCGGACAAGGAAGTGACTAATGCGTATGTCCCTGTTGTAGTGTCTGCGGCACCCGGAACGCAATCGGCAATGTAGCACACTGTGACTGGAATCCCACTAGATGAGCATCATTGACGTTGGGGGGAATCACTGAGTCTACATTCATCCACACATTCATACATGAATGATGAAAGACATCACACAGCAGTGTGTTTCTGAATGTTTAATGCACATCCAGTGGAGTTTTGCAGCTGGAGCAGTACAGGGCCATGCCAACCCCACTTCACAATATGGGCCCGTGGAGGGCCAGCCAGAGTCCATCGGGGAATGACAAGTACAGCGGAAGAGGAAGGGTACAGTCTGCAGTCTGGTCGCCGTGTCATTGATCACCAAACAGGATATGGCAGTCCATGTCGAGGTCCAAGGTGGGTGCAGCAGAGTGTATCGGGGGTCAGTGGGAGGTCATTGGGCCATGTGCGGCACCAAGCAGCAACAGGCCAGGTGGCGGACATGAATGCTAGTGCCTCCTTCTGAACTCAAGCCCATCCACGTCCTCGTCCTCGTATGTGTGCTCTGCCCCACCTGTGGGTGGTGCAGTTCCGGCTGCGGCACTGTGTGCCACTGACACATCAGGGGCCGGAGGTGGATTGTCGGCCGCACTGTGTGGCAGTGACACATCAGGTGCCGGAGTGGAAATGCCTGCCGCACTGTGAGGCACTGACACACCAGGGGGCGGAGATGTGGATGGTGTAGGGGCAGCAGCATTCATCTGCGCCACGCCTTGTGGCAGCAATGCCATGATGAGGACATGCAGGGCATGGTAGATCCCAGCTACATTTTGCTGATGTGCAGCGGTGGCTGCCATCCTTTCCGCCTCCATCCGCACCATGTCCTCCATGAGCCTCCGCATGTGTGCCATCTCACGGCTGAGATCGCTGGAGCCACTCTGAGCGGACAGGTGTTCTTGTCTCCGAGTCATGACTCCAACGATGTCAGCCAGGGCTCGTTGGAGACCATGGAACAGCGTGTGGGTGTCCGTTAGGGACTGGAGGTGGTCCCTGATGGGACTCAGACACCCATGGATGGCGTCAAGTTTGGTAGCCATGAGGTCGAACCCCACCCGCACCTGCTCAGCCATCTCCCTCTGGACCTCCAACACACAGCGTTGGAAGGCCATGTGTTGTTCGGGGGGGTCTTGGGAGACAGCCGGGGTTGTGGGTGTCTCCTGCTGGGTGGTTTGTGGAGTGGGTGGGGTCTCCTTGATGCAGCTGGGCTGCCCTGGTCCTGGAGGTGATTGGCGGATGAGTTCAATGATGTCTTGGAGGGCTTGGGTGTCGATGCTGGTGGTGTCCTCCTCGTCATCAGTGAAGAGTGGCTGGGACTGCTCTGCAGGTGGCGTTGACGGTGCTGCTGCAATGTGAAGGGGAGATGCTGTGTTACAATGTGTCCACATGTATGTAGCCGCATGGTACATGTTCACATTCAGACAGCATGGCAATGTACATTGTGACTGGCTGTTGCTCAGGGCCATGATCCAGAGTCATTGTGGGTGTGCACTGTGCTCTGCTTGATTGTGCATGTGTGCCATTGTGGCCATCTCCCCCGTCCCCCCAGTACCTGGTGGTTACTCACCCTGTTGCCGTTGTGTTGTGTCATGTCGAGCAGTGTCCGGTGCCCCGACTCCTGCCACGGTCTCCACACTGATGACTGTCGACACCAGCTCCTCCATGTCATCCAGCTCCAGCTGTGGCGCTGGGCTCCCACCTCCAGTCTGCATTGCTGCCTTCTGGTTGCCTGCGAGTTTCTCCTTGGTCTTGCGCTTGATGTCAATCCATCGCCTCTTGACCTCGTCCATTGACCTCTTGTGCTCTCCGGCATTCACCTTGTCCACGATGGACCGCCATAATCCATTTTTGGTGCCCAATGACACATTGGAGGCGACTAACAGTTGTTGATGGTGTTCTATCACCTCCGTGACCAGGATCCTATTCTCCTGCGGACTGAACTCCGTCTTCCTCTTCTTCTTGTCCTTGCCCTTCCCTGTCCCCGAGGTCCCAGGCTGGTCGTCCGGGGTGCTTGTGGGGTTCCGCTCGTCCTCTGCGCCTGCTCCGGCTGGCTCCATGGTGCTTCGGTGTTGGTCATTTTGTGTTTGTGTGTTTTTTCTACTTTTGTAGTGATTTTCCCGCCTGCCGTGTGTGTATGGCAGGCCTGGCGCTGCTTATCGCTGATTTCCTCATCGCGAATGGGCTCATCGCACGTTTTTTGGTGTTGGGGTTTGTGTTTTTGACTCCGTCGCGGTGGTTGTATCGCGGACTTTGGCCGCGTTTTCGGAGGACTATCGCATGGTACCGCCATGTTGTGAATTCCAGGTTAACACAGGGTTATTTTCCCGCGATAGACTGCGATGTGTAAAGTTGCGTTAACATTTTCTGGAGATGTTTAGCGCACGTTCTTGTGAATATCCCCCATAGAGCAGCAGATAGGCACCCTCACCACCGGCCTCACATTACTTAAGTCGGACCACGACAAATTAGCTACCACAGTGAGAGACCACACCCTAACTCTAGACGAGATACTACCTCAACATAAAGATCACGCAAAACAACTCCAGTCCCTTCAGAAGCAGGTCACAGGGCTTATGGACAGGGTGGAGGACGCAGAGGGCAGAGCTTGACGCAATTATATCTGCGTTATTGGACTGCCGGAACGCAGTGAGGGGTCGGACGCGGCCACCTTCATGGAGCAATGGTTCCGAACACACGTGGCCCCCGAGGGCCTCTCAGACTTTTTCTGCGTCGAGAGGGCGCATCGTATCCCTACAGGAAGACCGAGGGTGGGGGCACCGCCGAGACCATTGATTGTCAGGATCCTCAATTATAGGGACCGTGATATTCTTCTACAGAAAGCGAGAGAGAGGCCACAGATTCAATTTGAGAACTGTCAAGTATCACTGTATCCCGACTACACGTTTCTGGTCCAAAGACGGCGCTCCTCCTATCAGGCGGTAAAGAAAAAGTTGCGCACATTGAACCTTAAATATGCATTGCTGTTCCCCGCTCGCTTGAAGATAATATACAACCAAAAAACATACTTTTTCGAATCCCCGGAGGACGTACGGAGTGGATTGAAGTTATGGACCCAACACAGCTGTCTGGTCAGACTCTCCAGAAGCCTCCACATAGCCCTGGGGGCTCCCAGGGCCGATGCTCACAACGGATTGCTGGGGCTACAGGCGTGTCAATATTTCCAGGTCCAACACAGGAGCAGGCGCAGAAGGGCAGGGAGATGTCTCTAACAGATGCGAACATTTTCAGGGACACAACTTCGCGTCGAGACTCGGAATCGTCTGAACACAGCACTGTCCGCTCTGACTCGGAGAACAGTATGACACTCTTTCCCAGTGTGACGCCACAAACGGCGGACGGATTATAGGGCATGCAGGTGTCTTGCACTCCTTTCAAAATAAGCAAGCTCCGTGGCCCGGTGTGGAGATGGCGCGAGGACTCCAAGATGATTATATCCCTTTGCTCTGGTATCTTATATAATTGATGGTCTATCATAATTGTCCTTTTTCTGCTCGGGCTCGGAGGAGCTCTTGAATGTATGGTTTTCTTACATGATGGTTATGGCTGCCGGTCCCCACTTTGCGAATGCTAACGTTTACTATGTAACAGTTAAATGTGTGTTATGTTTAGTTTGGCCTTGTTTAGTTCATCGACAAGGCCTGGTATTAAGGTTAATATGGGGGTTCAAGGGCTCTGACATGATGCAATTACTAAGTCCCGTCAAGGTAGAGGGTCCCCCTTTAAGGTCATCTCAGATGGGCTTAGGAACTAATGCACAACTTGGAAACATATAATTTTATCACATGGAACGTCCGTGGTCTGGGTTCAGTATATAAGCGACACAGTATATGCACAATTGTTGCGACGTGGGGGGCATGTAGTCTTCCTCCAGGAATCGCATCTGACGGAGGCTGAAGCTGAAAAGATGCGAAAGAAATGGAGAGGGCAGTTAATATCTACTAATTACTCGGCCTTCGCCAGGGGGGTGACAATCTGGATAAGGGGAGGGGTCCCGTTTGTCATAATAGATAAGCGGGTGGACACGCAGGGTAGATTCATATTCTTGCGGGGCACACTGGATGGAGTACCTGTCGTCTTGGGGAATGTATATGCACCGAATTTTCAAATATTTTCTGGGTCTGTACTCGATATTGGCGGGTTGGGAGGCACTTCCATGGATAATAGGGGGTGACTGTAACGCTGTTATGGACATTGAGCTTGATCGATTACACCCTCCCCTACATGGTGCAGCAGCTAGCAAACAAGTGGATGCATTGCGAAACTGGGTAGACGGCTGGTCACTTATTGATGCATGGAGGCAAAGGAACCCATTGAGTAAAGAATACCCCTTCTACTCCCCGGTGCATCATCTGCATACACGAATAGATAGGATTTTGTGTTCCCGCTCTATCGCTGACCAGGTCACACATACCACCTATCTGGCCAAGACATTTTCTGATCACAACCCATTAGAGACTGCTTTTACCTGGGGTAGAATACCCACCCCGGTTCCTACATGGAAACTCTGGCCCCATTTGCTGGAGGACACAGTGTTTCGTAACACGCTCTCCACAACACTCCAGAATTACTTCTTCGAAAACAAAAACAGTGCATCCACAATCCTAGTTGAGTGGGACGCGCTGAAGACAGTCATTAGAGGGACGGCGATTAGTGCCACTGTAGGTGCGAGACAGGAGGTGCATAGGAACCTGAAAGTAACTGAGGATAAGATGACAGTGCTTGAACGAGAGTCGGTGCATGACCCCGATAAGCAGACTCATTTACAGGAGGCACACATACAACATGCAGAGTTGTAGGAAACACTCAGACTGATTGATTATAGCTCCTACACTCAAATAAAACATTCAGACGCAGACAAATAGGGTACCTTGTTAGCAAAATTACTTAGAAATGACCCGCCCACTACCATTATCAGCCATATCAACCTGCCCGGAGGTGACACAGTATGTGCGCAATATGATATAAACGAGGCCTTTCGTGTGTACTATGAAGCGTTATATGGGCCGCCGCCACCACTGGATGGCACCCATATTGATGACTTTCTCACAAACTTACCATACCCACAGGTCCCGGAGGGCATGCAGGACGAACTAGCAGGACCCATAACTAGGGTTGAAATTAAGGCAGCTATCAGAGGGCTTTCACGCAATAAAGCGCCAGGCTTGGATGGCCTACCGGTGGAATTCTTTGAGACTTATTCAGAGATATTAGTGCCTCAGCTGGAGGAAGTATATAATAAGTCTCTTGAGTTAGGACACCTACCCCGTACCACGGTTCAGGCGCTAGTGGTGTCGCTACCAAAACCAGGAAGGGACTTGGCTGACATGACGGGCTATCGCCCCCTGTCTTTGCTATCCACAGAATACAAAATCTTAAGTAAAATTCTAGCAAACCGGATCCAACCATATTTAAACAGACTAATCCACATTGATCAATGTGGATTTATACCCGCACGAAGCACATCACTAAACATACGGAGATTACATCATATAATGTCAACGGACTTAACTCCTTACCAGCAGGCTGGATGTATTGCGCTGGATATGAGGCAGGCATTCGATACGCTGTCCTGGGAGTATATGTTTAAGGCCATCACACGCTTTGGCTTACCCCCCGAATATATTCAATGGGTGCGTTTACTATATGAAGCCCTGACGGCCAGGGTCAGGTCCGGTAAACATATCTCGCGAGAATATCGTGTCCATAGAGGCACACGCCAGGGTTGCCCCCTGTCCCCAATACTGTTTGTCTTAGCGCTGGAGCCATTGGCTCTCAGATTACGAATGGAGGCTACCCAGTGTAGTATCCCGATAGATACCTCCACACATTTGGTATCGGCGTATACGGACGACTTAATTATATATGTGACGGACCTCCTGGGAGGATTAGATCCCATTCCGAGAATTTTTGCTGACTTTGAAAGGATCTCCGGTTTAGCAATTAATGAATCTAAATCAAACGCTTTCTTTTTTCACGATCAGCCATGCCCGGACACTGTTCAATTCGGGATGTTAACATTACCGACGGCCGCACACACCTTCAAATACTTGGGCATTAATATATATCGCTCCCATGTAGACATGTTGGAAGGTAATCTAAGCAAAGCCATCAGAGGGATACGATCTCAAATGGCTTTCTGGACTACGCTGCCTCTCTCGGCCGTGGGCCGAGTAGCAATATCTAAGATGGTAGTGCTGCCGCGTCTTCTATATTATTTCACGAACCTACCGCTGATGGTACCTCCATCTATTTTCAGCACTTTGGATACTATTCTGCTGGATCTTATATGGGGAATGGCGCGCCGCAGAATAAGCCTTAAGAAATTGCAAATAGATACGTGAGGGGGTGGCCTGGGTGCACCGGATTTTAAGGCCTATTATTATTCCTGCCAGTTGCAGTGGCTATCCTTCTGGACGGCGGGACGTAACTTGCAGGAGATTGGCTAAACTATGAAACACCTCGAGCAGGATCTCCTACACACTCTACTGTTGCCACATAGCAAAATTCCCCCGGCCCTACCGCCATTGCTAAAAACCGCATTAGAATGCTGGAAGAAGGCTCTGAAATACACATCCAGCTGCAGTCCTTATGCAGGCAATATCCAGCTAGTGGGGATACCACTAGCGAGTGGCAGACTGACGACGCAGGCGCTCAGGCCGTGGCTGGAAGGAGGGGTGGACACGGTTGGGGCACTTTTCGGAGGTGAGACGCTCATGGATCATGACAATTTTGTACAGGAAACGGGGGCTCCCAATACCTTATATGTGACGCATGCTGCGCTACTGCACTATATTAAAAAGCTATGGTCTCCCAACCGGGCAGAACCTCCGACACATGAGCTAGTTAAAGCTCTATATTTTATGGGACAAGGGAGCCACCTCATTAAATGGCTGTACTTGAGTATGTGAGATTCCCCCTTGACGCTCTCTGGGCGCAGTGGGTGGTGGATATGGGAAGGGAGTTAACAGACAGAGAATGGGCAGATATCTTAGAATACCCAAGGAAGATACCGCGAAATGCAAAATTCAAATTCATACAGTGCATGATTATACACAGAGCCTATCTGACCCCACACAGACTACAGAGGATGTATCCGTCCACCGCCCATCACTGCCCCAGATGTAAGTTACTAGAGGCTGACCTGCTCCATATGCTCTGGGCATGCCCGGGACTAAGAGAGTTCTGGGGATGGGTGACACAACTAATTGAGGAAGTTACCGACCTTCCCATAGGGGTGCGGCGTTGGAGTGTTTGCTGGGTCTCCGTAAACGCAGAACAGCGCAAAAGGTACAGTTGCGTTTCCTAGATTTGGCGTTATTAGTAGCAAAAAGGTCCATCACCATGCGCTGGAAATCAGCCAAAGCTCCTTCACTATATCCTAGCACAGTGAACTGATCAGGTGGGCGGGGGCAGAAAGCGCAGCCTTGCGTAGGGAGGAGGCCAGGGGACTCCGCAAAAATCCAATATCATTAGAGTGGGACACAACACTGGAGGCCCTTAAAGGAAGAAACCCGGACGACATCCCGGATGTTCCACACCAGCAATAAGTGGAAATATGGTATAAGTGAGTAGGAATGGCGTACGGTAATGGGGGGAGGACCCTTACACGACCTAAGGCTCTGCCTCATTTAGGATGTTGAAAAGGGACGGAAATGTAACTTTTGAGCTTATATAATCAGAACCCAGGGTGTGGGTGGGAACATGGAGGGGGGGAGTTGATGGGTCGAAGTTTAAACTATTGTAATACATGTTGTTGATACAATTTCTTGCAATGATGTATACTATATTTGGGGTCTCCACTTGGATTGATCAAAAAAGTGATGCTGTCATATGTATGCAGAACCCACATGACAAATGCTACACGTTTATCAGATGTATAATGTTGGAGAGTATTGAAACCTGAAAAACCCAATAAAGTTTGTTTTTAAAAAAAAAAGATGGATTGAAGTTTACAACTGAGCTTAATCAACAAAATAATAAATTCAATAAATGTGAAGCATGTTAGGCTCAGCAAGAAATACCGAGGATGTTCAAGTTTCAAACCATAAAGGTTTATTAAAGGGTAGAATTTTACAGAAGGCAAAAATCAGATTAGTATTGGTTAATTAAAATATAAAAGCATCAATTAATATGAAGTTCAAAGTCTTATAAAACAAGCATTTGCAATGCAATAGGTCTCTCATTTGCGAGGGTTTCAGCTATTGACATTGTAAATGACAATGGCTTTTATTTACGTGTTGGTTTTTAAAACAGATAAATTAAAGGCATTGTTATTTACAATGCCAATAGCTTAAACTCTCGCAAATGCGAGACCAATTAAGCAACCTTTAATCCAGCGGAGGCGTGTCGAGCGATATGTGCTGTGCTGGTTTAAACATTTTTTAAAAGCGTTGCGGGACAGCCAAGCAGGAGAAAAGCATTTTCTGCTGCGTGGAGCACAGTTTGAGCCAGGCGAACCATTTACTCCAGGGTTCTAAAAAACAAGGGGGCATATCTACAAGGCCCCGCGATAAAATTATCGCCGCTTTAGCGTCCGTTTTCGGGCGAAAAGCAGCGATAATTTTATTGCATTATCACCAAGGACACGCTAGCGCGTGATTCCTTGAGTTAGGGCCCGTTTTTCACACGCCTCGATAATGAGATGCAAAGGAGGCGTGGCTGTGAAAACAACATGGGATAATATCGCGAAGGCAGCTTCGCGATATTATCAAGGAGGGGTAGCGATATTTGAAATCGCGTTAAGTATGCCTTAACGCAGGAATTTAACGTCTGTTAAATTCCTGACTAAGGCATACCTAACATGGGGGGTGGATTGTGTGGCTAAGACCCCAGGCCCTATCATCAAGGATATTGTCGTTTTCCATGGAACGTCGCTGGAAAACCAGCGATGTTCCATGGAAAACACCGCTATCGCTGGAATAATTATCGCCATTGCGCTATGCGTTGTTAATACAGCGCTAGCATGGCGATAATTTCCAGCGATAGCCGGCGATAATAATCCTCACGCTAAGAGCGGCCAGCGATAATTATCGCTGCCGCTTGATAATATGCCCCAAGATGGTGCCACAAAGCAGCTGGACACATTCACCTGGGATGAGGGAGGGGCCAGGCGCAAGTGTTGTGGGAGGGGTGAGGGGGGTTGTGAGAGACACAGGGAGGCATGTTTTAAATTAGCATATTGTGAAGCGCTTTTTAATTAAAGAAAAAAAACTCTTGGTAATGGCAAACTACTTCATCTCCTGCCCCCACTCCACTAATTTAAATTAAACAACAACATAAAATGCGTGCACCAGTGTTTGGGAAACAAAAGAACACGTGGGGCCGCCTTTAATCCAACTGAGGCGTGCTGCGCAGTATGTGCCGTGCTGGTTAAACACATTTTTTAAAAAGCATTTTCTGCCTGCAACAGCATGTGCGATGATGGTTAAGCAAATTTTTAAAAAGCGTTTCCTGCCTGCAACAGCAGATACTTGCAACAGGAGAAAAGCATTTTGTGCCGCCCGGTATGTGCCGTGCTAGTTAAATAAATAAAAACTTCTTAAAAGCCGTTGCAGGAAAGCATGTCGTGTCTGCAGTAGGACAAAATAATTAAAGAAAATAGTGCTCACAGACTAAATAAATATACAATGTAACCACACAAGTAAAAAGTCCAGTCCTCATGGGAGGTTACAAATGCAGACAAGGCGTTACTAAGGAGAGAATAACAAGCCTATTAACAAATCAGAAGCAACCATTTAGAAAGGACAGTAACCGGAGCCAATTGAAAAGATGGGCAGAGAGTGGGCGGATACCTGTATACAGCATGCCTCGCAGAGCAGCGCATGCGCTGCCCAGGCTCGATCTAAAAATAGAGGACGAGCCAGTATGAGGTTGCCTCAAAAGGAAAGACAAAGGAAAGTCAGTTCTCTCACTTGGGAGAGCACTCTAAAATCTCCTGCTCTGTGCTGTTCTTTTATAAGTCAGAATCCAAAAGATCTGAATTGATCAGTCAGATCTGTGCTATATTAAAATGCACAATATTAACATTTACACACCTACACAGTCATCATGAAACAGTCCAATCAGGTTAAAGCAAGATGATGCAATTATACACTTGTTAGCAGTGGCGGCCGGTAATTGTAGGAGGGAGGGGGGTGGACAGGACACACACGAACACATACACACTCGCAACCATGCATTCACACATGCGCACACAGACACACACATCCATTCACAACACCAATTACTAAATATTCAAACATACATGCACGGACCAAACATTTAAAAAAAAAAAATCACACTTACCTGCAGCTCTGCCTCGGAGGTCCCAGGAGGCTTGGGACTGCTGCCTTTCCTCATTGGCTGACCTAAGGCATCAGTCCCTACGTCAGCACAGAATGGGATGGGGTCAGTGAGACTGCTGACCCCACCCCATTCTGTGACGAAGTGTCAGTGATTGACACTTGACCCTGGGCGCTTCAGGGCTTAAAACTGAAGCACCCAAGTGCGAATCAATGAGTGACGCTACCTCTCATCACTGAAGGGGAGGGCCTCAAGGACCTTTGCTGAGCTGAGGAGGTTACGCCCACAGGAGCTGTGACATTCTCAGCCCAGCAAAGTTCAGCTCAGGCAGCCAGGAGCCTGCGCATTTAGCGCATGTCTAGCTCCTGGCTGCCTGACCTGAAAATGAACAATGTCTGTTAGGCCGACCTTTGCTCAGCCTGACAGACACTGTTCATGAGGGGCAACATGTGAGGGGCGTGGCCCCAATGGATCATCCGCGGCTGCTTGTTAGGATCTTTGAGCTTCTCACAATTCGAGCCTTTCTCAACGTCCTTCAAGCTTACATTATCTATAACAGGATGAGATACAGGGACCGGCCTGTACCCTGCAGGTGTCTTCATGAATGCACTACTTATTAAAACACTCCATGATTATCACAAAGAAAAGAAAACATTTCTTCGCATGGGAAAGAAAGCAAAAGAACATTGCATTCTATAATTAGGACTCCAGCTTCACTTAGAAATAAAATGTTCACGTGTCACAAAGCACGATGGCAAACTATGGTAGCCATTTAAAAACGCAGGCCTACGTTAGCTATAATCAACCAAAACAAAATGAAACATGCTTTCTCTTCCACAAATAGCCATTGCATGACTTGGGATGAGCTGGCACAGCCCTGCTGAAGACAATGAAGTTTTGCTGACCAGGCACCATGTATAATGTGCCAACTCGGCCAAGTTTTTTGTTTTTCAACACCAAAGTGCAAGTTTGTCATTGAAAAGAAAAAACAAATGGCCTTGGCGCACATGGGGGCATATTTACAAGCTCCTATCACCACCACAACGTCACTTTTCAGGACGTTGTAGTGGTGATAGGGGCTTCGTCTTATTTACAAGGCAGCGTTGAGCCACTTAACGTGGCTTAACGCTGCCTTGTAAATAAGGCCCCACTCTCACGCTACACTTAGCGTGAAAGGGGTGGGCAATGGGTGTTGCAGTGGGCGTTTCACCGCAACACCCATTGATTTTGACGCTGCCCCCTATTTACAAGGGAGGCATAAATAGGAGGCATTGACAAAATTAAGACCAGGAAAAACCTGGTCTTAACCCGGCGAAACGAGGAGAAATGCTTTATTTCTCCTCGTTTTTGCTGTTTCCATGTGTGCTGCATTGTGCAGCACAAATAGAAACAGCAAAACGCCATTGATTGTTTATGTGCAGGAAGGTGTCCCTTCCTGCACATAAACAATCACATAAAAAAAATGACGTTTTGCAATTTCTATGTGTGCTTCATTAAGCAGCACACATAAAAGTTACAAAACGCCATTTAAAGATTGTTTATGTACAGGAAGGGAGACCTTCCTGCACATAAACAATCTTCCCCCTCAAAGCGGACACCCTTGCACTATGGTGCAAGAATGCCTGCATTGGTGCTGGGCTGCTAAATTTAGCACCAGCGCAGAGGGAAACGCAGGGATGCACCATATTGTTGTAAATATGGTGCAGCCCTGCGTTTCTGAAGTGGCGGAGTGCGGCGTTAAGCCAAGGAGACGAATGCCGCGCTCCGCCACTTCGTTGCAAATATGCCCCTTGGAGCTTCTCCCGACTCTAAAATGAGCGGCAGTGGCGGTTGCCACGAAGTATCATGGGTGGGGTGGGGGCAGGGGCGGGGTCGATAGGAAAATACATTTAAAAATTACTTACCTTGCTCCCAGACCGCGGCCTCGTCTCGCGTTGTCCTCTTCTGTTCCTGCTTGAAGCAGGAAGCACAAACAGGCTCCACAGCCAATCACAATGCTGCAATGTAGCATTGTGATTGGTCTGAGCGCCTTGGTTCGGCTCTCAGACAGGCAGTGGGATCCTGTGCATGTTCCTCACCAGGCTGTGCATTACAGCCTGGTGGGGAACGTGCAAATTGCGCATTACTGTTTGGCAGACCAAGAAGGCTGGCCAAGCAGTCCTTCCCACTTAAGTGCCCCCCACTCCTCCCCTTGCTGGCTGTGACACAGCCAAGACCCGCCCCGCCACGTAAACCGGAAAAATAAAATGATAATAACCTAGTGTTATTATCATTTTCTTTTTCTTTTATCCACTGCTCGAAATGCAGTGGGGCGACGCTCCTCCGCCTTAGCGGAGGAGCCGCTGCTGATGAGCGGGGGAACTGTGACCCGCTCCTTGCAGAGACACAATTCCCCCGCCTGCCGTGCTAAAATCCCTCTCCTTGTGGTGTTAGAATCCCCCCAAAAGAGCTGTACCTGTCTCCCTGCAGCATTGCATATGCAATCCCTGCAGTAACTTAGCACTCACCCTGCAGTGGTATATTCACCTCCCTCTAGTATTACAATCCAAGAGTGTTTCATTCCATTCCCAGCAGTGCCACAATCCCCTGAGCAGCGTTACAATTCTTACCCCTGCAGTGCCAGATTTACTCTCACTGTGGTGTTATAATCCTCCTGCAATGCTGTAAACCATTCTTCCCAGCAGTACCACAATGCTCCTTCTTGCAGTGTTATAATCCCCTTCCGCACTGTACTTCTACCCACCTCTGTGCAGTGTTACAATTCTGTTCCAGGTTTCCAGACAACACAAGCTGTATGGTTGCAAAAGACCTGTTGTGGGCTTAAAAAGAATTTACAATTTGCCCATTGCTTATCATTGGCTGGCTTCATTGTCACTCTCATATGCTTGCTTAGTATTCAAAATCTATTTTTGTCCCAGCTTGTTCGTCTTGTGACCCTCCCCTGGAGCACAACCTCTTTACCATCTTCTGACTGTCTGGTTTCTATCTTTCCACTGCTCACTTTTAGGAATCTACTTTGTTCGTTTTGCATAAGCACTCCATGAAAGTGCGCTTCTTCCCCCTCATGTTGCAAGCTCTCTCTTGAGTGCTTCTCCCCCTGCCAAACTCCCTCCCTGTGCAAAATGTTGCTGACACGCTCATGTACTTCTCCCCCAACCCCCAAATTGCTATCTCTCATGTGCTGCTTTTCCACTTCCCTTGCCCACACCCTGTTGTGTCTTCTCTAGCCCCAATACTCTTTTTCGAAACATTTTATTTATTTATTTATTTAGAGAAGTGGGGGAGGACCAGGCAGTAAATTACATGCCATCCCCTCCTCGTTAAAAAAAAAAGTGCTTCTGCCCTACTTTGTTACATTTTCATTTATCGATCATGGATAGGTAAATGAAAAAAATGGTGCTTGCCTCAGTTTGTAGTTGCACATGCATAATGATACATGCACAAACCTACAAAATGGACATGTTATCACGCCTTTTGAAAAAAAACCTTTTGGGTGTGCTGCATAGCACCTTGCCGGTGTTGTGCAACATTGCCAAAAGTCGCACTTTTGCTACCTTGCCAATGCTTGTTTTGCTACACCAGCTGATGCAGCCCCGTAGGCCGCATGCACACAGCACAGTGGCTCATTGTCTGGCAAAAAATGACAATGACCCACCCAGCATCACTTGATGGAGGCATGTACAAATCCTCCTCTCGGGGGCCACTGAGTATCACAGGACCCTGCACGAGGAGCTATGCTGCAGAAATTAGATTGTGCAGTATAGGAAGAGCTGAAGTTACAACTTGAGCTGAGAGACTCTTGGGGCTAGATTTATCATCATTTGGTGTGACACAACACAGCAAGATAACTTGCACTGTGTCAAATGGAGAGAGCAGAACCCTTCCTGCACAAAAACAATACCAGAGGCATCTTCGTCGTTCTTTGTGTGCTGCAGAATTTATTTAATTTTCCCTTGTGGTCGTCTCTCGAAATTCCCCCCCCCGCAGCCGGCCCACCGCCCCACCGTTCTTACCTGCAGCGGCCGTCAGATTATAACACTTCTTAGGAGTGTGTTCAATTTTAAAAGGTTTTCGCAGTTACCTAAACCACCCTGATATTCTGCAGAACATTGTTTCCTGGCTCCACAGCCAGAGGCCGTGTGAAGCATACTCTGGTTTCTCTCCAAACCGTATAAACCTTTCGCCTTTTACTAAAGATTTCTGTGGAGAGGGACATTTAAGAGTTTCACTCACTATTTTGTAAATGAAAGGAAAACGAAATAGCACCAAGTTTATAACGGTTCACTGACAGAATATCGATGTACAAAATATAGTTGTTAAAAATATCGATGAAAAAATATAGAATGCAAAAATATCGACTCCCTATACTTAAACAGGTAAGTACAAAAATATCGAATAAAAAATATAATTGTACAAAATATCGAGATATATATATATATATATATGGCGGCATCGCAAGAAATAAATCAAATTTAATGCACTGGAAACTTGGTCCGTGTTGTGGCAGGATTGCTACGAGGGAAACGCGGAGTGTGGTGATATATATATATATATATATATATAATAAAATAAAAAATATTAAATATGTTAAATAATAAAATTAATATAAAAAAGTGTTGGATAGTGACGGGATAAAATGTACTATTCCCACTCCAATCAGTGCAACAGTAGGGAAAGTGTATTCCCACTCCAGTCAGTGCAACAGTAGGGAAAGTGTTGGATTGCGGAGGGGTAAAAATTACTATTCCCACTCCAGTGAGTGTAACAGTAGGGAATGTGTTGGATAGCGGAGGGGTACAAATTACTATTCCCACTCCAGTGAGTGCAACAGTAGGGAAAGTGTTGGATAGCAGAGAGGTAAGAAAACTATTCCCACTCCAGTGAGTGTAACAGTAGGGAAAGTGTTGGATAGCAGAGGGTTAAAAATTACTATTCCCACTCCAGTCAGTGCAACAGTAGGGAAATTGTTGGATTGCGGAGGGGTAAAAATTACTATTCCCACTCCAGTGAGTGTAACAGGAGGGTAAGTGTTGGATAGCGGAGGGGTAAAAATTACTATTCCCATTCCAGTGAGTGCAACAGTAGGGAAAGTGTTGGATAGCGGAGGGGTAAAAATTAATATTCCCACTCCAGTCAGTGCAACAGTAGAGAAATTGTTGGATTGCGGAGGGGTACAAATTACTATTCCCACTCCAGTCAGTAGGGTAAGTGTTGGATAGCGGAGGGGTATAAATTACTATTCCCACTCCAGTGAGTGCAACAGTAGGGAAAGTGTTGGATAGCAGAGAGGTAAGAAATTAATATTCCCACTCCAGTCAGTGCAACAGTAGGGAAAGTGTTTGATAGCAGAGGGTTAAAAATTACTATTCCCACTCCAGTCAGTAGGGTAAGTGTTGGATAGCGGAGGGGTATAAATTACTATTCCCACTCCAGTGAGTGCAACAGTAGGGAAAGTGTTGGATAGCAGAGAGGTAAGAAAACTATTCCCACTTCAGTGAGTGTAACAGTAGGGAAAGTGTTAGATAGCAGAGGGTTAAAAATTACTATTCCCACTCCAGTCAGTGCAACAGTAGGGAAATTGTTGGATTGCGGAGGGGTAAAAATTAATATTCCCATTCCAGTCAGTGCAACAGTAGAGAAATTGTTGGATTGCGGAGGGGTAAAAATTACTATTCCCACTCCAGTGAGTGTAACAGTAGGGTAAGTGTTGGATAGCGGAGGGGTAAAAATTACTATTCCCACTCCAGTGAGTGCAACAGTAGAGAAAGTGTTGGATAGCGGAGGGGTAAAAATTACTATTCCCACTCCAGTGAGTGTAACAGTAGGGAAAGTGTTGGATAGCGGAGGGGTAAAAATTACTATTCCCACTCCAGTGAGTGCAACAGTAGGGAAAGTGTTGGATAGCAGAGGGGTAAAATTACTATTCCCACTCCAATGAGTGCAACAGTAGGGAAAGTGTTGGATAGCGGAGGGGTAAAATTTACTATTCCCACTCCAGTGAGTGCAACAGTAGGGAAAGTGTTGGATAGCGGAGGGGTAAAATTACTATTCCCACTCCAGTGGGTGTAACAGTAGGGAAAGTGTTGGATAATAGAGGGTTAAAAATTACTATTCCCACTCCAGTGAGTGCAACAGTAGGGAAAGTGTTGGATAGCGGAGGGGTAAAAATTACTATTCCCACTCCAATGAGTGCAACAGTAGGGAAAGTGTTGGATAGCGGAGGGGTAAAATTACTATTCCCACTCCAGTGAGTGCAACAGTATGGAAAGTGTTGGATAGCGGAGGGGTAAAATTTATTATTCCCACTCCAATGAGTGCAACAGTAGGGAAAGTGTTGGATAGCGGAGGGGTAAAATTACTATTCCTACTCCAGTGAGTGCAACAGTAGGGAAAGTGTTGGATAGCGGAGGGGTAAAAATTACTATTCCCACTCCAGTGAGTGTAACAATAGGGAAAGTGTTGGATAGCGGAGGGGTAAAAATTACTATTCCCACTCCAGTGAGTGCAACAGTAGGGAAAGTGTTGGATAGCAGAGAGGTAAAAAAAACTATTCCCACTCCAGTGAGTGTAACAGTAGGGAAAGTGTTGGATAGCAGAGGGTTAAAAATTACTATTCCCACTCCAGTGAGTGCAACAGTATGGAAAGTGTTGGATAGTGGCGGTATAAAATTTATTATTCCCACTCCAATCAGTGCAACCGTAGGGAAAATGTTGGATAGCGGAGGCCTAAAAATAACTATTCCCACTCCAATAATAGTAACAGTTGGGAAAGTGTTGGATAGCGGAGGGGTAAAAATTACTATTCCCACTCCAATGAGTGCAACAGTAGGGAAAGTGTTGGATAGCGGAGGGGTAAAATTACTATTCCCACTCCAGTGAGTGCAACAGTAAGGAAAGTGTTGGATAGTGGCGGGATAAAATTTACTATTCTCACTCCGATGACTGCAACAGTAGAGAAAGTGTTGGATTGCGGAGGGGTAACAATTAATATTCTCACTACAGTCAGTTCAAAATTAAAAACAAACAAATTATTAACAATAACAAAATATTTAAAAAACAAAATAAATAAAAAAATATATAAATATGTTAAAAATTAAAATACAAATATATTTAATGTTAAAAAATTTCAAAATCATATTATAATGTTAAATAAATATGACAAATACCTACAAATATTATATTAAATAAAATAAAAAATAATATTCAAACAAATAAATATTTTAATTACAAATTATTTAGAAACAAAAACATTAATTACATAAATTTACTTTTTTTATTTTCTACCCTATAACACCACACAATCCACAAACCACATCTAAATTTTAAAAAATGTCCTTCCATAATTAACATAATTAATTACCAATTAAAGAAATATTATGAATTGAAAAACAAATTAAAACTCATAAAAATGAATTAACTTCCCACACTTTACCCCTATAATCCCCACAACACACAGCTAAAATTAAACTGTAAGAAAATTAATTACAAAATTAAAACTTATTTTCAATTAAAAAACTAATAGTATTTAACAGCTAATTATAAAGTAAAGCAAATCAACCCCTCACTATGGCTCGAGACAACCTCTCTGCCCCAACGGTGCAGCAAAAGCTAGACAAGTATACTGAGCACACAGCATCATCGGATGAAGCTGGTACTGTGGGAAGGGGAGACGCCTGGCTGGAGGGGCTCCAAACAGCCTCTATCCTACAAGCTATTCAGGACATCAAAGAAACGATGGAAGGCAAAATGGGAGAACTGAAAGTAGACTTATCCTTGATTCAGCAAGACCTGCAGAATACAGCAGACAGGGTCACGGAAGGGTAGGGCAGAATCTCTAAAACCGAAGACACCGTCAAGTCACAGACGTCTTGAATTGCCTCACTGCAATGAATGGTTAGTCATCTGAAAGCCAAAACAGAAGATGTCGATAAAAGGTCAAGGCGTAACAACCTATGCATCGTGGGCAATCCAGAACGGGTAGAGGGGGCCGCGCCAACCACATTCATCTCAGACTGGCTGAAGAGATGGGTACCAGCCCCTGAGGTCTCATTCTGCTTCTTAATAGAAAAGGGGCACAGGGCCCTTATGGAGAAACCTTCTGTGGGTCCCCCGCCTTGCCCCTTCATTGCCCGAGTTTTTAATTACACTGATCGTGATGTCATCCTCCGGGTGGTACGTAGGATTGGGGCTCTCACCTTTCAGTCCTCCCCGGTGATGATCATCCTGGATTATATGATGAAAGTTCAGCAGCAATGGAGGTCCTTTCAAGAGGTAAAACAAAAACTGAGGGCCCTGAACATCCAATATATGCTCCTCTTTACTGCTCGACTTAAAGTCATCTTCCAAGAAAAGACCCTGTCCTTTGACACTCCAGAAGTAGCCTGGGACTGGGTGGAGGCGCAGCCTAGTCTGCGAGACTATGCACACTTCATGCAGGGGGCGGAGGGAGGTGAGGCAAAAGGGGTGGAGGGGATGGAGGACCCCCAGGAGAATGGAACACTGCTCCATACCGCAGGAACCGGCGATGAGAGCGCAGGGCCCCTTTATTAGTGTCCAGGGTGTAGCGTGATAATTTGGGGCGTTATGTGGCAGTGACTGGAACTCCACAGAGGCCTCTGCTCTCCCTAATCTGTTTATACACTCCCCCTCCTCTAACATAGTTCGCAACAACATTGATCCGTCTCCTTCTAGAGATTCTGGTGGCACCATGGGTCCTAGGTGGAGATCTTAACAAGGTTAGCGGCCCTGGCTTGGACAGCTCCTTCACTATGAAAACAGCGGGGACACAGCGGACAATAGTGGCCACGTTTTTGCATAATATGTCCTTAATGGATGTGTGGTGGGCGCATCACCCAGTAGAGCGCTGCTACACCTTCTGTTCGAATGCATATAGATCATTCTCCCGTCTCAACTACTTCCTTTTCCCAAAGCAGGAGGGGATAGTGTACTGCCCATCCAAATCTTGGCATGCGGGTTGTCCAACCATTCACCAGTGTTGCTGCACCTCACCTGGGGGCCCGATTGGCCTGCTGAAGGGTGGGGCATGAGCCACTGGTGCCTGCGCGATGAGGAGTACCGCGAGGCCTGCCAGCAAACAGGAAAGAGATAGTTGAAGGAAAATTGTGGGTCAGTGTGTTGCTCGGATATGTATTTACCTTAAAGAAATGAAAAGACAAGAGGCATTTGGCAAAGCAGGAACAAGTTGGTTTAATTGAACACAGAGGCAGGGAGAGTCTCAACAGAATGCGTCTGAGGAAAGTTTCTTGTGTACAAAGTTTTGGCTGTCATTATATACATCTCGTTAGGTACAATAAAGTGGTTTCTGCATTCCTGAAAAAGCATCTCAGTCATAAATTAACAAGTTTGGGCATCTGATAAGGACACAAATGGCTCTCGACCTTGGGTGAACTAATGTAGGCCAGTGTGTATGTGTCCAGATGTACGGCATGAGGAGTGAATGATCACTACGTGTGTTGTGTATGTTGTGTCCTGATTGGCTGAGTGTTTCTATCTACATGTGGTATCTAGCTTTGTGGTATTTCTGGGGAACTCGAGCCTTTGGCCAAACGTGTTTTATTGGGGCCAATTTTCTTGGACCTGTTTGTGGTGCAACTATCTATCTGTGAGATCGATCAGGATTTGCCCTGGGCGCGTGTTTGTCTTTTGGTGAAGAGAGACCCCACCTGTGACTTGTCATTCAATAGGCGTTTGTGTGTGTCGCAGGACCTGACTGACCACATACCTCTGACTCGGGGTGGATGGGGAAGTCACCTTGGGCAAATCCAACAGCAATGATACGAGTTAATTGGAACTCCTAAAAATAATATGGCAGTCATTGGTGTCATTTCTTTCAACATTCTCAACATTGTGCATACAGTTGTCATAGCGTACATCGATATTGTCTTTACTGATATTGACAGTTATGCATTCCTAGATCATGGCGTACATCAACATTGTTTTTACTGGTAATAATATAGTAATTCGTGCATGGATTATGGCATACATTGACATTGTTACTTCCGGTATCAACACAGTTGTCAGGGCACAGGTGATGACATATGCTAACATTGCATTTATTGGTACTGCCACTGTTGTACTGGCACAGGTTATGGCATAGGCTGACATTGCATTTATTAGGTCGAGCCTGGGCAGCACATGTGCTGCTCTGTGAGGCATGCTGTATTGAGAAAGGGACTTGAAGCTCCGCCTACTCTCTGCCCACATTTTTCATTGGCTTGTGTCATTGTCCACTATAAACTGTGGCTGTTCATTGGTCAAAAGGCTTAGAAGTCCATCCTTAGTACCGCCTTGTCTCATTTTGTAACCTCCCATGGCGACACCTCTTGTTACGTGTGTTGTTGCTTGGTAGGCTTTAATTACTGCCTCCGAGCACTATTTCCTCAAATAGCTTTGTCCTGCCTGCTATTGCAGGCAGGACACGCTTTCTTCTAATGCTTTTTAAAAAAAAATTATAGCACGTATTTGCAACGCAATAGGTCTCACATTTGCGAGAATTTAAGCTATTGGCTTTGTAAATGACAATGCCTTTTATTTATCTGTTTTAAAAACAACACATAAATAAAAGGCATTGTCATTTACAATGCCAATAGCTCAAGCTCTTATAAATGCGAGACCTATTGCATTGCAAATGCTTGTTGGTATTGCCGTTGTCAGGCCTGCACTTACCACAGTATTCATTCACATCGTATTAACCCATTCCAACACTCCACCCACTAGATAATTCTTCAACTACTCTATCCTCCTCATATGTCATGGCAGTTATATTATTCGAAAGTGTGTGTGTGTGTGTGTGTGTGTGTGTGTCTGTCATGTCTGTTACTTTTTTCCTAGCTATGCGCATACTATTTAATTTGCAGACTGTGTTTTTACAGCAGGAAATCCCCACTTGTAGGAAATCACATAACAGAAGTACAACAATGAAAACTGCCATCAGTGACGTGAATGGTTTGGACAGCCATAAGGGGATCCACGAAAGGATACTATGCAACCAGTCCTGCTACGGGGCACCTTCCTCCTTCTTCATGTCAGCATGCAGATGATGCAGTTCTTGGATGGCACGAGCTAATGTTCCATTGTCCATGTCATTCGCCGGGAATAAAAGTACAACAGGAAGTACAGATCTTGGCACACACCCCACCCTCCATCGTGGTCATCAAGTCCAACATGTACCGATGTTGCATCACTATAAGGTGGATGGCTCTCAGTTCTTCCTTGATAGCGTTTACGCCGAACTCAGTATTATTTTACAGCTCCCACCTGGTTATATGCAACCAGTGGGCATTTGCTTTTGTTTGAATGGTGAAGAAGGGTATTGACCCTCTGGCATTTACTTGAGTCTCTGTGAACAGTCTAAATTCTTCTGGTATGTCCTTGTACTGAGCCCAGCCAAAATAATCATCAGTTCTTCCCCTTCGAGCATGATGAAACAGAGTTGTTTTCTTCTGTAACGGATGTTGAGACAACTCAGACAGATCTTCTCCAGGGATGAGCAGGATTGTTGTGTGTATGGTCACGAGGGTGCAGAGGCCCTGCCATCCGGGGATGAGCTGGGTGTAGGCAAGGTCACCGCATTGCCAGTAAAAATCCATTAACGTGCCCCATTGCAGGTCCGGTATGTTTAGTATCACGTCACAGTTTTCGTTATTGGCCAACAGTATGGTTACTTTGCCTCTGAAACATAAAGAGTACAGTGTATGTCTCCGTACAATTAGGGGTTTCCCCATCCCCTCCAACCATGTGTACCTATTAATCTTGCTATCCCAGATTTCCTGGCATGAGGTGTCTATGCTAGCATTGGACCCACTCCCATGGGACTCATTTCCCCCAGCGTGATCGAGGTGAGCGGCCCTACACTGGAATTCCATGTCCGGGGTCCATTTGCCATTAAAGAAGGTGGACCCAAAGAGGTTAAGGGCCAACCTAGGATCGCAGACGGAGGCAGGAGCGGATGTATTTGTGCACTTGCGAGGTGCTTTTGCTACCTCCAGGAACCTCTTTTCTACGAAGTCCCGGGGCCAAACAGTGTCCTCTATGGTGCCCCTTCTGTGCATCCTGTCTACCTTGGATTGGATGTCGCTAGGCTCGGTGAAGAGATATAGTGCTGTGGGGTTGGTCTTTTACCAGGTGATGTTTACTGTTGTCCTGCGGGGTACTACTCTATGGAGTTTGATCTTAGCTCTGTTCCTACAAAGGTACAGATGGACGAGGCAT
The DNA here is from genome assembly GCA_963921515.1 of Calotriton arnoldi. Classification (NCBI taxonomy): domain Eukaryota; kingdom Metazoa; phylum Chordata; class Amphibia; order Caudata; family Salamandridae; genus Calotriton; species Calotriton arnoldi. The sequence continues at coordinate 9,425 of CAWUFW010003839.1, read as the reverse complement.
TTAGCTCTTTCAGGGGCTATCTCCTGGGATAGGTCAAGCCTGTCTGTGCCTACGTCGTGGGGTATAAGTGAACATATATAACATGACCGGTTCGTAGTTTGAGTGCCTACGGCGGTCATGTGTTGGTACCAGGTGTTGTGTAGGAGTGTGCTGTGTAGTGTGTGAGGAATACTAGTGTTTGGTTCAGTGGAGGTGTATGTGAGGTGAGAGAGGTCTCTGCACAAGAATGTAGAAGCAGAGTTTACAAGATTAGGCATACGTCTAGCTCCGGAGGGGCTCAAGAGCACCCCAGCTAAATAGAGTGTGTACATCAATACAAAAATACGTAACTTAAAAAACATTTAAAGGCTGTAGGGTCATCTTCGGGTGAGGTGTCTGTCTTCTGGGCGGCAAGAGGTGTCTTGTCTTGGTGCATTGGAAAAAATGTCTCTCAAACTGTTTTTGTAAAAGTCAATTGATTCTCTACTGTTACTTGAGCGATTTGCCTTGTGAAAGAAAGTCCTTTTAAAAGCTTTGATCGAAGGATTGGCGGGCCGTGGCAGTGTTGGTGCACTTTCAGCTCGATCACAGACCAGCAGGATAAGAGCTGCGGTTTGTAGGTTAGCTTGGAAAAAACACATCGTTTGGCAGTTGTCTGAGAAATACCTGCTTTTACATTTTACTTATGCGCTCAATGGTTCAACTGTGAGCAACTTTTTCCTAATGGGCTACTGAAAAGGAAGTGCTAAGGTTTTAGGAGGATGATGAGTTTTGAACTTTTTAAAGAGGTGCTGGAATTTTGGGTTCCCCCCTCTCCTAGCTACGGTGGGGACAGTACTCTTTTCCTGTGGGCTGCTCCGTTTGAAGGTGAGACATTTTGATCGGGGCAGGGGTGTCCTTTTGACCTGCATGTGCTGCGTGCAATTGTGAGGGGAAGTGGATGTTTGAATTTTAGGCTAATGTTTCCGTTGACACGTGTGCGTCCCTTAGGTCTCTGCACGTGGCGTGGAATGAGGCTTTTCTCTAATCAGGCTGAGTTACTGGGTTACACCCTTTTTCTGAAAGGATCGAAAATCTTTGTGCTGTTTTTAAGCTGTTTTGTGCGGGTCCCGGTCGGCGGTTACCTGTGTCATTTGGGCGTTGCCTAATTTTAACAAAGGATACTGGAGGTGGTTGGAAGGTCATGTGTGGACCCCCATAGGAACCTGCAGGGAAATGGCTAGAACTGTGTTTGTTTGCAGTGTTTTGTTGGCCAGAGTCAGGGGTCTCATTGGGACTTTATATGCTCGGCCTGATGGAGGTGACGCTAATGGGTTTGAGGGGTTTTCTTATGGACTGGGGTCATGTGAACTGCATGTCTTTGGAATTTTGAGGATATTGTTGCCATTGTGGCCATCACTGCCATCTGCGTGTTGAGGAACCCGGCTCCCTACGCCTATGCCTGAGCATTCACCTTGTTTTGGAACTAAAGGAGGACCTCCATATATCAGTAAACCCTGAGGTGATTAAGACTTATGTAGTCCACCTAAAATTGGACTTGGGTGAGCGGCTCTGGGTGCCTGTTTTTATGCACCAGCTGGGGGCCCACCTGCTCCCTCGTCAGATTGTCCTCCCTCCGGGTCATGGTCCGCCTACCCTTCCCTGGAGAATCAGCAGCAGTGGGGGCCCTGGGCCCCCTGTGGGTACCCGGATGGCAAATTCTAGCGTGGACTCCTGGTCGCCATAGCATAGCCATCCTGAGGGCTGGCGGTGGTGGCAGGTAAGGAAATGTGACTGGGTGTGGTATGAAGGGGATAGGTCGTTTTGGGGGTTGGTTTTGGACTTATGGTGTGTTTGTACCCTGTGATTCTGCTAGGGCACAGCTACCCCAGACAGTCACCCCACCTTGCCGTGGCTGTGGGTTTGTCCCTACTGAACTGAACTCCCTGTCTGTTGCAGCGACTGCCCTGTGCTCAGCCAACCACTCTGCAGGGTGGCTGCAGCCTGATTTCCTTGAAGCTGATTGTGTGATGCATGTGCGTTGTTCTGAGCTTGGTTTTGGGGTGGATGCTCTGTAGGGGCTGTACTGGTACTATTCCATTCTAATGATAGTACATTTTTACATGGCACTGATTATCCATGTGGCCTATTCTGTGACAATAGTGGCACTCTACGAAGCCGGTTTGGAACCAGCCTCCCTGACTTCGGCCACTAGGACTGGACGGACACCCTCTGGGGTCCATAAGTGGAGCTCCCCTTGAGACGAGTGCCAACTGGACGTTCGCGGCTAATGCAGCCCCCTGAAGGGCGGTCTTTTCAGCTTATGTTGGACCAGTTTAGCGGTGTCTCTTTGGGGCGGCTCTTGCTTCTCCCTGCCCTTATCCTTCCTGTCTCTTCCGGTAATAGTGTAGTATGTGGGCCTGTATTTCCCACCAAGGTTTGGGGTCAGCCCTACTACACTATCTAATCCGGTCTGGATCTCAGTGCGTAGTCCCCTCTTGAGGATGTTGTAGAAGAATGCAACCTGGGGACCCGTGTCTGTCCAGGGCTGTCCTTTCGCCTGCTTCCATGGTTCCCTCATCCTGTCTAGGAATTCAGTCACGGTCTCCCCAGGATACCTGCTCTCTGCCATCAGTCCTCCTTCGTCTGGGCGGTTAGGGAATCTCCCCCTTACGGCCATCCATATCTGATGTCCGAATGAGTTAAATGCAGCCCTGTCATGCTCCGTGTTGATAAGCGTGACTGCAGGGATGCGGGCTCAGGAGAACACTGTGCCGGTCTGCTCCACAATGAGGCTGCTGAGCAGACTTTTGATGTCACCTAAAGCTAAGTTTATACCTATGATGTTCTTTTCAAAGCATGACATCCATTTTCCTGCCCCCTCCACTATTTATTCCTGAGCCCTTCTTTGTCCATGTAGGCCCAAGGCATGTAGATGATTCCTGATGCACCTTTCTGGAGTAGCAGACAAACCCTGGATTGGGACAGCTCTGTCGGTTTCTCACCGACATAATGCTCCATCATCTCAGGCACTCCTGCATGTAAGGGTAGTTCCATATCGGATCTCTCCCTCCATGCCGAATGCAGTCCTCTGCAATGGCCATGTCTTCGGGTTCGAAAGATCCCTCCTCTGGCCAAGGACAATCATACTGGTGGCCCTTCCTTTTGGTCCAGCAGGCCAGTAGGTGACAAAAAGGTTGTGCAAAGGCCTCGCCCTCTTCTCTGGATACCAGCTCTCTAGGGGGTATATTCACAACAACGTGTGCTAAACATCTCCAAAAAATGTTAACGCAACTTTGCACATCGCAGCCTATCGCGGGAAAATAACCCTGTGTTAACGTGGAATTCACAACACGGCGGTACCATGCGATAGTCCGCCGAAAACGCGGCCAATGTCCGCGATACAACCACCTCGACGGAGATAAAAACACAAACCACAACACAAATAAACGTGCGATGAGCCCATTCGCGATGAGGAAAGCAGCGATAAGCACCGCCAGGCCCGCGACTCACACACAGCAGGCGGGAATAAGCACAACAAAAGCCTGAAAAAGAAAGACAAACCAAACAGAAAACAACAGCCAAGCACAATGGAGGCAACCGGAGCCAGTATACAACCCCACAAGCCCCATTGGCAACAAAACATTGTACATGGCAGGCCATCGTGGACAAGGTGAATGCAGCCGGAGAGCGGAGGAGGACAATGGAAGAAAACCAGAACAGCCGGAATGATGCGAAACGCACAAACAAGCAGAAACACGCCAACAACAAGAAGGCAGCAATGCACACCGGAGGTGGGAGTCCAGTGCCACATCAGGAGCTGGATGACATGGAGGAAATGGTGTCCACCACATCAGTCTGGAGATGGTGGCAGGACTCGGGGTCCGGAAACTGCCCCAAACAACAGACACAACAGCAACAGGGAGAGGAACGACCAGGGACTGGGGGGACGGGGGGAGATGGGCACAATGGCACACATGCACAATTAAGCACAGCACAACTGCAGACAAACCATGCCCAAGAGTAACAACACCAACCAAGAGCACAAGTCACACAACCCGGCAACATCACACCACTGAACAAGCACAGAAGTGAAAACCACACTGCCTGAAAGGGAGATGGGTGAGCCAAATCAGAGCTGAAGGGACATCTCACACACAATGCAGCACACACACATAGGAAGCAGAGCACCCCAACATCGAACACAATGTGGTACAAACACCAACATTCGCACAACCGAACACAGGACACAAGTGCACCCGCTTGTGGCCGGTAAACGGCCAAACGCATCTGGCAAAGCACGAAACAGGGACATGATAATTGTATTGTATTGTATTGTAATTGCATTTATATAGCGCTTACTACCCCTGACGAGGCGTCAAAGCGCTTTTTCGGCGAGTAGCACGCTACTCCGCACAAGTACAAACCCACAGCCCTGATCGGGTAGCAATGCACGTATGGCAGGGAGCCAGCGAGTCCGTGACACACACATTGGCATACAAATCAAGACACAACACAGTTGGAGACAAGTGAAAATGCGGAAACTTTATCAACAAGTGCGTGTCAGTTCGGCCAAGAGAAGTGCCACGATATGCAGACCAATGCAGCAGCATGTCTGAATGAGGAACGTAGGAAAGCGCCCATGTCCACCCCGGGGGAGTCCATCACCAACACAAGTCAGTGCCAACCCGCGTTGGTTGTCCGCGCATGGATTAGGAGTCCAAGCTAATGCAGCCATGTCCACTGTCCTCTTGGGACATGTGACCAGATTCCCAACATGCAACCAGGCGTCTGGACAAGTGCAATGGGTCACATCCAGTTGTGGCTGCAGATACCTTGTCACTCGTTCATGAACGCGAGTGCAGCAGCGTAGGCCAACATCTCCAATGAGAGATCGTTGTCCACCACATCTGACATGTCGTCGACGTAATGCATCAGCTGACCCGGACAGATGTGCTGACTCCAACCCCTGGCCCCAATGTGCACCAAAGCCCAATCGGGTAGTGGCTCAATGTGCTCACTGCACACGACGACTCGTGCAATCTCCCAGGTCCAGTTGCCAGCATGCATGCCAAACATCCATGCATGCCATAAACGGGCATCACGGTGACACTGCTGGTCGTGGGCCAACAGGGGGCGCACACACACGTCGAAATCCAGGTCAGCTACCGTTACGTTGGAGAGGCAGACATCCATGGTCCACTCGAATATGCACGAGCGACAATGCAACACAGGCTGAACGCAGGTGACGTTCGCAAGGCGGAAGCTCAGCTGGTAACTGATCCGCAGCACTGCCAACGGCAGTGCCCCCAGTACATGCAGCAGACGTGCACGGTACAGGTCCACGTGACTGGAGTCGAGCATGTGTCCGGGATGGTCTGTCATTGCGTCAGTGGCTCTGCTTGAAGCGGCACTGGCTTGCCCTGCACCAGTCCTGTGGATGAAATGGCACAGCTCGGAGCAATGAGCAGTGTCTGTGTGCAACGGGTGCAGGCCTGGGGTGGGAGTACGTGTGAAGGCCATTTCACGCACGCTAACTACGACCAAGGACTTCTGCGTGTGGGATGTGTACACGTTGGTCTCACGTCGGGCAGTGCGTAGTGTGGGAGTCGCAAGTAAATGCTATCGTATCTGCCAGGGGGTGCTGGCCACATGCAAGTCCCAGCTCGGAGCTGCAGATGTGCCACCGCCTGATAGTACAGACAAAGGACCCTTCATCCCTACAGTAACTTCACCATCTGCATGCATTCAGGAGATGTACAGAGGCCTGTTGTGGGTGTGGTGGGATGTCTGCGACCCTGGGAATCATGGATGATATGCCCAGCACGTGGCACATGAGCGGCCTCACTGTGTGTTACGTAGCCTCACAGCTGCTCCTCCCTCCCACGAGCCCCCACACTTGTGTGCGCTGCGCGGTTGTATCACGTGCACTCCTACGGCACACCATTGTAATGCCTGTCCGCGCATGTCCAGCGGCATGCCAACAACACCGTGACGCTGGACTTTGAAGGTGTGCGACCACGTGAGTGTAGGCCAATGGTCCGGACAGGGCGGACACAGGTGTACAGTCCATGGCTGGCTGTGATCGCGCTGCGAATGAGGCTAGGCAACTGACTCATGCAGCCGCAGGACTGATACACATAACACTTGGCATGCATGTGCCAAGACCCGGAGCGGTCTTGCACTCCTACATTTCCCCGCCCGTGTGGGCCCGCCCTCCTGTTGCATGCTACATTGCAACATCGACTACTGTGGCCCTGGTGGCGACAACACCCCAACACAGAGACACATTTACCGCACATCCTGCCCAAGGCCAGGTCCGAGCCACGCCCTGCTCCCCCTGCCGAATCAGCACACCCCTGCGCTGACCTGACGTACGCCGGACCAGCACACGCCGCTTATGCATGCAGGGGAGGGCGGGCGAAGCTACATGTCCAAGGTCACTGCCAACGCTGAGGTGACATGGTATCGTCCGCTGAAGACAGCACACTGTGATGTTGCAGGGCCCGTGCCCATCATGCTGACACAATGACCACACGGACACACTTGCTCAGATGGTGTGAATGGCTATGGGCACGTGCGCCCGGCCACATTTATTAGCAGGCACACATATCGAGTGACACCTGTGTTGGATGTGTGTGGGGTGTGTGCACACCAGCCGGCAAGGGCTGCCTGGTGCAGTCAGAAATCGACAACAGTGTACATCGTAAAGGACACAACCATTCAACCATAAAGGCCCCATGACTTGTGCTGCACAGAGTTAGTGGCACCAGTGCTGTTAGGGGATGCCGCCTGCGATGAGGCGTGTCCAATGGTGTGGACTCCTCCACATCTTACCCAAGACACAGTTCCACATGTGTGACCTACTGGACCGCAGTGTAGGCCTGAGGCAGCGGTCAGCACGGGCCATTCACCGAGTGTTGCCGGCTTAGGTTGGATGGTCCCACCGGCCTGCGTAGTTCAGGTTCAGTGGCACCACGGGACGCGGACTTGCAGTGAACAGAGTTGATGGCACCAGGTCAGTTGTTGATAGTGTTCGATCACCTCCGTGAATCTGATCCGGCTTTTGTCCGGACTGAGCCGCATCTTCCTTTTACTCCTCTCCGTGCGTTCACTGGTGTGGACTCTGCCATTCATGATTCGCGACTAAGTGCTGGATGTGGGACCTACTGGTCCGCAGGGTAGGCCTGAGCCCTCATCCACGTGTCTGCGCCTTGCGTTGAACAGGGTTAGTGGCACCACGTGTCGCCGGCTTGCGTTGAACAGGGTTAGTGGCACCACGTGTCGCCGGCTTGCGTTGAACAGGGTTAGTGGCACCACGTGTCGCCGGCTTGCGTTGAACAGGGTTAGTGGCACCACGTGTCGCAGGCTTGCGTTGAACAGGTCTAGTGGCACCACGTGTCGCAGGCCTGCGATACGGAATTATGCTTCACTGATCGAAGGGAGTCTGGTGCTGTGGCCGCTGCCACGGACTTGGGGTCACTTCCATTCAAGACTCAGGACACAGTTCCACATGTGGGACCTACTGGGCCGAAGAGGACGCCGGTGGAGTATGTCAATGAGAAAGGAGTAATGTGGGCCAGCGTCGGGGGGCCAGCGATGGTCTGCCGAGGCTGCAGAGGTCGCGGGACTGGGGCTTGGAGCTTGCACCGGCACGTGGTGGGCCCTCTTTGACACACGCCGGTGTAGGCAGGTGAGCGGAGCCTCGTTGGTGCGCTGGGGCAGGCATGATAGGTCTGGGGACCAGCGGCCCGGGGTGCAGCAGGCGCACAGGGACGCAGGCCCCGCCGCGCTCGGCGCAGGACTCGTGGCTGGCTGAGAGGCGCCGCCCTGGCAGACGCGTTGTCCATTCCGAATGAGAACCACGCCCAGTGCGACAGGATTTTTGTTCACACCCCTACGCAGGCCTGGCGTATGCAGGTCCAACCCACTCCGCCCGCGCATGCAGGGGGGGACGTAACGTGCGACATTTCCGCGTTCTGCCCGACAGCCTGTGGGGACATGGTAGCGTCCACTGGCCACTACACTCCATGCACCAGCAGTTGATCTCCACATGGCCATTTCCGTGGTTTGCACACTGTGGTCTGTCCGGCACCTCCACGCCACACCTGGCATTGGGTAGGTTCACATTCCTTAGTCACTTGCCGCTCTCACACATGCCTGCTCCATGCCTCTCCTCACATTCTGCTATTGTGTGTCTGTGGTGCCATGCCGTGGCTGGGTTGTGGGCATGGCAAGGCCAAGTTCCCAATGGAGTCGTGTTGTCGTGTCTGGTCGGTTGGCATGTTGTGTGGCATGTTGAATGTAGTTGTGCTGCATGCCCATTGCCAGTGTCGTGAGTTGCATGACTGTGGGCTGGAGGTGTGTGGTGTGTTCATTTTGGACTTACCAACGAGCACTGCATTTCCATGGGTGCCATCCTGGGAGCGCTGGGTGATGATGGACTGTCGGGAGATGTGAGAATCATGCACTCTGCCTGGGGAGTTCGCCACGACATTGTTGAGGAGTCCCGGGCGGTCCACTATTGCCTGCACATTCATGCTTTCTATTGTGGTAGTTGTGTGCAGTGTCGGCAGGGGGCACGAGGGGTACATGTGTGCAGTTGATTGGCCCTGACACGTGAGAGAATCCAGCTATGGCGTAGGGGCCTTGCTTGGTCTCCAGCTGCTCCTGCGCAGTGTGGGTGAAGTGGAGGTGCTGGGGTACCAGGCTGATGTTGGCATCCAGGACAGGTGTGATGACCTTGGATGGGGCTGGATGTGTGACTCCTCCGACTCTGGCAGTTGTGGGTTGGATGGTACCAGAGGCCGACATGTGCTGCGCAGCCGGCAGCTTTGTCTGCGGAGGGATGTTGGTTGTCCGCTGGGTTGGTACCGTCAGCAGGTGGGGGATGTGGGTCAGGATGCGGGGGATGGTTGTCCTTTTGGGCCTGTAGTGGGCAATGTCCTCCTCTGGCGTTGGGTCTGGGCGGCAGGTGCGTTTCAGGTGGGTCCGCTGTCTTTGTGTACGCTGCCTCTGTGGTGTTCCCGGAGGGGGAGGGGGAAGGACGGGTCCTGGGGGGGTGGCGGGCCTGGGGTGGGTGGCGTTGGGTGTTGTGGCCCTCATGGGTCTCGTTGCTGCATGATCATTGTCTCCATGGCATCTGTGGGTCTTCAGATGTGGCTCTTGGCTGGGCTCCCTTTCATGCTGCAGGTAGTCGTCCTGCTTAACACCAGCAAAAGGTAGGTGTTAAATCCCTGCTGCTACCGCGGCTTATCGCGTGGTTTTGAATCGCATCGCAGATCTAGCAGTTCGTTGTGAAAGTGGTGTTGTGGTTTTTTCGTGTGTTTTTGCACAGGAACGCCTTCTCTGCATCTCATTAGGGTTAGTTGGTGGTGTCCACCGTGGAGATAAATTTTGGGGCAGTTATCGCGGGAATACTGGCGATGTCTGCAGTTTGCACCCGCTTGTGAATGGGGTGTTAAATC